>CM057469.1:101258149-102568149 GCA_030035585.1 Dugong dugon | reverse complement strand
ATGGGTATTAACAAGAGAAGGCCTGAGAAATAAGAACGGCGTATTTATACCACTACCTGAATTCCATGTTTTAACTGTACATGAAAAGCTGCTTCAGAAGTAAGCTGCCTTGGGTTATTGAAGCACACAAAGCTCTACCTCACTGAATGTCTTTGAACTTTACTGAGTCCCACAAGCGATCCTGACCCCTCTGCCCTTTTGACAGGTAATAAAGTTTACAGCAATTCCACACCAAGCCATGCACCAGGGAGTGGTCATACTAGCAGAAAGAGCTGGGAAGGCAAACTCAGGGGGGGAGAAAAAAACTAAAACGAAACATTAATATACTGAATGTGTACAAAGAATATTGTAACTGAGCCAACGATTTAAGAGTTACTTTTCTCAACTGGCTTTTTTTTGTTTTGTTTTGTTTTGTTTTAATTCCACCTCCTCCAAACGTTTTAACAATGTTAAATTGATTAGTGTTGTTACGAAACTGGTTGACTTTTCATTGCCAGGCGCTCCTAGCACTCACTCCCAGTTTATTTACCAGGTAACGGACCTCCCGGTGAATGGCTTGAGGATGGTTTTCGCTTGCGTGACTTGAATACAGTCACTATGGGGGACTTGCCTGCTCGGTTGGACTGGTCTATCATAGGCTGTACTATTCTTCTCCGGGCATTAATAAACCTGTAACCAAGAAAGTAAAGCAAATCATTATTTCTTAAAAAAAAAAAAAAAAGTGGGAGGAGAAGGAAGAAGAGACAATGAATCACAGTGTAGGCCAAGCAAGTTCTCAGCAAAATGGAACTGCCTCAGTTCCCCATTGCTCTACGTGCAGCTTCACAGGCTGCAAAACCTGTAACCCCTGGTGACCTTTGAGTACACAGGCTTGAGGTTTCTGAGTTGATTTATGTTTGCCTGTTTTACCACAGTTGGACACTTCCATTTCATCTTTTTAGGGGGGAATTAGCAGAGTTTTCAGGAAACAATACTAGCCACCACTCTTTTCAATTCCAAGGGGGGAAGATTGGTGTCCAGAGTGAGATGTTCGTAAGCGCATCGGTTACCTCTCCTAATTAGCGACATTTCAAGCTTACGTTCTCTGACTTCTTCTTTTTTTTTTTTTTTTTAACAATTTTTATAAAAACCTTCCTTACCTCTTGCAAAGCTAATTCTATTTTAATGCTTACTATTAAGATAATGAACTGGGATGGCAGCACACCATCAAATGAGAGAATGTCTGGACTTTATCACCACTAACTCACACTGCTGGGGACTTCAGAGAAATGCATTCCTTGTAGAGATTTCTTGGGGTTTTTTTTTTTTTTCTTTGCTCTTTATGCAAAGTCTGAGGTCAAGGCAAGGTCACAGCTATACAGTAATTGAACTTATAATCTTGCTTTCTCCAGCTAGCACTGAAAATAAATAACAAACATCATATTAAGACACAATTATTGTAGCCCCTCCCCAAATGTCTAGTTACTGCAAATTTTTAAATAGCGGTTAATATAAGCCCTCCAAAGTCATGGTCATGAAATTTCTAACTCTTAAGATCCATTTATACTGCATAATACTAAGAATTACATATCAAATACAGAAAATGAGCAGGACATATTAGATTCTGAAATCGTAAATTGCTTTTAGTCCCCAACTCAGATTTGAATATATCAAACATGAGCAGCACATAAAAGAAATACAATGAAAAGTTTAATAATGCAGTATTAATAATTAAAGGATTCACAGTCCAGTATGAATTTCCAGTTTGTAAGTCTGCCCGCTTCAGGAGAGAAATAGTTTCGAAAAACGAAAGCATTAAACAGACAGAGACAAATTGTAAAAATAAAAATGCATACTTTATGACATTTTAAGATTCTCAATATCCTGTATCCTTATGTTTTTTCATTAGCGGGAAAGTCATTAAAACAAATAGCAATGGTAGGGTTGCACAGCTGAAAGATGTATTTAAAAAAAACAGTAATGAAACTGGAATCTAACCAAAAGGTGCTAACTCTTATTGGCAATATACATTATATCAGTCCTCTATATGAAGTCCCTGAACTGCTGATAAACATATTTAAAACACAGATCTACAACACATTGTGTTGCAAATCAGGTTATCATTATCTTGTATAAACCATGAAAATTGGAATCATGTGAGCAGAAGGTTAGATTAATTCTCCAGTCTCATTATAAGCACAGGTGTAGCGCAAACACCATGTGAAATAACCAATTAACATGGAAAAAAAATCGGCTTTTTCATTAGCTGCCTTCACTGCATGACCAATTAGAAAATTATTTAATATTAATATTCTGCATATACCAAAAGTAATTTTCATAGTAACTAACAGGCAAGAGAGCAAAAAACCAGCTCTTCATCTATGGCAGGGTTCATAATCTACAGGATCTTAGAAGGAAGGAACTCGGCCTGCTAACTTTCCTTTTAAAACATAATATTTTATGGATGTGATTTATACCATTTACCTAAAAAATAGGAAAAGCCCTTTTTTTTTTTTTTTAACAGATAAGAAGTCAAGGCTCAGAGAAACTGAGTGCCTGACTTGAGGTCACACATTACCCATCAGAGGTTAATAATTTGCTGAATGACACACAGCTGGCAAATGGTGGTGGAAGTACTAGGACCTTCCTCTCTAACTTCTTGACCAGAGCCTGACCACTATTGTGCCACCCATCTCAAATATCCCAGACTAAATAGATAGCTAATAATTAGCTGGCTTTGAGTCATTTACCACTGGCAACAACCTTACTGTTGAGGCAGGGAAGAAGCATGAATATGAACATTTCAGAGATTGAGGAGTCTGATGGCTGCACTGCATGCGTATATCGACAGATAAGTTACTCAAAAGAGGATCTGGTGACTTGAGTTATCTATATTCCTAGTCTTGATTCCCTCATACTCATACATTCAGATTCCCATAGGCCAGTTCATAATAACCAAGTCAGGTTTGAATCCATAACAATTACGCCCATGGAATGACATGAAAAATTACATCTCAGGTTTGGGAAAGGCTTTGTCGGTCATCTAACTTGGTCACAGGACTCCCTGGGTGGTGCAAATGGTTAAGCACTTGACTAACCATTGGCAGTTTGAACCCACCCAGAGGCCGCTCAGAAGAAAGCCCTAGCAACCTGCCTTTGAAAGGTCACAGCCACAAAAACACTGTGGAGCACAGTTCTACTCTGCTACACGTGAGGTTGCCATGAGTCAGAAATGACTCAACAGTAACTGGTTACTGGTAGTTTGGTCACTGACATGAATCCCTTCTCCTGTATTTCCACCAAGTAGATGGGTACCACTTAGCACTTCACTTGAGAGTCCATGCCATTTATGGACAAGGCAAACTGTTAGAAGGTTTTGCCTTACTTGATCTAAAATCCTTGCACCGGTACAATTCCTTAGGATAATTTAAATAATTCTAATGTCACTTCCTTCGGATAGCCTTTCAAATGTTTAAACATAGTCGCCATGCCCCCTAGCCCTTTCCCCTCTTCTCCCTGGGTGCAAAACTCCTGGTTCTTAAAAAGTTCCTTGTAAGATGTGTTTTTGAGTTCCACTCACCACCTGGGCCACTCTCTGGGTACTGAGGTTTTTCTGAGTTCCTCTTAAGGTGTGTGGTAGACAACACTGAATGTATTTATTCCAGGCCTGCTCTGGTCCCCATGAAGAGAAGAAACGCCTCACCACAGACACTTAGCTGAGTGTCCACACTTACTACATGCAATTTGCTTCTCTTTCGGTGGCAATGATCATTTGTTGCTACTGAGAACACAAACGTAAGCTACCTGTAGGATAAAACCAAAAACCACACCCATTGCCATGGAGCTGACTCTGACTCATGATAACCCTATGTGTGTCAGAGTAGAACCACACTACACAGGGTTTTCAATACAGGGTTTTTTGGGAAACCGATCCCTGGGCCTTCCAAGGCACCTCTGAGTGGACTCGAACTGCCAACCTTTCAGTCAGTAGTTGAGTGCTTAACCGTTTCCACTACCCAGGGATGCCTACCAGTAGGATAAGTAGATATAAAAGTAGGAATTCTTTAAATTAAAACATTAAAAAATTATCCAATTAAAATAAAAAAAAATTAAAAAAAACATCGCTGTCAAGTCAATTCTGACTCATATCAACCCTACAGGACAGAATAGAACTGCCCATAGGGTCTCCCAGCAGTGGCTGGTGGATTTGAACTGCTGACCTTTTGGTTAGCAGCCATAGCTGTTAACCATTGCATCACCAGGGCTCCACTATCCAATATAATGAAACATTATTAATATGTATAGGACATAGTAAGCCTCAAAACATTAGTTAATTACATTTCCTAATAGTATATGAACAACTCATATTATTATCTGAGGTCATAGTATACATCTTTATATGAAAATAGCTAACCAAATAGCAAAATATTTTATTTTTAAAAACAACATCACCTTTCCCGTCTTAAAAACATCTCAACATTTGATTCTGTTTAGTGTGTTTTATAATTATCCTAGACTATCTTCTATGTACTCTCTCTTTGGAATTATGCTCCATATAGCAGAGCCGTGTGTTTAGATGGCTTTGGGGTGAATTCAAATACAAAAACATTTTCCTTCTGGGCAAAGTAATAAAATGACATTCTTGCTCCTCCCACTATAAGTCAAACTGAGGTCAGTTCCCCCATCCCTGTATCTGTTTAAATAAACTGGTCCAGCTGTTTGCTTCTAAAACGCCCTTTGACCTTGTGTCCCATCCTCCCTGCTTTTGTGACAAAATGCTTTATCAAAATGCTTTACTTTCCATGGTGGAAGGTTCTAAATTATCAAGAATTTTCTAAACACTGAGTGAAAAAACAGAACTTTAGATTTGATGTAAACTTAAATGAACATATTCCCTTTTTAAAACACAGTCATTTTAAGAGGCATCAGTAAAAAAGTTATTTTAAGCTTTTATATATATGCGTGTGCTTGAATATTATATATATATTTATATGTATGAACACATACATATGTATTAGAGCTTGAACATAGGATGAAACTGTTATTAAAGATAAACACAACAATGCTAAAATTTCACTTTGTGCAATAAAAACTATACTCAACAACAGCCACAAAATAGTTTGAGATGAAATGTAAATACACACAATCTTTGGAATTTTACATATCGATAAGGTCTCTTAGAAAAGTTAGTTAAAGAGGTAAAAGAAAAGTTTTACAGTTTTACTATTGATGTCCAAGTATTATTGCTTGTAAAATTCAGATGTATAATGCCCGGAATACGCAGCAATGTGGCAGTTTTTCTTAATTATTAAAATAGATATAGTTGCACATCTTGACTTAAGAGAATATAAGTCAAATTTGCCATAACTTGGGCTTTTAAAAAAGTAAAACCTTTAAGTTAACTGGGCTGAAGGTTGGAAAAAGACCTGTCTGCCTTTCCCTATCACATTCCGAACGTCAAGGTGTATTTAGAAATATATAGACCCCATTCTGGTTTGAAAATACAGTCTTCTGTTGTGACGCACTTTGTAAGAACTGGTCTCCCTGTAGGTGGTAGAATATGAATTAGGAAAATCATCCTTATATTTCCTTTTTTCATAGAATCACGGATTAGAACTTTTCCCCTGTGATCAAACTGTCTCCTGTCTCAAAAAACACATTTTACAAGGGAAAGAAAGATAAGGAGTTGGCTTTATTCCATGTTAAAATAAACAGCGATGCATTTATTTTTACCTAGTGGTTTGTTTAGGACCCAAGTTCTCCACATAAGGGCGAATGGGAAGCAGAGAGGGGAGCAAAATCTCTAAAAATCTGAGACCTAGTACCAATTAAAAATTGAATTTTATTCACATTTTTTATAGGAATCAGACAAGGAGAATGGGAGGTGAATCCTGAGTTACTGTGTTCAAAGGAAATCCAGAAAGTTTTACTTTATGCTTTCTTTTCTTGGCCCTCAGATGTTTATTTATCTTTAGACATTTTCCCCCCATTCTACTAATTCTACCTATCTCTTTTCATTCTCCGTCTTTGGATACCTGAATAGCTTTCTGACCAAGATCTGGTAGAGCTGCATTCTGAAGTTGACCTTTGTCCTTCAGTTCATCCTCCACTCGCCTGCCCTAGTCCCTTCGTCCAGAACTGGGCAGCCAAGTTTAGTTTTCTTTTTGTGATAGCCAGGAGGGGTGAGGAGATCATAGGAGGCCTCAGTTAGGAACCAAAACACAGGTGCGTTTTCCCAGTTCCACGGGCAATGTTTCCCACATGGCTTTGGCCTTTTCCTATACTCTGACACGTTTTGTCCACTGATATGGTTCTCAGTAATAATGGTAAAATTAAAGAAAAAGTCCTTGCTCACTTTCAGAAATGGCATTTTTCACCTTTACTCAATTGATTCATCAGTGTTTACCACCCTACGTATTCACTAATGATTAAAGGTAACTCACATTGCGTGGCTTTGGCATCTCATAGCCAACACAGTAAACCACATAAAATCAAAACGGTGTTACTTCTAAACAACGGCATGACCCTCCTCCACACCTGCAGTGTTCCTTGCCAACTAGGCACAAGTGAAGAGCTGGCCGGATGGTGGTGGACATAGGCTTACTTTGGAAGGCACATAGTACGGAGAAATACCATCTACAGTACTCTCACATGCCCAGTGACACTAAAATTATCAATTCTTAAGAAAATACTTCATGAAATAACATGATATATTAGTAAAACTGTATTCTATACGTATGTTGTTTTGTTGATACTTGCCACTGAGTCAATTCCAACTCATGGAGACCCCACGTGTGCAGAGTAGAACTGCTCCATAGGGTTTTCAAAGCTGTGACTTTTCAGAAGCAGATCTACAGGCAGGCCTGTCTTCTGAGGCACCTCTGGGTGGGTTTGAACAACAAACCTTTTGGCTAATAGATGAGTGCTTAACCATTTGTGTCACGCAGGGACCCCTCTATACCTATACTATCCATTAAAAAAAGTATCAGTCATAATCATCTTGATTAATATTTAGGTACTGTAAGTATATACATACTTAAATAATAATAAAAAATGATACCATGAACTCTTAAGTATAATGTAAGTACTGGCAATTTCTGCATGCACTGTTCTTTATTCTATTAAAAATAAACAACATGCAAATATAACACTTAATTGATAGATAATTCATTTTAGGTAATTTTTATAAATACCTAATAATATTTTGTACTACTAGAATTAAGCACTATGAAAAGTCTTCAAATGTAAAATTTCATACTGAAAGGTAGTTACTGAATTCCAGAATTTTCACCTTTTTCTCTTCCATGAATTTCCTTGATATAGCATTTTTTAAAATAAATTTATCACAGTAACTTAAATAAAATTATAACCTGGTGCTGTTGAGTTGATTTCGACTCATAGCTACCCTATAGGACAGAGTAGAACTGCCCCATAGGGTTTCCAAGGAGCAGCTGGTGGATTTGAACTCCAGCCTTTCGGTTAGCAGCCAAGGCTTAGCCAATTCACCACCAGGGCTCCAAATAAAATTATATCAAGTGCCTTTTTTTTTTGAAGACATTATCTTGACATTATCTCTTAATAAATTTAAGGTATGTTTATACACAAACACATCAGGGAAAGGATTCCGGCTATCTCCTGAATACTTCTCTGTTCTTCTGTTTTAAACAAGAAATTAACTTCAAAACTTTTTGTTGGAATTCTTCAATTTCGCTTTACACTTATTTATTGGATTTAATGATCTATAACTGGCTGTCTTCAGGGTCCAAACCTTCTCCACTCCCTTTCTTTGTGAAATAAAATTTCATGAAACATGATTTTAAGATTCTCCAGAAAGTTGACTCAAACTCAAGTCAAACCTTAGGAAATCATCTTTTTGGCAACTTTTTCTCATTTCTTAACCTCCTCCAGGATCCAACAGTGCCCCAACTGCAACACATCATTTGTGTGGCAGGGGGTTGGGAGGTGGAGAATGGCGGCAGGAGGCAAATGGGGAGGAGGGGAGGAGGGGGCACATGTTCAGCTCTCCACCAGCTTTGGAAACATAATATTGGAATTTGCTCAAGTCACAGTAAGCCCATCCATCAGAGGTATGAGAAGCTTTCCCTTCTCTAGCAGTCATGTGGGTATTTGTCAAATTACTCTAAAAAGAACTGAAGTTGTTGAAGACAATTAAAGAAGTTAATTACATATAAAATTTCCTTCAAAGCAACTAGTGAAAAAACAATCACTAATTAGTTAACAATTATGATTCAAAGTAATAACAAAACCCATACATTATTTTGGACTTTGGATGTTGAAATAACTTTCAAATACTTCATTGCTTAGAATATATTACAGAGAGTTTTCCTTGAAAGTAGAGTTTAAAATGATATTTTTATTCTTAAAAAAGTAGGCTTGCTAATACCCTTTAATCTGGACTATAGGGTTGCTATGAGTTGGAATTGACTCAGTGGCAATGGGTTTGGGTTTTTTTTTGGGGGGGGGGATTTATCCTTTGATCTAGCTCCAACTATGAGTATAGAAGGATTTCTATTTCTTCTGTCACTACCTGCCACTTTCTAAGTCACTAAAGCCCTGGGATCCAAACTCAGTGGAATGAATTGTAGGGATATATCACTAGACATAGCATAAGGAATACCCAACCGTTAAAAAATATTTTAAATATCCATTAACATAAAGCAGAGGTAACAAAATGATTTTTATAAACATAAAATATTTGCTTAAATGGGACACCTTGCCAAATTTGAGTTTGCATATCATTGTAAGTATAAGAAAAATAATGGCTTTCTTAGGGTATAAGGAATTAAAATGATTATTAGCACAATATATAAGCAATATGATATTCTAGGATAATATAGCAAAACATTCCCTATTAGTGGAAAAGCTAAAATAGATATAAAAATATCTTCAAAGAATAGACATGTCTCTCTTTGGTTTAATTGCTGAAGAGTTTTTCATTTAAATTTCAGTTTTCTCATTTTTGTAAAAAGTCAGTAAAACTGCATCTAACTAAGCATCTTCTACACATTACAAAATATTTTTTTAAAGCAAATACTAATTTCCTGTCAATGTCCATTATGAATAGGATAACCTGGTAATTTACCACCTAAAGTGGGCACTTTTGAGAGTGAAAAGCCACTATTAATCATTACGCTGGGGCAGTAGGCATCACCTCAAATGCCCTAGGCAGTTGGGGTGTATGGCCACCCTAATGATCAAGCATGCGCTATATTTCCAAAGAAAATTTCCCCTGAATAACTGGAATTGATACCCTGTTGTGTTAAAATGACGAGCCCCAGCATATGTAAGGCATTACAGAATCCCAGCACCGTCGTGAAGTCCCTCTGAGCTCTTTGCTTTCTCCAGGATCTCTCCTTTAGCTGTCTTAGCTCCCCAAGGCTTGACCAACCAGAAACCTCCCAGGCCTGGAGTCTCCACTCATGCCAAGGGTAGCTATCTCAAAATCTCACTTGATTTCTATTTTTACCTGGTCACAAAGTTAGACTACAGAATGGCGGAACAATGACCACTTGACTTGAATGGAGGCCTGTGTCTATTCCTTTGAATGCTCACTGTAACTTGTTTCAATTATTAAAGCTTCAAGTTTAAGCTCTATATAATTGTTATCAATATATAATCTGTAGCCCCTTAAAATATAAATGGAACCACTTATAATAAAGGGCAGAAATCTCTTCATGGAGGTATATGACAAAATCTCTCAAATGTAGATAGACAATGGCACGAGCCAAATAACCTCCTCTTTGAATTGGCCAAACTGTTGAGAAATGCTCTTGGGGATCTAAGCTACATTGGGGAAAGTTTTGAAAATGTGCATTTCACCTCTGAGTTGTTAGATTTCAACGTGGCTACCTTTTTATTTGAACAACATCACTCAAAATTATCATCATGGAAATACTGGCCAAGGGCAGGGAGAGATAAGTAAGAGCGGTGTCTAGGGGAAAGAGCATGAGGACTGATTAGGAAAACTGCCGCTTACTCGCTCTGGGATCATAAGTGTGTTTAGGGGCAGAAATTGTGATGGTCAAGTGAGTTAATGCTTATGAAAAATGCTTTGCAAATTATAAAACCATGACGGGGTACATTGGGATACCGTCATTATGATTCTCAAAAACACATAGTGGTACAAAAACTTGTACATGGATGTAGCAGCATTGTTTATAATAGGCAAAAGGTGGAAACAACCCAAATGTCTATCAGTTGATAAATGGATAAGCAAAATGTGATATATCCATACAATGAAATATTAATCAATAGAAAAAAAAGGATAAAGTACTCATATATTTTGGACATGTTATCCGGAGGGATCAGCCCTTGGAGAAGGACATCATGCTTGGTAAAGAAGAGGGTCGGTGAAAAGAGAAAGACCCTCAACGAGATGTCCTGACACAGTGGCTGCAACAATGGGCTCAAGCATAACAAGGACTGTGAGGATGGCGCAGGGCCAGGCAGTGTTTCCTTCTGTTGTACATAGGGTCGCTATGAGCCGGAATCGACTAAATGGCACCTAACAACAACAAACAAATGTGTTACAGTGTGGATGACCCTTGAAAACATTCTGCTAAATGAAAGAAGCCAGTCACAGAAGACCACGTATTATATGACTCTATTTATATGAAACGTTCAGAATAGGCAAATCTACAGAGATAGAAAGTAGGTTAGTGGTTGCTTAGGGCTGGGGGTTATGGGTATGATAGCTAAAGGTATGGGGTTTCTTTTTGGAGTAAGGAAAATTGTGGTGATGGTTGCACAACTCTGAATATACTAAAGACCACTGAATTGTACACTTTAAATTGGTGAACTGTATGGTATATGAACTGTATCTCAGGAGCCCTGGTGGCACAGTGGTTAAGTGATACAGCTGCTACCCAAAAGGTTGGCAGTTCGAATCCACGACCAGCTCCTTGGAAACCTATGGGGCAGTCCTACGCTGTCCTATAGGGTTGCTATGGGTTGGAAAAACTCGACAGCAATGGGTTTAAAGCTGTTTAAGATGCATAGTGATGGATCAGAAGAAGCACTGTGCTAGGACTCAGTCCCATCCCTGCCTGAATTATCAGTGTAACACTGCAAGGCCCCGAGCCTCAGGTTCCTCATCTGTCAGATGATGCATAAAATCCCATCGAGGATGCATATTCTGGTTCTGCAGCACAGTGTTGCTGAAAGTTTAATCCATGCTCCTTTTTGATAAACTTCAAAATCTCATATCCCTTTGTCATTTGAAATTTCAAAAGAAATGGCATGACGAAGAAAAGTTTTAATTCTCAATATGCTCCTTTACACAACATTCACTCAACGATTCTGCTATGTCCCTTCGGGCTCCCACGCCCTATGCAGCCCCCACTTGGCCAAGACCAGGATAATCTTTCGTTCTTTCTTCTCTGTAGAGTAGTGCCAGGTGATCAGCCATGGGACCTCAGATGTTCTATCTTTTGGACATGTACAATTTTTTTCCATTAGCTTTTCAACATCCCCTACCTCCTACCCTTTCCAAGTACATATGAACTCTGACCCAAACTAGGGATCAAATAAAGTCAACTATAGCAGATGCTGTAGTGATACAGGTCAAGAGAATCAATCCTCTAACTGGACAACAATCTTCAAAACCACTGGTATATACATTCAAATGAGCAGCCTTGAATAGAAAACACTGGGAATTTAAGTATGTATGTATGCATATGCGTAGATATTTTAAAATTACATGGTGCATTTAATTTCCATCTCCAGGCAATATACTCTTCTTGAAAAATACTGACTTTATCAATAGTAAGCCAGCTCTCACCAAGGACAGGAAATTCCTTTTTGAGCTAAGTTACATTTGGAACCCAGGACCAATAATCCTTCATGGTTTTGTTGAAAGTTAATGTGTTTAAGAAAGCACATGTTTTCTGTCTTTCCCTTTTTCATCAATAGAGTCTAATCTTGTGAAGCATTTGGGTCTTTAGTCACATTTGGTTAAGAGGGTAAAAAGGAAAAAGGGGCTCCCAAGGAGGGAAACAGACGAAGGGTTTTTGTTTATTTGTCATTGTCCAGGTGTCGACGGCATGGTACAGTTAATTATTTTTTATATAATGGGTCAGGCTAAGCATGGAAATAAAGAGGAAAATATCAACAACTATGAAGGCATTGAATATGAGAGCCCCGTGTTTGCAAATTTATAAGCATCCATGTCGTTGGATGGATTTTTTTCTTTTTTTTTTTTTTTTTTGCTTTAATGTTCTCCTTCCCCTTAAAAATTAAAAAAGAAGCAAAACAACCCCCTACCCAAGTATCTACAAAAAGTTCTACAGCAGTCACACACTGGACGGATCCTGACCAGATCCAAGGTGAGGTGTGCCTTCAGAAACACTTTGCTCCCCCCGCCCCTCCCCTCTCCCCCACGCCCCTAGCTCCACACCACGCCATTTCTGAGAAAATTGTTTTATTCAACAAGGAGGGAATGTTTGCCCCATTTTTAATATTTCAGGCTGACTTATAACCACTCAAAAATGCTGTTTGTTTTATGTAGGTGCAGCCTGAAGCAAAATGATGATGTAAGTGAGAGGGCCAGAGAGGGTCTCTGTGGGCACAGCTCTGAGCTCCTCCGTGCTTCAGTGCTCAATGGTTAATCACCGAACACCAGCCTCAGCAACTGTTGACACTAAATAGGTGGAGATCAGGTCTGTGCAAGCAGAAAATACCAGAAAGGCAAACTGTACGTAAACACACTTAAGACAGATTTGACAAGAATAGACCTAAACCTGACTTGCTAGGAAACTACCCATGTTTGAAGCTTCAGTGCCCCTCTCAGCTGAGGCTGTTTCCCCTGACAAGGTTTCCTGTGAGAAAAGAAAGAGTAACATTTTAAAAAGTAAAATTTGTTTACAGAAGACTGCTAAGACACACTTGTCCCCTTGATTCATAGAGTGTGAGTCTCAAATCTGCTCCTACATGCAGGACTTATGTAATATAATACAGGCCTTCCATGTATACCCGGAGTAGAGCCAAATGAAAGAGTAAGAGAGAGAAAGTGGGAGAGAGAGAGAGAGGAGAGGGAGAGGCAGAGGGAGAGAGAGGGAGGGAGAGAGCAAGAGTGAGAGAGAGAGAGAGAGCAAGAGTGAGAGAGACAAAGAGGGAGGGAGAGAGAGACAGAGAACCCACACACAACCACAATTCAAAAAGTTATTTCTCCTGACCTATGAAACTCACGCAAAGAAGCATAATGCTTAAATAGTCTTTTAATCTTATCTAACTGACACCTGACAACCCATTACTTACAGATTATTAATGCACCCACTAAAAAGTTTGTCATGTACAAAATCACTAGAGAAAAAGATTGAATGCCTGAGGAAAAAACAAATTTTGCTGTACAATAACTTCAGAAATTTCAAGCCTATTATCTGTCATGCCCTTCACAGACTCACAACTCACTGCTAAAAACAATTGATTTATCTTTATTGTGGATCCTGAAATGACAGCGCACGTGTTTTTCATGTCTTGTGATAATGTTTAATTTCATCTAGTTTTTATTTTACAGCCTTTGATTTGCTTATTTAATGTGAGGAAAAGTAACAACTTTTCAATTAATTTTCCTGTTTGTCTCTTGATGGAAGGATGTGGTTTTCTTCCCCTGCAGTGTGAGGTTGGAAACGGAGTCAGCTTCAGAATATTCACTTTGCTTCTCTTTGGCTCACATTATTGTATGTTGTTGTTATTGTTGTATGCTATCAAGTCAATTCTGACTCATTGCAACCCTACAGGACAGAGCAAAACAAACAAAAAAAAAAAAACAAAAAACAAAAAACCCAAACTCATTGCCATCAAGTCAATTCTGACTCATAGCGACCCTATAGGACACTGTAGAACTGCCCCATAGGGTTCCCAAGGAGCACCTGGTAGATTTGAACTGCTGACATTTTGGGAAGCAGCCATAACTCTTAACCACTGCGCCACCAGGGTTTCCATAGGACAGAGGAGAACTGCCCTAATTTGGGTTTCCTAGGCTGTAATCTTTATGGGAACAGATCACCAGGTCTTTTCTCCTTCAGAGCGGTTGGTGGGTTGGAAGCGCCAACCTTTGTTAGCAGCCAAGCGCTTAACCATTGTGCTGCTGTGGCTCCTTCACGTTGCTATACAGAGAATTAAAAGGGGCCTTTTAAAACAAAAAAAAGTAGCCATCTAGTCAATTCCAACTCATGGTACCCCATGCGTGCAGATTAGAACTGTGCTCCCTAGGATTTTTAAAGCTTTCCGAAGCAGATCACCAGGGCTTTCTTCCGAGGCACCTTTCAGCTAGTAGCCAAGGCTTAACCATTTGCACCACCCAGGGACTCCTGGGAGAGGTCTTAGAATCTGACTAACTAGTCCTACCCTTCCACTTTAAAGTAGAGGACGGCTCTAAGGCCTCTTCCCGCTCTAATATCCCAGTTTAGATAATAATCTGACCAAAGAGCCATAAAGGGAATGTTCTGAGAGAAGGTAACTCAGCAAGGACTCACCTTCAGTCAGTGAGGAGTGAAAAGGGGATGGAAAGTTCTGACTCCAATTGTTCTTTCCCCGCACGTCTCCTCACTTTACTCGCCCTGTGTAAAATTTATGTTGTCACGAGGCTTACAGGAGAATTTGTTCCTGAGCCACCTGTGGATGGGCGTTGTCCAGCAGGACTCTTTCCCCCGGACCCTGGTGCCTCTCGGCGCCCTCACTTCTGCTCTCTGCAGGTAAGCGGGAGTCAAGTCCTGCTCTGCTCGGCTGCATGACACACGGGGAGCTCTTTCCATTTCTCTGACCAGATACTTGGGGCCGAGACACTGAAAACAACAAATCTGGCTTAATTAAGACTTACCACAAGCTGTGCTGACCTACACACCGCGTTCAAAGCCAACCACGAAGCCCCTGGTTCAACTGCCTTGAAAAAAATCACAGAGACTCTGAAACCTTGGATCCGTGAGGAATAAATCGAGCTCCCAGCTCACTTAGCTTTGTGTCTCACTTAAACTCCAACCCTAAGTGGCCCTGAAGTACTTCCTCAGGTTGTACTGGCTCTCAGCTTCACGCATCACACTGTTGTCCTATTCTCCTGAAAAGCTCTGAAAGTGCCTTTGAATGCTGGCTGGAGGATAAACAGTAGCTACATGAAACAGTATTTGGACTCTTCAAATCCACTTTCTTACATCCCAGACCTTCCTATTTCTCTTCTCACCTACACTCCTGGCCCCATGGCAGAAGAAGGGGCAGGGTTTTTGCATGGAGCACAGTGGGTACACACCTAAGCCTTCATAAGGGGTTTCTCTCTTTACCATTATTAAGGACGTGATTTCACACAGTGGGGAAAAGCTCTGAGTAAACCTCTGGTGTAAAACTTAGAACAAAGTATCTTTAGCAGACTGCAGAGTCATTTTGAAAGAGGTTTGTTTGCTGGGAAGTTTCTTAAATCTGCAGACAAAGGGAGTATCTCTGTTGAAGTCCTAAGACTCCCTGACATGACAATACCCGAAGGTTTCTAAATTCACAGCTCTTTTCCCTCCGAGCTATTTGCTCAGCCTTCCTAATAATACCTTGGCTGCCTGGCGCCCCGCCAGCTCTGTCTCAGATATGCTAGCTAAACATTTTTTGACTGATTTCAATATTTTCTTATGAGTAACTAGACAGTATTTTATCTAGTGAGTATTACCGATTGCTGTAATCTAAGCCCAGAGTAAGCGCCTGTAAAGGTAGTATTAGTAGCATTGACACTCCAGGTGAAAAGCATAGCAACTAACCAAGACTTGGAGAACAACAACACATTCTGAAAAGTGCTGGGGAGTTATTCTATTTAGATTTCCTCATCTTTGTCGTCTTTTTTTTTTTTTTTTTTTTTGTTAAATACTGCACCTGTTACTCCATTGCTCGATTAAGAGGTCTACCTTAAATGTAGGTTACACTTATATTCTCAAGGGAAAAAGTTAAACCACCTGCTTAATAAAATTCCTTTCTGTGTGTGTGAAGCTGTTCCATCCCTAGGTGAACCCCAGGAAAGGAGAACCACTCTGCTCAGCACTTCATTTTGTAGCTGAACGGCAAACAAGTGACCCAGCGCTTCTCGCATGCTGCACTGTATTCTACATCTGTTTCCCTTGCTTTTGTGTCATGCCTCTGTTTAGCTTTATTGACAAAACAATCTGTGCCTAATGTTTAAACAACATCTGTAAATCTACTATTAAATTATGTTGGACGAAAAAGCAGAACAGTTCTATGAAACCTTATGACCCCTGATTGATTTTTAGATCACAGAAGTTGAAGGGGTAATTTGTGAATGTTTTAGCATTTACATCGAAATAGGTACCTATATTTATAGAATATTTGATTACATATAAAAGTATTTACTGCATTATTACAATAACTCAGAAAGGAACTTGACCTTTACCAGTTGAATCTGTTGTTCTAACAAAGGAGATCCTATTTTCTTAAAAATAAGTTTACATTTTTTACCTGCCAGTGGCATAAATCTCTAAGGATAGCATACATTTTTTTTTCCCCACTACTAATACATGGGAAGTACTGCCTGAATGCTTTGCACTTTTGAAGGCAGTAAATGAAGTAAGTAGGAAAATCTGGTACGTGTACTAAATCTGTGAATTCTAGATCTGTGACAGTTCTGCACAGCGTCACCTCGGATGTTAGGATTGCTACCTGGATGGTTTGTGATCAGCTACTAACAAAAAGGTCAAATCTACCAAGTGTGGAATCACAGAAGAAAGGCCTGGTGATCTATTTCTGTAAGTTTGCAATCACTGAAAACCCTACGGAGTGCAGTTCTACTCTGACACACATGGGGTCGCCATAAGTCGGAATCAGCCGGAATGAAACAGATTTTCTTTTCTTTTTTTGGGGGAGGGTATTGACAGAAAGTTATTTTTTCTCCCCGCACACAGATTTTATTTCACATGTAACACATACTTAGCGCCTAAAATCCATATTGCCTTCTCAGAGCACAAAAGAATAATCGTTTAACATCACTCCTTAATGGGATAGTGTTTGGATGAGAATAGTAAACAAAGAAACTGTAAAATTCGTTCAGTATACCCTAGGCTAGAACTTTGCTGAGGCAGGAAGTGTGTGAGGCTTTCAGCAACTGAGATACAATCACAAGGCACAAGTTTTCATCACACAGAATTCCCAGGTGTGCAACATTGGTGTGAAAACACGTAAGGGAGTTTGCATTTGACCATTCTACATTCACATTTTCAATATAAAAAAAATAAAGTTCATCTATTCCAGAGAAAAGAGTACCCAGTATTCACTTTGTATGTGTCTGTATTTTCTTTAAAGTTCAACCTAAATATTTAAAGACCTAAAATAATCACCTAATCCAAAAATTTTAAGTTTCTACTTAGATGATGAAGAAATTCAACACATTAATGTACTTTTGCTGCTGATGTAACAGATATTTGTCCCAACAACAACACTGAAAAATGAAGAAGACAAAAGCCCTGAATGTTACTATTTATGATTTTGAGATCAAATTATAATTGGGATGATTAAAAAAAAGAAAATTATAATTGGGGGTGAGAGAGCAAAGGAGGAAGAATACATAAATTTATGACACACATTATATTTCAGAAGTATGCTTTAAGTCTCAATCTAGCATGCTAGATTGAAGTATTTAGGCAATTAGCTATGGAAGTCAATACTTTAAAAAAACATACATTTACCTCAAATATTTATATAATTTAGGCAAAAATATTTTTACCCAGATTATTTGCATAAGTAATTTATTGGCATAGACTTGGCCTAAGATGTCTCCTCTAATAAATTTCACATCCTGAGGCCTCAAATCCTGTTAACTATGAATGCAAACCATTTAAAGATTCTTCCTTTTTTTATTCTGACATGCAGTCCAAATGTAAGAGTTACAACAAGTATTCCTTTTATTCTTAATTTTCTCTTGAATAATCAAATTGCTTTTCTTGTTTTACATTTAATTCCCCCTGCTATACTCCCCCACTCAGGCCTAATCTTCTTTAGAAATAGTCAGCCAAAGCAGGTAGCGTATAGCACTTATATGGCAATTAAAGACAGGTAAAATTAGTTCGGTGATGGAATGAAAGAATAATTACAATGCATCAAACTTCTCATCCCATTTTCCAATCCAAACCTAACTTAATGCTATGTCAGCCAGGGTCTCTATGACAAGCTAACAAGCAGACATGAGTTTATATTTTCACTTACATATTGTGTATTTCATATGTTATGTTGCTGCCAATAATTATGACTGATCTACACCCAGCCTGCCCTTCGGCGTTTTATTAAATCTCTCCAACAGTGACTTACAATGACTCATAGTTCGTACAAAAATGTACATGTGTTAACAAGTTTTAAGAAATCCAAGAAGGAAGACAGAAATTTTTAAAAGTGTGGCTAAATACGATGAAGGAAGACTGCTAAAGTACTAAGGAGGATTTTTTTTTTTTTTTAAGGTATTTCTAGAAGGAAGTAACTTGGGCTGGTGTTTAATACAGGAAAAATGATTATAAGCTTTCAAAGAAGCTTGTGTAATTTCTCAGTACAATAAAGTAAAAGCAAAACCACACAGTGTTTATTCTGCTTTTTAGTACTCAGATAGGTCACATTTTAAGACTGTCTGACATTTTGGTTTCTATGCGGTACTGTTTGGGTTTCCCCGTTTTTGCATCGTTATTTCCTACTCAATGTCTAAAGAAAAAAAATGTATTATCGGTTCCTTAAAAGTAAGAGGTCTGGACAAGAATTAATAATCCTTTAAAAACTCAAATCAAACATGGGAATGTCATTTTTCATCCAAGTGAAGAAAAACCAACCTCTATTATAATTTCCAGTAACTTCAGGAAAATTCTCTACCACAAAGTTGTTGAGAGTTGAAACAGTGTCAAATGCACAGCAATGAAGTAAGTGCAAGCAAAAGTCATTTCTAACTCCACATAGACGTGAAGGGAACACAAGCACAGACCACACGAGGTGCTGGTTAAGGAACAGAATTGTGTTTCTATCCCAAATAACGTAAAAGTGATTGCTAAGGTATATACCTGTGCAGAACTGAGTATCAATATGTTGTTTAGGGCAATGTCTTCCTATACTTTGAAAAATTATTTAATGTACTTGCTATGATTATAACTTATTTTGCGATCTTTTTCTCCTCCCCTTTTGGTTAAGCATTTGGCTGTTAACCAAAAGGTCGGCAGTTCAAATCCTCCAGTCACTCCCTGGAAACCCTATCGGACAGTTCTACTCTGTCCTAGAGGGTTACACTAAGTCAGCACTGGGTTTGGTTTTTTTGGTTTTGAACTACAAATTAAAGTAGGATTGTGATCACTGACTAGAAGCAGTCCGTGTATCTCCAACACAGATTTTGCACAGAATCTGAAAAAACAATGTATATTTTTGGGTCTCATAGGACCTTCTTCCTGCCTCAGCATTCACAAGAGATGTACCATGAGGTTTTCCACCCAAGGAAAGCAACTTGTACTGGAATGTGTTTCCTGGTAACCATGTTTATGGATGGGGTTTGCTGGCAACACTAAGGAGGAAGGAGATGGCATGTGTGATACATCACCTGAACAGCAGCAGAGCCTCTGCTTCCCTTAATTAGAGAGCTTGCCCTGCCACTCCTTTGCCCTCAAAGCGCAACATTTCCCAGGGCAATGCAACATTTGGACAGCCTCTCGACTGTATTAAAATCACCTCACCATCAGTTTAACTTTAAAAAAAAAAAAAAAAATGTGAATTTAGGTGTGCATCCAAAAGTCGTCTACCCTCTAATCTCGTCTCGAACAATTTGAAAGATTAAATTCAAATATGTGGTATCCACTGACTTGAAAATTAAGGTACAACAGCAGGTGAAAACAAGAAAACAACTCAGCAGCGACGCGACTCCTGGTAACACATTTAGATAGAGTAAGCTTTCTGCTCATTCTCTAGCCACTAACTGAAGGGCTGCTGCAAAAATTGATCTCCCAAGGCTGCCGTAAGGTCATAGAAATTGATAACCCTTACAAGCAATGCTTATGTGAGTCTGGCTGTGTCTTGCAGATAGTGCACTTTGTAAATTAATCCTCCAAAGGCAAATATATTGTAAGTAGCTTGTTATCTCTAAAATACTAAATTGAAGAATACATGGGATTATATTGACAGAAATTACATTTTATGTAATGGGGTTTAATATATCTGAAATCTCTCCCAAAGGCTCCCAGGCTCTCTAACAGAGAAGGGTCTGTTAATGTAGGTGCAATGGACATCAAGAACAAATTTATTCACCAAAATGGATTAGGCCATGTAATCAGAGATTCTGTAATATTAATCTTTGACACTTATTGGACAGAAAGAAATACTTCTGTCTGCAAACCGGCATTCCCAGCTCTCCCCTTTCCCCAGCCAGGCTTTGGCCTTTTCTGGATTTTACTTCAAAGAGGATAAGGTTTCCCCAACATAAACACTAATCTAAAAATATTAGGACAATTAATTAGATACACTTAGGTTTAGAGGATATTGGATTTCGATACTCTTCAAATATGACACTAGCTCCGGGTGATTATATGAAATCTGGCTTTCAGCACACTCACAAAGGGTAATAAATCATACTTTCCCAAAGCCTCGTTGCCACATAACTGTACATTAAGTCACAATATTGTTGGCTGGAGCTTGGTACACAATCTCAGCTTCTCCCAAATCAGGAATTTACACATTTATTTAGAAACAGTACTGCACAGCCCGGAAATACAACAGGTTTGAATAGCTTCAAAGTAGCTATTTCTCCCTTTCAATATACTAGAGACAAGAGAAGAGGGGAGACCATCCTTGAATACACAGCCCTAGCAAAATCTAACTGAATTTAGTTATTCAATGAATATAAAACTCGACTGATATGGGATGGTGGATTTTCTTGTTTCCTAGAAAATAGGATGATACTACTCTATGTATCAATTATCCTGAAAGGGGGAGGGGGGGAAGCTATCCGGAGAGACACACTTACAGAGCTAATGATGAATATGAATTAAACACATACCTATACTATGTATAAAACTCGCCAATTTAGAAAGGAGGTGGAAAGTGATACAATGTTTCATTTTCCTTATTAGCAAGTGTCTCACCTATCAGTCAACAGTTTGTATTCACCTTTGGATCAAAACGCCACCAGGGAAAGCAGCAACAACTGGGCGTGTCTTCTTAATGCAAAACATTAGCTGCAGGTTGCCAGAGGGGGAACAGACTGTGTGTAAACACAAAGCCAAATTACTTACCAATTGTTCACTTGAAGGATGGTGAGTCCCGTGTCTTGTGCCAACTGCTTTTTCTGTTCTTCAGAAGGGTAAGGATGCTTAAAGAGAACAAAAAAGATATGTGTACGTCAGAAAATATTCAGGCCATTTTGTCAATAACCTAAGTGTCTAGTGAAGTCTATAATTAAAGGTAAAAATGCTGAGGTGTGTCACTCTTATTAATGGAATACTACATCATCTAATTAATGGCACTAAAAGACAAGCCAATTACAAAGATTAGTGAAGTGTATAAATAGCTACTTAGGGTACCTGCAGAACTTGATACTGAGTTTATCCTTTACCAGGTTTATTTGTTGCAAACACGAAAGTTTAGTATGATCCTCACTGTATTTTATAGGATTAAAATAAGGGCAAGCCTTTTGCTTTACCATATAAAAACATACCACTCGGACTTAATATTTTTATGAAACTGTGGACCTAACCCCTGAAACCAACAATCTCAGTTCAGGTCTCCAGTTGTTAAGCACCTTGCGTCAGTGTGACACTCTCCTTCCAAAATACCATATTGCTGGAAGTAAATATCAAAATGGAGAGTAGCTATATTTAAAGAATAAGAACAAAACTAACAAAAACCACTATTCACTTAGCTCTTCTCCAATGCGCAAACCAACAAAATTCAACCAGAGTTGGTTTCCATATCTGAATGTCAACACATGCTGGGATTGTGAACACAGGCCAATAGAAGGTCAAAGACCAGCATATTTTGCATGCCAAGAACAAGCCCAGCTATGTTCCTCATGAATTACAGTGGATAAAGAGTATTGCAGGATAAGATAATAAAATGAAACCCATGCCTCCCTGTAAGAAGGTTTAGAATTTGACAGCAATTAATTCTGGCACACTTTTTGTTCAATAGTCAATTATATCTAAATTTGAAACATACATTTCTAAAAGCTGAGGAAAGCACTGAGAGCATGATTTCCATCTATGGAGACACTGGCTAGCTGAAAACAAAGCATCACAATAAACTCTCCCAAGATAAGGTTGTTCTGATAGTCAACCCTCTGTTCTATTATGAATGGAAAAGGGCACCCCCAACTCTCAGTTTAACTATCTGTGCCATCGAAACTAAATTCTGGTCTATTGAAAGCTAATTAACATAGCTTTTAATTTCATTAACAATGTCTGATTAGATGTTAAAAAGGCTTATGAATGACCAGTGCTCTTATATGTAAGTTTAAATATGTTCTATCCCTATACACATGGGATTCGTTTGTGTAGAGCAGAGACACAGCAATTTTTCCCATAAGCATTGTCGTTGATTGTCACATAATCAATAAATACACAATTAGAATAAGGCTTTGCTTTCATGGAATATAGTGCCTTTCTCTAAAGAGCTCCAAGTATATTACAGACAGGATGGTAATTAATCCCCATTATATCCCTTTGAGGGACATAAATGGAATCTATCGCCCCTCCTGAGTCTCACCCTCATGCCACCCCTCTGCCCAGATACACTGTCCTGCTTTCTGTTCTTGCAACATGCCAAGCTTGTTCCTATCATTCAGGCTCTTGCTCCATTGTCAGTTTCGGGTCTTAGCTAAAATATCAAGATTTATCCAGCTCAGTCACCACCACCCCACCTTATCACTCTCCCATCAACCTTTCTCTTATTTCCTTAGCAGCAAGCATCACTCCCTGAAACATCTGTTTAAATTATTTTTTTCCTCTTTGGTGTGTCTCTTCCCAGCCAATGAAACCAAAAAAACTAGCTGCTGCTGAGTCGATTCTGACTCATGGTGACCCTATGTGTGTCAGAGTAGAACTGTGCTCCTTAGGATTTTCAGTGACTGATTTTTCAGAAGTAGATGGTCTTTTTTCCGAGAGGTCTCTGGGTGGACCCAAATGTCCAAATTTTCAGTTAGCAGCCGAGTTGTTAACTGTTTGTGCAACTCTAAAGTCCTTCCCTATCTTGCTCACCATCCTCAAAACCCCAACTAGCACATAACCGGAAATCAGTAAATATCTGTCAAAGGAATGAATGGCTATCACTTGCCAAGATACACAGATATTCTCCACTCAGATACAACATCGAATCTATAATAAAAAATTTTCAGCACCTACAGGAAGCATAAACAATCCAGTCTGAGATTTACTGTACTACTTTCCTTACTTCAATTGTGAAAGTGACGTCAACTCATTCTTTTCAAATAAAAGCATACAAACCTCGCAATAAGCTAAAATCATAGGTGGCAATCAGCCTGCTCAAGGTAATGCCAGTCATAGCAACCGAAACAATTGGGTACTGAGCTAAAAGAAACCCACAATGGAGAAAAAGATTGAAGTTGTCAAGGATTTCATTTCACTTGGATCCACAATCTATGCCCATGGGAGCAGCAGTCAAGAAATCAAACGACGTATTGCATCAAGCAAATCTGCTGCAAAAGACTCTTGAAAGTGTTTAAAAGCAAAGCAAAGACGTCACTTTGAGGACTGAGGTGCGCCTGACCCAAGCCATGGTATTTTAATCACCTCATATGCATGCGCAGCTGGACAATGAATAAGGAAGACGGAAGAAGAATTGTTGTCTTTGAGTTACGGTGTTGACGAAGAATATTAACTATATCATGGACTGCCAGAAGAATGAACACGTCTGTCTTGGAAGAAGTACAGCCAGAGTGCTCTTTAGAAGCAAAGATGCTGAGACTTCATCTCACGTACTTTGGACACGTTATCAAGAGGGACCAATCCCTGGAGAAGGACATCATGCTTGGTAAAGCACAGGGTCAGGGAAAGACAGGAAGGCCCTCAATGAGATGGATTATCACCGTGGCTGCAGGAATGAGCTCAAGCATAGCAGCGATTGTGAGAATGGTGCAGTACTGGGCACTGTTTCCTTCTGTTGTACATAGGGTTGCTGAGTCGGAACTGACTCAAGGGCACCTAACAACAACTCTAAGGTTTAAAATATAACTCCCACTCTGTAAAGGTTTGCCACACAATGCAGACCAAATGAATCTTTTTATCCTATGGACGGAATATTGAATTACAGTTTGGTACATAGTAGTTCCATGTTTGCACTAGTTTAAGAATCATAGGAAGGTCCCTATTACACTGTATCATTTATGCTGGCACTCACTATGTGACTTTGAACATAGGAACAACTTTTCTAATCCTCAGTTTTGCCATCTAAGTTCTAAGAACCACTGAAGTTAAAGGTTACTCAAGCTAGCAGTTTTTACGTTATTATCCAACCAGAATATAAACTCAGTTTTGAAATATGTGAATTACAGCATCCAGCTATTGGTACTATTTGCCATATAAAGTTGTAGATTGATGTATGCAAGCAGTGTCTTATCTATAACATTTTCTGTAACATTATCTTGCTTACAGTTTTCCAGGTCCTGTGGAAAATCTCTTTCAGTGATTTTCAACAGAATTAATAAATATGTCAACATTCCCTTCTCACTGTAGCTGGATGGCACCCTTTCTTTTTAGTTGTGTCTTAATGTTAGGACCAGAACTGGATAACAAGTAATATTTATGCCATTTATCTTTATTACTTTGAAAATTGAGAATTGTCACGGTAATTTATTTGTGCTGTGTTTTCAAGAGTATTTTTGCACGCCTGCTTGTGAGCAAGTTTTATATATATTCTTATAAAGCAAATGGAATTCACATTTTATTTATGTAAGTGGTGTCAGGAAAATTCTCTTTGGATCATTAAAATTACCTGAGTCATTACAGCCTCAAAGAGCAATACTATGGTCCTCAAAATTTCAGTGCAAATTTATGTTGTTCCTTCACACCATGTAGTTTCTGATTTTATAATTTAAATACCATAAAATGAGAAAATTCTACCTTTTTTTCCTCTGTCACTTTTCATGTGATCTAATTTTAAGTAATTGGAACAAACTGTGTCTAATTTCATGCAGCATAATTGCCAGGCAGCCTCAAGCTATAGAGACCCAGCACTCTGTCTCCATTAAGCAATTTTCAGTTGTTCGGGATTTTTTTTTTTTTTTTTTAATAGAAATGAACAAGCCTGGGCAAAATTAAGTGTCACAATAATCTGGCCATTGTTAAGAAAAAAATAAGGTATCAACAAAATTCCTAGACCCTCCTCTACGGTGGGTCAACTGAATGCTTTTTCTTTTTCTCATAGTTCTTGGCCTTGGTGTCCCACAAACTTTCAGTTCCTCAAAAAAATCTATAATTGCTAGAATCACATGGAAGCCATCACTTCTTGCAGCTAACCCATAGCCAGCCAAAAACCTGCAAAGAAGTAGCCTTTTTAACTGAAATCCAATATATTTAAATATCTTAAATCCCATGCATCTTTACTAGATAAGCTTTTCGCGGACAGTATGAGTTATTCCTTCGTAGACTTTAAAAAAAAAAAAATGACAAAAACCTAACGTGCCAC
Organism: Dugong dugon; assembly: GCA_030035585.1. NCBI lineage: Eukaryota > Metazoa > Chordata > Mammalia > Sirenia > Dugongidae > Dugong > Dugong dugon. Next base: position 102,542,517 of record CM057469.1, on the reverse strand, counting down.
AGGCAAAGCTGCTGTAAAAACATTCAAAGCCCTATTGCGTTCAGCCCACGAGGCTAGCGAGGGTGCTACGGGCAAAGGCAGCCCGTCATTTTGCAAAGGAAATAAAAAAAAGAGTGATCCCTGAGAAGTGCCATTTTAAGAAGAAAATGGGAAATTCATTCCAAACCATGGCAACATAGAGCCTGAGTCACCCCTTGCCATTTTCCGGGACACTTTCACTGTTATTGCGTCTAAATGGCAAGGACACCAGTTTAAGAAAGCTCAGTAGGTTCTTGCGAAGGAAAGATGAATTGCACATGCCAGCTACACCAATCCACCTAACCACTTTGGGATATCAAAGCAAATTTGACCACAGTCCAATAGACAGTGACTGGAGACCTTGCCTTTGTTGTGTACATTAGCCTCATGCCATTATCTCTTAAAAGCTTAATTATTTGCAAACAATTGATCAAGATGGGAATTTGAGAAAGGATATGCAAGGGCCACTGGGAGAACTGCATCGCATTAAGAGAGCAAACAAAATTACCTTTAGATCTTACTATAAGAATTAACGATTGAGACGGGAGAGCTAGGCAGTGCAGTAGCTGCAAGGGGTCTTTCTCGAGTGTTTCCCATTTGATCTGCATTAACACCTCAGGAATGAGTGAAAGCCATAAAACAGTGATTATGTATGGGTAAAGCTGACCCTCCCTTCCAGCATCAAACCCGAACACGTGTATTAGGCTGGCTTCGCTGGGAAGAGAAGAGATGCTGGGCTCAAAGGGAAATAAGTGGCTTGTAGGCAGTGGAGCCTCATCGAAAGGGAATAACTTACAAAATCATCATCATTATTTCAGTAATCAACACCCTGACTTATCCCTTATGGCGGACGGCTCATGCTGAAATATAAACCAACTGCCTCTCTTCATGTGTTTTTAGATGCAGTGTGACTTCTAATAATGACCCAATATAGTAGAGATTGCTTAATAATCCCATCTACGATAAAAAGCCATCCCGAGAGTATGCGCCCGGGGTAATAGAAATAGTTAAAGAATGTCTGACAAAAAGTCTAAAACAGCTTATGCAGAAGTTCAGCCTGAATTGTCACTGTAACCGTGGTGAGGCATTGGAAAGTGACAGAAAGAAAACAGCAACTTTCTAAAGAAAGTTATCTCTGCACAATGTCAATTTTATTTCTTAAGGCTGGGGTGGGAAAGGGGGCCCTGATGTGGGTTTTCTGGTATTTACAAGTTTACAACACAGTGGAAGAAAACATTTATTTCAACAAGCAAGCTGACTTTTTCAGATGAGTATCAATGGGAAAAGAGAAACTCTCCAGTAAACACAGATGGAAAATGGCCAGCCTTAGATCTTAATGCTATCCTTGACCACACATACTCCTTTCATCAAATGTTCCACCCCGACTGCAAACATGGATGGCAAGACAGTGATGAACTTTATCTTATCTACCCTGGTAACCAAGTTTCAATAACATTACCTCCCTCACCGCCTTGCCCACTCTGACGGCGCATTGTAATGGCAGCAGAAAATTTGAGCTCGCCAGTGAGATAACGGAAGGGCTCCACTGCCCCTTCTCAAGCCTCAGATTGGTAATTTCTTGTGACACAGACCTGCCTCTACACCGAAACTGCAAAACAGCTGTAACAAAGCAATAGAGGTGGAAGCAATTTTCAAGCAAAATGCTACATGCTATACTTTAAAAGGCATGGGAATAGGTACCGGAAGAACTGATCTAACAGGAGAAATTATGGCAACTGTCCAATATAACCCTTATCAAAGCAATGTTCTGTTGCTTGGCTGAATATGTTGGAAGAACAATTTCAGAACTTCTTTTATCCTTTTTCCTCCAGCCCTTTGCCTCCTCCACAGCTAAGTTTAATGCATTAATATAAGTTGACCTTGAGCTAAACTCTGGTATGGGATGGAGAGATACTCCCTTTAAAGAAAAAAAAATCTACTATATATGGTTTTTAACCATTAAATCTCTGTGCTCTTTTAAAACTTCTGCTGAGTTTATGTCACTAAAGGAATACTGTGGATCTAAATGGAAATAACCAGCTATGTATTTGATCTTTAAGAGGATAAGCAGAAACTGGCTAACCAAATATCCAATTATATTTATTATATTTGTTTAACTTTTTCTTTTGCCAGTAAAAACTTCTCCCACTCTAAATAAACTTGCCGTCCTTTTCCCCTTATGCGTAGACTATGAATAGCTTACACTGTGACAATTACATTGATCTAGGATACTTTTTCCTTAAAAAAAAATCCATAATGCTTCCCTATTGTCTCTCAGCTTTATGAATTAGTTTTACTGTTTCCGTGAATGCTTTTTTGTCTTCTGACTGCACATTATCAAAGAGACACTTTGTGCCTCTCATTTGCATTACAAAAGCAGTGCACCATGCAGTCTAAGAACAGAGCCTGAATGCATAGTAGCTGAGTTCTGCATCCTCACACATGCTGGAATCAAAAGAAGAACGGTGGTGTGGGTACTGGCTAAGAAGCCAAAAATGTTGGGAGCATCATCAGTGAAGTCACAGGATCTCAACCTGCTTTCTGAATTCTCCACCTATGCTCCTAGACTGCCTGGCTGCTCAGACTAAATGTGCTCCATTTATTGTTTAGCGCTGGCTGTTCCTGCAGCACAGTTGAGTCATTTTGTAGACAACCCCTCCTAGTTCTTGCATACCCAGCAACAGCTATGAGAAGTTGCCAGTGGAGGTGTGCAAATAGGAAAGAAAGTCAGGTAGGAATCTGTAAGCTTGATCTTATCAACATGAAAATGACCTAACCATGGAAGGCAAAGTGGAACACTGTAATATTTCATAACGATCTTTGATTTTGCACTAATGAGTCTATCTTTATAATAAAGAGCAATGAAAACATTGTTTATAGCCAATTATAAGAGGCTGAGACTAAAATGCCCTGCCTGCCTCACTTATCTGATCGTTTAATTTCTTGTAAATATCAGTTAAGCATAAAATAAAAACACCAAATAAAAAACCAGATACTTATATTAAGGGATTTCATAGTCCTTTGTACCTGGGATATTTTTAAGTTGCTTGCAATTCTGCAATAATAACAATGTTTTAGATCTATTCTTCATTTTATATATATATATATATATATATACACACACACACACACATATAATGAGTAGATCTAAAACATTATGTATGTTATATATATACATATATATATAACAGGAATATTTAAAAGTATATATATATATATAAAGAATGGATCTAAAGCATTATATATGTGTATGTATATAGAACAGGAATATTTTAAAGTATATATAATATGAAGAATAGATCTAAAACATTATATATGTATATATATATAACAGGAATATTTTAAAGTATGTATATATATATGATATAAAATTTAGACTCTAAATTAACAGTTGCTTACAATCTCCTCCTAAAGGTATTAAAATTCATGAAGAGTGCTCAAATTATTTCGTACATTTATGATTATTAATAAACTCCCTGAATATTGATTTTCTCAGAAGACCACAGCTATGAAAGGAAACACAAAATGTCCATTAAGAAAAACAGGATGGGAGGAACAGGGGAAGGGAGGGCAGGGACGTGGGGAGAACCCAGGCTTCACTTTTAAGTGTCTGTTTGAATTATTTTAAATAATAGCTCATTTGAACTCTACTATTTTTAGGCAGTACAAATAGTATGACAAACATAACTACATACATTATCTCACGTCCTCTTAGGACCCCCTTGAGTAGGGACTGTGCTTAGCTGTCTTTCACAGATGAGAAAGCTAAAAAAGTCTTGGCCAGGTCAAAAAACATGCACACAGCTACTTAGTGCTGGAGCCAGGTCTGTCCTAGCCTGAGTCTCTCCACTTGGCTGCATTCCCACTGATATTTCTTTCCCATTTCTCCATTCCTTGTATTTTAACCCAAACATTTTTAAACCAAAACTGTATTACTGTATAATGGCATATGAGAAAAGTTATTTATTGCAGTGAATAATAACTGAATGCTTCTCTACAGTTTTAACAGCTTTGATCCAGGAAGAGAAATGCTGCTCCCCCCCCACCCCCCACCACCTCCACCTGCATACCAACTGCTTCCACCCTGGAGGTAAGCATCAAGGGGAGGGGATGGTGTGGCAGGGTGGATGTGACTTCACCAGAACCTTGACCTGCGTTCTTCCTTGAGCATCCATCCAAAGGGACTTCATTAATATGAGCGGTGGAAGTGGTAATCATAACCTATTGAGATGTGAGGATGCACCAGGCATTGTTCCAAATACTTCACAGTATTAATTCATTTAAACCTCACAAAAACCCTGTGAGGTAGTTACAACTATTATACCCATTTTACTGATGAGGAAACTTAGTCACAGAAAGGACAATGGACTTTCTCAAGTTCACACAGCTGATAAGTGGTACAGCTGGGATTTGAAACTTGGTGGTAGCCTACAAGTTGGGAAGACCTTCTTCTAAACTGTTTTGTCTTTTGTATGAGTGGAGCACTCCCATATCATTCCTGATGAGTTAATCATGAATATATGTGATGATTGTTACCTATTACATGGAAACACTATTACAGTAAGACCTGTGAAAACCAGAACCTGTGGAAGAAGGAAACCTGTCAGAGAAGGAAAGCTCAAATATTGTCCACTAATTTGACAGCTAAGTGGTAAGACTGCACCTGTCAAAAGCAGAAAACTTGAGAAACCAGGAAAAACAAGGCAATTTTGAGAGCCATCAAGTTTCAGCTCTCACAGGTTTCACTGTATTACCTTAATGTGTGTGTGTGTGTGTGTGTGTGTGTGTGTTCTATTCTATTTCTACAACTCAGTTCTGTTAATGGAAGCAATAGTAGATTTCTCCAGAAGATAGAAAACTCAGTGAAAACTAGTATGTCCATCACTTCATTAATCCTCATAGCACTGCATGTAAATGTAGGAATGACGATAGATTATATACAGGGACACTCTGTAAGGGTCATAGAAACAGATACTTCCTATTCCATCCAAGCAATCACACTACAATATTCCTTAACTTGACTGTTTTGAAATAAATTACATATTTTTTGCCAATTACTTTCATTTCTTATGTGATTCTTAATCAAATATGAGTTAAATTACATTTGGAAGCATTTCATTTCAGTAGAATAATAATAAAAACACATGAATGCTATTCCCATTCATGATGCAGCTAATTCTGTGCCCAATAAATATTTGTTGTACGAATGAATGGGTGCTATTGAAGTTAGAGACACCAAAAATGCACAGCCAGCATTTGTAAATAGATTACTTCAGATAAACATCAGAAAACTAACAGCCCCACTGGCAATTATTCATCCTTCTCACTCAATTCCACAAATTCTAAAACAGTGCAGATTTTTATTTTAATCAACTGACGTTTATATAATGTTTATCCGGTGCCAGGCACTGTTCTAAATGCTTTTCTAGTATTAACTCATTTAATCCTGACAGCAAATCTATGAGGTAAGTATTCTTACCTCTGCTTTACAGACAAGGAAACTGAGGCACAAAGTCTAAGTGACTGCCGGTACGATGGAGCTGGGATTTGGCCCCAAGCATTCTGGTCTCACAGTCCATGTTCTTTCTTACTGTGTTAGTCAGCTTTTCTTTCTTAGCATCAATGCAAAATTTCCCCTAAAGTGGCTCCAAAATCCACTCAGTGCTGTTGGCTTTATTTGTTGCAAAGGCTTCCTTCCCACTCTCCAACACCAGTGTAATGAAATTCAAGGTCTCCATCTTCAAGGGGCCTCACACAGGACTCTTCCCCCAAGAGTTTCACTTTAAAACAGATAAAACAACGGCACACCACATTGGACCACTCTTTCCAAAACAAAGTTCATGACCACTTTATACAATAAGCTCCAATAAAGTAAGAATCTTTTTCAAACTACATACAGCTCATCTCTGCTATTTCAAAGAGCATGCCAGCTAAGAGGAGACCTATCACCAACCTGAACAACACTTTTCCACTTTAAAAATCAGAGTGAAAGGATCTGAAACTATTAAGAAAAAAGACAAGGAAGACGAAATACAACCATGCCATTTTAGAATGAGGGTGTTGATGGTAATCATTACTGCCTTTACCGGTGCCATGTCCGACATTAAATATTCAGGAAAAATCCTTGTACGAAGAATAAAAGCATCCCCAAGTTGGGAGTAAAACCAGTACATTTGGTGAGATGTCTGAGACAGAGAAAGATAGAGACAGGGAGAGAGAGTCAGAGAATCTGTACTGCTCCCGGTATGACTAAAGACCCCTGGAACTGGCGCTCATTCTCCAGTGCTAATTTTCCCACTTAAATTACGGTGATGGTGTAGCCTCATCTCATTAGAGATCATTGTCCCCAGCAGACAGTTGTGTTTATGGGGGGACTCTGGCTGTTCCACACCTGCTGATCAGGTTGCTATGTGATCAAGGCTGCATACAAACAGCAGACTTGAGCTTGCTGGACTGCAACTGATGAGCCCGGGCTAATTCAGGGGTGATTATGTAGTTTACTGGACCACTAAACCTCTTTAAGCTTGTAATTACTGCCTATTTGAGTAAAGAACATTCAAAAGCAATTCACTGCATCATGCCTGCCACAGCTGGAAGCAGGCTGCCAGCAGTCTGTGGGGACATTAAAATCTACAGGGACGTGGATTGAAGCCCAGCTAGCAGACACTCTCAGCGGCACACGCAGCCAAGTGTATGCACATTCCCGCTCACCTCTCCTGACCAAGCTTACCATTAAAGGTGCAATGAAAACTACAGAGCGGCTATAAAGATGAGAAATAATGGAATGTAACGGTGCAAACTACATTTTAATGATTTTCCCCCTTTGTAAAGCTAAAATTTGAAGTCTTCACAATGCTGAAGAGAGAGGGGGGAAAGAGAGAAAGACTGCTTTAACTAATATACACTGCTGAGATTTACTGGGTGCTTGCTAAAATTTCCATCCAAAAATACCAACTGGAAAACAAGATGCCCACCTTTTATGCGTTATAAAAGAACTGCAATGCACAGTCGTTTGAAATCACTTCCACCCACTTAGCTGCTGTGTTTATAACCTTAGCTGGGAAAATATTGTTTAGCTAGGTGATTGACATTTTCTAAAGTTACATGTGTAGATTTGTACTGTTGCTGAATTAAAATGCCTCTAAGACACCTGAGTGAAATTTACTTTCAGGAGTCAGAGAAGATTTAAGGGGGAAAAAAATCAGTATTTATCAATGTTCTCGTTTTCTTTTGCTGTCACCTTAACAACTGCAGCTCTTTTGTATAACAAAAGTGTAAAACATGCTTTGCATTGCTGCGGGTATAATTATTACTTGTCTGTAGGTAACAAAAAAAAAAAAAAGAGACTGGAACTTAATGAAGGGGGATTAAGTTAATTTCTTTTTTAGCTAACAGTTTCCTGTCTCTTAAAATGCAGACCTTGGTGAACAAAATGTTCAGGAAAGAAAAATTAAGCTTTTTATTTCACTAAAGTCTCCACTTTGGAATATTGATATTAAAATATTAAGATGATGTTTATTCTTTAAAAGTATGTAAATGCGGTATTAAATAAAGCCACAGAAATCCTCTCTGACTACTCCATCCAAAGTCCACAGATCCAGGGGGTTTATGTGTTATCTAGACATCATTCCTATTAATATTCATTAGGTGGGTCTGCTTGCATTTTTATAAGCTGTGAGAGAGGCAAAAGAAACAATCAGAATTCTTTAACACACAGGCATTATCAATTCCACATATGCCAAATAGCAGAGCACCCAGATCTAAAGTTAAGATTCAAATGCAATTTACCTTTACTAAGCTAATTTTCATGAAAACTCTTTTCCCTTTACCCATTGTAGTCTAAGCTATTTAATTATCTCCATTTCTCTGCACCACACTTCAATTTTTAATTTAAGAGATTATTCAGCACTATATTTTATCTTGGTTATCAACAAAAAACTTATCTTGCAATCAAACTAAGGAGAATGTCTCCTTAAGGGAAAAAAAAAAAATCTAAAAACTTTAAATTGTTTTAGTAATAGAATTACCTTTATCTTTATGAACCTTCTTAAGCAAACTCTTTCTAAGTCCCAAAGCATTTATTGATGTGAATTCACTGTGTGTCTCCAGACTGGGTTATAGGATGGGGGCTGAGTCTTAGTCAAAATTTGGGCAGACCCCTAGTATTTTTTTTTCCCCCCAAATTAGGCTTTCCCAGTTGATTCATTCTAGCTGGACAGGAAAAGGGTAGCACAGTGGTGGACTTATTTCTGTGGAGTTGTCACAGATGTTCATGAACAACTTAGATAAGTGAAAGACAGAGCAGGACCTGTCGCCAGCAAGATTATGAGATGAAGCTGGCAGAAATAAAGGTATTCAATCAAAGTTAATTTGAAGGTCAGTTTGCGTTTTGTTTTGTTTTTTTAAGACTTTGAGTCTTAATATTTGTATAACACTTTCTATTTTCAAAGAGCGCTTGTATATTTCACCAAATTTCAGCTTCATCATCACTTGGCGAGGTTGGAAGGACGGGTAATGTTGCCCCAGATCTAGAGGAGAAAAACTGAAACTCAGAATGGACGCATGCAAGCTTATCAGGGTTATAAAGCCAGTAAGCTGTGGCTCCTAGGCCTGAAACCAAGCCTCGGACTTCTCAATCTAGTTCGCTTTACACTCTACTGAAGCTCAAAGTTTATCTTGTTAATGATAAAATAAAAAGCTGTAGCCTCATCTGCTGGGAATCTATTGTGAGTTTGCGGGCTCAGCCTCTGTTTTAATGTGTAAACGCGCATTGCTCTATCCCTGGGGTGAAACAAAGACCTAAAACTAGAACAAAACAAAGCAGAATACCTGGCAAATTAGCTGTCAGACTTTCTAACAAAACTTATATAAGTAATCTAACTGGTAATGCTAAAAAGGCGTAAACAATGGCATCAGCCCCTTCCACAACAGGCTTTGGAAATATTGTTAACTAATGACTGGTTAGTTTCTTCTTCCTTGAAACAAACAGATTTAGTTTCGTTTTAGTTAATTAATTTCTTTTTCCTGTGCCATTTCACTAGTGACATAAAGTTGCTAATTACATCTACAAGGGGCCTAATTTTCTTCCTGCCTAAGTCTTCCTAAGAGAACTTAGGCCCATGTGGAGAGTCATTCACCTGTTTAGGCCAGAAGAGTGGTCATTAAAGTCCATTTCTGCTTCAGTGGTGTGGTTACACATTTACAAATGGCAAATCTAAAGGAAAACATTTTAAGAGTTGTTGGTTTCAAGAGGTGCAGTTAGGTGTAACAATTTCCTTAGATAACCGAAGTTTAGGTCCTTGATCCCATACTAACTGTATGATCTTCAGCAAATCATTTCAGCTCTCCAAGCTTCAGTTTCCTCATTTAAAAAAAAAAAAAAAATGAGAGAAACAAAATGGCCTCCCTCAGTACTGGTGGCGGTAAAATGAGACAACATACGTCAAATTGTTCAGCACAGTGGCTGGCATATGTTTAGCACTTAGCAAGCTGTAGCTGATTCTGACATCACTCAGAATTAGTTTGGGCTAATCTATGTAAAAATACATACATAATATAGATATGGTTTTCTATTTGCAGGGAAGAGGATCCGAGTAGGTGATTTTTGTAAATTTCTTTCTAGTATTTAAATTAGGGTTTAATACTTTCTTGCAATTCTCTTTATTTGGACAAACTCACTTCCAGAATATACAGGCAAGCCCACCTTCATGGGCATGTGGACTGCAGGCACACAGGACCTTGTACATAGAAGGAGCCCACAGTTGGCTTCCTGTGCTACTGTCACCGTCTAAGAATTCTCAATAAATTCTTAAGAAGGGACCCTGAATTTTCATTTTGCACTGGGGCCCCACAAATTATGCAGCTGACCCTGCTAAAAGGAGAGGGAGGTTTTGTTTGCCCTAGCATATATTCTATCCTCAGCTACCAACCCCTCTTGAATTTACCTGAGCTTCACAGAAGTAAATAAACAGTTACTATGCCCTTACTAAAAGAGTGTAAAAAAAGATACACTAAAAAAGCAAGATGCAGGAGGTGAGGCTGCCAGTGTAGATGTGCTCAGGCCAAAGACAGATGAGTACAGACACTTAAATGACCCTCCTGCGGCCTTCAAAAGTTCACACACTCTTGTAAGTGCCTAAATCACCCTTGGGGACTGACCGAGGCACTGAGAAAATATTCCGCATTATAAAGTCCATGGCGAGAAAAAATCAATAATCTGGATCCTTCAAGGTGTGAGGCCCATTCTGGCTCACTGGTCTCAGGGATGTTGAGAGCCTTTGTCTTTTGGTGGCTAGAAGTCAGAAGTGGCCATTCGCCCACCTTCCTTGGCAGGGGATGAGCGCCACATTTGGCAGAAAAGAGTGCTCTCGAGAAAAGGGAGCAGAGAATCTTTTGGCCTGGGCTCCAGCTAGGGTAGATCAAGAGTGAGAACTCGCCCTTGCATGCCAACCAAATGCCGCTGTAATTAAAAACAAGCCTTTGGAAATAAAGTATTTGGAAATTATTTCACTTCCAGCACATTCACAAAGTGAGTTCATCAATAGTTATAATTAATTCATTTGGTCAGAGGATTTGGGGGGGAAATGCTATCATATTGTTTTTAGTCCTCTTAAATGGAGTGCTACTTTTTGCTTAAGGCGGTTAAGATAAATCCATAAATAAGCAAACAAAAGAGAAAAGATCATAAGTAATAAGTCATAAAGTTATAGAAACCTCCAGCACATTTGGATTTTGTACCTTACATCAAACCTTCCAAGATGGCAGCATGGCTTTGCAAAAATGCAAAATTCCATCCTTTTGACGAGGCCAAATGAGGAACTCAACTATTATATGCATATATTTTGTTTAATGGATTTGTTTATTTTAATAACAAAGAAACTAGACTTTACAGATAAAAGCTTCCCCGACACCCCCACCATGGCTCCAGTGCTACGGGGATTGTAAAAATCTGTAATGCTAACCAATATGTGATAATGGATGTTCTCAGGGGCCCTATTTTATAACACTTTATCCCGTGAATACCTACTCTGAGTAACTACCACCAGAGTGTTTACCCCTATTTTAAGAAGGTACAATTGGGTTGAGTGCCAGAGGGCAGGGCCTCATGATTGTTCCAAGTTTCTGTTCTCTGAATGGATACAAGTTCAGTAAAGAGTTGGCTGTGGAAACAACGGATCAACAGGGTTAACTCGCTAGAGATTTATTACAACTGAGGCAGGAAAGTGCTGTTCATGTGATTTCGGGGATAAGAAAATAATTGCATAGACCTCTTTTTCCTCTGTTCAGAAATCAGCCTGCGGGGTTTAATATTTTCTTGAGAATCGAAAAAATAAATCACAGCAAGTAGCTTCCATTTAATTTTTGTTTGATTTCTTCATCACACTGCATATCTATGGTGAATCAGGAAACCAGCAACTCATCAAAACTAATTGGCATGGAACAAAAGACGCACCACCTCAGACCCTCTCTTTTAGCCACTACAGCTTTCCGATTTGTTCAGAATATATAGCCAGTTTCAGAAAACAAACATGGGCCCACTAAAATTCCGGGGAGATGACACATACAACAAGAAAAGCAGTCAGCAGTAGTATCCTGTTACTGAGAGCCATACCAAGAAAATCTAGAGCACAAGAGACACAACTTGCCAGCCACGCACAGGATGTTGGGTGATTTTACAGACACTGTCTTGGCCCAAGATGGCAGCTCATGATTAATAGCTGCATCATCCTTGGCCCTGCTGCCGTCAGGCCTGGGCTCTGATCTTGACACACACAGCCTTCGTCCACAGCCAATAAGCAGATGTAAGCACACAGGCCCTGTCAGACTGACATATCATTCCTTCGACAACGTCAGCGAGTATTAATGTTCAATTATCTGTCCTAGAAATGACCCTCGCCTTTATGCATTGTGTAACTGAGCGCACGGCATGCTGGTAAGCCCAAAGACAAGGGCAGAAATGCCCGCAATAAACTAGCTACTGGGACTTGGCTTTCCAACATTATCGTGACATTGCCTTGTGCTACTGAATGGGAGACTATTTTTAGTTCTTTTCCTAATGCATGTTTGAAGGACCTCAGAGTCGTTTTATTTATTTATTTGTTTCTTTCTTTCTTTATTTGCCTTTTAGCATGTCTGCACATCAGTAGTCTTTACAATTTAAGCAGCAAGACTTCAAATGTGTCATCTTTTGGCCTGACGATCACACGGAGCCAACTGCTCTTTATGTATGACAATGAGCAGTTCATTATGCCTGGGTGCCTTGTTATTTCATGAACCCAGGTGTATATCATTTACCATCAAACCAAAATGACAACAGCAGACTCTTCTAGAGCAGTGTCAAGATCTATTCAACTTCAATTCACAAAGCTATAGGAATCTGTCCAAACCAGGTGTCCCTACTTCCCACTGCTAAAAATGGGGCCTCTAGCAGAGGAATGGTTTAAGAAGCATACCTGAGATCCTCTGGCCTGTTAGCTTGTACAGTTGCTCAAATATTTAAAAATCTGGCTTGGATTTGTTCTAGTTAAATTAAAGATCTCCCTTTTCTCTCAAATACCATAGTAAGAAAACATCTTATCTTAGCAGACAGCTGCATTTGCCTGGTTTTCGTTGAACTCCCATTTAAAGGTTATCAATAACAAGTTTGCAAACTTCTCATGCAGCCAGCGCTGGAAGATAATGTACAGTAATTGCATGATAACTTCCTCCAAAACTGAGATAAAACCTTTCGTGCAATCTCGAGTTCGCCAACCTCAATATGATAGCACAACCTTAAGTAGCTGAGATTGGGGCTCCATGAATTTTCCCCAAGGTGCTAATTTTTTAAAGAATAGAAAATGCAACTATTTTCCAGTAAAAAAAAAAAAACCCTAAAAGCTCATTTATCACCTTAATTTTAACATATGAAAAACAGGTTTATTATGAAATGTACCTTTAAACGTCTAGCCAGTCCTTGGTCACAGTCTGGTGTCTAGCACTATTTCTATGCATATTCTCATTGCACCGTGAAAGTGCTTTCATTTGCTTATTTATGTATTTTTTTGTCCGCCTACTGTGCTCCCAAGGAACCCTGGTGGTGCAGTGGTTAAAGCAATCAACTGCTAACCAAAAGGTCAGCAGGTGGAAACCACCAGTAGCTCTGAGGCAAAAAGATGTGGCAGTCTGCTTCTGTTGAGATTTATAGCCCCAGAAACCCTATGGGGTCGCTATGAGTCAGAATCAACTCCACAGCAGTGGGTTTGACCTACTCTGTTCCCAAGAGCAGTTTTTCCAGCCGCTTCCATTCTCCTCCAGTTCCTGATCATACTCCTTGAGCATTCAGAGTTGACTTTGCCTCCTGGTTTGAGGAGGAGAAAAGGACCCACAACTCCCCTCTGCCGTTTCTAAATCTCTTCACCTTCATATTCCTCTCCTGGTTCACACTTCTTGGTAAGTCTTATTCAGAGACACAGTCCTGTTACCCTGCCCACCAGTACACTCCACTGACAGCTTGCTCTTGATCTTAACTCCATTAATCAGTCCTTCCCTACTTTTACCTTCAAAGATTCCTTTTCTACTGCCTACGTGAAAAAAATTAGGCTGTACATTAATTAACAAGCTGCCTGGAACCTATCAGCAATTCCATGAATAGCGGTAATAGTTGAATTCAGAGCTATGTGTAAAAATATTCAAATCTCCCTTCTCCTAAATCTTAAAACATAAAAAAAGATAAACCTTCCCTTCTTGTCACCACCTCCCCAAGGTCCTACTCAAAATGTACCCTTCACCGTATTTCCTCAAGTAATTGCGAAAGGGTCTACCCTTGCAGCTCCTACTGCAGTATCATCCGCACATCCCATAACACAACTTCTGTCCCCTCCAAAGGCCTGAAACAGCTCTTTCAAAAGTCACTGATGATCTCCTAATCCCTATACAAGAATCTTTCCCAGTCCCCCTACTTCATAAAACTCCCAGGGTTTGGTCACCTCCGTTTTGAAGCTTTGCTCACTCATTTGGTCAAAAAACATTATCCGCCATCTCTAATATGGCTATAAAGATGGAGAGATGAAAGGTTAAATCCTGACCTCTAGGTTGGGAGGTAGCATGTCAATAAATAGTCACGGTGATAAGTACTCTCTATCAGAGGCCCCATCAAGGTGCCATGGGTCTGGTGGCAGGAGCTATTTCCTCTCTTCTGAGAGGACCAGGAATGGCTTGCCCAACAAGCAGTGACAGTTGAGATAAGATGTGAAGGATGCAGAGGAAAGGGTCAACTGGAGAAGGGGTCACGGAGGTGACACATTCCAGAGCAGGGAACAGCATGTCCAGGTGCACAGAGTACAAGACCACAGGGCACCTGTAGAGAATGGGAAGCCCTCTGGTTTGGCTGCAGTGTGGTGCCGGGAGGTGTATGGAAATGGTAAGAGAAGACTCTAGGCACTCAGGGGGCTGGTGTCAGATCTCAAAGCGTTCTTGAATGGCAAAGCATTCTTGAATGGCATGCTAAGGATGTCTGACTTGTATCCTAAGGGTAGTAGGGACAATCAAAGGATTTTAAGTAAGGGAAAAACTTGGTCAAGTTTTTGTTTTAGGAAAAGCACTCTAGTGGCAAAATGAGGGACAGCTAGTGAAGGATCAGTATGACAGCCAAGAAGGGTGATTAGGAAAATGGGCAAGCTGGAGACAACGAGCCCCGACCTGAGGCAGTGGGACTATATGGACAAGAGGCTGGAAAAGCATTTAAGAGGGAGAAATGATGCAACTTAAGGAGAAAGTAACTACCTTGAAGGGGAAGGAGAGGGAGCCTTCTGGGATGACTCTTGGGTCCACAGTGATGCCATTAACTCAGAAGCAAATGCCAGGAAGGGGAGCCAGTTGGAGGACCATGATGAACTCAGTGTGGGGGATGGGCTCTTTGATTTTCTTACTGTTACATTGTCGTTTCTTTTCTTAGCACAGTAAAGCGTTGGAGCCGGAAGGGACCACAAGGATCAGTTCATCTGGCAAAAGACCTCCCCGCCTACTCCTCTGTTTCTTTCTCTAGACAGCCCCTAAAATAGGCACCCCCCAAGTTCTGTCCTCGGCCCCCTCCTTTTCTCTCTCATCAGTCTCTGGCTCCACGATTCATACACATTTCTAACTTCAGCACAGGCAACACCAAAGCCTCATGCTCTCCCCGAAGCTGCAGAAATCCCACCTCCAACTATCTGCAATACAACATGTGATGTCCTATCAGCACCAGACCTGCAGCAGATCCCAGACCGAATGCCTCACTTCTCCCTAAAACTAGTCATTCCAGGGACTTGGTAGATGGTCCCAGAAAGAATGGGAGAAAAATGTAGAACAAAGCTCCTAAATTTCCCCCCCCAAAAAACAAAAAAGTCAGACTTACTGGACTGGTAGAGACTAGATGAACCCCTGAGATTATCACTCTAGGATAACCTTTAAACTTGGAACTCAAACCATTCCCAAAGGTCACCTTTCAGCCAAATGACAGATAAGCCCATAAAATAAACAATATTACCCGTGAGTACTGTGGTTCTCTAAATAATTATCTAAATGAAACAAAATGGTAAACATTTTCCCTAGACGAAAGATGAGGTCAGAAGGGACAGGGAAGCTAGATTAAGGGAAATAGAACAACCAGAATGGACATAATGAGAATGCTGATATACTGGCAAAAGATGTAACCAATGTCACTGAACAATATGTAATGAAATTGTTAAATGAGAATGAAATTTCCTGTGCAAACTTTCACCAAAAACACAATAAAATACTAAAAAAAAAAAAAAAAGTCACTACTTCTGGCTTCCCTCCCATGAAAGAGACTACTGATATCACCGGTCCCTAACACTCATGTGAAGCGTGGAAGTCACCTTTGATGGTATGGCTCTGATGAGGGTCATGTGGCCTTCTGCCTCAATTCTCATCAGATCTAGTCTTAACTGTGTATGCAAGACGACCTCAAGAGCAATAGCAAAGCATACTTGTAAACGTCAAGGTAGGGAGATGGTGATCCAACAGGTTGAAAGTTAGGGCCCTGAATGTTTTTCCAGCCCTTACTTTATTGGACCTAAGATCTCAGGTAAACCTTCAACCTCTTCTGTCCCATTTCCTTCATCTATATAATGGGGATACAATTATTAATTGTACTGACATATACAACTTACCTACTTAAGAATTAATAACATTTTTAAATTAAATGGGATACTTGCTTTTAACCTGATTTTTTTTTTTTTTTTAATTCAAGTATATGCTACTTCATGCATGTATATTTGGCCCTTTTCCCTTGGAAATTCACCCCACCATTTCCTCACTCTCTCTCTTCTACACTGATGTGATGAATGTTGCTGAGTGCTCATGGTTTCTGGTCCAGTATGAACACCTTTCAGGGAGTAATTCCTGGTGCCTGTCATCTTGATAACTGATGATGTTTTCACTTCAGGGTGTGGGTCTGAAGCCACAGGGCTGAATGGGAGAAGTAAATGAATTGACTCAACTACATCTCTTACCCATCCTTCTGATAAGCATAAACACATTGCTGCCAAACATACTCCAATATTATCAACAGAGAATGGCAATATATGTATTTTTGACAACGGTTAAAGTGATGCCGTTGTTTTACATTAGCAAATTAAAACTTGTTTCATCATTACGATTCTTTGTGAAAAATCTGGTCTTTGCTAAATTCAGGACGAATTATGAATGCCTGCACCAAAACAAAGAATCATCCACAACGCCATCAAATGTATGCCTCTCTTCCTGATTCTGATTTCTAGGTCCCATGACTTCCATAAGCGAAAGCATGCAGGGGCACACATACACGGTATTTCAAATGGAGATTTTATGTAAGCTTATTTTTATAGTGAGTCTGAGAGTAGCTGCTCTGCTTTTTATCTATGCAAACTGGAAATAAAGTAGGCACCCTGCCAGCTCCCTGACAGCAGGCCAGGCCGGGCTGCCATGGGTTATTCGCACAATGACATCTAAGGGGTCCAGAAAAGAACCCTGACTAATGGCTTTTGGATTCCTTATGACCTTTGATCCTCAGTGACTTAGACCAAAATAAATGACCTCATTTCAAGAAACTACATCCAGCATGTGAACTCTACTGAGGGAGAGAATTTACCTGCTAAGCAATGATTAATAGGTATGTGCTACTTATAATAACTCTTTAGCTCTTAGCCAAATGGGGAGAGAATATACTTTTCAGATGTTCACTTTTTCAAACGTATCTTCCAGGATGCTGCGAAATTTGAGAGTGCTAGTGCCCATGGCAGAGAAAGCAAGCACCCAAGGCAGTGGGAACCCAAAAGGATTTCCTGGAGCAGGCATTAGGCTGGACAGCAGTACTAGGAGACATAAGTACTACTAGGACACAGATCTTCCTCAAAGATAGGGACTGTTTCTGTCGTTAGTGATTCTGTGACCTTCCTCATGACAAAGGCTATCCAATCCGCTGGGCTGGAGAAGGAATTTGGGAGCTAGCAAGCACAACCACTGCACACTGGGCCCCTACTCCATGATTCCTTCCATCACTGCATGCTGTCTCCAGAGAGCTGAGCTAGATGGGGTGAATGACAAGGTTCTGTGTCACTCAACCTTCAGAACCACTTGTACATCCACCTGAACACACAAGTGCACTGTCACTCAGCCCAAAAGACACAGTCTGCATTTCCGCAGAGTCCTTGAGCTATCAGAAGCTTTCATATGTCAGAAACCGAAGGAAATGTCTTTGATGCTCAAAAGGAAGTTCTTATACGCTGGGAAAAAAAAAAAAATGAAGGTTGCCAGAGGAAAAACAAAACACTCTAATCCAAGTAACATGATTTAAAAAAAAAGGAGGGCGGGGGAAGGAGGTTGCACTTTAAAATTACAAGAAAATATAAAAATTAAAAATGGGGGGAAAAGAATCATTTCCTTTTCCATTTAAAGCCTGGTATCTTCTTTATATCCCTTAAGTCTGCTGGCCAACAGCATCTGTATTACCTGGGAGCTGGTTAGAAATGCAGAATCTCAGGCCCTACATAGACCCACTGAATCAGAATCTGCATTAAAAAAAAAAAAAAGAAAAAAAATCCCCAGATAATCCAAATGCATTGCTAATGTTTAAGAAGCACTGTTTTCAAAGAAGAAAAAAAGGAACCTGAATTATATGGTAATTTTCATTTTCTGATTTCTTTTGTTTTTTTAGATGGTAGCCTTCAATGTTTTAGGTTACTCTTTATACCTCAGTTAAATCTCCAAATGTACATGCTGTTAAATCTCCCAGTAAGAATTCAGAGGAATGTTCTAGATTAAGCTAAATCGTATGAAATAAAATCAAGGAAATATCTTCTGTTTAAAACCCACATAATCATTCTACTTCTCTGCATCGTACCAACCCAACAATATTTCCAATGATGTGGTTTATCACAATATCATCTTCACATAGAATTTTCAAAACCCAGACATGGGCCATGTCTGCTTTGTCATGAGTAAAGAAGGGAGTTGAGCAATTGTTGTCTAAGTTCAAACAACACAAAAAGGTAAATGAGACACTACAATCCAGTCCAGTCTCCTTCTCTCCAGCTAAAGTCACTTTCTCCCAAATTGCCAAGATAATGACTTCAAGCCTCCATTACATGTTGGTTGTGAAAACCAGCTTTGGTCCCTGAAGCCATTTCTCAAGTACACTTTGCCTTGCTTCACTACTTGTCTTCCTGTCCCCAGTAGCCAACAAACCAATGTTATGACTATGGTCATGTTTAAATTATTTCTCTGAAAGTTGGTAATGAACTTTGGAAATGGGAACAACGGGTGGGAAAGTTAACACTCTGTGATGCTACCAAAAGGCCCGCCTTCCCATTCTCAGAGGTTAACACCCACTTACAGCATTAGAACAGCCCTAAAATTCTACATGCTGTGACAGTCAACCTGTGTGGCATGTTACTCATGTTAGTTCAAACATAAAGTACAGCATCTATAGCCCTGGAGATAAGCTGAATTATAATGCCACATTTGAATGGTATTCTACAGATTTTTCCAAAGGCTCTGAGCATCTACCCCTTAATTAAATTTAATTTGGTTTCCACACAGAGTGCTATTGAGCATTTTCACTTCATGATACATGTCAGATCAGTATACATCACCTTCACCTTCCAGCTACAGCCTTATGAAGATGTTTCCATGCGGGACCATTCAAAACTGATTTATGGTGCCATTGTAACAACTAAGCAACCAATCTTCCAGCCCAAATGTAACACATAAGAACAACCTAACTGAAACATATGAATTCTACATATACTTAAAAATATTATTGTCTGTAATTTAATATAACAGAATGCTCCTAAGCCTGTATAACCTTGCATGCAGGAGCAGTTTCTCAAGCATTAATACTTAAATGGGTCATAGGCACCACATCTGTCATTCTGTCCTGAAGTCTATGAGGCAAAACCAAGACTATGCTGGCCTATTGATTTTTCTAGCATTTGCTTTAATTTACTTAACCATTGAAAAATCCATCAGTACATAAAGGGCAACTGTCCATTACTGCATTCGCAGACATTCCTTCTCCTCATTTTTTGGTAAATATTTCCCTTAAATTGCTATGTGTTTACAGTGTAAAAACGAACTAGGAAACTGCTCACACCTGTTTCTGTTCAACAACTGCTGCGCTGAGGTATACGTAGCGTGCTTAAAGATAGAATAAATATCTAGACGTTATTACATCTGTGTGCAAAGGGTGGTAAATTAGATCCTAATTACATTAACAGGGATTCTGCCTCCCAGCTTAAATTTTACATGAGCACTCTGCAAAAATCCAAAAGCTCTGTTGTGGTTTCTTTATGAGCTGGTGATTACAGCTACTTCCTTTGTGGTCACTAAATATTCTGTTTACAAATAAATGAAGAAGCTTTGAGCCAACTTGCCAAGGTAATAATCTATTCTTTTTCCTCCCCCTCCCCCTTCCCAACAAACCCTCGCCACATAAGCATGGCAACAATCAGGAGCCGCGGCTTCATCTAATTACTCCATCACATAATTTCACAAATTGCCTTGTCACTGGGGAGCCAAGTGCAAAACACGCTCACAGTGGGATTTCAGGCAGCAGCTTTCATTCACTACTCATTCCTTGTTAAATTAAACACGAAAACACCAGTTGTGTGAAAGAAGTCAAAAAGAATGCCTGCAAATGAGCCAGAAGAGTGTATCTGCTGTTTACCTTTTCATCAGATACAATGTTGACAACTGGCTTCTCCAGCAGAAGGATCCCCCTGCCTAGCCCCATCTTATTTCAATGTAGCTGCTCCAAGAAGCCAAAACCAAAAGGCTAAGAGCAAATGGGCTTCTCCAGGAAGTAAGTTTCATCACGTATCCATAGGAAGCAGGAGCAAATAGTAAAAAATGTGATACTGTCCAGCCCTCAATTCTTTCCCAGTTCTGCTGTAGGAAATGCCTGGCCATACTCCTGTTCACAGGGGAACATGTATTTGTGTTAGATGAATAACACTTAGCCCTTTGAAGGCATAAATAGCACACTCGATGTCTGTTCTAGCCAGAAAGAGGGAACCAAATTCCACTAATCTTTAAAAGTTCTCAAACGGAAAGATCATCAATCAAGTTCATACGGTATTAGGTGTTTTCCTTTTAAGCATTAATGCCTTGCATGTTTCTGTAACACACCAAGATAAATGCTTACCCATCACACTGCGGATGTGGGTGGAAGAAAACGTGTACGGTGGGTGACGTTACTAGAGGGAGTGAACCTGAGATTACCCTCCTGGAAGCTGACCTTTTTATATCAACAACTAAACACAGTCACTGGTAATTAAAGGTAATTGCTTTGCAGCACAGGAGCCAGTGGGGTCAGGTACCATTTTACATCACTAACCAGTCCTTTATGCATGTAGATTTGCCAGCATTATCTGCACCGGGAGAAGGAGACATTAGCAGCACCTGTCTCTCTGGTTTTACACTGAAAATTCTATTCATCCAGACAGGTGGGGTAATTGAAAAGCCAATGTGGTACAATTTCCATGTGACTAACGTCACTGCCTACTAAAATGCCACCATTACCACTGGTTATGGAAACGTTACCCAAAGTACATTTTATTCATAAGAATTTTAGGATTCTGATTATTACTAGCTTTAAAATGATCAGACCTCAGTGTGATACCCCAGTGCTGTGCCTTAATTCTCCAGGGTTTAGCGGCCTTCTTTGCTGAGGAACGACAGCTGGATTGTGCTTTCAAGAGTAATCTGGGCTGCATAAGCAGTTTCTTCTATCTCCATAAAGCAAATTAAAGGCATAACTCTTTGGCTTCCTGGCTATGTGACAGACAAAAAAATCTTCAAGGAGGCCAATTCTGTGTTGGAGAGTTTAGTTAGGATTTGCATGAGGTGAGAGTCTTCACTAGCAAACCACTATCAGACCCTGTTAATAATAGACATGGGTAGAGATTTGCATATTTTCATAAAGCAGCAGCAATGGTTAAATAATGTTTAACGTCTGAAACTCTAACAGTGCAGGAATTATTGTTGCAAAATATCAAGAGCTGTATCTCTGCCTACTTTATGGGCATACATGTCTGGAAAAAAATAATCCAGACAGGAAAGGGCCATCCTTGACTCTTAGTTACTTATAACCATCACATTGTATCATGATGTTTTATGCCCAAACCCTTGGGCACATATTTTTGTTTAAAAATATGTATATATTAATTAGCTAGCTTGTAGAATGAGATTGTAATTATACTTTTTTAACTCCTACAATGTGATTTCATTTGCTCTGTGGTTGAGAGGCAATGTGGTGGACAGCCCATGGAATTTCAAGTCAGGGAATTGTGGTTCGAGCTCAGCCAGCTCCTAGTTTCTGGACCTTGAGAAAAATCATTAACTTCCCTAAACTTCATTTTTTCATCCTGCCTGCCTCACACAATTGCTTTAAGAATCCAGTGTATGTGAAAATATTAAACTACAAAGCACCCCCAGAAATACATGTTATCATCTTATTTAGTCATTTGATCTTTTTAATTTTTTTTTTCTTCAGGTGTTAACAGGACAGAATGATCAAACGTCAAAATAGCAAAGCGATTAATAGCTCGATTTTTAAAAACATGATAAAGGTAACATTAGCTCGGTAGGAAATAATTTCATTTTATTTTTCAATGGAATCAAGTCATTTTTGTGAAGAATATCCTCCAGGTACTCTGGAAACTGGTTTTTCATTAAATAATCGGTAGGAATTATTCTTAACTTCTAAAAACTGCTATAGAAATGATCTCCACTCATTGATATTTCTTAGGATGAAGGAAGGTTCGTGCTGACAGACTACACCTCCTGACTTCTTGGACATCCCAAGAACTGTCCAGTACACCGATTTCTCAGTGGTCATTCATGTCATGGGACAAAGTAGCAGTGACAGCATGTGGGCTCTACAGGATGCTAGCAACGAAGTTAATGGGAAAACTGATTAAAAAAAAAAAAAAGAAAAAAACCAACCACACAGTATGAAGACATCCAAAAGAAAAAGACACTCAAAAGGTTACATTCAGATATACTGTCACAGTTTTTTTCTGAAAAGAGAACATCAGCAGGACATTCAAATTCAAGTGGCTGTTTAAGTCAAACCAAATGGTCTCTATTTCAGAATATTCAGAATAACACGTTATAAAACCAAGCAATTTTTATCTCATTTCAACATCAACTAACTTAGGATGTTAGCATCTCTAGCATCAAGTTATTTGAGGTCTACCTTTTCTTCCTACTATTCAAAGACAGAGCAATGCATTTTGTACTAGGACCCACACTCACAGGGCTATAATTTGCCTAGCAAAGGCATTTTGCAATGGTAAGAAGAAACAAGGACTAAAAAGATCTTCAAAATGTTAGAAAATAGCATAGTGTAATACTCTCAATTACTCCTTTGCTCCTAGAGTCTCTTCCCAGGCTCAGTAAGAAATAGGTGTGTCCTTGGGACCTGTCTCCTGCTCTTGGCACATTGAGGTGAATATTAAATCCACTGAAGCAACCCAACTCTATCAGGCTGAGGAGTCTCCAAGTGTAGGCACAAATAATATTGAAACATCAGCACCCTTGTCAGTAGCAATCATTTGGATGTGAATGTACACAATCACCATCACGATGACATTGGAGCTTCAATAAAACAATGTTTGCTCCCTTGTGGCAACCAGTAAGCTTTGACCAGGGCCAAGAGCGCTTTGTCACTGGAGTAACAGACCATTGCAATGCGGTTGCCGCTCCATGACTGCCCTCTGGCATGGGCCCACATCAGCAGAAACAGAAAAATTAGATCCATGCACATGGCTACTTAGGAGATTAAAGCAGTAAACTGGCTCAGTTTTCCCCACTGGATTAGTAGAGATTGCAGGGGTTCATAGACATGTGTCCTATAGGATATATGCCCAAGTACGAGGATACATATATGCACACGGTCACACACTTTAGTAAGAAAGACTGAGATACGATGAGGATGATTTCATTTAAGTCTGTTCTAAACTCTATGACGTATAAATTTACTTCTACTGATGAAACAATGAATCAAAGCAAAACGAGACAAAGTACTGGAATCCTTTCTCAGATGAGGCCGTCTGATGTTCCCGCAGTCAAATCTTCATAATTTCAGTCAAAGTATCATCACTAGAAACCTTAAACACTGAGAAAGTAAAAAGCCAAACTTCTCTAAAATGCCTAAAAGTTCGATAGACTTCGTTTAAAAAAATACACACACACACTCACATAGACACATGCAGTATTCCGATTTTAAACTGAAGAGAAGCATTTGCATGGTCGTTGACCAAGTTTGATGTTTTATCCCCAAAAATATATCATCACTATTAGAAATAAAAAGGAGACATGATATTGATACAGCCTTTGAAGTATAAATGGCTGGCAAGTGTTCAAAGAGTTACGTGCATCCGCAACCATCAACTTCATAAATTGTGCTTGTATGGGCACTTTTGTTTTCAACCGAGTCTTTCGTTAGGTAGCCCAATTAAGAGTGCCTCAGAAAACCAAAATATAGTGAAGTTTTAACTTAGCCTTGGAAACAAAAGGAAAATTTTTGACTAATTTGACAAATTGCCAACCAGACTCGATAAAAGTCCCTTAGAGAAGGCCCTGAGCAGAAGTGAAATGAATAAACCGTTGGGTTGAGCACAGAAATCTCCATCACCCCCTGAATATGGCACAGGGCCCCAGTCAGAGCCCATCTGCCTATGAGGCTTCTGTACCTGAAGAAGCCTGAGACTTTAAAGCTGGACTTTGGTTTTTACTTTTGATTGTTTTCCCCAATGTCTCCTCATCAACTGAGTGTAATCATCCCAGGTCAGAGGTGCATAACTAGGAGTGGGGAAGAAAGGCCAGGGCCAGGGGAAGGAGGTATGAGGAGGGCTGAGCGAGAGCTCTGCCAGGTCACTAATGGCCTCTGGGGCAACAACTTGGAGAACAGGCTGATGCTTCGCCTTTGATCTTCTAATTCACAATGATCATTAGTATTAACTCTGATTCTTCTGGGTGAAGAATTCCAGCTGTAGTCTTTTCAGTTTACCTGACCTAGGAAAATTCATTCCCCATCCCATTAGGATTTCAATAACCAGCTAGGAAAAAAGAAAAAGGCAGTTGCCCCAGAATCTAGAAGCCATCCGCTTCATTATTAAAATAGAGTTTATATGATGTATACCACAGAAGAATTAGGGCATTCCAACACTCCCCACCCCAGTAATTAAATAATCTGTTCCATTTTCCCCGAGACAGATGATTCCCAGTTGGGTTAAAAAAAAAAAAAAAAAAAAAGAGTCAGGATCCTATCTAATCAAAGTTGAAAAAGCTCTCTCTGAAGTAGCAGAGGTCTTTTAAAATTAACATAGAGGGATTTGTCACTGAAGCCTGGGTTAGTTTCAGCAAAGTCTAACTCTGACCACCGTCATTACTGAACCCTATGAAAGTAAATGGCAAACTACTACATGTAAAGGAAAAGATAACAACCATATTCTTCTTATACATATGAGAGAGCTCATTTCTTATATAGTACATGGATATCTGCAAGGAAAAAAAAAAAATCTCACTCTTTCCTACTGATTTTCAGGGGTCTTAATTCAGTAACATAGCTGCAGATAATATGCAGTGATGAAGAAATGAGAGCTACCTGCTGTCTCCACAAACAAACTCCCTTGGCTCAGGCACACGAACATGAAGGTAGGTTAGGACAAGTCTGAAGGAGGGATTGTCTTTCTCAAAGGCAAGAGTGTGCAAGATATAGTTTTCCCGCCCAACCGCCTTCTCAGGACTAATGCTAACTAAGGATGCTAGCCAGGAAGGTACAGTAAGAATATTCACTGTTAAATCTGGCAGAGTATAGAGGTGAGGGATAGAAAAAGAGCAATAGAAATGGAAGGAGAGGAGCAAACGGGATCTACTACCTAGCTAGATCCATTACTCTTTTTGATCTTTTACTTACCTTGAATCACTAGAATGGGTTATCTGGATACCAATTAGAAGTACAAAGTTCACTGAAATAATAGTTTATAGCAACAATGTTTAGAGAGCTAATTCTTCCCCAAACTGCAAGCAGAGAGATGGCACTAAGATATCTCCAACAGATCTTGTACAAAAGCAAAACCAATGAAATAACATCTGTCTCCTCTAGAGCATTCAATTCCAAATTCAATTCCATTTACTCCATCCTTAGAGTGGAGCACCCGCAGGGCACTTGTCATCTAATAGTGTTTCTATGGAAACGCCATTCGCAACCTGGAAGATTCTACAACCCTTCACATTGGCTTTATCCACAACGAGAGGGAAGCCTCATAAATCAGAAATAGAGACGTAAATTTGGCCACACACACACAAAATATTTTCCAGGCTGGAAGTTCACAAACAAGCAAGCACACACTGGCAAACGTGTGTATCTGACTTAAAATAGTTTGTCTCTATAGTAAGGCTTAGCCCAGCGGAATCCTCAAAATCAGTGAAAGGATGGGGAGCTGAACAGAATATGAATGAAAATCAGTTCACCTTCAGGATCACTGCCCCTGAGTGGTCAATGCCAGATGTGTCCCCCCTGACCACTTTCTCCACCTGACACTGCAAGCATGTCCTCTACTTTCCCTGACTTTCAGGATTCCTGGGCCGCACAGCAGTTCCATGCAGGAAAATACAGTCACTGCATATTTTAAGTAAGAACCACATTAACCGCTTTTCTATTTAGATTATGCTTAAAACTGCGATATTTTAGGGAAGGAAAACAAAAAGGAAAAGACCTTTGATTTTTAACCTTAAACACTGTCTTTATCCCTTTTCTTCATTTTCACTAGGCCCTTGAGCACAAATTTTTGTGACCAAAACGAAACCAAACCCATTGTTACTGAGTCAAATTCTGATTCGTAGTGACCCTATAGGACTGAGTAGAACTACCCCATAGAGTTTCCAAGGTTGTAAATCTTTGCGGAAGCAGACTGCCGCATCTTTCTCCTGCTGTCTCCTGCGAGGTGGCTGGTGGCTTCGAATCCCTGACCTTTCAGTTAGCAGCCGAGCATTTACCCATTGAGCCACCAGCGCTCCTCAAATTTTTATAACACTAGGTAGCAAAAGAACCGGTAATATGCAAAACACATTCCGCTTAAGTACTGTGACATGGTAGGGTCTGTTTACAGTTGGAACAATGCCCTCAAGAAGGAAAAAGAAACCTTGATGTGTCATATGCCCTTGATCTAATTAACCGTGACTATACAGTGACTCATATGCAAATATTAAGTACTTTTTAATTGTTTGCAATCATTTATCTTCAGGCAAATGCAAGCATTCCTATTAATAAATGCTTTTGTTTTCTTCCTAATTCTCTCTGATTATCTAAATAATGTTAGTCACTCTTTCAGTCCCAGGGAGTCATTTCATTTAAGAGCCCTTCTCTTCTTATCAAAACTGGCAAATGTTCAACTAAGTCGAAGCTAGAAATTTGCATCACTGAAATTTCCTTTTACCCCATAATCACCAAAGTTTAAAGCCTGTTTCCTTTTTCTTTTATTGTTTCCATTATATGCAAGCATGTCCAGTTTAGCTTGCAAGAGACTGTGAGTCCAAGAACGAGGCTTTAGTTCTCTCTTTGGAGTAGTAAAATGTGCTACCGATTAAAGCTACCTGTGAATAACTACAGAATGGCATATTTTTCTTCTCATGCAGCTAGGGTGCAAATCCAGTAAGGTTTTTTTTTTTTTTAATTCAGGCCTATGCTGCACCTCTAACATACAAATGCTTGAAAGCGCTTTCAAAGGCAGATTTTTTTTTTTTAAGAGAATATATCCAGTGAAAGGATTGACCCATTTATGTAAAAAAGAAAAAAAAAATAGCAATTTGTTTTCAGAAAAGAATGTGAGGGTTTATAATATGCCTTTTGGCGTTTAAAAAAAGATTAGCTTATAATTTGCTAATAAATCGTTATTGCTGTGGTTTTCATTAACCAGAATTTCAATTGCTCTTTTACATCTAGCAAGATTTCAGAAAGGATTTTCTAGAAAACAAATTGTATTAATCATCTAGCAATAATGTGATCATTTAAAATTGGTACCCAGTCTTCCAAATGAGTTTTGCATTCCTAAAGACCTCTCAGGGCTTGAGATAAAGTGACCAAAAGATTAGTTTTGAGATGTCAGTAGTTACTTACATTTGGGCAAACCACAAACCTCTCTTTAAACTCTATAGTCTTCAGTTTCCCCACAGCATTTATTAGAATCAGCTCCTGACTATAAATATTACCAAAGGAGTCCATGCATTCCTAGAAGGAATATATCAAAACAAGGGAGAAGGGTGCCCCTTTGGAACTCAAGATCTATTTGCTCTTGTCCTTAAAGAACAGGGAAGGGAATCTTTTTCCTTGAGGGAAGGAAAGGGGCAAATCAATTACAAATTTAAATATATCTCCTTACTTTGCTTTTTAGATGCTGTTAGTGAGAGCAATTCGATTTTTCGGGGATGGTTATCATTGTCATTCTTTCTACATGAGGTAGATAGCACTGAGGAATGGCCACTAGTACCAGTTGCCACAGAGTTGACTCCAACTTATGGCGAGCCCATGTGTGTTAGAGTAGAAATGTGCTCCACAGGGTCTTCAAAGACTGATTTCTCAGACATAGATTGCCAGGCCTTTCTTTCAAGACACCGCTAGGTAGACTCAAACCTCCTACCTTTCGGTTAGCGGCAGAGTGTGCTTAACTGTTCCCACCACCCAGGGACTTCATGGAGTGGATAGGGAGGGTATACATATCCAGTGGAAACCATAAGCAACTTCTATGAGGCATTCATAGAAAGCTAGGAGACATGGAAGAATGGACTTCCCCTTCAAGGCAGTGGCACAGGCCAGCAAGGACCCCAAAACTGAAAGAAATTAGCCAGGTCTCAAGAAATCAGGCAGTTAACGAATAATTTCTAATACAATTGCTCGAGTAACATATGGTCCGTATAGTCATTGCAATGCAGGTAAAATCACGCTAGCTGTAAAAAGTTTTTTGTTTTTTGTTTTTTTTTTTTAAGAAAATAATATAGCTCTCTGCAAGGTTCTTTACAAGGGTACAGACTAGAAAAACAGAAAGTCTGGAGGACGAATAAAAGAGCTCGCTTTCTCTCTCTCCTGATTCTGTTTGAACCAATATTTGATTATATTTTATTCAGGGGCACCTCAGCTTCAAGTAAAGCCAAAGCTTCTTTACAGATTGAGATGGAAGCTGAAGAAATCCATTCTTTCTTTCTTTTTTCCTGTTAGTATAAGAAGTAGAAATAGTTGGGTTGTGAATTCAGGCCAACCTGATTTTGCCGGCTCCTCATCCATCCCCCAGACCAGGTCAGCTGGTTAGCTCTGACAATGAAACATCAGCATGGCTGCATCATTGCCTTTAACCAACTGTCACTTCTTATCTCCTGATAATTTTAAATGCCATACTGTTTACTTTTTCCATGATATGCCCCCTAGACCCGTGTTTCCCCCCACCCCAGCTCAACAGTAGCTGAAAATCCTCAATAGGAATCCTGGACGGGGCTGATCTCAAAATAATCTACACACGTGCAACAAGCGTCAGATAAGTAGTGGTACCCGAACCAGAGTTCAGGAAAAGCTAATATGATGTTGAACTTGAACAGTCAAAACAGAATTTAACCCTTCAACTAACTACCAGCATTAACCAACCCCAAACGCTTGTTAAAAAACTGCCTACATGATCTAGTTGATCTTTGAATGCTTGATAGGAGGGGAAGGGAAGGAGTTATTTTTTTAGTTACTCCTACTTCTCTTAGTTTTTACTGTATTCACTGGCAGTGGGAAATCTGGATTAATTTATACCCTCGAGTATTACTGGATGCACAGCCTCTATCTAGAGGCACAGAACCAGCATGGCCTTGGGACATTCCCTGAATTTGTTTCCAGGTATCATTGCAATTTGCTAACGGACGTGGCTTTCAAAGTGGGCAAGGGTGTGAGGGTCAACAGGTTCTGGACATGTTTGTGACAACATAGAATTTTTATATTTTTCGAAAATAAATGACATTAAGAAAAGCAATCTAGTCTAAAAATAGTAATATAAAAGGTTTGCTCCAGGCATTGAAATACAAAAGTTTTTAACATTCATTCATTTTAGGCTAGGCGAGGCTACAACCTGTCTAAATTCATCTTTTGTCCCTAATATCACAAGGCCCCCTGGTCAATGATTTTGCTGAATTTTAAAATATTATTTTACCCATAAATTTTCATTTTGTCTTCTTCCTTCAACATCATTAAATCAGTACATGCTTATAAAAATATCCACCAAAATATTATGATTATAAATATTTTGAACATGAAATTCATTCAGAACAATAACCAAAGCAAACAAATCCCCCAGTGGCATAAGGCCCCAAATCTCCAGTTTCTCACATCTCCAGGAGAATTCCTGCAGTGAAAACAGCAATGCTCACACAGACAATATAAACTGTTACTCTGCTTGAAAAGTCACAGGGGACTACACAGGAAGAGCTGACTCTATATTGCTGTTTTCCTTTACAAGTTCTAAATACAGGGACAACTTTCACTGTGCAGCTCTGATTCAGATGAAGGCTTTGTAATGGAAGCCAGTGTATTCAAACCATTTCAAAGCAAATGATGTGATCATCTTGCCATTGCAGCAAAATTTAAATATTTTTTGTGGATCATTCGCTATAAAGATCCACTAAAGCGCTGGTAGATATTAAGTCTTTCTGGGGTTTGGCTGAATTGCTTCTCAGTGGGTGCTGGTTCTAAGTACTTAAGGATCACCCTTAGCAAAGCAACATTGTTAACATACAATCTTAAAATCAGAAGTGTATAGGAACCCCTAAACCTTAGCGCGTAACAAAATCGCAACAGTGAACTTCAAATAAAACTCCTTAATGGCGTATGGATCTGAAAAAACAAGTACCAACACTTCTGTAAAAACTGTGAGAACTCAATGATTTATGAAACATTCCAAGTCCAGAGGGATCCTTTTTTTCTTTTTTTAATTTTGTTTTCTAGCAAAACTGGTTCATTGCCCATAGTTAGTTCACATATGTCATTTAGAATCCACTTACTGTTAGATGCTGGAACAGCCACGCCCTCATGATATTTGTGGCTACTTTGGGAAAGATGCCACGCTTTTTGTGACGCTTTTTGTCCTTATCTGGATCGTCATCATCACCTGTGCTGGGGGAAGCTACACTGTTGTCCAAGCCATCACCTGCAAACATAGTGAATCAAATTTTGACTGATACTACCTTGACATGCTTTATTCAAATAGAATGCCTTTGGATAGAAGCAAAACCAAAAAAGCAATTTAAACGATTAATAGTGTCTTTGGTACTGGTTTTTTTTTTTTTTTTTTTTTTTGCTGTTTTGTTCCGTTGTTTTTTTTCTTCCCAAGACAAAGAGAAAGAACAAGGCCCAGGGTCAACAGTAGTCAGTTCTAAAGAACTTCTTCCAAGGGACAGTGCTAAAAGGTCAAAGAGAATGGAGGGAAATATGCAATCTCTTTCGTAGCTTTGTTGCCATAGTAATTATTCCAACGTGTAGAGCTGAGTCACATTCAGTGTAACTCCCATTGGGGAGTTAAATATGGTGGCAGCCTTTAAAGAGGTGCTGCCCGCCTTGGGTATTCAAGTCCCACATACAGTCACTGGCATCAACTTGTGAGAACATTCATTTAAGATACCAACTATTTCCCAAATGATCTCTTAAAACTAGTCAAAGTAGGCCATGAAAGTGTAGGCAATCCATTATATAAATTGTTTGATACGGGGATGCTTCAAATGGGATATAATTTCTCTTGTAGTAGAAAAGGAGCATCAAGTTTAGTCGGGGAATAATCCCTGAAATCATTTTCTCATTAGAAAATAACTATTACTTAAGTAAAATAATGTTAAATTAAGAGTAAATTAGAATATTGCACTAATAATCCAGACAGTTTCTAAGATTTCTTCAGATTAAATTTTTTCTCATTGAAAAATCACCTGCTAACACATTCCTGAATATTGCGTCCTATTTTCCTCTTGATTCATATTCTAAAACTTAAGTTGTCTCTTCTAAAAAATATTTTGGCTCCATGACACCATAAAATAAAAAATGTAGTAAGTCTTTTACAATGCTATATTAAAAATGAGGAAAAATATAAAACAAATGCCCATATAGTCATACTATCCAAAGTAAGTCACAAGGTACAAATGGAATTTGTATTCCATTTTTGGTTTTGGCACAAAATTCAAAAGGGAAGGCAACAACGGCTTAAAGTCACTACGCTGGAAAGTCACTGAGCTTCTGTCAAAGACCATCTCCTGTACGCCATAGCTTGGACTGGTTGCTCCACCTCTCCGTGGAAGCTCCTGGCTTTTAGAAATGGGCAGGTCGATCTGAGCCCAAAAAGAAGAGCTATAGAACCAGGGTTCAGAAATGAGGTAACAAATGCACCCAAGAGCACATTCACTGGATTAAATAACTCCTTTGGAGGGCAACCTACATGACCCAAAGAACCCAAAACTTTGATAAGGAGCATTCTGGTGGTTGTACACTAGAACATTTTGTAGTTTTTGTTAGTGCTCTCAAGTCAGTTCCTACTCACAGTGACCCCATGTGACAGATTAGAACTGTCACAAGGTTTTCTTGTCTGTAATCTTTTGGGAAGTAGATCGCCGGGTCTTTCTCCCAAGGCTGGATATGTTTGAACCACCAACCTTTAGGTAAGGTAGCTGAGCACTTAAACTTTGTGCCACCAGGAACTAGTTTCAGATTTATTTACATGGATTCATCAATTTCTGTGTTTCTTATTTCTGTTATTTAGATCCTACATATAAAAAAATCCTATAACTTGATTTCCGTTATTTTATCTAATCTGTAGTAGTTCTGTAATGATTAATTGATTGTTCTTAACAGCTCCCTCAGGAGACCCCCCCTCCCCCAAAAAAGAAAATCACCCCAAAATTGCCTTGACTGGTACTAAGCTAAAATTTAAAAACTTTACTGGCTGAGGAGCAGACTAATTCAAACATCTTCTAGTATTATCACTGATATGCCACAAATATAAAACTTCTGCAGAACTTCTCTTCATTTACATTTTTATTAATTTAAAATTTATAATTTAATTTATATATCATTATAATTTTATTAAAGTTACCCAAAATCACAGCTGTGTTCTCAGTGGAGAGGATCATGAAGACCCATAATTCCAAAGGCCTCGTTGTATCAAGGAAGAAGGTGTTTTTCTGTGACTTGCCCAAGGTCATGCTGACCTGGATGGAGTTGCTGGTGTGGGTGCTGGACCAGGCACCCATATAGCTAGGTCAGACAGAGCTCCTTCCGCTCCATCACACTTTTTATCTGCATAACCAAGACCCTTCTGAGGAGTCTCCTGGGCTTTGCCTAATAAATTCTTTGAGAGTCCAGTATTTAAAGCGGCTTTTTTATTCAGGGAAGCAATTCACCATATAAAATAACAATTCATTAAAGAAATATGAGAAAAGAAAACAACTCAACAGCATTTCAAAGTTCAATGGGCTTAATCAAATTTCAATATGCAAAAGGTAACCAAGGCAAAGAAACATATTACTGGATCATTGATTAAAACTGAAAAGCTTCCAACCTAATGACACCACTGTTTTTCACCACTTGGCCACAACTGTTTTCCACCTTAAAAAAAAAAAAAAAAAAACCTTACTATCCATCTTGAAACCCCTTCAGATTAATTTAGCAGGCAATGCCTAGTGCCTGCCTAGAAGAGAATTCATTGATAATTTATGGAAATATCTACTATGATCCAGTGGAGATGACTTTTTTCCAGCTTTGTGCATCAATAGATAATCAAGGCCTTAAAGCAGCCTTAGCTTCCCATTACCTCAGGCAAAAGAATTCCTGAAAGCGTGCCTTGAGGGCACCTGAATTATATACTCCATTAGGGGAGGAAGGCTTTCTGCATTCCATGTGTAACACTCACCAGAACCTTTCCTGTTTATTTCTGCTGTTTGAAAGCAGAAGCATTAGGAACAGAATTTTTTAAGTGAAGACTTATGTAGATACAATGGAGAAACCTTTCAAGCAGGAGCCAGATCACCCCTTCAGTCCCTGGCAGTGACCTCTCCCGAATAAAAGGTTTCTATTACATCATTAGCTCAAGCCAAAAACAGCCTTGGCTTAATGCACAGTTTGTTCTTCCTACTGTTTTTAGGCAAATACAGCTACTTTACTCCCATCTGGGAGGGAAATTACACTGCTGGGTTGTAATCTAAGACAAGATTTTCATTGGAAGCAAATGCTTTCAATCCAGTGTAAACAGTGGTGCCTGTTCAGAAAAGCCTAAAACAATAAACCCTGCTCCTTTCCGACACGAGTTAGGGAAATGGAGAAGAGAGAGCATGATAAAACAGACTGTTCTAAAAGCAAACACTTTCATAGATTTTAATAAATTGTTTAACCTCTTCCACTTTCTAAAATTGCGAATTGATCTCGAGATGTCTCAACTTCAGACGAGAGTCTAAATGGTTAATTGTACCTTCAGCATTTCCATTCACTCTGCAATTTGATCCAGTCACCTCTATGCGGTCTCGGGAGGATTTATTTCCTTTTTTTTATTTTTAAGATCACTAAACAAACTTGGAGAACCACCGGCCGACCACACGGCAGCAGGCAGCAGCTCTGAACCACATTTGTAAAATGTCAGCGGTGACTTCATTCCTGGAGCTGACTTCTCCTGCTGCCAAACGAAGGCAAACTGAAAAGGTGGAAATAATCATAAAAATGATGCTAGTCCATAAACAAGCTTACAGCCTCATTAGGATAGCAGTAGGCTCCAGTGGGTGATTTATGCTCGTTTTGCTGATGCTCTGAGGAAATGCCACGGGGCGACTTTAGCCAGCTGCTAATGGTTTCTGACAGCTTCTTAGCAACTAGCGCAAGCAACGTTGTGGCGTTTGCTAGTGACAGAAACCAAAAATGTCATATTATCTTCCTATATGTCATGAAGTCCATGTGGCAATTAACTAGCAGGCCAGTGACTGAGGGGCCAGAGGCTCCTGAAAATGGCCTTTGGCTATGCAGAGGCAGCCGACAGGCGCTGAGCGCTCATGGGCTGCGTATATGCAACATTCTAATGCAGAAATCCACTTCCTGCGACTTCCCTGGCTCTGATGAGACCCGGCACTCAAATCCCCTTTTTCCCTCACGGAAGTGGAACTCTGGGCTCCTCTCTCTCCAGGCACTGGCCCTGACGTTGTCAGAATTCTCTACAACAATCTGCTTTGATATGATTATTCGAGCGGCACCTTAATTGGCCATACCTGGTTCTGTGGTTTTTGGACTCTGGATTCAAAGGTGCTAGCTGTCTTCCTGTTCTCTCACAAATTAGTCTAAAAGGATTTAAGATCACTGAAGCCGACTCCTTGCCTGTCAGATGGCTAGGAGTAGAGGAACTCTGCACAGCAACAAGACACTATTTAAGAAAATACCAGGCTTCTAACAAGCCGGAGGAGAATCTTGGCCCCACTTTTCAGTTTCCGAGCTATCAAAACCATGCACTATATGTCAAACTGTCAAACCTTTCAGCGTGGGCCATTTGCCCTTTCAAATAATATTTAAGAATTGTTTTTACAAAATTTTATAGGCCATGGTCTAGTGAAAGAGGCCAACCAACAAAGAAAGGAATTTGTACTACAATTCGTCTACGGACAATTTCTTGTGAGGCCTGGGCCTGTCCCCACGGAGCAAGGCAGGTGACCTGTGGCAGCTCCCAGGCTGTCAGAGAGCTCAGATTTCAAACACGCTCAACTCAAACATCCCGAGTCGCCTATTTAAGCATGCCCAGGCATTTAGACTGCGCTATCTTGTGCCTTTCAAGGCAGGATAAAGCGGCATTTACCGTATTCAGACATTCAATGCGTCAGGCTGACCGTGTCAGCAGGGGCTCCTCTCCGCTCCCATTTTCTCTCCCCACTCACGCCCTCTCTCCCCCTAAGGCTGCCATTCCCAAAAACCTACCCCGAGTGAGGCAAAAACAAAAACCCCAAAAGCGCTTATGATTTACATCACAACTGATCGGAACTTCCAGTGTCAGTGGACCATCAGGTATAAATGAAATGGGTTGTCTGTCAGAGGGTTCTTTCTGTCATAGAGGCCTAACTCCTAATTAGGGATATGAACTTTCAACTGCCAGGGCAGACAAACGTGTAAGGTTGGGGATCCTCTTGTTTTGCTAGAAGCCACCTTAGCTTCAAGGCCATTTTCATTTACAATTTTTGTACTGAGACACCATAGTCTCAGGCCATGTCCTCTCCTTAACCTTTCCTAGTCTCCTCCTCAAATGTTTAGGTATCCAGTGTTTATCCCAAAAATGTGCCTGGACTACAAAAACCAAGGTCATTTGTAGTTGTATCTTTCCATACAATTCTATTGTGTCTTTGTTGTTGTTGTTAGGTGCCATGGAGTTGATTTCAACTCATAGCAACCCCATGGGACAGAACGGAACTGCCCCATAGGCTTTTCTAAGCTGTAATCTTTATGGGAGCTGATCAACAGATCTTTCTTCCATGGAGTCACTGGATGGGTATGAAACGCCAACCTTTTGGTGAGCAGCTGGAGCACTTAACCATTGCACCACCAGGGCTCCTCGGAAAAAAAAAAAAAAAACACCGCCATCAAGTTGATTCCAACTCCTTGCGACCCTGTAGGACAGAGTAGAACTGTCCCATAGGGTTTCCAAGGAGCGGCTGGTGGATTTGAACTGCAGACCTTTTGGTGAGCAGTCACAGCTCTCAGCTACTGCACCACCAGGGCTCCAGGGCTCCTTAAAGTTGTCTAAATGGTCCATTCAAAGGCACTCTTACGAATGTATAGCTCACGTTGTAAGATGGCTAAGTTTTCATCCAGGTAGAAATATTGAGGCATATTCTGATTTTCAACAAAAACAAAGCAGAACATAGAGTTCCTCTCTCTCTCTCTCCCTTCTGTTTTCTCACACAGCACATCTGCAGGAAGAATGGTATCTCACCCTTTAAGCAGGTTTAGAACATTCCTGCCTTCCTTGTGGCTGCAGGTGCAAACTCCCCCTACCACGGAGTCTCCTTTGGAGCAGAGCTATCTGGGTATCCTGATGTCCGGGGCAGTTAGGAAAAATGTAAAAACTACCCCAAGCCACATCTCCCAATCATGGTTGCATCTACTTAGCCAGAAGCCAGAAAGGATGCTGTTTCTGTGTTATGTTAAGAGGATAAATGAGAAGAATTAGAGACGACCCTTTCTCAGGAACTAGCTAGACGACCTGAGACATTTTAAAGGGGTGCTTTGTCTTCATTTAGAATGCATAATAGCTGCCAGAATGATTTTTCTAAAACACATATCCAATCATATAACCTCAGCACTTAAAATCCTTCAGTGGCTACCCTTTGCCTTCGGGATAAAGGTCACACTCCTTAGCCTGGCATGAGAGGCTTTTGATAATCTCTCTCCCGGGTGTGTTTCCAGTCTGTCTTCTGCCAAGCCCCTATATGCTCCTTCACTCGCCGCCCCACCCCCCGTCCCAGGAGTCTACTTGAAGTTCTCACTGCACACACAGCTCTCTCAAACTTCTTTGCATTTCTTTATGTTCATCCCTTTCCCTGTAGCGTCCTTCCCTTTCCTCCCCCAACAATGTGGCAAACTTCTTAGTGGCCTGTAAGGCTCAGGCTCAGCTCAACTTCCACTCCTATAAGAAACCTTTATTGGACTCTAGCCGAGTTAGAGGTCCCTGGGTGACGCAAATGGTTTTCTATGGGCTGCTAAACTAAAGGCTGGAGGTTTGAATCCACCCAGTGGCACCAGGGAACAAAGCCCTGGTAATCTGCTTCATAAAGATTAAAAACAAACAAACAAACAAAAAACCCGTTGCCATTGAGTCAATTCTGACTCATAGAGACCCGATAGGACAGAGTAGAACTGTCCCATACAGTTTCCAAGGAGCACCTGGTGGATTCCAACTGCCGACCTTTTGGTTAGCAGCTGTAGCTCTTAACCACTAGGCCTAAAGATTACAGACAAGAAAACCCTACGGAGCAGTTCTATTCTGTAACACATGGGGTCGTCATGAGTTGGAATCATCTTGATGGCAACGGGTTTGGTTTCTTTTTTTTGAGCCAAGTTAGTGACCCCTCACCCCACCCCTGAGTGATTTCTCGTCCCCTGACATGCCTCCATCCTAACACGCACCATTCTCTAAATAGGATGGTTGATTTTTGTCTCTGTCACCTCGGCTTGGTTATAGGATGCACGAAAGCAGAGACCTAGTCATACTTATCCCTGTTCTGTAACCCCAGTGCTACCCCATTTGTACAGACCTGTTAATTGCTCCTATTAAATGAATGGGTGCATTTTTTTCCCCACTGTATGGAGAAAATCATAATTTCAATATCTAGCTGTTACACTTCTTTTTGATATATATCTAAATTAAACTTTAAAAAATACTTACCAATAAAATTCAGCAAACTACAAGATAACATTCCCCATAGCTGGGAAGAAATGCATCTCCCATAGCTGGGAAGTTTTCTTAAAGCCTTTAAGCTCTTCTTGGACAAAAGAAGACTGAGTTAAAGTATCAGAGTTTTTACAATGTTTGCCATAGCCCTTCAGAAATATACCACTACTTCCTACAATTATAATTCAAAACTATCTACCGAACTAAAAATTCTTTCTGTGTATGCATTTTTCCTGAGTTCATCTTTAAAAAATAAAGCAAAGGCTATTTGTTGCCTTCTGCATTTTCCCCCAATGAATTAATTACACTACCCCCGCTTTACATGTCTCCCAGTTTTACCGTAGAGAAGACACTCAATTGTCTCTAAGCAGACAATTTGACCCTGAGGTTCAGACTCCAGATCCATGCCCGAAACATCTGGTGCTAAATCTAAAACTCTAGAATTCTGGCTTTCTTTGATTTTGCCAAATTATTGCATCAGCTTTTCCCATAGCCTCCCCCCCACCCCCACATTCCCCATACACTCCTCCAACCTCAGCAATTTTTCAGCAACAGCTTATCTGAGGACCTTAGTGTCTGATACCGTAGTACAGGCTAAAATGTCACAGGATCCTAGAAGACTTTAGAAAGGATTCTGGGAGACATAGGATAGATGTATGAATATGCAACTCTTTAAGTCTTATTAGACATTTTCAAAAGAAACACAGTATCTTTCATGTACACCCAAATCTGCAGCCAATGTGTAAAACTGGGAGATCGTTTATGTATCCCCAAATATGTAATACATTACATATCTGTGTATGGTTAACATGTAAGTTTAACTTTAATAGGGGTTCTATTAACTCCTTAGCCTCCCTTTTGTATCTCTTCTTATCCTTAGGAATTTAAGGTTTCCTTGTTCTTCTTAGTTCAAAGTGATTCCCAGTTGATCAAAGAAAAATAACGAGAGCACATTCTTACATACTTTACTTCACCCTCCACAGCTTTCCTAAAAATTTTGAGGTGATTCCTTTTGAAACCATAGTAAGGAGCTTGACATTGACACCTCCCATAGCAATGCTAATTCCAAGAAGGGACTAAACAAACGCCCTGTGGTACAGACGGCAATGGCACTAACAGAAAGGATGATGCTAAGAACAGTAGGGGAAAGGTTAAAAATAAGCAGTCTTTAAATAAACATACTATTAGCATTTATGGCAAGAAAGGCCTAGATATGGTTCCGAAGGTTCTCTCCACAGAGCCGTGCCATGAGGCTTTTCCTTTCTAGTTGTATTTAGATTTGCTAAATTGTGACAAGACACTGTTAATAGTTAACCATTGTGAAATGAGCTCACAGCCTTATTGCGCCCTTAGTGGACTCCTGACATCACGGAACCCTAAGAGAAGAAATGGAGAATCCGAGCCTGGAGAAAGTACCTTTTCCTATGATGGTACTGCCCCTCTTTTCTAAAGAACAACATGTAGCATTTAAAAGTGAGCTCCGCATTTGTATAACCATCTTTTGCATAAGCAGCCACTCTAATGATTCATTCATTTTCAGAAAGTATTGGATTTCTGTTATGTGCCAATCACTATGCAAACCATTAGGGATGCAAACAGTAAACCAAATTAGAAAGAGTTCCTATTCTCATAGCTTACCAGTTAGAGGACACAGATGTTAAACAAAATAATCACAGGAATAAACATACAATTGCAAACTGAGGCACATACTCCGACAGGAAGAAATAGTAATCTAGTGCATGAAACAGAGGAAATTGACTTAGGATGGGAATGGTCTTCAGCAGAGATCTGAACGGGGAGAAGTGTCAGTGGGTAGAGTGAGCCATCTAAAAGGGCAGAGAGATAAGGACAGCATGTGCAAAGGCCCTGTGTGGCTGGAGGAAGCATGGCACAACCATAAAACTGGAGTCCGGAAAAGCAAGACAAAAGATGGGGCTGGGAAGGTAAGAAGAGCAAGACCACACAGGGCCTATGAGTTATGGTTAGGATTTGGGTGTTTCTCCCCTAGGTCTAAGAGTTCTGACCTATAAGGGTGTCGATGGAGTGATCAGTGTCATCCCCACTGCATGCCCTAATATACAAACTCTGCCAGATAAAGCCTCACTCTCCAGTGTCTCTTTCTAGTTCAACCTAAAAAATCCCGATTCCAATCTAAGATTGAAAAAAAATGAGGGACAATGGAAAAGCAATAAATCCATTCAGAAAGACTCCCGTTTAGATACAGATTACATCCTGAAAGTTAATCTGTAAGTAGGCTCCTTAGAACATATATTCACACAGAAGCAAGGTAGGTTCCAAGGCTAGCCCATCAAAGCCTAAGTAATTCATTAAGTGAATGAAGTTCCAGGTGGTGGGTGAGCCCCGGGTGCAGGAAGTCACAAAGTATAAGAATGGGGAAGAAGAAGAGTTTCTTCTCCTGTTCCTGTGCGTAGTAAGCCTAGGAAAATATCAAAATACGTGTAATTGCCTTTAGGAGCCCTTTTTCATCTCTCTCTCTTATCATGTAATGCCCCTCTCCTGGAGGTCACAAGTACCCAATGCCTTGAAAATGCCCTTAGTCACCCACTGTGGTTACCTCACCTAAACCACTCCTATTCTTTTTGCTCTAAAGTCACCCTCCTCATCTCCCAACAATCGAAATATCCAACCTTTCAGTCTAGTTGGTCAAAGTCAGTCTTTAGGTAGAAAGCAATCTGAAAGAACTAATTCAGACTAGCAACACATGACTAATGCCCCCCTC
Organism: Dugong dugon; assembly: GCA_030035585.1. Classification (NCBI taxonomy): domain Eukaryota; kingdom Metazoa; phylum Chordata; class Mammalia; order Sirenia; family Dugongidae; genus Dugong; species Dugong dugon. The sequence goes on along the minus strand of CM057469.1, from coordinate 102,501,819 downwards.
ACTGTCCAGGAAGTGTTTGCCAGTTGGAAGAAAACTTGTTAAAGTAAATGAATCTCTAAATGGTAGAATTTCAGGTAGAGTAATCAGTTGTTTGTTTTTTAATACAGTTTGTGCTGGTTTTTTTTTTTTTTTTTAATCAACAAATTCCAAACTTCCAACAAAGTTCAGTGCCAATTTTCCAAACTGATCACTACATCCCACCATCCCACCCCCCAGCTCACCCCTGCCTAGATGTGGGAAACCATGTGTTTCTGAACACATGTATTTCTGAAGTTTTTTTTTCACAGAAACTGTCATGATAGTAAATGGGTTCTGTAGATATAAAGCAGTGAGAACAGGAGTAGATCTAGGCTGAACACATGTGTGTATGTGTAGGTCATTCATAATTTGGGTGTTTATAAGTCAGGGACTGCCAACCTATTGAAATACATTTGGAATAACTTCTTTACTACAAATAACGTATTCAGCTAAGCATCTATCACTCCATGATTCTTCACTGTCAACACAAATAATTTATAAAACTTCACTGGATGAAAATATGGAAAGAAAGCAACTCAATAAGTGAAACCCAGAAAGAAACTATTAGCTGGATTTTAATAGAGAACGGAATGATTTTGCCAGAATTTTACTGTGCGTCTGACTGCATTAAATGAAGATACTGGACTTACACAGAAAGTAAAATTGTCACTCAGCATTCATATTTATAACTTACTTAAGATTTATTTTATGTAAATGCCCACAGAAGTAGAGCATCGTGGCCAGACACAATGTACACCAAGAAATCTGATGAATTTTCCAAGCGTTTTTCTTTTTTTTTTCTTGAATCACTGTACTTTGTTCTTTTGAGATAGGAATACCTTTTTCCAGTAATTCAATATGACTTTTTGACTTGAATCTCCCTCAGGGGAATAACAGCAAATTAGTTGCCTATACACAGAGGACAAACAGCAATGATGAATAAGAAAGGAAAAAAAAAAATACACACACACACACACACAGATTTTACTCATTTTTCATCCATTCAGTGTTTTTTACAACTAAACACCATGGCAAATCCCTGTGAAAACAGCACAACTTCTTAACAGAGCCTTAGAAACTTCAGGTTGTGAACACTCTGAAAGATGTTATGAAATCCATGCATTTACACTAACAGGAAAACAAAATGGAACCCCCCCGCCCCAATTTTTTCTAAGAAAAAAGAAAATACATTTGCAATTGCAAAGGTAAAACAGTGCAAGTCACAAACTTTCACTCTGAATCAACAGCTCAGAAAGCATTTTAGGAACTAATCCTTTGCCTATTTTTTTAAAGTACCGTATGACAAGTTCATTACTTGAAATACTCCCCCTGAAATATGTAAGTTGCATTAACAAATGGTCATAAAGTTCTACGTTACTGTGACAATAGGTTTTCTAGTCAATGAAAGAAATGCTGCACATGGGACCTTAAACACAAGCAAATACACAAACCACATTTATTTTTGTGATGTCTCCAAAATCTTGCCATATAATTTATTTTTGAATGTTCGTAGTATTCTGCATGTGTGCATGCATACGATGTATGCATGTATGTGTGTATATACAGACACTTTTACACAGACAGGATAACGTTATTTATTCAAAGCATCATTTTTTCAGCAAACTCAATTATATAGAATACACTTATAAAGGAGAGTTTTAAGGAGAAAGTTTCTGACATCCAGATTAGAAGCAGTGGTTCTCAACTTTGGCTATGCATAGAATCATCTGGGGGAGCTTGCACTAATCTTGACGCCTACTCATACCCTACCTGTTGCCGTTGAGTCAATTCCGACTCACAGTGACCCTATATGATGATGCCTGGTCTCACCTAATTCTTAATGTCTAGTCTCTCTTGATGCCTAGTCTCACCCAATTCCAGTTAAATTAATATTTTAAAGGATGAGACCGAGGCATTAGTGTTTTTAAAGCTCTCAGTTGATTATAAGGTACTGCCAAGTTTGAGAACCACTGGATTAGAACCTCAGATTATACGTGGTTAAGCTCATACACTTTCTACAGAGAAGTGACCGTAAGACCCTCAGTCAGAGAATAGTTAAGTTTATTTTAGATACAATTCTCAAAAGTTCACTCTTCTGGTTTCCTGCCTCATAATTTACAGGCTGAGAGCTTTGTAAAATTATAAGATGATAAAAAGGCAAAAATAAGAATCTAAGAAGAGGCATTTAGCATTGGGAAAACAGCCCTATAAACACCAACGATGCAGGTAAAGAAGTAAATATAGAGCACAGTGCCATAACTCATGTGTCTGATGACGTTAAAATATAAATAAGAAGGTTGTTATAATCAGACATGATATACCACACCCCCCACAAAAAAAAGACCCATTGCCGTCGAGTTGATTCCAACTCATAGTGACCCTACAGGACAGAGTAGAACTGTCCCACAGGGTTTCCAAGGAGCAGGCTGGTGGATCTGAACTGCCAATGTAAGAGCAGTGGAGCTCTTAACCAGTGTGCCACCAGGGCTCCAGATATGATATAGTGATGTGTAGTCTGGAAATATTTTCATAAAAAATGCACCCCAATTTTTTAATATTTTAAAAAGAAGGGTTTTGTTAATCTGGACCACAGATTCTCAAATGACACCAGATAAACCAGGATAACTTCACTAGTCCTTGTGGCTAGATGACCAGAAGCCTTCACAGTGACGGTTATGACTCGTTTATGAAACTTGCTGTCCCAGTGCACCCCGGGACGCTCCCTGGCTTCCTGGGAATCTTTTCTTGAGGTACTCTCTGCTTCATCCCTTGCAGATATTTTCTACTCCTGATGCCCTTTTATTCTGATCTCAGCCTGGTAAGGAGATATGAAAGATGGCAATGGTGTGTGTGGGAAGGGTGACCTGGCAGCTGAAGGTGGAGCATGAAGGATGAGCAAATGGGACACAAGAGAGAAAACGAAGCTGGGGTAAGGCAGAAGTTGGAGCAAGAGGAAATGCCATGAGTCGAGAAAAAATACAAAGAAATAGTATTCTGTACAGGTTGATTTCTTTAGATACAAAGGGAAATGGAACTACATTGTGAAATGTGGGTTGGCAAGCCTTTGGAGAAAATTAAGAGATATTAAGTATTTCTTAAGAGATATTAGGTATCTGTTGTTGCCTGGAGTTGGCCCCTGACTCATGGCAACCCACGCACTGTGGGATCAGACGATTGTGATTCATAGGTTTTTCACTGGCTGATTTTTTAAGTAGATCACCAGGCCTTTCTTCCTAGCCTATCTTAGTCTGGAAGCTCTGCTGAAACCTGTTGAGCATCATAGCAACAATGCAAGCCTCCACTGACAGATGGGTGGTACCTGTGCATGAAGCGCATCTCCCGCATGGAAGGCGAGAATTCTACCATTGAACCACCACTTACAGTTAGAAGAAAAATGGGCAAGAAAGAAGCTGGGATGGGATGGGGGGAGGTGTTTTTATTCTCCTATTGTAAAGCATTAAAAAAAAAAAATTCTCCTATCGTAATGCAGGAACCCTGCTAGTGCAGTGGTTAAGAGCTCGACTGCTAACCAAAAGGTCAGCAGTTCGAACCCCCCGGCCACTCCTTGGAAACCCTACGGGGCAGTTTTACTTTGTTCTAGAGGGTCACTATGAGTCAGAATCAACTCGACGGCAATGGGTTTTATTTTAAAGCAAGCCGTCTAAAAATCCAACAGCTTCTAAACGAAAGGATTTAAGAATTAGTAGCATGTGTCTGTTATAGTACCTAACCCTCCTTCTGAGGCCCTAGTTCTTTTGTGGATTTGTAGTGCAGCACATACCAGTCACTCAGTTAATTAGGGACAAGTGCTTGCCTTTCACAACAAGCACGCTTCGCAAAGTAGTGACTCCATGTTGATGGGCATATTAAAGATAAAACTAACTTTTTAGAGCAGTGCCGCTCCAACTTTTACGTGCCTCCAAAGCACACGGGATCTTGTTAAAATGCAGATTTGGATTCAGTAGGGCAGCAGCCTGAGATTCCGCGTCTCTAACCAGCTCCCAGGGGCTGCTGAAGCTGCAGGTCCAAGGACCACACCGTGAGTCTTGGCAAAGTCCTGGAGGCACAGAGTCACACAGGAAGAAATACTAATCTCGGAGTATGTGACACAGAGGAAATGAACTTAGGTGGGAAGAGCCTGAGCAGAGAGTCAAAGGGTGGAGAAAAATCAGCTGGGTATAGTGGGCAGCCCAAAGGGGCAGAAAGCAGAGAAAGCATCCCTACAGGCAAATAAAGGGGCCCCTGGGTGACTCAAGTGGTTAAACATCTGGTTATTATTCGAAAGGTTGGTGGTTTGAACCCACCTAGAGGTACTTTAGAAGACAGGCCTGGCGATCTGCCTCCTAAAGGTCACAGCCTTAAAAACCCTATGAAGCAGTTCTATACTGCACACATGGGGGTCACCATGAGTTGGAACTGATTCTACAGCAATTAACAAAACAACAGGCAAATACCGGCAGGAGGTGTGTTGAGTGCATGCAATGCCTGAAGATGAGGACAGCCTCCGTCACCCCCTGCAATGAACAGTGTGCTTGTACCTGCTGGACTAGGTTGCGGAAAGGCTGTTCAGTGCCTCATACTGAGTTTGTGGCCTCAGAGATGTCTCTAAGACTAACTGGTGTATCAGAGGAGATCAGGACGTCTTATATTCGGGGCATCTCTTTCTGTTAGTGCTACGGTCCTCTCTCCCCCTCTCGCCCCTCAACATGTACGATACTTCACTACTTGCCTTCTTCACTGGAGATACAGTACGAGAATAGTTTAGCCTCTGGAAGCAGATTGTCTGGCTTCATTTAAATCCTATCTTCACCACTTAATAGCTGTGTGACCCTGGGCAAATGATTCAACCTCTCCAAACCTCTGGCTCACCCCTTTGGAAAAAAATGACTATAGTAATAGTACTGCCACCTTAGAGTTGTTGGGCAGATTCGATGAAACAAGCTGCATAAAAATGCTTAATATGTCACCTGACAGCGGTGGCTTAGCTCTGTTCATGTCCGTTCTTGTGGTCATTATTTTGTTGTTCAGTGCTTTCTGTGAGCAGCGGGACATTTATTCCTCACCCAAAGTAGTAAAACAATCATTGCCACTCTTGCCATCTCCCCCATCACATCCCCATTCCTAGTTGTCAAACTTCTCCAAAATATCTACACCCTTTTATTTTTAGTGCCCCATACCATTTTCTTTCTTCTTCTTCTTCTTCTTTTTTTTTATCTTAAGGAAGCCCTAAAGTAACCTGGAACAACTTTGTATGTTTCAGAGTGAATATGAATGGGCCACCAAATATAAGAACCAATTCAATTCCGACTCATAGCGACCCTATAGAACAGAGTTGAACTGGCCCTTACGGTTTCCTAGGCTGTAAATCTATACGGGAGCAGACTGCCATATCTTTTCTCCCACGTAGTGGCTGGTGGGTTCGAACTGCCAACCTTTTGTTAGTAGCCGAACACTTTAACCACTACACCACCAGGGCAGTGCTACCTAAGTCACCAAACCTGGGAGCCTATCAGTTGATGGTGGTACACTGGAAAGCAATTTTTAAATACAAGTTCTCATTTTGTCCACACAAAACAGATGAATTCATAATAACTTACTCTAGCTAACACTTCTGTGGCAGTTGTTAACAGCAAAGTTTTGAACTACAAAGCAGTGGTTACCAGCAAAGTTTTATTGCACTAGTATGGAAAAAAATTGTATGACCTAAGAAAGTATCTTTAAGGTCCAGGGAAAGTGAGACCCATTAAAGAAAAACAGCACTAATTTTCAATGATAGCCCATCTCTTGTTTAGATCCTAAGAAGAATAGTAATACGAAAAACGAACATTTACTGAGCACTTACTAGGTACCTGAAACCATGCTGGGCATTTATCCTTGATTAATTAACCCTCATAAAAAACACACAAGTTAAATTTGTTATCGAGTTAAAAAAAACAAAAAACAGTCAATTTCTCTATATTTTAAAAAACTTGTTGTGGAATTTTCAAATACCACTTTAACCGCTAATAGAAATAACTGATGTTTATTGTTAACTATGGGTCACACAAGGATACCTCGTTGCACAGTGGTTAAAGCGCTCAGCTGCTAAACCAAAAGGTTGGTGGTTTGAACCCACCAGCCGCTCCGCGGGAGAAAGGTGTGGCAGTCTGTTCCTGTGAAGATTACAGGCTTGGAAACCCTGTTCTACTCTGTCCTGTAGGGTCGCTATCAGTCGGAATAGACTTGACAGCAATGGGTTTGGTTTTGGTTTATGGGCCATACACAGCTGTTGTACCTTGCTAAGTGTTTCTCTGAATTATCTCATTTAACCCTCTCAGTGGCCCTATTGCACCGATAAAGAAATAGAGCTCATTGTGGATTTGAACCCAAGTCTGACTCAAGCCTACACTCCTAACCACTCTACAACTGCACTCTCCAACTGACCTCATGAGATTCGATGATAACTACCAAGTTGCATTTATTTAACCTCTAGAAAGACCTTTCTCATTGCTGTAAGCTGTCAGCAGCCTGCACAAAACCTGACCCACAGTGTGGGCTTCCTAAATGTTGACTGAACCATATCCCTTTTACTGAAGTCAAAGAAGGAAGAGAAACACAAGCATTGCCATCTTGGGGTGAATGCGAGCACACCTTAGTCGAGATGGTGGGAAATTTAAGTATGAACAATCTCTTTGAAATGTATGAGGAAGAAAACAAATAGCAAGTGTTTATGGATCCAGAAAAGCACACAGAACAGAGGATGTAAGCTCCAACTCTTTGTAAAACCAAAAATAACCACATTGCAAAAAAGTGAGGCAATTGTTCCTGAATGTGCTTCTGAAAATTAGGGACAATCTTATCAAAAAGTTCACGTAAGAGGTGGAAGCTGGGTAACCAGCTACCAAAACTCAGTGGGGAGTCCTGTCCTAGCGAGGATACCGCCCACAGGGGCCCGTCTGCTCTCAGGACTTCAGACCAAAACGCTGATGCCTGGGAAGTGACGTCACTAGGGTTGGTGTCAACCCCTCCCCCGCATGGACCTCCTCCTGTACCAGTCCATAAAGAATCCTTAGAAATGCTTTTTATACTAACGTTACTCGTAATTCCCGTATTTCTCCTTCTTTTCCTTTAATTACTACTTCATTTTCAAAAAAGTTATTGATATTGGTTCACAAATACGACTTACCACAATATTGGAGCTAAAACACCAGAAAATTTGACAAAATCAGTGACTATAAAAACACCAGCAGCAAGGAAAACACCAGCACGTGCTGGCAGGGCATGCAGAGAAACCACGTGATTCGAAGGGTCACTGTAATCGGGTAATAATGAGAGCTCCGAGCAGAATGAATTAGAAGGTTTAAAAAGTAAATTAGCATAGAGTTTTAGCCTTGTAGGTATACAGGTTTCCCCCCCCATCCAAAAGTAGAATGTTCCCTATGAAACCTTTCATAAGCCAAAATGGCATGAAGCAAAGAAGCAATTACCCTTAATTTACATGGGAAAACATTTCTGAGTGTTCCCAGACCCAAAAAACAACCTACCAAATCATACCAAATAACACATAAAACCTAACATAACACTAACATACAGTAAAAGCAGGAATGATGGTAAAGACATAGCCTATATAAAGTAGAAACAATCTAGTTTCACAAATACAGTTCAAAGCTATGGCAGCTTGATGCTGAGACGCTGAGTGTAGTTCCCGGGGAAAGAGCTTGCCACTCTTGCTGCTCGGGGTGCGTGCTGCCTTCTTGATGGCTGGATGCAAAACAAACACTGAACGATATTTCCACTTTTCGCCTTTTTTCATTGAAGTGAAAATTCTCTTTGGATTTCTTTTGCTTTGTGTAAACAGGTACTAATGTAGGTGTTTCGTAAAATCGAAGTGGCGTAAAGTGAACTTTCGAAAAATGGGAGATACCTGTATTGATACATGTAAGCTTGGCTTCGAAAAATGTTTTCTTCGTTAGAATAACTAACTACGGGAACATTTTTATGAGAAATAATAAATTTCTGCTGCAACACTGCACAAAAATTGTATAGACAGTCATTTGGGTGTCACCTCCTCTGACAGTGTCACCCAGCGTACTCCACACACCCCCCCCCCAAGCGTCTAATGACACCACTGGCCTGGGACATGAAGAATTACAAACTAAACATTTCCCAGCATCGTACAAGTGGTTTTCAAGCACCTCTCTATGTTAGGAATCTGAAATTGAGTAGTAGAAAAGTTGGGAGGCAAGTGCCCCTTCCGGAGACCACTGAGCACTCTAGGAAACTGGGAAATCCACATGGAGCAGGCACCGCTGTGAGGCTGCTCAACCAGAGAAGAAGGGCGGAAAAGACACCAACCGCAAGCTCGCACTAGAGTTTATTTTCTCTCACCATTTATATATCAAAGAAAGGAAAACCTCCCCTCTGGGAGGACTACAAAAGTACAAACAAGAGTGCCGCATGAGACACCAGCCTGGAGCAGAGGCACTGGCCAGCTGACCCCACGTGGAAGAGGGCTGGGTGCTCTCGGTCCAATGTACGGAAACCACATATAACACACTGCTGAGACAGGCTGAGGAGAGGAGCTTTAGCGGTGACGTCACAGGCCTGCTAATCTGAAATCTACGGAGGGGGTGTGGCAAGAAGGGAGTTATGGAATCCGATACATTATTCTCATCCACAAAAGGCAGGAATCTTAGGAATCTTCACTCCAATAGAAAGGGTGTTGGCTGTCCTTTACAGCACCCTGCACTCCCTCCTTCTCTGACCGTGTTCCCCTGCCTCTTTCTGGGCTCCTGTAGTGGCTGTATTGAAACCTGGGGACCCAGGCCCCCTCAGTCCAAGACCATCACCCCACAAGGGGCAGAGTAACCTCAGCCCATGACACTCCCCTCGATCTGGGATTCAGTCCTGTAACTGCTTACCTTTAGCTCAACTCACTCTATCTTTCCCCCTGCCCGGCTCCTCATGCAGACACAGTCCTCAACTTGGATGGGTCTCGATTCCCTACTCTGCTCTTGGACCTCTGCTGGGCCTAGTCTTGACACCAAGCGAAAGCTGGGAGTCTTAGTTTCCCCAGACCCCTCTGTCCCAGCCCCTGCCGGCCTTCTTTCCCAGGGCTGAATACTGCTCCTGTGAACTGCCAGCTGGAGGGGATCCTGTCCCTCGTAAACAGAACTCAGAATGCCAATCCCAGCCTTGCCTGACTTCTGAGTTGGCCTGTGGCCTGGAATTCCTTGTTGCTGGCCCCACCCACCAGAGTGGGTATCCTGAAATACCAGCCTGAACTTGCTACACCCTTTGGACACTACATCTTGGACCACCCAGCGGCCTGTACGGAGGCCTGCTCCTATAGCCAGTGTTCTAAACCCTCATTCTTCTTCACAGTGGGGGTGTTTCTGCCCTGCCCCAGCCTCCGCTGGCTGCCTGGTGGCTCTGTGTTGCTGAGGTTCTAGTAGGTCTCCTGAATCTCAGCATTTCCTGTTCTCATCCGTCAAGCAGAAATGGGAACCAGCCCCAACCCAACTCGAAGCCACTGAAATCCAGGTGGTTTGCGAGAATAAAATTTCCATACCTGATACCAAAAAGGGGCGTGGGAAACACAGCTGTCCTCTGTGTACCCTGTTCACACCCAAAGCACTCCTCCTTCTAGAAATATCTCTGAAGTAACTCTCCTTACGTAGGCATCTCTGTAATATTTGAGGCAACAAGTTCCCTCTCATGCAATAGAGACAACCAAAGGAAAGAACAAGTGCTGGCAAGTCGGGTCTGAGCAAAAAGACTGGAAAGTTGACTGGGATCATTGCAGCCCCAAAGCTAGATATCTGGTTCCTCTGTTGTCAAAAGATGTATGATTCAGTTAAAAAAAAGAAAAAAAAAAAAAACCGTAACTTTTAATAATCATATTATAGTAAGATGCTCTCCATCAGAGAGGCCTACAAACTTTCAAGCTACAAAATATGACTATCTTGAGCCATGTTCTCACAAAAGAAAGGATGAAAATCAAAATTATGAAAGCCATCCTGAGTGATAATGGCCTTTCTACAACTGCTTGTTTTCTTTATTAAAAAAATAAATAATGTGAAATTGGGTGTTTTGAAGGGGTGCTTGGGTCCTCCTAACCTTGGCAGTAACCTGGGGGCAAATTCCCATATGGTCAAACAGAAATTTCACAATACTAGGCTTCTATTTCACATCTTTCCAAGTTTCCCCACCTCCCCAAACATGAGTTCTCATCAATGACCTATGTAGGTCAGAGCCCTGGACTGACATCCCAGCCCAGCCCAGTCACCACTCTCTGTATAGCCTTCGTAAAATCACTCAGCTCTTCTGAGCCTCCCATTCTCCATCTCAAAGGGCAAGAGGGAAAAAAGGCATTCCTACCTAGCTAGCTCAAAGGGGTGTGTAAGGAACAAGCGAGCTAACATATATGAAAATTCTCAGAAAATGGGAAATACTATAAAAGTGTCCCTTCCTTTGGGAGAACTTTCAGGATCCTCCAGGACAGGGGTGGGTGCATTTTCTGTGTGCAAACAATTATAGCTGGTATTACACCCTATTTCCACAGCCTGTTTGCATGCCAGCCATTTCTACTAAACCATAAGCTCCTTGAGCACAGAAAATGGGTCTTGTTCACCACTGTATATCCTCAGAGCCTGGCACAAAAATGCAGTCAATGTTGGTTGAATGAAAGGCAGATTGAAATAATAAATTTATTTAGATAATTTAGAATTGATGGAATTCCTTATTGATGGCCCAACCCATCATACTGGGTATTCTGAAATACCAGCCTGAACTTGCTACACCCTTTGGACACTACATCTTGGACCACCAGAATGTTCTTCAGAAGTGAGAATGGAAAGACTTCAACTGGCTTACCTTGCGTACATCATCAGGAAAGATCAACAACTAGAAAAGGACATCATGGTTTGATAGAGGACCAAGGAAAACTCTCAGTGAGATGGACTGACACACTAGCAGGAACAATGGACTCAAACCTACCAATGATCGTAAAGATGGTGCAGAACTGGGCAGTGTTTTCTTCTAGTGTCACTATGAGTGGGACCTACTGGACAGCAACTACCAACAACAGAGTTGAGGCAAGGGAAGGAAGGTGGTAGAAAAGTGTCTTCACCGTTAAAGCTCCGTCCCTATAGAAATAAGTTATTTTTCTTGTCCTGGGTTAGTTCTACTCTCTCCATATATATAAAAATACAGAATTCAATATTAGGAAAATTTAACAAAGAATTTGGTCATGCATTCTAGGAGTCTGCTAAATCCCTGCTTGTATATGAGATGAGCTAGCACCTACGAAATGACTGATTGATTGAAAGGAAGAGGAAAGACTAAGAACATCTCTTACATCATGCCACCTTTTTATTACAAGTGAACTAATGAAGTGTGATCTTGATTAGTCCGGTTATACCTATATTTCTATACAGCCCCTCATACCACCACCCATATACGCTGAAGATAATAATACATTTTACAGGAAACAATGATACGCCTAAGGAATCTTTCTTAACCTAAATTCCACTCACTTTGCCACCAGACAGATGATCCACTCATATTCTCATTCTGTCTCTCTCTTTCTCTGCTTAAATGGGTCTGATTAAGTGGCGTATGGGTCACTCAGAGTAGAATCAGTTAAAATGATCATTTTACATTTAATGAAGAACATCAGTATTTGCAGCTGGCTCTATTTATTAGAAAGTACACTAGACAGTGTATGATAGCAGACTGTGTGGTTTACCGTTAGGGGAGTCTACGGTGTGATGGTAAAAAGCAGAATCAAACAGTCAGGTATATTTTGATCTTGTTCATTTGCAATGAATGGAAATTAACATCATAACAAGTAGATAGTCTATTTAACCACTCCACAGAGGGTATGTGAAAAGTAATTATAACTTCTTGGCTTATTTTATTATTATTGATATGATGGTGAAGAATACCAAGATCATTTTCTAAAGATACGGTTGAAAGGGGGAATTCATTCATAAGGAAATAACTAGAACAGTAATGACAATATCAACAGGACTTAAATCCCTCAGTCCTTAAGGTGACTCAGGGTCCAACACATAACTATAAAATAAGGTACAAATATTGCAGTTAGGAAGACAGCAAGACCCCATGTTGAATTGGGAGAGGATGAATTACAACAGGCAGGATCATAATATGCATTGCTGTCCAAATGTTAACAACGGTATCAGTTTGAGAGTGCCAGGAGAGATGAAGGGAAGCTTGAACCAGAAATTCAGCCCAAATGTACACCTTCAAGAGTAGACTGTAGAACAGTACATACCAACATTTTTGCTAATGACAGCTGTCTTGGTGTGTTAAGGGATAGTAGGTGATCTTTTAGACAAACTAGTCCTACGGAATTTCAATTTGAATACAAGGGGCCATAAGCATACGTGTTTGTTTTTGCTATGTGAGCATCTGCCATGCAACGTGGCCCCAACATCCACCCCCCACTTAAAGTCCAAGTTGGTGGAACATTAGTTTCCTCTGATTCTTCTTTATGAAGATAGGGTATGCCTGCATGCAAAAGTCATGGTGCAGTAACCGGCCCCCAAATGTGTGCAACAAAATAGCTAAGAAGATGCAGCTCTCGTTAAAACAATGAGATGAATTTCCAGTCTCCTGAATACGAAAAAAGAACCAACTTTCCCAATGATCATTCTGCAGGATCAATAGTCACTGTGCAATCACAGAACAGGACAGTCATCTCTGGGGTCTCTGTTCTACAGGTCTCCAGGAACAAGCTGATCCCCAGAATGCTCAGCTCAGAATCACAGAAGGCCTGCACAAAGGGGTGAGCTTTTGCATTTTCCTAATGTCCTTCTCCTACTGGCAGACGAGAGCATCAATTTCTTAGCTTAGTGCCCTAAAGACACTTTCTCAAAAGCAGGGTAGAGAAGGCAACCAAGTGAAAGAGATATCGACTATGTGTGTGCGGTGTTGAACACAGCAAATGAAGCTGGATCGAGAATTAAGACCTCAGCGCTCCACTTAGAGTCTCACTTTAGAAAACTGCCAAGGAAGTCTGCATCCTGCACCCATGGCCGAAACATCCCGTGGGCATGTTACAGTTTCTCGCTCTTTCCTACAGAGCTCGTGGAGTTGAGTCTACAAGGGCAGTGACAATTCACACAGACTGAAAGGTTTATGGCTGCCTCGTAAGCTGGCTGTCTCTTCTGTTCTTGTAGGATTCTGAGGGTATTAGTTAAGACTCCCCAGTACGTAAGTGCTAGTGTTTCCCTTCCAGCCACCCTCCACTGGACCTTCCTCACTGACCTCCCTTCATCATACGTGTATGGGCACACACACCAGCAAATGCAAATGGCTAACATGCTCAGCTGCTAACCAAAGGGCTCGAGGTTCAAGTCTACCCAGAGGTACCTTGGAAGAAAGGCCTGGCAATCTACTTTCAAAACATCAGCCATTGAAAACCCTATGGAGCACAGTTCTACTCTGACACACAGGGGGTCACCATGAGTCAAACTTGACTCGACGGGAACTGATTTTTTTTCTTTTTCATAAGCTACTTTCTTATAGATTTTAACTCACTGTACTACTAATGATACAAAGCACATACTGTACTTGGCCAACCCTGCTCACATTCTGGCACAATACAAGTGCCTCTCAAAAAAGGGTCGTTTGGGGGTGCCAGTAATGTTCTGGGTGCAGCATGCAATGAGCAGGGAAGAGGGATCCAAATCAATTGCATCTATCACGGAACTAAAGGAGTGTCTCGAACCCCACGACTCATGTGAGCACAGAACCAGCCTTTTAAATGGCCGTCAAGTAAGTTCTGCAAGCCAGATTTGGTAACCCCCAGCCATGCATTCTTAATGGCATTTCTTGGCCTAACTTGCTAGATTGATTCTGAAAACATACACTAATTTTTTAAATGCGAAACAGACCCACTTATTTCGGGTCCTGCACAAACAGAGGACTAGGGGAGTGGAAACAGCGTAAACAACATTGTTTATATCCAAGGCCTGAGAAAACTGCTGTACTTTCCTCCAAAATTGCAGGAAGTATCAGAGTAACCCCCACCCATTAAGGTAGAATAGGAACCATATTTTCCATAGGAATGGATATAACCTTCCAGATATACTGGCATTGAAGGACCCTGAAGCCGCAGCACAATTAAGAAAGGGTGGGTTCTCCTCTAACCTGCCAAGGAAAGTTTCAGCCACAAACAGCGTGAAAAGATGAAAACTAAGTAAAACCAAACGCAGCGAAAGGCCTGATGTGAGAAACCTTGAACATTTCCATTGTTCTCCTTCACTTCTGGCCTTTGCGCAAAGTAACAAATGTGGTCCCTATCACTGTGTACCTAAAAGAGAACTCGTATTGCATCCAGAGTAACCAGCCATGCATATGAGCTGTGAAGGTCTGTAACGTTAACATCACGTTGGACTGGACCTGCAGTTGGCTTCCTTAATACACGTCTCCGTTTTTTTTTTTTTTGTTTTTGGTTGTTGTAACAAAACTATATTTAAAAGCGAGCGACAGGAAGCTTTTACTTGGGAAGTTGAGGTTTCAGCACTCAGTGGCAAACAATGAACCGGAGAGATAAAGACGCAAGGCAAATGGTAGGGAACAGACCCTTGCTAGTTTCCTGCCAAAGCTGACTTGTGAGCATGTGTGAGGCCATGATATGGACTAACAGGGCTGTTTTGCTTTTATTTACTCCAATTTATTTGTTCCTGTGAGAACCCCTATAAAAACAAAGTGTGGGGACAAACAATGGCAGTCCTCTTTGCCAGGTCTTTTATTTTACACATTATCAAATGTTTCCATCAGTAGAGCTCAGCCCATTCATTCAACTCTGTGAATCACAACCCAGATCATATTGCATTGGGGGGGAAAAAAAAGAAACCAACTATGCATCGCCTGCATCACTGAAAGAAAGATGGGAAGAAATGTTTCCCTGTCATCCTTTCCCTCTGACACTTGCAAACAGATCCGCGGTCCTTAATAACACTCTAAAGTGGATGCCATCTTCCAAAAGAGTCAAGTTAACTAGAACTTTTACAAAAAGTAAGCTTGCAAGTTAATAGTATAATTTTATCTCGTTCCCTTTTTTTTTTTGGCCCCGTTCCCCAAACAGGTATCCATGTCAAAGGAGAGCTCTCCAGTTGGGGGTTTGTTTGACCTAGGTCACACAAAGGTCAAGCTTTTCACCAGTTGTTAACACAAAGCTTCCAGCCAGCCCACCCTCCAAATCCCGCTACGCAGACCCTGTTTCCATCTGCAAATGCGCTGTGCACATTGGATTTTTCTCAGTTTTGCAGGAACTAACAATCCCTTCGCTGTGAAGTGGTCTCAGTGACAAATAAATAGGTCAAACACTCTTCGGTGAAACCGTAGATGCTGAATTTGCCAAATATGGAAATGTAATAGATTTTGACTTTTTCCTTTTTAAAAAGCCTTTTTAAAGTGTTATTTTAAAACCAGTTGAACAGATTGCTTTATTCCTTTATTGAACGTCAAGGGATGCTGTCTTTTAAGCAGTTTTATGCAATCCAAACTATATTTTTGCCTCTCCGAAAGAGATCAATATTTATTCAGATTGATTTTTAAGATTTACATGTGAAAAATAGATGAAATTGGATCAAATATAAACCAAAACTAATTCTGTCAACTCCCATGAAAGTCAATAAAGCCAAAACAAATTTAGCAGGTTTCATCTACCTGCATTGGAGAATTGTTTTACTACATTATTTCTTATAAACTTACTGAGCAGAAATTTGCTTAACTCTTATTCAAGCATCCCTTACTGAAACAATAAGACTCTCTATGGAATATTTTGCACTTGAATATTATCACCAGGCTAGCATATGGCAAACCAGCAGTAGGCAGTTTATCTTCATCCTCTTTGTAAGCTAAAATTAGCACAATGCTTTTGCAGCACTTTGCCCTCGACTCAGGCCAGGGTGATATTCTCCACAATGCCGTGCTCCTTTCACGTCCTGCTAGCTTCCAGTACTTAAGCAGATTGGCTGAAGGCTTATATTAACAATTGCAGATACATTTTAATGCAGTAAAACCCCCAAATAATGGCAACAATAAAAAGTAAACCAGCTCTATTAGGAATCAACCTGAAAACTCTTCATTCATCTGCCTCCCAAAATATACACAGTTTCAACTACAAAGTAGTTCAAATATTTACAGCGGCTAATTGTACCAAATGGGATCTATAAGGCTCCAAAAGCAAAATGCAATTTCCTTCTTGGACAACTAAGGCTTAAACTCAACTTGTTTATCATATTCAGAGTTTTTTTGTTTGTTTGTTTTTTGGTAATATGTTCTCGATACTGAAATGCATTGTGGCTAAGAATGAAGTATGCACTTTCAGAGGATTGAATGAAGGTGATCTGCCAATGAAAGGCGCTTACTCTTTAAACAGGAAAGCAGCTACTGGCTAGCTCTTTGAAAGGATTACAAGACAAACAATGATTTTAAAAACAATGAAGAGAGGTTCAAATAATACATCCCTTTTAGTTGGCCTGGATCAGTGTAACCTTCTCATCAAATAGTTAAAAACAGAACAAAAAAACTTTAGGAAGAATTAACTTTAGAAACGCCAAGATTGGCAGGTAAGCAGCAAAGGTATATTGACACTAGGAACAGAGAACACCTTCCTCTCCTTTGCCAAAATAGGAAACGGACTCTCTTTTAATGCCACTTATTAAGGCAGATGTCATATTAACAAGATTTTGCCGAAATTGCCACTAACCGATGTCATATTGAAGTTTCTATTACCCCTGTGTGCTCAGACACGTGTATTCAGTTTGTTATCAATAGATTAAATCCAGGGTGACAAACAAATGCTGGTACAATCAGCTGATTTGTATCCATAGATACAAAATTCTTCATCTTTTCTTGAAAGAAGAAAAAGATAATGCTAAAAAGTTTAACCTAGTCATAGTATTCTCAGAAGTAAAAATTTTATCAAGATAGAAAACATTAACCCCCCTAAACCCTAGAAGGCAATGTTAAACACAATCTAACTAAAATGATTTCACTTGATGTACCATATTAATTCATCTACTTCATCATTCCCTACCCACAAACCCTTCTCCCAACACAGATAAAATATACTGGGAAAAAAAGCCAAGGTGCAAATATTTAAACAGGCACATTGCTTGGAAGTTTCAGTAATAGTCAAATAAATTAGTTATATACACCCACTCCTCACTTATCCACATGGTTAGGTTCCAAAGACCAGGTCGTTGTGTGAAAATGGAGGACACAGATTACAAAATGGAGGATGACTACATCATTACACAATCGCCAAATTACATCATCACATGACTGCCAAACCACTGAGAATCATGGCCCAGCCAAGCTGACACATGCCCTTAACCATCACAGCCAGCGTTACTCTCACTTCGCACCTCAGCCTTTGTTACTATCAAACATGCGTAGTTAATCTGCAAATAGTCCGGAAGTAGATTTTCTACGACTATTGTCATAAATGCAAAACATCGGATAACCAGGTTATCAGTAAGTGAGGAGTGGGTATATTCTATATCCAAACCAAAAACTGATATTTTTGGATCTTTACAGCTATATCTGTATGCAAACAAATCAAATTCACAACACGACTTTGCACCTAGATATTCAGAAAACTCGGATAATGGGGATGGTCTCTACTTTTTGATTGTTATTACCCATGTTTAGTCTTATAGTCTTAATTTCTCTTCATTGACCATGAAATTATGTGGACTTTATTGTTCTTCAAATTTCTATCTTTATGTAAAATGTTTACTGAAGTTTTTTCATTCTATTTAGGTTTGCAAGCAAAGTTTCAACTCAGTTCTTAGAATTTCAGAACTGGGGGAAAACTTTTTCATCATTTGACCTGACTTCTTCTATTTACAGAAGAAACTTCATTTTGATGAGGTTACATGACTTGTTCAACCCAGAGCATATGGCTTTTAAGTTGTGGACTAAGGACAGAACCCCAGCAGCCATACTTCAAGGACACTGGTGTTCACAATCTGCCACACAGTCTCTTAGATACTTAGAAGTCACAGTATGACATGCACATAACTAAGAATTTTAAGTAGAAATTGATCGCTGTGAGCTCATCCTTACATAGAGTCAAGCACAAACATGTCTTGATGTTCCAGCATTTGTTTCCAAGATGCCAAAATAATTGGTTCAATGCTTTGATGGGGAATATAGGTATAGGTGATTTTTCTATTGCCTCAGAAATCTATGGATTCTTAAAGTTTTTTTTTTTAACTGAAGAAAACTGTATAGTTAATATATCTAGATAGGTAGGCAGATACATAAATAGATAAGTAGGTAGGTAGGTAGACAGATACACACACACGTGTGTGTCTGACCACGTATATAGACAAAGCAACTATGGAAAAACATGAACATCTGTTGAAACTGAAGGGTGAGTTATGGGTATTTATTGTTCTTATTCATACCTCTATTTTTTATGTTTGAAGAGATGATAATAAAAAGTTGAGAAAATGTTAACAAATGATATGTGGGAAAATAATCTCAGTGCAATGATCCACAAGTCTTGCCCCATATTTTTCATTTGCCATCACAACACCCTAGGCTTTGGAGTGAGAATCGCTGAATGTTTTCACTGTATTGTGCTACAATAGAACAGAGTCATCACCAAAGGTATAAGAAATTCCTCTTTTTGAAAGGAACAGGGTCATGTTTGACTGTTAGCAAACCACTTCTACTCCCTTGGAAAAGGGATGGGTTAGCAACTAATACCAAAGATCTAAGCATATTACTTTGTCATGAGAAAGTACGGTAGAAAAGGAAAGTAGAAAAGTCAAGATAGGTGCAGTGCGATGGATCATTTTTGTGTGGCCTTTCTCGCCATGGTCTTGCGCTTCCTGCCCAAGTAAGTGGGTGAGACTGTGCAAATAAGGCAATTCTGGCCCACCAAGGGGACTGGTCAGTTTTGCCTTAAAAGAGAGCTAATTCCAGAGCAGGGAAAAGATCCCACCGCCACCAAGGAAGAACAGCCAGAAGCAGAGAACATCTCCTTTGGACCCAGGATCCCTGCATTGAGAAGCTCCTGGAACTAGGAGACAGACAGAGAGAGAGCTCAAGAAGCGGTGGCAGAGAAACAATGGCAGGAGATGGCATGGTGGGCTTCCCGGCCCACGTAGCTAGAAAGTTGAGTGCCTTTGGGCAAGAGGCTTGCTGGTGGAGCAGGGTGCCTCTGGGCACTGATCGGCAGAGCTAGAAGAGCTATATAACACTTGCCAGAACAGGGCAGAGGCCAAGGACCAGAGAGGTGTGCCTGTGAGCATGGCTGAGAAGGAGCTGTCCTGATGGATGAACTGCATCCTGAACCTGAATTGTAACCTGTTACTTCCTATTAAATAAATCCCATAGTCATGAGTATTGTCTGTTAGTTCTGTGTGGCCATTGCAATGAATTATCGAACCCAGCAGAGAAGTAAAGAGTGCGTGGAAGGGACGGCTGATGTCAGAATTAGTGAAGATGGTGGAAAGAGGAGGCATGTCTGCCTCCATCTCATAGGAATCAGCCGTGGGTTGTTGATCTTGTCTCCTTCCCCCTTGTGAAGTTAGAGGAGGTCAGATGCCATCCCCACGCCATTATTACAATAGGATATGGACTATCCGCGTGCTCCTCATAACTAGTCTATACCACTGTACATATAAGAAGAGACGGGAACAATGAGCTGGGAGGAGGGGGGGAGTAGGCAGACAGTACCACCAGTAATTCTGTAGGTGAAGGAAGTAGTAAAGTTGATTTGCTATAAACACATAAAAACCTCCCTGTCAATCTAGTTTTACCTCCCCATAGTCTCCCAGAATCAACCTTTCGTATGCACTATTAATCCAAGCCCACTGCCATCGAGTCCATTCTGACTCATCCCTAAACGACAGAGTAGAACTGCCCCATAGGGCTTCCAAGGTTGTAAATCTTTATGGAAGCAGACTGCCACATCTTTCTCCCATGGAATGGCTAGTGGGTTTGATCAACCAACCTTTCGGTTAGCAGCCAAGCGCTTTAACCACTGCACCACCAGGAGTCCTTGCACTATTAATAGGCAGGTGATATTTTGAACCTTATTTTACCAACTGCAATTGCTATAAACCTAATCCTCAAGATACGTTATAGTGAAGTTTATTTGTAATAAATACCAAGGATTATCTTACTATATCTTAAAAGTTACTGGCAGCATGGCATCCTGAAATTCAAAAGTCTGACACTGTCCAATAGCTTCATCAAAGACCAAAGATTATCATGACAAGGTGAGACCAGAGATGGAAGAAGAAATTTTGTTAGATGACAAATACATTCCAAGGAAATACCATCTAGGGGTCCTGAGGACACCAACTCTACCTTAGTATGACTGTCAGCAAGAGGTGCACCACTCAACATGACCCCGTGACTGACATTGCCAATCCCGTTTTTCTCACAGACACTTTAATATCTGGTACCAAAGGAACACAAGCAGCTGTCTACAAGAACCCAGCAGACGAAAGGCTTTGTGGTAAGAGTGGCATCATCTGAAATCTAAGTCTCTTTTTGCTCAACCGTTCACTTCCTCATTGCTGCCTCTTTAAGTAAAAATGACAAACTTATGATTTGAAATATTTGAGAGCAAGCATGGACAACAGAAGAGACTCCTGTATGAGTGGAAATCTCAGGGGCAACAAGTTGAGAAAGCCTTCTGTCCTGACACAAAAGGGCAGACAAGCAATCTCCATTGTAATGTGAAGACACGTTTGGGAACTATACTAGATTCTCAATTCTGCGTTTCTCCGTTACTCATACCCAGAAATGAGCACCCGTCCTAACAAGAGTCCCTCTTTTCCGTAGCAAAAAATAAACCAAATGATGATAATGATGATAGCAGTAGCTAACACATGCATAGGAGTCCTTGGGTGACGCACACTGTTAAGCCCTTGACTAGTAACCGAACGTTTGGCAGTTCGAATCCACACAGAAGCACGTTAGAAGAAAGGCCTGGAAATCCGCTTCCAAAAAAGTCACAGCCTTGAAAACCCTATGGTGCAGTTCTACTCTACACATAGGGTTGCTGTGGGTTGGAATCGACCCGATGGCAACAAGTTTTTTGGTTAACACGTGCGTAATGCTTACAATGTGCCAGACACTGTTCTAAATTTTATATATTAACTCATTTCATCTTCACAGCAACCCTACAAGCAGATACTAGTATTATCCCTGGGAACCCTGGTGGCGTAGTGGTTAAGAGTTCAGGCTGTTAACCAAAAGGTTGGCAGTTCGAATCCACCAGCCACTCCTTGGAAACCTGATGGGGCAGTTCTATTCGGTCCTATAGCGTCACTGTGAGTTGGAATTGACTTTATAGCAATGGGTTTGGTTTTTCAGTATTATCTCCATTTTGCAGGGCTGTTCTTCTGCCCAAAGAAGTTAAATCATCTCACACAGAACTCCAGATTTATTACAAGCCTGTTTTCCATGAGGAGAACAATGCAAGATGGTTTCAGTTCTAATCATATACTGATATCCCCTCATCCCTGAAAATTAGTGAAGATCATCAGCCATCTTGAATGAGGCAGCACGTAACTTTTAAGGTGAACAGCATCAGGAAAGGTTCGTCTCAGACATTTCTTAATTCAGGGGTGAGGAGAGGAACAAACGCTGGATTGTAAACTCCTCGAGGGTAGGCACTGGTCTTATTCATCTTTGTAGTTCTAAGAGCTAGCACAGTGCATGGTGTACAGGAGGTATTCTGTGAATGAATGAAACCTAATGCTAAGCAGTGCCTGATCAATTCTTTCTAAAGATCCTTCCTAATTTCATTCCCTCCTCTCTCTTCCTAATGAGGAAACACTGCACAGATAAATAGATCGAGAAGATATCAGTTACTAGGCTCCTTCTTAACACAGTACAAAAGAAAGGTGTTGGAGCAGAAAATCCCAGGTGATTCAGGTCCTGGTGTGCACTGGTTCACCGCTGGACCTGGGCAATTCTCACCTATAAAATGGAGACACGAATAACCGTCCTGCCACAAGACTGGTGTAAGACTTGCAAACTAATGCAGGTGGACACATTTTATAAGCTGAAAACATTTATTTAAAAAAGTGTTATTTTTTTTGAAGATTTTCTGATCCCCTAGCACTGTACCTAGCACACAGTAGGTGCTCAATAAATACTCATTAAGTAATGGATGATCAGAACAAAAAAGCCACATGTCTTAGATCCTCTAAATCCTAATTCATAAGACTTCCTCTAAGAGGCTCAAAATTGTCCAGGTAGACCTCAGTGAGAGATACGAAACCAAGCTCAGGGAGAGACACCTACTACTAGGTTAGACTTGGATAAGTCACTTTCAGCTCCACATCAAATAAACAATACTGTCAGTCTTATGGAGAAGCAAGACCTATGAGAATGAAGAGGAGACTCAAGAGACCAGGCTTGAAAACCAAGCCAGTGGCACCCACGTCATTGTACCCCTCTTCTCCCTGCTCCCTGCCACCAACACCTCAGGTCACAAGCTGAGAAATGGCACGTCACTGCTGTCATTCTGCTCCTCTGAAATAGGAACCTGGATTAGCGCTGGCTGGCTGAAGCTCAACCCAGATAAGTCCAGAGCAATGTTGATATGCAGCGGGAAGGAATTTGAGGAAGTGACAAGAAATGCCACATCATTCACCATAAAGAAAGTTTTCCCACAAAGTCGCCTGGGAGGTGGCTACACAGTGATTAAAAAGAAACCAAACCCGTTGCCATGAATCGATTACAACTCATAGCGACCCTAGAGGACAGAGTAGAATTGCCCCATAAGGTTTCCAAGGAGCAGCTGGTGAATTTGAATTGCCCACCTTTTGGTTAGCAGCCTTTGCAGCCCTATCACTTAACCACTGCACCACCAGGGCTAGTGACTAGGGCTCCAAAAAGTTCAGATACACGCTCCAGGATAGAGAGCCAGCCACAAACAACTCATGTCCTTGCCACATCCTTCAGGGACTACCAGGAAGAATACAGACTACTCTCCTCCAACATTCCTCCCTCATGCCATCGACAGGAGCCTGAGCTGAAAGTCCAGGGTGCCTCTGCTGCAGTGACCAGGGTGCCCGAGGCAGCACACACTCACCTCTCATTTCTAACACATCACCCACAGAGCCGCCTATCATCCTGAGGATGTGGTTTTTTTTACAAAGATTCTAGGTTACATACAGTCTTCCTGTCTCAGGGCAAGGTAGGTGCCATGTCAGAAAGAAACTTCCTAATTTCATTCCCGAAGTAATGGACATCATAATAATCTGCAATGGCATCTGTCATTGCAAAGATTTCCACTGTACTTCACAAAAGTTTCACAGAAAAGTAGAGGTCAGCAGGCAGTTAGTCTCCGAAGAAATTCACAGGGAAAGAAACGGGGCCTAGCAAAGGAGACCAGAGAGAGTAGAACTCTTCTGTTCTGTTCTTTGTTTTGTTTTATTGTTTAAAGACAGCAAAAAATTCCCCACTGATTCTATATGCTGTGGCTTTCTTTACTTATCTTTTAAGTTTTCATTCAAAGGACCTGTTCCCAGAGAAATGTATCCAAAACCTGTCTGAGAGAGTTTCAAAAGATAATATGTACTTTGAGACGCAGAGTAAAAGGTCAAATATGTTTAGAAAAATAATATACAGTATTCTGTATTATTAAATAAAACTAATGACTACTTAAAAGGGAAAGCTGGATCAGATCTCAGCTTGTATATCTTTGGATAAATCCCATATATCCCAGTGTTTTAAATCTCGCTGCAAGAAACTCTGGCTTAGATTCTGGCATCTCAAATTGTTCCACAACTTTTATCTAGAGGGAAATCCAAGTCACTAGTCTCCAAGAGGTTGCATGAGGACCACTGATGTCAGTAGACCACATTTTCATTCTGGAGAGCCAGAGAGATATTTCAGCACAGTCTTACAGTACATTTTTGCCAGGAACTCTTTGAAAACACACAAAAGAGGAAACACTTAGAATTATATTTACTTACTCTCACAAAATTAGCATGAAATTATTAGTTGTATTAGTGGCTTACATTTACATTAAACTTGCAAATTATATAGACCTTATTTCCATTCTACGAGCATCTCTTTTTTTTTTTTCTCTGCATGCGTATCTAATCATGTGCTTACCTCTTACCACTCCGGGAACCTACACTTCTTAATTCCATGGATTTCCACAGGGCAAGAATCTAGGCCAATGCTTATGCACTGAAATCAATTCAGCCATCACTACACTATGCATCAAAACAACATTTTAAGAGCAAAAGTTGAAGCCAGTGGCATTAAGCCAAAGCACCTCTCCTCGAAGGGAAAATGCAGTGAGATTTTTAAGAGCAAACAGGGCAGGTTAACCAGGCTTGATGCTGCACCAAGAAGTGGGGAATGGTCCAGGGTTTCTTGATTCAAATCTGAAGCTAAGACTTTGTGCCCAAAGACAAGTGCCTATTACCACATTCCCCGGGCCACTTCCGGAGTGCTCCAAATATTCACCTGGTCAATTCTCTGTCTCCTTCCCCTAATGAGACCACACTAAGCAAGAACACTTTTATGTTTTTAATTAAAATCTGAAAGAGCATTTTGGCAACATCAATCTATTGAATTTTTTACAAGATCTTCATCCCTGAAACAATACTATATTAATATGATAATTTCAAAAGAAATCATATTACTAAGTATCATACATCATAGAAACATCATTGGTGTCTGCTAATATTATATTCAATTTACTAACTACACAATTCACGGATTATAATAATTTATGTAAATGTATACTACAGTTATTAAAAAAAAAAATAAAGGGTTTCACCCATATCCTTTTCCCACAGCCCAAATAAAGGTGAATTAAGAAGCTCTGGCAAAGGGTATGTGTCCTATTGGCATTTCCCACAGCAAGCAGGATATTTTCCTCTGGGAATAAAACATTTTCCTTAAACTACTGTTTATAACCCTTATCAGTTCAACAGTAATAGAGCCATCAAGTCCAATCTCTTGTGGAAAAAAGTCAAGGTCAACAAGTACTTGCATTTTTGTTTATCTTTAGCTGCAATTGCTACTGACATTCAATTGGGTAATAAACATGAGGACTGTCCAATATTCCCAACAAACAGGTGATCCAAAAGCTATCTGAGAACAAGGCCATTGCAAGGTAATCAAAAGATCCTGTTATCACAATTATGATTCGAGCACATGTATTTATAGATGCAAACATCAGTCAGTTCTGAATGACCATTCCCACCCCTGGGAAAATAAGAGAGGAAGTACATACAAGAGTGTTCCTGTTAGAATTTCTCACCGATGATAATGTGGACCCCATGAACAGAGTGCCATCCAAAGCAAAGCCTTTCTCCTCTCATCTTTTCTATTTAAAGGCAATTTTGTGGAGCTCAGTGCAGCCATGTCCTTTCCTATGCCAGCCAGGTTCCTGAGCCCAGTTGCCTCTCTGCCTGAAAACCAATTCTATGGTTATGTGTGTGTGTCTATTTGGAATTGTTGCATTATTCCCTTAAGCCAGCACGGTTGCTACATTAGAAAACACTTCGTTTTAACTCGAAAAGTGCTATAATTTGTTCAGCATGTTTAATTCTAAAGAGTCAGACAAAACAAATCCAAACCCATTGGCATCGAGTTGATAGATTTGAAATAGAGGCCACATACTTCTTTCCAATCCATCATGAAACTCACTGATATCAACAGGAGTTACGCATTTGGATCCGGGCAGCACATGGCTCCGTGCCATATTCGACTTACAGATTAAAAATAGAATCTGTTCCAGCTGCAAAGTAAGACACGTTAAACCTACTGCCTCCATTTGAAATATGAAAATTAAATCTAAGGACTATGGCTAGAATCGAAGATGATGACTCAGATCCAAGTAACACAAACCTATTGCCTCCATTTCAATTACGATAAAGGAGCCTAAGGAACATTCCTGGAGCCTAAAAGTAATGCTTCCACTTCTTGCTATGCAGCTTTTATTAACATTCTTTCATTTAGTGGAGCAATTAATGTTTCCCAAAGCTGACTCCTTTTCTATCAAGAGCATCAGGACATATGCAGGCAGAGTAAAGGACAATCTTTCTAAAAATATACAAACCCACATCCTGGGAAAGAAAGTGAAAACAGAAACAAATTCTATACACACAAAACGAAGACCATCTATTTGCATAGATAGCTTTCAGTGTAGACATACTAAGCGCCAGGTAATAGTGTTTTTAGTCAATTAAATACTGTTTCTGTATAAAAAACTCCTGCATCCTTGAACATTCTGGCAAAAAAGTGAACTTAAACAGGGTTGTATCAGTAGGCACAAGGGTGTACTATTTCCAATCCTGGATTCTATTAAGTCTTGAGCAGGTAATTTGAAGATTCTACATAAAAAGAAACATTAGCAGTCTAGGAAGTGGAAAAGGCTGAAGCACGCCAGGGCTAGAATCCACTGGGAGCCCATAAACATGAAGGCCCATGAAGCAAAACATCTACTCCGCAAATTCTCAGGAAATGTTCATCAATCAGCTGTCAAGCAAAGGGGGAAGTCACCTCATTTTCAGAGCAGTAAACTGATGAAATGAGTCACCGAATTCCCACGATAGCTTGGCTGGCCTCTTCCTTTCCACGCAGCCCTTGGTCCTACAGAGTCAGTGCCTTCTCCAGGGGAAAACAATGTATCAGAAAGAGCGGTGGCCGGACTTCTTCGAGTCACCCTCAGGAAGGGGTGAGAAAAGTGTCCCTTCTGCCCAGGGGTGTGAGGGAAAAGGCACAGTTGGTGGTGACCAGCTGGGTGTTCGTCCATATCAACAGAGATGAGGCTACATTTCAGAAGAAATGAGCAGTCTGGAGGGGACATGTAGTCCATATAGCCAGTATCCTGAGACCTTGGCATCATTCCAGACCCTTCAACACACACACACACACACACACACACACACACACACACACTTCTACTCAGTCTATCTGACCAAGTCTTTCATCTCGAAAGCTCTTCTTTCCAGACTCTTCCCTCTGCCTTAATCAGATCCTCAGAATTTCTGAATAACTGCATGCTAGCTCCAGCCTTTCCCTGCACTGATTCCTCCTTCACACAGATCTGACCATGCCTCCTCCTTCACACCGATCTGACCATGCCTCCTACTTCACACCGATCTGACCATGCCATAATTCTACTTCTACCTTTTTAAAGACTCTGAACAAAATGCCAATTCCTAAGACAACATACATGATCCTTCACGACCTGGCCCCTGCTACCTCTTTGGTCTCATCTCAGACTTCTTCCTATCCTGTTCTCTCCTGGAAGTCCCTGAGTGGTGCTGATGGTTAAGACACTCAGCTGCTAACTGAAAGGTCGTAGGTTCAAGTCCACCCAGAGGCACCGTGGAAGAAAGTCTTAGGGATCTACTTCTGAAAAATCAGCCATGGAAAACCTTATGAAGCACAGTTCTAAAATCAGTCATTGAAAACTTACGGGAGCACAGTTCTACTTTGACACACATGAGGTCGTCATCAGTTGGAATCGACTAGATGGCAACCAGTTTGGTTCTCTGCTTACTCTGAGCCATGTACTACGGTTCTGAAGTTCACACTTTCTCTTTCTTATCTTTACACAATCTAAGTTTTTTTTTTTTTGCCTCATATGCCCTTCTTCTCCTCTGCTTGTCACGAGTTTCTATCACAGAGTCACTCCCTTGGGGGAGCTAGGTGGGAGATCAGCAGTAGAAAAATAGATTTTGTCTACAGCTAACTCTCCTGGGTGAGGCAGTGGTTGCCTGGAGTGTTGTGTGGAGAAGGACTCACATTTGGGTCCCATTGGGTCTGGATGAGAAAGAGTGCTATGATCGATTAAGGATGCCTGTCATAGAAAGGAACCTGGACAGGCCAAACCTAAGCAGGTAATTGCTGAGCCTCTGCCTGCTTGTTAGGTGCCATTCCTTTACTTCAAAATTATACCGAGCCTATGCAATCATGGGACTTAACCTACCTACCCTATGTTAACTATCTGTCCTTCCCCTGGGCTGTCAGTTCCTTGATTCTAGGAATGACCTCTTTGTCTCCACATCTAGCATAGGACCTTGTTCATAGTGGATATTCAACTAATACTCATTAAGTCAATGAAGGGAGCTATTTCTGTTTTCACTGTTATATCTTTGGGAGTGTTATCTCTCATAAGCTTAAAATTCACGATATGAAACAATAGCTTTTTACTTCCACTAAGTTTACTCTTTTCACTTATGGGGATATCCTTGGTGTTGGGATGTGGTGAACCAAATATTAACAACATCCAGCCTCCTCTGCAATCACAGTCCCTCAAAGCTTTCATTTTTAAAGACTGTGGCACCCAAATCTTCCAAGCCTGGCATCAGCTCAGCCCCTCAGCATCTCCATTTTAACTGCCACTTCTGTGAATCTCTCTGGCTCCATTAACTCTGTTTTGTTGTTGTTGTTGTGTGCCACTGAGTCAATTCTGACTCATAGCAACCCTATAGGACAGAGTAGAACTGCCCCATAGGGTTTCCAAGGAGCAGCTGGTGGATTTGAACTGTCGACTTTTTTGGTTAGCAGCCTGAGTTCTTAACCACTATGCCACCAGAGGACAAAAATCAGAGTGACAAGAACATTCTCACTCCCATTCCTGGCCCCAAGTATTAGGAAGAAAAGACTGGAGAATGGAGATGACTCACCATCAAATGGTCAGAAAAAGGAAATAGGAAAGTGGAGAAAGGCCTTGTAGCATTCCAAAATAATGGGTCATATTTAAACAGTCTGTAATCTGTTTCAACCATGGAAATCAAAATTAGCTTTGAAACCAAGGAATTATCAAATTAAGAATGTGCTCTGAATTGAATCCAGACATCTTGTCAAATCAATCAATCAAATATTTACCAGACACTTACTTTATCTGCAGCATTGCACTAGAAGCTGAAAGGAAAATAAAGGGAGTCTTATGGGTGTTGCTGAGGATGTCAGTCTGCATCACCTGACTGGAGTTCCTGTGTGAGGACATGTAGGAGAATTTCTCCCAGGTCTTACCACCAGTCAAAGGGATTCTTCTGGGCAACATCCATGGACACTGTAAATCTTGTAACTAATCATGTTTCATGCTTTGCTTTGGCTGTTAGGATGCTCCGAGTCAAATCAGCTGCTTACTTCTAGCAACGGTCCATGATCTTGTAATTCATATTGCTCTGTGCTGCCCTTATAACTGGTTTCTTGTCTATTTTCCTCTCATTCTAATTTCTTCATCTGCTTATTTTTATCCATTGTATACTATGTACTTTTGTTCATTTCCTCAAATCCTTTCTTAGAATCATGGTGAGAATATAAAAATGCATTTTCAAATTAAAATATAGCCTTTCTCCCAAGGTGTCAAAGTATGAAAGGGCATCAGTGGCTTACCTGTCCTATTTCTCACAGGTGCATTTTGATTGGGGCACTCAAGGGAAGATTCAAACTAAAACAAATGAAATTGTTAAAGAGATAACATTGATCAAATGTTAATCATCTAGCAACAAGCCTATTCGGAAATTCAATATTTTCTGCATTCACTTTTCAGTTCCCCCTTTCTTGAAAATATATGGTTTTGAAGAAAATTTAAGATTCACTAGGTAAAGTCATATTCTCTTTTCTACTGATACGGAAATGAGTAAGAGGAAGTTCTACTTCCTTCATTGTGAGAAATCAGATGAGCTATGCCTAGGAGGGAATGCATATGGCTTGATACTGGTAAATGGGGGAAAGCCAAAGCTAATTGTACTAATCAAATAGAATGCTTTTAGGTTAACTAATTACAAAAAATTACCTGCAAGACTGAACTGATCCACAAAGCCAGACACTTGAGCAAAACCCAAATTACCAACTACACTTCTGGGACCAATCAGTACAAGAGGTAGACAACGCCTACCTTTGCTTGGCATAAATTTATTGTTTGGGTTAGTTTTTGCTAGGCCAACAGCCAAAACCTGTACTGCTATGCTTAATTAGAGCTTGCATCCAGGGGTGAGAGGGAGAAATTCAGAAGCAGAGCTGACTATCACAATCCAGGGGAAACACGATGGGGCCATGTCTGCTGCTGGAAAGAGCATCCTCCTAGGTAGCACGGTCACCCCCCTACAGGGTCCTGTCTCAGATTCATCCTCAACCTCCACTCCTGGGATCACTCAAAGATCCTAAAATGTCACTGCCAGTCCCCACTCATTATCTACTGGAAGCTCATTTAGGGGCAGAGGATGGTGTCCACGGAGTAGACAGAGCAGGCAACTACCTTGGTGGCATAATTTCAGGCACATCCCAAACCCATCTACCAACAACTTCTGAAATAGTCACCCACTGAGTCTTTCCTTGAGTGCTCCTGTTGAAATCATCTCCGGGAGCCAGGACAAGGGATGCCTTGGCACCTATTTATACTTGGACAGAGATTGCCATGTGAGATTAGCTCTCCTATCCAGAAAAAAAATCAGTCTTGAGGGAATATGGTGCAATCATAGTTTGAAAGGATGGAAGAGTTCACAGTTCTCTTCAGTAAGTCATTATCCATCACTGACTATGTGTCTATAACTGTGTTGGGCACAGAAGATTCAAAGATGAAGAAGACCCAGTCCCTTCCCAGGGAGCTTCTCGGGAAGGCCAATCCATCAATACCTTATTTCGATATAAGATAAAAGTGCACATAGGATACCATGAAAGCACAAAAGAGGGTCACTTCCTCCAGGCTAGGGGTTCAGGGAATACTTCCTGCAGACGACACATGAAGTCTAGAAGTTCTTAACCTGGCCTCCATAGGGGGGCCCAGGGTTAGAATTCAGGGAATCCATGAACTTGGAATGGAAAAGAATTACCTTTTTATTCTCACTAACCTCTACTTTGGAAACCCTGGTGGCATAGTGGTTAAGTGCTACGGCTGCTAACCGAAAGGTCGGCAGTTCGAATCCACCAGGCCACTGTGAGTCAGAATCAACTTGACGGCAGTGGGTTTAATGGAACCTCTACTTGGAATTAGCATTTCCTTCAAGTATGAATGTAGGTAAGTCACAAACTAACAGAACTATTAGCAGGACCTGTGACTCTGTCATCAATGGAAATCACACTTACATTTCACAATACAGCTGTTACGAATGTCTTAAAATATCATAGATATCCACCACTACTTAAAAAATACAGTCGACGATAGAACTGCTGCTTCTTGTTGTTGTTAGGTGCCATCAAGTAAGGCCCCCAACTCATAGGGACCTCATACTCAATGGAATTGGATCATTGTGATTGATAGGGTTTTCACTGGCTGATTTTTGGCAGTAGATCCCCAGGCCTTTCTCCCTAGTCTGTCTTAGTCTGGAAGCTCCAGTGAAACCTGTTCAGCATCATAGCAACACACAAACCTTTACTGACAGACAAGTGGTGGCTGCCCATGAGGTACACTAGCTGGGAATCAAACATAGGTCTCCTACATGGAAGGCAAGGATTCTACCACTGAACCACTACTGCCCTCAGAATTACTGCCAGATCTTGTTATTTAATGTATTAGTAACAAAGCACTTACGTTACTGTCACAATTTGTGTTTTTTAAAAATATTATGATAACTCAATGTCAATATAATTCATTTCTCTTGTAGTCCTGTGTAGTTTGTTTTGTGCATTAACATAAATATTACTCTGAGAAGATAACCACTGGCCGTTAAAGGGATTCCTATCCAAAAAAAACTCAAGGGCCCCTGAAGAGTATCCATATGAGTCAGCCAGGGGACTACTGGTCGGGAGAGCAAAGACAGTCCCAGTAGTTCATACAGCAGAGGCACTGAGTGGCCACGTGGCTGTGTGGGAGCAGTGGACAGAGCTCCCAAGAGTGGGCTTCAGATCTAAGTCGGTCTCACAGGGCCCCATAGAGGATGAACCTCTTCCAGGGTCAGAACACCAAGGCAGAGGTGCTTCACTGTAATTTAAGCCCCCTCACCTTGCGTTTCAGCTTCTGACCACAGAGTTTGCCATGTTTGGATCACTGGCACGCTGTGAAATAAAAACACTTACAGCTCCCTGAGAATACCCAGTGTTGAGAGAATATTTAGCTTACTTGTGTTAGATGCTCTTGGTAGCACTCACATGCTTCCTGAGGGCAAATACTATGACCTACTCGTTCGTATAGCCTCACACAGAAAGCTGGACACACAGTAAGTGCTTAATCCATTTCTGATGACTAGAATGTATAAATTTATATTTCTTCCTTTAAATACAACTCACAATCATATTTTGGCTCATCTGCAGAAGCGATTACAATTTTAAATTCTTTTTATCTCCTTGGGCTATGTTAAAGGGATGTGGCCCTAAAATTAGCTTCCAAACTTCGGCTTTGCCAAGAATGACACCGTGTGAAGAATCTACCACTTGGGACAATGGATTCACTCCTCACTGACTTTCTTGGGTGAAAACTGAAATGTGCATTTAAGCTGTGCCAACCTTTGTGTGGTGGTCCTAGAATGCCTAGAAGGGCTGACATGAAAAACAAGTTATTGCTTATGGTTTAAAACCCAAGAAGCAAGAGAAGAAAGGAAGGTGAGGGAGAATAAGTAAAAAGAAAGGCCTTATTTAGAAACTGAATTAAATATTCACAAATTAAGACGTGGGTTATTAAGCTAAGCTCATCATTTTTGTCATTTAAATAAAGCAATAAATTGAATGTTAGTAATCCGAGTGCAGAATGTAATCTTCTATATGTGATGCATTTTTTGGTTAGTATCTGACAGTTTTGGAAGGAAAGGGCTGAGCATTAGGGACAATTAACTTCAGGGTACCCTATAACAGAAAATATACTCCACTCTTGATGAAGAGGTAATGCTCTTACAGCCAGGAGAACTTTCTCTAGTTTACAACAGACTGAGTGAAACTGGAAAAATAAATAAATAAATAAAGATACTTTTTAAAAAATTTCAGACCTTCTAGCTGCAGAGGTAAATGATGAATTAACATATCATCATTACATATATAATTATCATTCAGTTGCTATTTTAAAATAGCACGGGATTCTTGAGAGAGAAAAAGTAATGAATTCTAAGGAAGTAAGAACTAGTGTGTCATTTTTGAAGTTCTATAAGTCAACTGGAGTTGGTCTTTCTTAAAAACAAAAACAAAATTCCAATCTATCACTTGCAACAAAACACCAGTATCTGCCCAGGTGACAATGCCAGCTATCAGCAGCAAGGACTGTGACATCACGTACCAAGTCAGTGTTCAGGGCAAATTAAAGGGAAAACATAATTATGACTCCAAGGCCACACTTAGCAAGCTTCACAGCTTCTAAGTTTCAGATGCTAGAGTACACAATTTTGAGAAGAAATCCAGACCATGTGTTCACATATAAATAAAAGTGAGCAATCAACCGAAAATACAAGACACAGCCCTGTTGACTAATGCCGTGTCTTTCCGAATGCAGGGTCAGACCTATTCAAACCCAATCACATGCGGATGGAATCAGTAAAGGTCAATCAAAGACAAGCTGAAACTCCAGCCGTCTAGCTGACCTTCAGAGCTGGTGACAAATTGCTATCAGTCAATGTCAACTAATGACAGGAGCTCTTTGGCTAATCAATTGTTCTAAAAATGATCAAGAAAACTACTCACAGGACCGCTCATTTTCACATCAATGCCTGTGAGGTATGAAAAGCTCGTTTTTTGAGTTTTTAATAAGCTCATAAGTAAAGCAGTTACTGGGTAACAGAGGTCACCTTACTGAGAAAGACAGAACCTTTGTCTGCCTTTTACATATTCTTTTATTACCATATTATAGTAAAAATATGCCCTGGATATGCCAGAGGGCTACATAATAAAGTAGGTAACATTTCATATCCTTTTAAGACAAATATACTTCTGTGTTAGAGGAACCTCTATTTGGGAATAAATAATTTCAAATGCATGTTTCAGTCATTTAAGATGGAAAGGAGTGACCTCCTGTTTACCAGGGATACAGTCTAGCAGCGAGAAGATACACTTCCTGTGAAAACACACGTGGCACAGTTCATGTCTGTAAACGCACAGTTACTAACTCTAGGTAATGAAGTTATTTGTCTTTGTTTTAAGATGATCTATTTTCACGATGCTGGAAGTCAAAGAAATGAAGAACAGAAGACTGTTTATTCACGTTGGATGAATCAGTAAAAAGAAAGGTTAGCATATTACAGGGCGTTCTTGGGAAAAACAACTCTCTGCCTGTACATCTAATTCAACACTTCTGATAAGTTAATAATATAGACCTTTTGATAACGGGGATTTGTGGAGTATACTAACTTCCCCTTTCTTTGTTACACCTGACTTTTCCCATCAGGAAATCATTTTGCTATTCTGCCTGCCACTGCATGGAAAGGCCACACTTTAATTTGCAGTCCAACATGAAATGTAACTAAAGCACCACACGGGGCTGTGATGGTCTAAGGGCGGAGGCCTGTGGTCACAATTATACTTTTTTCTAAAAAGCGTATTAGTCAAAACACATTACTGCCACACTGAAATACAAGAAGTCCCCGGAGAAGCTCAAGGCTTAAGAGGTAAGTGTGAACAAATATAGATCACTCAAGTCACTCAGACCAACAGACAAGTGAAATGAAAAGAAATATATATATGTTTTTTTACACTTTTCTTCATTTTCATAGTTCTTAGGTTATTATAATCGTTTTGTTTTGAAGCACGATTGGATTTTTTTTCTTCTTAAAGAGAACTGTTTCTAAACAAGCAGTATTAACTTTGTGTTTTCATCTGAAAAACTCCAAAGAGACAGAAGTTTCAGATTACACCCTAAACCTGAGTTGCTACGGTTGTTTTTCCAATTAAAATATCTTCAGTGGCCTCAACCGCTCTCAAGTTGTCCATAGGAAAGAAATGAAGGAGGGAGGGCAACACTTAAGCCGGACCATAATTGGAAGTATGTGAAAAATGAAGTGTCAGTTTGGTCAATAAAGGGCAAAGGTCAAGGGGAACTGCAGCCCAAACTCTGTTCAAAATGTGCTCATTAAGACATCCAATCAGAGGGCTCCTTCCCACCTATCCCATTATTCATCAGACAGCTGACCGTTTCAAATTCCTGGGTTTGCGCTGTTATTACTTTTCTTCGTCATGTAAAAAGGCGAGCTGGTATATAAATCGTTGCTCAGTCATCTGGAACATAATGTGGCCCTTCCCCACCTCCCTCTCGCGGTCCCCCGACCCCTTGTAGCCAGCGCTGCTGCCTGCTGGCTTCCCAGGTCTGAAACAACTGCCCTGAGAGTCCCTTCAATAATAACTAGAATTGCCTTCTGCCTATAGGTTGCCTGACTCACACAAAAGCCGACGTGGAGGGGGATGGGGCAGTGGGAGGCACAGCGACTACTGATACATTATTAGAAAGAAATAGCAGTGCTTTCCAATTGTTCCTCTTTCAAAAAACATGCCGTTTTGCCTCTTTTTTTCTATTTCTTTCTTTCTTTTCGTGGGAGCAAGGGTACTATTGTTGATCTGAGTCCTGCCCTCCAAAGGAGAAGTTCGTAAGTGGTTTTCAAAGGTTCCAGAGACCATTAAAGTCCTTTAGGGTTGAAATGTTTTACATCAAATTTCCGTGTCGAAATAATACGTGTTCTTGATCCTCACAAAAGCGGCAAATAAGATGAGCTTTAAGTGGGAAATGTTCTGCGAGAGAAATATCCTTACTTGTTTTCTATGCTCCGATTCTCAATTCAACAAATCTTTGAATGAGTGAAATGTTTAGGCTCTTAATACATAATACAAATTAATCATATCAATCATCAAGCTCCTTCGTAAATAACCTCAATCATCACTCTACTTCGCAGGCAGAACGCGATTCTCCCTCCCCAGCAGAGTATAAACGCCCTGAGGCTAAGGCTGATTCTGTCTAGTTCACAGCGTCACCAATACACAGCACAGCTCAGGCCCTCGGGAAAGAGTTGTTGAATTGATCAAAGAAAAAACATCCACCAAATGATCCGCTTTCCCATGCCTGGTTGTTGGTTGCCGTACAGTGGACTCCGACTCATGGCGACCCCATGTGTGCAGAGTAGAACTGCTCCATAGGGTTTTCAAGACTGTGACCTTTTCAGAAGCAGATCACCAGGCTTATCATCCAAGGTACCTCTGGGTGGGTTTGAACTGCCAACATTTCAGCTGGTAGTCAAGCGCTTAACTGCTTGTGTCACCCAGAGACTCCTTTTCATGCTTGGCCCACTGAAGTTCTGTTTCAAAAAAAAAAAAAAAAAAACCTGTTGCCATCAATTCGATTCCGACTCATAGCGACCCTACAGAACAGAGTAGAACTGCCCCATAGGGTTTCCACGGAGCAGCTGGTGAACTCAAACTGCCAACTTTTTTGGTTAGCAAACAAATTCTTAACCACTGTGCCACCAAGGCTAGGACACAGTATTTAGAAGCTTGGGCTCTGGAGTCAGGCTACATGGGTTCACATCCCAATTGGATTATCAACCACTGAATGACCTTGGACAAATCTCGCAGCCTCTCTGAACCTCCCAACCTTGTTTACAAAGTGAGGGGATGGACTTTCTGACTTACTACAAAAACGAGCAGCCCTTAATATATTACTACTTATTATTATTGTTTATTCTAATCTCTTAAACCAAAAAAGGTATATGTCCAAACTCAAAACGTGGTCAACTGTAGCTAAAGCTACTTACAAGTCCTGGAGAACCTGGGGCAGCCCTCCTGGGAGGGAGGACAAGCTGATGGGAAAGAGGCACCAGGTTTACTTGGCCTTCTCCCACTCCAAACCACGTACTTGCTCGAGTAGGCCCTGACTGTGCTCAGTGGAGCACCCTGCACAGTAGGGCAAAGAAGACATGTGGAAGAATCCAGCACCTCCAATGCGTACCGCCTATCATTAGACACAGATGTGAGTCCTAAAGCCAAAACACCAAGGTGTTAGAACTGACTCTGACAGTTACTCACACACCCACCAATCTTTCTTAGCTTTCCTTTGTTTTTTTTCCCTGCAAAATGGGAAAACAGCAATTAGTTAGTTGAAAGACACAAAAGCAGGATTCAGTGTAGTATCTCTGAAAGTGCTTTGGGGAAGTTCAAGGGCACACAAAATCACTGCTGTAGCAACAGCAGCAGAACCAACCAAACAAGCCTCTTAGAAGGGAATGCACAGATGTGGGGTGGCCCTTTTAAATGCCTTTTCAAAGGGTTTCACTAGGAAAGAATCAAGTTCCTGCAAGGTGTTAATATTCAATGAAAGCAGACATCATGGGAAGAGTTGTCATGATAAATAATTTGAGTCTGAGGAAAGATATAACATGTAAATCAAGAATAAGCATTAAATCTCTGGATAAAAAAAAGGTGGGCCTTTCTTCATTGCATATCTTACAGAGATTCTCCTTAGAATACCCAGGACTGGATTTTGTATCTCATGTTTTTAAGCTTAGGTAAAGATTTGTTCTACAACTATTTCATCAATCGCAGCAGCTACTAATTTGGCAAATTATCAGGCACTCAAAGTCCCCCATATTGCTGGAGTTCTAACTAGGAACCGTTACTGACTTTTGAAGTATGGCAGAATTTAGAATTTCCTGGATGATTTATTTTATTTACTTTGAAAGTCCAAAAGAACAGGACTCAGCTGAGCTATAGCCTGCTGCATGCCTCCACTGTGCAGCAGATAAGGTTCTTTACAGAGGACCAAAGCCTAGGGGATTTCTTTTTTTGTACCACAGGTGCCATAATGAAGTGGTGAAAATTGAAAAGGAAGGAGGAAAAAGAAACACAGTGCAAATAAAATAGCAGAGAAAGTTTTAAAATATGTATTACTCCTGTCTGTGGGGGAAACACCTCTTTGGATATGTTCTTGACAGACTGAGTTATTTCCGTCTATCGGGTATGTATAAAGACATATTTATGGATTTATAAATCTTTTGAAAAGGCTGTTATTTGCCCAGTTGACTAAAATGGACTCGGACTGTGTAAATAACTATTTAGGACATGCACTATGGGCCAAATGCTGGGCTGGCTTACATATCCATGTCTGCCAGAAAAAGCAGACAGGGAAAACATGGAAAGCCACTGTGTACAGTTAATCCGAAGGCTGCATAAAGACCCAACTCCACAGGTCTCAGGGATGAAAGAAAGGTTTAGGAGGGTCATGGTTGGCATGGAAATGTGCGTAAGTTGTTGCAACAACACTTCCAGGCATCATTCTGCATTTAGCAGGAGTAAATCACCCACCTAAGTGAAGCCACAGGGAAGAGCAAGTAAGAGTACAGCTCACACCACCTCTGTTATCCAGCAGGTGGGGGAACAGTAGGTAGAGAGAAAACAGCACAGGAAGTTTCTACTGGATCACAGTGGAAGTCACTTATTTTAGTTCTTTGGAGTGGAGATGGGGGAAGAGGGTATGATGAGAAGAATCTTAGATTCAGTAATCAAGAAACTGGAATTTGAGGTCTGACGCTACACTGGGACCTCAACAAGTCAACTTATCCATCTGTCAAATGGGGCTAGACCTGCTTTATCTGCCACCTAGCACTGTTCTAAGGTTCAACCGAGGTAATTCAAATGAGATAATTTTTGTGAAAGTGCTTTTGGAAAAACACAAGTGGTGGTTTTACGTGAAGAAATGTAAAAGGAAACAATATAAGTAGAAAAGTCTGGTAAAACGTGAAGAACATACGGCTCCCGGTTACAATAAAATTCATTCTTAAATTGGCCTTAGGAGAACACTTGTTGCAAGGAAAAAAAAAAAAAAAAAACATGCAAAATTCCTAATTCCTCGTCATGGCATCTCAGAGGGAAAGAATTAGTATTGGGTGCTGGCCCTCTGAAAATCCTCTTATCAGATTACATTTGAGAAAACCGGTACGCTACAATTTTAAATTCAAGTACATTTCAGCAGCTGCAGACCTTCAAAGCAGCAGCTAAACTACCTCTGTGTTTGTTGACATATTTTTTTAAAGCAAGAAATAAAAAAGAAACAAACGAGCAAAACACTAGGCTGCGACCCCATGTAGCAGTTTTGGACTATAGGAAAAAAATGTAGATTCCATTTACACCTTTTGGAAAACGGGTAGTGTAAGTAGAATTCTGAAAGTAGGGCTTTATACTGTAAGTGCTGACACTATCTTAACTACAGCGCTGTGAACAGCAACACCACAACATATACATGCACATACCTGGAAGAAAAAATAGGTCCCTTGGATTTACGCTACATATCATTCTCCAGGAAAAGTCAGAGGTCAGGGGTTACCTGTTTCTGCCTCAGCTCTGAATCAGTTTACTATTCCGGGCTGCATTTTTACTAGACTCTAGTTGTGGTGAAGTCAGCAACTTTTCTTTGAACAATAAAATGTCTCAAATGCCTAAAATTCTATTTGTACAAGTTATCGCCAGTACGAATAGCACACATGTGCCTAAAAATTCTAACTTTCCTGTTTTTCTTTTCAAATTAACCGTGTTAAATTCATTGTAGACTTTGCAATTCTAATTGGTATAGCCCAAGTAAATTAGAAAACAAAATCCCTTTGTTGTTTAACAGTACTTCAATGAAACACAATCATAAAACCAGATTTTCAAGTATGTACCTACTGTGGGCTCAGAGTCAACTTCAACAAAGTCTTTTTATATTAGTCTGAGAATTCTCCTTGAAGCTTTAATTGCATTAACTGAACACAAAATCCACTGCAGAAGATCTCATCAAACACAGAATAGGCAGTTAAATGCTCATTAACCTTTTTGGTGAAGACTAACTTGGCTTTTAAAACTTTATTTCCTACTAGTTATAGTTAGACATGCACACCCATGGACACCCACATGCACGCACAGGTATATGCATTCAAAGTAGAACCCAAATTAAATCGGTCTGGTTTCTTTCCTTTTCTTCCTAACTCCATTTAGGCTGTCTGTGCAATGAAGTCAAGCACTGAACAGATTCAAGTAAGCAAAAACAGAAGAATGGCTCAACCCAGTGGAGAGGGAAGCCCAACATGGGTTTCTGAAAGAATGATTGTCTTCTAAGCATCTTCAAGACATCATTAAATCCTACTGGGTGCTTCTTCATGATCCCTTCAAAAGCATCTGAAGGTAAGTAATAATCAATCATACTTTTAATTTGCATAGCAGGGTATCAGTGGCATACTATGTATGTACACTTGAACTTCCAATCTATGTACACTTGAACTTCCAATCTACTTCTCTACTCTTGCCCTCAGTCAACTTCCTGACCCTGCTTTATGGAGACAGCCAGGTGTTAGGCAGCAGGAATGGCACAGAAGAAGAAAAGGGCCAAGGAATAAAATACGATGAATTGGTTCCCTAATTATATGGGGTTTATGTTCTAGGAAAAACTGTATAAATAGTAACTAACCAGACATGTCTGCTTTTCCAACCCTTAAAGATAAAACAGGGAGCAAAGAGAATGAGAACACCTCTCCTACCTTGCTCA
Organism: Dugong dugon; assembly: GCA_030035585.1. Lineage (NCBI taxonomy): Eukaryota > Metazoa > Chordata > Mammalia > Sirenia > Dugongidae > Dugong > Dugong dugon. The sequence continues at coordinate 102,461,408 of CM057469.1, read as the reverse complement.
CTGCTGTTGTCGCCGCTGTGTGATGTGTGGCCCCCACTGGAAGGGCCTGGGGTTCCTCCTGAACGGGTAGAGGCTGTGTCATCGTGATCTCGGTTCCAAGAGGGCTGTGGGGCACAAATCAGAAATCCAAATGGAGCCGTCTGTTAACACTTCCCGAGTAAGATCTCACCGCATAATGAGAAAGGGATGGAAGTCTAGATGGGGCAACCACGCCCATCCCTCCCGGCCCCCTTCAAAAGTGGTTCCAGCTCAAAGCTACATTGCCACATTTACAATTTTGCCAATTTCTTCTTCCAAGTTAAAATAATATCTACAAAATAGTTTTTCTGGAAGTAATTGCATGCTTTATTACCAAGGAAAACAGAAACATGCCAGGGAAAGAGAGAAAAGATTAATGCGGCCACTTGATTCTGACTATATTTTTAACATCAACAAACCCTTTGGCCCAACAGTCTGCTTCCTACTCTGCCAGTGCAAAATGAGAGTGGTGGTCTATGGCACTGAGGTTTATGGAGGCCTCCGATTCATCCGAGAAGACAAACACGGCAGAGCTTTTAAGACCTCACAGTTAGGCCTGGGTCCATAATAGCTCTTATGTGTCAGCTGTTTGCCGGACGGTACATGGCAAATGGACCAGACACAGGGACAAAAAAGAAATGAGAATAACAATAGATTCACACGGACTGTGTACATTCAGCCCCATGCAGAGCCTTCTTGTACTATTGAACAGAAAACAGATGTTGCTTCTTATCACTGGGTGCATTTGAAAGTAACATTCAGATAGGAAAAACTGGCTGTAAATTAAATTCTTGGGGAAAACAATAAGGGCGACACTTCTCCCAAATCTCCCTTTATCACCAGAAAAGATTTTAATTAGCTTTTAGTGCTAGATTTCTAAAACTGCCTCGTGAGTCACCGGTCATTCTGCACAGTCGGAATGATGCAGAAGAGAAAGTGGATTCTTGGCCAGCAAGGGATCTCATCTTCAAGATTACGAGTGAGAACGCAGGGTGACCTGGGATGTAAAGTATGTGTACATCATCTCAGTCATACTATGTCATGGCTCATGACTGCGGAGTATTAAAGTTTACTGACCCTCCCAAACTTTTTAACATGCCTAGCAAAATCAAAGCGCTCTTTGCTTATTTCTTGAAAAGTATTTTCATATTCCAGAGAAGAAAGAAGGACTGAGGAGATCAAAATATTTGAAACACTCAGGGAGAGAAAAGTAAAGATTCCATCTATCACGTCCGCTGCCTAGGCATCAAAGGGAAAGATGCACTCTTCCTGAAAAGGATGCTTTCCTTGCTATACATTCTATCATCATCCCAGGGTCCTAATGCAGCCTGAAAAACGAAAAAAAGTCACAGAAAGATACGCCACTTGTATGTTTGACTCAGCCAGTATGCATATTATTAAAAAAAAAAAAGACAGTGCTAATTGATCTGCTGCTTCTGTGATTGAAAGATATGTAAGCAGTGAAAGGAGAGCTTCTTACAAATACACATTCTGCGGCATACCAGAAGAATGCTGTAAGCCGTAATCTGGGACACATGCTCAGAATGCAAACAGTTAATGCATAAATTTTCAGTTTGTACAACTGCAGCTCTAAAAGGGAGACTTGTTTATTCAGAGCTCTGCAGAAAGAATGGTACAGCACCCAGGGGGCAGACAATGCCAGGCACAAAACCCCGGTGCCTCTACATGTAAAAGGATGTTTTTCTATGTGTTACAAATCCCACTTGAAAATATAATTAGAAGGAGAAAATGGCAAACTATTGCATTAACTGTAATTGAACAAAAGACCAGCAAGGCATGTGGGAGGCTGCAGGAACCCGTGGGAGTTTCAGGATGCATGAGGTCCTGCGAGTGACATCTCCTGGGCACTCTCATTTTATTTATGTTGTCCCTCACTACTATTGTTGACCGGTGATCTGACTTGTAATTAATAGAAAAGCTAGCGATAACAAGCTAAAATATAGAGCAATAGACTTACCTCATCAGAAACATGTTTGTTAATCTGATTAAGACCAGGACTCCAAAAAGGTGACTTAGAACCAAAGAATTATTCCATGTTATACAGGAAACTGTCCTCCTTTATGCTACAACAGACCTGATATATTCACTATCTTTTAATGAGCTCCACTGATTTATTCAGCTCTGCTTCACTCCCTCCCCCACTTTTCTACTGTGCAGGATGTAGATTAATTCAATGCTTAATTGTTTAGTAAATTCAATTTTCCACATTCTATTCTGCATAGCTTTAGCTAAGGTTCTTAAATCTTCAGCAGTGAGCCCTGAGCCCAGTTTGTGATCTGTGCCTACCGTTTTTCATCACCATTTTTCTTCATCCACCACTTAATTCACCATGAAAAGATTTTCCTTGCTGGAAATTCTGATTCCGCTATGATCTGTGAGGCATTCCAATTCATTGCATTTTCATTGTGTTGGGTCTTAGATGCTGGGCTCCTCTTTTCTCACAGCTATCGCCACATTATACAGGCACTCATGCAAAAAATGTTGGATGCCACCTCAGTTTATCCAAACTTTGTGCAACCTATATGTTTAAATTTGTGTGTTCACCCAAGGTGGGAGCCAATATTTTCCACCTAATATCATTCTTCTCACAGCCTTGCTCTTCTGGAAGGTCTGTGAATACGGAATGAACCTTCTATGAAATGAAATCTAACTTTCGTGGTCCTTTTCTTGGCTTAGCACTTTGTGTACTAGCGTTTCAAGAATAGTGCAGTCACGTGAAACTGAGCATTAGAAGAAATCCACAAGGTTACCGAAACAAAGCAAGAATTATGTTTAGTTCAGTTCATTAAGCATGATTAAAGACTAAGTATCAAAAATAGCTCATGAACTCTTCCAGTATAAATATGTAAGACAGCCCTAATCAGAAAGAACTCCCCCTAAATCCATCTGCTAAAGAATCTCAGTTACAATAATGTATCTTTGTGACTGAAAGTGGTTTCACCAAACAACATCATTATTATTGTTAAAATAAAATATGTGCATCTGATTATGTACATATATCTGTGAAGTTGTGGGTTGCATGGGGCCACTTGTAAAGTAAGGCTGACATCAGAATAAAATCAAATAATGCACTGCGTTAGATGCATAGCAAACCTTAGTCATGGCTCTAAATTAAGTCCCAAAGATGTTTTTTTACTTCCATGTATATAATTCCAGAGTAAGCAATGGCTGTGTTCTCATCCTTTGGAAATAAACCAAGACAAGAGGTCCTAACCTCTTGAAGTCCATGGACTTTCTATGGAAGACTTCAAGGAGGTCTTGTTTTAATAAATTTGTGTTTATGTACATACTTTCATTTCCCCCCTCCCTCCGGGATAGTGTTCATAACTTTTCATCAGATTCTCAAAGGGGTATGTGATCCTCCAAAAGTTTGAGAACCACTGCTTTAGGAGAAGGTCTCAGGGGTAGACAGGTAAACGAGGTTTGGAAAGGATTTTACAGATCATCAAGTCTACATCAGGTCTACCGTAACTCCAATTCTGAAGGCCAGTGGTCCCCAAGGTGAGGCCACTGGTGGCTCAGTGGTAGAATTCTCGCCTTCCATGCCACAGATCTTGGTCTGATTCTCAGCCAATGCACTCCATGCATAGCCACCATTCATCTGTCAGTGGAAGCTTACATGTTGCTATGAGGCTGAATATGTTTCAGCACAGCTTCCATACTAAGGCAGACTTGGGAAGAAGGAAAGCCTGGTGATCTGCTTCTGAAAATCACCCAGTGAAAACCATATGGATCACAATTGTCCAACCCACAGGTGATCATGGAGATTGCACAGGATGGGGCAGCGTTTTGTTCCATTGTGCTTGACGTCTCCATGAGTGGAGGGTCAACTGGACAGCAGCTAACAACAACATAGTCCTCCAGAGACTATTTGAATTGACATAAACAGAGGCAGCCAGCTAGGGCTTTGCTCCATCAGAAAGTTATTCTTGGTCAATATACAAATATATCATATAACATATTAACCAAAAGGCCTCTCTTTAATTTCTACCCATGCTCTTCCCAGTTCTGGGGCCCCAAAAGAAAGCCATTTTTAATTGTACCTAAAATATTTGAAACAAGTTATGATTTCCCCCCATGTCTTCTCTCTTAGACAGCTTGAATACACTCATTTCTTTCTACCATCCCTCAAAAATGCTCCAAAGTAAGTTGTTTATGTTTTATGATAAGCTAAATTCATTGTTTTTTGTTTTTGTTTTTGTTTTTTTTTATAAGGCAATTTCACTGGCGTCTGGGAGTGAAATAGAAGCAGTAGCCTCCCCTGACTGTAGACTCCTCCAAGGCAAGAATGGTAGCTTAATCTCCTCTGTCTTTCCCTTTCTTGGCCCAGCATAGTGTATGACTTGTGTTCCAAAACCTGTTGCCATCAAGTCGGTTCCAACTCATAGTGACCCTGGAGGACAGAGTAGAACAGCCCTATAGGATTTCCAAGGCTGTGATCTTTATGGAAGCAGACTGCCACTTCTTTCTCCCACGGAACAGCTGGTGGGTTCAAACTGCCACCCTTTCTGTTAGCAGGGAAGCACTTAACCACTGTTCCATCAGGGCTCCTTGACTTGTGTTCAGCACTCATTAAATACTTAGTGAACTAAACTAAATTGTTCATTAGTTACTGTTTCACCAATATGTCAATAAACAAACTACAACTTCAAAAACCAGCCTGCCTTCCTGAATAAAGCTATCCATTGGTGACTTTTTTTCCCCTTCTTTTCTTGATGAATCCTTTTTCCAGCTGTGCCTTAAATTTGGACATACTTCAGGATTCGGTCCTCTTATCAATTTCCATGTTTTCCTTGGACAATTCTTCTCACTATCACGATTTGAACTGTCACCCATATGCTAACAAATTTGTGTCTCTGGACCTCTTCTTTGGTCTTTAGACTTGCAGGTCCAAATACCTGGTAACTATCTCTCTGCACGGAGTCCCGGGTGGTAAAAACTGTTAACACGCTAAGCTGCTAACCGAAAGGTTGATGGTTTGAGTCCACCCAGAAGCACCTGGGAAGACAGGCCTGGTGATTTACTTCCCAGAAATCAGCCACTGAAAATCGTATGGAGCACAGTTCTACTCTGACACACACGGGGTCACCAGAGTCAAAGTTGACTCAGTGGCAACTGGTTTTATATTTCTGCAAAAAATGTCCACCTAGCTCAACAAGCCCAAGGCTAAATACTTCCTGTCTCCATCAAATCTCCTACTAGTTCTTCTTTGTTCTCAACCCTAATAGGTATAAACCCATCTATCCGTGGTATAAATCTGAGAACCATCCGTGACCTCACTCTCTCTCTCTCACCACCTCCCCACCCAATCAAGTCTTGCCCATTTTTACTTGTAAATTGTTCTCAAATCAATCTCTCACTTCCCATGTAAATGATTGCTCCTCTTGTTTAGGCCCACATCCCCCCCCCCCAGCTTTAAGAGGCTCGATTTCATAGAATATAAGCTTTAAGAGGGCAGAAATTGTGTCAGTTTTGCTCACCATTGCATCCTGCGCACCAAGCACTGTGCCCAGTAATTCTCTGGCACTCAAAAACTGTTTGCTGAAAGGATGAAAAGCTCCTTACTGCCTACGGAATACAAGCTAGGCTACTTAGCCTGGTGTACAAAGTCCTTCATAATCCACCCCTTGTGGACCATTCTTCTCCTTTTTTGCTTATTCTCGAGCAGCACCCAACTGCACATGATTTCTGGTAGATATCTTGCTGCCTGGAAACCCTGGTGGCAAAGTGGTTAAGTGCTACAGCTGCTAAACAAAAGGTTGGCAGTTTGAATCTACCAGGCACTCCTAGGAAACTCTATGGGGCAGTTCTACCCTGTCCTATAGGGTCGCTATGAGTCAGAATCAACTCGACAGCAACAAGTTTGGTTTGGTTTATCCTGCTGCTTATCCCTCCAGATCCATGTTCATCCTTCCATCTGCCTGGAATGCCCTGCTCTGCCCTGCCTGACCCTGATCCCTGATTATCTCCTACATTTTATTTAAGATAGAGCTCAGATATCACCTCCGCCAGAAAGCCTTCCCTGATACACACACACTGCCCCCAGCATGAGTCAGGCTCCGCTCCCTGGAGCGTCTCACGCACACCTCTGTCATTGCACTCTTACATTGCTTTGTGACTCTTGGATTCTGCCCTAAGTCCAGGACAGGTGTTCACGACAGGGATTCTGCCCTAAGTCCAGGACTATATCTTTTTCACTCTTTTATTCTAAACCCTAGGAAAATTTCTGTGCCATGGTAGATAAAAATATATGTTTTTGAATGAATGAATAACTTAATTAGTATCTTTGATGTGGTGAAAAACAGATGAAATTGTACACTACAGATTAGTAAGTAAGCACAAGTAAACCTGTGCATACCTTGCTTATTGTGTAATCCACATGATGCCACAATCATGTTTTTCAAGCCAAAAATAAACAGTAGGGTTTTTGTTTTTATTTTGTTTGAAACTTCTATCCTACCAATCCCATTCAAAAAGATGAATAATTGAAAGGCTAGTGATTTTGACTATCAAGAAGTCAGCTACGTAGAAACTGACAGAAATAATTACAGTGCTCAAAATCTGAAGTCAGTCTGCACCTACCAATAGGCAGCTTTCTCTTCTGGGAGGTACATTTACTCTTTCAAACCACTACGGTCACTTTAGGAAATGATATCTAGTGGCCTGAAAGAGTTGGCTTGTCTCCAAATGTAAACAGTCCAGTCCCTCCAGAGCAGTCACCAGTCCACATGGGGAATGCGGCAATGTGCACAATGCGCGTGCATGCACACACACTAACATCCCTGCATCTACACGTGCACACCCAACACACATGCAGGCCCTGCACGCCCATGTAGCACAGTGGACAGAGTCAGTGAACACCTCCATCCTGCACTGCCAGGGCGACCACATCTAATTAGCCCTACTCCCTTGACTTTTCTCCTCTAAATGGCTTCTCTCAGGATCCTTACATGCACAGAGCTTCAGCAGAGAAGATGCCTTGTATACCCCTCAGTCACTGATGCCATTCCAGGAAAAGAAAACAGAGAAACCCGTGTCCAGAGAGATGAGGAAGAGAGAGATGGACAAAGTACTGCTGTGAGACATCCATACATATCTATCTGTGTGTTACTGAAGTTGGGGGGAGAAAAGGTGCTTAAAAGATCTTTTATTTATAGGTACTTAAAATCTGGACCCTGGTGGAGCAGTGGTTAAGAGCTGCTAACCAAAAGATCAGCAGTTCGAATCCACCAGCCGCTCCTTGGAAACCTTAGGGGGCAGTCCTACTCTGTCCTATAGGGTTGCTATGAGTCAGAATTGACTCAATGGCAATGGGTTTGGGTTTTTTGTTTGTTTGTTTGTTTGTTTTTGGTTTATTTAACATCTGATAAACTTAAATTCCTATTTGAAATTCTAGTAGCACCCATAGCATCTGTTTGATAATCAAAACATACCACATAGTTATTCAATTCACTCAACCAACACCTACTGAGCACCTACAGTTTGCTAAGAAGAGACAGTAGTGATTCAGTGGTAGAATTCTCACCTTCCATGCAGGATACCCAGGTTTGATTCCTGGCCACTGCATCGCATGCACAGCTACCACCCATCCGTCAGTGGAAGCTTGCATGTTGCTAGGAGGCTGAACAGGTTTCAGTGGAGCTTCCAGACTAAGACAGACTAGGAGGAAGGGACTGGAGATCTACTTCTGAAATCAGCCAATGAAAACCCTATAGATCATAATGATCCAATCCCATTGTGCATGGCATCACCACAAGTAAGGAGCCAACTCTATGTCAGCTAACAATAACAAAAGTTTGCTACAGCCCTAAGTAAAGCCCACTCTGCACAAGCCTAACAAAACATACTCCCTTTGAGGCTGTGTCTACTCAACTTCAAATCCAAGTTAATTCAGAAAAAAGGAAGGTAAGGTTCTTTACATGGATGTCCAAAAAAAAAAAATTCGTGGATATCATCAAGCAAAATTCATTTAGCCAAGACAAGTTCAGGCAGTATTGTGTTGTTTTTAAACACAGTAAACTGCCCTCTTACTTTTTAAGCTTTTAGAGGTTTTTAAATGCCAAAAACATTGGTAAATTACTAGTTGAGTGTAAATGCACGCTGCAGATTCAGGGACCATGTTTCAATGGGCTTGAGGATGGTCTCAACATTCTGTGAAACAGTGTTTTAGAGAATCCTTTTCTAAGTCCACACTCTGTCCTGCTGGAAGATGATAAAAGTAAAGACAGGTGATGGCTGGTGTTCAGCCGACTGGCGGTCTCTGAGGCCTCCATGGTGGTGGGCCACCATCGCCTTCGGCAGGGAGGCAAACCTTTAAAAATGTTATCTCCCTCGAACATCTCTCTTCCTTTCTTCATCAACTCTCCTTCTTTTCCTCATTTCCTTCCCTGTCCCCTCCCCTACTGCCCTGCTTTTGCCAAGTCTGTAGACCTGCCAGGGTTCTTGTTGAACCCTTTTATAATGCTGTGATAAAATGTGATTTTAACCCTCTGTTTAATAGAGCCTGAAGGGTAATTCTGGTGACTTGGGGCAGATGGTAAATTAGTGGTAAGACAATGGAAATTCAGCATCCCATCTCAGAACCTGTGGCTCTCACCAAGACACCACACTTCCTCCTCTCACCACGCCAGCCCTGTCATATTCGCTGTTGTGGACCTTTAATCTAGAAATGCATCTCCATGATCACCCAATTATCCCTTAGTTACAGCACTCGCTATGCTGGTGCAAGTGGTATCTTTACACACAAAATAAGTGTGTCTAATTCAGCATCAAATAAGGTAGATTTCTAAACCCTTAACAGATAAGAACTCTGGTGTGTTGCTTAAAAAAAAAAATTGTATATACATGTATACATTCATGATGATAGTGGTGGGTATTTGTGGAGGCAAAGACAGCATCTGTTAAATTGAGTTCTATATTTCCCAGTTCTCACATACTACAAATACAACCTACAAAAATTAAAATTTTTCAAACACTGAATCCTCTATCTCTGTGTAATGAGGCATGTAGGGAGGAGGAGAAAAATTTTGTGCTTTTTTGCCTTCGGTGAAAATTCCCCAAGGAGTAATTTCATCTTTAAATGAAAAGTGTTGTATCAGGTGATTGTACAAGCTCCAGGAATCACTGAAACCTCAGATTCTGACATGGAGACACACAAGTGCACACGTGTGTATCCACTCTCACACACACACAAACATGCACACAGCACGTGCATGAGGAATAAGGCAAAACACTGTGGAAAAACTAATTTGATTTATAAACTAAATATTTTGCATGTCATTGTTATCGTCAGTCGCTGTTCAGTTGGTTCTGACTCATGGAGATCCAGTCTGTGCAGAGTAGACCTGTGGTCCACAGGGTTTGCTTGGGCTATGAGCTGAAATTGACTCAATGGCATCTAACAACAATCTTAACAGAAGAAGATGCCAGGCCTTTTCCCCTGTGGTACGACTGGGTGGATGTGAACTGCCAACCTTTAGGATAGTAGACATTTTGCCTACTCTCCAGCAAATGTCCGAGCTTTATCTTCTGCTCAATACTCAGGGGCTGGCTTCCCTGGCAGGTAAGGTCAGTGGCCTTAGGAAGCTCAGGCTCAGCACCATGGGTCACCCTCCCAGTGTTCCCCAAAACTCTACTTTTCCACAGCTTTCTATCTTTTAGGTCTCCACATTGATGCTGTCAGCTCTTTATTAATCCACAGAGTTCATTCATGCAAGAAGTTAAAAATGAATCCACAATGCTAAATAGAAGTCTACAGATAGAAAACACAGCCCAAAGCATTTCCAAAAGTTTTCCTGATGAAATCGCACAGCACTGATACTTTTTTGTCCAGTTCTTCTACTTTGAGATCAGTGCTCACTGCATCCTATGGTAACCTCATCGTGGTCTAAGAAGTTAATGGAGGTTTCCAACACGGGGATGTATTCAGACAAATTACCAGAAAAAAGAATAATTAACTTCGACCAAGAGTTGACAGTTTTACCAAAATCTCAAAACTGGAAAGTAATAAAGTGTTGATGAGTAATTTAGAAATTATTCAAGTGTCCCGAATGTCCAAATTCTACTAAGCAGTTTGTTGTGGAGAAAAATCTCATCAACAGAAGATAAAGCCTTGGTACACCAGGAATTTTCATAAAAGTATTTATTTATGTTTTATTTTTTTCTATACTGCTATATCATGGCTCGCATGTTATTAATAAATGCAAACTATTATATTTAATGATTTTAAAGACTCTATGCTTCTATTTCTGGAATCATACCTGTGAACTCGAGTTCACAGAATTAAATGTTTGACTGAGTTAAAAAAAAAATCCCTAATCCAACTGGCACCACTACATTTCTAAATATTGACATCCAAATATTTCAAACTATATTCTTCAGTTATCTGCTGAGAGCCAGTTGCTGAAATTTAGGTTATTTTCTCTCATTTCTATTTAGTAGTGGGGGAAGAATCTGTGAATTACATTCCAGTATATCTGTTTCTATAAAGTCCTTTTCATAAAAATGTTTGTTTCCCAATGTTTAATTTTACATTTGTAACTTCGTGTTCAGTGCTCCTGGTTCTGCAAACAAATTAAGATAAAATAAACTCAAAAGTGTCATATAAAGCAACCTCAAACCACAAACTTTCTAGACAACCATCTTCACAAAGAGAACATCCAAAAACTCCAATATCGCAGAAAACATTGTCTCCTGAGTACCAGCAGTTGATAAGACTCTGTAAGCTACTGGATTTTAGCATGAAGCATTTGCCCTCATAAATGTGGAAAAAAGTACTGAGCACAAGGTCTGCACAAAACCATCACTTGAATTTTAACTGAAGAGCCAACCTGCAGTAGTGATTGTGCTATCTCAGCAAGACATCTGAGTGTCTGGTCTCCTTCTACACCACTATGACATCAGAATGATGGTGACCCTTCTTAATAAGGATTAAAATAATATTTTCTTAAATATGATTATAAAATGCTATATAAAATAACATTCTCCCCCACTAACCAGTACCCAATCTTCCCTCCCCAAATCAATGTTTTTGAAGGATAGGCAGACTACAAAAGTAGAAGCTAAAATATTATTTACTACAGATATTGTTTATTGATGGTTTACTAGTTAAATGTGTTACATGTATTCTTATTTAGTTCTTACAGTAGCTCAATGAAGTGGGTGCTATTATTAACCCCATTTTATTGATGACAAAACCAAGGCTCAGAGAGGTGAGTGACTTGCCCTCTCACAGCAGAGTTGAGATTCAAACCCAGAGCACTCTGACTCTAAATTATATATACTCATTGGGACACCACCTGCCTGAAAGGATGGAATTAAAGTTGCAATAAGAACACTTAATTGTCCTCTCTCAAGTGTTTCTGGAGTTTTCTCTTTTCAACATCTAAAGTCTCACACCATAAGGTCCACAATGGTGGAAGGAAAATCATTCAGCCAAGACGTAGCTCAGCTTTATCCCTCAACTACCGTATCGCACTGTACTTTGGATAAAAACTCTTGGAAATTTATACTTTACCACTGACTTCCATCAACAATTAGCAATAGGGTGTTTTCTAATTTCCTTTTTTTTGAAGCACTTGCAGCTTTTTCTATTTTCAATCAAATTTCATTTTTAAAGTGTCTGTTATTCCTCAAGGGTTTCTGAACCTTTAAGCTCTCTGACAATGTTAAATGTGGAGATGGGGAGAAAATTATTCCCTCTTCCTGCATTATTTGTCTTGGGTAAAATCATCAAAGATGTCTTTCTCAAAGTATTTTGAAATTTAATTTGAGTTTCTAGTTCCTAGAATGGCCCTGTTCTCTGTATTTCAAGGCACTTAACTGAGAGAGCAACCAAAGCAACTGTGAATTTCAGCAGCAGAACGCAGAGCTGCACTGCTGGTGCACTTATTAAGAAATCCCAGTTAATCAGAATGCTATTCTTCAGCCAAACCTAAAGCTATTATTCTAGAGGCTATTCATACTACTTCAGCAGTTATAGAGTATTTGGAATATTAGAAGTATTCTAAAGAAGTGAAGGAAATCCCCATAATTGATTTGTTAGTATTGTACTCTCCCCTTTCCCAATTGGCATGTTCTTTACATGCCCTTAATAAATATTAACCACTCAAACAACTCACTCTTAGGGTGGCAAGCAAACCTTTAGAACGTTGCAACAGTAGAGTGAAGAACAATGCCCCTAATTGAAATGGCAGGGTAATTTGGAAAATAAAAGTGAGTTGCTGCAAATCCCAAATTCCCAAATAAAAATGCTTATACTCACTCAAATGCAGATTGCTATTGCCTTTGAGTAACTATTAGAATAAAAAAATATTTGAACACCAACAATATACTTGATATGCACAGAAGCAGCATGAGTGTGCATGTTTCTGTTATTTTGTGCAAGAAACTGTAGGGCACAATGAACCTGATGTTTCTCTTGGTGACTTTGTCATTTAATACAGCTTATAAAATCTCAAAATACGGTGAAACAATAGGCCAAATATGGTGAAACTTCATGGACAATATTCCTCAGAAAACTTTAGAACATGTTAGGGACAGAGAAAACACGCTGAAAGAAAGGAAGGGGTTAAATGATATTGTTACCTTTTTTTCTTCCCTCAAACGCGTTAATTTATCATCAAGATTAATTCAAACATGTAAAAGTCCTGATTCCTTCTGGCAGAAGCTGAAGGCAAGAAAACTATGACAATTAAAATGAAAATAGAAACCTGTATTTGCATCTGGAGCTATAAAGTACGAACATGGAATGACTCTGTAAGAGATGATATTTATCTGTACACTGAGAGTAATCTTTATTATCTATCTAGGGCTATGCCACTTTTGGCAGAGATGCTACCTCTATCTCATGAAGATAAATTCCATATGCTCTGTAGAGTTATGGCACATTTCCTATAAATAACGTATACAATAGACTGTAAATAAATAATACATTTATCTGAACTGTTCAAGAGTGAAGGGCAGGGTGGCTACTCAGGAGACAGAGTCTCGTATGAATGGACAATTTCAAATAAAAGTAATATTTGTTGGTGAGTTATCCCGAAGTATTTACACTAAAATATTCTTACGTGGAATTTCAAAACAACTCCAGATCTGCTGGGAACTTTTGAGTAAACATTCCAGGTAAACCCAAAACACTCAATTTAATTCTACCACTCTGATGACAGCATCATAGCTAATGGCATATTGCTATTAGCTGTTATTTTTAATTCTCTCTCTACATTGCTGGCTTTTAGGATCAATAAATAACTAGGTTTAAAATGTCATAGATAAGTTTTTGCCCCACAAAACATATAGCATTTGTTTTGTGTTTTTGTTTCCATGAGAATAACTTTAAAACTGCAGTAAATAGAAAGAAAGGCCAAAAAAAGAAAAAATATCCAAAGAGTCCACCTTCTGTAGTTAATTTGCTAAAAGTTTCACACTGTAAAAATCGCTGTCTCTGAACCCCGCCAAAAAAGCGTCTCCCATTTGAAGCCCCATAGACACACCAACACTCTGCTTCACGTAAATAGGGTGAGTATGCCTTTAGAACCTCAGATATTGCACAGCATTTAGTTTGAAATGAAGTTTTCAAATCGCTAAGGAATTGCCTCTGAATACCAGAGAACACTATAGGTCACAGTTAATTATAGTTTGTCTATCAAATCAAGCAAATGTTTGAGAACACATCCCAATAGTTATGGAGACATTAAGAGGAGTTTTATTGTCAAAGAAACTGTTATTCATTCAGCTTCTAATATTTTTAGAAGAAGAGAGATAAACCTTTTACAAGCTGGGATGGGATGAGAAAACTGGGTTTACATCAAATTGCTCCCTTCACTGTCCTTTTGACAGCTATGGCTGTTTCATTATAAACTTCATTTTCCAGAGTTTCATAATACTCATAAGCTGACTCCACTTTAAAGAGTTTCTATGGGACATAATGCGAATGCAAATTCAGAATAAAATGCAAATCATGAAGGTCTGGGACTGAATATGGACCATCAGTTAAGTATACAGTCACCGAAAACAAACATTTAGGCCTTAAAAGGAAGACCACAAAGGGGCTGATATGAATCTTTACATCAAGTATTCACAGCCCTCAGGAAGGCCAACAAGAATAACAGTTTCCAGTTTTTCACCTAATTGTAAAGCACAGGTTGGGAACATCTGACACTTTGGTCTCTATTCATTCCTGTTCCAAAGTGAGTAACATTTTTCATCTTCTCAGTAAAATATACCCGTAAGTGGATAATAACCCATGAGGTACTCAAATAGGGAAATGAGATCTACCCAAAGAGTTCAAGTTCAAATCTCAGGCAGAAGAAGGTTTACCAAACAGCAGAAAAGAAGTGATCAGAAAAAGAAAGAACTATAGCTCTGCCTTGCTAAAAAATCGACAATAGCACAGATGCTTCCAGCTAGTAAATAGTAAATATATACCATGTTTTAAAGTGTAAGGAAAAATCTATAGAAATGGGAATCTATCAACAATGACAATTAATTCCAAGTTAGCTTACATTCCAGGGAATAATTCTAATATCACTCAAAATTAGTCACTTACTCCTATCTTCTAAATAGGAACCCTGGTGGCACAGTGGTTAAAGCGCTTGGCTGCTAACCAAAAGGTCAGCAGTTCGAACCCACCAGCAAAGACGTGGCAGTCTGCTTCTGTAAAGATTACAGCCTTGGAAAACCTATGGGGCAGTTCTGCTCTGTCTTATAGGGTTGCTATAAATCAGAATTGACTCGATGGCACACACCAGCGAAAACTTGTTAAACTCATAAGAAGTTGTGGTTATTTAGAATGTATTACTTAGTAAACTTATTAATAGCAGAAGTTTTCCTTTCTATGGCAGAGTATGATTTCATTTAAGCTTTTAAAGACCCATAACATTACACACTCAAGGTTCTGTAGTTCGTGAGTGTAAGTCCTATTAATTGTAAAAGGAGTCATTAAAAAGTGTCAAGGGAAGAGTTAATTATAGAACTGTATTTTTGAGAATTATAAATAAAGTAAAATTTACGTTTATAACTCATTTATCCTCCCATAAGTTTATGCCATATACAATGGTGTATAGCTCATGGAAAAGACACTGCATGACTATTTCATATCTTAAAAAGAGTTAATGACTTAGTTCTGGTTATAACTTTTAGTTGACTATATATACTCAAGATACTAATAAACAACAGGTGTATAATTCAATAAACTTGGAAATAAGCATTTTTTTTTTTTACCAGAGAACAAATTTTTATGGCATGTTTTAATCGATTTGAGGAATTTTGAGCCAAGAAAGTCAAGAAATATAAAATAGTTTCAAAAGATTTATACTCTTGTATTTTCCTTTAACAAGGACATATTTTCTAGATTAAGAAATGCTGTTTTGCAAAAGAGTGTTCAGAATGTAGTAAAGTATTGCCAATTGCTTTAATTCTGTGCACTTGAATGCATTAAACCAATTGAAATTGGATTGTAGTGACAAATATTTAAATCAGTATGTTCTTGCTTATTTCACAGGGCATCCCTTATGCCATTTATTAGAATGTCAAATTTATAAGTGTGGGAAATTCAGCAACTGCCCAACATAGGTTTACTTCCTAGAGAGACTATTTAAGATTCCAAAAAAGCATTTCCAAATTCCTGTAATCCTGAAAGCATGGCACATTAAGTTAAGGATAGAGGGAGGATGTTCTTTTACTTTCATACTACACAGACATTCTCATCTGCTTGAATTTTTCAAAATTGATTTTACACACACAAGGTTTATTCACACATGTTAAGAATAGTAAAATCCAAACTTTTACTGAACCCCAAACGTCAAATTTTGGAACTATTGTTAGAACTTAAGTGAGGAGATTATATTTTATGTATAGAAAATTCAGCTTTTTAAGCAGGTACTATATCCTAATGTTTCCTGCTGATTAAGGGTAGCAAGTCCAACATGATTTACTACAGTGTTGTTTTACTAAGAATTCTGAAAACCTTTAAGTCTGATATCTGTACCACTGTCAGATAAACTGTCACATGTATTCTATTTTTATTTCTTTATTTGTAGAAGAATACTTTCCCATAATTTTGATTTAATTTTTAAACATTAAATTCCTTTTTTTGGCACCAGGAGAAATGGTAACAATTTTTTGTTTCGATTGTAACATAAATTCAAGTACTACTTTGATACAAATATGATAGACACCATAATCCAAAAAAGGCCATGTAAAATGCTACAGTTGCAAACATTTAAGACTACGTAACAGAAATGACTATGAATGGTATCAGTTTACTATCCTTCAACTATTTCCCTGACGGAAGAGTCAAATAAGGTTGAATTATAGACTTTCTTGCAGGAAGTCTTATTTCATGTTCATTTTTTGATCACTTCCCTCCTGGTCCCTATAGGAATTTGACTGTATGCTGACTTTCCTTTAAAAGTTTCTGTATACATACTTGGGTTGTGTTTGATGATTAAACGATCGTTTATTAAAACTTTACCATTTCCCATTTGTTTGACATATTTATGTTGCATAAGAAAATATTGTTGTTGCAATGGAAAGCCTAATATTACTGACACAAAAATACTTCATTTGAATTCATGTTGACATTATTTTCATTTATGGCAAGTGTCTTAATATAACTTGTTATGGATTCATCACAGTTTTTCAAGCTCCACCTGTGAGGGAAGGTAAGCTAGTTTTATAACAGTAAGTCCCATGGTAATACTTTAGGCTATCTGCTTGGTCTGAAAAAACATGAGGTTTCCACTATGGCACCACAAATACTCCTTGTTTTTTAAGAGTATGGAGTTTCACTGCATAATTTTCCTTCCATCACCCAGTAACAGCTGTGTTTTAAATCCTTCTGGACTGTGACAAACATTTTAAAATTTAAACATACCAGTGTTTGAAAACATAATGATTTAAAATTTGTTTATTTTCAAAGTTGGGCGATTATAGCCTGATATTTTAATTATTTTTTTTAAAGGGTGGCCCACATTTTTATCTTTTTCCTTCCTCTTCCTCCGCTTCCTCTACTATTTAAGCTTCTCCATTTTTTTTTTTTTTTTAATAAAAGTCTCTATGTTAGGACTGACAGCAATAGCACACACAACCACTCTATAGATTTCTGCATGGTGAGCAATGGAGTCATTCTGCTGGGAGAGGGATTGCTATTTGAGTGACCTATTGCCACAGAGCTGGTTAAATCACTGAACAACAGTTACTGCTATGGGGCTTTACTTTGCACAAACTAGCATTAGCAACATTGCTTTCCATTAACCATGGAACTCGCACTGGGGACTTCCAGAGAGAGAGAGGAGCCATGAAATAAGAGTAACTTTTGTAGTACTGTCTTAGCATTTACACTTCAAGACATTTAACAACGTACTTGTTCTCAACCTATCTGCGTATACCCTGTACTTCTCTTTTTTCTTATTGTTTTTCTAAGATGTTTTCAAGTGCCCCTACTAAGAATCAATACATTTCTACTCTGAAGTTCAAACACAAACACACTCTAAAAGCCAATCATAAAGTACCAATAAAAAACATACCTAGTAAACAACTAATTTTTAATTCAAAAGGTACTAAGCAATAAAGGGCCTAGAATGAACACCCCAATTAGCCAGTGTAGTGACAAGCAGTCAGCACCTTACTATTTAATCATTAAAGAGAATCTTGCCATAATTTCTCTTTGACATATTAAAAAAAAAAAAATTAAGAACAGGCCACATGACCCACAACAACAATCAAAAATAAAGTCAGAGGATGCTAAGACCCCACTGGGCTCAAGACCTGTGGACTGAGAGGTTCCAGGATCAGGCAGAAGTGGGACCCTATTAGGCATTTACAATTTAAATAAGACTATCAAATGTAAGCACTTAGAAATAGACCATGTGACAAGGGGGCCATTTTCCTGCCCCTCACTGTTTGTGTGCCAGTCTTCTTATTGGAGGAAAACAAATTGCCTCTACCTCTAGTATTAGTAAATATCCACTGGCCCTATCTTTTTTGTTGTTGTTGTTGTTTTTTTAAGCAGCAGATCCAGTCCATCAAGGACATTAGGTTGTTCCTTCCCCATTCCTTACCGTAACACCTCCCCCAAAGAGAAAGCTTAACACTCCTTTGGGCACATCCCACTACCCCATTTACAGGGAGGGGATGATTTCAGTCAAGTCCTAGCTCAGTTTTAAGAATTTTAACCCAAACTCTCCTTTGAAAACAACATTCCCAACTTTTCAAATAAAACCATCGCCACCAGGGTCCCCAGGCCCAAGTGGGAACCAAAGGGAACTGACCCAGGGCTGCCCTGCGTCCGGTGGCCCCGCGGGCTAGCGCTCTCCAGCCTGGGCCACGCAGCCCCGGTGGCTGCCCCCTGGGAGCCCACCAGCACTTGGCATTTAACCTGCCTGGCGAGCGAGGCGTTCGTGTTCCATTTCTGCGAGCCATATTACTTCTCCCCAGACGTCAGAGACAAATCTGGATTAACATGCAACAGAGTGCCCTGTGCAGCCCGCCGGCCCTAACCTAGGAGCTGCTAAATGCAGATTCAGCCGAGAACCCCCCGGAGAGCGGCTGTTGGGTAAAAACTCTAATCCAGAGGGACCACTTCTCTGCCTCATAGGGACAATCAGGGCCGCGCCGGTGGCGGAGCACAGGCCCATTGAGTACCAGGTCGCTACGCACAGACGTGGCCACCCCAGGAGGCGGCCTTGGGGGCCTGGAGACCCTACTCGTCTCTCCACTCCCTCTCCCGACCCATTCTGGGAGCGGAAAACGCTCAGATTCAAGGAGCAGTGAGCAGCAGACAACCCTGGGAGGCTTCATTCGACAGCTCCTACATGGAGCGCAGTCTAAAATCTACCATCTGGGCGGCCAGTTTTCTTCCTCGTCTGGCCCCTCGCAAGGCCCCCAACTCCACCCTGCGCCCCCAAACACGCGCCCCTCCTCCCTTCGAACCCGGGTCCTTTTCTGTCGCTAACCAGGCCCGACACTCACCTCGACGCCTCGCACCTCGCTCCCCTTCTTTGCCCGCAGCCCGGCCCTCCACGCCCCTGGCTGCCCTCAGCTCGGGGAAGCGCGGCGGTCGGGAGAGGGCGCCCGGGAGGCTTGCGCTAGCCGGACGTGGCTCTGAGGACAGGGGACCTCTGGGCCGCCTCCAGGACGGGGTTGGGGGACGAGGGTCGGGATTATGGCTTCTAGTGGCGTCTGAATTTGATGAAAACTCCCCAAACCAACAACTCTACAAGGCCAAGTGGATTTCCGCCGCCTTTGCCCTCCGGGAAACCCTCTGGTATCACAGTCGTCGATCCCCCGCGCGGGTGGCAACCTTCGCACCCTCCGAGGAAAACATGTAAAGTCAAGCAAACCGTGCTGCCAGCAGATCCCACAGGCACGGAGTTAATGAGCTAACGAGGTCCCGCGCTCGCACCACGCCTGAAGCGGTCCAGTTCTGGAGCGCACCTTCAGCCGAGGCTCAAACTGGCCGGGCCGCATTCGCAGACAGGTGGAGAGGCTGGCCTTTTGGGTCCCGGCTCCCAGGGCGCCGCATGCGGGGTCCAGAGTCCTCGGGGGCGGGCGAGCTGATTCCAGTCTCGAGAACTGGCGCCTTCGAGGCGGCCCTGGCGTTTCATCCTTCTCTCCCCCACCTTCCCACGCCAGGGGAGCCCACCCAGTGCCCGAGGGCGCGCGGGATTTGTGGGCACAATCTTGCATGCGCTCTGTACTCGGCGCTCCCCTCTCCAAAAGGGGCCTAGGTATACTTGCCCCCGGCTCCCGGGAGCCGGACCGTTAAAAGGAGGAAAGTTGGGTTTGCAGCTCTCGGACGAATGGAGACCTGGGTGAGCCGGCAGGGCCACGCGAGCGCGTCCACGCGCACCGGCCGACAAGGCCACGAGCTCAGCAAGCCGCGTCCCTCCCAAAGCTGCGAAGCCCATTCTTACCGGGCGGAGACCGAGAAGTACGCTCCAAACGGCTTTTATTTTGTAGGTAGGAGAGGAAAATAAAATGCATTTTACCCTAAAACAATTGCACATCAATCTTCGTATCTCTCAGATTAAGGTAATTGGGTAACAAAAGTTTACGGAAGGCGTATGGGGAGAACTCAGTGATGTTATATCACTTTTGTATGCCCCCCAAAAGAGCCCCATAACTTTGGTTCTTTATCTTTGACTTTAATAAAATAATGATTCGTCGAGAAAATGGGGTATAAATCTTCATTTTAGAGGCAATTAAAGTGTTGATTTCATTCATGCCCCTAAGCTATTCTTGTAATTTGCTCAAATAGCTTTATGTACCCAGCACTCAGGAGCTTTTAGAATCCCATTTTCTAGTTAGGCTTGTTGGATTACAATTTTTATTCAACAGCAGCTACCTAAGGGTTCCTCGGCTGAATCTGCATTTAACAGCTCCCGGGCGAGATCTGGCGGGCTGAACCAGGCGGGAGGCCGGGCAGCCTGCGGGGCCGGGGCCGGGAGCCGCCGGCAGCTTTCCTACCTCGGCCACACCGCGCCAGGATTGCTTACGCTCCTTGTTCTGTGCACTCGTCTACACTGCCGAAAGTTTACAATTCAGCGAATAATAATGACCCGGAGTGTTGGCGCTGTTAAAGCTCAGCTCTCTGCCTGCCCCTACTCATCTTGGGTAAAGTAGGAATTATGCCACTGTCGTGGGGTCTCCCAAAGACACCCAGCCTGTTGTTTTGTTTTGTTTTTAATTTCATTTTAAGGGGGCGATGCTGGGAGAAAAAAACTTAAAGACAACACCAAGACCGAGGTGTCAGGGCATTCCGGCAAGGGCCCCGCAAGACAGTCGCTGGCCAACCGCGATCATTGCAAATCTTGCAAAGGAAAACTCTGCCGGCCTAGCTGGCCTTTGGCTTAACAAAGGCAGGCTGATTTCTCCCCCAAGACGGGATTCACGTGCCAAGTTAGAAAGAGAAACAGCTCCGGGCCTTCGCTTCTTTGTGGGGGCTGGGAGAGGCCGGCAACCTAAATCTCCAGACGTGTTGCAACAATTCGCAACAGAGAGCTGTCCTGGGCCCGGTTTCATCTCACCCACTCCTCACGTTTTCACTTTCATTGCGTTTTTGCAACTCCTTTGGCCCAATCCAGAGACACAGCGACGAGAGAGAGAGAGAGAGAGAGAGAGAGAGAGAGAGAGAGAGAGAGAGAAACTGGGAGCAAAGAATGGTGTCGGAGTGAGAGAGAGAGAAAGCCCCCAGCAACTCCAAATAAAAGGCATCCCCACTTAACAGGGCAGCGGAGGAAGGGCCTGGAGGGAGCACAGGAAAGGCGGGGGCTCAGGAAGCAAAGAACCGGCGGGAGAGAGCAAAGGCAGCATAAGTCCCCCTCCCGCCACATCGAGGGAGCCACTGGGGTGCCCTGACGCTGACACTTCCAAAAGCTGCCAACCCAGCGGGCCCCGAGCATGGACCAGCTGGAGGATGCGTGCAAAGGACGAGGAGAAAAGTCCATATTTGTCTGTTTTTATAACCTCGTCCTGGTCTTATTTTTTCTATTAAGTACAATAAAATGGGCGAGCTTGCAGCGGGCACTGCACAAAGCAATGTTCAGTGAGGTCTAGAAGCGTTCGGCCGAGGAAAACTGACAAGACAGGCTAATGAACCGTATAGACAGGGAGAAAATAGCCAGCATTTGCTAGATTTCAAACCCTCACTGTCTCTCTTAGACCACCTATCTTGGATTTATTCCTAATAAAATAAGAAATAAGCAGACCCTACACTTTTCTTTTCTTCGAGATAGAAGGGGGGTGGAAATGCTCCGGAACAAAGCCCTACAATCAGAGGCGGTCACTGGCAGTTAACACTCCCATTATTATAGAGGGTAAATAAAATAAAGACAAAAATTAAAAGCGACAAGAAACAGGTCAAGTTTGCAGGCAAAGCTTTTACAGGCTCATCTCTATAGGTCGAATCCCAGAGCCAGCCTTAATGAAGCAATAATAGCCACATTATTCAAAAATTTTCATTTCGATGGAAATGTATCTAAAGGGGACTTAATCGTATGCAAATAATAAAAGGAGGTGGTAGTGACCCAGCAAGCAATATGCATACAGATTTTTTTTTTTCTTCAGTGATGTTGAAGATTGAAAAGCGCATACCTGGTCAGTTAGATTTGCTGATCTTGTTATATCTTCACTGTCCGATTTTGATCCTCCTTCTCTATCGTCTATCACCAAATCGATAGGCATTTTCCCTTTCAAACAGCTAATATACCGGTGGCAGAAATTGTCACATAATTCGTGTACCTACATTATGACAGAAATAAAAAAATGGAAATATAATCAGGAGTGCATAAATGACATTGACAAGTGCAATCCACCCCCCTTGTGAGATCCAAACTTCCAAACAGGGGAAACACAGGGCAATTGTCCTCCAGAGACCCCCAGATGCATCCAGAATTAGGAATAACTTTCTTTTCTTGCAAAATAGAGATATCCCAGAAAATTGACAGTGACAAGATGATTCACAGGCTACAACATATTCAACACCCGTGTTAAATTCATCTGCTCCCGGGGCTGTGGCCATTAGAGAGGTGACCTGTGTGGGTGACATTTAAGGTAAACTATTTAATTTCATCCAGTTACTTTATCATAAATTCTTTTCCAAAGTGTCTGAGGAAAAATGTGAATATATATATATATATATATATATATCCAAAGGCCCAGTACTGTGGTGGCAGAGGATGTATGCCTGAAAACTCAAGTCCCTATAATGTCTGTAACTGGGGTTTCTATCCATGAGGAGCATAAATTAGGATACTTCCTTTAAAGAAAAAAAAGAAGGAAATCAAATTGCCCAGTACCTGTGATATGAAAAAGCCTTACAGCCAGAACTTATCAAATTGATTTTTTTTTTTTTTTTTAAGGAAAAAGAAAGCCTCACAATATTTAAGTGTAAGTCGAGCGGTCTCTTGCAGGCCCCAGCCATCACTGACATGCAAAATTTCACAAGAAACCCCAGACTGCTTGCAATGTAATGTTAGTTTGAATTACAGTGCATTAAGTTTTTGATTGCTGAGATTTATAGAACAGCTAGCAAAATCATGTTATCCCACACCCATTTTCTTGGGTATGAAGATGAGGTGTGTGCTGGATTCACAGATTCAAGAAATTGACACAACGATCAACTCTGCTTTGTCTCTGCAAAACGTTTACTGTGCCTCCCCCACCACCTCCTCCAGGCTCCCTGCCTGCTCCTCCTCCCGCTCCGCCTCTCCCCTGTGTCTGACCTGCCGCTGCTCTCAGACTGTCTTCCAGAAACTCACTAAACTAAACAAAACTTTTTTCCCCCTCAGAGTTAGCAAAGAAGAGGAGGAAGAGGAAGAGCCGAGACCACATAGGTATAACTTATGAAGCAAATTCGCAACAGCATTTGAAACATCAACTGGGATGCATAGAATTCCAACTATTTACACAAAGCCCGCAAGGTAGTAAGAACGACACAAGGCTAGGGCATTTGTGATTCCAGTTTTAGTGACTGAAATTGTAATTAAACTGCAAAGAGAAATAGACGCTAAGATTGGCCTTGACACCAATTACCAGAAGGAAAGACATTTATGCAAATGTCACGGAAGTCTGAACTTCAGCCATCCCGAGCCCTCCCTCTCTGTGTGTTTGGGGGTGATCGGGAAGCAATAGGAAAAGCCGTAGAGGAATTACCTTCTCTAATTCCAACAGATGAAACCTTAATACTTGTATGGCTTGAATCATCTGCAAAGATACAAAAAGAATGAGCGCCTCATTCCTGGTTTGTGGAAAATTGGCTGTGGCGGCTCTAGCATCTCCAGCCAGCCCCCTCCTCCCAGTAAACAGAGTTATTTTGATTTATGGCAATAACACTAAAACTTAACAGCAGCGACTGGGTACCATCTAGAGGTTTATATTTCTTAAGGAGAAAAAAATAGCTAAAATAACAACAAAGCATCTAAGTGGGGACCATAAACACTCTCCTCCCCCACGACTCTCCCGTCTCTCAGCCCCACACCTCCCCTCTCCAAGGGCCACATCCCTGGACTCGCTTTTTCCTAGGAAGGAGTGGACGGAAAATAGTCCAAATCGCCCCCAATGGTGGGTTTTGACATTAAAACTTCCTGCTGCTCTACGCACACCTTGCAGGCAAAATTGGTTGTTCGGGGCTCTGGCCTGGTCGCTGCCCTTGTGACGCGACTCTGAGGGCTGGGAAGTCCGCAAAGTTTAAGCACACACGCTGACAGGCCCAGAGATAAATCCCCGCGCTGATTAGGGCTGCGCAGCCCGCCTATCATAAAAAAACAAAAGCTCGCCTTGCCCCGCGCCGCCTTGCCCGGCCCCTCTCGAGATGAATTTATTTCCCCGGGATCTTGTCCCGGACCACTTGTCCGTGGACAGAAACATTTACAGCCGACTTGCAGCTACAGGCAGACCCGTGTAGAAACTCAGGGCTCTCAAAGCAAAGCTGGGGGCGCTGGGTGGGGAGATGGGGGCAGGGTAAGGAGTCCGCTCTTACCAAGTTATCCAGTTCTGGATTAGAAGAAAATAGAGGTTTTTCTGCGCGAATCTAAATACAAGTGAGAAGGAGAGGGGAGAGGGAGAGGGGAAAAAAGAAAGAACATTTGAAATATGGTGGTCTTTCCTGGTTTCTTGCCTCGTTACACTGATGGGGGCAGTGTGTAACCTCCGGGAGGAGCTCGGTCACACCGAGTTCGTCCCGCGCAGAGACACTTCAATGTGAATCAAATAAGCCGAAAACGCCCCCAAAGCTCAATCTTACTTCTAGTAGCAAGAACGATTCTCCAGGACGCTGAGCAGCTCGCCAAATCCAAAGCAGCTATAACGCGTGGTGTTCGCGATTATATTTTACAGAATGGGCGTTCTGTGTTAGGTTATGGGAGGTGAGTGGGATTGAATACGGTTATTTTTAAATCATCCTCAAACAAACTCCCTATAGGAGGAACGTCTCAGGGGAGGTGAAATACGCATGGCTTGGAGTGGACTATTTATTAGCTACTTTGGAAAATGTGTTGGGTGAGGAGGGGGCTCTTTTTTCTTTTTAAATATTTATTTTGCTGACCTGTTTGGCGAACACGGCTATATCTTCATTGAATGACTCTGACGAGCAGACGTCCCCGCCCGCCACCCCCGGCTCGCGGGGGGTACAAGTAGCTAATTCACATTTCTCAAAAATCAGTGCTAAGAGAGGGAAGAGGGGGTGTCTGCAAGAAAATACAACAGTCACAAACAACACAATGGTTAGTCCTCAAACCACAATCAAACCCACTGGCGTCGAGTCGATTCCGACTCATAGCGACCCTATAGGACGGAGTAGAACTGCCCCATAGGGTAATCTTTAAGGAAGCAGACTGCCGCCACATCTTTCTCCCGCCGAGCGGCTGGTGGGTTCGAACCGGCGACCTTTCAGTTAGCAGCCTACTGCGCCACCAGGGACCCCTGGTTAGTCCCCAGCCAGTGAAAAAGGCGCCCAAGAAAAACAGCCGTAGGAACTCGAGGCAGGGACACCCACCCTGGCTTTGACATCTACTTTTTTCTTTTCCCTTCCCCCCACCTTGGTGACCGCTCTCACCTCTCCTTGCTCCCAGCGCCCTTATGTCGGAGGCCCTTAGCTATGGACCGTATCTGAGGATCGGTGCAGCGTTTCTGGCCGGAAAAATTGGTAACATTTGCTAAGGATAAAAACCCAAGCGGTTCCAGCAGCCATTTTGAATTAAGTTTCCCACCCCCACAAGCCCGGGTCCCTCCGCTTCACATCCAGGACCTGGTGGAGCAGAAAGGAGCGGGGGTAAGGGGTTGGGAAAGCTAATTCAAGTCGGTTACTTGGAGGCGGACGCGCGAAGCCCGAGGCCTGGGAGATCTCGGTGGCAGGCGCTCTGCTAACTTCGGCAAAGGACCGACTGTCAGGGGACTGCGCCTACCGATGTCGACCCCATGACCCTCGGAGAGCAGGGAGCCTCCTTCTCGGCTCCCTGCACACTTCCCTCCCCTCACCGATGGTCCCAAGGCCCCCAAAAGAAAGTTGCTTCCACTGTCCCTGCGGTAAAGCCTTTCATTTTTGTCTCTGCGGAGTGGCAAAACAGCTGCCATTGCGAGGGGCCTAGATGTTGCTTATCTCAGCCCATAAAGAAAAAAAAAAAAAAAAAGCTTCTTATAATGCCCAAAGAGGTGTCTCAAGCCTTTTATTAGCTCTCACAGCCCAGCTGGGAATTTAACAGTTCGGGGTCCTTTTCAAAGCTTCCCCAAATGTTCTGTCCCAGAGCCTAAACAATTTGCAGTTAACGCTGCGGACAGAACGCTGGGATTTAAACAAGCCCATAGTACAAGGGGCCAGAAAATAAAGAAGAAAGATTTTTGAGCCTGGGAGGGCCAGTGTTGCATAGTTTTACAAAAGAAGAAATTAATAGGAATAAAAGATGCTAGCTACAAAGTAAAAAAAAAAAAAAAAAAAAAATCCCCAAATTCATCAGCACATAGTAGGCACAGGTGACTTTCAAAGGATTTTGCTAGTCAAGGATAGAGTCCAGAGTCTAATCGAATGGCCTGGGAGAACGCGGTGTAAACAGCCGCCAGAAAACAGCGCCCGGCCGGAGGGCACCCCGCATCCATTTCTATCTAAACCTTGCACTTTTTGCCTTTGAACACAAAGTGCAAAAACGCCTCGAAGTTTCTTAATATCTGTAAAATTTCAAAGCAAGCCCCTCTGCTTGAAGTCAGTGGTCAAATTCCCTAAATGCAAAACATGTTCCCCCTTGCCTGACCTGCAACTGTCCTCCCTGGATTTTATTGTGCTGTGGAGAACCAGCATGCGGTTGCTGAGTAAATTTAGCAAGTCAGTGGCTTAAAAGATTTTCCCTAAACTAAAACTTTCCTTCTAACACAAAGGCGCCTACATTTAGAACCCCCTAAAGCTCTCCCAGCCAAGCCCAGCGAGTGAAGACTCCAATTCGCTAAGCTCTCGAGCCAGGGTCTGAGACGGGCCGAGGGACCTTTAAGCAACTTTTCCCGCACGGAGACCCCCTTGGCAGGCACCGCCGTGGCGGATCCGGGCGCTAGGCTGACGCAGAGGGTGTGTGGAAATGGGTGACTTGGGGGCTAGCTGACTGCCTCCCCAAATTTCCCATGCAATGCTAAAGTCAAGTCCCATACATGTACCTCTATCCGGAGAGCTCCAACTTGCCTCTTACCAACGGCATAGGAAAACAAGGCAAGCATCACATCTCAACTATTTAACCTGCTGCTCGTTGTACCTACCCATAAATGGCATCTTTATCTCTCTTTAAAGCGTCATTGACGGAGGAACCCATGCTGGGGGCCATGGCGTTGGTGTGAGCTGTGTGCGGGTACTGGTGGGAGTGCAGAGGAGGCCCGTGGTTCAGGTGGTGGACCGGCTGCATGGACCTGGCAGCATGCGGGTCCCCATACATCGTGGAGGGGATGCCCACTCCGTCCATGCCCCCGTAATGGGGTAGATCGTCGTACTGCATGACAAACAGGAGATAAGAAGGTTCAGAAGGCCAGACGGGTGAAAGGGGGAACCGCAGAGCACGAAGCTTATATAATGTCAGTCCAGCTGGGTCCTTCCACCCAGAATGCGGCGGCCTTGCATCTCTCAAGTTAAGATTTCTTATTTAACAAATAATTTTAAAAGTAAAAATTCCAGGATTCTCCGTGAGACTCAGCCGGGAGGAAAGGGCTTGCCCTAAGTTGTGTCCCTATCAACTAATTAAAAAATTCAGGCTCCTTTGGCAAGGAAGGAAGGAAGAAAGAAGGAAAGAAAGGGAGGCTTTCTCCCGGAGGGCGGAAGGTAAAACGTTCACGTCTCTAGAGGAGGAAATTCAAAATCACAATAGTAAAACGTGCCAGGACAGTGCAGCAAACCCGCCTAGTTTCAGCCCCTTCACATCAGGGTGAATTTAAAAATAAAGTAAAAAAAAAAAGTTACGACGGGAACAGCTATGCCAAGCACGTGAATTCAGACAGGCTTCTCATTTTATTTCCCTGCCAGTGTGGGGTTAGGCAGTCCTGTAAGACACTGCATTTCCTATGCTTTCCAAGACAAACTCTGCTAAATTATACAAACTAACTGCCCCCTTAAAAGTGGAACTCAGGAAAGAGTAGCTTTCACTGTACATTAAAGCTGAATTTACAAATTGGGCAATTTTCCCCCAAAGTTAGAGAAAAATCTATAGTTAAAGAAGTTATTTTATTTGTTTTCCTCTATGAACTGTCCCCCCATACGAGAAGTCAATGAGGTGAATGTTACTCATCAGGTTTAAAGCAAATTCAAAGCAAACGTACATATAAACCCATCTTCCTCTTCCATAAAATCTACTTTCATATTGATTGTCATTTTGTGTGTGAAATTTAGCTATTTCGAATTTCTAATTGCTTCATTCCAAGCAAGTTCTTTTCCCAAGATTTCGAGGTGCTGAGGGTGAAATGATTTTCAAAGAAAAGAGGAATTGCCAGTTGCATCTCCTTAAAGCCAGAGGTGTGAAAGGAGCTTGGAAGAACGCTGACATTTGCCTGAACCAAAGGAGTAAAGAAAAATGTGTCAGCCTAGTAACTTTCTTTTGCAAACAGGGCTTTGAGGGCCAGGACACAAATTATGCAAGGAAGGCTTTTTGTAGACCTCTTTTCTTTTAAGAAACTACCTCGGTTGGGTTGTCATTGTCTCACGTTACCCTCACTACATTTCCATTCAAATAGGAATATTGGGGAAATTAGTATGGCATTTTTAAAGTGAGTAGCTGTGTGCTTAGGATCCAATTAGTACAGAACTTAGCTGAGAAAAACTTGCAGAGTATTACCTCGCATAAAAATCCATGCAAATTAAAATTATTGTTAAAAGATGAATATTTTCCGACTCAAATTCCACTGAGTTGTGACAAAGTTATTTGCTTTGAAAAGTTAAATGCTTCTAGTGAAATAGCAAAGTGAGCATAATCAATAACATACCAGAAGTTTCCAGCTGCTTATTTCAGTTTAAAGATAGCTTTAAACTGGTCTCTGAACGCCCAGTATAGCATTAAGTACCTAGCGTTTTTTGTTTTGTTTTTTTAACAGATGATTTCTCGAGCTTGTATTTTTATTTACATAGCTGCTGGTTAGGAATCTATAGAAAGCTTGATTACCTGAATTAACAATTACAGATAACGTACATAAAAGTCTAGACATGCATTGAATAAATCTCGCTTTAGGCCACGGCTTTAGGAGCCTCATTCAAAGAGAAAGAGAGAGGAAAAAAGGAAACTTTTTAGCAGTGTCCTTCAGCCACGTTTCAATTTAATATCACATTTGAGTTCCACAATTGTTTTTTAATACGTACCCTTTGCGCCATCGGCCTCCCTTCCTACTTCAACTTCTAATATATCCTCTTTAAGGCCAGTGTGAAAAGAAACAAATACGCAAACTCCCCGGAAAAAAAAAAAAAAAAAGAAGAGTACGGCGAAAAATCCTTTAACGTCTCCAGCAACGTGAGCTACCGGTCCCAGATCTTCGGTCTAGGGGACCTGAAGCAAAGCGCCCGAGTCACTGAGCATAAAAGCGCTCCGTTTCCAAGACAGCAGCGGGGGCAAAAAAAAAGAGAAAAAAAAAAAAGAAAATGAAAAGAAAGGAAGAAAGAAAGAAAAGCAGGTCTTCTCTTCTCTCCCCAAAAATTCAGTTAAAAAAAAAAAAAAAAAAAGAGCGCCCCTCAGACCCAACTACCAAATCTCATGGCTTTCTGCCACTCCGGCTGTCAATCACAGGCGAGGTTGTCAACGTGGTGAATGAATGATCATCCGCTCTGTCTTCTTCTGGTCAGAACACCTCAAATGTTAATATTCAAATGCACAAAGCCCTAGCGCTCGCTTTCTTTGAATCAGTCCTAATTCCTAATCAGTTTCTCTCTTCTCTAGCTCTTTCTCTCTCTCCCTCTTTGCAACGGCTGCACTGGAGGAAGATTAGAGGAGGAGGGTTTAAAAAAATGTCTGAGTTTGTCTTAAAGGAGCCACGATCGATGCTGCCCGCTTGCAGTCCCCGTGCGTGTGTAAAGTGTGTGTTGCACAGGCGGAGAGGTGGATTCCGACCAGAATGCTAGAACCCGGAAGTAGTGGTGGCCATAACAGGTCGCGTCTTACACAATGCATCGGGCTGCAGCAAGTAGGCTCCTCGGCAGGGGTGGGTGCGCGAAGCGAGCTCTGGCCGCACTGGAGAGGCAGAGAGGCGCTCTATTAAATCGCACGCCCAGGCACAAACACTCACACACCCAGGGCATACGCACACAACTGCGGGGAGCAGCACCCGGCCGTTTGCTTTATTTTCCATATTCTTTTCTCTCCACACCCCCCTCCGGCCTCTCTCCCCAAAGCAGACTCTTGAAATAAATTGGGAATAAACGCCGGGCAGGCAGCAGCCTGAGCTATTCTGCACAGGGCTCCGCGCATAGACTTCGTGACTTTTCTCGAAATTATTGGGGTCTGCCAGTATTTTTCGAGGCAAGGGGTGCGGAAAGTGCCATCTCCTCAGAACCAAACACCCGAGGGGGAAAGTCAAACGGGGAGCAAGGACGAGGAGGAGGAGAAGCAGCAGCGAGGTTGGGAAGGCTATGTTAAGGAGTTCTGAGAACGTAGGTTGGAGATGGCTCCGGCTTTCTGCAAACCCTTCTTAGAGTTTTTTTGCTGTCAGAGATGGATGCCGGTCCCCGGGAGGGGAAATGCTTGCATTTTCTCGCTTCGGGTCTGGGCGCCTCGGCGGTCCGGAGCCCTAGCCCGGGCGTCCTGCGCGAAGTGAGAGAGGAAGGGAGGGAACAATGAGCTGAGCGCCGGGAATGTGCCCCCAGCGCCTGTTTACAAACACGAAGCTATTTATGATCGCCGGAAAGCGAAACCCGAAGCGGGCTCTGAGCAGCCCAGACCTCACGGGCGTAGCTGGGGCCGGGGAGCCGCGGGTAGGGAGGCTCTTTCTCCGACCCGCTCGGGGCGAGGCGGCCGTGCGCCCAGGGCGCGGCGCGGCGCGGCGCGGCGGGGTCGGCGCGCTCGGCTCTGGCTGCGGCCGCGCTGCCTTTGTCTTCGAGGCGCCGAGGGGCTCGGGCCTGGAGGGGGCCGGCGCCCCCAGCTCTCTCCTCGCGTCACCCCTCCTCCCCCCAGCCCTCCTTCTCTCCATTCCGCTTTCCTGTTCCCAGCCCGGCTCGGCAAAAACTCCCGGTGCCAGGGAAAAAGAAATCCACCTCCGGAGCCGAGATTTCAGACAAAAAGCTGCTCCTACACACAACTCGGAGGCTCCAACCAACACACTGGTTTTAACTTTCTCCCTTTTAAATACCTTTTCTTTGGGCTTAAAAAAAATGTTCCTTTTCTTTATTCTCTCACTCTAAGCTCGCCCTTTATTATTATATTTATTGGTGTTATTTATTTTTCTGCCCGCCCGGCTCTGATCTGCCGAGATGGCTCAGACGCAGCAGCTCGACCAGCGGGCTGCAAACCTCGCATCCCGGAGCAGGGCTCGCAGCTCGCCCGGCTCGGAGCAGAATTTTTTTTCCTCCCTCCAGCTGAAACCTCGCAGAAGACTCCCCCTGCGGTCTGCCGGAAAGTGAGCTCACCCAAATCTCGGTAGGCAGCCGCGGAGGAGGGCTCGGCCAATCAGGAGGCGCCCCCGCCAAGACGGCCGCGCATTGGCTGCAAGGAAAATCAATTATCAAATAATCGATCAGCAGGGAGCTTCGATCTGCCGGGAATGCAAACTGCCAGTCCCGATTCCCGCCCTGAGAATGGCCAAAAGGCTGACTCCCCCAAAGAAGCCAGCACCGTGCGCCCATCGTCCCCACCCCCATCCCACCCCGTCAGCTGTGGATCAAACTCTAACCCCAAGGGGTGGTGTAGGTAGGAGGAAGAGTTTTGAGATTAGGGGGATCCCTTCACACTGATAATGTTGCAAAAGGTTAGAGCTATGAGATGTATTGAATCCGGCTCTTAATGGGCAGAGCGAAAGAAAATTTGCATCCGTGCGCGAGATAGGATTGAAGTTTCTCTTGAGTGGGCTTCCGAAGAGCAGGGGACACAGGGCGAGCAACAGAACCTAGGTCTCGAATTAGGTTCCACCGAGCGCACGCAGTCTGCCTGGGCGACATCTACCCGTTTATTTTCACCATTTCGCACGAGTCACCGCCTAGTTCCCCCAATACTGGAGCCATTTCCACAGAGCCGAGCAGCTGAGCCTTCCCAGCCTCCTGTGCCCTACCGCCACCCCCACCCACACCACACTCGACCCACATGTGACTTAGGGGTTCACACACGTTCACCCAAAGACTTCAGATGCACTTTGTCTTGAAAGAGTCAAACTTATTTAAAAAAAAAAAAATCCCTAGAATCCCTCATTATTGGCTTCTCGGTCTCTGACACACGTTTTAGGATCTTTTACTTTTCTTCGTCGCATACATGTGTAGCGTTTCCTGGCACCAATGCCCCGATCCATCACGCGGGCTAAAGCAAGCCCTTGTGTTAAAGCCAAGGGTGGCCAGGTGAATAAGCAGCGCCTTTACACCCACGTTTGACCCCCCAGCGTGAACTTGGAGGCAGAATTTCAGGCCAAGACAGAAGTTCTGCGACCCAGGAAGGCGATTTCTCTGTTTAGTTCTTGGGAAGTTGTACCAGCTAGGCCAGACAACACACTGCCTTTCCGATTACGGAGAGGACCCAGCTGGGTCGGCAGTCTGCAAGCGGGTCCCCAAGCCCAGCCCCAACGCCTTCCGACGGCTGCTCACCGGGGTGTGAGCGTTGTCTCCCCTGCAGCCCCACCAGCCCTCACAGCAGCCTGGGGTTGGGGTGCCGGGGCGGGGGCGGGGTAGCCAAACCAAACACCGACAGCCGCAAACCTACGCTTACGATTTTAAATGAACTGCGAGGAAAATTGTGTAGGTATAATTTAACGGAGAGAAATTTACTGCCAAACACAGGTGACCGTGGTCTTTACAGCCTCACAGGTTGTCTGGCAAAGACATAGGTAACGGCCTTGGAGTTACATCAGTTCTGTGACCGCGTTTTCAAATTTGGAAAGGACCAGATTTTTTGTTTTGTGTTTTGACTACAGGGCTTATCTTGTATTGCTGCTTTCTGGTTCATTTTGTTGTTGTTTTCTAGCAGAGATGACAAAAGAAGGTTCAGGTAAGTCACTCGTTTTTCAAACATAACCCAAAACTTCCAAGCGGGAGGAAGACTGTTCTCTGTGGTTGTTCAGACTGCCTTATAAATGGACTTTATAAATTACCTACCCAAGGATTTTCTTCAGAGAAGAGATAGTATGAGTTTGAGGGCTTAAACTCTTGTTAGTTTTGAAACGTGTCTTCTTTCTTCCATCCCCCCCCCCTTTCCATTTATAACTGTGAACCAAAGTCTATGTCTAGGCCTAAGATTAATTCTGAACAATCAAGGGACTAAAAACACTTTTACAATGTAATTACAGTAGTACAAATTGTTTGCCCAAACCTCATTCTGGATAAGGATTTTACAATTAGCAAACAGTTATTACAGTTGGGGCTTGCTGAGAGAAATCGCACAGAGGACAGACGTCTGCAGTTGCAATATAGTAGCTATAAAAGAAGAAGAAAAAAAAAAGCTCCCTTAGCAGGGCAGCAATTAATCATCTATTAAAAGGAAAAAAGTAAAGGGACAGGCTTAGGTATCTTAGTAAACTATCACTGATATTTATGCCTCTTCTGTGACAGCACCTATCCACAGCTTATTTCAGGTAACTTGCTTTTTTTTTAAGGCAATAGCACTTTTAATTTACAAAAACTTGGCCTGGTGAAGTGTTCTGGCCCTTGCCTCTAGCTCTTGTGACATGGGCTTTCCATACACCGCTCATCCTTCAAATCCCAGAGCACCTTCCCAAAGACAGAGAATGGGGACTCTAGAAAGGCAGGCTGGGCCCTGGGTCTTTATTGTTTCTCCTCTCCTATAAAGAGGCATTTAAAATAAGCAGAGATCCTCTAGGCTGACGGTCCAGGCCTCTCTGAGAACTCCCCTGTAACTTTCTGTTCACCTATAAGGAATTGTGCCTGGGGAAAGGCCTATATCTTGAATTAAGCTTTTGTCCCAAAAGTTCACACCGATGAGTCAGCTCCCAAACCCTCAGAAATAAAAGAGGCACCTCTTAAGGTAAAATGTGTGTGTATTTGCCAGCCCAGAATAAACAAAAGCCTGCTAATCAATCGAGTTTGGCAGCTGTGTTCACAGAATGATAAGGGTTTATCATCTGCCACCTAACTCTAAGATGCCTGTTAAAATGTTGTGATTGCTTTTCAGGTTGTCCTGTGGTGTGTAGGTTTGGGGCTTGTACTTCAGGAACATTTATCCTCTGCATCTCACCCACACATTAGCATTTGCATTTCAAAAAAACAGAAAGAAGAGGAGGGAAAGACAGTTTAAAGAAAATAGATTTTAAATCTAGTAGAGATAATGGAGGAATGCTTGCAGATAAGAGCTGGATGTGATATGAGAAAGGTACCAAGAAGTCAAAGCTAATGAATGGCTGTAAGAAAAGTGAAATAAACCATTTAGAGGTCTATTAAAGGGAGAAACCTGGTTAGGTGCTATGAAAGGGGGCTAACCCGGGGGATTAGGGAGGACGTTAATCAAGTGCCCCAGAGCAATCCAGGTATTAAGGACCTGGAGATTTGTTTACTGCATTTTGCTTCAGAAAACAAAGAATGTCTGGGTCCAGTTCAGAAGTCAATGAGAGGTCAGTTTAGGCTCTCCCACCATGGTGGGGAAAATACTTAAGTCACTACATTCTGACTGAATAATACAAAAGTTAAAAAAAAAAAAAAACCTTTTTTTTTGGAGGGAGTGGACGCTTTCCTTACTGCTTTTCTATTTCAAATCATTAAAATGCTTTGGTCTCTAGAGGGGGAAAAAGCTACACTGGTTAACATAATTACTAGCTCTGACATTTTCAGAAGTTATAGAGGTCTTTTATTAATTAAATGGAGGGCTTAATAAAATATTCCTAATAAAATTTATGGTTGTCTTAAAACTTTCTAAACAGTGCTATAAATTCTTAATAAAATTAACTGGGAAATGAGTTATTAGCCCACACTCTCCCCACATGCAGAATGAAAAGGGAAATAGAAGCCTTTTAGTAAAGTATAAATATTAGCCGAAGTCCCACATTGCTTTAAAAGAGGCAAAGTCTCAACTAAGTAATTTCTAGTCGCCCAGTCCTCCAATATCCCCAAAAAGCTATTCACAAAAATTCAACAAGAGAACTTCCCTTTCTTTACTGTATGTTATATACGCATATATATGTAAGCCCATTTGAAGCACAGTCCTCAATTTTCTGAACTAAGTTGCATGTTAAGTTAATGAAAAGCACAGATGCACCATGTAAAATTCCAACATAGAATCTCGAAGGCTCAGGTTGCAAATATTTTATTTATCCATTTGGAGGTAATTAGAAATGAAATGCCTCTAGATTCTTCAGTTTAATGTCTTTAAAGATAACTTTAAAATAATACATTGTCTCACTAACATTTCCTTTGAACTCATTTATAACGGTGCATTTTCTTAGTAGCATTTTGGTGAACAGATATGCAAAACTTTTTCGTATCGCTACTTTTCAAAGCCTTGGCAAGTTATCTTAAGTTTTGAGAGGGTTCTCTGCTTCACAGATACAACGCTGGCTGGCTGGCTGGCTGTTTAAAATGAACAGCACACTCTCGCACACACTCCAAACCAAACAAAACAGCCCCGGCTGATTGTTTAGCGTTTGAAGACTTGATCTTTTGTGCCGTCTACTGGACAACGAAAAAACTACAGCCTCATGACAAACTTTTTTCTTGTCCTGCGTTGGGGGGGGGGGGGGGGGCGTGATTTGGTGCCGGTAAGTAAAGACCACAGGAACCAACTTAGACTCACAGGACAGTCTTGTGGTCTAATTGATGTTTTCAACTCCAAGGATAAGACATTATATTAAGTATAGGCATACCTCAACCACTTGACTAACGCAGAAAGTTAAAACCTACATTTCATACAGCTGTGTGTGTGCATATGTGTGCAAAGTCAGCTTGGAAAAAGACAGCAAGAAAAGTTGATGGGGCAAGCTCAGCATCTCTGGAAAAAAAAATATTGATGGCTGCTTTGTGGCTTGGCTCTGAGTGTGAATTTGTGTGACAGTCAAGTTAAATGTATCTACAGCCTGGATAATCCAGAATGCATAAATTGATTCTTGGAATTTGAACTGACATTGTTCAGTAATCAAGAAGAGTACTTTTAGAAGAGGGGAAATGAACTTGGTAACTAAAATAATGTAGAGCAATTCCTTTTTGGCAATCTTGGATGAAAACATGAAACTTCAGTGTTTTCACTTGGAGACTACATGTGGGGAGAAAACGTGGGTGATGTCCTCTTAAACGTTTTTTAAAGATATTGTACACATTTTGGTTATGATTAAAAAAATTTATGGAACCCCGGCATTATGGAAGCTTCGTATAAAAAAAAGTATGAAACTAATTTTGACCTCTGTTTGATACGGACAGAATTTCTGAACTAATCACAATGACCATACAGAAGTGATTTTGTAAGTTAAAAAACAAAGACTAACACCAATAAAATATGGAGAAGTCAAGCTGGTTTTGTCGGAGATACATTGACTCTGGTATAAGGCTCTTAAAACTGTTCATCTGCTTTTCTGAAGTTAAAATTTCTTAGTGCATTTCAGTAAAACCAGTGGCACATAGCTAGTTATTAGGGTGGCTTTTAATAAAAACCTAGTCGTGAAAAGGAGACAGCTTCAGATATTTTATTGATGCATAAATCGATTTCAGTAATCGACTTCAAATGTACATTTTGAGTGGCATGTGCTACCTCTGAATGACTGTAAACTATTGTATTAAATAGAGGTATATAAGGGAACCTGGACTGCCATTGACTACTTAAAGCAGTGAGATTGCTTGCGCTGCAGTGCAAAAGCGCAGGATGATTTCAGTTGTTCTCCAAAGTGGTGATGCTGGTGGGTATCTTTTCAACTTTAGCATAATGAACTGAAGTGTGAAAAATTATGAGCTGCTGTTTGGGGCCGTTGATTCAGATTAAAAACAAAAACCACCACCCTACTATCAATAGTTGGAAAACGTTGAAAATTCTACCAGGAACTAATAGCAGGTAAACATGTTTGATACATTCGAAACTAGTAGTAGAAGTACTGAGTGCTGGGAAAGGTCTGGCGAACGCGCTCTAGTCACCAAATGCAAACATTTACCTTTGAGGCAACAGGATGAGGCAGACTGCTCAGGCTTAACATCCATGTTCGCCTGGGTAGAGGGGCATATTTTGTGAAAACCTTCAGGCGAAAATCGTACTGATTATTCAAAAATAAATATTTTAACATTTCACTGAGTTATTTAATGAATAAGAAAAACATCGAAGGCTTCCTGCGGCTCAGAAAGAATTCTGGTAGCGTGAAAAACACAGAAAGGGAAAGAACAAAAGGAAGCCGAAGGACGCCTGCTGAGTAGTTAGCGACTAGGGAATCTGAGAGTGTACTTTTCGGTGCCCTTATTTAAAAATGAAAAATAAATATCATCTTTCCCTGTCTTTTTTATTTTATTTTTTTTAAGAATTAACGTCAGACTATGGTTATACTTGCTAAGAATCATAATTTTCCAGGCGATTTAAGCGGAAAAGGATCAGTTTGAAAACTTAAAACTAATGCGAGAAGCCGACGTCTAAGCCTCAAACCAATCGGTTCGCAGCCGAGCTCACCGGGCATAACTGTCTTTACTGGCAGTTCGCGGCCACTTCCGGGACCCTTTATGTTGCGGGGACCTCTCACTGCAGAGGCATAAGGGTCCCCGCGCGCTCAGCCACCCTGAGCGCCCGCCCGGCCTGCACCCCGTGGGGCGCGGGCTCCTGGGTCACTGGGGGTCTTGCCGGGAGACGCTTCCGGCCGCGGGGCTGTGGGGTCTGCTCACACCCAGCTCGGCGCAAGGGAGGAAAGGTTTGAGAGAACGTGTCCTCCAGGGACGCCGAACCGTCTGGGAAGAGGGAAGGGTGGAACGGTCCCCTCTCCTGCAAGGATCCCCCTCCCCGGCCGTTTTTGGCGTCCATCCTTTCTTCTCGTTGGAATCCTCCTCAGCTTTTGCCGGAGGGAGGGCGTCGAGCAGGGCGGTGGCGGTGGCGCCCGGGAGCGGGTGTGATTGGCAGCCGGGGCGCGGCGACTGGGACCCACGGGCTCTGCCTTCCGCTGCTTCGGGCCGAGCTCCCGAGGGCACCTGGACTCGGGGACTCCGGCTCACCCCTGCCCCCTGCCTCTTGGCCTAATTCTCGAAGCTTCTTGTCGGCGTTCCCGGACGGCTCTTCCCGGGGGGCGCCGTGACCTCTGGAGCACCGCCCATCTCCCCCTCCACCACGGAGGTCAAGTGTGCTCTGCGAGGCCGCTGGGGACACGGAACCCTTGGGGACTCAGACCCCTGAGTGTGCCCCATGCGGCCGGGTCAGAGTCCTTGGGGGGGCGGGAACCAGCGCGCCTTTGAGGCGCACGTTAGTATTTCAGATGCTCTAATGGGATTAGATAGGAGCCCCGGTGGCGCAGTGGTTAAAGCGCTCTGCTGCGAACCAGGAGGTTCAAACCCACCAGCGCTCAGGGAGAGAAAGATGTGTCAGTCTGCTTCCCTAAAGATTTACAGGCTGGAATCCCTATGGGGCAGTTGTACTTTGTCCTCCAGGGTCGCTATGCGGAATCTACTGCACCGCAACGGGTTTGAGTTTTGGGTTTAATGGGCTTAGAGGCCGCAGGGCACCGTGTGGCATCGGTGCGGTTCCTTCGCTGCCGCCAGGGGAAGGGGTCTCTTCTCAGCACCGTCGGGTCCGGGCGCCCCGCGTCGGAATAGGGCGGGGAGCTCACACCTCCAGGGAGGTGGCTAACCCAGCACCCCGGGAGGGAGGAGCGGCGGAGGGATGCAGGCAAAGGAGTATGAGAGACGGCATTGAAGGAGAGAAATAGATAGTGACGGAAAAAGAGGCAGAGAGCAGCAGAAACAGAACACAGCCAGAGGTACAGTAGTGGAATCTGGCTCGTCCTGTCTACCACCAGGACGCAGTAAAATAGCTTCCCCCGACCCTGGGCTCGCCAGGAAAGGAGAAAGACGCTCTTCATTCCCGCAGGTTGCTTTCTGCTTCGGAGGGAGCGGAGGGAGCCGAGGGAGCCGAGGGAGCCTTACCATAGACTTTAGCATAACTGCATATTGACTTTTCTAAACGCAGATCTATTTGCGTTTCCATCTTGTTCAATTGCAACCAGTTCTCGTGGGAAGAAAAGTAAAAAGAAAAAGAAAGTGTGTGTCTATGAGTGTGTGTGTGTTGGGGTGGGGCCAGAGACAAACACTGCCTCTCTCTTCAAAATGTTCCTTAAGCCATTCCAGAAATGATCATCCTGCTCTATGAAGTTGCAGTCACCATCACAAGTAGGGTGGGGTGACTGCTCTACTGCAGTCCCACTTTTCACAGTCCCTCCGCCACCATAGAGAACCAGAGAATGTTGGGGCTCGCAAGTCAAGGCATTTAGTTCCATTTGCCCATTTCACAGAGGAGCAAGTTGAGGCCCAGAAAGGTTAAGTGACTTATCCAATTCCCTTTTCATTTGTACCTGTCTCAAGGTTCTCTTTTTAATAGTCTCTCAACTTGAAAGAAAGAAAATCACAACTACTGAAGAATCCTTTTATACTCTTCTTTCCTAAGTCTGGAAGGCAGTGCCTCCAAGATTTGTCAAAAGCGGCCGGGTGTGTATGTTGTTGACGGTCGTGTGTGAGTGTGTGGGGACAGCTGATGCTTCTTCTCTCCTCCTCTGCTTCCAAGATGGCCTCTTTAAAAGAGCTGCAGGCAGGGAGCCCTGCTGGCCCACAGAAGACCCCTCTGCAGAGGGCATGGAGAAAGGAGGAGGGCAAAGAGAGCCTGTATTTGGTGGTGATGGTGGTTAGCCCTCCTAAGCCTTGCTCTTTTCCAACCTACTACCACCACCTCTTCACCACTCACCGCCCCCTCCCCGCCACCCCGCAAACCCAGGCCTTTTGCACCACTCCCTGTGACTGAGTGACCCTAAGCAGAAAACTGGCCCAGATTACCCAGAGCAGGAGTCGGGACATTCAAGGCTTTGTTCACCCCGGGATTAAAAACCAAAATCCCCTCTAACCTTGTCATGCCTCAGGAGCTTGCCTTTTAAGAATATGAGAAGGAGATTCTTAGAGTCCAAACAAGCATAATAACCTATTGGGATGTTTAGGTTTCAAGTTCAGCAACCAAGACCCAGACTGCCATATTCTTCCCAAGAACATTCTGTGTCTTCAGTGGGCAAGATACAGTTCTGAGTAGCCACTGTGAATTCTGAAGTATCTTCATCTTTAGCTTCAAGTTTTGCTCCGAAAACACATTACTTATTTATCGCTCTCTTTTCCCTATTCTGTTTTTTGGTGTTTTTTTTTTTTTTTTTTTTTTTTTGGCTTTTATTCAGAATTTTTTGTTTTCTTGAGTTTTGTCTTGATTTGGGTGCTTGGTACAGAACACCTGCCTGTGGTTTGGTTATCTGAAGTTGTATAGGTTTGTTTTGTTTTTTAAAAAATTATGTCCTGTTTCCTGTTTCTCTGTACTCACTGAATATGAACAAATAATAGCTTAACACTCTTTGAGGTTTAAATGTTAATAATATGCTATGTCCTAGCCTAGCTTTTGTGATAAGCCCACTGCATTTTCTTAGATGATTCTTGATTTCTTAGATGATTAGTTGATTCACGTTTCTTTCAGTTAAAGATCGTTTGAGGAACCCAGAAGGTTGTGATATACTGCACTGTATGTTACTTTATTTGCAAGTACTTAGAGATTCTTGGCTGAAACTGAAGAATCACTTTGAAAATTGGTTGTATTAGAAACAGTTCTTCGCACGTACAAGATTCCTAGCCAGGATCCAGGATAGTGGCAGTGAGAAAGAATGGCAGATCTGAGAGTTGGGATGACTGGGTTCAAATTTAGCACAGTCACTAATGAGTTGATTGAATTAGAAGTTAATCACCTGCAAAATGAATTGGTTACATTATTTCGGTCTCCATGCTCTTTGATTCTTGTATTTTATGATTTTGTTTTATAAAATTAGATAGGACGTGTGTCACTTCAGACTGAACAAAAAATTTAGTGTTAGGACATTGCAGATAATACCTATTTCAGAGTAAATTTTAAAGAAGTTGAGATTTTGGAGTTGGGGCTGAAGAGAGTTATGCGTTTTTGTCCTGAAGCAGTGTTTACCTGACTTGACTTCAGCCACTTACGTACAACCCTAGGGTTTTTGCCCTGTTCCAATGCCCTCTGAATTACTGTTTACTTATACATTTTAAAAATAGTTCCATCTAAAATAAAACACATGAATATATTTTAAAATGAAGTTTTATATCATGGTTAGGATTTCTTTCTTATTTTTTTCTAATGTAGGTATTAATGACTGCACTAAGAAATATAAAAAATTTGCTTGGATATATGCTACCTAAAATCCTCTTCATCCCACTTTGGGAAGCAATGACCTAAAGACAACTTAATCTGTTCAATATGCTATGGTCTAAACAGATACTACTTTTGATACCTGCATGACCAAGTACTGTTCAACAAATATCACACAATGACCACAGAAGGAAGAGAGATTGAATATCGAAAGAAATGAACACTGATGATTAGGAAGAAATGAACACAAATTTTAGGAAAAATGCACACTCATGGTTTAAAATTCAGCTTTGGTATTTAGAGTGGGATTATATTTTGTAAGCCTTCTGTAACTGAAACTGGTTGATGTGGATGAACTTCATGAAGCCTCCATTTTATAAAAACAGCATTTCGAAATACAATCACTATAATTTTAGAAATTTATATGGCCCAAATTTGTGATAATAACAAGCAAGATTGGAAAAATACACAAGATATCTGTGAAAATGACAATGATGTCTTATAAAAATCTTCAAAGCACTGAAATCTGAAACTATTATTCTTTATGTTCCAGGGAAGGAAAACATAAATGCTTCTACTTTTGGAATTTTTTTTTCTCAATTCATTCACTCTCCACGAAAAAACTTTTTTTTTTTTTTTTTTTTGAGATTCTTTCAACAGGAAAACCAAGTGTCAGAAGAATTCCTTAATGTCTTCAGGCACTGTAATGTCCACATACTACTCTCTAAGTTTGAAAATGACAGCTTAGGTCTTTGTTGAGAGATACACCTAAAAAAACTAAAACAGAAAGATGTCAAAAGCATGGGATTATTTTTTGTCACCATTAGATTTTGGCTGCATAGTCTTTGGCGTGTTTTCAGGTTAAAATTTTTCATGCTTTCTCCACTGGCCAGGCAACTTTTGGAGGCATTTTCTCTACCTCCCTGAGTTCACATTTGTCTTTTATTTGTAGCCTTTGCACAACGGGTCTGTAGGGAAAGAGGTGATTTATATACAGATTTTATCTCTTTATGCCTAATAATGGTCACATATCCCAGCAAACCAAATGCCATTCACTTGAAGCTTTTGTTTTGCTTTGTCTTTTTTTTCTTAAACATGGAATTAAGCTACAATAGTCATTTATCAAAGCAACATAAACACCTGGCCATCTTAAAAACCAAGGAAAATCAAAACCAAAATGCATCGCTGAGCACAACCAGAATACTGGAGAATTTAAAAACCACCAAGTTGAAAATGGATAGTCATGGCTCTTATGACTGTTACTTTACTGTGATTCTAAATTGGTATCCAAGCTCAGGAAGGAGTGTGGCTGA
This sequence comes from Dugong dugon, assembly GCA_030035585.1. Taxonomy (NCBI): domain Eukaryota; kingdom Metazoa; phylum Chordata; class Mammalia; order Sirenia; family Dugongidae; genus Dugong; species Dugong dugon. The sequence continues at coordinate 102,418,618 of CM057469.1, read as the reverse complement.
ACTTCCAGTGCTATGGAAACGCTACTGTGAAGGTCAAACTCAGCCATGTTTAAATTTCCAACAATAATGTGCCACCAGCTATTGTTGGCTTCCTGGGACCAACCACACCCCTGAGCTGCAGAGACCTAAATGCCCAGCCACTTCCCTGACTTGTGATTCTGTACCTGGTGATCGCTATTTTTCTACTTGAGTGTTTAACCCCCTTTAGTTTTGTACTTGTGCATTTCTATAATAGTACACACTCTTTTTTGATCCTAACCTAATTTAGATAGAAAAGTATTACATATTTTCGGATATTCTTAACCATTACGTGCTTAGGGTTTATTTGTTCGTGGCATTCAACCAACGATCCTTCCTCTGTGCGTTTAGTTTTACCCCAGGAGGGAATAATTTGAATTTGTTTCAAAATTCTCGCCTTTTATTTGCTTTTTCCTTTCTTATGAGTTTGTAATTTAGTTCTGCTGACACAGTTGGTTAACCCCATACTGAGGAACTGATTAAAAACACTTTCTAAAAATGTCTCTTCCTATTGCTGGTGTTAATCAGCATTTTTTTTTTTTTTTTTTTTGGCCTATCACTTCTGTTTGTTGGTTTGTTTATCAAAATCTTTCCACCTCAATAATTCTAAATGGACATAGTTAAAAAGCTACATACCCAGTTCTTTTTACTCTGAGCTAGTTCTCTTTGTACAGTCTCTAATGTGCCTACTACTTTAGAATAATTCCCAGGAACAGCAAGCAGTCTTAAAGAATCCTATAAAACGACATACATGCTATGAGCAAACCGGCACAATAACCAGGTTTGCTCTCTTCCCTGCTCTTATGAGACCGTGCGTTTGCATACCAAATCCCCTCTCGAGGAATACTTTCTCAAAAAATCTTAATAGTTGCTTTAGATAAACTGAGAGGAGCTGCTTAGGATTATTTATACACTTTTACACCCCAGTTAACCCAGATACCAAGGACATTCCCACTATCCTACCCCTGTTTTCTTGGAAACTTTCAAGCAGACGTGAGCACCAGCAACTGTTGCAGAGTTCACCTGCTTTGCTCATTATCACTGACATTTTTTTGGATAGTGATAAAAATGCAAGTCTGTTGCAAATTTCATAAGTCAGTCTTTTCTCTCTGCTCTGCTGTCAGGTTGCCATTCTCAGAATGTCACCATATGGTCACTCCTTGTCCCAGGTGCTCTCAATTTGACTGGAAATGTTTGACTTTGGGTCCTGTTGCCTGTAACTGATAAGATTTTACCCACTTTTTGGTTTCACATTGTCTTGTTCAGGATATTATTATTCAGGTGAAGTTAATTATCCATCCCTATCAAGTCTTTGCTATCCGGGGATAAAAATGAGTATTTTAATTTTGTCCTTGCTTTAAACATTTCACAATTTGCAAAACATGCCCCCCTAGCCAGGCTTAAGTAAGATATTGAATGAAGAACGTATCATTATCATCTCCAGTTTACATGCAACTGCTTATAACTGGAAGTTATACTGGAATTCAGCCTGCCCAGGTCTCATAACAATCTGGAAAAATCTCCCTGTAACAGCATCATAGTGGTATGTTAAACATTTACGGGGAAGGCAGGAGAAAAAATGAGAAGACATTTATTGTTGCTTGAAATTTTTAATTATTTTCTCTTTCTCTCATTGTCTACTGTAAGATTAGAAATATTTAAACTCCTAGAATATAGTCCCAGAAAGTTTCACTATTTCCAGTGCCCAGATATTTTGAACTGTTTAACTGTAGACAATGTGAATTTTTTGCTTCTTTATATTTCAAAGTCATTTTTTGTTGTGCAAATAATGTCTATTTTGAAAGATTATACTCAAAATGATGTATAGAACACAAGGTTATTATATAGATTTGTTATAGTTCTTTTATTCCATAAATATAATATTTGTTTCATTCTTGTAGTTTTTTTAATATTTAAAAAATATAATGTAGACATAAATCAATTTATGACATGGCATAGCCTGGTTTTCAAGGAGACAGCAATTCAAACTTTCCATTTAAAGAGAGAAGAAAGCTGCCTTCAGGAAATATTAGTTAATCGGCAGGAGTCCTTTTCAGAGCAGTTACCATGGGATTGAGAAGTATTTGCTAATTATAACAGTGCACTAATTATCGCTTTTACATCTCATCTTTCTGTCTTTCTGCCTAAATTCACTTCTAATTATATGGTACCCTTTTTGCATATGATGTAACTAAAAATATTGCTTTTATCGGATATGAATTCTTTTACTTGGATATATTAAAGATATAGTTTCACTTCCCAAATATTTTCTCCTGCAATATAGTGAAATCTTTTGATTGTGGGTTGAATAATCTGTCATATTCGGTGGTGGGGAGAGGTGAGGGGCAGGTACCAAGATTTAAATATTAGACATTTTGAATCATCCAAGTAGACTCGAAAAAATGATCAGCCTTGTCATGGCTTCTGTTCTTAAGAGAACAGTTAGATGAATAGAGCCAGACCACCCACTCAGGGTCACTATCATCATTGTTACCGTCGTCATCATATTTTGAATACTTTACAGAATTTCTGAATTTTTAATGGATGAACAGATATTTTAGACATAGTTTAAATAAAAGAAAGGTTATTGGGTCAGGAATCTATCTTAGTGTGAATAGTTTGTCATCTGAATCACAGAAGTGGCTTAACAACAACAGCAAACTCCACTTCCTATATTTTGAGTCCCCCTAGGCTTGTTGAAAAGTGGTGCAACAGTTAAGCTGCTGACCTAAAGGTTGGAGGTTTGAACCCACCCAGCAGTTTTTTTGGAGAAAGACCTGGTGATCTGTTTTCATAAATATTACAGCCAAGAAAACGCTATGGGACAGTTCCACTCTGTCACATGGGGTCCCTTTAAATCTGGATTGACTCCACAGCACCCAATAATAACAGAAAGCCTTGTTGAAGTGAAAGACAAGAATTCACTGTCTAGGGCAGTTCTACTCTGTCCTATAGGGTCGCTATGAGTCAGAATCGACTTGACAGGACACAGCAACAACAATAATGAGAGTGAGTTTGGCTCGCCTCCCCAAAGCAGGAACTTTTTCTAGGCGGGGTGCTTGTAGCAGTGATTTGCTGCCAAACACAAGCTCAACCTCACTCAAAATACAGGCTCATATTCTTGCTGTTAGTTTGACTAATTTGTGGGTGTCCAACTTTCTCTAACTCCACTCCTGATCGTACTTTATTGATTATAAACTTTAATGCACACATATTCATTTTAGTGTTTATTTGTTTTTAAAGAAAGTGTAGGGAATTATTTATAAGCTTTTAAAGGAACAACTGATAGGGTGCTCGAAGCTTCTGCAAAAACAAACAAAACCTGCTCTGCAGCATTTAAGGCACATATAGCTATATGGACAGGCAGTTATTGATTTAGGGTTCAGAGGGCGGTAGAGAGAAGTGGCAGAGACAGGTTAGGAAGAGAGGGAGCATTTATCGAGGGCTTACTGTATGCCAGGCACTGGGATAGGGGCTTTTGTATACCTTTCATTTTGGTAGCATCCCAATCTACTGAGAGTTGTTACAACAATCAAATTAGAGCGCTAGGATTTGATATATCTTTTAAGTTGAGTTGCACTGAGCTGAGAACTTAGCCCTTGTGCCATTAGTTTCACTTTTATGCTCTGCCCCAGAATTATTTACATCCATCCAACTCCACATGCTCAATGGCCCAGCCAACTAAGGAGGCAGTTGGTACTTGAGAGCCATGTGGAGGCATCGCCTGCAACTAGAGACATTTCCACAATGGTAGAACTTCCTTATTTGGACCAAGACCCCTTCCCATCACCCCTCCTCACCTCCTGTCTGCAAGGTCCCTGATCTGGAAACCAAGAGGACTTGACTCTATTTTTTATATTCCTTACAGCTTCCGTGATTCGTGAATTTATTTGATTCTGCTAATGCCAAATATTTACAGCTGAACAGGGAGAAGACAAGCTAATCATAAACAGAAGTTTCCTGACTAAAATCTTAGGTCAAGAGAAATGAGTTAAGTATTTTCTGACTCCAACAATCAGAAATGCATTCCTTCGTGGCAATTATAAGACACACTGAGAAACAAAAAACATTTTTTTTCTTTTGCCATTTCAGTTACAATGTGTTATGGAAGTGGAAAGTTTCCAAAGGGGTGGAGCAGTACTCCTAACGTGAAGACGTTGCAGATCTGGACCATTTCTTGACTGTTTGCTGGGTGCTTTAGAATGAGAAACCATCCTTCTCTGGGCTAAATAAAATAATGTTAACATTACCTCCTTCAAAATGGTGTTCTGATGTTTAATCAGTGTTGATAAATCTCTTCAAGATCCTCGAATCATAATTGCAACATAAAGTACAAACTATTATTCTTGGAGTAGGGTAATTTTAGCCAATTAAAGCTCCTGTGAGCTATCACCTGGGTAGGAAACATTGTTATTACTTTGCAAATTACTTTGTACTTAGGTTTCCTCATGTTTGCTAACTGTGAGCAAAAGTCCCATTAGAACCAATAGAACATTTGCCCCGTTGACTTTGATGGGAGGTTCCAGTGAGGAACAACATGCTGTCATGCTGTGCTAAGGGCGGGGCAGGAGGACCGAAATCTCTTTGAGGATGCGTCTCACTCAGTGCCATTAACTGTTCTAGGCAGAGGCTATGTGATTAATAACTGGACACAGCACATCATTACTGTGAATGCAACCATCAGGAGACTTTGAGTTTTAAGCTACAAGTCAAGTTGGTCTATGAGATATGCCCCTGTTTCTAGAGAAAGAAGTCTTGTGATCAGTTTGCATTGTTTGCTATTTTTTGTAGTTGGATTTTTTTTCCCTTTTTTTTGTGATTTAGGGGAAAGTGTACAGAGCAAATTAATTTCTCATTAAACAGTTAATACACAAATTGTTTTGTGACATTGGCTGTCAACCCCGTGATGTGTTAATACTCTCCTCTTCTCCACCCCGGGCTCCCTGTTTCCATTTGTCCAGTTTTCCTGTGCCTTCCACCTTCTCAACTTTGCTGAAGGGTGAATGTCAGGAGTGACGTTAGTAATGAGTTAAAAGGATATTCTGGGGCCATACTCTCAGGGTTTCTACAGTTTCAGTCAGACCAGCAAGCCTGGTCTTTTTTTTTTTTTTTTTTTCTTGTGAATTTGAAGTTTGTTCTACATTTTTCTCCCACTCTGTCTGGGACCCTCTATTGCAATCCCTGCCAGAGCAGTTGGTGGTGGTAATCGGGCACCTTCTAGTTGTTCTAGGCTCAGTTGCTTGTGGTAGTTGTGGCCATTAGTCCTTTGGACTAACATTTGCCTTGTGTCTTTGGTCTTCTTCATTCTCCTTTGCTCCAGCCAGGATGGGACCAGTAGATGTATCTTAGGTGGCCACTCGAAGGCTTTTAAGACTCCAGTTGCCACTCACCACAGTCAGATGTAGAACATTTTCTTTATAGAGTATGTTATGCCAATTGAGCAAGATGTCCCCCAAGACCATGGTCCCCAGCCCTCAGCCCAGTAGCTTGGTCTCTCTTGGATGTGTCTATTAAGCTATTTTTAATAAGTCTGCCCTTCGAAACAATTGCCAAAGCATGGAATTGATACTCAATGTAACCTAGAAAGCACTAGAAATTACCTGTCATGTTTTAAATGGGCCAGTTCAGACATTGCTTTTAATTAATTAATTAATTGATGTGTTTATACAATAAATTATGTATTGATTATCCCTGTGTCAGAATCTGAATTAAGGAAAACCTAAAGCAATGTCCACCCAGAGATGCCTCAGAAGGAAGGCATATTGATCTACTCCCGAAAAATCAGCCGTTGAAATCCCAGTGGAGCACAGTTCTACTCTGACACATACAGGGTCGCCATGAGTTGGAATAAATTTGGTGACAGCTAGTTTTAGAGAAATGTAAGAGGGTGAGAATCTTGTAGAAGAGTGTGCTCAGTGGTGGTTGTCTTCATGGCCAGTCCATGTGTCATTTTAGCTGTTGGTCTTATTTTGGAAGTTATTCTGGAGAGCTGTATTGTCACGTTGAAGGAAAATGACACCCCACTTCCACCTCAATCCACAGCTGGGGTTAATTCATCAGGCTTTCCATGAATGTTTATTACATTCAAGGATAAGAGAGGCATTTGTGATAACTAACCCAGGAAATAAGGAAAAAGGATGGCTCATATTTTAGGCCACAAATTTTTGAAGTTTATATGGGAGGTAAAATGAGCTAATTCTATCCTTTTTAGAGTATGCAACTGCTTAGTTATGTTAGTAATAATTGTCTCTTTTCTTTCTTTCCGCAACCCCCTTTGGATTATATCAAAATTATAGAGACTATTGAATAAACACAGCAGAAAGTTAAAAATTAAATTATCAAAATGAGACAGAAAAATAAAGAAATATAAAAGAAGTAAAAAATCTATAATCCCACCAACCAAATGCTACTAATAACAATTTATTTCTTCAGATGTATGCTTTTATGCAATTACGTGGTTTTTCTTTCCATTACATCATATCTGATTTTGAAACTGTTACATAAACTGTATATCTATTTCTAATGTCTGCCTAATATTCCAAACCTTAGGTAACCATAATATAGCTGTCTCCTTATTTTTGAACATGTAATTTGCCTCTAGTTTTATTTTTCACTCTTGTAAATTAAGCTACAAGGCATATTGTGTGTGTTTGTAGCGTGTGTGTGCATATGTAGATTCTGTATTTTTTAGATACATGGAAGTTAGAATTCTGGATCTTTAAAGGGTAGTAAACTTTTTTTTTTTTAGTTTAATTATTTTTTTTATGTTGTAATTTAAGTGAAAGTTTACAATTTAAGTTAGTCTCTCATACAAAAATTTGTACTTACATTATTATGTGACCCTAATTGTGCTCCTTATACTGTGACAGCACACTCCTCCTTTCCACCCCTGATATCCTGTGCCCATTCAGCCAACTCCTGACCCTCTCTGCCTTCTCATCTCACCTCTGGACAGGAGATGCCCATGTAGTCTCATGTATCTACTTGAGCTAAGACGCACACTCTTCACAAGTATCATCTTATGTACCATAGTCCAGTCTAATCTTTGTCTGAAGAGTTGGCCTCAGGAATTGTTTTAGTTCTGGGCTGACAGAAAGTCTGGGGGCCACGCTTTCTGGGGATCCTCCAGTCTCAGTCAGACTGTTAAGTCTGGTCTTTTTACTAGAATTTGAGTTCTGCACCCCACTTTTCTCATGCTCCATCAGGAACTCTATTTTGTATTCCCTGTCAGGGCAGTCTTTGGTAGTAGCTGGGCACAATCTAGTTCTTCTGGTCTCAGGCTGATACAGTCTCTGGTTTATGTGGCCCTTTCTGTCTCTTGAGCTAATACTTTCCTCGTGACTTTGGTGGTCTTCATTTTCCTTTACTCCGGGTAAGTTGGGGCCAATTGATGCACTTAGATAGCCGCTCGCTAGCTTTTAAGACCCCAGACGCCACTCACCAAAGTAGAATGCAGAACATTTTCTTAATAAACTTTGTTATGCCAATTGACCTAGATGTCCCCTGAAAACATGGTCCCCAGACCCTTGCCCCTGCTACTCTGTCCTTCTAAGTGTTTGGCTGTATTCAGGAAACTTCTTAGCTTTGGTTTAGTCCAGTTGTGCTGACATCCCCTGTAGTGTGTGCTGTCCTTCCCTTTACCTAAGATAATTATCGTCTACTATCTAGTTAGTGAATAACCCTCTCCCTCCCTCCCCACCCTCGTAACCATCAAAGAATGTTTTCTTCTGTGTTTAAACCTTTTCTTGAGTTCTTATAATAGTGGTCTTATACAATATTTGTCCTTTTATGACTGACTAAATTCACTCAGCATAATGCCTTCCAGATTCCTCCATGATATAAGACGTTTCATGGATTCATCTTTGTTCTTTATTGTTGCATAGTATTCCATTGTGTGAGAATAGCATAATTTGTTTATCCATTCGTCCATTGATGGGCACCTAGGTTGTTTCCATCTTTTTGCTATCATGAACAGTGCTGCAATGAACATGAGTGTGCATATATCTATCTGTGTGATGGCTCTTATTTCTCTAGGATCTATTCCAAGGAGTGGGATTGCTGGATTGTATGGTGCTTCTATCTCTAGCTTTTAAAGGAAGCACCAAATCGATTTCCAAAGTGGTTGTACCATTTTACATTAAAGGATAGTAAACTTCTTATGGCTTTAAAAATATTTTGCTAGATTGGATACAGGGACTTAAACCTTTTTCTCCCCAAAATTTGTAGGTGAAAATAAGCCATAATTTAAAAAATTGGATTTTTGATTACACATAAACTTTAACATAACACTGTTTAGTAGTTATTCTCTTTCCTTTTTGAATTGTCTGTTTCTCTTCTTTGTGAATTTATCTATTAGGGGCATTTTGGCTTTTAAAATTCAGAATCTTCTTTGTTATATGAACCAATACACGAAACCAACATATATGATGCTTTTGAAGAAATATTAATGGAATTAAAAATGCTCATAAAATTAAGAAGACAAAACTAAAAAGAGATTTGTCATAATTATGTAGATGTTTTAGTGTGCCCAAAAGAACTAAATCAATGATGGGTATAAATATTTAATTGTGGTTATACAATGGTGAGTAATATTTGTTTTCTTCTTTCTGCTCTTCTGTATATTCAAGATTTCCAAAATGACTGTGTACTTTTTAAAATAAATCAGAAAAAAGAGTTATTTTAAAAAATACTTTTTTTTAATTTCTTACAACTCAACTTCTTTTTTACTTGAATATTTTCAAGACCAAGAGTTTCATTTAAACTAGTTGTTATTGTTAGGTGCTGTTGAGTTGGTCCCAACTCATAGCCAGCCCATATACACCAGAAGGAAACACTGCACAGTACAGAGCCATCCTCACAATCATTCTTAGCTTGAGCTCATTGTTGCAGCCACTGTGTCAATCCATCTCGTTGAGGGTCTTCCTCTTTTCCCTGACCCTCTGCTTTGCCAAGCATGATGTCCTTCTCCAGGGACTGGGGGTAATACGCAATTTGGAGGCCACAGGCAATTGAAGAAGTATTTTCTGGAGGATTATTTCCTTTGTGAAGCCAAAAATTACTAAAGAGATGCTTGGGAAGGGAAGAGAGCAGTCCCTTGTCCATTAAGTACACAAGGATATTCAACGAGGATTTTTCTGTGACTAAACTGTATTGACCAAACACTTCTCAGGTGTTTCTGGCATCATAGTCCAGGCTGTGCTGGGGTTTTGCACAGTGAGGTTTCTGTGTAGTTTTCTGCCCGAATTTTCACAGTGACAAGTTATCATGGATGAGAAGGGCATACAAATTTATACCTAGATGTCCAGTTTTTTTTTTTTTTTAAGTGTCCTTAACTTAAAACATCTATTTTGCACACAGTGAACCTTAGAATTTCTATATTCGGTCACTTAAATACAGAAATTTATTGTTTGCAAAAGGATAATAGATAGAAAAGCTAGAAAATTTCTGTTTTGGTTAGTAGTTAGAATAACAGCTGGAGCTGGGTCGTTCCCACCTCTCACTCTAACTAAGGTACCAGTCCTTACCAACGGTGCCATACTCCAAATGCAGATAAATACCAGAGAATAATAAAAGCAACCTCTTGGATGCTTAGCTTAAAAGTCTCAATGAAGAGTGATTACCAAGACAGTTGCAAGGCATATATTTTAGAAATTCCTCTAAACCTCCAGGGTACACAAGTAACAGTCAGAAGAATTTCACAGAAATAATAAATTTGTTATTCCTCGATGTAGGTAGTTAGTCTTCTACATTTGAGTAGCTAGTTCTCTATGAGAGTATATGTTTAAAATCAGGATTTTGTTTTCACCCTCAGGATAACCTTCCTGGACTAAGTAAAGGGAAAAAGCACTTTTTCTTTGGAAATGAAAATCCTACAAAGAGTAAAGCAGGGCATGTTGGGGGTTAGGAAGCTGATGAATCACAGTCTTGCTCCCTCCCAACCCTTGAGTCAGGGACCAGTTGAGCAATTCACATAGGAATGTGACAGATGGAGAGAACATCAGCTTTGGGGGGAAAATGCTGACTGGAAAACAAGGCTTAGATCTAGGCTGGCTAATACTTATCACCCCTGTTTTAGTTAAAGAAAACCACTCAGCATAAGCCTCCTAACCCAGGGGCAGAATATGTGAGTACTAAGCATAGGCTGCTTGAAATAGAAAGAGAACCCCACAGAGGCTGAGCTTCCAAGCTTAGCTATCTCCACACATCCTCCTCCCCAGTCTCACCAATTAGGAAAGCCGATTTCTCTCAGAGAACCTTGAAGGGAGGGGGCAGAGAGAAAGACGTAGGAAGGCCTTCTCTCATAGTTTTACCCCATAAGAGTGGAAGCTCCCCCTTCTATGGAAATGAGCAGGGTTGGATACCCCTTCCTCATAAATAAATGTGGCAAAACACGGTTGAAAAGTAAGGATTAGTGGTGGCCTCTTGGGGTGTGCCTAAACTGACACTCTTAGGACTTCCAGGGGAGGTTGACAATGTATTTGCCCCTAAAATTATCAAAACAAATAACAGCAAAAAGTCTCTACCAAGCTCATTAAACAATGTTTGATTAAGTTTGTGAAGACAGAAGATACTGAGAGTCTTGAGGTACAGATCTTATTCACCCTTCTGGATTCAGTATTGTAGGGAACACAGATGGGCACATTTCTCAAAAAGCTACCTTTGATTGACAGGGTGTGTGGTCAATCAAGGGGAGAAAACCTGAAGAACCCATTCTAGAGAGAAAACCCATTCCTTACTTCCATGGAGACTGACTCACAAACAAATGAGAAGAGCCACCAGAACTCACAATCTGAGTGTCCTCTGTTTGGGAAGAAGAGAAGAAATAGTTCAGAGTAGAATTATTCAGAGGGCATAGACTCCAAGCACATGCAGAGATTTTACAGAAAGAAAAGAGGAAAGAAATAAGACAAAGAACTCCTGGGGTATTACTGGCCCAAACGAAGAATAGAGTGAAAGTCCTTATCTGGTTTGTGCTCAGTGAAGCTTTTTGCCTGTTTAAATAGCCTTCCCCGAATATCCCATCATGTCCAGTCTCTAGGAAAGGGAGAGGAATGGCACCTGCACTTTGGTAGAGATAGGTGAAGCTGGGAAAGAAATCTCAGTGTTGCTTCTTTCTGAGGATAGCAGGTGTCTACTATTCCATGAATTGGAGGAAAAATGTAAAACTCAAGACTATGCCCCATAAGTAGAAGATAAACTTCTAACTAGGCAGAGTAATTCTAAGTGGGGAGATTTAAAACATTACAGAAGAAGAGAGCAGAACCAATCCACCGGCCATGGCTGATTTAGACCCTAGCTAGCTCACTGCCTTCCTTAGATGATGGAAATGCACAACCTAGAATAGCAATCCTTAACATATAGTCTTCAAACTGAAGGGAGTCTATAAACAGGACCCAGTTGGGGGGGCACAGAGAGTGACTGAGAACCCACCCACACCACATCCAAATCGAGAGGTAATCCGTGCAGATCTGTATTCATCAAAGGACAATAATCTGGAAATAAATGAGTTATAGTCTATCAAAAATACTGTAAGAAAGAAAGACATGATCGGCTAACTGTAGAAAAATATGGTTTGGCAAAAGACGTGCCATAGAAAAATATATTTGTTTGCAAGTGCTACGTGCTCTCAAAGGTATTAAAGAGAACATTAAGACTTTGAAACAAGTGATCCAAGTGTATAAGACAATTTATGAGTTGAAAAATAAAATTGAGGAGTGTATAATACAAAGTGAGAATTATCCAATGCTATTACGGATGTCCTGGTGGTACTATGGTTAAGAGCTACAGCAAGATACAACTGCTAACCAAAAGGTTGGCAGTTCGAATCCGCCAGCCAATCCTTGGAAACTCTGTAGAGCAGTTCTGCTCTGTCCTATAGGGTTGCTGTGAATTGGAATTGACTTGATGGCAATGGGGTTGGTTTGGTTTTTGGTTTATTAAGGAAGTAGGGGTTGCTGGGTGGCACAGATGGTCAAGCGATTGACTACTAGCCGAAAGGTTAGTGATTCGAACCCACACAGAGGTGCCTCAGAAGACAGGCCTTGCTATCTGTTTCCAAAAGGTCACGAGCTTGAAAACCCTATGTGGCAGTTCTACTCTGCACACATGGGGTTACCATGAGTCAGAATCCACTTGACAGCAAGTAACGACAACATTATGGAAATGGTATAATTGTTAGAGAAAGAAGCAGAATTGATGAGGTAGAAAGCTGAACCTGATGAATGGAGAAATAAATTGAGAAAAAGACAAACAAATGAAAAAAATTAGAGACGAAGCAATGGTACAAAAACAGAGAGTGGAGATCCAACAAATGAATCCTTTTTTCTAAAAAAAAAAGGAATAGCGTAAATGGAACAAAAAATGTGACTCAGCATTCTAAAAGAAGAAACATTCCTGAAATAAAGGAAAAATTCCAATTCAAAAAGGCAAGTCATGTTACAGGAAAAAATGATCCAGAATGATAACCTCAATATCCTAGTGAAATTACCTAAAAATTTAAAATACAATCCTACAGACTTTCGGCGAGAAAAACAAGTCACCTCCAAATGGAATTAGAGTGCTCCCAGACTTCTTCATCACAACTTTCAGTATCATAATGGAACAATATAAGGTTATGAGGATAAAAAAGTATGATGCAAAGATTTTTGTACCTGCTGTATAAAAGCCACAGGAAAACATTCTGAAATATGCAAGGTCCCAAGAAATAGCAACAATAAGCTCTTCTTGAGAATGCAATTTAGTGAAGAAATCTAACCAAATAAGCAGTGAATCAAAAGGAAGAACTCAGATATGAAAGACTGAGGGAGAACATTGAAGCTATTTAAATATAGAAACAAGCCTAAACAACTGTAGGAGTGTTAAACATCCTAAATGCTATGGACAAGGCATACCATATAAAACTGATCACGTGATGACCATGGAACTGAACTGAACCTGATGCCCTTGACTAGATTCTGACTAATAGCGACCCTGTAGAACAGGGTAGAACGGCCGCATAGGGTTTCCCAGGAGCAGCTGGTGGATTTGAACTGCCAACTGTTTGGTCAGCAGCCGTAGCTCTTAACCACGGCACCCTGGTGCACAAATCCTAAGAGCCTCATTGGAGGGTGTGGGGGAAGGGTGAGAGATGAGGTAGGATGTCCCAGGATAGAGAGTCAATAATTTATGATGATAATCAAGAAATAGGAGCATAAACGTATTATTTAAAGTTATAAAGGTAATTACTAAGGCAACAACAAACGATTCTAAACTGCGCAAATTAACATAAGAACTAAAAGAAAAGAACAGAAAACATAAGCTATCTTGCAAAAAAAGAAAAAAGAAAACAGTATCAAGGAAATTTTAAAAACAAGAATGAAAATGATATCAACAAAAAACTAATTAAGATGGAACTTATCTATTATATCAATACATATAAATGAGATCACCTGTTAAAATGACGCCTCTCAAATCGAGTCAAACAAAACAACCATCTATATGCTGCATAAGAGGGACACCAAACAAAGAGGTTCAAGAAGGCTGAAAATAATAAGATGGGTATAGACACACAGGAAAAGAAAAGCGAATCAAGGAAAACAACATTAAAATTGGATAAGTTTGACTTTAATGCAAAAAGTGTTAAACAAGACAAAGAATGCTAAATTATAGTGAAAAATGATATCCACAGAACGACAAAACATTTATGAATACCTATGAACCAAGTTATGCTGCATCAGACTGCATTAAGCAAAATCTATAACAAATACAAGGAAAAATAGCCAGAAACAGAAGAACAGAAGAAGATATACTGTAATTAACAGGATTAATTGTCATATGCTAATAACAGAATACAATTGCTTTTCAAGTGTCATTGGTTTCTTTGCAAATTTCCATTCTATATCTATATCAAAAATCCAAAAGACAAAGAAACCACAGACCTCATTTTTCTGATCACAAAGTACTAAAGTAGAAATTAGTATAAAAATTCGAAATAGGGAAGAGTAATGTGAAATTAAAAAAAAAAATTTCTCTTAAACTCTTTGAATAAGTATCAAATCAAAATTAAATAATAGAACAGGTGGAGGAAAACCTTAATATAAAAAAGCATCTAGGAAAGTTGGGCCAAAAACACAGGCAAATCCTAGGAGTCAAGTTAGCTTTCTCTCACTCACCTGCTTGCAATCCATCAGTAAGTCTTGTTAATTCTTCCTCCAAAATATCTCCCTCTCAGTCCACTTCTTTCCATCTTCGTTGAAACCACTGTATTCCAAGTCATGTTCACCTTTGCATGTTCGAACACCTTGAGTGCCTCATTGTTGTGTTGGCTGTTTTGACTCTTGTCGCTCTATAGCTAATTATCCATATGGCAAGCAGGATGTTCTTTTGAAAATGTAAATGAAATCCACGTCTGTCTCAATATTTTCAGTGGCTGTCCTTCGCATTTTATTTTGCTGGCCCCATCTCCTACACTGTGTCATTTGCTGTGTGCCACTAACGCTGGCCTTCCTCTGCTCCTCAGACACATCAAACACAATTATCTTTTCAAGGTCATTCTATATTCTGGTTCCTCTGTTGGAATACTGTGTCCTCAGGAATGCAAGGATGGCTTAACATTAAAAAACTTATTCATGTGTAATTCTTCACATTGATAGGCTAACGTTGAAAACTTCAAAATGTATCTCAGTAGACACACAGAAAGCCTCTCATACAATTTAACATTCATTGATGATTATTAATAAAGACAATCTTAGCAAAATAGGCAAAGAAGGGAGCTTTCTCAAACTGATATAGTTTATCTAGCAAAATCTACGGCAAATGTCCTGCCTAATGGTGAAACAAACAGAAGATTCCCTTTGAAGTCAGGAAAAAACCCACAGTGTTCAGTGGTTTATTCAATATTGTGGTCCTAACAAGTGTAGTTAGAAAAGAAAAAAAAGCTAGTTACAGATTATATAATTATCTGCATAGAAAATCCAGAAGACTATATATATGCAGGTGAAATATTAGGAATAATAAGAATTCAACAAGATTACTTGATAAATATCAATATCAAAAAATCATTTGTGTTCCAAATACCAGGAACAATTAAAATGTAATTTAAAAGATACTACTTTAAGTAGCAACAACATTATAATATAAGATAGAAATCTCACAAAGGTTGTATATGATCTTCATGGCAAAAATTATGTTTTTGAAATATGTAAAAGAAAACTTTAAAAATGGAGATATAGATAATATTTATGGGTTCAAACACAATTCATAAATATGCCAATTTTCCCTAAAGGAAAAAAAGTAGCTAAGACAATTTTCAAGAAGAACAAGGAAGAGGATTTTCCCTACTAATTTTAAGTCTAATTATAAAGCTGTAATAATTAACAGTGTAGGAGTAACACAAAGATAGACACGTAGAGCTACAAATTAAGACAGCAATGAGTCATCTCACCTATTAAGTTGACAAGGATGAGAAATATTAATAAGATCTAGTTGTTGGTGGGTGAGAACTGGAGGAAAGAATTTTCATATATTCTTAGTAAGAATCTAAATTGGAAGAACATTTTAAAGCCAATCTAGCAATGTCTATCAGAATATTAAATGTTCATACTCTTGAAGTCAGTGTAAGGAGGTTTTCCTGCATATATACTTCCATATGTATAGACATTTTCATTGCAGCATAGTGTGTAACAGTGAAAAAATACAAAAAAAAAAAAAATTGAAGTCTATCAGTGGAGGACTCTTTAAATAACTTACTGTATATTCATAAAATAGAGTGTTATCAACCATAAAATGAGTTAAGTAAATCTACATATACTGAGAGGAAAGAGGAGCATAATATACTCTCTAGTGAAAAAAGCAAGTTGCACAAGTATCATATGATTTCATCTGAGCAAAACTATATGTGAGTGTTCATAGAAAATGCCTGGAAATCTTCCTTCATACAGTTCTGTACTTTTTGATCTCTTCTTTTTAAACAACGTAAAAAACTATTACTTTTTTTAAGAAAATGTTTAAAATGAACTGGCATCCATACATATAAAATATTATATCTCAAAAATTATAAATATTATTAATCTTTTTCTTATTTAAAATTTAGTAATTGTAATGTTTACCCTATTTTTACTTTCTAATTTTATGTTTGGACTATAATTTGCATTGTGCTCATTCTAATCTATTTCTCCTCGGTATCTTTTAGCTTATCGCATATTACTTGTTTATACAGAATACAATAAACTACTTCACATTCTTTTATTATTTTAAGTGTCATTTTCTAAAAGATATCACTATTTTATGTAGAAAACGTTGTTATTATTAATTATTATTATTACAAATATGTGTAAGAGTAGAATATCTTCATTTGCGTTTCAGACATTTTATAACTTTCAAATAAATAATAAAGTTTATTGATTCCTTTCATAAACATTTAATGTCCATGTGATGCACTTTTAAGGTTGAAAATCTCAATACACAAATGTTAGTAACAAAGAATGTAAATCTTAAATTTTCAAAGAAGGAATTGACATCAGTTTAATGTGGAAAAACAGATATTTATTTAAGTATCCCCTTCTCTCTTTTTCAAATCTTTCCCTCCTGGTAATGTAAACAACACGTGTTTTTCTTTTCTTTCTTTTGTCTGCTAATTCTTTTTACTTACTTATTTTTATATAATATTTTATTGTGTTTTTGGTGTAAGTCCACATAGCAAATTAGGTTCCCTTTTGACAATTTCTATACAAATCGTTCAGTGACGGTAGTTACATTTTTCACAATATGTCAGCATTCTCTTTAATTGCTTTCCAGTTGTCTCATTTCCAGTGCTCTAGTTTCCCTGCCCCTTTCCCCTTTTTATCTTTGCTTTAGAGTAATTGTTGATCTTTTAGTCTCATATGCATGTTTTTTTTTAATGGAGCATGGTGCTCACAGGTAATACCCTTTATTTTGTGTCTCAATTTGTTATTTCACTAAAAGGTGGCCTCAGGGGATAGTTTCGGTTCAAGATTTAAAGAGTTATCTCAGGGCGATAGTCCTGAGTTCTTTAGTCTCAACTGGTCCAGAAAGTCTGGACTTTTTAAGAATTTTAGTTTTGTTCTGCATTTTTCTCTCATTCTGTCAGGGACCATCTACTGTGGCTCTGGTCAGAATGATCAGTAGTAGAACAACTTATTTTTCTGTGAGGTTTTTTTGTGTTCTTCTGAGGGAAAATGTAAGTTGATAGAATTATATTTCTCTGCCATGCTGGGTATTCTTTGTTTAGCAAAGGCAAAGGCCAACAAAACAGGAGATAAAGACAATTCAAATCACATTTAAACTCAGTTCCTAATCTTTATTATCATCATATTATTATTAATTTTAAATTTAATTTTCTATTGATGATCGTTTATGTAATTCGAAACCTAAATATATAATATCTGTTGTTAAAGTGCTAAGTAAGTTACTAAAAAAAAAAAAAGAAAACTCTTAACACTATTAGCTATCTGAAAATCATCTTTTATTTTATTTTTTTTTTTACTCATTTTGCCCATCAGAATCTATTTCTTTAGGTTTAAACGTTTTACTGAAATAAACAATTTTGGAAGCATTTAGCTATCTGTGGGCTGGCACAAACCCTCTATAGTAAGTGGAACAGTACTAAATTTCTCCTCTTTATTTGAGGTTTTCTAAGTCAAGTCATGGACTACTCTCCCTCTCCTGAACTTATAGCCACTTTTTGCTTTTGAGTCCTCTGAATGTTTCCTCTTTGCTTTTCTCCACACCACTCCCAGCCTCCCCCTGTGCTTCCATTTTGCTTATCTGGGAGCTGTAGTTCAACCTTGGTTCCCTCTGACCTGGGGCAACCAGGAGCCGTTTAAATCCTTTGTTCAGAACATAGGATATCTCACAGGATATAGAGGAAGAGAAGCAAAGACAGACAGAAAGAGGAATCTTTTCCACCATGAAGAATAAAAGAATTTTCATATTCCTATACTCAAACCAGATAGGAAAGAAATGAGAAAAATGAGATCTTAGACTCTAAAAGCTAGAGTAGCATCTCAGAGGCCATCTAGTGCAAGTTAACCCTTTTAGGGACAAGGAAACTGAGTTAGCCAAAAGTTGACTTGCCCAATGGCCACTTACTTGGTTAATTGCTAAACCAGAAGGAATGATTAAAAATAAATTGGTTCTCATCTTTTGTGACGAGTAAGAAAGAATGAATTGAAAGTAGAGTTCTTTCCTAAACAATTAAGGAGGATGAAGAAGTACAATTCTAAACCAATTCAAGTGTCTCTTTTTATTTAAACTATAACTCTCTGAAGGCCATGATGCCAATAAATTAAGAATAGAGTCTAGCAAAACAAAAACAGGAGAAGGGTAAGAATGTTTGGGAAGATCAGTTTTCCCTTCACCTTCTCTTTATTTTGTGTATATCCTTTTGCAACTGCCGGCCTTCCCTCTACCTCATTCCAACAATGGCAGCTTGTGAGCGCATCCTAAGGTTCATAATCGAGCAGAATTCCCCCTCCTTCCAATCTAAGTTAAGGCTTCCTCAACTATTTAAAATTCATTTAATCTGGCAGTGTCTTAATTTACATATGGCATATAAAACGCATGATTAGGGACACAGGATGAAGTTTTGAAGTCCTACAGCCTGAATTCTAATTTCAGCTCTCCCACTCATCAACTGTGTGGCTTTTCATAAGACGCTGAAACTCTGTACCTCAGTTTCCTCATCTGTCAAATGGAGAGGATCATAGTTGTAGCCACTCCATAGGCTTGTTAGTAAGCACGCAAAAGTACTTGATTATATAATCTACTGTAATTATGTTAAAACACTACACTGAATTTGTAAAATGGCCTCTAAGGGGGTACTACCAGCTTCCCTGGAGCAGAAGTAGTAGGTAGGTTAAGGTGAGACCCTTTGGTTATCCTTCCTTCTCGAAATTCTATTTCATTTATTATCATTAAAACTAACTCCGTGTGTGAGTAGATGGCCTGATTAATTTAGCAGTTAGTGTTTTGAAAAGTACACCGTACTTGGCTAGGAAACATTAATTGCAGTGTCAGTTAAATCGTCATATAACGCTAAGCAAAATCTCTTGAACTTTCTCATCTTCTCTCCCTTTGCCTTCACTTGTCAAATGACTTCATCAAATAATACCAGCACAGTGGTTAAGAGGTTGGTGGCTAACCAAGAGGTCACAGTTCCAATCCACCAGCCGCTCCTTGGAAACCCTATGGGGCAGTTCTACTCTGTGGTATAGGGTGGTTATGAGTCAGAATTGACTTGATGACAATGGGTTTGGTTTGACTTACCTACATTACAGATAGGTTATAAGGGCAAAATTAGATAATATATGTAATGTGCATTGGCAAGTCTGTGAACAAACAAAGAAATGGAGCTAAAATTATTATTGTCCTAGGGCAATGTCTTAGTTATCTAGTGCTGCTATAACGGAAATACCACAAGTAGATGGCTCTAACAAACGGAAGTTTATTCTCTCACAGTCTAGTAGGCTAGAAGTCCGAATTCAGGACGCCAGCTCCAGGGAAAGGCTTTCTTTCTCTGTTGGCTCTGTAGGAAGGTCCTTATTACCAATCTTCTCCTGCTCTAGGAGCTTCTCAGCACAAGGACCCTGGGTCCAAAGGACACACTCTGCTCCTGGCACTATTTTCTTGGTGGTAGGAGGTCTCCTCTGTCTCTCTGCTCTCTTCTGTCTTTAATATCTCAAAAGAGATTGATTTAAGACTCAACCAGATCTTGTAGATTGAGTCCCGCCTCATTAACGTCATAGAGGTAGGATTTACAACACATAGAAAAATCACATCAGATGACAAAATGGTGGACAATTGCACAATACTGGGAATTATGTCCTGGCCAAGTTGACACGTATTTTTTTGGGGACACAATTCAATTCATGAAAGGCATATATCACTGATTTTTGTTTTTGAGTACCCAGTGGGAACAAAAAGAACCTGCAGTCCACATTTATTAGTTACCATGTATCCTTGGGCTCTTCTTAGCTGTGACAATTTTTCAGAATGTCTTTATTTGTGATAACTTTAACAGTTTTGAGTAGTACTGGTCTGGTATTTTGTAGACTGTCCCCCTAGTAGAATTTGTCTGATATTTTTCTCATGATTAGACTGGGGATATGGGTTATGGTTTTGTCTTGGGGGAGACCACAGAGATAAAGTGCCATTTTCATCACATCATATCAAGGGTACATACTATCAGCATGGATTCTTACCGTTGAGGTTGACCTTGATCACGTGGTTGAGGTAGTGTTTGTAAGGTTTCTTCACTGTAAAGTTACAGTTTTTTTCCTCCTTTCCATACTGTACTCTTTTGGAGGAAGTCACTAAATGCAACCCCACTTAAGGAATGTGGACTCATGGTCCTCCTTCTTGAAGGTAGAGTAGTGTCATGGATTGAATTGTGTCCCCAAAAAATATGTGTATCAATTTGGCTAGGCCATGATTCCCTGTATTGTGTGATTGTCCACATTTTTGCCTTCTGATGTGATTTTTCTATGTGTTGTAAATCCTACCTCTGTAATGTTAATGAGGCAGGATTAGCGGCAGTGATATTAATGAGGCAAGACTCAATCTACAAGATTTGGTTGAGTCTTAAATCAATCTCTTTTGAGATATTAAAGAGAGAAGCGAGCAGAGAGACAGAGGAGACCTCCTACCAGCAAGAAAGTAGTGCCAGGAGCAGAGCGTGTCCTTCGGACTCAGGGTCCCTGCACTGAGAAACTCCTAGAGCAGGAGAAGTTGGATAATAAGGACATTTCTCTGGAGCCAATGGAAAGAGAAAGCCTTCCCCTGGAGCTGATTCCCTGAATTTGGACTTCTAGTCTACTAGACTGCGAGAGAATAAACTTCTGTTTGTTGAAGTCGTCCACTTGTGATATTTCTGTTATAGCAGCACTAGATAACTAAGACAAGTATCAAGATGAATTATTTGAAATTCTTCTGCAGGGAGATTTGTTTCTTTTCTCCCAGTTATTTATTTATTCAAATATTTATTTATGTCAGTACGGACTCAAGGGTATTTATTTTATACTCTGCATTATAGCACAATACTACTTTATTTATTTTATTTGCTCAGATTGTCCCAGGTTTGGCCACTGGGAGCTCTTTCAGCTGGATCCTGAATCTCTTTGACATACTCTCATCAATGTGGGTTTTTTTTTTTTTTTTCCACTTCCTTACTTTCTGGCACTGTAAGATGCTCCAGGCTCATCTTCTTTATTTCCTGCCTCAGTCCTAGAATCAGCCTTTCTCCAAGGATCTCTGATTCCTTTTTTAAAAATAATATTTTATTGTTCTGATTCCTTTTATTGGAGAATGGTATTAGAAACCAAGATCTGTGTGCTAGGTGTCCTTACTGTTACCGGGACGTTTTGTTATTGCTTCTAGGCCCTCTTAGCTGACAGAGAAAGGAATTATATGTGTGTCTACCAACCACTATATATATAAATCTCTCCATGTATCTATGCATATATCTACAAATATTGCTATATGTAACATCTGTATCTATATTAAGCTAAGCATGAGCTCATACTGATATTTCCAATCTTAATCCATTACCACATGGACCTTGCTAGCCTCCTCCCCTTGCTTGTCTGTAAACTCCCTCTCCAACAGTGACAAACCTGGATTCTGCCAACCACTATCCATTAATGGTTCAATTTTAGTATTCATGTATAGCAGTATCAGAATTTTTAACCCATATTCCCATGGGAAATGATGTTATCAACTAGAGTACAGTACTTACATAAAGTTTATTTTGCCTTTACTCTTACACACTTCACTCGTTTCCAAAGTTGCTTACGTTAGCACCTTTCCCCCTCATTCCTTTCAGTGAAGTTTGAATATGATACATCTAGGTATAAACGTTGTGGTATTTATCCTGTTTCCTGTATTCTGAGTTTCCTGGATCTGTGATTTAGTGTCTGTCATTAATTTTGCAAAAATCTCTGCCATTATTGCTTCAAATATTTCTTCTGCTTTATTCTCTCATTCTTTTTGATATCCCCATTACACATGTTACACTTTTTAAAATTGTCCCATAGTTCTTGGATTTTTGGATCTAGATTTTTCTCATTCCTTTTTCTTTTTGCATTTTCATTTGGGAAGTTTCTATTGACATATCTTCAAGTTCACTGATTTTTCTCTTTGACCGTGTCTAGTCTAGAGATAGGGCCACTAAAGGCATTCTTCATTTCCCCTTATACTGTTTTTAATTTTTAGCATTTCTTTTTTTTTTTT
Source organism: Dugong dugon (assembly GCA_030035585.1). Lineage (NCBI taxonomy): Eukaryota > Metazoa > Chordata > Mammalia > Sirenia > Dugongidae > Dugong > Dugong dugon. The sequence goes on along the minus strand of CM057469.1, from coordinate 102,396,376 downwards.
TTTTAATTGCACTTCAGGTGAAGGCTTACAGAACAAATAGTTTCTCATGAAACAGAAGTACACATGTTGTTTTATGACAATGGTTAACAACCCCACAACATGTCAACCCCCTAACTTCTCAACCTTTTTTTTTGGTGAAAATACACATAGCCAAAGATACACCATTTCAAAAATTTCTACATGCGCAGTTCAGTGACATTGACTACGCTCTTCCAATTGTGCTGTTATTCTCACTTAAGATGAAGGCTTACAGAACAAAATAGTCTCTAATCTAACAGTTACTACAAATGTTGCCCTATGACAATGGTTAACAATCTCACAACACATCAACAATATCCTTACTCAACCTTGGGTTCCTTATCACCAGCTTCCTTGTCCACTTCTGCCTTCTGGCCCTTGTCACTGGACTCCTGTACCTCGTTAGTCTCATTTGGTTTTACGGGGCTGTCCACTCCCAGGCTGAACGGTGAACCTCAGAGATAACATCACCACTGAGCTAAAAGGGTGTCTCGAAACCCTCGGGGTTTCTCCAGTCTCCTTTAGGCCAGTAAATCTGGTCTTTTTTTTGTGAGTTAGAGTTATACTCTACATCCTTCTCCAGCTCTGTCCAGAACCCTCTGCTGTGATCGTGGTCAGAGCAGTCAGCGGTTTTATGGGCCTGTCTAATCTTTGGCTGAAGGGTGAACCTTGGGAGTGACTTCATTAATGAGCTAAAAGAGTGTCTGGGGGACATACTCTCGGGGTTTCTCCAGTCTCTGTCAGGCCAGTAAGTCTGGTCTTTTATTGTGAGTTAGAATTTTGTTCTACGCATTTCTTCAGCTCTGTCCAGGACCCTCTATTGTGATCCCTGTCAAAGCAGTCAGTGGTGGTAGCCAGGCACCATCTAGTTGTACTGGACTCAGTCTGGTGGAGGCTGTGGTAGTTGTGGCCCATTAGTCCTTTGGACTACTCTTTCCCTTGTATCTTGTTTTCTTCATTCTCCCTTGCTCCCAAAAGGGTGAGACCAGTGGAGTATCTTAGATGGCTGCTCACAGGCTCTTAAGACCCCAGACGCTACTCACCAAGGTAGAATGTAGAACGTTTTCTTTATAAACTATGTTATGTCAATTGAGCTAGATATTCCCCGAGACCATGGTTCCCATGCCCTCCATCCAGCAATTCAGTCCCTCAGGGATTTTGGATGTGTCTATGGAGCTTCCATGATCTTGTCTTGGACAAGTTGTGCTGGCTTCCCCCGTATTGTGTACTGCCTTACCCTTCACCAAAGTTATCACTTATCTATTGTCTATTTAGTATCCCCCCTCCACCCCTCCCATCCCTTGAAACCATCAAAGATTGTTTCTTTTTGTGTGTAAACCTTTTCATAAGTTTTTACAGTAGTAGTCTCATACAATATTTGTCCTCTTCTGATAGACTTATTTCACTCAGCATAATGTCCTCTAGTTTCATCCATGTTATGAGATGCTTCGTAGATTCATCATTTTCTTAATGGTTGCATAATACTCCATTGTGTGTATGTACCATAGTTTGTTTATCCATTCATCTCTTGATGGGCATCTAGGTTGTTTCCATCTTTTTGCTATTGTGAACAATGCTGCAATGAACGTGGGTGTGCATATGTCTATTCGTATGATGGCTCTTATTTCTCTAGGATATATTCCTAGGAGCCGGATTGCTGGATCATATGGTATTTCTATTTCTAGCTTTCTAAGGAAGCACCATAATACAGAAATCTACTCTTTCTGATACTAACATAGCCACTCCACCTTTTCTCGATTAGTGTTACTATAGTATTTCCTTTTCCATTCTTTTACTTTTAATCTATTTGTGTCTTTATACTTAATTTATATTTCTTGTGGGCAGGGCATAGTAGAGTCTTGCTTTTTGCTTTTTCTTAAAATCTAATCTTATGGTCTCAGTCTTTTAGTTGAGCTATTTAGGCAATTTACATTTAATGTGGTTTTTGATATGGTTGTGTTTAAATCTGTCATTTTAATATATGTTCTTTCCATTTGTCCCATCTGTTCTTTGCTCTTTCCTCTTTTTCTGTCTTCTTTTGGATTAATTAAATAATTTTTATGTTTCCATTTTATTGATTTTTTAGCTTATTAACTTTAACTCTTGATTTTATCACTTTAGTGGTGGCTTTAAATTTTATAATGTATGTCTTTAATTTATCAGTCTATCTTCAAGAGATATTGTACCAGTTTATGATAGTATAAGGATCTTACAATAGAATACTTCCATTTCTCCCTCCTGACACTTGTGTTACTTTTGTTATACATTTCACTTTTACATATGTTATGAACCCCACAGTACATTGCTGTTATTTTTGTTTAAACAATCACTTATCTCCTAGAGATATTTAAATAATAAAATAAAAATCTTATATACTTACTCATTAACATTTCTGGTGCAGATCATTCTTCTGTGTAAATCTGTGTTTCTATCTGGTATTTATTTTCCTTCTACCTGAAAGACTTTATTATTTCTTATACACATACTCCTCACTTATTGACTGTCTCATCTGATATTTCACATTTACAATATTTAAAAATCTACTCTCTGACTATTTGGTGTGTTAACAACATAGATCTGGCAATAGTGGATGCTGAGGTGTGAGGTGAGTGTAACGCTGGCTGTGATGGTTAAGATTATGTGTCAACTTGGTTGGGCCATGATTCTCAGTGGTTTGGCATTTATGAGATGATGTAAATTGGCAGTTATGTAATGATGTATTTTGGCAGTTATGTAATGATGTAATTTGGCAGTTATGTAATGACTTAGTTATCCTCCATTTTGTGATTTGATGTGGCCATCCTCTATTTTCACATAATGCTGATTTTCACATAATGACCTGGTCTTTGGAACCCAACCATGTCAATAAATGAGGAGTGGGTGTAATGCAGTTCCTCTGGTGATGAATTCTTTCAGTTTTTATTGTCTGAAAAAGTCTCTATTTTAGCTTCATTTTTGAAAGATATTTTCACTGAATGTAGATTTCCTTGTTGGCAGGTGCTTTTCTTTTTGTACTTTAAAGATGTTCTTCCGCTATCTCCTTGCTTACGTTGTTTCTGACAATACATCTGTCATCCTTATATTGTATTGGTTCCTTTGGCTGTTTTTAAGACTTTTCTCTTTATCTCTGGCTTTCAGCAATTTGATTATGATGTGTAGTTTTCTTCATGTTTCCTGTGCTTGGGGTTCATTAAGATGGTTGTATTTGTGGATACATTGTTTTCATCAAATTTGGAAGATATTCTGCCATTATCTCTTCACATAGTTTGTGTGTCTCTCTTTCTCTATTTTCTCCTTTGTGCACTTGGAGGCCACTTGAAGTTTTCCCACAGCTTACTGATTCTCTGTTCATTTTTTTTTTTTTAATCTCTTTTTTAAATTTTATTTTGGGTAGCTTCTATTGCCATATCTTCAAGTTCACAAAATCTCTTCTGTAATTCCTTCCTGTGTATTTTTCATTTCAGACATAGTAGTTTTCATCTCTAGAATTTTGAATAGGGTCTCTGCATATTACATGTCTCTAGTTAACTTTTTGAACAGGTAGAATACAGTTATAATTGTTTTAATGTCTTTGATAATTCTAACATCTGTGCTATTTCCAGGTTAGTTTTAATTGATTTTTCTTCTCCCTTAATTTTAGCATGTATTTTCTTTCTTCATTGTATGTCTGTTAATTTTTGATTGGGTGCTAGATATTGTGACTTTCACCTTGTTGACTACTGAATGTATTTATAATGATAAAAGTATTCTTGAGCTTTGCTCAGAAATATAGTTAAGTTCTTTGAAACAGTTTGATCCTAGAGGTCTTGCTTTTAAGATTCATAAGGCAAAAATGTTGCAGGGTTCAGTCTAGAAGAATTATTTCCCACTTTTGTGGTAAGACCTTTATGTCTATTCTACGCAATGTCTATGGATGTTTTCCTTTCCAGTCTGGCTGGAGGGAACAGGCACTATTATGACCCTGTGTGAGTGCCAAGTATTGTTATCTCTAATCCTTTTGGATGGGGTCTTTTTAGTCTTGGGTAGTTTCCTAACATGCACTGATTAGTACTCAGCTCAGTATTTGATGGGAACTCTCTGCAGATCTTTGCTGTTCTCTCTTGTGTGGTTCTCTCTCCTCCAGTACTCTCTCCTTTAAACTTTTGGCTGCCTTAGCATCCCTGGATTCTCAGCTCTCTTTCCTCAACTCAAGGGATCTTCCATGCTCTGCCTAAATTTTCCCTCCCTACAGTTTGGGAACTCTCTCAATGTCATTTGTTGCTTGATATTCAGTGTCTTAAAAACTTGTTTCATATTTTTTGTCTGTTTATTGGTTGTTTCAGGTAGGAGAATATATATGATCCCTGTTACTCCATCTTGTCCAGAAGCAGAAGATGCATGTGGTTTTTACTGAGTTAACAAAGTATCCATTTATATTTCCTCAAATAAACCTGGCTTTTCAAAGTGTCTCTGCCAATGGTTTTGACAAATTTTTTTTTTTTTTTAGAATCACCTGGGATACTCAATACAAATACATATTCCTTAGCACTACCTTAAGAAATCCTGATTCCATAGGTCTGGGAAGAGTTTAGTAATATGTCCCAGAACATTCTGCTAATGATAGTCTGAGGACCATACTTTGGGAAACACTGGGAGCTATTTTGCATACTGATTCCTCTGACTAAATTTTCTGTCTTACTTTTTTTCTCACTCTTTTAAATATATTTTATTTTTTAGAGCAGTTTTAGGTTCACAGAAAAAATGTACAGAAAGTACAGATTGTTTCCATAAGCCCCTCCTCCCTTGCACACCTTTTCCTTACTATCTTCTTGCTTGTGCTGTTTCTGACAAGAAATCTGCTGCGGTACATTTGTTAAAGTTGATGAGCAAATATCAGTACATTATTATTAACTAAAATCCATAGTTTACATTAGGGTTCACTCTTTGTGTTGTACTATCCTATGGGTTTTGACAAATGCTGATGTCATATGTCCACCATTACAGTACTGTACAGAATAGCTTCAGCGCCTTGAAAACATCTTATGCTCCATCTATCCATCTTTCTCCCCAACCCCCTTAGCCCCTGGCAAGCATTGATCTTTTTACTGTCTCAGTAGTTTTTCTTTTTCTAGAATGTCATGTAGTTGGAATCATAGAGTATGTAGCTTCTTCAGACTGGTTCATTTCATTTAGCAATATGAATTTAAGTTTCCTCCATATCTCTTTGTAGCTTGATAACTCATTTATTTTCATTGCTGAATAATACTCCACTGTACTGAGACACCACAATTTGTTTATTCATTAACCTATTGTAGGACATCTTGTTGCTGTTGTTGTTAGGTGCTGTTGAGTCAGTTCTGACTCATAGCGACTCTGTGTACAACAGAACAAAACACTGCTCTGTCCTGCACATCCTCATAGTCGTTGTTATGCTTGAGACCATTGTTGCAGCCATGGTGTTAATCCGTCTCATTGAGGGTCTTCCTCTTTTTTGCTGGTCCTCTAATTTACCAAGCATGGTGTCCTTCTCCAGGACGGATCCCTCCTGAAAACTTGTCCAAAGCATGTGAGACAAAGTTTTGCCATCCTCGCTTCAAAGGAGCATTCTGACTGTACTTCTTCCAAGACAAATTTGTTCATTCTTTTGGCAATCCATGGTATATTCAATATTCTTCACCAACACTGTAATTCAAAGGAGTCAATTCTTCTTCGGTTTTCCTTATTCATTGTCCTGCTTTCGCATGCACATGAGGCGATTGAAAACACCATGGCTTGGGTCAGGCACACCTTAGTCTTCAAGTTGACATCTTTGTTTTTTAACTCTTTAAAGAGGTCTTTTGCAGCAGATTTGCCCAATTTGTAGGACATCTTAGTTGCTCCAATTTTTGGCAATTATAAATACAACTGCTATATACGTCTGTGTATTGGCAGGTTTTTATATGGACATGCCTTTTCAACTCATTTGGGTAAATTGCTAGGAGCATAATTTCTAGATTGTATGGTTGGCCTATATTTAGCTTTGCAAAAAACTGGTAGACTTTCTTCTAAAGTGTTTGCACTATCTTTCATTCCCATCAGCAATGAATGGAGTTCTTTTTGCTCCACATCCTCATCCTCATTTGGTGTTGTTAGGGTTTGGGTTTTAGCATGAAAAAAGAAATAAATAAAAAATAAAAGAAAGAAATACTTAGGTATAAATCTAACAATATATGTACAGGATCTATATGAGGAAAATTACAAACCTCTGGTGAAAGAAATCAAAGAAGATCTAAATAAGCGGATGTATATTCCATGTTCATGGATAGGAAGACTTAACTGTATCAAGATGACAATTTTTTCCAACATGATCTATACCGTCAATCTGATCTCAATCAAAATACTGCAAGTTATTTTGTGGATATCAGTAAATTGATTCTAAAGTTTATATATATATTTATATATAATAGGGTTGATATGAGTCAGAATCGACTTGATGGCAATGGCAATGGTAAAGTTTATATGGAAAGCGAAAGACCCAACATAGCCAACACAGTGCTGAAGAACAGTTGGAGAACTGACTTACTGTAAAGTGACAGTGGTCAAGACAGTGTGGTATTGGTGAAGGAATAGACAAATAAGTCAGCAGAATAGACTAGCTCTTTTGCTACCATTGGCATAAATGGCATGCCAGCCATTTTTTTACGCATCTGGACCTCAGAGGAAAAAAACAAAAACAAAAACCAAACCTGTTGCCATCATGTCGATCTCAACTCATAGAGACCCAATAGGACAGAAAAGAACTACCCCATAGGGTTTCCAAGGAGCAGCCAGTGGATTTGAACTGCCAACTGTTTAGTTAGCAGCCAAGTTCTTAACCACTATGCCACCAGGGTCTGGATCACAGAGGTAGGGCTTTATTCTAGTTCTAATGCATTTAGCATCAAGGAGGGTCCCTTCTGAAATGTGTGAAGCTCAGCAGACCAAAGTTGGAGTTCATTGTTGTGTAGATGAAGTATTCTATTAGGTGATGCTTCCTGGATGTATTACCTTTGTAACTTTTGCCTTTTTTCCCTTTATTTCTGTGAGATAAGGTTTGCAAACATAATTATGGCTCTTCTGTGTGATAGTTAGGGAGCCCTGATGGGCTTGTTTTGGTTGTTCTGTGTCATATTTGGAAAACCAGAGGTTCCTCATGTAACCTAATGGAAAGGCACCCACAATAAATTACTTATCTGGCTCTCATTGGTATATTGTCATATCACAGATCAGTGGCGCCAGAGTGCCACTCACCTCATTGGTGGTTTGTATCATCATATCATAGTTTTCAAAGTTCTATTACCAATCAAAAATTTAAACACACTCAATTAGTAAGCATGCATTCTGATACTGAAAATACATGTCATTAAAAAAAAAATTAAGGAGAAAAAACAGAGTAAAGAAAGGGATAGAGAGCCTAGAAATAGACACAGACAAATATAGTCAACTGACCTTTGATAAAGGTGCAAAAGGCAATTCTACAGAGAAAGGATAGTCTTTTTATTGAGTAGTGCTGGAAAAACTGGGCAGCCACATGCCAAAAATATGAAAAAAAATGCATCTAGACAAAGCTCTTACATGTTTCACAAAAATTAACACAAAATGGATCATAGACCTAAATGTAAGATTTAAAACTACACAACTTCTAGAAGATAACATAAGAGTAAATCTAGATGATCTTGGGCTTGGCGATAACTTTTTAGACACAACATCAAAAGTATAATCCATAAAAGGAACTGATAAGTTGAACTTCATTAAAATTACAAACTTCTGCTCTGTTAAAGACACTTTTACAATAATAAAAAAACAAGCCACAGACTGATAAAGGACTTGTATCCAATACATACAAGGAACTTTTAAAACTCAGCAGAAAGAGAACAAGCAACCTAATTACAAAATGGGCAAAAGATCTGAACAGACACCTCACCATAGAAGACATATGGACGACAAATAAGCATATGAAAAGATGCTCAGCATCATATGCCGTTAGGGATTTGCAAATTAGAACAACAATGAGATTCCACTACACACCTACTAGAATGACTAAAATCCTATCTTACTTTTAAGGTCGACCTAACCGTCCTCTGTAAAACTTTCACCATCTCCTCCAGGCTGAATTAGTTACTGCTTCCTGTTGGATCACATATCACTTAAAAAAAAAAAAAAAAAAAAAAAACTTTATTTCTTTATACTTGCTACAATGTATTATAATGATCTGTGTGTTTATCTCTATCAATAGATTGTGAAATCCCTAAATTCTCAAACAATGCTTAGCACATAGGTGTTGGCTTGATAAATATATTTTCTTGAAATATATAAAGAAATTGGACAAGAAAGACAAAGGCTTCAAATAAAATCTGAAGTCTGCAACCCCAGATACAACTCTTTGTAGTGTTTACACAGTGTATTCTTCATAAACAACAACAACAGAAACAAAAAACAAAAAAAAGAAAGAAAAAACATCAGTTCCCATTGAGTCAATTCCAACTCACAATGACCCCATGTGTGTCAGAGTAGAACTATTCTCCATAGGGTTTTTAATGGCTGATTTTTAAGAAGTAGATCGCCAGTCCTTTCTTCTGAGGTGTCTCTGGGTGGACTTGAACCTCCAACCTTAACCTCCAGCCTTTTGTTTAGCAGGTGAACGCTTAACAATTTATTCCACCCAGGAACTCCATAGTCTTCATACTCACAGCAAAACACCTTGGATGCTTGTTGTAACAACACAGATTCCTGAACCCCAAGCAGATTTACTCAGTTGGGCTCTTTTTGAGACTTTTTTGAGACTGATATAAAGCAGTTGTTTCAAATTCTGGCCGATAATCAGAATTACATGTGAGGTTTTCAATACCGTGCATTCTGGGATCCTACCACCAAAAGTTCTGACCAACTCAGTATGGGATATGGACTAGGAACCCGTATCTTTTAAGCCCACAGATAACTGTTATGATTAATCAGCCAAATGTGAGAACTCCTAATTTATATCTATTGTTACCCGGGAACGCGTGCCAAAATTCACTTCAGGAACTTTTTGTAAGTTCACATGTCTATTTCCCAGCTCCAGGGTGCTCTATCCAGAAGTTTTAGGATGAACCCCTGTGTATATGATCCTGATATTCACTCCTGGTTAAGAACCACTGTTTTAAAGATTGGCAAAAGTCGGCAATAAATGAAAGGTTTGTTTCCCTTTCTTCCTCTGAGATTAATCTTATGCAAATCACTTGATTCTGGACTTTATTTTTTTCCATTTCTACTTAAGAGTAGAGTTGAAAGACTCGATAGCTTTATCTCCTTTCCTCACATCTAATGTTTTTTGCTCTTTGCTCTTTAGTTCCAGGGGCCTGCATATAGGAGTTGCTCAATTAATGTTTTGAATTAAACTGCCATTGTTGTTTTTGGATGCTGCCAGTCGATTCTGACTCATAGCGACCCCGTGTGATAGAGTAGAACTGCCCCATAGGGTTTCCTAGATTGTAATTTTTATGGAAGCAGATTGCCAGGTCTTTCTTCCCAGCAAGCCACTAGTGGGTTCAAACTGCCAACCTTTCAGTTAGCAGCCAAGTGCATAACCATTGCTTGTATGTAATGGGGAGAGGAGCTGGCGGTGCAGAAGGAGGTTGACCCCTTGGGTTTTCCTTTTACTCTGACAGAGATTAAGTAGGCTATTCTAATTTTCAACTGCCACGTTCTTTCAAACATTCTGAAGTGCCCCAGCAAAGCACGAAGAGGGTGTTGGTGATATTGGCAGTAACAGGGAGAGGGAAAGAAGTGGTATAAAGGCTGAGATATGCATCTGAACTTCAGGAGAGCTCTTGCAAACTCAGTCACAAACATGTTCAGGTCTGCCCCGTGCTAACACAGCCTAGTGCAATCAGGTTCACTGGGTGTCAGGGAAGAGAGGCAAAGCATGGCAGAAAACAGTCTCCTTCCCTTTTGTTCTGAGAATCCCTCGCCTCCGCCTTCTGGGCAGCGCCATGGGGCGATGTCACCTCCTAGCTTCACTCTGATGTCAAGACCACGGTCATGTTTTACTTCAACAGTTATTCACCTTAGGTCTATATGGATAGACTTGACAGCCTAACAGCTCCCAACTGTTTAACTGTTACTCTGTGAGAGGCAATCATTTTGAGAAGTTTGCCAACTGCCTGGAGAAGGGGAGGAAAATGCCTCCCACTACAGTGATACGGAGCCAGGCTATGAATCACTGTCCCAACTGGCTGGGTAAAAGCTATATGGACCCACCTGGTCACTTTTTCCTCTATAGTAAGTGGAGCAAAGCTATGCAGCATTGGAATTTTTAATTCTTTTATCCTTTCCTTGTCTAATCAGAGCCAGGACCCTTGGGGACAGGCAAGTGTGCTTGTCGTGAGCTTAAAGTGAGCAGGTTTTGAGCTGTTTGCATGCCATGTAGCAATTCATCATCTCAAGTTTTTAAAAGCACGCATCAGGTGGCAAAACACCACTAAAGTGTTCAGACAGGGCCATTTCCAAACGATCTTTCTGTGCAGTTTTGTCTAGGAGAGGGCCCTTGTTTTAAAAGCCAGAGAAGAACAAACCCGTTGCCATCAAGTCGATTCACAGCGACCCTATAGGACAGAGTAGAACTGCCCCGTTGGGTTTCCATGGAGTGGCTGGTGGATTCCAACTGCTGAACTTTTGGTTGGCAGTGGTAGCCCTTAACCACTGCTCTTTGCAGTGAAAGGCAGTATAGTCCACTGACGGGAAGACTTGGCATAGAGTCACAGTGATGGGCTCCTTCTTTAGTAAGTTCCTTCCCAGGAAGCTGTGTTGTTGGAAGATGACAGTTATCAAGAAGATGCTTCTGTCAGTTTTAGCGCATTGGATTCTCAGCTTCGAATTAGCAGGAGTGCTCCTCTCCTCCCGCCCCCCCCCCCCCCCACCGTTTTAATTCCAACCACCTTGCTTCTTGAAACACTGCTAGACTGAAAGGGGCAGTAAGTGATTGCATATGGAAAACAAAAATGCTCACTAATTTCAGCAAGAAAGGTCAGGGGTTCAAATAATTACGCTTGTGTAAGTGGTCTCTAGCTTTTCACTCTGAGTTGAGGTTATATTTTTTTACACTTCAGAACTTTATTTCAGATCACATGTCTGCCTTGTACCAAATTGATAGTCTGTATCTCTAAAGGAAATACCCTTTTAGAAAATGCAAACGCATACCATTAAAACAAGAGGGATTTTTATTCTTTGGGGGAAAAGATAAATAATGCTGTAAAACAATGTTCTTACGAAAAACATGATCACGTTTCCTATTAGAGACCCTTCAGAATGGCTTTTATTGAAAAATCCTAGGGGTATGATGCATCTCTATTTACCTGCTTTTTGCCTATCAGAAAGTTCAACTTTCAAAGCTGCGATCTTGAATGCGTCTGTGTAGTTGGTGATTCTGGAGACTTTATCAGCATTCTATATGCTTATATAACTTTGGCTTCGGTCTGGGTATATACATTTTCACATGGAAATATTTGCATTTCCAAGGAACCATTTTAATTTAAGCATGCCAAACAATTTTTGGTTTCAGTGCACAGACTCGGATGAGCGTATCTGTGATTGAAGTTACAAATTTTGCTTTCAGAAACCGTGAGTTTTTTTTTTAAACAAAAAAGTAGCAAACCTCGGTTAATTTTAATACTTTGCCTTCTTTCCTGTACAACAACAAAGTGGAAACATCCCTTGGATATACGTGCTTGTCTGTCTCTAGATGTCTGTAGACGGCCTGGTCCATCAGTCCCCACTGATAAATGCCAATATCCCCACAAGCATGACAGACAGGATTAAATATCATCTCCCCAAGGACTGATCAGAAGAGTAATAACAGCATGATATACATATTTTTTCTTTACCTGTAATTCCGTTGAATATAAATACTGAAAAGTGATACAAGTAATGGTACTTTTTGTTATTTAATATGGCATTTTTCCATCAATAAAAGTTAGTTATATGTTAACAGATAGTTAACCTCCTAACACCATCGTGAACTAATTAATACAGTTGGACTCGCATCCTATATTGCGCAAAAGGAATTCTCCTATTATGTCTGTTATACAGTTGGAAAAAGTACTAAAATACTGCTGTTTGAGTGAACACGCAAAATTAACACAAGGGCAAAACTTAACTCTCCGGTCCTATGTGCTCTTTTAAAATGAATACTCTAGTAAACTGAAAAGTATATTCTATTTGGGATACACTTTGAAGGCTTAATATTTCTCTCTCAGCACTTTGTAAGTAACTTTTTGTGACTCACTTGAGGCTTCCGATTCTCAGTTTCTCCATTTGTAAATGGTGATAATAGTATACCTTACCTACTTTAACAGTGCCCTAAAAAAATCAAACACATAATACATGTGGAAGTACTTTGTTAACTAATCCTACTAATTATTGGAAAAATCTAGCTGCAAAAGGGAGTGTGGTTACTCTCTCCGCACAATTGCCTTAGCATTCCTTATTTCAGCTCAGCGTTTTCGAATCTTCAGTCCTTCACATACCATTTTCACGATTATCGCTTCTTCTTTGCCTCCCTGTGCTATGGCTTACATAATTTCTTTAAATCTAAATGTAAATATATTGTTTTAAAAAGGGGATTTTATGTTATCACTGTAAACGGAATGCAAATACCATGGCTATGAATAGAAGGTAAAAGTAAAAATAAATAAAATAAAAACAAAGTCATAAACGTGGCCCCGGATAACACCCGCTGTTGTGTGCACTGCGTTGGAGCAGCACTGGTTCAGGTGATGGTGAGGATAATCGCTTGGGCTGTGATCCTGGAAGTGGTGACTCTGGGCAGGGCAGGGAACTGGCCCAGCACCTGGCCCTTAACCTTGCCCAACCTCCCCCCGCCAGGCCAGATTGTCTGCTCCTAGGGGTGACGGATTGGGAACCACTGTGTTGTGACACAAGGAAGTGAGACAAAGATGGCCAGTGAGACCCTTCTCTTTCCTTATACATAAGGGATATTCTGTGGCTCAATTGGAATGTGTGACTAACTGCCAAAAGGGGTCACAGGAGTAAAATAAGAGACGTTGTTAATGCTTAGTCAATAAATAGAGCATTTTATTGGTTCTGTATCTGTGAAGCGTACTGCAGTCTGTTTGGAAAAACAGCAGCACATCTGCTGTTCTCTATGTGGTAAAAAGTAAAAGTCTTGCCTGAATTCCATAGAGCAGCTTTGAAAATGGAGAGGGTACGGATACATCCTTAGCCTCTCAGCCACTGTGCGTCTCTTTCTATGAGGAGTAAACTTAAGATGCAAGGTTTCCATTTAGAACATGATGGGAAAAAAATAAAGCCTTGCTTCCATCACCAGGGAAAGTTCCTTGTCCTTCTTCTCCTGGCAGTTTGTTGGCATGCGCGCAGGGAAGGGAAGTTTATTAACTCAAGTGAACATACTTACAAAAAAGGAATCTGCCATAAAATAGGAAAATAGGAAAATCCCTAATTTCTTTTTCTGTATAAATACATATTATAATGTACTATAAATATATATTTTAATCTGTAGGATTTTTACACCATTACCTACTTTCAGAAACTTGAAAAAATCAAAATTATTTGAATCTCAGTTCTACAGAGCACAATTCATTCAAAGAGTTCTGACACAACGTTACCTCGTGTTTCTACAGCTCCACAGAGGTAGGAAAAAAAAATGCTTTAATTCTTGCTAAAAATAGATACCATGATTCCACTTTAAGAACAGATGAAGGTCCAGAGTTGTAAAATCATATTCCCCTCCAGTTAGTGTGTATGAGGACATGAAGTCTGATCCACTGGAAGTTAAGCTTTTATTTTGAAATTAAGCTTTCCTAAATAGGGTCTGCTGCCCTTCTGTTGATAATCTTAGACGCTTTGAGAGTTGTTCCTATTTCTCCCATCCTTCTTGTTTTTATTGTGATTTCAATGGGTTTTAGTTCATCTAGGCAAGGATTTTTATCAGTTTCTACCTCCATATAATTTTGTGCTCATTGCAGGTACTGCCTGGAAATAATCCCAATGACGGTGATGTGTCCAATATCAGTACTAACAATATCATGTATTTCAAGTTTTGAGATATGGAATATTCTGCAATTTGCCATCCTGAGTCTCCTGTAATACTTCTCCAAAATGCATGGGACACATCTGAAGATTGTGTGGGTTCATAAGGGGGAAGAGATGGTCAGGAATCTCAGTGTAACGCTGATAGTAAACGGGGATCCTCCTGCAAACGTTTGTGCACTGGATACATATGTTTGAAAGGTCATTGGTTTTTTTCAATTTTCTTTATTAACTCTTGAAAATGCAGCTCACTCAAATAATTGTATTCACAACTAGTTTGATGCAGTTGTATGTTATAAAAACCAGAAAGTCTTGCATTTCCAACCCTTTGATTACTTTCTGCAAGCCTCTTTTAAAGGAAAATAATAATAAGCTTAAAGTTCTGTTTCGCTGTCCATAGACTGCTAACCCAAGTGCAGCAATTATAAGTGTGCATTAAAAATTCATTGATGAAAGTTTAAAATTCCTTAAAATCATTTGAAATGCCAACAGGCAATTCTCCACTACATTGCCATCGATTTTAAGAATTCTAAAAATTATTTCCTTGACATCTGCCTGCCTAAAATTGCATCCACTGGACTCAAGAAGGGCCAATTAATTATTCTTGTTTTCAGGGCTAGATCTGCAAATGCTTGGAAAAGAAATTGGCCCAAAGTACTGGGCACATTACTAATTCAGAAGTGATGTAAAAATCAGTCTCCACATTATGAAAACAAATCCATAAGCACAGGGAACATCAATTTCAGGCTTTCTTGGCTAGTTTATCTTTAGCTCTGTTTTTTTTCTTGCTGTTATCACAAGAAAGCATATCCTGGGTTGACTGAAATCTATTTTGCCTTCCTATTGAACTTACATAACATCTCTCTCTACAAGATGTTATTTCTCTTATATTCAGGCACATCTCTGACACCACATAAATCCACAAGACCATGGAAATGATACAATTGAGGTCTGATTATGGTTATCGTGATTGAACTGAGAAATATACCTGAGTTGAAATCATGCATGAAAATTCATGAAGTGTTTAGATAAAAGCAAACAAAACAAAAATTATTATGGAAATTATGAAGCTTATTATTAATATCGTTTTAATCCTGATAACTAGTGCAAACATACAATTAAGGCAATAATTAAGCTAAGGGTGAATAGCACCAGGTATACTGTAAAAATATAGATCCTATAGGATTGTTTCTCTTTAATCAAAAATTTTGCAGTAATTCCCAATTTATCACAGAAATTTTGCAAGGATATGATTGATTGCATTGTTTAAATTCAGTTTTATTGCTTCACAAAAATTCTCATAAATGATCTTGTATAATCATTTCCTTCCAAAGTAATATACTAATTAATTTCAATTAAATATATGTAAAAGAAGATATATTTTGAAAAATGCCTCTCCCTTGCCGTTTGTTAATATATTGGAAAAGTGTAAACCTTGAAACATTTAGCATAGAAAATATTCATTTTTGGTAATTTCTCAAGGGGCCAATTTATTAAACGAAAGGCTTTTAACATTAGCTAAAAGCAGCACTGTAAATCATGGGTGTCATCAAACTGCTTCATCACTTCATTAATTTAAAAGATTATTATATGCGTAACTGACATAATTTTGAACAATGTTACATGGTTAATTTATTAATGTAGAAAAGCAGAAATGACACTCTGACTTGATTTATTTTTGTAATTGTATAATTTTAGAACTTCTGCCTGTGACTTTCACTAACAAGAAATGCTTCAGTGTCTCTGCTAATTTTATCGAAGTCTCTTTCCTGCTAATGCTTTGCCAGTCATAATGTCTTCTGGTCACTTAATTTAGAATGTATTTCTTAGAGTGTAAGACAAAGCTGTCACAAAAACTACTTTTTCAAAGCCTAGGGTCAAATATAGGATACATACCTCTCTACAATGATAATTAGGCAATTCTAAATTTTAAAAATGCATTATGAGCATTTTGGAGGATGTCATATTATTAAAGTAGTATCATTCTAATTACATACATTTATAAATTATTTCTCCTTTATCTTTTATAATAATCTATTTTCTAAACAGCTATGTATTTACGAAAATCACCTCGTAGACTGTGCATTAAATGATTAAATGATTTTTTTTTTTTTTTTCTGTAATTGTAGTTAGGAACCTTCTTGGGTATTTTGTAAAAAGCTAAGGAAGTAAGAGAAGTCACTGGGTTAAAAATGATTATACCTAAGGAAAGGTATTTTTTTTTCCTGCTTGACAACAAATCTGGGGCAAATAACATATATGTAGCATTTTTTCGTTTGTAGTTATGAAATAACAATAAGATAATTTACATACAATTGTTTGCTTGTACTATTGCTTGTGATAGTAAGAAATCTTTTTGAGATATGAACTTGCAAAACATTTCATTATATTCTTATTTGAGGTGAGGTCTCAGTCACAAAGCAGCAAGAATTCAAGTCTCGAGGAATCTTCTGCCTAGTGTTACATTTGTATAGGTCTTTTAAAGCTGCAAAGTAGGGATAACTACAGAGGTCAGAAAACCTGTATTTCAACTTTAGAGCTCTGAAATACGCATCAACTTAATTCATAGACAGAAATACAATCAAATTAGTGAGCATAAGAAACGTCTCTTATTCCTTTAAGTGCACACACAAAACCATAAAATAGATAGAACCTGTGAAAATGGTAGACATAATTTCTACACACTATTTATTTATATACATAATAATGACTTTTATATTTCATAATAATCTATTTTGAAATCTTTTATTTGGCAAATGATTTCTAAAACTATAGTGAAATCCCTTTTCTGTGTTATTAAATCTCAGTTTGCTACGCTATGCTCAAAAGGGTTGTAGGTAATATAGTCTTAGAAATGTCTAAGAGCACATCATTGAAAACAAAAGTTCGAGATAGTATTTAAAGCAGTCTAATTTAGCTACTTACCCAGTGTTTTGTCTATTGACGGCGAAGCTGAAGTGTACTTTACAGGGTCTTTCTTAGATTGAAATTGCTAATTATCCAAAGAGGAAGCCTCTGTGGACGGTAATAATTTATTCAATGACTCATTGTAAGCAATACTGTCGGCACAGGGCTAGCATCTTCCGCTGTGAAGGTTCACAGGCAATGCCTAAGAAATACCTGTGAACAAGTTTGTATGGCCAGGGAGAGCCTTCTAGTAACCTAGAAAGATTTCCTGCATTTATTTTTTCTGATACTTCTCAGTAGGTAAAGGGAAAAACAACTTAAAAAAAAATATTTCAACCAATAGGACAAGCCAAGACTAAAGGGGCACACCAGCCCAGGGGGAAGGACTAGAAGGCAGGAGGGGACAGGAAAGCTGGTAATAGGGAACCCAAGGTGGAGAAGGGAGAGTATTGACATGTCATGGGATTGTTAACCAACGTCATAAAACAATATGTGTACTACCTATTTAATGAGAAGCTAGTTCGTTCTGTAAACCTTCATCTAAAGTATAATTAAAAAAAAATTTCAACCAAACATTTAAAAAAAAAAGCATTCAGCATTGGAGTGCCTTAACTCACTGATTTTTTTTTTTTTTTTTGACAAATGAGGTAAGGAGGTAAGAAATGAATAGTTTATAAATATATCAGAAGTTGTGAAGATTTGGATACATTGTTTTCAAGCATTGGTGGCCTTCAACAGGCTATATTGGCTCAATTAAGAAACAAAGTCTATCGTTAGTTCTATTCTATTCAGTCAACACGACCGTTTCTATTTTCTTTCCCTCCCTCTCCCTTCCTCCCTCCCTCCCTCTCTTCCTGCCTGCCTTCCTTCCTGCCTTCCTTCCTTCCCTCCTTCCGTCCTTCCTTCCTTTCTCCCTTCCTCCCTCCCTCCATTGCTGTATACTAGGGAATAGATCCCAAATGAGTAATCAGAACTTGACTTAGAAAATTCTTACCCACTCCAATTGTTCAGTGAAAAGGCAGTGAACCACACACATTGAAATAAGAAGCCAGAGTAGGCAAACATGGGTTAGAAGACAATGACAATGGAAGATGTATTGCTATTTTAGATTTACTGAACTTGTCAGCATAATATTGCTCTAAAGAAAACACTGTACAATACATGGCATCTGCCTTGAGAGGTTAAGTTCTAAATTAGACATATGAGACAAGCTGGACAGAAAGTCACCGTAAGAAAGCATATGTCTTCAGAGTGAAATTAGGTCCTTGAAATTTCAAGATTTGACAGACTTAGGATGGAATTCGGCTGGGAGGGAAGAAAAACAATTGTCTTCATTCTCCTTACATGAATTTTCTCCGCTACAGCAAGAGTCACAGAAAATATCTTTTGTCTCAACAGCTCCGTGTTTCTGTTCTACTTCTAATATGAGTCTGAGAAAATAAAAATTCTTTATTAACATATAGGGCCAAGAATATATTTCATGATGGTGCCTCTCTGAAGGCATCAACCTCGAGCCACAGACTGAGGTGACGGCTGTCTTTGTGAAAAGAGTTTAGCAGTTAAAACAACTGAGTTATATGCCTTTGCTCAGGAAAGATTGGCAATTATACCAAATTATGTTTAATAGTTTTAGAATGTGGAGTAGTGTTTGTTAATGTCTGACGGGAGATCTTAAATCTCCTTTTCCCCTCATACTCAGTTTTGACTTTAACTGTCATTTTAAAAGATGAAAGAACTGGCTTCATTAGCAAAGGAGCCTTGAATTTCATTTTTTAATTTAAAACACACACACACACCACACCTATATCTATTTGACAAAATTAGTTATCTTTTTAAGTTTTTACCTCATTTGTTGAAGACATTTTATTGGATGTGTAATGTGAACATCATTCCATTCCTTAACTGAAACCCATTTTTTTTTTTTTTGTCTTTGTAAACTTGCACTTTGGCTACTGTAGGCTTTTTTCATTATTCTTGGGTTTGTAAATAAATATTCAACTGTATCAATTTTCTTATTAGTTTGAAATGTCAAATTCTTTTCCAGGAACATTAAAAATTAAATTCTGGAAGAGGAGGGAGAAACACAAATAAATTACCAAACAAAAAAAATAAAACTCTTGGCCTTCTTAGCATTCCTGTTCTTAGTTTTACAAATCTCCAAGTATTTATTGAATGTCTGTAGTGGTAAGGTTGCATGTAGGTCTTAGAAGGCAGTTTAACACGAGGACTGTGCCCAGTCTAGAAAATTAACGTGAAGTTCAGAAGACAAGCATAGAGTCAGACAACACACCAAGATTTACATAACTGAATCAAGCAAGAGAAGATGTCACAAGGCAATAGCTTGTCAGTTTAACCGAATAAATGCTTCTGGCTGAAGGACAACATGCTTGGTAACGTAGAGGGTCACTGAAAAAGAGGAAGACCCTCAACGGGATGGATGGACGCAGTGGCTGCTACAAGGGCTCGAGCATACCAGCGATTGTGAGGGGGGTGCAGGACCGGGCAGTGTTTATCTCTGCTGTACATAGGGTTGCTATTAGTTGGAACTGACCCAATGACACCTGCCAACAACAACAAAGTTACTTTAGGCTGAAGTGATCAGGAAAGGTTTAGAGTCAGTGGAATCAGAGTTGGATATTGAAGTGTAGGCAGGGTTTTCTGGGAGAAGAGAAGGGAAGGACCACGGTTTTAAGGAATGTAAGGTTCTTGTACTAACTTGGAAACCACTCAGGGTTTCAGTACATTGATTTACTAATAAATAGCTGCCGTCAGGTGAACTCTGATTTATGGTGACCTTATGTAGAACAGAATGAAAAGTCACCTGGTCCTGCTTCATCCTCATGATCACCAGCAAGTTTGAGTCCATCATTGAGGCTATTGTGCCAGTCCATCTCACTAAAGGTCTCCCTTACCTTTGCTGACCCTCTGCTTCACCAAATATGATGTCCTCCTCTAGTGATTGATCTCTTCTGATGACACATCCAAAGCAAGCAAGTTGTTGTGACCCATAGGTTTGCATTGACTGATTTTTGGAAGTAGATCACCAGGCCTTGGTTTCTACTCTGTCTTAGTCTGTGAGTTCTGCTGAAATCTGTCCACCATGGATGACCCGGCTGGTATTTGAAAAGCTGGTGGCACTGCTTCCAGCATCACAGAAACATGCAAGCCACCGTAGAATGATAGACTGACAGATGGGTGGTGGTAATAATAGTTAGAGCTCTCCATTTCTCCTTAAGAACTCCCTGGTACATGTTCCCCCTAATTTGATCTGCTTGAAAAGCTGGGAAAAATGCACTTATCTTCTGAGTATGGCAGCACAGAGACTTTGCCTGTGTCTGCAGTGCATATGCATATTCTGTCCAGACCCAGTTGAAGGAAGCTTCGGGGTGTGTAACAAGTGTCCTTCTACCATCAGTGTACCTGACTGTCTTGGTATGCTTGATGACAAGGTGCAGAAACTATCCCACACTGTCCTCCAGCTGCGCCCAGTATGGGCAGGGGTGACACAGTCTGTCAAGGTTTTACATGAGCGCCAGGATCAGAGAGTGAGAACACTCTTTCCCTTCTTCACTTGGAGACTCTAAATAACAGCAACAAGTGATTTGCCAGGAAATTAAATTACGACGGGAATATATGCTTATAAAAAATGGAAACAGTCCTGAGACATATGTAATAAAAAGTGGAAGTCACCCCATTCTATCCTCCTATACTACTTCCTTCCCCATAGGTAATCATTAATAAAAGTTTAGTGTTTATTTCAAACTAAATAAAACACAAATGGGATCATATGATACATTTTTAAATACTTAGCCATATAACCTCGTTTTCCACATCAATACCAGTAGATCTATTGCTTTATATTAATGGCTGCATTATTTTTTCCATAGTTTAGTTGATCCGTGGTTTATTTAATGATCTTCATATTGGTGTATATTTGTTGTGTCCTAATTTTCACTATAGTGAACATTACAACAACGATTACCTCATAATGTATTTTTGCACACCTGTTCAAGTATATCTGTATGTTTAGTTCCTAAGAGTGTTAGGTCATAGGGCACACACGTTTAAAATTTTAATAAATATTGCTATAAACCAAAACCAAAACAAACCCATTGCCGTTGAGTCAGTTCAGACTCTTAGCAACCCTGTAAGATGGATTAGAACTGCCCCACAGGGTTCCCAGAGCTGTACTCGTCATGGAAGCAGACTATCACATCTTTCTTCTGTGGAGCGGCTGGTGGGTTTCAACCACCGACCTTTCAGTTAGCAGCTGATACTGGCTCAAAAAAGTTGGACCAGCTTATTCTATCACAATGAGTTTCTGAGAGGACTCCTTTCTTCACATTCTTGCCAATTCTGCATATGATAATTTTTTCTAAGTTTTAGTTCTATGGTAGAGGAAAAGAACATCTTTTACATTTAAATTATATATGTGCTTTCACATGTTATTTGGTCATTTATATTTCTTTTTCCATGAATTTTCAATTTATGGTCTTCATGCTTTTCTACTGGGTTCTTTGGTCTTCTTGTTTTAAAATATTTATTTTCATGAGTTTATTTTTATGCCCTTTCAGGAGAGTTTTTGTTCTCAGGAAGCCTGACTATACGAACAGTGACTTTTCTTTAGCATCTCCTGGGGTGCATCGCAGGTGTTCTGCCCTTGCGGATCAGGAGCCTCAGGTTTTCTTCCTGCACCTGTTCTAACTAATGGTGTAACTTGGTCATGCCACCTAGCCCTCTTATAGTGTAATTTTCCTGTCTATAACAGAAGCACGTGAAACTTGATAATCTATGATGTCTGTATATGAGTAAATCCCAGGTTCACAATCTGTTAATCATTTATTTATTCTACAAATTTTCACTGGGTGCTGAATATTTGAGAAACATTATGTTAGGGGCTGGGGATACAACAGAAAGTTGATTTGGCCCCTACTCTAATGGAGCTTACAGATTTTACAGAGTAGAGAGGCCATTATTAATCATGCAGGTAAATCTGCAACTATGTGCTATGAAGGGCTCTGAAGGAAAACAATAGGATTACGTGAGATCTCGTAACAGAGAAGCCTGACCTAATCTGAGACAACAGGATGTGTCTGGGAAGGGCTCCATGAGGTAACAGTGTTGGAGGTCAAACCTGAAGGATGAGTAGTAGTTAACTGGTGAAAGAGGTGAGGAAAGCAGAGCAGCTCATGCCGAGAATAGCATGTGCAAAGGCCCTGAAGTCAAATGAATCAGGTAGACCAGTAGTCTCCAAAGCACAGCTAAGATGATCCAGTGAGGTAGGTGTAGGAAGAAAGTAAAACCACTTACAAGTATTTCTAATAAAAATAAGAAATAAATTCAACTTTAATAGGACAGTGAAACGTGTGAGAGATGAACTCAACGGGACTGTTTTTCAGGATCTCGCAAGTTTTCTGCCTTTGACAGGGTACAGTCTTACCACTCTTCTACTGCTTGTGTTAGTGGGAAATATTTGAGTTTTCCTTTTTGACAGAAGGAGCCCTGGTGGCACAGTGGTTAAGAGCTACAGCTGCAGTTTGAGTCCACCAGCTGCTCCTGGGAACCCTATGGGGCAGTTCTACTCTGTCCTATAGGGTTGCTATGGCAATGAGTGTGGTTGGTTTGTTTTTGGTCTCTGACAGGTTTCCGCCTTACACAGGTTCCAGCTTTTGCAAGTTTTACCATATTTAATATATGGACCCGCGCAGGTGGCTTCGTTCATTTATTACCACAGTTTCATGAGGTAAGTATACGGAAGGAAGAATGGAAGTTTCCCAGACCTCTGGGTCATTCATGGAGCCCTTATATGTTCATTCAGCATTTAGAGACATAGTGCAGTTTACCTGTGCTGTCCTAAGTGGCAATTATAGTCGATAATATCAGCTTAAATTAATTCTCACTAAATGGACAATGCCTTAAAAAGATTCCAGTGAGGAAACTATAAACTGAAGAAAATACTGTATGAATACTGTACAAACAAATGAGCAACACACATCTGACAGAGCTGGCCTTCTCCTGCTCCTTCAACACACTCTTTATCAGTCTTATTACAAGATAAAGGCAGTAATGAGCTGATCGGATCTGATCAAAAGTTAGCAATAAATAAATAAAAATAAAAACGATCAAGAAGACTACTTGAAATACATATTTACATCCACTATGAACCTCCCCTTAAGCTAATGATGATTTATCACCAAGAGAAAAGAAACTGTCTTTTGAAAGAAACTCAGATCATTGAAGAGAACATTTGAAAATGGCTGTTTGGAAATATTTCCAACATTATGTGATTTCTGGTCCTGAAAATCATGTATGTGCCCTATTAAACCCACTGTATCTCTACAGTTTAAAAACTTGGAAACTAGAACTTTTCACCTGTTTAAAAATCTTTCTAATAAAGAATTTCAGTGAGGTTTGAACCAGTGTGTCAAGACTATGAATATGCCATACCTTCTGATTCATTTGAAATATGGAAAAGAAAACCTACTTGCTGAGTTTCAACAAAACTCTTCGATAATTGGAGGGTGTGATTAAAAACTAGGGATTAAACACAGTGCTGTGGTAAGTGAAATCAACAATGTGCTTCTTCACTCAAATTTACAAGTTGTTGCAAAGTATCTTTTCTAGTTTTGACAGACAATAAAGCCAAACACATTAAAATAAAATCAAGGTTTTGAAAATTAATGAGAAATATTCAATGGCAAACTGTACACATAAATATTTTAAGTGAGAGCAAAAAGGTTTTTGGCCTTGTTAACAAATAAGATACTATTTATTTCATCCTAGCTCATCCCTTCTGAATTCTTATTTTAAATGTTTTATAATATATTATTTTTAATGAACAAATTACCTAGCATGCTCATTTTTTAGCTGATAAGTTTATATAAATGAAAATGATTGAAGACCACTGGTATTGGCCTCAGCGCTAAGAGCTTCTAGAGCAGAGATGCCACTGCAGGTTCAACGGTTCTGGAAGAGAGGTTTGATCTGTCCAGAAAACATGGAGCAGCTGAATCAATTGTTCAATGATCTGGTCTTGCTGTGGTACCATTTATAGCTACATATAGATTGCTAATTCATAATTCACTCCACGCAGGACCATGAACAAACTGTCTGATGAGAGCTGATGATAATAATTTACTAATATCTGTCATTTCAGCTCTCAGGCAAGGTTCACACTCCACCAAGCAAATGGACCATTGATCAAACGTTGGTTTGTTCAGGTGACAACTATATTATAGGGTCTGTTTATCTCATCGGCACTTAGGAAATTCAGTCCCTAAATGGATCCAGATGATCTAGCTGTTTTTCTCTGTCTCTGTCTGTGTGCATGTGTGTGCTGAGAGATATACAAGGGGAGCTAAGAAGCAAATACAGCAGCAAAAAAAAAATAATAATAATAATAATAAAGTATTGAGGAGCCAATACAGAGCCAATAATTTGTGTGTCTGATTGTGTGTGGGGGGACCTTTATCATTACCACACAACCCTGGCCCCTGCTTTTTGTATAGTGTTTACCACTGTTTTCTTAAATGGTACATTTCAGGGTGCTATATGTACATGCCACACTGAGAGCTTAATCAATGTTAAAAATGATCATGAGTCACCTCACATTTCTTTATGTGTAGTCTCAGGCTGACAGAGAAAAGTTGCCTTTCTAACCCAGCCACTTTTCTTCCAAGGTTGGCATCAGTCATTCACAGGGAAGCTGGAATGAGTCATACATCACTTTATTTCCTATGTCTCACAGTTCCTTCCTGGTTCTCCTCTTTTCCTCAGGCTTTCTGTTGCTAGGACTGAAGATTTCCTCTGGAGCTTTTGTATCATCCATCTGGGAACCAGTGCTTTACAAGTGACAATGTCTCATCAGTAAAGATCTTGCATCCTTTACCTTCCCAACTGAACTGTAGGGAGATTCTAGGGCATCGTGTTATGACAAGTTTCATAAAAGAAGGGTATGGAAGAGAAAAAACTTAAAATCAACCTTCCAGACAGTAAATACCTTGACTTATAGACAATTTATGATTAATTGCTTCCAAAGTTTTCTTTCCTTCTCTCCCTGTCCCATCACTCCTACGAAGAAAGCCCTCCAAAAGAACTCTATTGTGCTTTAAAGTGGATGTCATAAAAATAGTTTGGGTTATGCCTGAAGATGAAGAGAAACAAAAGATTAAAATCACTCAACCTGTTAAAGACAACATTACGGAAGGAACGAATCAAATGAGTGGTTAAATTATAAACAACCGTTTTGCCTAATAAATAGTTCATTAAAATGCCACAGAGTCAAAATTAAGAGGTCAGGGCAATGTCAAAAAGAGGTAGAATGCTGGGCTGCTAATGAATAAATATATGTAAACACAATTTTAATGTGAACAGGTAATATCTTAGTAATCTTCCTTATTCCTCCACCGCCTTTAAAAAAAAAACCATTAGTGGTAAGCCTGTCAATGACCCACCCTGCTCTATGCATAGTATAATAATCTACAAAACATAATGTTAAACAGAGGCTCAGTAATAATAATAGCTAACTCGTGCAGAGCGCTTATTAAATGCTAGAAACCATTCTAATCACTCCAGTTCTATTATCTTATGCAGACGAAGGAACAGAGAGGTTAAGTAACCTCACTAGTTAACAAAGCTGGTCAGTGCCTCATTGGGCATTGCGCCAGGCCCTATGACCCCAGAGCTGGCAGGTTTAATCAGTATATCATTTTACCTCCTTTACGTTTATTGTCTGATGGATTAATATTGTGTGGGTGACAGTTACCCTGCTGTAATATTTTTTCTCCTATAAGGCTTGGCACTCATAAATATTTATAACTTTTCCCTCGTGTCTGGCCCATATTTCATAATTACCCACTCTCCAAATATATTTCTTTCTACTGTTACCCATGTGGTTGCTATATCTGCTTCATTAGATCTCCCAGCACAGTATCTTTTACATAAAATAATAATAATAAAAACAGTTGCCATGGAGCTGACTCTGACTCATGGTGACCACGTGAGAACTGTGCTCCATTGGGTTTTCAGTGGCTGATTTTTTGGTAGTAGATTGCCAGGCTTTTCTTCTGAGGTGCCTCTGGGTGAACTTGAACTGCCAACCTTTCAGTTAGCAGTGGAGCACTTAACTGTTTGCACCACCCATGGATTCATAGCAAGCATTAAATTACAGGTGTGTTGAATGAATAAGTGAATACTTACTCATTTCCAGGTGAAGTCTCCTCTATGTCAAAGGGAATCATTTCTTTGACCACTCTGTGTTTTTTACTCCAGTTCTCTTTATCGATACGTTTTCCACTTATGAAAACATTTGAAACTCTTTATTGTGAAAATAAATTCTTGTATCTTGCGCTTTATGTGTGCGCACGCACACACACACACACACACACACACACACACACACACACACACACACACACACATTTTATTTTTTGCAAAAGTAGTGCCGGTACTTCTTGCTGGGTTTTTGAGGCCGTTGGTGCCTCCTTAAAGGGCCCTAGTGGTGCGTGGTTAAGTGCGCTCAGCTGCTAACCAAAAGGTAGGTGGTTCGAACCCACCAGCCGCTCCCCTTCTGTAAAGTCTGCTTCTATAAAGATTCACAGCCTCGAAAACCCTATGGGATAGTTCTACTCTGTCCTACAGGGTCGCTATGGATCGAAATCGACTCGATGACAGCGGTTTTGGGTTTTTGTTTTAGTTTTTTGGGTGGTTTCTTGCTCTGTAGTTCTGCAGCTTGACTATGTACCTTTCTTTTATCCTTCCCTGGGAGACGGCACCCCTGCAACAGATGTTTTTCCGATTCTTCTGTTTACTAAAACTCAGTTTATACCAATCATCTGAGTCTGTGAATGTATAATGCTGAGAAGCAGGCATTCAAGAAACTATCGGAAACTGTCAAGGAGTCCTTGCAGTTCTGAGTGAGTGAGTGATGGAGCAGCCCTAGGTGACTCCGAGACTCGCTCGGTATGACTCGCGGATTTATGTCACTTGTGGAGTTCCAGTAACTAGCTCTCCGGCGTTGTTTAAAAACTCTTTCAGGATAAGTGGCATTTGTAAATCGATTTGTGCAAACACACATGTATTATCTATTACCTTGTCATTTGCATGATGGGTTAGTTTGTTTTCTTCCGCCGAATACCCTTGATTCCCTGAGAACCGTGAAGAACAGTACACCACAGAGTGGGAAGACGAAACCAGTGGAGGGGTGGTTGATGTATTGCTAATGCTGTTTCAGGATCCTCTGTTCCAAGCTAGTGTTCAAAAATATTCAACATATGGTCTATCACTAGAACTTTGGTTTCTTTTTATTATGTTTTTCCTGTGGGTACTTACATGATCTTATCTATGTACGTAAATGAATGTGTGTATGAGGTTAAAATTATTTTTAGAAGTAGTCTATGCATATATAATGGAGCCCCTGGGTGGCATAAAAGGAGTCCTGGTGGCAAAGTGTTTAAGGCACTCAGCTACTAACAGAAAGGTCAGTGGTTTGAACTCCCCAGCCACCTCGTGGAAGACAGATGTGGCAGTCTGCTTCCGTAAAGATTACAGCCTTGGAAACCCTATGGGGCAGTTCTAGTCTGTCCTGTAGGATCGCTATGAGTCGGAATTGACTCGATGGCACTGGGTTTGGTTTTTGGTTTGAGTGGCACCAGTGGTTAAACGCTCAGCTACTAACTGAAAGGTTGGAAGTTTAAGTCTACCTAGAGGTGCCTTGAGAGCCCTATGGAGCACAATTCTGCTCTGCACACATGGGGTCACCATGGGTCAGAATTGATTTAATGGCAACTAACAACAACAACAACATGCATTTCTAAGCATTCATTTTTACACGAATGGCGGTGTATTGTACTCATGTCTCTGTACCTTGTCTTTTGCATTTAACAAAGTATCTTAAGAGATAATTTCACATGTCTGTACTAGCCCTGGTGGCACAGTGGTTAACAGCTCAGCTGCTAACCAAAAGGTCCGCAGTTCAAATCCACCAGACGCTCCTTAGAAACACTATGGGGGCAGTTCTACTCTGTCCTATTAGGTTGCTATGAGTTGGAATCGACTCAATGGCAAGGGTTTTTTTTTTTTTTTTAATATACTGTAATGGACATTTGATAGCTGTCTACTTGTCGTCCACTGTCTCCACCTGTTTTCCTGAAGCGCTCAGGTTTTTATTTTTTATTTACATGTCCCTGCTCGGTTTCTAACCATGGGAAAAATTTGTGGCAGTCTACTCCTATAAGGATTACAGCCTTGGAAATCCTATGAGGCAGTTCTACTCCGTCCTATAGGGTCGTTATGAGTTGGAATTGACTCGACGGCAGTGGGTTTGGTTATTTTCGGGTTTGGCTTTGCTACAAAGCTTTGGGGGAAGCACACCACCCTGGCCAACTGACCAAAGCTAGTCAGTACTTTCCATTCTCCTGCGTGTGATCTAAACTTGTCTAGTCAGGGTGAACTTCAGGGTTCCTGCTTGGAATGCTGGAGCAGAAGTGGTCTCCCTTCCCCTAGAGCAAAGCAAGAGACATATAGCCCTAATTATGCTTGTAACTCTCCCCTGACCATGAGGGAACCAGGCTTGGATAAGCTAACATCCCTGAGGGCAGCAGAGCAGAGAGATGAGATGAAACTGAGTCCTTGAGGATTCCCCACTTATGTGGCCCAGTAAGTCTCCTTTATCATTTAAAGCACTTTGCAGCAGATTTTTTGATATTTGTAACATAAGGCTCCTAACTAATTCAGGTCTGTATAAATTTACCTCATTCTTTTTAATGGCCTTTCTATGAACACATCACAACATACTTAACAAACATTCAGGTTGCTCCAATTGTTGTTAGTATTAACCATATTGCAACAAGTATACATATATATATGTATATATACATATTATCTATTTTCACACACATGTTCAAGCTCTATCCGTAGAATAAATTCTTAGAAGTCCAACTGGAGATCTTGGAGCATTTGTATTCTTAAATGGATAGACTATGTTTGGAAATGCAAAGAAGAGCTAGTGAAGTAGTTGCCTCTCAAGAGGGAAATTTGGTGAAGGGGTATTCTCCATATATTCTTTTAGAAAAGACCTTTAATACCATTTTTCCTAAAAAAGGAAAAAAATGCACTGAGAAACATTAAGTTGTGCATTTGGAAGGAATTTTAGAAATAATCAGGTTCAGGGCACTGTTCTACAAAAAGGAAACCGAGTTCCCAGGAAGTCCAGAGATTTGTTCGTGAAGCAGTTGAAAGCAGAGAAGTGAGAACTCAGGTCTCAGCTGTCTCAAAGTTCTTCCTTAAATACAGAGCTTGGGAGCAAGCCTGCCCTGAGGTACACGGCAGTTGTGTACATATACACAGGTGGCCTGTGTCCAGTACGAGTTTATCATCATCAGTACCCAAGCTGGAGTTGAAACTATCATTTGTTAAACAATGAATAAAATATAGGAAATAAACATGAGACAATGAGTTCCTGCCATGCTCCTCGAAGAGAGGAGGTTAGATCTATCTCGGATGTAGGAAAACTGAGAAACTGAGATTGGTGTCGTACTCGAGGGTACACAAGAGCCAGGACTTCAGTCAAGGATGCTCCAGCCTGGTCTGAATCTCATGTTTTCAAAGAGTCTCTCACAGAGAAGGGATGTGCAGAAGGGCTGGGCTTTGTGATGTAAATGCAGAGAGAGGGGCACTGGCCCAGCATTCCTGTAGATTGCCCTGAATGTCAGAGAGCTCCTTGGAGGTGTTCTTGGCAAAGGTCTCCCAGAGTGCCCTGCTATAGGAAAAAATAATCACAAGGATGAAAGAACCAAGGGGCTATGCAAAGACTGGGAAAAATGAAAATGCAGAAACTCAAGTCAAAGAGATGGAGGGCAGGCTTTTTTGTTTGTTTAGTTAAACAAAATGTCACAAGTGTGTGTACTTATTGGACAAATTAGAACAATCTATTAGTACCTTTTGCCTCAAATTCCCACATTTCAAGTTTTCATCAGCATGCTAGCTTCTTGGTGACGCTCCCACTCAAATTTCTATAATTTTGAAATTCGCTTGTTCCTCTCCTTGTCACCAAAGAAAATAGGACTTTTAAAACTACATAGTGTCATTTATCTCAACTCTTTTATTTTACAAATATTAAAAGGGGGGCCCACAGACCTCAGATACATAGCAAGTGTATGCACGTTGTAGTTAGTTGCCATCAAGTCTCGGCGACCCCATGTGTACAGAGTAGAGCTGCTCTGTACGGTTTTTAACACTCTGACCTTTCAGAAGCAGATTGCCAGGGCTCTCTTCCGAGAAACCTCTGGGTGGGCTGGAACCGCCAACCTTGAGGTTGGTAGTCGACTGCTTAACCGTTTAGGCCACCCAGGGACTCAGTCTATATATAGCCTCGTCTAAAAACTGACATTTTCTGACACCTTGACTCATAACATTTGAAAATTTAGAATCATAGAATTAATTTGAAAATAAATTATGTTCACCAAAGAATAGAAGACTGTAGCCATATTTTATTAAACATAAAATATGATTAGGTATGCCTCCATAGGACAATAGACTTATTTTTAGAGATGCATCTGGAAACTTATTAGGCATGGGATTTCATAATTATGATCTATTTTAAAATAAATGCAAGCTTCAAAAACAGGTGAAGCAAAATGGCAAAATGTAAACAGCTATTAAATTTAGCTGACGGGAAAGGGGTGGTGCTTATACTGTTTTCTCACTTTTCTATTCATTTGAAAGTTTTTTTTTTCTCATACAGAAAGGGAAAGAAACATATAAGTATGTTCTGGAATTTAAAAAATTCCAATGTTTCTCAAGTAATACATGTTCATTGGTGAAAACTTAGAACGCATTGATTTTATAGAAGAAAAAATAAACTGAAACCGGCTCTCCCTCTATTCTGAGATTATTGTTGTCAATATTTTTGGAAGCCCTGGTGGCACAGTGGTTAAGACCATGGCTGCTAACCAAAAGCTAGGCAGTTCAGACCCACCAGTCGCTCCTTGGAAACCCTATGGGGCAGTTCTACTCTGTCTTACAGGGTCACTATGAGTTGGAATCGACTCGACGGCAACGGGTTTGGTTTCTCCTTCAAGTCAGTGTTCTATGTATAAATTCACACACGTTTATTTATACATATGGATCATACTTTACATGCTGCTGTGTAATCATTTTTTAAAACTTAATGCACAGTAAACATTTTTCCATGTTATTAAATTATTTTCTTCATCTTTCCAGGGATGCATATAAATTTGCCATTGTTTACTTAACCGATTTCCTATTTTAAGGCATTGTGAGATTTTACACACTATTTAGTGAGTGGTAACAAATCTCTGGTGTACATTCTTGGAGACCAATCTTTGCACATATCCATGATGAGGATGTCCTTAGGACCATTTCTGAGCCTGTATGATGAGTCAGCTCCTGTACTAAAGGCTTTACATGCTTTATTTTATTTAATCTCCTAACCTATGAGATACTTATTTTTACTACCCTCATTTTATAGACAAAAATTTAAGGCTGACAGGTAAATGCATAGACTTAAATTTTTGTTTGGTAGTCCCCATTCTCCATGTTCTGAGACACCAAACTCCCCTGCTTATGTATCCTGAGAGTGGAATTGCTATGAAACTTTCCAAGACCTTGGATGCAGATCACCAAACTGCCTTACAGAAAGGTTGTAGCACTTATCTTACCAAGAGGCTGATTTAAAACGAGGTGTTTGCCACATTGATTGCTTTTGAATTTTCTCACTGTTTACAAAACGTGAATTTTCTTTTTAAGAGGACTTCTCCCCCTCTGAAGTCTCCATTTCGCTATTGAAACCAAGCTCCCAGGTACAGTTTTCTCCTATTCAGCTCCATTTCCTCCTTTACCTGTCTTGGATTCTAAAAACCAACCAAGTGGTGTTCATTGGCACAGGTGCTCATGTAACTGGTCCTACAATCTCCCCATATGTGGCTGATAATGTCATGTTAACGATTCTTCCTCCAATCCTGTTGCCCTGTTCTTCATATAGGCCAGTTTCTCGGATTATTTGCTCAGCATACAGATTGAATTGGTATGGTGAAAAGATACAACCCTGACACATAGTTTTCCTGACTTTAAGCCTCACAGTATCACCTTGCTCTGTTTGAACGACTGCCATATGTATATATATGTATATAAGATTATGGATTATTTCCATAAATCAAGGGAAATCTGATGCTCTTACACTGATTCCCAGTTAAGTCAATCTTGTAGAAGTCTAATATTTGCTCAGAGGGATGTCATTTCTGTTGGGGAGGAGAAAAATGACAGTCTAATTATCTCTGTTATATTTTATTTTTTAGAAATGTATTCCTTTCTTTTGTGCTCCAGGGATAGAAAGCTAAGTCAAACATTCTCATCAATTCCTGGCACACTTCCATCACTGGTCTCTGAGAGATCCTTCTCTTGTTATAATTATATTTTTCCTTCATTCCTGATACTCTTTCACGCCAGTAGATACAGATTCTAAGGTGCTTGATATATTCACTTGGAGTTGTATCTATTCTTATAGCATTGTTTGTGTGTTAATGGATTTTTAATTTATTTATATGAATTTATTCTATAGAGCTCATTCCATTTCTTACCATTTCATTCAACAAACTGTTTTAAGTACCTCGAGTTCGGCTGCTGATCAACAGGTTGGCAGTTCGAATCCACCAGCTGCTCCTTGGAAACCCTAAGAGGCAGTTCTACTCTGTCCTATAGGGTCACTATGAGTTGGAATCGACTCGACGGCAAACGGTTTGATTTTGGTTTCATGTTGTGTATTTTTCTCTAATTTGTTAATTCTACCTGTTGCGTAAAATTACTACCCATCTTCTCCTAGAGACAGACTTCTAGGTTGCCTTTGACTCACCACCACCACAAATTATACAGTGGTGAAGGATATGTGCCTCCTATGGGCCTGTGTGAGAATTTCTTTGAGAGATACACGGGAGGACTGGGCCACAGAATCTAAGTACTGCCAGGGTGCTTTCCAAAATGGCTCATCAGTTTACACTCTCAGAGTAAGAGGGCACTCATTGCCCTACATCCTCCCCAGTGATTGGTATTATCCTCTCTTCAAACTTTCTTTGCATATTTCTTATTAATAATGAATGTGAGTGTCAGTATAAATTGAATTGCATCTCACCAAAATATATGTTGAATTCCTGGCCCCTGTGGATGTGATCTTGCTTGGAAAGAGGAATTTTTCAGTAGTTATGTTAATGAGACCATGCCAGAGTAGGGTGGGTCCTAAACCTAATCACTTCTGAGTTATAAAAGGAGCAAAATAAACACAGAGATAGACACAGGGGGAAGATAGACACTGTGTGAGGACCCACAGTGTCTACAAGCAAAGGAACTCCAAGAATTGCTGGCAAACACTAGAAACCAGGAGGGAGGCCACAGAAGGAATCACCATGGCTGAGGCTCCAGTTTGAACATTTAGCCTCCAAAACTGTGAGAAAAATAAATTTCTGTTCTTTAAAGCCACCCATTTGTGGTATTTCTGTTTCTGCAGCACTAAAAAAAAAACCTGTTGTCGTCGGGTAGATTCCGACTCATAGCCACCCTGTAGGACAGAGTAGAACTGCTGCATAGGGTTTCCAAGCAGTGGCTGGTGGATTTGAACTGCTGACCTTTTGGTTAGAAGACAAGCTCTTAACCAATGCAAACTAAAAAAAAGCATCTCTTAAGCAATGTCTTAGCCATTTGACTTCCCTTTCTTCGAACCATCCATGTTTCAAAGGCAAAAGAGCAGAGTATTTCGTTTCCACACAATTTGTACTGGAAATCTTGCAGGAAGTATGAAAAGATTTATCTTAGCTCTTTCTGGTATTCAACTTAACTTTCTCTTTAGATCATGCTGCAACCTACCTACAGCCTGATAAATTCATTCATTCATTCCAGAAATATATGTCAGGCACTACATCAGGCACTAGGCACATAGACGAGAATATAAATTAAATGGCACCTGCCCTCGTGGTGTCTCTGAGATAATGGAAGGTATAGGCCAATGTTTTGTTGTTTTACTCTGTGTTATGTTATTCTGGGGAAGGGCTACCTATCTCGTGATAAAAAATGACATTCTGCTCCCATCCTTCCTTTCCACTGTTGAATTTGCAATGTTCCTGGTCTGTTTGGACTATGGAATGCTGGTATAGCTCACTGGATGTTGCTAACAATGAACAAAAGGAAAACTTTACTACTCTCAATGCTTACTCAGCTGAAAGCTTAGTGAGGCATCTTTTCTTAAAAAGAAAATCTTAAGAACCAAAAATGCTTTACTAGTACATATCTTCCCTAGGGGGGAAAAATAAGAGCCATAATCTAATCCAACCCCCCCGCACTCTGTAGTTAAGGGAAGACCAGAGGGAAGCAAAAAGTCTGGAGTGTGGTGTCTCTGGAGATCTTCCCCATGCACTACTCTGGCTCCACTTTTTAAAGTTGTTTTCATTTGAAACTAGATTCATGCAGCTTGCTCGTGCAAAATGAGAATGAAAAAAGAAAAAAAGTTAGGGTCTGGAAAGGAAGAGAAGGATTAAATAAAGAGTTCTGCTAGGCTGTAGCTGCAGTGATCTAATTCACCATGGGCAGCCCAGCTTCAGAGAATACTGATCTTCAAGGCTGGATGGAACTCCCTAGGACAGCTGGCACTCAGCTGGTCCTGGTGTTGCCCTCACACTGCCTTAGTGTCTCCCATAAACTTGACTGATTCTATTTAATTTTTCTTTTTTTTTAACGTGCAATACAGGAAATTTTTCCTCAATGCCTGTAAGAGCTGTTTGATTCCCCAAAGAAAAAGCCTTGGCAAGTCAGTTACAAGGAAAGTAGAAACACCGAACACGTGAGCACATTTTTACAATGTCCAAGTGTAACTTTTATTGCCAACAGTAGACACGCTCTGGAATTTGAAAAGCAGCCCAAGTGCTAAATGTAGTTGTTTTCATCTGGGAGGGGAAGGTCGTGGTTTCATTCTGAGATGAGTCACTTTGTTCTGATTTATCTAGTTAGTAAACGTATCTGATTTGTTTTCATTAGGGAGTTGGCTATCAGGTCTGGTAAAAATAAAAGGAAACAGAACTTTGCTGAAATGCTCAATAAAGATAAAGCCAAGTTGTCACCTGCCATGTACAATGAGGAGGGTTTGGGGTCTTGGCAATAAGAGAGAAACCTGGGATTTCCAAAGCCCAGGACTTTGCTGTCAGTATCTGACAGCATCTATACAAGACCGTGCTGGGTTGCCAAATCAGGAATACTAAGCCTTTTGTGTCATGTGAACTTAATTTTCCGGATCTATTAAATGCTTTCGTGATGAACACTAGGTGTCATTTATATATTTACTAAAATCTTGAGGTTTCTCCAGGCCTATCTTGCAGGACTAGATCAGTTGGTGCAATTAATCAGTTAAGCAATCTGACAAGAAATATTTATTGAGTGTCTACTACATGTAGGCTTTTTTTTTTGGTCAGCTGATGCCATGATTTTGTCGGCATGGAGACGTTGTGACAAAATAATTCAGCCACAGTTGTATTAATTGCTGTCAATTGTTTTTCTATTTCTTTAATTTAATACCAAATAAATTATGACCATTAGAATGATAGCTTTCACCATTAACTTTATTTTCTTCTTATTCTTTAATGTAAAACAATAGTCCATGATATTACAGAATTTTCATTGTATGTATTTGCAAGATCAAAGCCACCTATTAATTTGACAAATATCGTTAGATTTTATTATATAATAAATACTCTCACTGAAGGAAAAAACAATGCTGAGCTATCCATGGAGTGGCTCGAGATATTTTGAAAACAGAAAATGAACAAGTGCTGTTCAGAGTTTTCTTTTAAATCTGCTGTGTTGAATGGATATTGGATCCAAGCTGACTTTAGCAGTTGAGACTGTGAATAATTTACTCAAATAGAAAAGGGTGGGGGGGGGGGGGGGGGGACAAAGAGGTCCACCTTGGACACTTTTTTTTTTTTTTTCTGGTTGTCTTCCAGAAAAACAATACTTTGGACAATACTTTGTTTTAAACTTAGCGGAATGGATAGTCATTGTAGTGGCTTTTTGTCCATGAAGAATTTATCAGACTGACTCTCTGGTCCCCATCACTTGGCGGGACGGAAAACCCCATTTCATCTCCGGGCATCCTGAATATTTAGGAAGGTAAGTCTGTATAGCAAAAGTGACCGAGTTCCCTGCATATCCCGATGGCTTTACTCAACCATGTTTTCTCTTTTATCGTTGGTTAGAAAAGCCCTTTACTATCTCTCCTTAGTTCCTTGCCATTTGTTAGCTACAAAGGGCAGATTTTCTTTTGTAAATCCCTAGTAATTAAATGAGCACTCCAGTGGCTGTAGACTTCAATGGCCTGTTTCCTAGGTTTTGCCTTTGACGGTCATATTTTGCAAAGGCCCCTGAGATGACTCGGCATCTTCCCCTACTTAACAGTAAACCAATTGATGCCCGTGCTCACTGCATGAAGGAGGAAAAGATTCATTAAGGGCACTTCATTAAGGAGCTGAAACGGGACGCTCTAAATGTGCCCGGACCAACTGCAATCCAGAGGAGCTGTCTATTAGGAGCGCAACAAAGACAGTTTCGGAAACTGAACTCCAGCTCCAGTGCGTCGGATTAGGAAGAGTGATGGGATTAGTGTTTAATGACTTGGGGCAGGAGACAAAGGGAATTTCAACAAAGAGGCTTAGATATGGAAGAATTAACACTCTCTCTCCCAACCAGGCCTCCGACGACTTTTAGCAATCTTTTCAGACTCAAAAGCCAAGGGAAGAAAAAACAAAAAAAAAAGATGAGCAAAGCTTTAATACTTCCCTAACTTTTTTATTCTTTATTATTATTATTAAAACAACAACTCAGAGGAAATAGAAGAACCCTCTTCACTCCCTTGCACTTGAAACCTTTTTTAAAAATCATTGTCTACAATTGTATAGTTAGTCTCAAGGTGTGCTTGCCCAGAGCTTCAATCGTATGCCCAAATGTCTTCTCTTCCAATGTCAGGCCAAGTCACACCAAAGGGGACACTGAAGCGAAACCCTTGGTAGCTGAGGCCCAGCTAGGTGGCTTTAAAAGTGCTTCCATCTCCTTGGCTATTCATGTTACAGGTGCAGCCAAAAGGACAGAGAAAACTCCTCTTCACTGCGAAACCTCCTCCTGGCCCCATCTGGCTCAGACTCAACTGACTGCAGTGTCTATGGCCTGACAAGTGCTTCGGGAAACGAGGTGATTATCCTGACTATGTGAGGGGATAACTTTGGAAATGCGCTTAAAGTTTGAAAGCGCTCTTGAAAAAGAATCAGGCCCACGTGGAGCGGAGCGGGCTAGGCAGTGTTGCAGTTTATCTATAGCATTTCCTCTTGCTTGGACAAGGACACAGCATCATTATCTAAACTTGAAGCCACACTGAAGTGGTTGACCCTGGAGTAGAGTATTATTCCCAGGGCTGTTAAGTAAATAGACCCCAAGCCCCAAATGCCGAGGAGCAGTAAGTGTGTGATTATGCCTCTCTGCTGCGAATGGCAGAATGTAGGCACAAATGTTACTGTCGGCAAACGTACAATCCAAATAGTGCTGTAAACGATCTCACACTGTAAACCAGTTCAATGTGTCCTTATTTTTAACCAAACTAAATTACTTGCAGGAAAGGTGGGTATTCATTTCATATATTAGCCCATATGAAATGGTCCTGAAGTAGCTCGAGACACCAAGGTATTATTTAACCTGTGTGGCTTCGTGGGACAATGGCAGCCCCCTGCTGTAATCCATTCAGGGGCAATGGTGGCAGTCAGCGTGAAATTAAATACATTACAGGGAAAGAGCTTAATGTGTTTTATAGGCAGTTGTTCATCCACATCAAACCTGCGTTTTTAAAAATTCTAACATTTGATCTCACGACAGGCTCCATGCCTCAAGTCAGAGATTGGCATGGTGAGCTGCCAGGAAGCAGAAGAGAAGCACAGCCCAGACTTCAGCTGAAGGTACAGTTGGTTGACCAGCACCATTTTCAAATGCTCTTAGCTCTAACGGGCCACTGAGACATTGTCTTAGTTATCTAGTGCTGCTGTAACAGAAATGCGACAAGTAGGTGGCTTTAAAGAACAGAAATTTATTCTCTCAGAGTTTAGGAGGCTAGAAGTCTGAATTTAGGGTGCTGGCTCTAGGGGAAAGCTCATTCTCCGTCTGCTTTGAGGGAAAATCCTTGTCTCAGTTTTTCTAGACCTGTCTCAGTTTTTCTAGTTCCTTGGCGATCTTCATGTGCCATCTATCTTTCCCCCATTTTGCTTGCTTCTCCCTGTGTCTAATGTGCTCTTTTTATAGCTCAAAAATCATTAGGTTTAAGACATACCCTATACTGATATGACCTCTTTAACATAACAAAGAAAACCCAATCCCAAATGGGATTACATCTACAGGTCTAGGGGTAAGGCTTCCTACACATATTTTTGGCGGACACAATTCAATCCATAAAAGATGTCAAAAGCCCAGGTAGCATTTGATCAAGTTACTACAAGGCTTGGACCTGAATTTGTTGGCCTCTTACTTTCTGCAAACATTTTTGCTTGAAGAATCAATGTTTTTCCAGGGCAGTAGAACTCCCTTTTATTACAGCTAAACTGAAGTAGGGTATAATGACTTCCCTCACCTTACTCCCAGTCTCTCTTGACCCCAGCATGGTCTCGCAGTCTGTTCTTTGTTAAATTAAAAATGTGTAGAAATTTTTATAGAGATCTTCAGCTATATAAATAGCTTTGAAAATTGTTGTAACTCTAAAAACAGGTCAAAAAGGAAATTGAACAGCTAGTGCATTTCATACTATCCAGTCAGCTTTTTTAAGGGTTACATTGGTCTTCCGAGCAAATGGTAGCTTTTATCGTCAGGGCTTCCACCATTTTTTTTTTTTTTTCTGAGTAGCTTTTAATAGAAAAGGGAGCTTTGGTGGAATTTTCTGATAAAATGGCAGATATATCACCGACGGCTTCTGGTACCAATTCAAGCCTCAGGAACAGATTTTGTTTTGGGTGTCTACATGCCACTGCATTGTTGAACATCTTATTCTCCATGAAGGTTGACAATGTTCTCTGGTGGTCACCCCAGTATGGTTCCCAGACAAGTCTCTGAGCTTCACCACTCTGAGGTGGATCCTGTGTTTTCATGGTGATGACATTGTGCCTCTGGAGCCTTCAGACTGACCTCCAATTCTTTGGATACAAAAGCTTAATTCAAAAGGCTCTTTTGATGCTGTCTTTTTTCAAAAGTGGACAAAGGGTATATAGCTCTTTAATATATGGTGAAACTTAGAAGTGTTTTTTTCTCAGTATTGTACTGTAAGTCTAAGGGCTTGAAAACAATGATTTCTGACATTAGATGGAGGATAATAAAATTATTGCTAGGGGCCCATTAATCTACTTGCTTTGTAAGCATTCTCTACAGTTTGAATAAATAACATTCTCTCACATAGATTACTATATTTTAAACTAATGACATGAGGTGCTATTATAATTAATAAATTCAATATTATTTAAAAATCTTTACTGAGCTTATAGTCATTTTTGTTATTATATGATTTTCTCCAGCTGCACTAAAGTTTCAACTCACATCACATAAGGGTCTGAACCTTTGTTGCTGTTGCGATAAAGAACTCTATCAATGGCAAGTCATAAAAATCCAGCTCAAACTAGCTAAAGCCAAAAAGGGAAATTATGAGTAACTCATAGGTACACTGAGCTCTAGTTGCCTTTGCTGAGCTTGATTTTCAGGCAGGCTTTGTCCATGGGATGGTGAGGTGGTCTTGGTCCTTGCTACATGACTACATAGTCCTTAAGGATTGTGAACTCAAGAGAGACTTTATCTCAACAGCCATGTCCATCTCCAAAAGAGAGCTCAGATTGGCCAGTCCTACTTCCTGTGTTTACCTCTGGAATAACCACTGTGTTAAGGTAAATAAGGTAATCTGATTGGTCAATGTGAATCACATGCTCACCCCTGTTGGTGTAGAGGAGGTAGACTCCTTTGATTTACAGTCCCACCAGAATCACACGGAGAGAAGGAGAGATAATTTCGCAAAGAAAGAGGGAGTGATGAACAGACCAACAATGTTTATCCATTGTAGGAGGGGTTCTCATATTTACAAGGCTTGGGAAACATTGTCCTAGAATTTTTCTTTCT
Organism: Dugong dugon; assembly: GCA_030035585.1. Lineage (NCBI taxonomy): Eukaryota > Metazoa > Chordata > Mammalia > Sirenia > Dugongidae > Dugong > Dugong dugon. Next base: position 102,356,227 of record CM057469.1, on the reverse strand, counting down.
GTCTTTTTTTTTTTTTTATGTTTTAACTAGGATCCTCCATCAGGGATTAGAAGTCAGCTAAACTTAAATGAGACCAATGGGAATACCCCGGAAGGCCCCATTTTTGCAGCCAATCCCAATAGTCATTTGTGTGCCCGTGTGTGTTTGGGTGGGAGAAGAGAAAGGATGTAGTGTTGGGAGGGGGGCTGAGAAAACAAAAATCAAAGATTCCGTTAATATCCAAATATCAGTTCTTTTCTGTAAATTTAAAACAAAACAGAACAAAACAGAATAAACTCTTTCTCTGTCATACACACGACAACCAGCACCACCACACCACCGCAAGTAAACTGATGCAACATATAAAGGGTTTAGTTCCGAAAAAGACTAAGGACGTTTCTTCCCAAGTCTCTCCATTTGTTTTTAATTATCATGTTCTTTCAGCATAGGGTACCTTGCATAGGGAGAGTCATCACTACAGTCCAGAGCTGCTCTAAATAACCTGTTGCTAAACCTCCATTTCCTGTCTATGCAGTTTTTCGTGGATAATTAATTACTTCTTAAAAAAAAAACCAACCAAACCTCTTGCCGTTGAGTCGATTCTTACTCACAGTGACCCTGTAGGACAGAGTACAACTGCTCCATAGGGCTTTCAGGGAGTGACTGGTGGATTCAGACTGCTGACCTTTTAGCTAGCAGTCGTAGCTCTTAACCACTGCACCACCAGGACTCCCTAGGAGTCAGTAATTCTGTAACTAATACCTATTTCATTTCCTTTTCCCTGTATCTATCGGTTTCTTCACCTTCATTCCTTTTGGCATTACTCTTAGTTTCCTTAATTTTTTCATTTTCTGAAATCAAATCACTTTAGCACTTACTTCACCCTCCTCAGCTGCAGATGTCATGGACAAGTGGTATACTGTGAAGAGCAGATGTTTTGATTCTTACAATAATACTAAATTATGATGAGAACTATCACTAATTGAGCGCTTATTATTTCCATTCTCTATATATTATCTTATTTAATCCTCCCACTAATCCTATGAAGTGGAGTAGCTTTATTTGGGAGGGTTGTTTCCAAATACTAGTCTTGTTTGGGAGTCTTCTAACCATTTTCCTCTATTTAAGAAATTCTCTATAACATGAATTTTGGTGGAACATCCCAGTATAGATGCCAGAAAAAGTGCAGATACTTGTAGTTCCAGACTCCCTTGCAGCTAGGGTGCAGACCCATGACCTACACTCAATCAAAAAGAGGCACTTGATTGAGACTTTAAGTTGGTAACTGGAGATACAAAAAGCAGAAAAGTAGAGAATTCATTTGTCAGGGAATGGGGGCAGAGTTAGCACAATATCCATTTTCCAGGTCTGCAGGGGCTGTAGTGTCTGCTGCAGCACCCAGTGTCCAGGGCCAGGAGAAGTGGTGGATAATCCTCCATCACTGCTTCAGTGTCAGCAGTGACAGAGTCCCCACAGGACTAGTTTTGCAGCGTAATTTTGGCTGTGGTTCTGGCTGTTGCCTAGATTCCTGTCTTTCTGCCTTTTCTGAGTCTGATTCTCTAGTTCTCCTAATATTTTTATAAACGTAAAATGCAATATGGATGTTGTCCCTGGAGTCCAACAAGTTAGCAGCCTTATCCTTGAGTGCTCGAATATCCTTGCAATAAATTCCTTACTGCCTAAATCAGCCATAGTTAGTTTATATTACTTGAAATGAAGAATCCTAATGGATACAGGGATGCTATCTTTAATTTCATTTTATAGATTTGGAAACTCAGGCTTAGAGAAACAAACATATTGTGCAAGTTTAAGTAGACAGTGTTAGAGTCAGGCCAACTTGAGAGCCCATGTTCTTATCTATGACCCTTCATACAAACAGGGAAGAAAAGACTGGACTTGTAAGTGAGATTGGTCTAAATACAACTTAGAAAGAGGCAGGCTTTCTTGATTAAAGTCTCTATTTTAGCAGTAACTGGCACTGTCACAGTGTTTATTTGGATAACCTCTCTTTGTCGGTTGTTGCTGCTGTTGTTGTATGACGTTGAGTGGATTCCTACTCACAGCGACCCTATATGGCAGAGTAAAACTGTCCCACAGGGTTTCCTAGGCTGTAATCTTTACAAGAGCAGATCACCAGGTATTTTCTATTGTGTAGCTGCCGGTGGGTTCAAACTGCTGACCTTTTGGTTAACAGCCAAGTGCTTAACCATTGTGCCACTAGAAAATGAAAACTTTGGTCTAGATTAGTGGCTTTTAACTGTTGCAGATGGTGGTTATAAAATCATACACAAAATGAAAGCCATGGATCTTCTTAGTAAACTGCCCATATAAATGGGTTACAGTTACATACAATTTCACCCAAGCCCATCCTTGGGACTCAATAGACCCCAGGCTGAGAACCCTGAACTAGATGATCTCTCAGTTTGGTGACTTCCAATGAAAACATTTTATGATTCTGTTGTCTGGATGAACTTGCTATAATTAGATCCTCCTCTCGCTCTGTACTCATCTCAGGTGCAGAGGTTTGAGTTAATCACAACCCTCAGTTTACAGAATACTATCATCCCTGGGACAAAAAAACTTGAGAGGACCTGAATTAACATCATATCAAATGACAGTCTAAAGGAGATAGAAGACTAGAAGACTCAGACAGACGTGATGATTTGTACTGGTTACTGCAAGTGTCAGCTGCTGAAAATCTAGTCAAAAGTGGCTTAAGCAATAAGAACATTTGCAATCTCATATAACAAGGAGGTTGGAGGTGAGTGACACCAGAGTGGGTAAATCTAGTTAAAGACCCAGGTTCCATTCTTCTTTCTGCTCTGCCATCTCCTCTCAGGATGTTAACTTGTCTCTAGCCCTTCAATATGGGATGCCACAGTTCTAGACAAGATACGCAGAAAATAACATCAATAATTAAAAGAAAATACATTGACTTCCACTTTTGACCATTATAGAGTAACTGATACCAGACTTGCCTTCTCACTGAAAACAACCATAAAACTGGAAAAATATAGCATAAGGCAATTATTTTCAGGCATTGGATAACACGCATGGGACTAGGATCCTTAGGAGAAGAGAAACACACAAGGTGAGCCACACATGTGTGCTTGGGAGCAGTTTACCCAAACAGAAAATTGTCTTGCTGAGTTGAGAAAGCAAAAACCAGAATTCCAGGCTCCAGTAATAGCTGGAATTTCTTGGGTAGGGTACTGGATAAGGGGAAGCTGTCCCAAAACTCTGCATGTGGATTTACCAAATTCATTGGCTGAGGGCTGAGCTGTGCAGATGAATGCTGAGAGTCTATGAGAAATGACATAGGTAGGCTTCCATGGGGATAAAAACTGAACAGTGATAACACAGGCCGTGCAGTACTGGGAGAGGTTGGTGTGTGGCCTACCCACAGGAGAAGGACTTTGAGTATTCTAGTGAGATCCTGTCAAGGTCCTGCTTTATGAAGGAATGATAGCTGTGCCCTAGAGTAAGGGCTATGCCCTAGGACTAAGTATAAAACCAAAATAGACCACTGTATTAAAGAATAAAACCAAACTTTAGCAAGATTCAAATAATCTACCAGTAATTTAATTATCTGACAGGACAAAATCAGCACACTTTAATGGAAGGCAATATAATTTAGACATCCTACAACCTATCTTCCACAATATCTACATAGTCAACATTTATTAGACATCTGAAGAAGAAAAATATGACTCGTAATCAAGGAAAAAAAGCAAGTGATAGAGACCATGAAGTGTTAGTATGTTGAAATTATCAGACAAGTACTTAAAAGAAACTGTTATGACTACGTTCAATAACTTAAAGGAAAATTTGGTCATAATGAGTAAACTGATGAAGAATCACTATAGATTTCACCTAAGTTTAAAGGATAATGTTTAAACATTGGTGCCAATCAAAGATGGATTGGTACTACTTTGGAGAAGTCTGTGGTCCCCATTCCTGAAAATGTTGAGATAAATATTCCCCGGTGAGGATATTATATAAAGAACATTCAAGTAACCATTGAAATAATGAGCTAAAAGATGAGGAAGGGAGAGTTAGATTAGATAGTCTATAATCCCTTCCAATTACTAGAGTCTATGTTTCTCTCATTATCACCACCGGGAATGGGAAATTATTGGAAACACAGGATGAAGTTGAGCTCTCTGGCTTTACCACTTCTTGTGGTGATACTTCCCTGGAGTAGGAGGAACTGCAGGGGGAATGGATCAAGTCGTCATGGAGCAGTGAAGAGTTAGATTTCCCTCAAACCACATTGCTAGATGTGCCAGTCCCAAACACCTGGAGAACTTGCCATCTCTGGTATTTCTAGATTATCCTGCCATGTTAATGGAAAAACCATGAACCCTGTGGAGCCAGATCAGAGAATAACCGTAGAGCTTCAGGGAGACCTCAGTGTAATCTCTCACTTACAAGTCTCTTTTCTGCTGTGAGCTCCTGGAGAATAGAAACTGTAACCATGTATCTTCATATTACTATCAGCATCCAGTACAATGCTTGGTTCATTCATAAGACAGCCTGAAGAAAACTAGTCTTTAAACCAAGAAATGGATCTTAACCATCTAAAGGAAATAATCTGGCCTAATTTGCAAAACAAAAACAAAAAAACAAAAACCAACAACAAAAAAACATACTACTTCCTCCAGTAGCCTCTAAAATTCACTAACACTCCCCTACCCCAGCCATCCCTTAAAAAGAGTAAGATGGTCCGTGGAGAACCTCCCTCAGCATTTAGGTCCTGATTTTGAGACCTTTCTCAAAAGTTAATGGAGAGATACATTAATGTACGGCAAAGCCTAGGATAATTCTTTTTTATTTTCTGGTATTAGAAATTTCAATTTATTTCAGCGCCTCCTCCTCACCTAATGGATGAAGTCAAGCTTCTCAGCAGGGCATATAAGGTGCTCCCCTACCCTGGGTCAACATGCTCTAAGATAACTCTTAACTAAAGTTTTAGCTAAAGTTAAAATAAAGTGATTATATTTCCCCCGTAGATTTTTCTTTGTATTTCCAGGGCTGTGGAGAAAGATTACCCATGTAGTAAAGAAAAGGCAAGAAAATTACCCCATCTTCCTCAAATCACTTCTGCTAAAAATATTAAGAGCTAAAAAAAATGGAGACCTGGTGGTGTAGTGGTGAAGAGCAATGGCTGCTAACCAAAACGTCTGGCAGTTCGAATCCACCAGCTGCTCCCTGCAAACCCTGTGGGGCAGCTCTACTCTGTCTTATAACCCCTTACTGTCGAGTCGATTCTGACTCATATCTACCCTAAAGGACAGAGTAGAACTGCCCCATAGGGTTTCCAAGGAGTGCCTGGTGGATTTGAACTGCTGACCTTTTGGTTAGCAGTCGTAGCTCTTAAGCACTATGCCACCAGGATTTTCACTCCGTCCTATAGGGTCGCTATATGTCAAAATCAATTTGACTGCAATGGGTTTGCTTTTTTTGGTTTTAACATTTCCTCTCCATTCTCTGACCAACTAATGGTGCTAAAACCTCAAGACCAAAAATACTCTCCTTCTATCTATCTTTAGTGCAGGTCCCTGAATGGTGGAAATGATTTCCGCTGGACTACTAACCTAAAGGTTGGTGGTTTGAACCAACCTAGCAGTGCCGTGGAAGAAAGCCCCGGCAATCTGCTTTCATAAAGATTACAGCCAAGAAAACCCTATGGAGCAGTTCTAGTCTGTAACACATGGGATCGCCATGAGTTGGAATCAACTGGATGTCAACAGGTTAAGTTTTTTTGGTTTTATGTTCAGTGCAGAGAAAGCAATTCCTGGACTGTGGTAGGATAGAGATAAAGACCCATTCCCCCTTCTTCTCCTCTCTTCTGTCTGTTCCCTCTTTCCTCCCTCACACAGTCTTTTTCTCTTTCCTTTGCTTTTTTCTTTTTTTTTTCCAAACCCTACTCAGGGTTTATAGTAGCTGTCAGAGCTGGGCACGCCCATTAGCTGCAGGCAAATCTTGTTTGCAAGCAGGAAGCTGTAGGAATTCTCCCCTAGTGGTGTTTTCACTCTTTATGTGAGCTTAATCCAGGGGATTAACAAATGGATCAGTTGGAGACCTCTTACCGTGACAGAACGGACAAGTTCAAACAAGAATAGTCCCTGAAATGTCTGGTTCTGGGGGGAACTAGCAACACAACACCTACCAGGCAGTGGCAGGGTGTGTCCCCCAGAGGAGGCCCAGGTCACAGAGGAAATAGCTTTGCTGACATGGTGCCTCTGACGCTGCTGACTTCATAGTCTTCTCCTCCACTCACTGATGCCACTGGCTTTCAGCCCTGTGCGCCAGCCCTCCCCACCCTATCTGGCCTCTGAGTTTCCCTTATCCCCTGCCTCTTACAAGCCTCATGGTCTCTCCTGCCTCCTCCCCGACCTATACAAACCCTGCCCAGATTCCGTTCTATTCCTGCTGTGTCCTGTGTTACATGGGGTCTTAAGGTGGGTTCCTGGAGTCCTTGGGTGGTGCAAATGGTTAACGTGTTCAGCTGCTAACCAAAAGGTTGGAGGTTCAAGTCCACCCAGAGGCACCTTAGAAGAAAGACCTGGTGATCTACTTCTGAAAAATCAGCCATTGAAAGCATGGTTCTCCTCAGACATACGTCGGATCACCATGTGCTGGAATTGATCCGAAGGCATCTGGAAGGTGGTTTCCCTGGAAGCAGAACCTGAGATAGGTATTCTTTGGCAAGCGATTTTAGTGAGAAAGTGTTCATGGGAGAAATGGTATAAGAGAAGCGGGAAAGACCAGAGGAAGAAAGCAAAACAAGGATGTGCTCTCAGCTGGAGGCTAGCTTCAGCCTGGTGCCATACGGAGCTCTGGAAAATAAATAACCTCAGAAAATAGGTTTTATCTTGAGGTCAAGGGTTTAGTATTTCATACCACTGTGCCAGTTGCTGGATTGGGAGGAGGAAAACCTGGCAGATGAGGCAGCTCTCGTTCATCTGAAGGCAATTCTCCAGGGAAGGGGGCAACTAGGGCATGGATGTACATCCTTGTGATAGAGATCTAGGTGTGGCACTGCAGCACCAACTATATATGAAATCCACAGAAGAGGTGAGTTCAGTGGCTTTAGGTCATTCTCAGGTCAGATGAGAACATGAAAGGATCAGAGCACTGGGTGATAAAACTAGTTGCTGTAGAGTCAATTCCAACTCATGGCAATCCCATGTGTGTCAGAGTAGAACTGTGTGCTCTGCAGGGTTTTCAACGGTTGGTTTTTCTAAAGTAGATTTCTGAGCCTATCTTCTGAGGCACCTCTGGGTAAACTCGAACTTCCAACCTTTCTGTTTGCAGCTCAGTCCCCATTTAGGGACTCCATAGGGTGATAAGAGAGATAAAAAAAGACTGGCAGCTCTGCCCAAAAGGTAATGCCAAGTTTATGGTCTATTCCTGGTAAGTGTCTGCCACTTGTCTGTCAGTCGTACTGTGGTGGCTTGCGTGTTACTGTGATGATGGAAGCTATGTCACCAGTATTTCAAATACCAGCACGATTACTCATGGTGGACAGGTTTCAGTGGAGTTTCTAGACTAAGATAGACTAGGAAGAAGGACCTGGTGATCTACTTCTAAAAAACTGGCCAGTGAAAACCTTATGAATAGCAATGGAACGTTGTCTGGTATAGTGCCAGAAGATGAGCCCCTCAGGTTGGAAGGCACTCAAAATATGTTTGGGAAGAGCTGCCTCCTTAAAGTAGAGTCGACCTTAATGACGTGGATGGAATAAAGCTTTCAGGACCTTCATTTGCTGATGTGGCATGACTCAAAATGAGAAGAAACAGCTGCATTCGCCCACTAATAATCAGAATGTGGAATGTACGAAGTATGAACTTAGGAAAATTGGAAGTTGTCAAAAATGAAATGGAACACATAAAGATTGATATCCTAGGCATTAGCAAGTTGAAATGGACTGGTATGTGAATCAGACAATCATATGGTTTACTATGCTGGGAATGACAAACTGAAGAGGAATAGCATCACATTCATTGTCAAAAAAAATTTTTTTTTCCCAAGATCTATCCTGAAGTACAGCACTGTCAGTGGTAGGATAATACCCAAATGCCTACAAGGAAAACCAGTTAACACAACTTTTATTCAAATTTATGCACTAACCACTAATGCCTAAGATGAAAAAATTGAAGATTGTTACCAACGTCTGCAGTTGGAAGTTGATCACACTTGCAGTCAAGATGCATTGAACTGGTGATTGGAATGTGAAAGTTGAAAATGAAGAAGGATCAATAGTTGGAAAATGTGACCTTGGGGATGAAATGATGCCGGAAATTGCATGATAGAATTTTGCAAGAACAATGACTTATTCATTGCAAATACCTTTTTTCAAGAACACAAAAGGCAACTATACACGTGGACCTCACTGGATGGAATACACAGGAATCAAATCAGCTACATCTGTGGAAAGAGATGATGGATAGAGAAACTCAATATCATCAATCAGAGCAAGACCAAGGGCTGACTGCGGAACAGACCATCAATTGCTCCTTTGCAAGTTCAAGTTGAAGCTGAAGAAAATTAAAACAAGTCCACAAGAGTCAAAATACGACCTTGAGTATATCCCACCTGAATTGAGAGACCGTCTCAAAAATAGATTTGACGTGTTGAACACTAATGACCGAAAGACCAGATGAGCTGTGTGATGACATCAAGGGCATCATACACAAAGAAAGCAAGAGGTCATTAAAAAGACAGGAAAGAAAAGAAAGACCAAAATGGATATCAGAAGCATCTCTGAAACTCAGTTTTGAATGTAGAGTAGCTAAAGCAAAAGGAAGAAATGATGAAGTAAAAGAGCTGAACAGAAGATTTCAAAAGGCAGCTGGAGAAGACAAAGTAAAGTATTATAATGACGTGCAAAAACCTGGAGTTAGAAAACCAAAAGAGTAGAACACACTTGGTATTTCTCAAGCTGAAAGAACTGAAGAAAAAATTCAAGCCTCAAGTTGCAATACTGAAGGATTCTATGGGCAAAATATTGAACAACGCAGGAAGCATTAAAAGAAGAGGGAAGGAATATAGAGTCACTGCACCAGAAAGAACTAGTCCACATTCAACCATTTCAGGAGGCAGCATATGATCAAGAGCTGAAGGTACTGAAGGGAGAAGTTCAAGCTGCACTGAAGGTATTCAAAATGGATGCAAAGCTGGAAATGCTCACTGCGCTGGGCTTTCTTCAGAGGTTGACCCATTGAGTGGAAGTCATGATGGTTAGAACAAAGAGGAAGTGGCTATGGAATACAGGAGTGAGGGGAATAAAACATTTTATAAAACTTTTCAAAATAATGAATTGAGAGATTGGAAGAGTAATTGCTTTTAATGTCTAAGTTGTCCTTCAATTCAATGTCATATGGAAAGATACCTACAAGTGAAATACACAGTTGAACTATCAATATCATAGCCCTATGCCACAGATCCATCCAAATTATACTACAGTTTTTACATTTCTAAAAGAAACAAATCCCTGTTCCAAGTTTATTAGGCCCATCAGCTTTTTTTTTCCTTAAAGATTCACTGATGGAGCAATAGAAACAATAAAAAAAACCCTTTATTTTATTTTCTGTTTTACAAATGATAGCAAACTAATTTTTCTGGCAAAATCGCTTTTTGTTGGCTCTTTAACATTCAGATCATCAGGCCACTTGACACTTGATGACAATATTTTCAGGCTAGGCTAAGATCTGATTGGCACTTCAAAATGCCTGATATTAACTGAGGAAACTAAGACATCTCTGGGCAACATTTTTTCTTTATAGATAATTTTACAGATTTTTTTAAAGAAAGGAATATGATGAGAGTTCAGCTAGGCTTCCTTTTTTTTTTTCCAGAAGCAAAGAGGCTATTAAGTATTTACTTGTTTATAGAGATGATCAGTTGTTTTTTTTTTTTTTTTTTTGAGATGATCAGTTTTTCCCAAGTGTCCTCCAAACAGGCTGATCAAGTGCTCCCCTGAGGTTTATCCTATAATCCCACCAACAGGGTGGGTTAGAGCTGAGATGGACTAGTTTAGTTAGTTTCTTCAGTCTTGTGAACCCTTCCCATTGAGCCATCCTCACACCCATGCTTGGGTCTGCATTTTAAGCTTTTCTCTACATTTCCTCTTTTGGAATGCCTTCCCACTCCCCTCTGTCCATTTTTCATTTTCTCACACCATCCAGGAAACCTACTTCCACTGTTTATTAAAGCTTTCTGTTCCTTAAAGCCCAATCTTCTACGGTGCTTAGAGTCTGTACCACAAAATGGCTTGTGTTGATAAGGGTTGTTCTGAGTATGTAGTTTTCTCTCCCCATCTAGATTTCTTCAAGGCAGAAACCACATCTTACCCAGCTCCTCTTGTTCCTGTAGATCTGAGCAGCAGTAGTAGGTGCTCAATAGAGAGTAGCAGGTGTTCAGTTAAATTGATGGATTGGCTGTTAGTTAAAACTTTCAAGTGTCTTTAACTCATTGGGCTATAACGCCTCTAAAAATTTTTTCTCACCCATTTTTTTTGTGTGTTTGTGTGCATGTATATACATGCGCCTGTTCGTTTGGTTAACAAACATCTATTGAGCGCCTACTGTGTGCCAGGCATGGTGCTGGCTGCTGGTGATTAAAAAAAAAAAAAAATGGATGTGACACAGCCATGATTTTCTTTTCCCTGGGTAGCTGAAGGAGTGATTACTTAGAAAAAGAGCAAGTCAGAAGGTGGAGCTGGCTTGAGCAGCAGAGCTGGGATTGAGATTTGTTGTGCTTGAGGCACCAGGGAGGCATCCAGGTGGTGACTATAAATGTGATTCTAGGACAGCCACTGGGGATTCAGGTTTGATGTAGATCTTTGGGTAACATTTTCCTGGAGATGACATTTGGGTCCATGGGGCTAGTTTAGTTTTCTAAAGGGACAGGATTAAAAAAAAAAAAAAAAAAAAAAAAAGAACTCAGCAGGAAGTGCTATTATATGACAAGTAAAACATGTGGAAGAAACTCAGAGAAGTTTAGAAGGTGACCTAAAAATCTTATGTCATCTGAAAACAATGTCTGTATGAAGGGCTTAGAGAAATGGGAGCAGTTTTGGGGCCAAGGCAAGGAATTGCCTGTCCCTTGTTTGTCTGAATGTTTCTAACCTCAAACTGATGAAGGCCTGCCTGATTGGTGGATAGGCCAAAGGAGGGAGAAGAGGGCAGGTTGTGGCCCAACTCTACCTCAAGAAGCAGACAAATGGAAGAGTTGGAGGATCCTGAACTATCAGGCATCTGAGGGTGAGAAAGAGTGTTTCATCCACGTTCCCCTTGAAGTGATCCAAAGTGGGTGTTCTGGTCCTAGTTCTGCTACAAGTTAATAATATTACCTTGGGAAACTCACTTTACCTCTCTGGTCCTTTAATTATCTATAAAAAAATGAGTGATTAACTAAATAATCCCTAGGACAACTCCTCATGCCACAATTCTCTGGTAAAGACAGATCAGATGATGTGAGACAACTGTGGTTTGGGAATGTCTTCTGGATCTCAGACCAGATCCAAATGTATCCTGGATGCTATGGTCCCCCAGGCAGTCTTCAGTGAAAGCAACAAGCAAAAATCTTGCTGGTACCTATGTCCAGGTGCATTTGGGGTCTGATGTTGTCTCCTCTGTTGCCTAAACTGGTGTCCAAACCTCAACATTATAAAGAGATTCTTTAGAGTTCTTTTTCATGACTTTGGGTCCTCAGACCCCTAGGTGGTAAATCAGGTTGTGTTCCAGGAGGTATGGAAAACCACAGGATAAATGTTGTGGATCAACTTAGGGCATCAACTTACCTCCAAATTTTAGGAGAAAGAGCAATTTTAAGTCAACATAAACACTGTGGAACAGAAAACAAACTTTGTAGAGATTCTAAAGGCTGCACAATAGATGTAAAAGAAACTTGGCATTTATTTTTACTTGCTCTGGGCTATTTTCTCCTTTCACAGGGACCCAAAGTTTTCATGCTGGCACTGTTGCCAGGTACATCTTTGCTCAGTGGTTCTACTGGGATATTTACCACTCTCAGGTGAATGGGAACTTCTCTGTGAGCTAGAACAGTTCACTTGTTTTTCCTCTTGGAAAGTGCAAGGGCCCAAATTTGGGGAATTTTGGCTAGCTCCGTGCTGACATTGTATTTACCAGTACATTCTTTTGTGGAGAGGTTGGGGAAGTTTGGCATTGAAGGATCTGGTTCCATTAGTTACATAATGGGCTCATAAAGGAGCAGCTGGATACAGCTTCAGAAGATCTAAAATTCCCTTCAGGTCATGAGTTGATTATCATCTGGAAAATGCATAGTATCTGTAGTGGTTTGAATTGGTTCCCCCAAAATATGTGTTGTAAATCCTAACCTCTATGCCTGTGGTTATAATCCCATTTGGGAATGAATTTTCTGTTATGCTAACGAGGCAGGATTAGTGTAGGGTATGTTTTGAGTTAATCTCTTACAAGAGATAAAAAGAGCAGATTAGCCAAGCAGAGACTGGGAAAACCACATGAAGATTGCCCAGGAGCAGAAGTTCAGAAGAGACAAGGAGACAAGGACCTTCCTACAGAGTTGACAGAGAGAAAAAACCTTCCCCTAGAGGTGGCACCCTGAATTTGGGATTCTAGCCTCTTAAACTGTGAGAAAATAAAATTTTATTTGTTAAAGCTACCCACTTATGGTATTTTTGTTATAGCCTGAAAAAAACCTGTTGTCATTGAGTCAATTCCAACTCACAGCGACCCTATAGGACAGAGCAGGACTGTCCCATAGGACTTCCAAGGAGAAGCTGTGGATTTGGACTGCCAACCTTTTGGTTAGCTACCACAACACTTAAACCACTGAGCCACCAGGGCTTCCTTTGTTATGGCAGTAGTAAATAACTAAGACAAAATTTGATACTGAGAGTGGGGTGCTGCTTTAACAGATACCTAAAATGTGGAAGTGGTTTTGGAATTGGGTAATGGGTAGAGGCTGAAAGAATTTTAAGGTGCCTAATAGTAAAAGCCTAGACTGCCTCCACGAGACTGTTGGTAGAGTTAAGGAGGTCAAAGGAAATTCTGGTGAGGGCTCCAAAGGAAGTGAGGAGAGCTATAGAGAAAGTCTATTGTTTTAGAGACTACATATGGTGCCAGCAACAGAATGTTGCTAGAAATGTGGACGTTAAATATGTTTCTGGTGAGGCTTTAAAAGAAAACAATGGACACGTGATTGGATAAGGGAGGAAAAGTGATGCTTTTTTATGCAGTGGCAAATAACTTGTCTGAATTATGTTCAAATATTTTGGTGGAAGATAGAACTTGTAAGTGATGAACTTGTATATGTAGCTAAGGAGATGTCTAAGCAAGATCTTAAAGGGGCTGCATGGTTTCTCTTTGCCACTTACAGTAAAACGAGAGAAAAAAGAGATGGACTTAAAATGAACTGTGAAAAATGAAAACAAAAATTTAAAGATTCAGAAAATTCTTTTGTACAAACTAAGGACACATATCCTATAATGTTCACCAAAGATGTGGCTACACAATCTTTTATTAAAGAGATTAAGCCTGTGCCTTATGGATCGAACCAACTACCACGGCGGAAAACCTATCAATTTAAGCTGCAGGAAACAGGTCAAAGGAGCTACATCTGTTGTCCTCCAGGAAAAGAAAAGAAGCATCTCTGGAGCAGCTCAGAGATCAGCAGAACTGTTGGAAGGATCACTGGAAGGAGAGCTGCCTCTGTCTCAAAGGGTGGGGCCGCAGCCTCTGGGGACTCAAAGGGTAGAGTCACAGTCTCCTAGGTTTCAGTCAGATCTTCATCAACTTGGTTCTGGAGTGTGGGGCTGCCATTCAGTTTGGCCAAAAGGATGGAGCCGATACCCCATGCTGAGGGGGTGGGGCTGCCATGCCCAAGGGGCAGAAGAACAAGGCTTGCCAGGGCAAAGCAGTGGGGGTCACGACTCAGATGGACTGGGAGAATGGAGATGCCAAAAGCCGAGGGAGCATAGTTGCCATTTCAGCGGGCCTGGAAGGTGGAGCTGAAGCCCAGGGCCAAGGGCCTCTACCCAGAATCCAGAGAACACAGGCAACACTCAGAGTCTGGAGGGTGGGGCCATTGCCCAGATGGTCCCAAAAAACAGAGGATTATTTTAATCCTTGAGAGCCAATGTAATTTGTTCTGCTGCATTTTGGACTTGCTTAATGCCTATTATCCTTTCTTTCCCTCCAATTTCTCCCATTTGTAACCAGAATGCCTGTATTATGCCTATTCCACCATGGTACTTTGGAAACAGACAGCTTGTATTCTGGATCTCACAGGTCACAGATGAAGAAGAATTTTGTCCAAGAGTGGAGTATGCCTAAAGTCTCACCCATATTTGATTCAGATGATTCAGAAAATGACATTTTGGACTTAGAGTTGATTTAAGACTTTTGAGATGATGTGATGGGGTGAATGTGTTTTGCATATAGCAAGGACATGAATATTTGGGGACCAAAGGGTGGAATATCACAGGTTGTTAATGAGTCTTCCTCCAACCCTGATGCCAAGGTCTTCTTCATTTAGTCCAGTTTATCGAAATATTTGCTCAGCGTACAGACTGAGTAAGTATGGTGAAAGGATATAACCCTAACACACACTTTTCCTGATTTTAAACCATGAACTATCCTTTTGTTCTGTTCGAATGACTGTCTCTTGGTCTATGTACAGGTTCCTCATGAGCACAATTAAGTGTTCTGGAATTCCCATTCTTTACAACATTATCTCTAATTTGTTGTGAGCTACACAGTCGAATGCCTTTGCACGGTCAATAAAACACAGGTAAACATCTTTCTGGTATTCTCTGCTTTCAGCCAAGATCCATCTGACATCAGCAATGATGTCTCTCATTCCATGTGCTCTTCTGAATCCAGCCTGAATTTCTGACAGTTCCCTGTCAATGTATTGCTACAACTCCTTTTGAATTCTCTTCAGCAAAATTTTACTTGCATGTGATAGTAACAATGTTGCTTGATAATTTCTGCATTCTGTTGGATCACCTTTCTTTGGAATGGGCACAAATATAGATCTCTTCCAGTTGGTTGGCCAGGTAGCTGTCTTCCAAATTTCTTGGCACCAATGGATGAGTGAGTGTCTCCAGTGCTGCATCTGTTTGTTGAAACATCCCAATCAATATTCCATCAATTTCTGGAGGTTTGTTTTTTGCAGCTTGGACTTCTTCCTTCAGTACCATCCGTTCTTGATCATACACTGCCTCCTGAAATGATTGAACATCCACCAAATTGGCCTCAGTATTGGAGGAAGACTTATTAACAACTTGCCATATGCTGGTGACAAAATCTTGCTTGCTGAAAGTGAGGAGGACTTGAAGCACTTACTAATGAAGATCAAAGACCACAGCCTTCAGTGTGGATTGCACTTCAACATAAAGAAAACAAAAATCCTCACGTCTGGACCAATAAGCAACATCATGATAAATGGAGAAAAGATTGAAATTGTCAAGGATTTCATTTTACCTGGATCCACAATCAACATCCATGGGAGTAGCAGTCAAGAAATCAAATGATGTATCGCACTGGGAAAATCTGTGGCAAAAGACCTCTTTAAAGTGTTAAAAAGCAAAAATGTCACTTTGAGGAATAAGGTGCCCCGAAGCCATGGTATTTTCAATCTCCTCATATGCAATGGAAAGTGGACAATGAAAAAGGAAGACCGCTGAGGAATGGATGCATTTGAATTATGGTGTTGCTGAAGAAGATTGAATATACTTTTTTTGAATATTGAATGGACTGTCGGAAGAATGAACAAAGCTGTTCTGGAAGAAGCACAGTCCCTGGAGAAGGACATCATGCTTGGTAAAGTAGAGGGTCAGCAAAAGTGAGGAAGACCCTCATTGAGATTGCTTGACACAGTGGCTGCAGTAATAGGCTCAAACATAGCAATGATTGTGAGGATGGTGCAAGATTGGGCAGCGTTTCATTCTGTTGTACATAGGGTCTCTTTGAGTCAAAACGGACTGGACAGCACCTAACAACAACAAAAACAAAGGGTATAATGTTATAGATTGAATTGTTCCCCCCAAAATATGTGCTATAAAGCCTAACCTCTATGCCTAAGGTTGAAATACCATTTGGGAATGAGTTTTCTGTTATGTTAATGAGGCAGGATCAGTGTAGGATGTCTCTTGAGTTAATTTCTTACAAGAGATACAAAGAGCAAATTAGGCAAGCAGAGGTGGGGGGAGAGAGATGCCAAGCCACATGAAGATCTCCAGGAGCAGAAGCGACAAGGGTCTTCCTCCAGAGCTGACAGAGAGAGAAAGCCTTTCTCTAGAGCCGGCACCCTGAATTTGGACTTCTAGCCTCCTAAACTGTGAGAAAATAAATTTCGGTTTGTTAAAGCTATCCACTTATGGTATTTCTGTTATAGCAGCACAAGATAACTAATGCAGTATCTAATCATTTGAACTAGAAGTGTTGGTTTTGCTCTTTTGAACTCCTGACCAAAAGTAATTATTTCCCAAGTTTTAGAGAGAAATGAACCATAGAATAGCAGCTGTAGAACTTGTAAGAAAATATGATAACTACCAAGTTTGACATGTGTTATGACAACAGTCCTTCACTAATTAACAGCTTCACTCTAAAACAGTCATTGAAAACATGTTGGGCAGCCAGTTCTCAATTCTACGTGCCAGTGGGAGGGAGGGGTAGTACAGAAAATCCAAAACAACAGATAATCCCCAAATCATTGTTGTTTGGCCTCAGGAGACATTATATATATATACATTTTTGCCAATGATTCATGTCCTTTAATTAGATTCTGTGCACATTATTGTTAATATTAGCTTGACTTTGTGGAAAGATAGGAAGGGCTGATAGGAAGGCCACCCTGAGTGACAGGAAAAATTCATCTAGGGATTAAAAATTAGCAGGAGACAACACTGACAACCTCACATGGATAATTGAGTGTTGACTGGCATTTAGAGAAATGCATTTACGGGAGAGGACAGTGGGATGTTGTTGTATAATAAGGACAGAAGAGGGAAAACCTTCGGTTCTTACAGCAAGAATTGTTCAAAGAATGCAAAACAAAACTAAAGTGAAAACCAGCAGCTTGAAGGCAAAGATTTCAAGATGTATGCTGAAGCATCTAGAATATCTTGACCAAGGGTGTTACAAATGTTCAGGATTAGTGGGAGGGAGAGTTGAAAGTTTAGTAGTTTTCCAAGTATGTTAGATGTTCATTCTTTCTCCTAAATTTTGAGCTAAATTCATGCCTTATGATGATTCATCTAATATAATTGGAAAACAAAGATGTTCACTCTGAGGTTTCTCCCCTATCCAAATTCCTCTGATTTCATTTCTTTTTCTCTAGTTATGCCTTTTTATTTTTTTTAAATTGTGCTTTAGGTGATAGTTTACTGCTCAAGTTAATTTCTCATACAAAAATTTATACACATATTGTTAAGTGACACTAGTTGCAATCCCTATAATGTGACAGTATACTCTCCCTTTCTACCCTGGGTTTCCCATGTCCATCCCACCAGCTCCTGTCCCTTTCTACCTTCTCACCCTGCCTCCGGACAGGAGCTGCCCATTTAGTCTCGTGTATCTGCTTGAACTAAGAAGCACACTCTTTATGAGTATTATTTTATGTTTTATAGTCGAGTCTGATCTTTGTCTGAAGAGTTGGCTTCAGGAATGATTTTAGTTCTGGGTTAACAGAGAGTTCAGGGGCCATGTATTCTAGTTATACCTTTTTAGACAGCAGTGTTTTGTATCTTGGAAAAGGCTTTGAGGCAATTTAGCAAGAAGAAAATCGATGATAGAGGAATCTTGACTTCCCTACTTATTAGCTATGTGACTTGGGTCAACTTCCTGCACTTCTCCAAGTTCCAGCCTCCTCTGTAAAATGGGAACATGATACCTCTCCTTCAGGAGACTTACAAAGATCAGAGAAAATGCACACAAAGCATTTGTACTGCTACGTAGTGTACAACCCATCAATAATAGATATCAGTCTTATTCATGATGATATTTCAAAGGGACTATTGCCTCATACTGAGGTGCTGCGAAATTTAAAATGAATAATCTAAAATATATGCTCTTCCAATACACATAACATTACCCTTTAGGATTTACTTTTCATCAGGTAGACCCAGTGGCAAAATTAAGATTTAGGACTATCTTCGATGAGAAGGCTCAGACGCTAGACGGAAGATTATAGGAGATCCTCTGCAAATTTTGTCAAAAAAAAAAAAAAAACAAGAAATACCCATCCAACCAGGGTGGACCAAGGGTAATTGGGATTTCTGCATAGCTCGTTGTTGTTTAATGTCTGGTTTTCTCCTGGCTACAGCTAAGAAGACACCCACTGGAATGTAGTTCTGCTTGCATGTTGGAAATGCAATCAACACAGCATGTTCACGCGGTCGTTCATAATTTATTCGTTTGAGGTTGTGAAAGATAGTTCCTGACACATGGTATGCACTCCATACATATTTGTTAAATGAATGCAAGAAATGCAGGAAAATAAGCAATAGGGTGTGACTATAGAGGCTCTGGAAACCCTGGTGGCATAGTGGTTAACAGCTACAGCCGCTAACCCAAAGGTCGGCAATTTGAATCCACCAGGCTCTCCTTGGAAACCCTATAGGGTTTACTCTGACCTACACGGTTGTTATGAGTTGGAATTAGCCTGACAGCAACAGGTTTGTTTTTTTGGTTTCTAGAAGCTCAACGTTGACAAGAACCTCAGAAATCACCAATGAAAGTAAAAATATCCATAAACAATTTAAATTTTTCAAGAGAAATCGAGTTAAATAAATTATGTATATCCATTTAATGGAACACTATATAATTGTTGGAGCCTTGGTGGCGCAGTGGCTAAAAGCTACAGCAAGATACAGCTGCTAACCAAAAGGTCGGCAGTTTGAATCCACCAGCTGCTCCTTGGATACATTATGGGGAAGTTCTACTCTGTCCTCTATGGTCGCTATGAGTCAGAATTGACTTGACAGCAATGGGTCTGGGTTTTATTTTATTTTTTATTTTTTGGTTTATATAGTTGTTAAAAAGAACAAGATGTGTTTACATGCATGGAGACAGCAAGATCTTCACAATATATTGTTTTATAAAAAGAAGTCAGAGAAGGGTACTTTATAATTTCATTTGTGTTTAAAAGTATAATTTTAAGCTATAGTATAATATAAAATGTTTGAGTAAGTCCAGAGATATTTGGAATGATAAAAGAAAATGTGACAGTGGCTACCTTTGGGGTATAGATTGGTGAGGTGAATAAAATGAGAGAAATAGGAGAAAATGATACCATTGTACTTCATGAAATATGGTGGTGTTGGTTTTTTTTAATAATTATATATTACTTTCATAATAATTTAAAAGAAAGAAACAAATAAAAACACATAGTTCCATTTCTTTCTTTTACTGGGAGAACTTCCTGAATCATAGAAACTTGTAACTGAAAGACTGTTTAGAAACCCCCTCATTTTTCAGAGAAGGAAACAGGCATAGAGAAGTGAAGTGAGGTGTGATAACTAAGACTAAAGCCGGGAAGAAAAGAAGTTGGTTGGACACACTGGTGTTGGGAAAAACGTAGGTACTCAGCACATGCTGTAAAATCTATTAAAGCTGACTCACTCATTTCGGATGAGGTAAGTGTTGACATTAGACAATTTGGTGGGCAGCATTTATTTTCCTATTTATTAAAACGTCAGAAGGAGTACCAATGGCACCTCCTCAAAGGCTTGCAGGTGGTGGTCTTCAAAAAATAACCCTTGGAAGGATTAAAAACTCTACTATTTTGGGTTGACAATAAAAACAAGGCTGAGATAAGTATATCCAGGATATCAGAGTGGGACCAGTTCATTAAAAAAAAAAAAAAAAAACTATAAAAGTCAAAGGCAGACTGGTACATATATCTTTATATATACATGTACAATAAACCACATTTAAAAGCTACAGAATATTAAACTAGAAAAAATAAGACATCAAAGAAATACACTCTTTGAACACATTCACAAATGTTCTTTCAATAATTTACTTCTTCTCAAGTTACATTTTATGTATGTCCCAGTGAAAGACAATATTGCCTCTGAAATTTTAAAAGGAGCTCAGAGAAATCCAAATTTATTTATATACTCTTGGTTAACTGGTCACATGAATGTAAAAACATAGTTGCCATATTTTGATACAATAAGATCATGTCTCTTATTAATGCACCACAAACCAATTTTGTAGCTGAAACCTGTTACTCTGGGTTGGTGGAACAGTTCTGGTCTGGTTGGCTGTGGACATGCTTTTGTCTGTGTTACTCAAACACAGAGAAGTGGAAAACTGAGACCATTCCCTGAATATTTTGAGCCTCAAATGAACATTTGTCCAATAAGCTGGATATTTTGATTGTAATGAAATAATTCCCAGTTTGCCTCAATTCTTCACCTTACTCTACCCAGGCAGAAAATAAAATAAACTAAGCTTACATAAGTGCCGTTATCAGAGGAAAAGATTCTGAAAAGTTAACGTATCTACATAACGCTTCACCCCAAAGTGCCAGAGCAATAGCTGTCTTTAAATCACTCTTCAGGTTGATGTTTGAGCAGAATAGCCGTACCCGCCCTTCTCTGGATCACCATGAAAGCTCCCGAATATGATGCTGGCATTTTCACATAGCAGGAAAATAGAAACTGAAGTCAAGAAAACCGCAACGTCTGGAACAGGAGGAAAGATTTCACTGGAAAGAACTTGACAAACTCTGAAAACAAAGTTCTAGACTTTACTAATTTATTTTGGCTGCAAAGCCGAGCTCAACGTGAAGCTCAAAGAGGATTTGTCCGAGGCCCCTTTCAAAGAAATAAGAAGCCGACCCGAAGCAGAATTAATGCATCGACTGCATAAACAGTCGAGATAGTTATCTGATACTGGGGGAAGAGAGCCACACTAGGCCTTTTTGTTATTTATGGGATTATTATTGGAGGAAACAGAAGCAATTAGATATCCTCCTGCTTTCAGAGCAGGGGAAGGAAAAAAGGTGTCAAACACAGTTTTTCAATTTGGCCTCTTGATCATTTCATTCTCGCTACATCTTAAAATCCAAATATACACACTCCCCCAGTGCTCCACAGTTCTCGCAGTGGTTCATTTGACTACTTCTCCCTTATCCTGTAAAATTCCATGGATCTTAAATGATATATGGAAAGATTTGAAACGACCTTAAAAGTGGAAGTTGTGTTTTTTTTAAAAAAAGTACGTTTGTTATTTTCTGTGATTACAAAAGTGATACACACACAAACACACACACACACACACACACACACACACACACACACATGCTGTAGAAAATAGAGATAGGAAAAGAACCTAAAAAATCACTTGTAGAAAACTTTTGCCATTCTTTGGTCTGCCTAGCTTTTAAATACCTCATTTTTTGGTGGTGGCGGGGGGTCGGGGGGAAGACTTCCCATAGCAGGAGTCTTCAAGCAAGGAGGTGGGCAGGTACTCTTGGTTCTGGCAGTCATGTGCTCCTGGCCAGGTGTGGCAAGCACACCAGGAACAGAGGCCCAGGTTCCCTGTCACAAGAAACAGGCATTATAAGGGATTCATCCTGGTGGTAGCAGCCGCATCTGGTATCCGATGCCGGCAGTGGTGGGGTGTGGTGTTTGGGCTGTGTGGACCATGGCCTTGGAGCCAGTCAGGACACCCAGCGTGAGGTGGTGGAGGCAGCGGTGTTCTTACCAGGTGGATCCTGCTGTGTGATTTTGTCTTTGGTCCTGGCTGCCCAGTGGCCTCCCTTGTGTCTGCCTGTTTTCCAGGCCTATCCTCCTGGTCTCCAATGCCCCTGTAGGCTCCCCAATACCATTCAGAAAATTCCTTTTCTGCTTAAATCAGGTGTTAAAGGTTTCTGTTGCTTATAGCTTAGAACCTGGGCATGTAGTCCTGTAATTCCTTTACTCAGAGGTACTCACTCTATTGGTTTGGTAGGACTGCTGAACAAAATACTACAGAGTGAGTAGCTAATTAAGAGCAGAAATTTATTGTCTCACAGTTCTGGAGGCTAGGAATCGAATTCAGGATGTGAGCAGGACCCTGCCCTCTCTGTCCACACTAGAGGAGGATCCTTCCTGGTCTCTTCCAATTTCTGGTAACCCCGGGCATTCTTGGCCTTCCTTGGCTTATAGATGCATCTTCACATGACTGTCTTCTCCCTGTGTCTGTCTCTCTGTGTCTCTCCTCTTTTATAAGGATAGTACTCAGGTTGGATTAGGGCCCACTCTAATGCAGTATACCTCATATTAACAGACGACATCTTCAAAGATGCAAACAAAGTCGCATTCCACAGGTACTGAGGGTTAATATTTGAACATATCTTTTGAGGGGACACCATTCAATTAATAATACCTACCATTAATATTTTAACATATAGTATTCTGGTCTTTCTTTAGTCCCTAGTGAGAGTGTTTCATTTGGGTAAGAAGAGGTCAGAGTTCTTGATACATGCTTCAAAGACTAACAAGAGAGACTTACTTACTTGAGAAGTGCATACAGAGACTTTGCTTCTGCTTTTCTCAGAGGCACACAGGTGTATTTATAATATAGCTTCTGGTAGAGATGACTGGTCATAAGGAGATTTCTAGATTAGCCACTGGGACACCTAAAGTGTGTGATGTTTGTCTCTCATGATAATGAGAATAGTCAGGATTTCACTTCTGAGCATGTACTCTTTACCAAGTCTTTGCTAAATGCTTTTTACAGATTACCTCACTGGTTCATCATAAAATTCCTATGCAGTAGAGTTATTATTTACCAAATCCTCCTAACATTCCAGGAGGCAGGTAATTACTATTATTTCCATTTTAAAGATGAAAAAACTGAGACTTAGAAATGATAAATAACTTATCTGATAATTCATAAGTAGAAAGTGATGATGTCGTTGCTGTTAGGTGGCATCCGGTTGGTTCCGGCTCATAGCAACACTATGCACAACAGAACGAAACACTGCCCGGTTCTGCCCCATCCTCACAGTCGTTGCTATGCTTGAGCGCATTGTTGCAGCCACTGTGTCAGTCCACCTTGTTGGGGGTCTTCCTCTTTTTCGCTGACCCTGTACTTTACCAAACATGATGTCCTTCTCCAGGGACTGATCCCTCCTGAAAACATGTCCAAAGTATGTGAGATATGTCTCACCGTTCTTGCTTCTAAGGAGCATTCTGTCTGTACTTCTTCTGAGACAGATTTGTTCGTTCTTTTGGCAGTCCATGGTATATTCAATATTCTTTGCCAGCACTACAATTCAAAAGCGTCAATTCTTCTTCAGTGTTCCTTATTCATTGCCCAGCTCTCGTATGCCTATGAGGCTATTGAAAACACCATGACTTGGGTCAGGCGCACCTTAGTCTTCAAGGTGACATCTTTGCTTTCCAACACTTTAAAGAGATCTTTTGCAGTCCATTTGCCCAATGCAATGAGTCTTTAATTTCATGACTGCTGCTTCCATGGGTGTTGATTGTGGATCCAAGTAAAAGGAAATCTTTGATAACCTCAATCTTTTTCTCCATTTATCATGATGTTGCTTATTGGTCCAGTTGTGAAAATTTTTGTTTTCTTTATGTTGAAGTGTAATCCATATTGAAGGCTGTGGTCTTTGAGCTTCATCAGTAAGTGCTTCAAGTCGTCTTCACTTTCAGCAAGCCAGGTTGTGTCATCTGCATATAGCAGGTTGTTAATGAGTCTTCCTCCAATCCTCATGCCCCATTCTTCTTCATATAGTCCAGCTTCTAGGATTATTTGCTCAGCATACAGATTGAATAGGTATGGTGAAAGGATACAACCATGACGCACACCTTTCCTGACTTTAAACCATGCGATATCCCCTTGTTCTGTTTGAACGACTGCCTCTTGATCCATGTACAGATTCCTCATGAGCACAAGTAAGTGTTCTGGAATTCCCATTCTCTGCAATGTTATCCATAATTTGTTATGATCCACACAGTCGAATGCCTTAGCATAGTCAATAAAACACAAGTAAACATCTTTCTGGTATTCTCTGCTTTCAGCCAGCATCTATCTGACATCAGCAATGATATCCCTGGTTCCATGTCCTCTTCTAAATACGATTTGAATTTCTGACAGTTCTCTGTTGATGTACTGCTGCAGCTGCTTTTGACTGATCTTCAGCAAAATTTTGCTTGCATGTGATATTAGTGGTATTGTTTGATAATTTCTGCATTCAGTTGGATCACCTTTCTTGGAAATAGGCATAAATATGGATCTCTTCCAGTCGATTGTCCAGGTAGCTGTCTTCCAAATTTCTTGGCATAGATAAGCGAGCAATTCCAGCGCTGCACCTGTTTGTTGAAACATCTCAATTGGTATTCCATCAATTCCTGGAACCTTGTTTTTAGCCAATGCTTTCAGTGCAGCTTGGGCTTCTTCCTTCAGTATCATTGGTTGCTGATCATATGTTAACCTCCTGAAGTGGCTGAACCTCAACCAATTCTTTTTGGTATAGTGACTCTGTGTATTTCTTCCATCTTCTTTTGATGCTTCCTGTGTCATTTAATATTTTCCCTGTAGAATCCTTCAGTATTACAACTCGAGGCTTGATTTTTATCTTCAGTTCCTTCAGCTTGAGAAATGCTGAATGTGTTCTTCCCTTTTGGTTTTCTATCTCCAGGCCTTTGCACATGTCATCATGATACTTTGTCTTCTCGAGCCACCCTTTGAAATCTTCTGTTCAGCTCTTTTACTTCATCATTTTTTCTTTTTTCTTTAGCTACTCGATGTTCAAGAGCAAGTTTCAGAGTCTTTTCTGACATTTAGTTAGTTCTTTACTTTCTCTCCTGTCTTTTTAATGACCTCTTGCTTTCTTCATGTATGATGTCCTTCCACAACTCATCTGGTCTTCGGTCATTAGTGTTCAATGCATCAAATCTATTCTAGAGATGGTCTCTAAATTCAAGTGGGATATACTCAAGGTAGTACTTTGGCACTAGTGAAATTGTTCTAATTTTCTTCAGTTTCAACTTGAACTTGCATATGAGTACTTGACAGTCTGATCCACAGTTGGTCCCTGGCCTTGTTCTAACTGATGATATTGAGCTTTTCCATCATCTCTTTCCACAGATGTAGTCAATTTGATTCCTGTGTATTCTATCTGGCGAGGTCCATGTGTATAGTCGCTGTTTATGTTGGTGAAACAAGGTATTTGCAATGAAGAAGTCGTTGGTCTTGCAAAATTCAATCATGTGATCTCCAGCATCATTTCTATTACCAAGGCCATATTTTCTACCTACCAATCCTTCTTCTTTTCCAACTTTCGCATTCCAATCGCCAGTAATTATCAGTGCATTCTGATTGCATGTTTGATCAATTTCAGACTGCAGAAATTGGTAAAAATCTGCAATTTCTTCATCTTTGGCCTTAGTGGTTGGTGCATAAATTTGGATAATAGTCATATTAACTGGTCTTCCTTATACACATGTGGGCATTATCCTATCACTAATAGCACTGTACTTCAGGATAGATCTTGAAATGTTCTTTTTGAGGATGAATGCAATGCCATTCCTCTTCAAGTTGTCACTCCTGGCATAGTGGACCATATGATTTTCCCATTCCAAATGACCGATACCAGTCCATTTCAGCCCACAAATGCCTAGGATATTGATCTTTATGTGTTACATTTCATTTTTGACGATTTCCAATTTTCCTAGATTCATACTTTGTCCATTCCAGTTTCTGATTATTAATGGATGTTTACAGTTGTTTCTTCTCATTTTGAGTTGTGCCACATCAGCAAATGAAGTTCCCCAAAGCTTGACTCCATCCACATCATTAAAGCCAACTCTTCTTCCAACCTGAGGGACTCATCTTCTGGCACTATATCAGACAATTTTCTGCTGCTGTTCATAAGGTTGTCACTGGCTAATTCTTGTCAGATGTAGACCGTCAGGTCCTTCTTCCTAGTCTGTCTCAGTTTGGAAGCTCAGCTGAAAACTGTCAGCCATGGGTGATCCTGTTGGTATTTGAATACTGATGGCATAGCTTCCAGCATCACAGCAACACACAAGCCCCCACAGTATGACAAACTGACAGTGTCACTGAAATAATAGTGTCAGAATTTGTAGGTTGGCTGACTCCAGAACCTGCTTTCCTAACCACATGGCAACTCTGCCCCCAGATAGAAATGCTCAAGCCCTTAGGTCATACAGAGGCTGGTCATTTGGACCTAGTTTCCATGACTCTCTAGTTAGTACCTGAGTGCTGGCTATATACCTGCTCTGTGTGGTACACCGTTTTAATGCTAAGGGATAATAGAAAAGTCCGAGGTATACTCCTTCAACTGTTGGTGCAAATAAAAAAAGTAATATGCCTTCACAGCGTGCATAATGGTTTACCCGGCATTTTAATACGGATCATCTCACTTAATGCCCTGAAATGACTAGAGAATAATTACAAAGTGTAATGCCAAAATATGCAGAATAACTTGAGGATTAGAGAAAAAAATGAAGAAAAAGGAGGTGAGGATAATGAGGGTGAGCTTCTAAGGGAAAATGGGTTTTAAGGAATTTCTTGAAGGTCGTTTTGGTGCTTAATAGTGAGTAGAAAGGCAGAGGCAATTTCACTATCAAGTTGTTTATGCATGTAACAGTCAGAATATTCATGTTGAGTTTGGTGTATATATATGTATATGTAATTCATTGCATCAGACCAGATATAAATATATGTATATGTGTATATATTATAAAAAATCAGTTGACATCAAGTTGATTCTGACTCATGGTGACCTCATGTGTGTCCACAGACTTTTTAATGGCTAATTTTTTGGGAGTAGATCCCCAAGCCTTTCTTATGAGGTATCTCTGAGTAAACTCAAACCTCCAACATTTTAGTTAGCAGCTGAGCACATTAATCATTCGCATCACCCAGGGACCTATGTGTGTTTGTGTGTTATTGTTGTTAGGTGCTGTCAAATTGGTTCTGAATAAAAGCATCCTTAAGTATAACAGAATGAAAGATTTCCCAACCCTGTGCCTTCCGCACAATCATTGTTATGTCTGAACCCAGTGTTGCAACCACTGTGTCAATCCATCTTATTGAGGATCTCACTCTTTTTAGCTCACCTTCTGCTTTACCAAGCATGATGTCTTTCTCCAGTGATTAGTCCCTCCTGATGACGTCCAAAGTATATATGTATAATGTGAAGTGATCCTTTTATTGGCTCCTGTTACAATGGCATCTTATGCAAGGATTGGTTCCACAAGAGGGTTTAGTGGATGGGCTTAATAAAATCTCCATCACAGCCATGATAATGCACTGCCCCCTGCATCTACAAAATAGTACAGGCTGATGGAGACCATGATGGAAGACTGTGCTATCTTTGTCCTCAAGGAGTTGATGCTAGGGACAGAGGAGAGATAAACATGAAAGAATTGGGGTGAAATAAGGCACTCATTGTGCTCTTCTGACTGGGGCAGGCTTCATAGAGGAAGTGTGCTAATAAGCCCTTTCTGTTGCTTTGAGTAACAGAACTCCCTTGGAAAGACACATGTTGTAGCCAAAGTGGGGCTTTCAGGTCAGTTATGATAAGGCTCCCTTGGATGTGTGTAAACAGAATGTCAGACAAGGTTGAAAATCATTGCCAGAGAGCTTAACACACCCGTAATGTAAAAAAGTACAATCCAAATGTAATTGGTTGCATCGGACTGAAGGAATTTCTTTGCTAAAACAGACACAGCAAAATGCATGCCTTGTCCTTTTTCCTTTTTTCTTTCTTTTTTTCCTCTAAATTGCTTTTATTCCCCCTTCAAACAATTAAGCCTGAGTAACTGAGAGCACTCAGGTGGTTATGTAAGTACAGCCAGCCTTCCTCTCTCCCTCTTCTTCCTTTCCGTAATGAGCGTGCATTTTTTTCCATAAATATATGTGCAAATTATGTTTTCTTTTCTTTCAGACTTGAACCAAGATGAAAGGAGTCTAGGGTGGCCCTGGTGCATCTGGGGAGGTGGTAGAGGGAGCTGGCCTGCAAGGGGGCCATCCGGAGGGTGACTCACGCGGCCCTGCACCATCCCTGCCCGCGGTTTCCTCCCGTCCCAAGAAGGCAGCCAAAAAGCACACAGGCCGTTTGGAGGAGGGACACAGGTGCCAAATCTGAGTATCTAGTTTTCATTGAACACCAACTAAAGCAGTCTCAAGGGAAGCACTTGATGACGATTATTTTTTGTTCAAAACTTGTCTGTGTCAAGTAAATTAAATACAAGATACTGGCTCTGGAGGTTTTTACTGGTCTGTGTGAAGGGGGCGGTGTGCTGAGGCAGCTCTCGGACCGGACCATGGGTTCCAATGGCAAAAAACAGAGCTCCAGCTTACTGCCCACAGCCCCGCCAGCCCATAGTTAGGGAACCAGGAGGATGCTGCTTATTAGAAGGGGAGCCATCACAGGAGAGAGATGCTGCTTGGCTTTCCTTGTTTCCTTTTTTGCTCTTGCTGCTTGACTGTTGTATCTATGGCTTTCCCTGCAATGGCTGGAGGAATGGTGCTGGTAACCAGGGTGTTCTTCCCTGGCCCCCCTTGCTACAGCAGGCTGTGCTTAGTTCACAGGTAGATGAAGTTTCCCCAAACCTCAAAGTCCAAAGGGAGTCATCCTCCCGATCCCCCTCTCCGAGGAAGAAAATGCTGTCCATGTCCCCAGCTCCAGAACAGACATGGTGGGAGATATGGCCTCCAGATTTAAGAGCAATGAGAAGCTGGTGTTCTCCTTGGCTCTGGGAACTTGCTGGCACTGCACAGAGCGAGTTGAATATAGAAGAGGAGGGGCAAAGGAGTCAGCAGCCACACTCGGACAGCCTCACCTTATCGCTATCTCAAGGCTGGTGCTAAGGTTGATATGGGAAGTCATGTTTCAAAACTTGACTTTTTTCTTTTTCAGTAAATAAATATGTAGCAAAACATTTGTCATTTGAACATTTTTTACACATACATGTACCATTCAGTGACATTAATTCCATTCAAGAACCAAGTCCTGCCACCTCTCCTGACCACTGGGTTCAATAAGATTCCTCCTCGCCTCTGCTCCTTGCCTCTGAAATCATGTATCACTTATTGTCTGAATCACTCACATGACAAATGTCATGAGTGACAGTGCATTGTTATTTATCTCTCTGTGTCCTTGGCCCCTCGAGGTCGAGGTATTCTCTGAGAGACAATGAGGTCTAGTACAGTGGTTACCAAATTTCCATTAGTTGTGAGTTTTGCTCTATCCAACTACTGCCCAAATATCATTTACTTAATATTTTTATTTATACTGGCTTTTTTTTTTTTACGAGGTTTTTGTTTTGAATGTGTCTATTTTTAAATTTAAGAATTACTGGATTTTCTCACTGAGTTATACGTGTGTATATATACATACATACATATATATATATATATATATATATATATATATATATATATATATATATATATATATATATATATATATGTTCTATTACCTCCACGCAGACAAGTGCTAAAAATTTGTTTTACAAAGGAAGCGTAATATCACTATCAGTAATATCTTCCAAAGCATGGTTTGCTGTGCTAGTTATCCTTTCTCTAATACCCATTAAAATAAATAACTATAAATTATAAATGTTCATGTTCCATCTAAAAGCATCTTGTATAGCACTAGGCATTGCACCATTTACTTATTGATCCATTTGTTTAATATTTATTGAGTATCTACTATGTGTAAGGCGTTGTTCCAAGCATGGAGGATACAGCAGTGAATAAAACAGACCAAAATCCCTGCTCTTCATGCATTCTAGTTGGAGAGACAGACAATGAACAACATAAGTGAGTAAAATATGTACAGTATGTCAGATGGTGACAAGGCTTTGGAGCAGAATAAAGCAGGAACAGGAGACGGAGTGTTGGGCTTGGGGAGGGATGGGCTTGAACATTTAAGTAGGGTAGTTAGAGAAGGCCCCATGTTTGAGTAGACTTGAAGGTAATGAAGGACTGAGCCATGATGGGGGATGAGCTTTCTAGGTAGAGAGAACAGTAAGTGCATAGACCTTGAGGTAGGAAAGTACTGGGATGTTTGAGAAGCAGCAACAAGGTCAATGAGTCCCATTGAAGTTTGACATATGAGGGTTCTAACTCTACCTCTGTTGTTATTGTTAGCTGCCATTAAGTAGGCCCCTAAACTCATGGCAACCCCATGCACAATGGGATCAGACCATTGTGATCCATAGAGTTTTCATTGGCTGATTTTTGGAAGTAGATCATCAGGCCTTTCTTCCTAGTCTGTCTTAGTCTGGAAGTCCTGATAGCAACACGAAAGCCTCTACTGAGGGACAGGTGGTGTGTGCTCATGAAATTTATTGGCTAGGAATCAAATCTGGGCCTCCATATGGAAGGTGGGAATTCTACCACTGAACTGCCACTGCTCTCATTCTATCTCTGCCACCTACTTTAGGTGACTCGGTGGCAATGGGTTTGGTTTTGGTTTTGGTTTTTGGGCAAAAACCATGTCTCAGAGTAAAAATAACTCCTTTTTGTAGTGGTTGTGTTTTTGATTAGAGAAAAACATAGGTAAAGCCACTAGCTTCATATCTGCTACATAAATAGCAGCTTGGTAAATTATAGCTATTATTGTGCACAGAAGCAGCCCTGATGGTACAATGGTTAAGCCATCAGCTGCTAACCGAAGGGCCCGCAGTTCAAACCCACCAGTGGCTCTGCAGGAGAAAAGACCTGCTCATCTGCTCCTGTACAGATTAAAACAAAACGAAACAAAAACCAAAAAACAAAACAAACCAAATCAGTTGCCACTGAGTTGATTCTGACACATAGGGACCCTGTAGGACAGGATAGAAGCGCCCCGTAGAGTTTCCAAGACTGTACAGAAGCAGACTGCCACATCTTTCTAGTTCGCAGTGGCTGGTGGATTCAAACGCTGACTTTTCAGTTAGCAGTCAAACACTTAACTGGGGATCCTTCCACACAGACTACAGCCTAGGAAACTCTATGGGGCAGTTCTACTGTGTTATATAGGGTTGGCATGAGTCAGAATCAACTTGATGGCACTCGACAACAACAGCATTGTACCTAGCAGTCACTTAATAAATACTTGGTGATTGATATGGAGGCTGCAGTGACTTCAGCTTCAAAATTACCATTCTTTTTCTTTTTATTAAAGCTCCAATAACTAGCTAATAGTACTATCTGTCTTCCAGAAACACTGTTACACAAATTTCAACTGCAATATGACTTGGCCTCTAATCTTTAGGAATATCTAATGTAGTTGGTCGGGGGGATAACCAGAAGGGTAGATAATAAGACTGTTCACAAATTGTCCAGTTATTCTTTTAGGCACATGGAAAGATTTGAAGTTAGGTATTCATGTGACTTGTGGCATTTTCCCATGACATGTATATGACAATGAGGCATACAACTTCCTGGGGAAAGCTTTAAGCACCAGTGCATAATTTGCCCCAAATTAACTGGACCCCTGGATAACTGCAGTAAGATAAGCTTCTCTTCCAACCTACATTGGAAATGCAGCCCAAGCAAGCAATCAGCCTGTATCAAGCCTCTGAGATTGGCAGTGCTTTGTTACTGCAGCTTAATATGGCCTATCCTGACTGAAACCATACATAAAATATCAAGGGCTTATGCCACTTCCTTAGAATAACAATAACACATTAATAAAATCAAGAAGACTTTCTAGGGTAAGAGAGATGTAGCATCATTAAAAAAAAAAAGAGGGGTTAAAAAAAAACAAATATAGCATGGCTTTATGAAAAATATGTTTTTAATTCAATATGCAAATTTACTGAACTACCAGTCACTTTGATGCTTGATCAACTAAAAATCTGGAGAAAAATTGCAGAAATTTACTAATTGATCTAAAAATATTTGCAATACTCTAAAATACTTCTTTCCCAGTTCTTGAACTTCACTAACATGTTCCTTCAGAAATTTTATAAATATTAGTATTTATGTTTCAGTTGTAGTCTGAAAAGAATTAAAGTCTGACCCAAGAAGATGAATATAGGCAGGAGTTGAATATAGGCAAGCTGTGTATTACTAAAGAAAGGAACTTTTTTTTTTTTTTTATTGTACTTCAGGTGAAGTCTTACAGAACAAATAGTTTCTCATGAAACAGTAGTACACATATTGTTTTATGACATTGGTTAACAACCCCACAACATGTCAACCCTCTAACTTCTCAACATTTTTTTTGGTGAAAATACACATAGCCAAAGATACACCATTTCAAAAATTTCTACATGCACAGTTCAGTGACATTGATTAAGCCCTTCCAATTGTGCTGTTATCCTCACTTAAGATGAAGGCTTCCAGAACAAAATAGTTTCTCATTTAACAGTTACTACAAATGTTGCCTTATGACAATGGTTAATCTCACAACACATCAACAATATCCTTACTCAACCTTGTGTTCCCTATCACCAGCTTCCTTGTCCCTTTCTGCCTCCTGGCCCTTGTCACTGGACTCCTGTACCTCGTTAGTCTCATTTGGTTTTACGGGGCTGTCCACTCCCAGGCTGAATGGCGAACCTCGGAGATAACTTCACCACTGAGCTAAAAGGGTGTCTGGGGGCCATAGTCTCGGGGTTTCTCCAGTCCCCTTTAGGCCAGTAAATCTGGTCTTTGTTTTTTGAGTTAGAATTATGTTCTACATCCTTCTCCAGCTCTGTCCAGAACCCTCTGTTGTGATCCTGGTCAGAGCAGTCAGTGGTGGTAGCCGGGCACCATCTAGCTGTACTGGACTCAGTCTGGTGGAGGCCTTGGTAGCTGTGGACATTTAGTTCTTCGGACTAATCTTGTCCTTGTATCCTGTTCTCTTCATTCTCCCTTGCTCCCGAAGGGATGAGACCAGTGGAATATCTTAGATGGCCGCTCACAGGCTTTTAAGACCCCAGACACTACTCACCAAGGTAGAATGTAGAGCACTGTCTTTATAAGCTGTGTCATGCCAACTGAGCTAGATGTTCCCCGAGACCATGGTCCCCACAGCCCTCCGTCCAGCAATTCAGTCCCTTAGGGAGTTTGGATGTGTTTATGGGGCTTCCATGACCTTTCCTTGTACAAGTTGTGCTAGTTTCTCCTGTGTTGTGTACTGTCTCACTCTTCACCCAAGATACCACTTATCTATTATCTATTCAGTATTTCCCCCCAACTCCTCCCATCCCTGGTAACCAACAAATGTGGTTACATTTTGTGTGTGAACTTTTTCATGGGTTTTTACAATAGAGGACTCATACAATATTTGTCCTTTTGTGATTGACTTATTTCACTCAGCATAATGTCCTCCAGTTTCATCCATGTTATGAGATGCTTCACAGATTCATCGTTGTTCTTTTTCGTTGCATAGTACTCCATTGTGTGCATGTACCATAGTTTGTTTATCCATTCATCTGTGGATGGGCATCTAGGTTGTCTCCATCGTTTTTGCTATTGTGAACAATGCTGCCATGAACATAGGTGTGCATATGTCTATTCGAGTGACAACTCTTATTTCTCTAGGATATATTCCTAGGAACGGGATTGCTGGATTGAATGGTATGTCTATTTCTAGCTTTCTGAGGAAGCGCCATATCATTTTCCAAAATGGTTGTATCATTTTGCATTCCCACCAGCAGTGCATAAGAGTTCCCATCTCCCTGCAGCCCCTCCAAAATTTGTTATTTCCAGTGTTTTTGATTCGTGCCAGTAATGCCGGGGTGAGATGGTATCTCATTGTGGTTTTAATTTGCATTTCTCTAATGGCTAGTGATCGCGAGCATTTCCTCATGTGTCATTTGGATGTCTTCTTTGGTGAAGTGTCTGTTCATTTCTTTTGCCCATTTTTTAATAGGATTATTTGTCTTTTTGTTGTAGAGGTGTTGGATTTTCTTGTAGATTATGGAGATTAGACCTTTGTCTGACTTGTACTGTCCAAAATTTTTTTCCCAGTCTGTAGGTTCTCATTTTACTTTTTCGGTGAGGTCTTTTGAAGAGCATAGGTGTTTGATTTTTAGAATATCCCAGTTATCTAGCTTATCTATTGGGGTTTGTGCATTGATGGTTATGGTTTATATTCTGTTAATGTTGTGTATTAAGGCCTGAAGTGTTGGTCCTATTTTTTCTTCTAAAAAGTTTATAGTTTTAGGCTTTATATTCAGGTTTTTGATCCATTTTGAAGTAGTTTTTGTATACGGCATGAGGTATGGGTCCTGTTTCATTTTTTTGCAGATGGATATCCAGTTTTGCCAGCACCATTTGTTAAAAAGACTGTCCTTTCCCCATTTGATGGACTTGGGGCCCTTGTCGAAGATCAGGTGACCGTAGGTGGATGGATTTACATCTGGGTTCTCAATTCTGTTCCAATGGTCTATGTATCTGTCGTTGTACCAGTACCAGGCTGTTTTGACTACTGTAGCTGTATAGTAGGTTCTGAAGTCAGGCAGTGTGAGTCCTCCAACTTTATTCTTCTTCTTCAGTAGTGCTTTACTTATTCGGGGCTTCTTCCCTTTCCATATAATGATTAGTTTTTCCATCTCTTTGAAGAATGTTGTTGGTAATTGGATCGGAATTGCGTTGTATTTCTAAATCACTTTGGGTAGAATTGTCATTTTCACAATGTTGAGTCTCCCTATCCATGAGCATGGTATGTTTTTCCACTTATGTAGATCCCACTGGGTTTCTTGCAGTACTGTTTTGTAATTTTCTTTGTATCGGTCTTTCACATCCCGGGTCAGATTTATTCCTAAGTATTTTATCTTTTTAGGGGCTATTGAAAATGGTATTGTTTTCCTGATTTCCTTTTCATCATTCTCCTTATTGGTGTATAGGAATCCAACTGATTTTTGAATGTTTATCTTGTATCCTGCTACTCTGCTGAATCTTTCTATTAGTTCCAGCAGATTTCTCATGGAGTCTTTAGGATTTTCTATGTACAGTATCATATCATCTGCAAACAGGGACAGTTTAACTTCTTCATTACCAATTTGGATGCCCTTTATTTCTTTTTCTTGCCTTATTGCTCTAGCTAGAACTTCCAGCACAATGTTAAATAGGAGTGGTGATAAAGGGCATCCTTGTCTTGTTCCTGTTTTCAAGGGGAATATTTTCAGCCTCTCTCCATTAAGAATGAAGTTGGCTGTTGGTTTTGCATAGATGCCCTTTATTATGTTGAGAAATTTCCCTTCTATACCTATTTGATTGAGAACTTTTATCAGGAATGGGTGTTGGACTTTGTCAAATGCCTTCTCTGTGTCAATTGAGATGATCATGTGATTCTTTTCTTTCCTTTTGTTTATGTGGTGGATTATGTTGATTGATTTTCTAATGTTGAACCATCCTTGCATACCTGGTATGAATCCTACTTGGTCGTGGTGTATTATTTTTTTGATATGATACTGAATTCTATTGGCTAGAATTTTATTCAGAATTGTTGCATCTATATTCATGAGAGATATTGGTCTGTAATTTTCTTTTTTTGTGACATCTTTGCCTGGTTTTGGTATCAGCGTTATGCTGGCTTCATAGAATGAATGTGGAAGTGTTGCTTCCTTTTCTATGTTCTGAAATAGCTTGAGTAGTACTGGTGCAAGCTCTTCTGTAAATGTTTTGTAGAATTCTCCAGTGAAGCCATCTGGGCCAGGGCTTTTTTTGGTTGGGAGATTTTTTTATTACCTTTTCAAACTCTTCTCTTGTTATGGGTCTGTTCAGATTTTCAACATCACTTTGTTGTAGTTTGGGTAGGTCGTGTGTTTCTAGAAATTTATCCATTTCCTCTAGGTTTTCAAATTTGTTGCAGTATAGTTTTTCATAATAGTCTGTTATAGTCCTTTATATTTCATTTGGGTCTGTTGTAATGTCCCCATTTCTTATTTGGGTTATTTGTGTCCTCTCCTGTTTTTACTTTGTCAGTCTGGCCAGTGGTTTGTCAATTTTGTTGATTCTTTTGAAGAACCAATTTTTGGTTTTGTTGATTCTTTCTATTGTTTTTCTGTTCTCTATTTCATTTATTTCTGCTCTGATCTTTACTAGTTCCTTTCTTCTGGTGTTTGTGGGCTTTTTTTGCTGTTCTCTTTCTATTTGTTTGAGTTCTGTAGTTAATGTTTTGATTTTGTCCCTTTCTTCTTTTTTGATGTGTGCATGTATTGCTATAAATTGTCCTCTGAGGACTGCTTTTGCTGTGTCCCAAAGGTTTTGGTATGATGTGTTTTCATTCTCATCTGATTCTAGGAATTTTTTGGTTCCATCTCTGATTTCTTCTGTTACCCACTGATGTGTAAGCAGGGTATTATTCAGTTTCCATGTAATTGATTTTTTTTCCCTTGCTCTTTCTATTGTTAAGTTCTACCTTGATGGCATTGTGGTCAGAGAAGATACTTTGAATGATCTCAACATTTTGGATCTTGTTGAGGATTGTTCTGTGGCCTAAGATGTGGTCTATTATGGAAAACGTTCCATGTGCATTGGAAAAGAATGTGTACTTTGCAGCGGTTGGATGGAGGGTTCTATATATGTCTATGAGGTCAAGTTGGCTGATTTTGCCCTTTAGGTCTTCTGTATCTTTGCTGAGTTTCTTCTTAGTTGTTCTGTCCTTTACTGAGAGTGGTGTGTTGAAGTCTCCTACTATTATTGTGGAACTGTCAATTTCTCTTTTCAGTGTTGTTAGAGTTTGTTTTATGTATTTTGGAGCCCTGTCATTGGGTGCGTAGATGTTTGTAATGGTTATGTCTTCATGATGGATCATCCCCTTAATCATTATATAGTGTCCTTTAAAGAAAGGAACTTTTGAGATGTGTCAGTCTAAACTGGAAAATATGTTTGCTTTTCAAGCTTTATCCTAGTCAAATTCAGCATCTAAGTATCATACTTTCCCAAAATAAACAGGAATTCAAGAACCAATCCCATGGCCCAGTGGTTCATGGCTTCATCTTTCCAAGAACTCATTTGCCCCCCAATGATTGAGCCATTCTCTACCAGTAATTTTTATTCCTTCTGTAGTAGCCCTCAGAAGTCATGACTTCTGACACCATTTATGTTGTAGAGCTAAAAATCACAAGGTTTGTGTAAAATTAAAAGCAAGAAAGTTTTTATTGAGGATAAAGAGCAACTATAACCACAGAGCAGCCAGAGCTGGGAGTAAACACTAAGCAAGGTGCTAAATGCTCCCTGCTAAGTGCTCCCAAGGGGTAGGATTTTTACAGGGCCTTTTATATAAGATTTCTTGACATTTTGAAAACAATTATAGCATATGATTAATGTTGTAAAATAGTTACAGCATTGATGGCAAGTCCTAGTCATAAGACTGTCACATATGGTTACTCATAAGAACACATTCCATATATGAACATATCTTCCTGCGGGTGGTCTCAACACAAATGATCTTAAGCAAAACATGATCTTGTGTATGTACTTTCTGAACATAAAACAATTTTAAGCAAACCATGGTTTTGTTATGTACTTTTTGAGAACAAAACCAATCTTAAGCAAAACCTATCTTATCATATATTTCCTGGCACATTTTCTCCTGGCTTAAGCATAATCATATTCTTGTTACTTTCCTTCTGTTACTTGAGAAACCAGTATAGAGGTTAATTTTAAACAAAGAAATAAAAAGAGGAATAGAAATAAAATGGAGTTTGGGCTCGCTCCTTTGTCAGCCACTTCACCTTAAAATTTCTGGTGCTCTTTGTCACTTCTGTCACTCCTGTCACTCATTTTAAAAATTCATTCCCTGATTCATTCTAGCATCACAGGCTGTGGAAGAGGAATGGAATGTTGGTGTTAAGTGGGGTTTAATGATGCCTCTCTAGAGAATTTTCGTTTTGTGACGTTCACTCCAAACCAGGACCTAAGGAGTTTTTTTTTTTTCTAATGGTGCCTCTAGTCTTTCATACCTGAATAATATTGCCCAAATCTGTACTTCACTAAATAAAACCCATAGCTCTAAAAAGAAAAACAAAAAGTCCAATTTTGCAGAGACAAAATGATGCTAAGGAATGTATTTCAACTTTCCAAAGGAATACATGTACCTTTCAGAAGCTACACATGATAAAAGCGTAAAGTTTGTATAGGATGCTACTTTAAATTCAGAACGTTATACATAGCCTAAACGTGGTACTAAATGAATCTTACAGACATTTCTATTTAACTTTCCTTGGTTGCTGTTGTTGTATGCCATCATCAAGTCAATTCCAGCTCAGAGTAACCCTATATGTCAGAGTAAAACTGCCCCCATAGAGTTTCCTAGGCTGTAATCTGTACAAGAACAGAAGGCCAGGTTTTTTCTCCCTTAGAGCTGCTGGTGAGTTCAAACCACTGACCTTTGGATTAGCAGCCTATTGCTAACTCCCGTTTAATCTTCAATATATTTATATTTTTAGTCTGATTAATCAGTCAATGGTTGATGTCCTCCCTTTTTCAAATAATCTTTTTGTTTGTTTGTATGTTTTCCATTGGATAGCCAGCTGGTGAGAATTTGTCAGTACAAATGTTGATTTTTTTCATCTATAACCATTCATCCAACCAGCTTTTTGCGTTCTCTTCTCTTTTCTCCTTCCACACTGTCCCCACCTGCCATCTCCATTATCTGTTGTGAAGCTCCATACAAGAGAACTGCTGACCCAAGTAAAAGATTTCAATTGAATGCAAGACTTTTGATGGCTGTCCACTGTTGCTGTTAATTGCTGTTGAGTTGGCTCAGACTCAAGGGGACCCAACCAGCAGCAGAACAAAACATTGGCTGGTCTTGTGCTGTCTTCACGATCTTTAGTGTGCTCAAGTCCTTTGATTTAGCCATTGTCTATTTTCAGCGCCTTCCAACCTAGCGAGCTCATCTTCCAGCACTATATGGGACAATATTCTGTTGTTATCCATAAGATTTTCATTGGTTGATTTTCAGAAGTAGATCACCAGGTCTTTCTTCCTAGTCTGCCTTAGTCTGGAAGATCTGCTGAAACTTGTCAATTATGAGTGACCCTGCTGATATTTGAAATACTGGTGTCATAGCTTCCAGCAGCATAGCATCATGCAAGCCACCACAGTACAATAAACTGACTGATGGGTGGTGGAAAGGCTTACCTATCCATCTGGTAATGGAGCAGGGAGACACCAATGAGAAGATTACTCCAAGGGAGAAGGTCAAGGAAAATTTACCCTAATCAGGGTAAACTGCTTAGGGTGAATGGGCCTTGGCCAGCATTGTTTTTTATCTCTATCCTGGCTCTCCCCAGAGACAAGCCCAGCCCAGGAAGAGGCTCCTGCCCATTTCCTCCAGGACTCCTCTTTCGGTTCCATTGAGGCCAGGCTGCCCTGCTGTTCTCCTGCAAGGGGAGTCTGCCATTCCCAGACTTTTGTTTCCCTTTACCCATTGGTTCCCATTTAATTGTTGAGGTTTCAGATCCCTCTCCCACATTCTTTCTGAGATACTGCACTGACCACAGCCTTACTTAATCACCGGCTGAAAGTTAAGAAGCATATCTTCTGCTTCTCTGGGTCAACCCCGCTAAGCCTCTTCCTGGTGCTGCAAACACGTCTTGCTTGGATACCATTCTCTCTAGTAAAATCACATTCAGGGAATGATCAGGGAAGTTAGTTTATTCACACTGCAGTGTAAGTGAAATTTAGAAACTCCTTGGGAAGCATACTCTGTGCCACTGGTGCTGGAGACACAGGCCCAGAGAAGGGCAGTGAGCAACCTGAATAGACACCCCTGGTAGTAGCAGCCGTTGAATTCTCCTGGCTCTGGTCTTGTTCACCCTAACAATTACCTTCTGCCCCTCCTTTTCTTCTCTCTAGTCTATCAAGGAGTCCTATGGCAGACTTCATTTGTCCACAGCAATTATTCCTAAGTGGCTGGTGGTGGAGGGCGGGGAAGAAAAACGAGCACACCACAAAACCAAGAAATTCCTGAATCTCCTGAAATTTCCCCCCATCAAGTTTATGTGGTCAAGAGCTATGGCTGCTAAACAAAAGGTTGGCAGTTTGAATCCACCAGCTGCTCCCTGGAAACCCTATGGGGCAGTTCTACTCTATTCCATAGGTTCTTTACGAGTCAGAACTGACTAGACTGCACCTAACAACAATAACAACTGCAAGGTGAATGAAAAGCAACTTGTTCAGAAAATCATGAATTCATCTATCACCCTTTAACTTTAACATTTGAATTCTTTTGTACACACTTTATACTTTTTTTTTCTTTTAAACAGCAAATCTGTAGCTAATTCAAGGACTAGCTCAGCTATGTAACTATGAAATGATAGTGTAAAGTGCTCTTCCAGTGGCCCATTTAGCCATTTGAAGGGCCCAGGTTAACTAAAGTTGGGGAAAATGGAAATGTTGACATTTCTTTAAACAATAAAAATTACAAGTGATTGCCAAAGTGCCGCGAGCTGACATTTACAGAGATTGTTCGCCGATTATATATATGAAATATCATAAGTAATTAGCTCGTGGCAATTACCTGCCCCTCGTTACTTTGCTTTTAGCATATTTTTAAAGCTTAGGTTACTAAAATTTCAAATGATCCTGGGCTGTGCTGTCATGGCTCTTTGTCCCAGTGAATCGTGGTCTCCTGTAAACAGTCCGATGATCTGATTTCCATTGGGACAGGAGCTGTAAAAGGCCAGGGATTTTCGATGGATTTACACGTATACTGTTTCAGTTAAGTTACCAAGGTCGACTTAACAGCCCTTTTCCTCGGAGTCTTAAATACTCTTGCCACCCACCTCTTTCCACTACATTGGAGGGAATGGGTGATGAGATTAAAAGGGGCTGGAGTGGGGGCTGGCGAGGAGTCCAGCCTCAGTGGAATTTCCAACTTGAATTCCTTCAGCAGTTCAGTGGTCTCAGCTAACTAGCTTGATGGCAATTGTTGCTGGAAAGCTGACCCTTAAAATATGCCACCATGGAAGCAGGGGCTGGAACATTTTCTTTTGGACAGCTTCATTCTGCTGATCCTATTTTGCAAGGAAGAGATGTTGGGGAAGAAAGCTGGCCACTGGAATAATTTTGTTCTAGATGGCATTGAAGGAGGGCAGCCTAGATCCTCTAACTTGGTGTTTCCCTCCTCCCAACACAGAAGGAGAAGGGCTGGCTTTCTTAAGACTTGCTGAGCCTAGGTTGGAACAATTACAAACAAATATTAATGACACTCCATTATTGGTTACATTTTCAATGAAGTTTAAATAGCCTGAGTTATGATGATTAGCGAGAAATGTACGGATAATAAAGGTAAATGAGATTCATATTTAATCCCCAACTCTAAACGACTGGTTTGATTGTCTCATTCACTAGGCAAACAATTTCGTTTCTAAATGTTATTTCAGGCACAGATATAATTTCTTTAACACAGCAGAAAGAAGGAGATTAAATATGAGATAGAGGCAGCACTTACGTTAGACTGATTAATAGGCTCAGGCCAGTTCCCTGCTGCCATGCTTAAAAGCATCAAGACATACTTTTCTATCCCAGCCAATATATATTGGTACTTACTGGGTGCCAGGAAAACCTCTTTGATAGTCATACTAAACCGCGACTTAAGTGGTGAGCATGCCTTGGGACTACATTCTCCTTAATCAAGTCATAAATTTTGGGACTCTCCAAAGGAGCACCTCCTTCCCGAAGGAGGTGTGGAGGAGTCAAGTTCCTTGGGATTTCTCTGACTCTGAACCTACCATGCTCTCCCTAACCCGTTGGCTGTGTGGGCAAAATCATGGAACAACTGGAATAATAATAAAAAGTAAAACCCCAGAACTACGAAATTTAGTCCACATGGACGGATAAGATCAATGATTCAGACCAAATGAACTACATTTGTATTAATAGCAGAAAGGAAGGTGAGGGGTAGGGGTTTGGGGCATCTACAATAACCTTAAGTTTTACTGAAGTCATAGGCACTAAAAACCAAAAACAAGTTAACATCGAGTCGATTCCGACTTATAGCGACCCTATAAAACAGAGTACAGCTGCCCTATAGGTTTTCCAAGGAGAGGCTGGTGGATTCAAACTACTGACCTTTTTGGTGAGCAGTCAAACTCTTAACCACTGTGCCACCAGGGCTCCCATAGGTACTAGGACCATTAATTATGCTTT
This sequence comes from Dugong dugon, assembly GCA_030035585.1. Classification (NCBI taxonomy): domain Eukaryota; kingdom Metazoa; phylum Chordata; class Mammalia; order Sirenia; family Dugongidae; genus Dugong; species Dugong dugon. The sequence goes on along the minus strand of CM057469.1, from coordinate 102,314,159 downwards.
AGAGTCAGAAAGTTGGATGACGGTTTTCTGGAAATACAAAATGGTATGAGTCCTATGAGGTCTAACGCTTATATTAAGGGAACTTCCAAATGATCTTATTCTCATGCCTTTCTAAGGACTACAGAAGGAAAACGCTGTTTGAAACATTTCCTTGTAGCTTGTCTTTCCTTTGGATCCCTGGTGGCTCAATTGTTAAGAGCTAGCTGGGCTGCTAACCAAAAGGTCAGCAGTTCAAATCTGCCTGCAACTCCTTGGAAATCCTATGGGGCAGTTCTACTCTGTCCTATAGGGTTGCTATGAGTTGGAATTGACTCTATGGCATTGGGTTTTTTTGTTTGGCCTTTCCATTTGGCTTCTAGGCAAGGATTCTTAAAGCAAAACATGAAAATGAAGTTGTTTTTTCAACCTCCCTACCCTGTCTCCTCTGTTTCCCCCCATGATATTTTCCTATCAAGAATATCTTTCCCCCATTTGGCATGTCTGAGAACAAAATATCAGCTTTGAGTAACTGTGACATGCAAATAAAGCTTTGAACTTACCACGTGTATGGGTAGCTGGAAGAACTGTAAAGTATTCCTCCACCCCCTGGTCTAAAATGACAACATTCTTTAAAACTCTGCATGAAATTCAATCTAATTCTTCCTTTTTCAGATTACAAGATCCTTGGTGTAAAATATTACATTTTTAAGCAAAAGTGCAAAGTTAATTTATCATAGGGCACCGCCAGGTGTGATCTATTACAGATTGCTTCCTAAAAATGGTGCACTCGCTGTGCATATGTGTGCCATATTCATCTTATTATTACCCAGTCGAGAAATTCCCAGTGTACGCAACGCCTGAGAAATAAGAGTGGGCAAGCCAGCAGAATATGACACTTATGCTAATCTGTGCCCCGCTGTGGAAAAACATACACAAGGATTCCATTACCACATTCATTAGGCTGCAACACACTCCTTTCTGAATAGGGATTATGAACAATAATAGACTGAGAACAGTTGATTGAACCCACTTAGCCAAATCACGCTGACGTTGGCCAAGTATGCTGGCACCAGAAAGAGCATCAACTCAGCCTTTGCAAAGGATGGTACCGGTTGAAAGTTTGTCCTTTCCTGTGACTGTCACATTAGTCATCTGATGGCATATGCTATCAGCTTAGATGGTGCAAGCTGGAAGCAGTAATGTATCTATGATTGGAGTCTGGATGGACTGTTTGAAATGTGCTTCCCAACTTGCTCCATGGACCTGTTACGTGGTACCTCTGACCCTCTGGATCCACACTTCTTTCCTGCTTATGTTCAGAGAACAAGTTTTGTGGTGACAAAACTGTATCCTTAGGAAAGAAATTAGAATCAGACGAAAGAGTCAATTCAGCATTCAAACTTGCCTATGTCTCCTCTGATGATACGTTTGGTTTTCCGGACTACTGGATAGGAGTTGTTCCCTATCAGCCTGACTTCGCTACAGTGGCAAAAATATTTGCCACTGGTGAACTGAAAATATTTTAAATGCTGTCAGAAATGATAAAGAAAGGAATACAAGCTGCTGCTCAGGAGATGTTGTGGAATTTGGCTGTGCAAGCAGAGGAAAAATATTTAAATCACACCCGTGTATATCACTAAGAAGATAATAATAAGAACCTTCTGTGTGAAATATGCCCTTAGCCTCAGGTTCTAGGAAAGTCTTGTCTAGGCTTTTCTTTTTTCAGTTTGGGGGCTTAGCAGGAAGGTTTTAAGAGAAGTTGTATCCAATATCTTGATTTTTATTATTGATAAGTTCCTGAAAAGCTGCAGATACGTAAAATTTTGTTTCTATAAACTAAATCTCATACAAACTCCAGGGAGCTTCTTCTGGTGAAAGTAACTCTGTGGTGTGTAAAGTGAGGGATAGTATTTGATGCTTGAAATGCAAATAATAATTGCTGAGTTTATTCTCTGTCTGATATGCTCCAATTTTACCTTAATGGGCTTTCCTAAACTGGGGTCTACCGAAATAATGAAACAGAAAGGGGGGCCACTTACAAAGCCTACTGCTGAGGTGAAATGATGGTAGCTTTCCTCTTCCCCTTCTCTTGAGAAAATGGAAACGTTAGAGAACGGACAGCCTCGTTTTTCTCTGCGTGCTTAGGTTGTGTCGTGTGTTTTGGAAAGGTATAACTAACCTCTTGAGTTTTCCAAACCCAAATCCCATCAATAACAGCTTATGATGCCCATAAATCCAGGGGAGCAACTACGGCTGGCACACAAGCTCCCTGAACTGCTTATGGAAAAGGTGGCTGGCATCACAGCAAAGCCGGGTCATTGTTAAGAAGCCGCAGTAGCCTCTGCTGCTTCTGCGGCCACCTCCGTCTCTGATGTCTGTCCCAAACTTGGCTCTGAGCTTCGCTCTCAAATAAGAGAGCAGAAAAGGGCAGCTCCTGGAGCACGTACACGTTTTCTTTTCCATGTGGGGCAGCTCCACAGCCCCACTTTTCTGGAATGTCCTCTTCATTGAGTCCTGCCTTGTATCTTCTAGCTTCCAAAGATACCAGGACGCATCAAACAGGTTGAAGGAGGCTCTGTTTTCTTGCCAGGGGAACATGGCCCTTTGCACCGCGATTGTAATACAATCTTTCCTCTCTGGGGCTGCGAACGCTACAGTGCAAAACTGTGTTTGAAAACCTCTTTTATCATTCATCGTCTCCAGACTGGAATCATTTTTGACAACCTCTGCAGAAAACAAGCAGCTTTCTGGCTACTGGCGAGTCGATTAAAGGAAGGAAACACATGTTCACTGTCAGACAGAGCCTCTGGAGAAAGCACTGACAACCTTTAACCCCCTTTCCCAGGGAAAGGGCCCAAAGGTTTCTCTGGAACAAAATCACCACATTGTCTCAAGCATCTTTTCATTTAATGTATCTTTTTATTTTTTCCTAGTGTGAGACACTTAAAAATAATAATCCTCAGTACTTTCACTTTTATTTTGGATGTTAACAAATCTATTTTATATCTTGCTAGGGAAGACAAGGAAAAGGATATCGTTAATGAATGTCTTTTATGAACTAACCCTCTCTTCATTTTTTTTTAACTGTCTGACCACAGTTTAAATACCAACATACTGACGAGTTCACGCACCTCATAGAGTGATTCCTCGAAACCAGCCAAGAAACCACAGGAGTGAAATTTTCTGAACAGTAGGAAGGCTGACTAGCCGGCATTATTAACAGGCTGAGCAGAAGACTGGGCCAGGGAAAAGTTTGTGACTCTCAGGATCCTGAGCCAGGATCTCCATAATTACGCAGATGTGATCAAGCAGGGCTATTTTCATAAGATTCCATCAGTAGCCACCAGCGTGGGAGAGAGGCATTCTCCACAAAACAGAAAATGAGTGTTAGATCTGTGGGTTTGCGTTTTTTAAAAAAAAATTGTTTTAAAATGCTGGTCCTATAATCATCGAAATTTCAAAAATAACCAGCTCTCAGTACTGTAACCTATAACCTTACTATTTTTTACCTTAGTATCCCAGGTTGAGGTGGTTTGGTGTGCTATGAGAAAATGATCTTTCTCACCCTCTCTCTCCAGAAGATTGCATATTTGCATTTACAGTCAAAAGGCAGAGTTTAGGGGGAGGGGGGCAGGCTTTAAAATTGCTGCCTGTAAGGCTGGCTGGGAGAGGAACCTGCCACTGGCTCAAAGAACAGGCGAAAGAACAGCTCCACTTGTGTGAATTGACACTTGGGGCTTCACATCTGACATATTCTACCAGGACTCTTTTCTCCCCCCTTTGTTTCTTTTATTGTAAAATGTTTTTTTTTTAGTAAGGTAAAATCCATAGAACATAAAACGAACAATTCAGTGGCATTTAGAACATCTGCAGTGTTGTGCCACCACCACCTCCATGTAGTTCCAAAACGTTTTCATCACTCCAAAATAACACACTAAATGGTTAATCTCCTTCCTCCTCTCCCCTGAACTCCTGGTAACCACCCCTCTGCTTTCTGTTTCTTATGGATTTACCTATTCTGGATATTTCACATAAATGAAATCATACAATACGTGATCTTTTGTATCTGGTTTCTGTCACTTAGTATATTTTCCAGGTTCATCCATGTCTTAACGTGTATCAGTACTTTAGTACTTTTAATGGCTGAATAATATTCCATTGTATGGATGCACCATAATTTATTTATCCTTTCATCCATTGGGAGCCCTGGTGGCCAGGGGTTAAGAGCTCAGCTGCTAACCAAAAGATCAGCAGTTCGAATCCACCAGCCAATCCTTGAAACTCTATGGGGCAGTTCTACTCTGTCCTATAGGGTCGCTATGAGTCAGAATTGGGTTTGGTTTTTTGTTTGGTTTATTCATTCGTTGATGGACACTTGGGTTGCATCCACCTTTTGGCTATTGTGAATAGTGCTGCTATGAACGTTCATGTGCAAATGTTTGTTTGAGTCCTGTTTTCGATTCTTTTCTATATATAACCAGAAGTTCAATTGCTGGGTCATATTATAATTCTATGTCTACCTTTTTTGAGGACCTGCTTAACTGTTTTCCGTAGTGGCTGAATCATTTTACATTTCCATCAGCAATGTAGAAAAGTTCCTATTTCTTCTTACCCTCATCGACAATTGTTACTATTATTTTATTATAGCCATCCTAGTGAGTATGAAGTAGTTTTGTGGTTTTATTTTGCATTACCCTAATGATTAATGATGTTGAATATCTTTTAATGTGCTGTTGATAGTTTGTATGTTTTCTTTGGAAAAATGTCAATTAAAATCCTTTGTCCATTTTTAAATTGAGCTGTTAGTCTTTTTGTTGTTGAATTGTAGTGTCCTTTGGGAAGAATATTAAATATACCATGGAATTCCAGAAGAATGAACAAATCTGTCTTGGAAGAAGTACAGACAGAATGCTCCTTAGAAGCAAGAATAGTGAGACTTAGTCTCATGTACTTTGGACGTTATCAAGAAGGACCAGTTCCTGGGGAAGGACATCATGCTTGGTAAAGTAGAGGGTCAGTGAAAAAGAGGAAGACCCTCAACAAGATGGACTGACACAGTGTCTGCAACAATGGACTCAAGCCTAACAACAATTGTGAGGATGGCACAGGACCGGGCAGTGTTTCGTTCTGTTGTACATATGGTGACTATGAATAGGAACTAACTTGACAGCACTTAACAATAACACCCTTATCAGATATATGATTTGCAAATATTTTCCCTCATTCTGTAGCTTGTCTTTTCACTTTAATGGATGAGGGATAACGTCCACTGATGCACAAAAGTTTTTAATTTTGACGAAGCCCAATTTATCTATTTGTCTTTGTTGTTGTTGCTTGTGTTTTTGGTGTCATATTTAAGAATACATTGACAAATCCAAGGTCTTAAAAATTTACCCCTATGTTTTCTACTTAGAGTTTATAGTTTTAGCTCTGATATTTATGCAGTTGAGTTAATTTTTATATATGGAGTGAGGTAGGGGTCCAACTTCGTTCTTTTGCATGTAGAGATCCAATTGTCCAAATACCATTTGTTGAAGAGACTCTTCTTTCCCCATAGAATGATCTTGGCACCATTGTTGAAAATCACTTGGCCATAGATTTATTTAAGTTTAATACATTTGTTTCTAGACTCTCAATTCTATTTCTTTGGTGTATGTCTAGCCATACGCCGGTACTATACTGTTTTGGTGACTGTAGCTTAGTATTAAGTTTTGAAATCAGAAAGTGTGAGTCCTCCAACTTTCTACCAGCTGTGTTGATGAGCCTATCATGATGAGACTATAATTTAGGTCCAGAAAATCCTTTTTCTCCACTGCCCTGCAGTCTTTAGCCTAAAACTTGAATACACCTCCAAATACATCACCTTTGTTATGTCATTTAAAAAAAAAAAAAAATTCCTTGCTTCTTTAAAATTTTACAACCAACCAGCACTTCCTCATTAGAGATACTTTTGTGTTCTTACCATTCTCAAATAATATTTGGTAAGAAGTGGCTTCAAGGAACGTTGACTTTCTGTTATTTCAAAAGTATATGTTCAAATTGTTTTCTACTACTACATTTAGGTTATTTGCCTGAACAGCTTCGAAGAAACATTTATGGTGTCTGTCACCAGGAGCCTGTAAAAATGCTGGTGACTGTTTGGAGAATGAACTATGTTGTAATATTTCTACTACAATACCTCCTCCCACGCTCCCTAATTGTCAGACAAATTGAGTACATTTCAGTTTCTATTCTGAGCTTAGTAAAAAGTTCCTGGCCTTCTGTCACATCAACTTTTGTAAGAAATGTGATGTCCACGATGTCAACCCTTCTCCATGTTCCCATCTCCATCTGACTTTTCATGGACGGTTTTACTCTCTTAGGACATTTGTGTCTCCAGAGTTTATACACTGCTCCACCTAGAAAGGCAATGAAGTCAACATATGAGACAATTTCCCATATCCCATATTTCCAGAGTCACCTTCAGTTGATGATGACTGAAATTACTCTACAGGGTAAATCCACTTTAAAAAGTCAAACTTAAAATGCAGACTTAAAACATTCCCTGGGAGGAGTAATGTACTGGCTTTGGGGGAAAAACAGAATAACTAAGCCTACCACAAAGAAACTTCCAGGAAGAAGTAACTTTCCATCATCGAATCCCTGGATTCACTTGAGGAAGTGGGGCCCAGAACACAGAAGTGACTTGAGTATTTTCTGCCTTCTATAACTGCTGTTATCTTGTTAGCATAAATATTATCATGAAGAGATAGAACAACAACAACAACAAAAGGATTTAAATTTACTTCTGGCCAACATGGCTCTATAGACAGAAGCACTATGCCATCCCTCCACAGCAAAGACCAGAAAAAATAAGTCAAACAGAGTCAAACGTCAATCCTGAAACCCTATGCATCAAATGAAGAGACAAAGATCTCAGCCAAGCACCAAACGGAATAAGAAACTAACAGAGAACAGCAAGTGAGGAGAGATATGCACAGAGGTCCCCTATCAGCTAATGCAGCACGGATTCGCCATTTAGGACTCCTATCAGATATCAGCAAACAGGGAGTACAGGAAAGCAGCTTCATAGAGCTCCCAGCAGGGGACAGAACAACTGGTAACCAGCCATATACACTTTCCCACCCCCCACCCTTCTTCACCCCCATTTGGCCTCCTCTGCTTCCGCCACCACAGTCTCTTGGCCAGGAGACACCGGCTTTAGTCTTTTGCCACTTTGATTCCACCTACCCACACTGGCTGGCTCCTTGAGGGCCATTTTTTTTGTTGCTGGTGTTGCTTTTTTCCATTTCTTTTGGTTTCTTCCATACCTCCCACCATCTTCTCCTACTATCTCTCAAATACCTGGCTCCCTGTGTCATCTTTGTCTCTTCTTGAAAGGCTGTGAAATTCTGCTCAACTGTGAAACTGCTTCCTGGTCCACCCCACCATGCTGGTGGGATCCTTGGGATTTTGTTTGTTTGTTTGTTTTGACTTGTTCTATTTTGATTTGTGTCTTTGTTTTCTTTTTCTTTTCTCAGCTTTGGAGCCCCTTCTAGCCAGGCTGTACTGTGCAGCTGGGAGCTACTTCCTCAGTCTGAGCAGCAACGAAGTGGGATCCCTGGGGCCTTTCTTTTTTCTTTTTGTTTGTTTTGTTATTTTTTTGTTTTCTTTTCTCTCTTTTTCCATTTTTGTCTTTATTTCTCAGTTTATTGTCTCTCTATACTTACCTTCTCTTCCTGTCTCCTGAATACCTGACACCGTGTGACACCTCTATCCCTTCTAGCCAGGCTGTAGTTTGCAGCCTGGGAACCACTACCCCAGTCTTTGCAGCCACACTGGTGGGATCCCTGGGGGCTTGGTTTTTCTTTTAATTTTAATAAATTTTTTTTTCTCTTACCCTTTTTCTTTTTATTTTTCTCCATTTCTTGGTCTCATCTCTCCACTGCAATGGCAAGCTCCCTTAGCACTATTTTTTTTTTGTTTGTTTTTTGCTCCTGTTTCTCTCTCCTCTCTATTCTCTTTCCAATACCCACCTTAGCTCCACACATCACAATCTCCCCCCTCCTTCCTGCCTACCTGCACAGTGTGCTGAACATCACACCCCAGAGCATCACAGGCACTCCCTACTGGAACCTGCCCTGCACTGATTCCCAGCCTGCCCTGTTGGTCCTAGTATGTGCCACAAACAACCCATCCTGGCAACTCTTCTTCAGTTGGGCCTGCCCTGCTGCACTATAGCTGAGTGGCTGACCCTGCCCATTGGACAAAGAGGTGAAAAGTTTCATGCCTACAGATGAACAAACAACAAACAATGCACAGCCCATCTGCCCAGACATAACCAAATAAAACAAAAAAGCAGGATGAAATAAATAAATCTACAATCAATAAACGAGGAAAATAACTACTGAATGTCCCAAAGATAGGAGACAATATCAAAACATATTAAAAAACAGAACAAGATGGTTCCAATAGGCATCCAAAATGAAACAACAGATGACTTTCCAGTATAAGAAAAGGCACTAGAACTACCTGATAGGGAATTCAAATCTCTAATATTCAGAATTAACCAAGAGTTGAAGCAAAAAGCAGACAAAAATGAGGAAAAAATAGACAAATTCGTGGAAAATACAGATAAAAAAATGGAAGAATTCAGGAAAATAATACAGGAACGAAATGCCAAAATAAGTTCACAATTAGAAATCATACAAAAACAACAATTAGAAATCTATAAGATAAAAACAACAAGATTTCAGAAATGGACAGTGTCATAGAAGGGCTGAGGAGCAGGTCTGAAACGATGGAAGACAAGATCAGCGAAACTGAAGGCAAACATTTGGATATAACTCTGTTTGAGGAACAATCAGAAAGAAGAAACCCTGAGAATTATATGGGATACAATCAAAAGCAAAAATCTGAGAGTGATCAGAGTTCCAGAACAGGGGGACAAAACAGAAAACACAAAGAGGATCATTGCAAAATTGCTGACAGAAAATTTCCCAATATCATGGAAGATGAAAAGCTCACCATCCAAGAAGCTCAACCAACCCCATATAGGATAGACCTCAAAAGAAAATCACCAAGGCATATCATAATCACACTTGCTAAAACCAAAGACAAGGAATCCTGAGAGCAGCTCAAGAAAAAATGAAAAGTCACATACAGAAAAGAAACAATAAGACTACGCTCGGATTATTCAGCAGAAACCATGCAGGCAAGAAGGCAATGGGATGACATATATAAAACCTTGAAAGAAAAAAATTGCCAGCCATGAATAATACATCCTGCAAAACTCTCATTCAAATATGATAGTGAAATTAGGACATTTCCAGATAAACAGAAATTAAGGGACTATTGAAAAACCAAACCAAACTTGCAAGAATTATTAAAGGGAATCCTTCAGTCTGAGAATAAACAACATCAGACCACAGGCTGAATCTAGGATGCAAGATCATACCAGCCAGATACCAACCTAGCAAATGAACTCTCAATGACTATCCAAAAACCCAAAAAACTGCAACAGGGAACCAGAGAGGTTGATCTGTAAATGACAGCATCAGAACAATAAAAGAGGGAATAAATGGCATAGGTAAAGAACCTTCTAATGGAGAGGAAGGCAAGGTGATACCAAGTAATAACAGACTGGTTTAAACCTAGGAAGATAAGGGTAAATTTCAAGGTAACCACAAAGAACGTTAATAAACCTACTCATCAAAATAAAGAAGAAAAACATAAAGTCTCAGTAAAAACAAAACCTACACACAAAAAAGAAACAAACAAACAAAAAATCCACAAACAAAAGGAATTCAGCACAGGAGAGTAAGAGAAACAAAGAAACTGTCAGAACCATAGAAAAAAAGCACCACAAAATGACAGCAATAAACTCACACTTATCAACAATTACACTGAATGTAAATGGTTTAAACACACCCATAAGGAGACAGAGAGTGACAGAAAGGATAAAAACAAACAAACAAAAAACAAAAAACAAAAAACCAGGATCCATAAATATGCTGTCTACAAGAAACACAGCATAGAAACAAAGACCTAAATTTATCAAAAATCAAAGGACGGAAAAAAATATGTCAAGCACACAGCTACCAAAAAAGAGCAGGAGTGGCAATATTAATCTCAGATAAAATAGACTTTAAGACAAAATCCACCATAAAGGACAAAGAAGGACACTATCTAGTGATTAAAGGGATGATCCATCATGAAGACATAACCATAATAAACATCTATACACCCAATGAGAGGGCTCCCAAATACATAAAACAAACTCAAACAGCATTGAAAAGAGAAATCGACAGTTTGACAATAATAGTAGGAGACTTCAACACACCACTCTCGGTAAAGGACAGAACATCTAGAATGAAACTCAATAAAGATACAGAAAACCTAAAGGGCACAATCATCCAACTTGACCTCATAGACATATATAGAACACTCCACCCAACAGCTGCAAAGTACACATTCTTTTCCAATGCACATGGAATGTTCTCCAGAATAGAGTGCATCTTAGACCACAGAGAAATCCTCAATAAAATCCAAAAGACTGAGATAATACAAAGTATCTTTTCTGACCACAATGCCATCAAGGCAGAAATTAAAAACAGGAAGAGCAAGGAAAGAAAATCAATTACATGGAAACTGAATAACACCCTGCTTACAAACAACTGGGTAATAGAAGAAATCATATATTGAACAAAAAAAATTCCTAGAATCTAGCAAGAATGAAAACACATCATACCAAAACCTTTGGGACACAGCAAAGGCAGTCCTCAGAGTCCTCAGAGGACGATTTATAGCAATAGATGCACACATCAAAAAAGAAGAAAGCGACAAAATCAAAACATTAAGTACAGAACTCGAATAGAAAGAGAACAGCAAAAAAAGCACACAGCCACCAAAAGAAAGGAAATAATAAAGATCAGAACAGAAATAAATGAAATAGAGAATAGAAAAACGATAAACAACAAAACCGAAAGTTGGTTCTTTGAAAGGATCAACAAAATCAACAAACCCCTGGCCAAACTGACAAAAGAAAAACAGGAGAGGATGCAAATAACCCAAATAAGAAATTAGTGGGGGACATTACAACAGACCTAGCTGAAATAAAAAAGGATCATAACAGAGTATTATGAAAAATTGTACTCCAACTAATTTGAAAACCTAGAGGAAATGGATAAATTTCTAGAAACACACTACTCACCTAAACTAACACAAAGTGATGTGGAAAATCTGAACAGACCCATAACAAGAGAAGAGATTGAACAGGTAATAAAAAAAAATTCCAGACCAAAAAAAGCCCTGACCCAGATGGCTTCACTGGAGAATTCTACCAAACTTTCAGAGAAGAGTGTATAGCAGTACTACTCAAACTATTTCAGAACATAGAAAAAGAAGCGACACTTCAGAATTCATTCTATGAAGCCAGAATAACCCTGATACCAAAACCAAGCAAAGATGCCTCAAAAAAGAAAATTACAGACCAGTATCTCTCATGAATATAGATGCAAACTTCTCAACAAAATTCTAGACAGTAGAATTCACATCTGTCTTAGTCATCTAGTGCTGCTACAACAGAAATACTACAAGTGGATGGCTTTAACAAAGAGAAATTTATTTCTTCATAGTAAAGTAGGCTAAAAGTCCAAATTCAGGGCATCAGCTCCAGGGGAAGGCTTTCTCTCTCTGTTGGCCTTCTTCTCATCAGTGTTTCCCCGGACTAGGAGCTTCTCCACCCAGGTCCAAAGGAAATGCTCTGCTCCTGGCACTGCTTTCTTGGTAGTATGAGGTCCCCCTGTCTCTCTGCTTACTTCTTTCTTTTATATCTCAAGAGATTGCCTCAGGACATAATCCAGTCTTGTAGACTGAGTCCTGCCTTACTAACACAACTGCCACCCATCCTCCCTCATTAACATCATACAGGCAGGATTTACAACATATAGGAAAATCACACAATACCAGGAATCATGGCTGAGGCAAATTGAGACACATATTTTTTGGGGGATGTAATTCAATCCATGACAGCATCATATCAAAAAAATAATACACCACGACAAAGTAGTATTCATACCAGGTATACAAGGATGGTTCAGCATTAGAAAATCAATCAAAATAACCCACCACATAAATAAAAGGAAAGAAAAGAATCACATGATCATCTCAACTGACACAGAAAAGGCACTCGACAAAGTCCAACACACATTCCTGAAAAAAAACTCTCAATAAAATAGGTATAGAGGGGAAATTTCTCAATGTAATAAAAGGCATCTACGAAAAACCAATGACCAACATCATTCTGAATGGAGAGAGGCTGAAAACATTCCCCTTGAGAACAGGAACAAGACAAGCATGCCCTTTATCACCACTACTATTTAACATTGTGATGGAAGTCCTAGCTAGAACAATAAGGCAAGAAAAAGAAATAAAGGGCATCCAAATTGGTAATGAAGAAGTTAAACTGTCCCTGTCTGCAGATGATATGATATTATACATAGACAACCCTAAAGACTCCATGAGAAAACTACTAGAACTAATAGAAAGATTCAGCAGAGTAGCATATACAAAATAAACATACAAAAATCAGTTGGACTCCTAGACACCAATAAAGAGAATGATGAAAAGGAAATCAGGAAAACAATACCATTTATAATAGCCCCTAAAAAAATAAAATACCAAGGAATAAATCTAACCAGGGATGTAAAAGACCTATACAAAGAAAACTACAAAACACTACTGCAAGAAACCCAGTGGGATCTACATAAGTGGAAAAACATACCATGCTCATGGATAGGTAGACTCAACATTGTGAAAACGACAAGTCTACCCAAAGCAATTTACAAATCCAATGCAATCCCGATCCAAATAGAACAACATTCTTTAAAGAGATGGAAAAACTAATCATTTACTTTATACAGAAAAGGAAGAAGCCCTGGATAAGTAAAGCACTATTGAAGAAGAAGAATAAAGTAGGAGGACTTGCACTACCTGACCTCAGAACCTACTATACAGCTACGGTAGTCAAAACAGCCTGGTATGGGTACAATGACAGATACATTGACCAGTGGAACAGAATTGAGAACCCAGATGTAAATCCATCTACCTATGGTCACCTGATCTTCAACAAGGGGCCAAAGTCCATCAAATTGGGAATAGACAGTCTTTTTAACAAACTGTGTTGGCAAAACTGGATATCCATCTGCAAAAAAAAAAAAAAAAAATGAAATAGGACCCATACCTCACACCATATACAAAAACTAATTCAAAATGGATCAAAGACCTAAATATAAAACCAAAAACTATAAAGTTCATAGAAGAAAAAATAGGATCAATGCTAGAAGCCCTATACACGGCATTAGCAGGATACAAACCATAACCAACAACACACAAACTCCAGAAGATAAGGTGGATAACTGGGATCTTCTAAAAATTAAACACTTATGCTCATCAAAAGAATTCACCAAAAGAGTAAAAAGAGAACCTACAGACTGGGAAAAAAATTTTGGACATTACAAGTCAGATAAAGCTCTAATCTCTAAAATCTACAAGAAAATCCAACACCTCTACAACAATAAGACAAATAATCCAATTAAAAAATGGGCAAAGGAAATGAACAGACACTTCACCAAAGAAGACATTCAAGTGCCCAACAGACACACGAGGGAATGCTCACCATCACTAGCCATTAGAGAAATGCAAATCAAAACCACAATGAGATACCATCTCACCCCGACATTACTGGCACGAGTCAAAAAAACTGGAAAAAAAAAAGTCAGAACTCATATGCACTGCTGGTGGGAATGCAAAATGATACAACCATTTTGGAAAACGATATGGCACTTCCTTAGAAAGCTAGAAATAAAAATACCACATTATCTAGCAATCCGACTCCTAGGAATACATTCTAGAGAAATAAGAGCCATCACATGAATAGACATATGCACACCCATGTTCATTGCAGCATTGTTCACAATAGCAAAAAGATGGAAACAACCTACATGCCCATAAACAGATGAATGGATAAACAAAGTATGGTACATACACACAATGGAGTACTACGCAACGATAAAGAACAATGATGAATCTGTGAAGCATCTCATAACATGGATGAAACTGGAGGACATTATGCTGAGTGAAATAATTCAGTCACAAAAGGACAAATATTGTATGAGATCCCCACTGTAAAAACTCATGAAAAGGTTTACACACAAAAAGAAACAATCTTTGATGGTTATAAAGGATGGGAGGGGTGGGAGGGCGAAATACTAAATAGACAGTAGATAAATTATAACTTTGGTAAATGGCAAGACAGTTCTGGGGAATTCAGCAAAACTTGTACAAGGAAAGTTTATGGAAACTCCATAGACACATCCAAACTCCCTGAGGGACTGAATTGCTGGGTGAGGGTTGTGGGGACCGTGGTCTCGGGGAACATCCAGCTCAAGTGGCATAACATAGTTTATAAAGAAAAAGTTCTACATTCTACCTTGGTGAGTAGTGTCTGGGGTCTTAAAAGCCTGTGAGCAGCCATCTAAGATACTCCACTTGTCTCACCCCTTCGGGAGCAAGGGACAACGAAGAAAACAAGATACAAGGGAAAGATTAGTTCAAAGAACTAATGGACCACAACTACCACAGCCTCCACCAGACTGAGTCCAGTGTAACTAGATGGTACACTGCTACCACCACTGACTGATCTGACAGGGATCACCACAGAAGGTCCCAGACAGAGCTGGAGATAAATGTAGAACAAAATTCTAACTCACAAAAACAGACCAGACTTACTGGCCTGACAGAGACTGGAGAAACCCTGAGAGTATGGCCCCTGGACACCCTTCCAGCTCAGTAATGAAGTCACTCCTGAGGTTCACAGTTCAGCCAAAGATTAGACACCCCCATAAAACAGAATGAGAGTAATGGGGCACAATAGCCCAGGCACAAGGACTAGAAGGCAGGAGGGGACAGGAAAGCTGGTAAATAGGGAACTCAAAGTCAAGAAGGGAGAGTGTTGACACTTCGTGGGGTTGGTAACCAATGTCACAAAACACTATGTGTACTAACCGTTCAATGAAAAACTACTTGTTTTATAAACCTTCATCTAAAGTACAATTAAAAAAAAAATACTAAAATTCAGAAGGGCACTCAAAGACTCAAATCCTTGCAGGTAGCTAACACGCAGTAAAGTTTGCCTGGGAGAAGCTGTGTGTGGTGAAAGAGACTGCCTGCTCAGGTGTGCGGGACCAGGGATATAAGAGGATTCAGATTCAGTTTTCAAACTCATTAGTGCGGAGTGAGGCACGGGTGGCTGGAGCTCTTTTTTGATTCTTTTTAGAAAGAACGAAAGAAAAAAAAAAAAAGAAAACCCCACCTAGGAAGTAAACTTTGATAACGTGACAAAGGTTGGGAGGAAGAGCAAAGTGTTGGCAAAGCCCTTTCTGATTGCAGGCTAGGTCTTCTTTTGGTGAATTTCTTTATTTTCCCTGGCGTCTTGCAAAATAATGTCATTTTTATAATGATATAGCAATGATCATTGATTATTTACTATATGTTTATAACTATGCTTGATTCTTTATCACTATTACAAAACCTGTGTCAGTACATTAACCCCCATTCTACAAATACAAAAACCAGGGCACAGAGAGGTTCAGAAAGTTGTCCGAGGAAGCACAGTTAATAAGCGGCAGGGCCATTTTTTTGTAACTTAAATAATACATGCTCATTGTAGTAAAGTAGAAAGGTGAAGAAAAAAGTCTAAAGATGGAAATAAAAATCAACCATAATTTTGTCATCCATAAATAATCACGGTTACTTTTTCTGTCAAGTTTATCTCTTTTGATCAAGTTATACCATATTTTAATGCAAATAATGTGTGCTTTCTGCATTTGTTTGTCGGCCACGCCCTCCCTCCCCCACTGCGGGGCACCCACACAAGCACCAACTTGCCAATCCTCTCCCACAAGTTGCTGTAAAGAAAGTTAGCATAGCGCACTTATAAAAACACCTCGGGGAAGGGGTGGCGGGGAACACAGCCAGCAAACAAACGTAGAAGGTGCTCGTTATGTGCATAAAATACTGTACTTCCTTTGAGCTCCAAAATATCTAAACTGTAGCAAACTGCTGTGTGTGACAATCTCATTGTAATGCCTGTGAGTTTGTGTTGGTTCGTTGCTCTTCTCTTGTTCTCTTCCTTTTCCATTCCCAAGTTTTCCTTTTCCTTGTCTTTCCTAGCTCTCACTCCCAGTTTTTCTTCTCTTCGTATCACCTCTTAAAATGGGAGCTGAAGGAAATGAAAGGAGGGCACCCAGTGGGTGTCAGGAAAGGCATTCTGGTTCTTCCCCCCAACCCTCTTCTCGAGAGCGCACCAGATATTCCTTCCCTCCGGCATAATTAGTCCCCATCCTTCCCTGGTTCCGGGTCGGCCCACCGATGAATGACATGTGGGCTGCACAAGATGCACTGACAGGGCTGTGCATCCGAGCAACAGACGGGGTAAGAAAACATGGCCAAACCATCTTTCATGCATAACACATATTATTGATTTTTCTCTAATTAAAACAGCCACAACAGTCATTGTTGTCATGCCCAAGTTTCTCATCTTTTATATTTTAAATAGGAACCAGCTTGTCTGGTAAGAACCCAGCCATCCTGTTTCTTTCATCCCTTTCCCCTTCATCCCAGTTGAGGGCCATCTCTTCTTAAGTGGTCTTTCTGGGTCTTTGGCACTTTCCTGATGTGAAGATCTCCACTCTTGTCACTCTCTGTTAAATCATCAGGCTGTGGGCTTCCTTAGCAAAGCGAAGAGTACATTGTGGGTCCTGACACTGAGTTCCCCTCCAGAGTCACCATAACTGGGAGCTAGAGGCATCTGTTTCTGTGATTTCTCCTTGTTAGCTGTCATTTGCATTAACAGCTGGCCTTGCGATCTGGGAGATTTCTTCATCAGCAGGGATGCCACAGACTCTACCCTGTCATCCCCTTGCCCCTGGGGGCGGTGGCGGGGCGGGGGGGGGGGGGGGAGGGCAGAGTAGTCTGGAGCAGCCCCTGTCTGGAGAGCAGCAGTGCAGCAGCTTGCCTCCAGCTCCCTTGGAGAAATATGCAGCCCTGGGTGGAGACCCAGGAAAAACATCTGACCCCAGATCTTTACATGCAGCTGCAAAGTGAAGGACGTTTGGAACTCTGGACTGGGTACAAGTGACCAAAGTTTTTAAAAGAAGGATATTTCCTGTCTGATGCACAAGCACACAGGAAGAGTCCCTGAAGAATGCATTTAACTGCTAGCTGGAGCTTCCTGAGGGTTTTTGGTAGAGTGGAACACACACCAGGAACAGAGACCCATGTTCCCTGCCACTAGAGGACTTTGTGGCTATAGACAAACACTGACCATTTCTGACTTTCTGTTTCCTCCTCTGTAAGAAGAAAAGAGCACCTGTGAGCAGTTTTCCGTGTTCCAAGGAATCTTTGGAGGAGGAGGAAAGCAAGTGAAGAGGCAGAGGGCTCTGGATCCAATGAATTTATGTATAATTTCTAGGCTCTGAGTATGTATTGGTAAATAAGAAAGATAAAATCCATAACTTTATGGAGTTTACGTTCTAGTAGGAGGAGACAGACAATAGACAAATAAATATATATGAAGTCAGAAATTTATCTATGATATGAAGAAAATGAGAACTGTTTTCAAGATTCATTGACCCTAAGGGTTGAGTGCTTGGAGTCATTCCTGGGGCATGTCAGCCCTGAGTAAATCATATAGCTTATAGAGCCCCCTATTCCAGCTCTGGAGGTGCAGTGGTTAAGAGTTTGGCTACCAACCAAAAGGTCGACAGTTCGAATCCACCAGCTGCTCCTTGGAAACCTCGTGGGGTAGTTCTACTCTGTCCTGTAGAGTCGCTATGAGTCAGAATTGACTGGACGACAGTGGGCTTATTCCATCTCTACCACACAGCAGACATTTTTCGAAATCAAAGACAGACTTAAGGGCAACAATGAAGCAGTATATAAAGACTGCATACAGGATGAAGCACATATGATTAGAAGAAAGGAAATGGTCCACTGCTTTACTTTGGGGATGGAAGGAAGGGGAGAGACTGAGATTTGAAGCTGAAGGTACAAGTTCTTCAAGTATCAGTAGATAGATGTTGCTGTTAGTTGCCACTGAGTTTGTTCCAACTCATGGCAACCTTGTGTCCAATAGAACGAAACATTGCCCAGTCCTGTGATGTCTTCACAACGGTCAATATGCTCAAAAGTCCACTGTTGTGGCCACTGTAATTGTTGTACAATATCTCAGAGAGCTGCATGTGTGCAGTCTGCACCCAAGTGTCTTGGGAATGGCAGCTCAGGACTCCACAAGACAGTTCCTTCTATTTTTTAGAAAATAGTTATAACTTTCAGAGTTTTTAATTTAATTTTATTTTTACTTTGTGCTCAAATCTGTCTTTTTGTGGTTTTCACTCATGGGTCCTGACCCCAAAGAGCACAGAACTTGGGTGATCAAATCCAAGATTGCACAGTTGGTTAGCCATGTCAGAGCTGAGTGGCTCCAGATCTATGCTGCCTATGTTATCGACACCCCTCAGCCACAGTCCTTGATATTGGCTTACGTATCAGTTACACAAATAGTTGGAATCAAAGTGTTTTCCTAGGTGAGTGGTCTGCTAAATAATCCAACAAGAACCAGTGGCTGCTCACCCAGCCTTGGACTCTAACACTCCCCTAATTTAATTCTCTTCTGCTTATTCTCATCTGGGCTATTTGTCCCTCTTTATGGTAGAATCTAATTCATGCATTCAGATCCATCTTATGAATAGGACTGGGATGCGAGGCATCACAAAATGACTTGGTACTTACCTGATACAATTGGACTATAAAGATTTTCCACTTAAATGATGCAGAAAGAAAAGGGGAAAAAATGACTCTAGATGTATTAGACATAGCAGACGACCAGGATTTCAACTCTTCAGTTGATGGAGTTGAGCCTTTTAAGTATGCAAAACAAGCCCTGTTGAGATAATCTGTGCTTGGAAGGTTCCCAATTCTCCCTCTAACTGAAAAGAAGTGACATGAGTCTGCAGGAGAGAAGGAAGACCTACTGTAAGGGATTACATGGACTGCTGGGTTTAAATTCAGAAAACAATGCCTTATATATAAACTTTGCTTTATGGTTTAGAAAACACTTTCATATACATTGTCTCTTCAGTGCTCACAATAGCCTGAGGATGTTTCTGTGGGTGCAAGAGGCACACAGAAATGCAAGAAGCATTTATTAGAGGCGCTAGAAGCATACCTCAGAGGTTGAAGTCTAGAATGATAAGATTTTTACTGTTGGAAAAGACCTCAGAAATTGTGTAGTACAAATGTCCCCAACCACAACGGTAACAGTAATCATTGTACAATACCTCAGAGAGCTGTACGTGTCTAGTCTGCATCCAAGTGCCTTGGGAATGAGAGCTCAGGACCCCACAAGACAGTTCATTCTATTTTTTAGAAAATAGTTATAACTTGTAGAATTTTAAATTTAATTTAGTTTTTACTTTGTGCTTAAAATCTGTCTCCTTGTGGCTTTCACTCATGGGTCCTGACTTGGGCATCTGGTGTTATGCTAGGTAAAGATATCAGTTACCATATGTGAAGTGTTTACTATGTACAAGGCACTGCTTACACAATCCAAACAAATAAAAACCCCAAGCAAAACCAAAACAAACAAACAAACAAAACCTTAGAAGAGAGGATGGCGAGACTTTGTCTTACATACTTTGGACAAGTAATCAGGAAGGATAGGCCCCCGGAGAAGGACACCATGCTTGGTAAGATAGAGGATCAGCGAAAAAGAGGAAGACCCTCAACGAGATGGATTGACACAGTGGCTGCAACAATGGGCCCAAGCATAACAACAATCACGAGGATGGCACAGGACTAGGCAGTGTTTCCTTTTGTTGTACATAGGATTTCTATGAGTCGGAATCAACTCAACGGCACCTAACAACAACTGCTTACATTCTGTCCAATCCTTATGACTTCCCTCAAGACGAATATTATTTTCCAGTTTTTTAAATAAGGAAACAGATGATCGGAAAGATTAAAGTGTGAAAAGACATATAGTCAGTGACAAAGCTTGGATTTAAACCCAGGGCTGTCTTGCTCTACCAGGATACATTGGTCAAGTTAAGCTTAATCCTTTTATACAGTGTTGCTCCCCATATTTAAAGATTATTTAGGAAATCCTGCTAACATTTCTATTTCAAATGAAAGCACCTGTTTGGGTACTGTTGGGGGGGATCAGAAAAATGCATACAAGTACGTAGCTATAAAGTAGACTCCTTATTTCAGATCCATGTATTTTATGTTTTAGTCCATTAGTCCTTTGGCCTAATCTTTCCCTTGTGTCTTTAGTTTTCTTCAGTCTCCTTGGCTCCCAATGGGGTGAGACCAGTGGCATCTCTTAGATGCCACTCACAAGCTTTTAAGACCCCAGACTTTACTTACCAAAGTAGAATGTAGAATATTTTCTTTATAAACTATGTTATGCCAGTTGAGCTAGATGTTCCCCGAGACCATGATCCCCAAAGCCCTCAGCCCAGCAATTCGGTCCCTCAGGAAGTTTGGATGTGTCTATGGAGCTTCCATGAGCTTGCCTTGGACAAGTTGTGTTGGCTTTCCTAGTATTGTGTACTATCTCACCCTTCACCGAAGTTACTGTTTATTTATTGTCTATTTAGTGTTTTTCCATCCCCACCCCTCCCCGCCCTGATAATTATTGAAGATTGTTTCTTTTTGTTTGTAAACCTTTTCACAAGTTTTTATAGTAGTGGTCTCATATAGTATTTGTCCTTTGGTGATTGACTTATTTCACTCAGCATAATGTCCTCCAGTTTCATCCATGTTATGAGATGCTTCACAGATTCATCGTTGTTCTTTCTCATTTCATAGTACTCCATTGTGTGCATGTACCATAGTTTGTTTATCCATTCATCTGTGGATGGGCATCTAGGTTGTCTCCATCGTTTTTGCTATTGTGAACAATGCTGCCATGAACATAGGTGTGCATATGTCTATTCGTGTAATGGCTCTTATTTCTCTAGGATATATTCCTAGGAGTGGGATTGCTAGATAATGTGGTATTTTTATTTCTAGCTTTCTAAGGAAGTGCCATATCATTTTCCAAAATGGTTGTACCATTTTGCATTCCCACCAGCAGTGCATAAGCATTCCGATCGCCCTACAGCCTCTCCAACATTTATTATTTTCTGTTTTTTTGATTCATGCCAGTAATGCAGGGTGAAGACCTGTGTATTTTAGATGAAGAACTTTTCCTCCAATCATTCTTCAGTGGCATAAGTTTTTGACTCATTGCTATCTTGGTCATGTTATTCTGGAGCTCTCTTAACATGTCAAAGTCCTTCATTCTATGTGAAAAGGAGGGTGAGAAAGGTTGCACAACTTGACAAACATAATCAATATCACTGAATTGTGCATATAGAAACTGTTGAATTGGTGTATGCTCAACAACAAGAAGAACAAAATAAAATAAATCATTAAAAAAAATCAATAGCATGAACTCTCCACATATATTATTATTTTTCTTTCCATTAAAATGAACACAAAATTTTGCTGTAAATTCTGAAGTCCGGGAGTCTATGGCCTGTGTTCAGGTTTTCTCGAGTTGGCTAGTGTCTCACCTTTAGAAGAACCATGCTGAGATTGTTTTCCTCACGGCTGGACACCTTACCTGGACAGGAGAGAAGAGGAGAGAAGCAACAAGGAGAAGGAGATAGTAGTATTTAGTAGATAGATGCAAAGACGCTGTTGGGTACCATTCAAGGACTCAGTTGATGCAGTGTTCACCCCCTCTTCCTTGACACTTCATTTGCTTGGCTTCCAACACATCATCCTCTCTTGGTTTTCTCCCTACCTACTGACTTCTTCTTTTCTCACTTTTCATTGTTAGTTACTCCCGTTACTCCCAAACCCTGTTGGAGTATCATAGGGTTCAGGCCTTGGTCTTCTTCTCTGTGTATATTCACTCCCTCAGAGATTTCTTCCAGTCTTGTGGTTTTAAACATCATCTATATGCAAATGCCTCCCAAATTATATCTTAAGTCCAGATCTCTCTTTTAAACTCCAGACATGTAAACTCAACTCTCACTGAACATTTCCACGGAGATGATGCCTAATGGATATCTCAAAGTAACATGTTCAAAACTGAGCTCCTGATTTTACCCCTAACTCATGAACCATTTGTAGCCTTCCCGATCTCAGTTGGTTTTCCAGTTGCTTAGGCCATAAAATCTTTAAGTCTTTCTTGATCTCTCACTTTCTCTCATAGCTAACATGATACTGTCAGCAAATCCTGTCAACTCTACCTTCAAACTGTATCCAGAATCTGACCCCTTCCTGCCAATTTGTTCTAGATCACTATTATTTCTTTCTAACCAGTTTTCCTGCTTCAGGATGTGTCTTCTTACAGTCTATTCTCACCACAGTGGCCAGTGTGGTTCTTTTAAAATGTTAGATCATGTCACTCCTCTTCTCAAAATCCCACAATGGCTCCCAACTTCACTCAGAGTAAAGTTCTTACATTGCTGTACATGATTACTTTCCAGCTTCCACTTTACTCTTTTCTCTCTCACTTGTTCTCCTCTAGGCACATCCACCTGCTGACTAAGTCCCTCAGCTCCTTCAAGTATTTGATTCAAGTGTTTGTTCAAATGTCACCTTCTCACTGAAATCTGCCACCCCTCTAAACAGTGCACACAAACTCCCAGCACTCCTGATCCCCTTGTTGTTGTTAGGTACCATCAAGTCAGCTCTGACTCATGGTAACACTATGTATAACAAAATGAAACATTGCCTGGTCCTGTGCCATCAGCACAGTTGTTGGCATGCTTGAGTCCTTTGTTGTGTCACTGTGTATTTTGAGTGCCTTCCAACCTAGGGGGCTCATCTTCCAGCACTGCATCAGACAATATTCTATTGTGATCCCTAGGGTTTTACTTAGTTAAATTTTCAGAAGTAGATTGCCACGCCTTCCTTCCTTGTCTGTCTTAGTTGGGAAGCTCTGCTGAAACCTGTCCACCATGGGTGAACCTGCTGGTATTTGAAATACCAGTGATATAGCTTCCAGCGTCATAGCAATGCACAGCCGTGACAGTCTGACAAACTGACATATGCGTCATGGCCTGATTCCCCTACCCTATTTTCTTCTTGATATACCTAATATTTACTTAATATTATGCTTACTGTTTATCATCAGCCCTTCTCTACTAGAAGGTAAACTCCACAAGGGCAGGGTTGTTTTTTTGATCAGTTCATTTATGTGTCTCAGCAATAAGAACAGTGTCTGGCCCAGAAGAGACTCTCAACAAATATTTGTTGAATAAAGTAATAAATAAATGAACAAAGATTATATGAACAAGAAGTAAGAGGGTCTAATTTTGCTGTTAAGTGAGATGTGTTACTTAATAGTGTCAGTGGCATACCTGGATAAAAGACGGATGAGTTCATACACAATGCTGTTTATGATGTGTGGCATAACCATTCCATGCCTCTCAAACTGGGGTACAAATGTCCTCAGTGAATACTCATTGTTCTCAGTTTCATACAGAATCAATGTCTGATTCTTTAATTATTTCTTATCTGGAAAAAAAAGTGAAAACCCTATTTAATCTTTATTGTATAAAGAAAGTCAGTTGCCACCAAGTTGATACTGACTCATGGTGATCCTACGTGTATCAGAGTAGAACTGCGCTCCATACGATTTTCAATGGCTGATTTTTTGGAGGTAGATTGCCAGGCCATAAAGAATGCACATAAATTGTGATGAAAAGCACAGAGTTCCCAAAATGTAAATAGGCAAGGGCTCTGAATCATTAAAGAACTGAAGGAAGAAATACAATTAATAAATTTATATGTAGGGAAAACAAAATTCAACTTCCCTAAAACATAAGAAATGAAAGCACAATAAGACACTATTTTTTTGTTTTTGCTATCAGATCAGCAAAGATTTTTGAAGATGGTGACCTTGGGTGCAGGTGGAGGCACAGTGAAACAGTCACTTTCACACATTGCTAGTAGTACTGCAAATTAATGTTCCAGTTACTTTTGTTGCATAACAAATCACTCTATAACAATAATCATTTTATTATCTCTCACCATTTCTGTGGGTCAGGAATTTGGGCCTGACACAGCAGGAACAGCTTGTCTTTGCTACATGAAGTCCGAAAGCTGGAATCATCTGGAGACGTCATCACACACATGTCTGGCGATTGATGTTGTCTGTGAGTTGGGCTGTTAACTTTTCCATGTGGTTTCTCTGCATGAGCTAGTTGCCTTGAAAAGGGCATTTTCTTTTTAACATTTTAGTTTAAGAATAGCATGCCCACCCCAAGTGAACAAATCTCAATATACAGCTATATACATTTTTGCAAAGTGAACACAGCAATGTGACTACCTCTGAAATCAAGCTATGGAACATTACCAGCACTCTCAAAAACCTCCTGTGTACCTCCATGCCAATCATTACCCCCCAAAAGAGCCACTCTTATGATGTCTTTCACCATAATATAATTTTGCCTTTTTTGAACTTTATATAAAAGCATTTATGCAGATGTACTCTTTGGCTGGCGTCTTTGTATTCTTTTAGCTTTTGGATTCTTTACCTTAACATTATGTCTATTGCTGAGACATGTAGCAGAAGTTTATTCTTTTTCACTGCTGTGTAGTATTCCACCATATGACTACACATGACTTATTTGTTTATCCTCCTGTTGATTAAGTTGTTTCTAGTTTTGAGCCATTTAGTTAGGTATTTTTTAGTTGCTTCTTTAATTTCTTTCAGTAATTTTTATAGTTTTCAAAGTAAACATTGTATCACTTTCATCAATTTATTCTTAAATAATTTTATATGTTTAAAAAAATTCTATTGGATAGGATTTATTTTAAATTTCATTTTCTAAATGTTTGCTACCAGTAAATAGAAATATAATTGACTTTCACATACTGACCTTGTATCCCGTAGCATTGCTAAATTCACTTATTAGTTCTAGCAGTTTTTTGGAAATTTCTTCGGATTCTCTTCATAAACAATTGTCATGGATTAAATTGTGTGCCCCAAAAACATGTGTATCAATTCAGCTGGGCCATGATTCCTCGTATTGTGAGATTGTCCGTCATTTTGTCATCTGATGTGATTTTCCTATGTGTTGTAAATCCTGCCTCTATGATGTAACGAGGTGGCAGTCAATCTACAAGACTGGTTTGTGTCTTGAGCCGATCTCTTTTGAGATATAAAAGTGAGAAGAGAGCAGAGAGACAGAAGGACCTCATACCACCAAGAAAGCAGTGCCAGGAGCAGAGCATATCCTTTAGACCAGAGGTTCCTGTGCTGAGACGCTCCCAGATCAAGGAAAGATTGATTAACAAGGACCTTCCTCCAGAGCCATCAAAGACAAAGCCCTCCCCTAGAGCTGATCCCCTAAATTTGGACTTGTAGCCTACTAGACTGTGAGAAAATAAATTTCTCTTTGTTAAAGCCATCCACTTGTGGTATTTCTGTTATAGCAGCACTAGATGACTAAGACAACAATCTTATCATTTGCAAAAAGACAGCTTTACTTTTTTCTTTCCCATATTTATGCTTTTTATTTTTATTATTATTTTAAAATTTATTTATTTGCAGGGTGAGAACAGACTTTCTTGCGTGTTTTCTCTCTTGTGGAAAACATATTCAATATTCTACCATAATTACTATGTTATTGGTAGGTTTTGTTTACATATATGTGTGTGTGTAAGTATATGCATGCACATGTGCACACATGCACACACACACACTCTATTGTGTTAAAGAAGGTTTTTTCTATTTTTAATTTTATAAGCATTATTATGAGAGGGTGTTGAATTTTATCAAATAACTTTTTCTGCAGCTATTGTTATCAAATTATGTTTTTCCTACTTTTGCTCTTTGTGTGAGGACACTGGTAGTTCAGTGGTAGAATTCTCACATTCTGTGCAAGAGACCTGGAAACCTGGCCAATCCACCCCATGCACAACCATCACCGGTCTGTCACTGGAGGCTTGCATATTGTTGTGATGCTCAACAGGTTTCAGCAGAGCTTCCAAACTAAGACAGACTAGGAAGAATAGTCCTGGCTACTACTGGAAATCAACCAGTGAAAACTCTATGGATCACAAGTGTCCAAACCACAACTCATCGTGGGGATGGTGCAGGACCAAGCACATTTCATTTCGTTGTGCATGGGGTCTCTGTCAGTAAGGGGCCGACTCCATGGTAGCTGACAACAAAAGCAACATGCTGTTACTATGATAAATTACACTGATGGATTTTTGAATGTTAGACCAACCTTGCATTCCTGGAATAAACCCCATTTGGTTATAACATATTATCCTTTTTATATATTGTGGAATTCATTTTGCTAATATTTTAGAAATATTTTTACACCTCTGTTCCTGAGAGATATTATTCTGCAATTTTTTTCTAACAATGTTTTTGTCAAACTTTGGTATCAGGGTTATGCTGAGTTCATAAAATGAGTTTGGAGTTACTCTCTCTTCCTTCATTTTCTGAAAGAATTTGTGTTAACACTGATATTCTTTCTTATTTAATATAGCCACCATATCATTTTTATAACTAGTATTTGCATGATAAACCTTGCCAACCCTTTTACTTAAAAAAGAAATCTGTGTTTTTAAATTTAAAATGCATCTTTTTCATTTAACATATAGTTGAGGCTTGCTTTTTATTAAGTATGAAATTTGTACTTATTAATTACAGTGATTATTCCATTTACATTTAATGTAATTATTGATATGATTTGGTCTACCATCCTACAATGAAAAAAATTATTCCTATTCCCTTTCCCCCTCCTTTTCAACTTTCCTTTGACTATCTCTCTTTGTTTCACTGTTCAAATGATTGGTCTAGGGATTAAATAAGCATCCTTGAGTCATCAGTCTACCCTGAATTAATATTATATTACTTCATGTATATAGGCAGTCTCTGGGTTATGTCCGACTTACAGACAACTAATACTTAAGAATAGACTGCCATAAAGTCTATTATATTAAAAATTTGAGTTAAATATAATGTTTCAAAGTAACAAATGCATGCACTACCTTATGACACTCATGAAAACATTAGAAAGGTAAAATACATACTATATACTAAGACATTTGACTAAAAAAAAAAAAAAATCAAACCCTTTGCTATCAGGTTGATTCCTCCTCATAGTGACCTTATAGGACAGAGTAGAACTGCCCCATAGTGTTTCCAAGGAGTGGCTGGTGGATTCGATCTGCCGACTTCTTGGTTAGCAGCCACGCTCTTAACCACTATGACACCAGGGCCACAGACATTTGACTAACTGGTGTTAAACAAGAACCATATGTACCTGTTCTGACTTACCTACAAACTGGACTTAAAGACAGACTTAGGAATGGATTCATTCGTAACCCAGGGACTGCCTGCAATAGAAAAACTTTGTGCCAGTATGCATCCACTTACCTCTCTCCCATTTTTTAGGCTATTACTGTAATATATTTTGCTTATATACATATTGTAAATCTCACAATATATTATTATTGTTATTGTTGCTTTAAACAATTATCTTTTAAAGAATTTAAGGAGAGAAAAAGAATTTCATTTACCCACAGTTTTACTGTTTCTGGTGTTTTTCATCCCTTCCAGTACATCTGATTCTCCATTTAGTATTATTTCCATTCAGCCTGAAGAACCTTCTTTAAC
Source organism: Dugong dugon (assembly GCA_030035585.1). Taxonomy (NCBI): domain Eukaryota; kingdom Metazoa; phylum Chordata; class Mammalia; order Sirenia; family Dugongidae; genus Dugong; species Dugong dugon. The sequence continues at coordinate 102,286,441 of CM057469.1, read as the reverse complement.
ATTTTTTATAGTGTGCGTTTTCTTGTGCCAAATTCTTTCAGATTTTGTTTATCTAACAATGGTTTCCACTTCTGTTTTTGAAGGATATTTTCACTGGATATATAATTCTACTTTGATGTGTGTGTGTGTTTCTTTCAGTATTTTCAAGATGTGTTCTGGCTTATACAGTTTCTGTTGAGAAGTCAAACATTTTTCTTAGCATTTTTTTCAGTATGTAATGGCTGCCTTTATGATTTTTTCTTTATCTTTGCTTTTCAGCAATTTGATAATGATGTGATTTTTTTTTGTTTTTATTCATCCTGCTCAGGGGTTCAGGAAATTTATCTAATATATGAAAGTTACACTGTATGATATTATCTCACAGGTTACTGATTCTGTGTTCCTTTCTTTTTTTATAATCCTTTATCTCTCTTACTTCTTTAGTTTGGATAATTTCTATTGCCGTGTCTGTTGCTTTGCTATTTTTTGCAGTGTCTAATCTGCTATTGAGCCTATCTGAAGGACTTTTCAGAAGTTGTATTTTTTTGTTCTAGAATTTACATGTTTGTTTTTCGTAGTTTCTCTTGTTTTCTTGAAACACTTTATCTCTTCACCTGTTATATGTACCTTCTCCTGTAAATCCTTTAACATATTTATGTGATTTCAAAGTTACTGTGTGCTGTTTCATTAATTATGTCATCTGTAGTTCTGCTTTCATTTACTATGCTTTGTTTGAATTATACTACATTTTCATGCTTATTTACATGACTTATACTCTTAAAATTTTATTCCAGACATAGTGAATAAAAGAATAGTGGAGACTGATGTGTAATATAGTTTTGTTTTGTTTATTTAACAGAGTGAAATTCTTTTCCTCTGGCAGTTAGGTTTAAGTGTTGATTTCTCCTAGAACCAAACTGAACAGCAGCTTTAATTAGATTGAGTTCACCTGTGATTAGCTCAACTCCTACGTGCCCTGATCTTTTTTATTTTTGCATTATTTGAACTGAGAGTTGTTTGTACTGTAGTTCAAGATCTATTTGGTTTACCTTGGATTTAACTCAACAGGGCCCAAGAATTCAATAATTGTGAACACGAAAGAGACTGCTTTCTTGGTAAAATTCAGGAACATTGGAGTGGGAAATATTTGTCAGGTCTAGCGATTTTGTTTTGCTCTTGGGGCTTTTTCAGCTTCCAATTTGTCATGCAAGCTTACACAGTATTCTAAGGATTGTCTGATATCTCCTCATCCATGCAAAGTCTCTCTGATTATGGGAGGCTAGCTCTTCCAGTCACGTGTCCCCAGAATTTGCACTCACTAGGTACGGAAGGTGCCATAGCTCTCTGCTCACTTATGAAGGAATCATTTCTCTCTGGAACTCAGTTTATCAAGGCTTCCTTGCTTCTATTATTCTTTGCTAGCTTGTTGGAAAAATTAAAGTGTGGTTTTTATTTTGTCTGGGTTATTCTTGGATTACCATGGAAACAACGATCTTTTATGCCCTTCTAAATCCTAGCCAAAATAACAATCATCTTGTCTTCATTTTTGAAAAATGTTTTGTGTGGAATAGAATTCTAGATTGTCAGTTATTTTCTTTCAGCACTTGAAATATGTCATTCTATCATCTTCTGTTTTCCATACTTTTTGTTGCAAAGTTATCTGTCTTTCTTACTGTTGCCCCTTTGAAGGTAATACACCTTTTTTTTTTTTTTCATCTCCAGTAGCTTTTGAGAATTTTTTCTTTGGTTTTCAGCAGTTTTATTAATATGAGTCTAGGTATAGTGCTATTGCAATAATCCTAGGTGAGAATTTATGGTTGGCTTGGATCACCATAGTACTGCCTTTGTACCTTGTTTAAAAATCATTTGACCATATACATGCGAGTCTATTTCTGGACTCTATTCTGTTTCATTGATTTATGTGTCTGTCCTTTCACCAGTGCCACACTGTGTTGATTACATTGCTATTATTTTATACTTTTATACATTATTACTATTTTTGCTTTAGACAATTAAAGGATTTTTACTTTAGACAATTAATTTTAGAACAATTAAAATTTTTAAAAATGAATATTTTTATTATCTTCATTTTTACCATTTCCATCACTCCTTTTTACAGATCAAAGCTTCCTTCTTATATCATAAGGAAGTTTAAGGCCTTTGTTCCATAGGGAAGAGAGATCTGGCAGGACATTGTGCCTTTCTCACAGTAAATTTTGGTTCTCCTACCCCAGGTCTGCACCACAAGGGAGACATTATTTGGTCTCCTGCTTTGCCCCCTATTTTTTTGTTTGCACCTATGTAAGGTTCTGAGTGAGATTCTGGAGAAGAGCTTATGATTGTGTCAACTACCATTGCGTCTGCAGCTCACAGTGGTTCTATAGTCTTACAGTAGCCTACTCTCAACTTTTATCAATTCATTAAATTATTAGTGCAAATATTCTTACCCACTTGTATGGTTGCCCCTGTTTTCTTCTGGTGCTCTTTTGCAGGTAAGCCAGTGCTTGTATCCTCGACTCTTGTTGGAAGCACTTGTCTTTACTTGGATTACTGCCCTGCAACCTCACCTCTCTCAGAGGTTCAAGGAAAGTTTTGATTTTGTAGATTGTCCAGCTATGTTCTTGTTATTAATGCAGAAGAAATTGTCTTCCCACATTTCTACATCCCAAGTAATAGATGGAAGCCCCTATTTTATACTCTTAAAATATTCACATACTATTCTTTTAATGATAACAACAGTGAATTTTAAGCAAAAAATAACATTTAAAGAAATAAATGGTCCGTCTCTTGCTGAAATTAGTGAATGAAGTTCACTTAGACATAAGTCTGTGTTTCTTAGACATAGGTTGGCTGTTGTGTGTTAAGTGTCTACTGTTTCTCTGGTGTGGGAAGAACTGTGAAATATCAGATTTGCAACAAAGTTCAACCATCCTATCCTGGTTTTCAAAGGTCTCCTTAACTTAGCATTAAGCACCATTTATGACTCCATATGAACCCATTCCTCTACAGGAATCATCAGCAAAATATAGGATGTCGTCCTTCATCATGCCCATTCTGCATCTTTTGTAACAATGATTTCCATTTATTCAGAATGCCTTTCCATATCATCTCTGCCTTTCTGTTGTTTTGTTTATCATTCAAGTCTCAGCTGGACTTTATATATACAGTCATTGTTTTAATCAACAAACATTTGTTGAGCACCTTCTATGGGCCAAGCTCTGTGCTCATTAGTAGAAATACAGTGATATCTGTGCCAAAACTCTTGCCCTCAAGGAGCTCACAGTCTTTAGTTACGTTCTTCTATGAATAACTGATTTGTCTGGGACAGTGATGATTGTGATGACGATGGCAATGATTATAGTTAATGTTTATTGAGTGTTTACTATGTGCCAGGAGCTTTTCTAAATCTTTTGTATCTATAAGCTCTTTTAATCACCACCCTAGGAGATAGGTATTATTTTTATTATAATTTTACAATAGGGAAATTGACCCATTGAGAAGAATTGAAAAATGGATGTATAAATAAACAAATTTTGCTACTTGAAAAAATCAATCCCATTAAATAAAGCACTTACATTTTGGATTATCTTTGAATTTTAACCATTCCTCCTTTCCTGAAACCTCCTTCCTGACAACACTAAAGAGAAAATAAGCAGTTGTTCAAGCATTCAGTGTTCTGCTTGTCTCCTTATAAATTGTTATTGTTCTCCTAGAGTTGTCTTTGAACTCTGTTAAGATACTCTGTTGCAACCACGGTTTCAAGTCTGCGATGGCTAAGAGCCAGACCGAGACAATTCTCTAAAGCAGGCAGGGAACCCTAATAAGCAGTCCTAATATCAGAGAAATAATGTTGGAATGGCCAATAGAGAAAGGCAACAGTTTGAATATTTATTCATTTTTCACTCACAAATATTTACTGAATGACTACTCTGTACCCTGCCCTATGCTGGGTGCCTGGCATATAGTGGAAAACAAACAAACAAGCCAACAAACCAGATGTGGTCTCTGCTCTCCTAAGATTTAGAGTCTAGAGAATGTCCCAAGATTAGGTTCTTGTTTTACTGAGAAAAATGGCTGTAGTTATGTTGCTGTTGCTGTGTGCTGTTCAGTCGGTTCCGACACATAGCCACCTTATAGGACAGAGAAGAATTGCCCCGTAGGGTTTTCAGGGAGCAGCTGGTGATTTCAAACTTCTGACCTTTTGGTAAGCAGCCAAACTCTTAACCACTGCGCCACTATGTCAGGCCCTAAATTTCTCTCATTTCAATAGCAATCTTTACAGACTCTTAAGCTACAGTCCTCCAGTCTATCAGTCTGACCAAGAACACTAGTGCTTCAGGAGATTCAAACCATAGTGCTGGACCTAGTCTCCACTCCAAAGTCTGGAGTTCTAAGTATGCTTGGGAATAATCCCAGCCCTCCTGTGCCTTCTCTCTTAGATGGACTGGCCCAGTTCCCATGATCTGCACTCCAGTCATTCTATTGGGACTGGAATCTTCCCTGAATCTTAGCCCATTTGGCTGAGGGATGTATACCCTAACATGTTCTTTATTATCGCACCCAACATATGCCAGGCACAGTTCTAGTTCTTGCAAACTTCTTCCTCTAAGAGCAAGACCTTCTTTCTGGTAACTCCAGCTGCTGGCTGAGGTCTTGTTCCAAAGCAGATGGACCACCCAGAACCAGGACATTGTCAGCTTCCTGATTCCAGGCATCATCACTGTCTGGACACTGCTGTGCCATATCCTCCAGCTCCAAATCCTGCCCTCCATATGTTAGCAAGAGCTTGATGGGAGACTGTTTGCTACACTTCTTTGTGCTGGTGACCACTCCCCTATGATTCCAGTTCTTCAGATAGGGTAAAGCTTCCAACACCAGTCCTATCTTTTACCACTTCTTTATCTGCTCCAATAGCCGGTTGCTGAGTCCCAACATGCCTTTCATCAAAGCCCTCCAGAGATGTGACAAACTTTTGTTCCTGTTTGTTAATCCTGGTTTATATTGTCTTGTGATCTAATGCACCAAAGTCTGGCAATTTATCCATCTGCTTCTTCTTCTTTTCCCATAGCAACACAAAGATTTTCCATAGGAACTTTCTTAATTCTCATTGCATGTCTTGTGACGGAATGCTTTCTCTTAAGGTCCGATAGAGAGGGCTGAAGTCGGTATAAGTCAGGAGACCCTGGCTTCCTTGCCCTTCCACTTCCTAGCTCTGTGACCTTGGGCAACTCACTTCTCTTTGCTCTGACCCAGTTTTCCAGCCAGTAAAATGAAGGGGGTTTGCTATAAGATTTTTGGTATCTTCCAGCTCACAAATTTGTTGACATTAAGTTGACTGAAAATAATTTTTTCAAGCAACTTGGAACTTGTTTTTCTTTTTCAAATGCTCATCAGATCAGCTAATATTTCTCACTTTTCTCCAGTATTTGATGAAGTATATTCCAAAATAAATCTTAAAAAACTCCAAACCAAATCTGTTGCTGTCAAATCAATTCTGACTCACAGTGACCCCATGTGTTACAGAGTAGAACTCCACGTAAGCAAAGGACCAGGACTTCATTCTATGGAGCAGCTGAATGGGTTTGAACTGTCAACCTTCAGGTTAGTAGTTGAGCTCGTTAACCACTACATCACCCAGGGGCTTTACATCCCTCAATTTTGATGTCTAATTCCATTATACTTTACAGAATACTTTATACTTTTCCAAGTCCCTTTATAATTATTATCCTGTTGAATCTTCACAATGATCCTGTGTATTAGGAAGGACAAGTCTTTCCATTCTCAATCTCTCTCTCTCTGCTTTTTCCTTTCTCTCTTCCTTCTTTTTTTTTAAGAATCAGGCAACTGATGCGTAGAGAAGTAAGAAGTTTATTTGCATAAGGCAGCATAGCTAGTGACAGATCCTGAGCTAGAGTTCGAATCTTCTGACAACGAATTTAACAGACCTTCCACCTTTCCATGTTACTCTCCCACTCAGCTTTTCCACAGCTACTGTATTCATTTGGTCCACTATTGCTAATGCTCTGCTGCTGACATGAGCGAGGAGAGTCTGAGTACAAAAGGAATGGATGAAATCAGTTCTTCCCTCCTCCAAGTAGAAAGTCTCCAGCCTGTTCACCCTCCTGCAGCCAGCGTGAATCATTTTTGCATGGTTCACGTCTCTCTGGGCTGTAAAGACTGTCAACACATGGTTCTCTCGTCTGCTATTCTGATGTTTCATCACATTTAATAAACTTGGCGATTTGAGGAAGCCTGTGTTATAGTATGGGAAGAAGTAGAAGAAGGGTTTTAGGCAACAACAATGGCCCAGTTTCACTGGATGGGCCATAAGTTAACAATGTTGCACAATTCAGAATTTTCCCAAGAGCTGAAAGGATTGCGTGTGTTCCTTACTCTTTGGTATCAGGAAGGCGGGATTAAGTGAATGTTTTCAGTTTCACAGGAAAAGGTAATAAAAATACAAGTATATTTTGGGTCAAGTTCAATTTCTGCTTGGTTCTTCCAAATCTCTCTGAAGAACATAGGTTTTAGCATAACAGAAACTTTAACACCCAAGCAGATAAGATTCTTTACCACAGTCCAGGTGGTTATCAGTTCCCCAGTACAAACCTAATTACAACGACTAATATAGCAAGGCTAATAAAGGGGGGGGGGGACCTAACGATAGTTGGGGCAGGTCTGTCAGTCATAGCAAGACCATCATTAGTTACTATTTTAATGGTTCATTTGATTAAATGCTAAGCTATTGTCTTGTAATTATGTGTATTCAAGGGAAAAATACTCAAGTTCAATTAGTAATGTATCTTTTACTGCACTATGTTTAATGAAGTCGCCACATCACCATAATAAGCAAGGGATAATGAAAAAAAAAATTTTCTTGAAATTGCAATAGAAGTATTTGCAGAGAAGTAGTTGGCATGTGTAATATGATGAGTTCCCCTAAATGCTTCAACTGTTGATCAAAAAAGCAAATTATATAAGTGGATACTGCGAGGCAGAAACATGTGGACACAGCTGGAGTGTCATGTGTCACGGTTCCAGTCGTTGCCAGCTGGCGGTCACACAAAGACAGGCCAAGCCAAACAATTACTGTTATTCATAAGAGCAAATGTGCATTCCAAACACACAGTGCAGGCTTTATGAAATAACTGAGCATTCAGATGCATCCAGACAGCCGAGCTGTTTTTCCATCACATGTCCCTGGGTGCCAGGCCAATATGGCAAACTGACTCTGCTATTCAGAAACCTTTATCTTTACCCAATTAGCCAAATCACTGTGACGTTTGAGAGTTCTTCATGCACTTTGCTGAGCGCATCAAACCAGCAGGCTTACCAGGCAGCAGATGCACAGCTTCTGGAAGCAATCTGCTTTTTTTTTTTTTTTTTTTTCTTTTTCTGAGCTGTAAATACCGTGTTAGGCCACTGCCCACTTCAAGCTAGAGCTGGGAGTCAGAATGTAACATCTGAACATGCGTCTGAACATCCAGTGCTCCCCCTTGTCCTCAATTCTGTGTGCCTGTGGGATGGATGACTTCCAGGATGTTGCCTTGGGTGGGTCAAGAATGTCCTAGAGGCAGGCAGAAGGGATTCATAATCTTATTCAGGGGAAAAAAATTAATTAAATGGGAAAACATTCTAGAAGAGAGTCTGGTAATGAACTGAAATGAGAATCCTTGGACTGTTTAAATACAGACACCAAAGGATGGAGAAGTAAAATTGAGCTGTGGCCTCCATAACTTTCAGCTACTTCTTCAAATAAAATGTAGCTATAACTGCCTACCTGCTATTTACTTTAACAGACCGGGTGATAGACACGTGAAAATGTGCGCCATCAAGTTCCTGCTTACGGAGGGATCAGAATATAAAGAAGCTGGAGAGGAAGGTGTTCTTACAAACCTACAATCTCTAGAGAATTTTCATTGTAATAGAAACGCAATTGTTACCACCTAAACAAGCACTCCAAAGAACCCACAAGGTACTCTGCACTGTCCACTAGAAATACACGCGCCACATTTGTAACTTTAAATTTTCCAGTAGCCTCATTCAATAAAATAAAATAAAATAAAAACAGGTGAAACTAATTTTAATAGTGTATTTTATTTAACCCAATATATCCACAATATTATTATTTCAACATATTAAAAAAAAAAACAAAAACCAACCCATTGCCATCCAGTCAATTTCGACTCATAGCGACCCTTTGGACAGAGCAGAACTGCCCTATAGTTTCCAAGGAGAGCCTGGTGGATCTGAACCACTGATCTTTTGGTTAGCAGCTGTAGCTCTTAACCACTATGCCACCACGGTTTTCAGTATTTCAACATATAGTCAGCATAAAATTATTGATGAGATATTTCACATTCTATTTTTGTACTACATCTTTAAAACTTGTATGTATTTTACACTTAAAACACGTCTCAATTTGACTAGCCACATTTCAAGGGCCCACTAGCCACACGCGGCTCATAGCTGCTTTTCTGGACAGTGCAGTGCTAGACTTTTGGCAGTGGGGATTTTGAGTATGCCCAAGAACCATGAGTATGTCCAGAACCATGGAGGAATGTCTAACATGTTGAGTGAGGAATCAGATATCTTGTTTCCAGTCCTAGCTGTACTGTCAGCTTTCTTTGTCCTCAATTAATTTATCCATAAAACGGAAATAATATCTGCCTTACTGAATCCACTGAGTTTTCTATAAGAGATCAAAATTAGATAATAGCTACTGTGAGAGATCCACCACCCACCTGTCAGTTTGTTATATGTGGCAGCTTGCGTGTTGCTGTGATATTGAAAGCTATGCCACCAGTATTTCAAATACCAGCAGGATTACCCATGGCGGACAGGAGCTTCTACGCTAAGACAGACTAGGAGGAAAGGTCTGGTGAGCTGTTTCCAAAAATGAGCCAGTGAAAATCTATGGATCACAACAGAACCTTGTCTGACTCATTTGCTTCAGACACATCATCAGGAGAGATCAACTGCTAGAGAAGGACATCATGTTTGGCAAAGCAGAGGGTTAGTGAGGGTGACGGAGACTCTTGATGAGATAGATCGGCACAACAGCTGCAACAGTGGACTCAGAACATGTCAGCAATCATGAGGATGCTACAGGACTGGGCAACGTTTCATTCTGTTGTACATAAGGTCACCCTGAGTTGGAGTTGACTCGATAGCAATTATCTATCTACGTATCTGTTTTGAGAAACAGACAGTGGTCTATAAACATGAGATAAAGCAATGACCTGAAAACTTGTTGACAGTAGCTAATAGTTCTGAGAAGTGAGGAAAACCATTTTTTCCCCTTAATTCTCTGTGCACTATTATTCCTGCTGCAGGCTGGTTTTTAAAATCAGCTATGATTTTAAAGGCAGCCCTTATTAGTTTCCTAGGACTGCTGTAACAAAACAGCAGAAATTGGATGGCTTATTAAGAACAGAAATGTGTTGTCTCACAGTTCTGGAGGCCAGAAGTCCAATCAGGGTACCAGCTGTGTTGATTCCCTCTGAGGGCTCTGAGAGAGAAACTGTTCCATGCCTCTTTCCTAGCTTCTGGTAGCTCCAAACATTCTTTGACTTGCAGCCTCAGCATCACATAGCATCCTCCTGCCGTCTCCTTATTTCTGTATATCTTCTCCTTTTTCATAAGGATAGCAGTCTTATAAGATTAGGACCCACCCTACTCCAGTGTGACCTCATGTTAATCAACCCAACTGATAACATCTTCAAAGATCCTATTTTCAAACAGTGTCACATTCGCATGTACCAGGGATTAGGACATCAACATATCTTTTGCAGGAGGGGGACACACTTCAATCCATAACAGCTTTCCTCATTACTTATAAAGGTGTGTGGAGGATTTAAAAAATATCAGCAACCACCAAGATAGGATCAGCATTCTATTTGTCAGGGAATTTTCTTCGGTGGCTGAAGTCATATAGGTATGGATTCAAGTTTTCCTTTGAAAAACAAGACAAGAAACACTGGCAGCACATTGTCTGAGAGAAGCTAGCCTGGCGAAGGGCACCTTAACTATGGGCTTCATTCAGGTGCCACTAAGTATCAGGCGGTGTAGGAGACCTGCCACCATTTCTGTCATCCATGCTACTGCCTGGGAGCCCTCTGTTTCTTATACCTCCCCTGCTGTGTGTAGTTGTGAGAGGAAAGGAGCTGTTTGTTTTCGGAGTCCCTATGTCGAAGTACGTTGGCTAACAAGAATACCAATGCCTCCAGCCCATACGGGCACCGCGTGAAAATGCACCCACCCAGTTTGACCATTGTTACGCTACTGAATGTTAAATGTGTGCAAAGACCAAGACTGCTGGTAACAATGACAAACATCTTTGTATGTAGAGGATTTAATTTCTCATTTGCCTTCAAAAATCATAATCACAATGGTAATGCTTCCACACAGCGTCTTGAATTTTAAGAGGATTTTCAGATGGAGCATTGTAATTTGTCACCATGGCTTCTCCAAGACACCACCTAGAGCAGTTCTGGGGAGGAACTTGACAGCCAGTTCCTACAAGGATGGAGCTCAAGGCCAGGAGTCAGCAATCTGCCTTCCAGTTTCAACTTGGCCACCAATTTGCTGTACGACCCTAACCTCTGTCTCGGTTTCACCTTCTTGTAAAATGGGGTAAAAATGAATGCCATATGCACCTTGGAGCCCTGGTGGCACAGTGTTTAAGAGCTCGGCTGCTAACCAAGAGGTTAGCGGTTCGAATCCACTAGCCGCTCCTTGGAAACCCTGTGGGGCAGTTCTACTGTGTCTTATAGGGTCACTTTGAGTCGGAATTGACTTGATGGCAACGGGTTTTTTTTTGTTTTATTTTGTTTTTTAATGCACCTCACAGGGTGCTTGTAAAAAAGAGATGAGATTATGACATGAAAGTACTTGACAAGAACAAAGTTTTCTTACAGATGCAAGGGATTACACTTATTAACAACACTTCTGGAGTTCTAATGAAAAACCAAAACCCATTGCCGTCAAGTCGATTCCAACTCATAGCAACCCTATAGGACAGACTAGAATTGCCTCATATGATTTCCAAGAAGCTGCTGGTAGATTTGAACTGCTGACCTGTTGGTTAGCAGCCGTAGCTCTTAATTACTGTGCCACCAGGGCTCCTCTAATGAAAGGGAAGGGGGGAGGTGGAAGGGGGATAACATCTTTAGGGCTTTTTCTTCATGCCAGGTGCTTTTTTTAGCTATGTGAATTGGTGTCCTACATTGGAAAGAGCTGGCATTCTTTGGCTTCACCTGTTTATATGAGATGATATTCATGAAGGGAAAAGATGTTTTCTGTGTGTGTTGGGGGTGGGGAGGTGAGGGAAATGAAGTAAATGGAGGGGAGAGGTAGCTTTCTCACTCTGCCTGAAAACCTAGACTAGGTTGGGGGGGGCTTAGAAAAGGTAGAGATAACATACAAGCAGTCTTTCTGGGTCCTGATGATCTAGTTTAGAGCCTCTGTAGTCTTCCCTTTGGAATTTTCTTCCCTGAAATATCTTCAGGAGTTAGTCTCTCATTTCCTTCAAGTCTTAGATCAAACATCATCTCCTTATAGAGGACTTCCCTGATCCTCCAATGCAAAATAGCACCCTCTGTCACTCTCTGTCTTCTTACCTACTTAGTTTTTCTTCATAGAACTTATTCTTACCCAATAAGAGTATATATATACACACACACATATATGTATTATATTGTTGTTTGTTTTGTTTCTTTTTTAGAATCCATCTCTCCCACTACAACGTAAACTCCATGAACGCAGGACATTTTCTGATTTTCAGTCTTCTATGTAGCACTTGGAGCCCTGGTGGCACAATGGTTAAAATTCAGCTGCTAATCAGCAGTTCAAATCTACCGGATGCTCCTTGGAATCCCTATGGGGCAGTTCTACTTTGTCGTTTAGGGTCACTATGAGCTGAAATCAATTCAACAGCAACTTTTTTTTTTTTTTTTTGGTAGGTAGCACTAGTATTTCTTGAATGAATAAATGGATGAATAAATGAAGGAAATACTGGTTGAACTAACATTTTATAGTATATGTTTTCCACATGATTAATGCAAAGTTTTAATTGAATGGAATGCCTGTCCCTCCCCTGCCCAAGAAATTATAATGCAAAGACTCTCATCCTGGGAACATCATGCCTCAGTTTGCAACAAGACTGTATCCAAAGGTTGACCAACAGTAATTACCCATGGGGGCTCTACTAGAGTTGTGCAATACCTGAAGCTTGATGTGGCATGTGACCTAAAACATGGTGACAGTCATGTCTGCTGTGGTCAGTCATTCATTCAACAAATCCTGCTTGAGTACACTGATGATCAAAACCCCAACATGCTCTCTGGCCTCATGGGGCTTACAGTCTAGTTGCCTCCTTCAGAATGTTAGGTATACATTGTAATGAAATTTCTGGGTTTCTGCAGTCAAGGTCACATATTTGTGATCAGTCAAAAGATGAAAATTAGGATTCCTCTTCTTTAAAGAAAATGAAATTACACTTTTACCTCTCCCCTCCTTACCCTTACCATCCCCTGATGCTTTGAGTAATAGCACTCATCCATGGAACGTCTCTAATAGCCACTCTTGACGCATCTCCAAGTCCATTAGAAATGAAACCCCTACCCCACCCTGCTTTTCAGTAAGGAACAGCCAAGGACACTGAGAGGGAGGCTCACACTTAAAATATGTGGAAGGACCCCAAACCCACATCAGACATTCTGACTCCCAGGCCTGTGCACACGCCGTGCGCCATCTCTGGCCAAAATCTAAATTGTTTCAGCTACTTCTCAGGATTGCTTGGAACTCGGTCGGAAACTTGAGCTAAGTGAGGACAGCCCACCTCCAGGTGTTCCTTCTCTTCTTTTCACATGTTTTTCTATGGATGCTGACACTTCTTGGCCACCATCATTTTCCATTTAGTTGCGGGCAGTCTTCTTATCTTCAAAGTGTTTTCCTTCACCTTGAAGACAGAAACCTAGCCCTGACGAAAGTTCTTGGTTTTCTGTGTGTGCAGAGAACCTCTGCCAGGAGCCCGGCTGCTTTCGGACCCTTGCCACCAGCTTCAGCCTGCATTTCCACATTTCTACTACAGGAAACGAATCCTTGGAAGCAGACTTGCTTCTTTTGGGCGGGTAAAACCTTCTTTCTGAGAGGGAGGACAGAGTGAGAAAGGCCAGGGAGGAGCTGGGTCGGCGGTTCCATGATAAAGGTGCTTCAGGGCTCGCATGAACGTCTTTTTTGTGTGACAGAAGAATCCCTCAGTCTCTCTCTGGTTTCAGCCCAGGCTCTCTCTCCTTGGCAGAATTTTGATGACTTTCTGCTTAGGTCCTCTCATAAGGTAGGTCTACTCATAAGAGTATCTCTGTGTTGACACTGTATGACTCAGGGTCGCTGCTGTATCTTAAATGCTCATTCAAGGAGAGTAAGTCAAGGACTGACAGCTGGTGAGGTCATTCCGCAGTCTAGCCAAGGCCTGTGTGCCGTTACAATGAAGTAATAATGTATTTGTAACACACCTAACCACTGATGGCTTCGATTGCTGTGGCTTTTCGCCCTGCATTTGCACAGATGTTTTTTGAGAACTCAAGAATTGGCCTCCAGAAGAAACCTCCCAGCAAACAAACTCTGTCTGTTGACTCTGGCGGGTACTTACAACGAGAGTTGTTAACATGCGGGATTTATGTTTCAAATATCATTTTAATTTCTCAGGCAGCATTTTACCACAAAATGTTAATTCACTGGTGCATTTGAATACCATAGCCTACTTCTCTTTGTCTCTTTGATACACACATACACACTTTCTCTCTCTCACTCTTGTGCTCTCTTTCTTTTTTTCTCTCTCTTTGGATGAAAATATGGACTTGATTTCTAAGGAAATATTCTCAGTGCCTGATTTATCAAAACACAGTGCATTCATTTTTCATGGAATTTACTCTGAAATGTCATATTCTTTTTATTCAATAAATTATGTAACTTTGTGATTCATTAAGCCCCTCTCTTTATTCCATAGTTGCACCCTCTGGATCATACACACACACACACACACACACACACACACACACACTCAAAACAAACTGGTTACTGCTGAGTTGATTCCAACTCATAGCAACCCTATAGGACAGAGTAGAACTGCCCTACAGGGTTTCCAAGAAGCAGCCGGTGGATGCAAACTGCTGACCTGCTGGTTAACAGCCAAGTTCTTAACAACTGTGTAACCAGGGCTCCAAAAGATTATGCACAAGGACTATACAATTAGTCCTGAAAGGAGCAGCTGGCCTTCCTGAGAGACACAAATTGCGTTTAACGTTTATCAGATAACTATGGAAAAACATGATGGCACTTATACCAGGTTGACATGTAGCATGGATTCCTATGCAGAATTGTTAAGTCAGTTTCATAAATCTTAATATTCCTGGTTGTGGTGGGTTCAAGATAAGACCCCTGATTCCACAATACCATAAACTCATTGTCCTCAAGTCGATTCTGACTCATAGAGACCCTATAGGAGAGAGTAGAACTGCCCAATAAGGTTTCCAATGGCTGGCAGATTTGAACTGCTGACCTTTTGATTAGTAGCCGAGCTCTTAACCACTACCCCACCAGGGCTCCAATAATAGTCCAGATATTTTTAAAAAAATGAAAACGGTTGAAGACTTTTGTTCCTACAATCTCATGTTGGTCCTCTCTTCCCTTTCCTCTCCTTCACTCCTGATGCTTTTATTTTTGCTTTTAGTCAACTATTTGCACCAGTTCTCAGAGGGATCACCTTATAAAAAAGGCATTCCCTTGGCTTACAAGTCACCCTTCAACACTTCCCCGCCCCTGCCTACCCTGTGCCGTAAGAGTAAATATTTCTAAATTCACACTCATGCTTCCTGTTTTCTGCCAGCTCTGCAACAGGTGACATCAACTCTAGGACTTAAGACAGAGGGGTAAAAGCCTTCCTTCTCTCCCTCATCTTTCATGCTCCAGTGCAATTGGCTTTTGACACAACTACTCCATCCACGGTGTTTTTCAAAGAGCATCAAATGCTCTGTAACTGACAATTCCAATGCCTCTACTGGATCCTCATCCACTTGACCCCTTTAAACTCTTGACTCAGTAGACCTCACCCTCAGTGAGTCTTTTCCTCCAGGGTTCTCAGTGGTTCCCCTCTGACTTTTCTCACCTTTTGTTAGCTCGCAAATCTTGAGTTTCCTGCAGTCGTCTGACTGTACGTACTCTTCTGGGCAGTCTTTTCATACACATCCCACCCCTACGGCTTCAATTGTATTTATGGTTCCAGCTCAGACCCTCTGAATCGTGGCCACTTCTTTCTACCTACTAAACTTTCATGCCTGGGTGTCTGGGAAAAGAGAATTTCATGCTCACTATCTGACTTGTCCTTTCTCCTCCTGTAGTAAGTTCTAGTTCACCTAACATCCCAGCTCTTCACCCAGGAGGCCCAGTTATAAATCATAGTATCATTTTGTAATGGCCTTCTCTTTCGCTCCCAGTCCTTCTCACACACTGGCCTACCCCTTCACTATCCCTTGTAGATTCTACCTCTTCACCGTTACTAGAAAAGTAAGGATCACCTTGGCACTTCTAAAACATGAACTTGCTGGGCCTCACCCCTGGAAAATGTGATTCAGTGCACCTGGGTGGGGTCAGGCATCTGTCTATGGATGAAGCTCTAAGAGGATTTGGGCATTCAGCCCGGTGACAGCCATGCTCTAGCCCAACTCCTCCTCTCCATTCCTACAGCACCTGTCACAGGTCAGCCCGTCAGCCCCTCCCACCCAGACTTGCCCCCGCCTTCTTCTAATCAGATCCCCTACTACAGCCAGAGAAGCTTTCTAAATACACATTAATCATGCCATTGCCTTGCTTAAAAATGCTTGCTTCTTTTCTCTGCCTAGAGGTTCAAGTCCACATGCCCACCATAATTTGTCATTTACTGTTTGTTTGTTTGTTTTTTTTCCTGCCTGGACACCTTTCTGGCACCAGAAAGGCCCTCTGTCCCGCCTTATGTCTCACTGAACACTCTGGCAGCCCTTATATTAGAACTGGAGTAGTTTTTCCAAGTCTAGCTCCAAAGCCAGCTCTCTCACTCACTGGAGGAAGCCCTTCTTGGCCAGAGACACAACCTCCTTTGAGTCTCTACAGCACTGTGAACCATCCCCACCACAGGCCTGATGCTTACTGTGTTTATTGCCTTGTGTGCCTGCCTGGTACTCTTCTCTCTCTGTCTCTGTCTCTCTCTCTCTCACACACACACAGGCAAGGAGCTCTTTAATGGCAGAGATGGGAGTCCATTGCCCTCCATGTTCCCTCAGTGCCCAGCACAGTGCCTGCTCTTAGATGGTTCATGTGTAGACAAATGGACATCAGCTTTCTCAGTGACTTATACTGTTATTTCAAGGCAAGGGACAGGGTAGGGTTTTAAACACAAAACACTTAACAGAAATAATGAACATTATTTTTTCTTTCATGAAACCTAAACCCTCTTAAAACAAACCTTGTTGTTGTTGTCAGGTGCTATCCAGTCAATTATGACTCTTATGACCCTATAGGACAGAGTAGAACTGCACCATGGGGTTTCTAAGGCTGCAGTCTTTACAGAAGCAGACTGCCTTATCTTTCTCCCATGGAGAAGCTGGAAGGTTTGAACTGCTGACTATCTGGTTAGCAGCTGAGCACTTTAACCACTGAGCCACGAGGGCTCCTAATACAATTCTTAGTGGATGGTAACTGTTGTTGTCTATGCTGTTCCTTACTGGAGTCACACTGGTGTTGAGGAAGCAGTGAAAGCTCAGAGAGAACAGGGTTCAAATGCCAGCTTGCTCTTTCTAGTTATGTGGCTTTGCACCAAGCATTTACCGCATTCATATCTTAGCTCCATCATCTGTAAAATGGTGGTCATCATACCTACTTCAACATCAATCATCTGTCAGTTTGTTGTACTATGGTGGCTTGTGTATTGCTGTGATGCTGAAAGCTATGCCACTGATATTTAAAATTCCAGCAGGGTCACCCATAGTGGACAGGTTTCAGTGGATCTTCAAGACTAAGACAGATGGGAAGAAGGACCTAGTGATCTACTTCGGAAAAAATTGGCCAGTGAAAACCTTATGGATAGCCGCAGAATATTGCTTGATATAGTGCCAGAAAATGAGCCTCTAAGGTTGGAAGGCACTCAGAATACAACTGGGGAAGAGCTGCCTCCTCAAAGTAGAGTCAATCTTATGACATGGATGAAGTAAATCTTTTGGGACCTTCATTTGCTGATGTGGCACAACTCAAAATGACAATAAATAGCTGCAAACATCCTTTAATAATCAGAACATGGAATGTACAAAGTATGAAATCAAGGAAAATTGGAAGTTGTAGAAAATGAAATGGAACATGTGAAGATCAATATCCTAGGCATTTGTGAGCTAAAATAGACTGATATTGGCCATTTTGAGATGGACACTCATATGGTCTACTAAACAGGGAAACACAAATTGAAGAGGAACGGCATCACATTCATCATCAAAAAGAACATATCAAGATCTATTCTGAAATATAATGCTGTCAGTGATAGGATAATATCCATACGCCTGCAAGGAAGACCGATTAATACTACTATGATTCAAATTTACGCACCAATCACTAACAGAAAATATGAAGAAATTAAAGATTTTTACCAGCTTCTGCAGTAGGAAATTGATCAAACATGCAATCAAGATACATTGATAATTACTGGTGATTGGAATGCAGAAGTTGGGAACAAAGAAGAAGGATAAGCAGTTAGAAAACATGGCCTTGGTGATAGAAACAACTTGGGAGTTCATGTGATAGAATTTTATAAGACCAACAATTTAGTCATTGGAATCACATTTTTCAACAACATAAGTGGCAACTATACACGTGGACCTCACCAGATGGAATACACAAGAATAAAATCAACTGCATTTGTGGAAAGAGACTATGGAGAAGCTCAATATCATCAGTCAGAAGAAGGAAAGGGGACAACTGCAGACCAGACATCAATTGCTCTCATGCAAGTTCAAGTTTAAGCTGACAAAAACTAAAACAAGTTCAAGAGAGCCAAAGTACAACCTTGAGGATATCTCACCTGAATTTAGAGACCATCTCAAGAATAGATTTGACACATTGAACACTAATGACCAAAGACCAGACAAGTTGTGGGATGATATCAAAGACATACATGAAGAAAGAAAAAGGTCATTAAAAAGACAGGAAAAAAAGAAAAGGCCAAAATGGATGTCAGAAGAGACTCTGAAAATTACTCTTGAATATAGAGTAGCTAAAGAAAATGGAAGAAATGATGAAGTAAAAGAGCTGAACAGAAGATTTCAAAGGGTGGCTTGAGAAGACAAAGTAAAGTCTTATAACGAAATGTGGAAAGACCTGGAGTTAGAAAACCAAAAGAGAAGAACACACTCTGCCATTTCTCCAGCTGAAAGACCTGAAGAAAATAATTCAAGCCTTGAGTTGCAATACTGAATGATTCTAGGGGGAAAATATTAAATGACACAGGAAGCATCAAAAGAAGATAGAAAGAATACACAAAGTCACTGTACTAAAAAGAATTGGTCAACATTGAACTATTTCAGGAGTTAGCATATGATCAAGAACTGATGATACTGAAGGAAGAAGTCCAAGTTTCACTGAAGGCATTTGTGACAAACAGGGTTCCCGGAATTGACAGGATACCAATTGAGATGTTTCAACAAACAGATGTAACACTGGAAGTGCTCACTTGTCTATGCCAAGAAATTTGGAAGAGAGCTACCTGGCCAACTGACTGGAAGAGACCCATAGTTTATATGCATTCCAAAGAAAGGTGATCCAACAGAATGAAGAAACTACTGAACAGTGTCATTAATGTCATGTGCAAGCAAATTTTTGCTGAAGAGATTTAAAAAATGGTTGCAGCAGTACATGGACAGGGAACTGCCAGAAATTCAAGGATTCAGAAGAGGATGTGGAATGAGAGATATCATTATTGAAGTCATATGGACCTTGGCTGAAGGCAGAGAATACCAGAAAGATGTTAACCTATGCTTTATTGATTATGCAAAGGCACTCAACTGTGTGGATCATGACAAATTATGGATAACATTGCGAAGAATGGGAATTCCAGAACACTTAACTGTGCTCTTGCGGAACCTGTACATGCACCAAGAGGCAGGTGTTTGAACAGAACAAGGGGATACTGCATGGTTAAAAGGTGTGCACCGAGGTTGTATCCTTTCACCATACTTATTCAATCTGTATGCTGAGTAGATAATCCGGGAAGCTGTACTATATGAAAAAGAATGCAGCATCAAGTTTGGAGGAAAACTCAGTAACAACCTGTGATATGCAGATGACACAGCCTTGCCTCCTGAAAGTGAAGAGGACTTGAAGCACTTACTGATGAAGATCAAAGACTACAATCTTCAGTATGGATTACACCTCAACATAAAGAAAGAAAAAATCCTCACAACTGGAGCATAAGCAACATCATGATAAACCGAGAAAAGATTGAAGTTGTCAAGGACTTCATTTTACTTGGATCAACAATCAACACCCATGGAAGCAGCAGTCAAGAAATCAAATGATGTATTCATTGGGCAAAGCTGCAACAAAAGACCTCTTTAAGGTGTTAGAAAGTCCTTGAGGACTAAGATGCCCCTGACCAAACTGAATCAATTGCCTCATATGCATGCAAAAGCTGGACAGTGAATAAGGAAGATTGAAGAAGAATTGATGCCTTTGAATTATGAAGTTGGCAAAGAATATTGAATATACCATGGGCTGATAGAAGAACAAACAGATCTGTCTTGGAAGAAATACAGCAAGAATGCTCATTACAAGCGAGGATAGTGAGACTTCATCTTGCTTACGTTGGATATGTTACCAGGTGGGACCAGTCCCTTGAGAAGGACATCATGCTTGGTAAAGTAGAGGGTCAACGATAAAGAGGAAGACCCTCAAAGAGATGGACTGACGCAGTGGCTGCAATAATGAGCTCCAACATAGCAACGATTGTGAGGATGGCGCAGGACCAGATAGTGTATCGTTCTGTTGCACATAGTGTGGCTATGAGTAGGAACCAATTTGATAGAACCTAATAACAACTTACCTACTTCACAGGATTGGAATAAGAATGAAATGAAATAATCTATAAGAAGGTACTTTGCACTTTGAGGGCACTGAACAGACATTACTGTGCCTTTCCTCTCTGGGAAGCAGGGTGCATTTTACTCAGTAGGATAAAAGAGCAAAGGACAGTCCTTAACTCCCAGAACTGACCTGTCTCTGTCGTCTTGGCTTTGTTCAGCCACTGGCCATTTCACCCATCACTTCCTTCTGCTTGCACAAAGGCCTGCCTGTGGTGGTAAGCCATGAATGGATGGGATGGTTTTGAGTCAGACTGCTTTAGATACTAGAGAAATGACTAAACCTCTGCAGACTTCAGTTTTCACTTTTGTAAATGAGGATAATAATAGTGACTATCTCACAGATTTGTTGAGGGGACTTACATGATGTAAGACATGAAGAGCATCTAGTTCAGTGCCTGCCACAGAGATGCTCAGTATATAGTAGCTATTATTACAAGGAAAGCGGAGACAGGAATGCTGTAAAATCCTACCTGAGCTATCAACCTTTATGAGCAGAACCAAGAAAAGAAAAGCTATTCTTTTCTCTTTGATATTTTTCAGTTTGCCTCCCAACACGTTAGAGTTTAATTTCACCACCTGAGAGAAGAGTAACTTAAATGTCTGTACCCTTTTGGTGAGTTTTCAAAGTGCTATGCAATTTAATGCAATTAATTATAGGATTTGATATAACTATACCTATATAATTAATTTAATAATCCAACTCAGTTTAAATTGCCTCCCCTCCTTTTTTTGCACAGAGTGTGCACCTCCTCACCCAAGTCATTGCCTCAGGCTTTCAGAAGAGAGGTAGGCTTTCTGTTTCTCTTCAGCAATTTGGAAAGCAGGAGGGGAGAACTCTCAGGATATTACTGAGTCATCTTTCTTCTTGGAAAATTCACACTTGAGGCTGCCAAGCAGCCTGTGTATCTGACTGTATTCCTTTCTGGATGTTTCTACCTATGGAGAACAATTCAGGGCCAAGTTAGAGGTTACTGTCGTACTTTCTTAGAATGTTATTTAGTCTGTTACAGTGCTACTTGAACAGAAATACTACAAGTGGGTGCCTTTAAAGAACAAAATTTATTTTTTCATAGTTTTGGAGGCTAAAAGTTCAAATCATGGTCTCAGCCATGTGGATTCCTTCCTTGCCCTGGGCATTCCTTAGTTCACTGGTAATCCTCACATGGCATCTCTCTTCCTCCCAATGTGTATCTCTGTGTCTAATCTGCTCTTTTTTTATAATTTAGAAGTGATCAAATTTAGAACCCATCCTTTTCCAGTATGATATACTTAACATAAGAAAGAAAATCCTATTTTCAAATAGGATTACATCCACACGTATAGGGGTTAGGATTCCAATATATATTTTGGGGGAACATAATTCAATCCGTAACAGTTACCAAGGGCTGGAAGAAAAAGGAATGGGGAGTTATGGCTTAATGGATACTTAGTTTCTGTTTGAGATACGAAAAAAATTTGGAAATAGATAGTGGTGATGGTTGCACAGTACTGTGAATATAATTAATGACACTGAATTATACTTCAAAGTGGTTAAAATGGAAAATTTTATATTATATATATTTTATCACAAAAATAATCTGAAAAATAAATTTAAAAAAGACTTCTCTGAGCAATCACTGCACTTAATTTGTCTCCACTCCCACTCCACTCTACTTTCTATCATGTTTTTTGGTTTTCTTTCCTGCGTAGCATAAAAGAGGAAATGAAGTAAGTTTCGTTTACTTATATACTATAATACAGGCACTGTCATGGCAGGAATATTGTCCATCTTGTTTTCTTCTGAGTTCTGGAGCATCTAGAACAGTGTCTGGCACGCAGTAGGCCCTCTATAAATACTCGACTGAATAAATAACCACATGAAAGTTACTCACCTTTGGAAAGTCTGTTCCAAATAGCTTTCCTTTCTGTCCAGGTGGGAGTTTTTAACTATTGAGTTTCCGTTAAAAGAGACGATTGATTACAACTTCAGAATTTTTTTTTCTAGAAAGTCATGGTTATTGGCATAGCCTAATTCTGGAGGGAGTTGTGGCAGAAGGGTTGCTTCTGCAAGCATTCTCCTCTTGCTGCCCTGGAGGCTGGGGAGAGCACACCTGCTTTTCTTTTTCTTGATTGACAGCAGACAGGGAGATTTGGAAAAGGCTCCCCTCCACCCAAAATGAACTCCATCCCAGGTCCGTGCGGGGTGGGTTGGGGGTGAGAAGCGGGTAATGTTTTCTCTCCCACACTGCATATCTTCCACCTGTCCCCTCAGGAGCCCGCCTCCATCAAACATTCACTCACCTCTTGTTAACCCTTGAGCTCTTCAGAGCAAACAATCCTCTTAGGGAGGAAGAAATGCTTCCAGGCAGTTTGTGTGAAAACTTACATGCAAAATTTACAAGCTTGTACTTGTTGGTGAACTCAGGCAGTGTTACTTTTATAGTTGATTTAACCCAAAGAGAAGGGTCAGAGGTGGTCAAGACTGTTAAATAATCACACTTGGACGGTGGCTTCCAATGTTGGAAGCTCTATCAAGTCCTTAGACTAGAAATCCATATGGTAGACCTTGGGCTTGGCTGTGACTGAAACTCTAAAATAGTACTTTGTTTCTTGAATCAAAAAGTATAAACTTGGGAGGGACTTCAAAATTGACCTGGTGAAGTACAACCCCTTAAATTTTACAAATGTGGAAAATGAGACTCATATAGCTTAAGTCACATGTGCAAACTGACCTGGTTGGTTAGTTGCTATGGCCACAAAACTGGACCGTCAGTCTTCGACATCTGGTTCACTCAGGTGTCTACAACCCCATGTTTTCTTCTCTTGATTTACTATGAAAGGCACATGGAGAGACAATAGAGTTTGATTTATTGACTGAAACAGAGTCAGTAAAGGGCCTATACCTTCTAAAAGCTGAAGTTGAAGTACGGGGAGAAAGGACAAGGGTTTGAGCAAAGCAAACTGCTGAGATGAATGAGTGTCTGAACCTCAGAGTGAATTTCCGACAGATCTTAGCATCAGAGAGAATTTTTTTTCTTCTCTTTAACAAACATTCTAGGCCGTGTGAGAAAACAAAGTTTATTGTTGTTATTTTTTCCCTGTTGCCTAGAGCCATACTTGGGTATGGAGAATTTGTACTTGTCGGAAATTCAATAGAATCTTTAATATTTCATTTGAGTGAATCTCTAGAAGGGTGAGACTTGAGCAAGGATGTGATAAAGGTAATATGAATGAAACCAGTCACTGTCTGTGTTTCACTTTGTTTACCTCGCACCCCACACCTATATTTGCGGGTTTGACAGGTTGGTAATTTCTGGCTAAGAAAATGTACTGTACTCTTTGCTAACCATGCATTATTTACTGTGAGGTGGTTGTTTAGTTCAATGCCATTACAAAATGTTATGAAATAATTTTTACTGATTATTCTTTACCAAGCTTCCACGGAAAGCATTGAAATCTAGACCCAGAGACAGTGGAAATTACACAGTCACATAGCTATTTGTCATCCTATTCAACATAGAAGTCAAGCTGATTAAATTTATATTAAATAAAAAGTCCCTTTGATTCATACTGTGAAGTCTATCAGAAAGAGGAATTTTATTGGTGATTCCTTGCTATTATTCCTGGAGCGAGATTATCCTATGCTACATCTGATTCTTGATTTGAAATACAAATAACCAAAATTGACTCAAGAATAGCAGTAAACCATAATGCATCAATAAATAAGGAATAAATTCAAAATGCTGTCAAAATTGCTTTTGAAAGAACCTTCAGCCCAGATTATCATTCCAAGTGACTTTTTTTCAAAGTTTTAACGAAAATTCTCATTATATTAAAATTCCTTTAAAGCAAAGGAAGAAAGCCATTGCACTTGATTTTTCAAGGCTCACGTATTCTTGATACCAAGACCTGACATAAAT
The DNA here is from genome assembly GCA_030035585.1 of Dugong dugon. Lineage (NCBI taxonomy): Eukaryota > Metazoa > Chordata > Mammalia > Sirenia > Dugongidae > Dugong > Dugong dugon. The sequence goes on along the minus strand of CM057469.1, from coordinate 102,262,404 downwards.
GTTACAAAAAGAAAGCAACAAACCAATGTCATTCATGAACAGTGAGAAACAATAACTCTAAATATAATTCTAAATAACACACTAGTAAATTAAGTCTATTAGCGTATTAAAGAATGATTCACAAATAGAAATAGAGTTTATAAAACAAATTAAAAGTGTTTTACTATTAGCAAATCTACTAATACAATAGGTTAAAGAAAAAAAAAACAATATGACAATCTCTACAGATCTTGAAAAATCATTTGCTAAAACTGAATATTCAATAATGATTCTTAGGAGTCATGATTCAAAGGATCTATGAATAGAGTAGTTTTTCCTTAATTTCACAAGGAAACTAATTCAAACCAAGAGACAATGCCATACATAAGGGTAAAATGTGAAAGGCATTCTTATTAAAGTTAGAAACAAAATAGAAGGCTCACTATCACCACTGATATGTAATACTGTTCTGAAAGTTCTAGCAAGTGAAACTGGCAATAAAAAAGAATGAGGGTACTTATTGGAAAACAGCAAAAAATATATCATAATTTTCAGGTTGTAGAAATGTCTCTCAATAAAAAAGAAGCAGGTTCAAAATAAACGTTAAATAAAATTGTATGTCCAATAAAAATAATTAGAAAATATACAACAAAAAGATTATATTTACAATAATAATTACAACAACAATATAAAAACTACCTAGGAATAAATTTTCATAACATTTTAAATCCTTTTGGGGGAAAAAAACCTGCAAAACTTCACTGAATGTTACAAAAGGAATGTGAATAAATGGTTGGTATAGTCTATCCAAGGACAACTTGTGGCAAACAGTTAAGCACTCAGATGCTAACCAAGAAGTTGGCGGTTCCAACCCACCCAGCAGCTCTGCAGGAGATAGAACTGGTGAACTGCTTTTGTAAAGATTACAGCCAAAGATGGCGCTCTAGGCAGAAACACCACGCCGTCCCTCCACAGCAAAGATCCGAAAAACTAAGCCTAACAGAGAATCAACAATCCTGAAACCCTAGAACACCAAATGAAGAGATAAAGAACTCAGCCAAACACCAAACTGAGTGAGAATACTAAAAGAGAACGGAGAGCGAGGAGAGACTCAGGCAGAGATTCCTTACCAGCTAACGCAGCGCGGATCCACCATCTTGGATTCCTATCGGAGACCAGCGAACGGGAGAGCAGCCTTGCAGAGCATCTGGTCGGAGACAGAACGACCAGTAAACTGCGGTGCGCGCTTTCCCACCACCCACCCCTCTCTGCCTCAGCTGGGGATCCCCTGCTTTCCGTGGCCAGGGTCCCTGGGCTGGGGGGCGCCGGTGCTTGGATTCCGCGTGCCTGGGCTGGCGGCTTTCTGGGAGCCGTTTGCTGGCAGCTAGCGAACCTTTTTCTGCCGCCTCCCCCTCCTTTTGCCTGGTGCCTGGTTCCGAGTGCCGTCTCTGCTCTCTCCTGCGGGGCTGTGGGGCTGCGTTCGGGCGTGTGGCTGTTTCTAGGTCTGGGCTCCCGCGCGGGTGGGATCCCGGGAACTTTGTTCGTTTGCCCCTCTGCTTTCCATGGCCAGAGTCCCTGGGCCGGGGGGCGCCGGTGCTTGGATTCCACGTGCCTGGGCTGGCGGCTTTCTGGGAGCCGTTTGCTGGCAGCTAGCGAACCTTTTTCTGCCGCCTCCCCCTCCTTTTGCCTGGGTGCCTGGTTCCGAGGGCCGTCTCTGCTCTCTCCTGCAGGGCTGTAGGGCTGCGTTCGGGCGTGTGGCTGTTTCCAGGTCTGGGCTCCCGCGCGGGTGGGATCCCAGGACCTTTGTTCGTTGGCCCCTCTGCTTCCCGTGGCCACGGTCTCTTAACCCCGAGACTACCGGCTTCTTGGAATTCGCGCCCCTGAGTGGGGGCTCTCTGGGTCCCATTTGTAGGCACTGACTGCTGGTGTTGCCCTTTTTTTTTTTTTTCTTTTCAATTTTATTTTTCTTCCTTTTTTGATTAGTTTTGTCATCTTTTACCTCTTTTTCCCTTTTGTCTTTCTTCATTGCTTAATTTCTTGTCTCTCTATCTCTTCCTTCTCTTTTTGATCCCTGAATACCAGGCGATGTATGCCTCTGTACCTTCTGGCCAGGCTGAGCTGTGAAAATTGAGACCGACTCCCCCAGACCTCATAGCTGCATCAGTGGGATCCCTGGGAACTTTGCAGTTCTTTACCTTCTCTGATTTTTATTTGGTCATTCTTTCCTTTTCTTTCTCTTCCCCCTTCTGGTTTCCTCCATCCCATAGTCTCCCATCTGTACATTCCAACGACAAGCTCCCCTAGCATTCTTTTATGTTTGTACGCTTTTTGCTCCTCCTCCTCTCTCCTCTCTCCCATATCCAGCTTAGCTTCACACATAACCATCTTCCCGCTGCACCCTACCTACCTGCACCGTGCACTAGACATCACACCACCAAGCGGTGCAGGCATGCCCTATTGGAACCTGCCCAGCACTGACTACCGACCGTCCTGGTGGCTGCGGTGAGTGCCACAAGCAACCCGTCCCAGTGGCTCCTCCTCAGCTAGATCTGCCCAGCTGTACCACAAGAACGAAACAAAAAAAAAAAAAAAAAACTACAATCAATAAACGAGAGAAATATCTACTGAATGCCCTGAAAACAGCAAACAATATCAAAACATTTACAAAAACAAGACAAGATGGCTCCAATAGGCGTCCAAATTAAAACACCAGATAACTCTCCTGTGCAAGAAAATGCACTAGAAGTACCTGATACGGAACTCAAATCACTAATACTCGGAATTTTCCAAGAACTGAGGCAAAAAGCTGACAAACATGAGGAAAAAATAGACAAATTTATGGAAAATACAGACAAAAAGTTGGAAGAATTCAGGAAGATGATGCAGGAACAAAATGCCAAAATAAATTCACAACTCGAAATTATACAAAAACAACAATAAGAAATCCAAAAGATAAACAACAAGATTTCAGAAATGGACGGTGTCATAGAAGGGCTGAGAAGTAGATTTGAAACCATGGAAGACAGGATCAGTGGAACTGAAGACAAACACTTGGATACAACTCTGTTTCAGGAAAACTCAGAAAAAAGAACAAAGAAAAATGAAGAGACCCTGAGAGTTATGTGGGACACAATTAAAAGCGAACACTTACGAGTGATTGGCATACCAGAAGAGGGGGAGAAAACAGAAAACACAGAGAGGATCATTGACGAACTGCTGACAGAAAACTTTCTCAATATCATGAAAAATGAAAAGCTAGCCATCCAAGAAGCTCAACGAACCCCATATAGAAGAGACCCCAAAAGAAAATCACCAAGACATATCATATTCACACTCGCTAAAACTAAAGACAAACAAAGAATCCTGAGAGCAGCTCATGAAAAACAAGAAGTCACATACAGAGGAGAAACAATAAGACTAAGCTCAGATTATTCAGCAGAAACCATGCAGGCAAGAAGGCAATGGGATGACATATATCAAATCTCGAAAGAAAAAAATTGTCAGCCAAGAATAATATATCCTGCAAAACTCTCATTCAGATTTGATGGTGAAATTAGGTCATTTCCAGATAAACAGAAACTAAAGGAATATGCAAAAGTCAAACCAAACTTACAAGAATTATTAAAGGGAGTTCTTCGATCTGAGGACAAACAGCTTCAGCCCTCAGGCAGGACCTAGGACCTAGGACGCAGTTTCACATGAACCAGATACCATTCTAGGAACTGAACTACAGAGGACTTTCCAAAAACAAAAGATATACAACAGGGAATCAGAGAAATCAATCAAAGGATGACAACAACATCAAAACAATGAAAGAGGGAACAAACGGCATAGGTATAGAACCTTCTAAAGGAGAGGAAGGCAAGGCGATACCAAGTAACAGTAGACTGCTTCAAAATTATAAAGATAAGGGTAAAATTCATGTTAACCACAAAAAAAGTTAACAAACCAACTCATAAAAATAAAGATGAAAAACATAAAGTCTCAACAAAAACAAAACCTACAAAAACAAAAGAAATGAACACAAAATCCACAAACAAAAGTAACTCAGCACAAGAGAATAAGAAGAACAAAGAAAACTTCAGCATCACAAAAAAAAGCACTACAAAATGACAGCAACAAACTCACATCTATCAATAATTACACTGAACGTAAATGGACTCAATGCACCCATAAAGAGACGGAGTGGCAGAATGGATAAGAAAACAGGATCCATCAATTTGCTGTCTACAAGAGACACACCTTAGAAACAAAGATGTGAATTTATTAAAAATCAAAGGTTGGAAAAAAATATATCAAGCTAACAACTATCAAAAAAGAGCAGGAGTGGCAATTCTAATCTCAGATAAAATAGACTTTAAAACAAAATCTACCATAAAAGACAAAGAAGGACACTATATAATGATTAAGGGGATGATCCATCATGAAGACATAACCATAATAAATATCTATGCACCCAATGACAGGGCTCCAAAATACATAAAAAAAACTCTAACAGCACTGAACAGAGAAATTGACAGTTCCACAATAATAGTAGGAGACTTCAACACACCACTCTCAGTAAAGGACAGAACAACTAAAAAGAAACTCAGCAAAGATACAGAAGACCTAAAGGACACAATCAGCCAACTGGACCTCATAGACATATATAGAACAATCCATCCAACCGCTGCAAAGTACACATTCTTTTCCAATGCACATGGAACATTCTCCAGAATAGACCACATCTTAGGCCACAGAGCAATCCTCAACAAGATCCAAAATGCTGAAATAAGTCACAGTATCTTCTCTGACCACAATGCCATCAAGGTAGAAATTAACACTAGAAAGAGCAAGGAAAAAAAATCAAACACATGGAAATTGAATAATAATCTACTTACACATCAATGGGTAATAGAAGAAATCAGAGATGGAATTCAAAAATTCCTAGAATCAAATGAAAATGAAAACACATCATACCAAAACCTTTGGGACACAGCAAAGGCAGTCCTCAGAGGACAATTTATAGCCATAGATGCACATATCAAAAAAGAAGAAAGGGACAAAATCAAAACATTAACTACAGAACTCAAACAAATAGAAAGAGAACAACAAAAAAAGCCTACAACCACCGGAAGAAAGGAAATAGTAAAGATCAGAGCAGAAATAAATGAAATAGAGAACAGAAAAACAATAGAAAGAATCAACAAAACCAAAAGTTGGTTCTTTGAAAGAATCAACAAAATCGACAAACCACTAGCCAGACTGACAAAAGAAAAACAGCAGAGGGCACAAATAACCTAAATAAGAAATGAAATGGGGGACATTACAACAGACCCAACTGAAATAAAAAGGATTATAACAGAATATTATGAAAAACTATATTCCAACAAATTTGAAAACCTAGAGGAAATGGATAAATTTCTAGAAACATACGGCCTACCCAAACTACAACAAAGTGATATTGAAAATCTGAACAGACCCATAACAGGAGAAGAGATTGAAAAGGTAATAAAAAAAACTCCCAACCAAAAAAAGCCCTGGCCCAGATGGCTTCACTGGAGAATTCTACAAAACATTTACAGAAGAGCTTGTACCAGTTCTACTCAAGCTATTTCAGAGCATAGAAGAGGAAGCAACACTTCCAAATTCATTCTATGAACTCAGCATAACGCTGATACCAAAACCAGGCAAAGACATCACAAAAAAAGAAAATTACAGACCAATATCTCTCATGAATATAGATGCAAAAATTCTGAACAAAATTCTAGCCAATAGAATTCAGTATCATATCAAAAAAATAATACACCACGACCAAGTAGGATTCATACCAGGTATGCAAGGATGGTTTGACATTAGAAAATCCATCAACGTAATCCACCACAAAAATAAAAGGAAAGAAAAAAACCACATGATCATCTCAATTGATGCAGAAAAGGCATTTGACAAAGTCCAACACCCATTCCTGATAAAAGCTCTCAATCAAATACGTATAGAAGGGAAATTTCTCAACATAATAAAGGGCATCTATGCAAAACCAACAGCCAACATCATTCTTAATGGAGAGAGGCTGAAAACATTCCCCTTGAAAACAGGAACAAGACAAGGATGCCCTTTATCACCACTCCTATTTAACATTGTGCTGGAAGTTCTAGCTAGAGCAGTAAGGCAAGAGAAAGAAATAAAGGGCATCCAAATTGGTAATGAAGAAGTTAAACTGTCCCTGTTTGCAGATGATATGATACTATACATAGAAAACCCTAAAGACTCCACGAGAAATTTACTGGAACTAATAGAAAGATTCAGCAGAGTAGCAGGATACAAGATAAACATTCAAAAATCAGTTGGATTCCTATACACCAGTAAAGAGAACGATGAAAAGGAGATCAGGAAATCAATACCATTTTCAATAGCCCCTAAAAAGATAAAATACTTAGGAATAAATCTGACCAGGAATATAAAAGACCTATACAAAGAAAACTACAAAACACTGCTGCATGAAATCCAAAGGGATCTACATAAATGGCAAAACATACCATGCTCATGGATAGGCAGACTCAACATTGTGAAAATGGCAATTCTACCTAAAGCAATCTACAAATACAATGCAATCCCGATACAAATACCAACAACATTCTTCAAAGAGATGGAAAAACTAATTATTAACTTTATATGGAAAGGGAAGAAACCCCGAATAAGTAAAGCACTACTGAAGAAGAAGAATAAAGTTGGAGGACTCACACTACCTGACTTGAGAACCTACTATACAGCTACAGTACTCAGAACAGCCTGGTATTGGTACAACAGAGACATTGACCAATGGAACAGAATTGAGAACTCAGATGTAAATCCATCCACCTACGGTCACCTGATTTTTGACAAGGGCCCAAAATACATCATATGGGGAAAAGACAGTCTTTTTAACAAATGGTGCTGGCAAAACTGGATATCCATTTGTAGAAAAATGAAACAGGACCCATACCTCACACCATATACAAAAACTACTTCAAAATGGATCAGAGACCTGAATATAAAGCCTCAAACTATAAAATTCATAGAAGAAAAAATAGGACCAACACTTCAGGCCTTAATACATGGCATTAACAGGATACAAACCATAAACATCAACACAAAAAACCCAACAGATAAACTAGATAATTGGGATCTTCTAAAAATCAAACATCTATGCTCTTCAAAAGATTTCACCAAAAGAGTTAAAAGAGAACCTACAGAGTGGGAAAAAATTTTTGGACAGTACAAGTCAGACAAATGTCTAATCTCCATAATCTACAAGAAAATCCAACACCTCTACAACAAAAAGTCAACCAATCCTATCAAAAAATGGGCAAAGGAAATGAACAGACACTTCACCAAGGAAGACATTCAAATGGCCAACAGAAACATGAGGAAATGCTCGCGATCACTAGCCATTAGAGAAATGCAAATGAAAACCACAATGAGATACCATCTCACCCCGGCATTACTAGCACGAATCAAAAATACTGGAAATAACAAATGTTGGAGGGGCTGCGGGGAGACGGGAACTCTTATACACTGCTGGTGGGAATGCAAAATGATACAACCATTTTGGAAAATGATATGGCGTTTCCTCAGAAAGCTAGAAATAGACATACCATTCGATCCAGCAATCCTACTCCTAGGAATATATCCTAGAGAAATAAGAGTCATCACTCGAATAGACATTTGCACACCTATGTTCGTGGCAGCATTGTTCACAATAGCAAAACGATGGAAACAACCTCGATGTCCATCAACAGATGAATGGATACACAAACTATGGTACATACACACAATGGAGTATTATGCAACGAGAAAGAACAACAATGAATCTGTGAACCATCTCATAACATGGATGAAACTGGAGGACATCATGCTGAGTGAAATAAGTCAATCACAAAAGGACAAATATTGTATGAGACCTCTATTGTAAAAACCCATGAAAAAATTCACATGGAAAATGTAACAATCCTTGTTGGTTACCAGGGATGGGGGGGGCGGAAATACTAAATAGGTAATAGGTAAGTGGTAACTTGGGTGAGAGGTGAGATAGTACATAGTACAGGGGAAACTAACACAACCTGCACAAGGAAAGGTCATGGAGGCCCTATAGACACATCCAAACCCCCCGAGGGACTGAGTTGTTGGACGGAGGGCTCTGGGGACCATGATCTCAGGGAACATCTAGCTCAATTGGCATGACACTACTTATAAAGATAATGCTCTACATTCTACCTTGGTGAGTAGTGTCTGGGGTCTTAAAAGCCTATGAACGGCCATCTAAGATACTCCACTGATCTCATCCCTTCAGGAACAAGGGAGAACGAAGAGAACAGGATACAAGGAAAAGATTAGTCCGAAGGACTAATGGTCCACAGCTACCAACGCCTCCACGGGACTGAGTCCAGTACAGCTGGATGGTGCCCGGCTACCACCAATGACTCCTCTGACCAGGATCACAACAGAGGGTTCTGGGCAGAGCTGGAGAAGGATGTAGAGCATAATTTTAACTCCCAAAAAAAAAAAAAAAAAAAAAAAAAGAAGACCAGATTTACTGGCCTAAAGAATACTAGAGAAACCTCAATAGTGTGGCCCCCCAGACACCCTTTCAGCTCAGAGGTGAAGTTACCTTCGAGGTTCCATGTTAAGCCTGGGAATGGACAGCCCAGTAAAACTAAATGGGACTAACGAGGTACAGGAGTCCGGTGACAAGGGCCAGAAGGCAGAGGGAGAGTAGGAAACTGATGATAAGGAACACAAATTGAATAAGGACACCGTCGATGTATTGTGAGATTGTTCACCACACTATAGGGCAACATTTGTAGTAACTATTAAATGGGAGGCTGTTTTGTCCTGTAAGCCTTCATCTTGGGCGAGAATGGCAGCACAATTGGAAGAGCATAGTCAATATCACTTAAATGTGTAAGTAAAAAGTTTTGAAATGGTGTTTAATAAAATAAAATAAATAAACAAATGAGACTAAAGAGGTACAATAGTCCACTGACAAGGTCCAGAAGACAGAAGGGGACAAGGAAGTCCCCTGGTCATAGGGAACACAAGGTGGAGTAAGGATATTCTTGATGTGCTGTGAGATTGTTAACCATTGTCATAGGGCAACATGTGTAGTAAATGTTAAATGAAAAACTATTTTGTTCTGTAAGCCTTCATCTTAAGTGAGAATAACAGCACAGTTGGAAGAGCGCAGTCAATGTCACTGAACTGTGAATGTAGAAATTTTTGAAATGGTGTATCTTTGGCCATCTGTAATTTTCATCAAAAAAAAAAAAAAAAGGTTGAGAATTTAGAGGCTTAATACGTTGTGGGGTTGTTAACCAATGTCATAGAACAACATGTGTACTACTATTTCATGAGAAACTATTTGCTCTGTAGGCTTTCACCTGAAGTACAATAAAATATATAAAAAAAATAAAATAAAATAAAAAGGAAAAATGAGAGCATAAAAAAAAAAAAAAAAAAAAAGATTACAGCCAAGAAAATTGTATACGGGCAGTTCTACTCTGTCACATGGGGTCACTATTAGTATAATCAACTCCACAACACTCAACAACAATACTATATCCATGTATTTGTTGATTCAAAATTATAAAGTTTCAATTTCCTTAGATTATCATATAAGCTTGATATCATTACAGAGTCCACATTGTTATTATCATTTTATTTTGGAGGCAAGATTTGACAAAAGAATTCTAAAATTTATACAGAAAAACAAATGAATTAAAAATCCTCAAGAAATTTTGAAAAAAAGAAAATAATGGAAGGGAGGATTTGTGTTGCACAATATTAAAGTTTTTTAATTCTAAAATAATAAAATGGATTTGTACCAATGCATGAATTAACAAACATATCTGGAAGGTAAGAAAGAGTCCAACATTATTATGTTTTAGAAAGGTGACATATCAAATCAGTAGAGAAGAGAAAAAATTTTCAGAAAAGGTTTCTAAACTATTCTGGAAAAAATACTTCAAATAAATGATAAATTCAATATGCAGTTGAATGTAAACTAGACATTAAAAAATAGCTAAGAAAAAGGTAAATATCTGATACCAGGATGGAAAATAATTTTAAAATATTAAATCATAATGGAGAATACTGATGGTGTTTATTATAAAATATTAACAATTTCTGTATGTAAAAAAATTGTCAAAAATCAACTAGTTTAGAATTCCTCTCCAGGTCTGCAGCAGTCTTGAAAATGTGATTCAGAGATAGCTCAGTGTGAACAGCCTTTGCCCTGGGACACTTGTTAAAAATTATCAGTTGCAATTGTTTAACATTATAACTACCTGGAGATGCAATAACAGATGGAGCAAATAAGAAGCTGACCAAAAAACTCAAAAGAAAAAGCTAGGGAATGACATACCACAGTGGGCTTTGAAAAACTCCAACATGTTCGTATGAATAAGAAGAGGTAGGAACACATCCAGGAAAGACCCGAAAAGACTCCAATCTTACCTCTGGCTGACCTAGAGGCTTGGAAAAGCAAAAAATAAAGGTTAAGGTGGAGCTTTAAACACCCAGAATGTTGAAGGCATGTTAAAAGCACACAAAGCCCTTTGGAAATGGCTTGGAGATTTAATATTTCAAGGCATTTGAGAAAATATCTGTCTAAAAATTAGATGATTACTAAGCTAACCAAGCTGAGACTTCAGTGGATACACCCAGTAAAAATATAGACTTTAGACAGTGTTGATATGTCGTGGGGTTGTTAACCATTGTCGTAGGGCAATATGTGTACTAACTGTTTAATGAGAAACTATTTTGTTCCGCAAACCTTCATCGAAAGTACAAAAAAAAAAAGAATTATCTATGTGAGATCAAAATGACAACAACAACTCAAAAGGTTTAATGGGAAGCCTAGGGGACAGTGAGTTGAAGATAATGGTGATGGAATAATTTGGAAAAGGATAGTGAGAATTGCAGCACAACTGAAAGAACGTAATCAATGTCACTGAATTGTACATGTAGAAATATTTGAAATGGTGTATCTTTGGCTATGTATACTTTCACCAAAAAAAAAAAAAAAAAAAAAGGTCTTCTAAGGTTTGAGATGGGAATGTGTTGACATGTTGTGGGGTTGTTAACCAATGTCATAAAACAATATATGTACTGACTGTTTAATGAGAAACCATTTGTTCTGTAAACCTTCTCTTAAAGCACAATAAAAAAAAAATTTTTTTTTTAAATACAGACTTTATAGAATTAGTTCAGAGAAGTCACTAAACAAACAACAGGAGTACCAACAGCAGCAATCAATAACAATAGCAAACCCTGATGGTGTGAAATCTGACTTTCAGAGTTGCCACATTATACTATTTAAAATGTCTAGATTTTAACAAAAAATGACAGGACATGCAAAGAAACAGAAAGTATGACCCATACATAAGGAAAAAATGCAATCAATAGAAATTGTCCATGAAGAAGCCCGATAAAGACTTTATATTAGCTATTAAAAATTTGTCCAAGACTAAAGTAAACCAGGTCTAGACATCTAAAGTAAAGTACCAGGACAATGTCTCACCAAAAACAGAATATCAATAAAAAGGTCAAAATTATAAAAAAAAAAAAAAAAGAACCAAATGGAAACAACGGAGTTGAAAAGTACAATAATGGATATAAAAAATTCACAAGATTTTTTTTTGCACTTAATATCCAGCAGATTTGAACTGACAGAAGAAAAATATCAAACTTGAAGATAAATTAATTGACATTATACAGTCTGAGGAATAGAAAGACAAAGAATGAAGGAAAATGAACAGAGCCTCAGAGACCTTTGGAATCCCATCAAGCATACCAAGATATGCATAATTGGACTCTCATAAGGGGAGGAGAGAGAGAAAGGGAAATAAATAATATTTGAAAAAATAATGACAAAAACTTCTTGAATTTGATTTAAACAAACTTTAATCCACACATCCAAGAAGCTCAACAGACTCCAAGTAGGACAAACTCAAATGAATCTACACTTTGACACATCATCTCAAAAGCCAAAAACAAAGAGAGATTCTTGAAAGCAACAAGAGAGAAGTAACTCATGTACAGGAATTTGCATTAGGATTAGTAGTGGATTTCTCATCAGAAACCATGGAGGCCAGAGGCAGTGGGATGACATATTCAAAGTACTAAAAGAAAAAATTGTCAGGCAAGAAGTCTATATCCAGTGAAACTATCTTTCAAAACAAAGGAGAAATTAAGACATTCCCAGAAAAACATAAACCGAATTTGTCATTAGAAGATATGCTCTATGAAGAAAACTAAAGGTAGTCTTTTAGGTTGAAATGAAAGGACTCAAGACAGTATTTGAATCCACATGCAGAAATAAAGAGCACTGGTAAAGGTAAATACATAGGTAAGTACAGAAAAAGAATAAAAGAAAACTGCATTAAACACTAATTATAAAACTGTGTTGATGAGCTTATAATGCATAAAGATGTAATTTGTGTGATAATAATAGTATAAGAAAAAAAGGAAGAACAGAACTATATTGGAGCAAAGTTTTTTTGTGTGTTTTATTACAATTATGTTGCTATTAAATGGAAGTAGATTTTTTAAAGTTAAGATGTTAATTATAATCCGCATGACAACCACCAAGAAAATAACCCAGTAAATGCAGTATAAAACAATAACTATAACAACAAATGAATTAAGATAGTATACTAGAAAATATCTCTTTAACACAAAAGAAGGGAGTAAGGAAGGAACAGAGGTACAAAAAAACAACAACCATAAGACGTAGAAAAAAATAGCATAATTGCAGATATAATTTCTACCTTTTCAATAATTGCATTTATGTAAATGGATTAAATACTTTGTCTCAGTCAGGATTCTCCAGAGAAAAAGAACCAGTAAGATAGATAGATAGATAGACAGACAGACAGATAGTTAGATAGATTTTAAGGAATTGGTTCATACGAATGTGGAAGCAGGAAAATCTAAAGTCCATATGATAAGCAGTCTGGAAATTCACACTGATATCACAATCTTGAGTCCAAAATGAATAGGGCAGTACAACAGACTGGAAACTTGGCAGAATTTTTCTGTTGCATTGTGGTGGCAGAATTCTTTCCTTCTTCAGGAAACCTCAGTTTTTGTTCTTATGGACTTCAACAGATTGGACAAGGCCCATCCACCTTATGGATGATAATCTGATTTACCTAAAGTATAGCTATTGTAAATGTTAATCACATCTAAATACCTTCATAGCAATATCTAGACTACTGTTTGACCCAAAAGCTAGGCACCATAGTTAGCGAAATTGACATAAAATTAACCATCACACACTCCAATCAAAGAGTAGAGATTGGCAGAATGGATTAAAAAAAAAGAATGATTGAGTTACATGCTGTCCATTACATAGACACTTTAGAATAGAAAACATAAATAGGTTGAAGTAAAAGGATGAAAAAAATATATAACATACAGAAAGTGCCCAAAACAGAGCTGGCATGACTATACTAATATCAGAAAAGTGGATTCTGAGAGAAAAATTGTTATTAGAGACAAAGAAGAACATTTTGTAAAGATAAAAGGGTCAATCTATCAAGAAGACGTAACAGTTACAAACATATAAGCACCTAACAACAGAACCCCAAAGGAGATGAAATAAAACTGACAGAATTGAAGGAAGAAATTGTTAATGCAACAATAATAGTTTGAGACTTCAATACATCACTATCAACAATGGATAGAACAACTGGGCTTAAGATCAACAAGGAAATAGAAGACTTAAACAACACTATAAAACCAAATCTCTTGCTGTCGAGTCGATTCCAACTCATATCAACCCTATAGGATAGAGTAGAACTGCCCCATAGGGTTTCCAAGGAGGGGCTGGTGGTTTTTGAATTGCCGACCTTCGAGTTAGCAGCTGAGCTCTTAACCCCTACTCCACCAGGGCTCCAAAAAGCCCTGGTGGCACAACAGTTAAACACTTGGTTGCTAACTGAAAAGTTGACAGTCGAACTCACCATATGTTCCATGGGAGAAAGATGTGGCAGTCTGCTTCTGTAAAGATTTACAGCACTGGAAACTCTATGGGGGCAGTTCTAATCTGTCTATAGGGTCACTATGAGTAGTAATTGACTCAACTGCAATGGGTTTGGTTTTTTATAGTAAACCAAGCATAAGTAACAGTCATCTATAGACTACTTCATGCAACAACAGCAGAATATACATTTCTCTCAAGTGTATAGAACATTCTCAAGGATACACGATATGCTAAGACATAAAATAAGCCTCAATAAATTTAAAGGGTTTGAAATCATGCAAAATGTGTTTTCTGATGGCATTGAAATAAAATTAGAAGTTAATTACAGTAGGAAATCTTGGAAATGCCCAAATATGAGGAAATAAAACAACACATTTCAAATAATCAATGGGCCAAAGAAGAAATCACAAAGGAAATGAGAAAAATACTTTGAGATGAATAAAAAGGAAAATATACCACATATACCAAAACTTATGGAACACGATTAAAATAGTGCTTAGAGTGAAATTTGTAGCTCTAAATGCCCATACAAAAAAGAAGAAAGATCTCAAATGAAACTTTTAACTTTAAGAAATAGAAAAAGAAGAGTAAGCTAAACTCAAAGCAAGAGAATGAAGAAAGTAATAAAGAATAAATCAGAAGTAAATAAAATAGGGGCATATAAATCAATTGAGAAAATCAGCAAGACCAAAATTTGGTTTTTTTTTGAAAAGATCAAGAAAATTGACAAGTCTTTACCTACATTGACCAAGGATAAAAGAAGAATTAACTTACCAAAACCAGAAATGAAAGTGGGGACATTACTAACAACCTCACGGAAATAAAAAGGATTATGATGTCATACGATGAACAAGTATGTGTCAATAAATCAGATCACCTGTAAGAAATGAAAAAATTCCTAGAAAGACACTACTGAAATTGACTCAAGAAGATACAGAAGACCTGAATAGATTTCAACATGTAAAGAGACTGAGTGGTAATCATAAAACATCCCACAAACAAACAAACAAAAAAAACCCAGGCTCAGATAGCCTTACTGGTGAATTCTACCAAACATTTAAAGAAGAATTTGCAGCAGTCCTTCACAAATTCTTTTAAAAAATAGAACCAAACTAAAAAATCAAATCCATTGCCATCGAGTTGATACTGGCTCATAGCTACCCTATAACACAGAGTAGAACTGCCCTGTAGAGATTCCAAGGAGCCGCAAGTGGATTTGAACCGCCGACCTTTTGGTTAGCAGCTGTAGCTCACTGTAGCTGTTGACCACTATACTACCAGCGCTCCACCATCAGAACAGTAGGGCCCAATTCCAACTCATTCTATAAGGCCATAATTACCCTAATACCAAAACCATACAAAGACATCCAAGAAAAGAAAACTACAGACCAATATCCCTTATGCATATAAGCACAAAAATCCTCAACAAAATACTAGCAAACAGAGTCCAACAACATATAAAAAGGATTATACACCATAACCAAGTGGAATGTAAAGTTGGTTCAGCCTAGGAAACACAATCAACATACTACATCATATTAATAGAATAAATGAAAAAAAAACACTTGTTGTTAGTTGTCAGGTTGTGTTGATTTGGTTCCAACTCATAGTGACCTCATGCACAACAGAATGAAACACTGCCCAGTCCCGTGCCATCCTCAAAATCATTGCTATGTTTGAGCCCACTGTTGCAGCCACTGTGTCAATCCATCTCGTTGAGGGCCTTCCTCTTTTTTGCTGACCCTCTACTTTACCAAGCCTGATGTCCTTCTCCAGGGACTGGTCCCACCTGGTAAAATATCCAAAGTAAGCAAGACAAAGTCTCTCTATCCTCACTTCTGAGAAGCATTCTGGCTACATTTCTTCCGAGACACATTTGTTCGTTTTTCTTGCAGTCCATGGAATACCCACTATTCCTCAACAACACCATATTCAAAGGAGTCAGTTCTTCTTCAGTCTTCCTTATTCATTGCCCAGCTTTCACATACATAGGAGGCAATTGAAAATACCATGGTTTGGGTCAGGTGCGCCTTAATCCTCAAGGTGATATCTTTGCTTTTGAACACTATAAAGAAAGGTCTTTTGCAGCAGATTTTGCCCAATGCAACACATCATTTGATTTCTTGACTGCTGTTTCCATGACTGTTGATTGTGGCAAGTAAAATGAAATTCTTGACAACTTCAATCTTTGTTCCATTTATCATGATGTTGCTTATTGGTCTAGTTGTGAGGATTCTTGTTTTATGTTGAGGTGTAATCCATACTGAAGGCTGTAGTCTTTCCTCTTCTTCAGCATGTACTTCAAGTCCTCTTTGCATTCAGAGAGCAAGGCTGTGTCATCTGCATATTGCAGGTTGTTAATGAGTCTTTTTCCTCATCTCTTCAGAGCTGTAACCCCTACCTGGCTGGCTATGGCAATAGGCAGATGGAGAATTCCCAGGCTCCTAGATTTTTAATCTATTGCTTTTCTCATTTCATTGCCTGTTAACAAGTCCCTGTACAGGAAAGTGGGAGGAGAGGATTAGCCCTGCTCAGAAGGGCCCTTTTTGGGTAGGAACGATAGTGATCCTAAACCCCCTAGAATTTGCTCTCGCACCTGGAGCCTCATACTGTGACCAGAGGCTGTCATACATTTGGGAGGAACTCATAGGTTGCATTGCTCATCTTCTCAAAATTAAACATACTGTTACTGCTTTTGTAGTTACCACAATTATGACTTGTTTCTCAAGGGTAAGGGCATTCACTCTTGCCAGACTGTAAGTTACATTATATTTTATCTTGATGGCTTCAATTCATGTGGTACTTTTCTTCCATTCCTGCTGTACCTTGGAGTTCAAGCAAAAAGCTGTCTACAGATTTGGGTGGCCTCCAATAAAGGATGCTTTCTCTTTGTCTATTTAAAGTGCCTTGTTGTTTAAAAAAATTACATTCTATTAATAACAGATGCCTGGTATCTTACTTGTATAATATACCATAATTAACAATGCAAATGTGAAATAAAAATCTAATTATTTCTCAGATAGACACGAGCAGGTGATTATATGCTGAGAGGTATAAAATGCATAATGAAAATCCACGGTGATAGTTTTTCTAAAAATGGCTATTACTCCTGGCCACAGATAGATTTTGTAAAGATAAGTATAAGACTTCTGCTTCTTCCCTTTTTCTAGTCTATCCCTATGCATAACATCATTTCTTCTCAATCCTTCCAAAACCAAAAACCAAACCAATTGCCATGAAGTCGATTCCGACTCATAACAACCCTATAGGACAGAGTAGAACTGCCCTGTAGGGTTTCCAAGGCTGTAAATCTTTACAGAAGCAGACTGCCACATCTTTCTCCCACAGATCAGCTGGTGGGTTCGAACCACCGCCCTTTCAGTTAGCAGCTGAGCAATTTAATCACTGCACCACCAGGGCCCCTTCTATCCTTCCAAGCTCAACTTAAATAATTTAAATTTTACAGCATTTTGTTTAAACCCAAGGCCAACTGAGAAAAAAGTGTTAGAAAGCCTATACAAATGATATATTTCTGTTTTTCCAAAATACTCATATATTTCAGGAAAATTAGACAGACCAATTTTATTAACCATTAAAAAAAATTCTATTTGAAAGGAAAGTACTCCTGGATGGAAAACTTGTATATTAAATTTCAGACCTAAGTAAACTTTTATAGCTGAGTTATAAAAATAGTCATTTATAATGCAAACACTGCCAAATTTTTAACTATAACCCTGCCAATAGGCAGCTATAATAATCCCACAATAATCGTCATCATTATAAAAAATCACCAGGAGGAGAGGCTGCTACCCTCTCCAACTGGGCAAAAGCATTCCCCTCAGAAGAGGTGTGTTCAACTGGAAGAACCCAGATGAACAGCCAGTGCATTGACTGCATACCCCTTTCTTCCCAGGGCTACAATGGCAAATTTGGGAATAAATTAGTTAGGGATACCAGCCTGCCCTCACTCAACCCAAGATGACCTAACAATGGAATTTATCAAAGTCGATTGTGTTACTCCTTAACTCAGTTATCTTCCTCTTTATCCTATAACAAAATAACGTTCTAATCCTGAAATAGGAAGTCCAGTTCAATTTATCATGTTTGCAAACATTCTGTGTAAAAGAAGGGAATCTTTGTCAAAGCTGAACTCTTCTCCTGGGCACTGCTGGCATTTGGGTCAGCTTGAATGGGTTCTGGGCCAGCGGACCGCAGAGAGCCAGCGTCTGGGGTTTAGCAGGCTCTCCTGCCCCAATCTCTCAGTGCCTCTGCCAAATGAAAGGATTCCTTAAGGGAGGGATGGAGTGGAGACAGACCCCTTTCGGGGGCAGGTAGCCCAGTGACACCAACCATGTTTCTCTGAGCGGTCACATTTCTCTCTTAGTAGCAGTGGTCTGGAATTGTTAATGTCATAAAACAACACTAATCTAGGCAAATGCTGAAGTGTGTCTTTGTGTGCTGGGGAGATCCTTGTTAAATTCATTGACATTGTAAATCATGAATAAGAGACTTTTTTTTTTTTTTAAAGAAATGCCTGTTTTTATTTTATTTTACATGTATAATAGTTTATTTACTTTTAATTATTTTTTAAATTGTACTTTTTAGATGAAAGTTTACAGAGCAAAATTGTTTCTAATTAAACAATTAGTACATGTATTTTTTGTGACATTTGTTGTCAACCACACAACATGTCAACACTCTTCCCTTTTTGACCTTGGGTTCCCCATTACCAGTTTTCCTGTCCCCTCCTGCCTTCTTGTCCTTGTCCCTGGCCCGGTGTACCCATTTAGTCTCATTTTGTTTTATGGGTCTGTTTAATCTTTGGTTGAACGGTAAACCTCAGGAGTGACTTCAGTACTGAGTTATAAGTGTATTTGAGGGCCATATTCTCAGGTTTCTCCAGTCTCTGTTAGACTGGTAAGTCTGGTCTTTTTTTTTTTAGTTAGAATTTTGTTCTACATTTTTCTCCAGCTCTGTCTGGGACCCTCTATTGTGATCCCTGTCAGAGCAGTCAGTGGTGGTAGCCAGGTACCACCTAGTTGTACTAGACTCAGTCTGGTGGAGGCTGTGGTAGTTGTGGTCCATTAGTCCTTTGGACTAATCTTTCCCTTGTGTCTTTGGTTTTCTTCATTCTCCCTTGCTCCAGGTGGGAGTATCTTAGATGGCCGCCCACAAGCCTTTAAGACCCCAGATGCTACTCACTAAAGTAGGAAGTAGAACATTTTCTTTATAAACTATGTTATGCCCGTTGAACTAGATGTCCCCCAAGAGAAATGCCTATCTTTACTTTCAAGAAAATATGGAAGCTTGAACAAGGCTACTCTAGTGTAGCCATGTAGATATTCTAATGGAAATTTTCATAAATAAGAAATAATATTATTAACATAACCATTGTTTTATACACTATTAAAGAAACTTTAAAAGTTCTTGAAAATAAGCTTTTCACTCTTTAAATGGCTGAAAAAAGTAAATGTCCTTCAAGGGATTTATTTTTGACATAAAAAAAAAATTCCCAATGATTAGATTGTAAAATCATGAAATTTTACTTTTTGATGTCATCATACATTAAAATCAATAAAAATAATTATTTTCTTATATATATTGGTTGGGAACATTTATTCCCTACTCCTCATGTTTTCACGTGAAGGGATTTCCATGATTAGAGTTTCATTCTTACCATGTCTCCGTCCCTTTCTTAGACCGGCCAGTAGGAGAGAAAGAGCTAAGCTGCAATGGCCCAGCACTTTTGGTGTCCTCTCTTGAGGGCCTACCTAGCTGCAAAGTGTGCCCACCCTTGACTTTTTCATGTCCTGGGGAAAGGGTGCCCACAGTCTTGCTCTCTCTGTGCCTTTGACTCAGTGAGTATGACTCTAACACAGAAGTAAAATCTTAGTAAGCCCAACTGCCTATGGATCTTAGCCTCATTCTCAAAGCTGACGTTTAGATTTCCACCAATCTCACTTCTCTATTCTCCTTTAGTTGGTACTGACCTAGAGCCCTGGTGTTGAAGTGGTTAAGAACTCAGGCTGCTAACCAAAAGGTCACAGTTCAAATCCACCAGCTGCTCCTTGGAAACCCGATGGCACAGTTCTACTCTGTCCTATAGGGTCGCCATGAGTCGGAATCAGCTCAACGGCACATAACAACTTAGAGCATAAAAAAGGGGAGGAATAAATTTTCACCCTCACCACCTATATCAAGTACTATACAACACAAAAGAAGCCCTGGTACCACAATGGTTAAATTCTCAGCTGCTAAGAACCCACCAGAGGCTCTGAAGGAGAAAAGACCTGGTGATCAGCTCCTGTAAAGATTACAACCTGGGAAGCCCTATAGAGCAGTTCTAGTCTGTGGTATAGGGTAGCTGTGAGTCAGAACTGACTTGACGGCACATGACAACCACAACATACAATAAAAAGGAGTCCTATGGGTGGCACAAACGGTTAAGAGCTCAACTGCTAACCAAAAGGTTGGCAGTTCAAACCCACCCAGAGGCACCTTGGAAGAAAGGCCTGAAAGTCTGCTTCTGAAAGATCACAGCCTTGAAAATACTGTGGAGTGCAGTTCTACTCTGTAACACAGGGGGTCACCATGAGTTGGAATTGACTTGACAGCAACTGGTTTATACAAGTTGTGGGCAGGTATAGACCCCACTCTGTCTCTATTTGCCAGGTAGGGAGACAGTTAAAGAGAAGTTTTATATCCGAGGCTGTGCTTCCTATACAACAAGCGATAAATCAAAACCTGGCAATTTACAAAACCAGATTAGGAAAGGCATTTTGTAGAGTAGGGAAACGTAGTCAAGAGCTATCAGGCTCAAGCGCTTAACATCGTTGATAACATCCTCCCAGATCTCATAAAAGTGCAGATTCTCCTGATGACCTCTGCTTGCCCCTTCCCCACCACTAACACCTCCCGTTGCCCACCAGGTTTATTTCCTGCCTTGTCATGCTAAGCCAAGCCCCAGGTGCCTCACCACCTGTTTTCCTGAGGGTCAAATCTGTTTTCCTCAGAATCTGGGTAGAGGTGTATCTAATGTCTGGCAGGTATGGCACGTGCCCTGGGCGCCACTTGAAGGGGGACGCCATGGAGCAGTTTCTATTAACCATCACAGTTTCCATTGCCAACTGTTAGAGATCATTCAGCAAGTTAAAACTAATACTTTCATATCTGAGAGCCTCCATGGGTCAAGGCAGACTGTGTGATCTTGCTCTGTTGAGTGTAGAAAGAGGAAAAAATAGAAAACAAAAAGAGACTTTGAGCACATCATAGACCAATTTTCACCAGGGAAAGCAAGGAAGGTGCAGTTGTAATTTTCATGTAGTGCCATAATGTGTTAAGTAAAAGATTAATGAGCTTGACTTGTATTTTTGAGCTGATATTAGGGTATGGTTATCTGAAAGATGGGTGTTAGATGTTTGGGTAGGGGGGCAAAGGCATAGTGAGGGGGGCAGAGGGAGGCACTTGCCCCAGGGCACAAGTCCAAGGGGGCCCAGATGAGGCATGGAATTACATTCCAAGGCGCCACACAAATATGAAAGGCACCTAATTAGGCAGCTGGACAAGAGAATGGAAGGTGTTTCCGCTGAAGCATTTCGGCTATCAACGTCTATTCATTTTCATTTTGAAATTGGGGATGGGTGCAAGTAGAGATTACCCCTGGTTGCTCTTTATCCTCTCTATGCCTCTGCAAGGGTACAATGTCAGTGCTTGCCATAGGTGCTGTTTTCCCATAGATATGCCTCTGCTCAAGAAGTACAGGTTTTTTAAAAAAAATCTTTTAAAGATAGATGGTATTCCATCCTTGGCCTTTTTCAGTAGTAAATAAAAACATAGGGGTTCTTGAATCGCCACATAATCTGAAATGTGTCATTATCACCCTTAGGCTTCCAAGCTCTTACTTAGCAGGCGAACAATAACAAGCAGAAAAACAAAGCTGTTCATATGAAAATCAAGTGAGCAGAAAAACCAAACTGCAGAAGAAACCACAAAATAAGAAAATTTTGCTCTTATTGAGTTAAAGATGTATTCAAACATGAACCAATGTTTTGCTGGTTACATTCAAGCTGGGAACCAACGTTAGGGAATGGAGTATTTTCAACTACTATAAAAATCGTTGAATCTGAATAAGGCTTGATGCCGAGAAATGATGCAACAGAAAGAAAAAGCTGAGCCTTGGACATGTCGGCGTGGTGTGAAGAAATGAGCATCTGTAGGAGATCTGCTTTTTGTTTTCCCAGTTCAGGCATTTCTTAAAGAGATCCTCTGAAGGCCTCTTGACCTCAAGCCCTACTTCTTAGAGAATTTTAGAAACCTTAACTTTCCTCATGTGCGATTCGGGACTCAAAATTTATCTAAAAACTAGCATTCACTTCATGTCCCCTGGGACTCCCAGACATGAAGGAGGAGGTATAGAGATACTCTTAGGCAGCTGTTCATACCGTTACCTGCCACAGAAGAGTGTCTGGACAGGACTTGATTTGCAGGGTCCCCTTATTCAAAAATTAAGAATTTCAAGATGGCCACAGGAGAGCATTAAACAAAGCGTGGGGCGCTTCTGAGCACAGTGCCCTGTGCCACTGCACATGTCCCAAGCCCATGAAGCTGGCCCTGTCTCCATAGCCTTCAGCTGTTTGGGCTACCATATGGACTGAGCAGGGTATCTTTTTTTTTTTTTTTTTTAAGGATCTCAAAGAACTTTACAAAAATGTTGGTGTTGGAAAACCAAAATTTTACAACTACCCATCACCCTTTCCTTTCCATACTCTGGGCACCCCATTCATCTTGAAGTAAGCATTGTCTTTAGGCTGTCACAAGTGGGTAAGCTAAAACATGCAGAGTCTAAGTACTTTTCCCAATGCTGGATCCTTCAGCTATAGGTGAGGATGCCCAGAAATGGATATGACAGTTCCCAGTCACCACCACAGGTGCCTGCAGCCCTGTGGTTCTATTTAGCAAACATGAATACTAACACATCACTTACATAAACGCTCTCAGTGCCAAATTGGGTTGGCTTCAATCTTTAGCATTGTTTTTTAACTAGAAACTATATCATCACATATCACCATGTGATATCAAAGGAGAACCTGCATGTACAGCTGTATAACTTTTCTTTACACAATGGAACACATCAATGACCCTGTTAAATACTCTTCGTTGTGCCCTGGATTTAACATTATCATTGATAGTAAGAAAAGCCTCATTTCCGGAAGCCAGGTGTGCTCTGCAAGAGCCTGGGTTAGGGGTTGTTGCGGCTGTGATTTCACTTTTCTTTAGGAGTTTCTATGACTTGGTTTTTCTTTCCATTTCTACACACACACACACACACACACACACACACAAGCACGTGCACACACCTACACACATATGCACATACATACACACAAATTCTGGCTTCTCTCAAAGCAAGCAGCTAAGCAGAAAACCCTCTTAAGTATTTAGCCAATACTTTCTTACTTCCCCTCTTTGACCCTAGTTGTTAACAAACTACCTACAAGCCTTAATTTAAGAGTGAGGAAAGCATCAATTTAGGGGTAAGTCATTCTAACCTTGTTGGCTTTAACTTCCCTTTTCCATGGCAATGAATACAGTTTTCCTGATTCAAAAGCAATTATAAAATCTTCTGTGGGTACAGGTGTATGAGTTTAGTTGCATGAAGTCACAGGTGCAAACCAAAGACCGTTATGGAGCAGAAAAGCAGCCTCCATCTTCCCTCGGCCCCTTCCACAGATGTGCATCTGAAAAGCTTTACTCATCGTTGTTGAATCTCTGTGATGGGTATGTGGGGGAGTCCTTATATTATTCTATTTTTGTGTATGTTTGAAATTTCCAAAATAAAAAGTCAATTCAGAAAAAAAAAAAAAAGCACATCGGTGCTGCTTGTGTTTCCCAGATAGCTATATCACATCAAGAAAACAGAAGAAGACAGGATGGCCGAAGAATACCCGCGGTCCACCAGGTAGCTGAACCTGCCGCATCTCTTCCTCCTTCCCTCGTGAGCAAGCAGCGTTGCAGATGCAAAGACCCACCTCTCCCACCAGACCACACCTTCCCTCACATTGACCAGCATCTGCAAGGCAAGAAGAATTTCACTTACCCTTATTCATTTTTGGCAATTACTGTCCTAAGGCCATTTTCCTGGCTCAGGTCTAAATAAAATGAAAAAAAGGACAAAATAGAAAAGGAGAAGGAGACTAACATTTTTTTTTTTTTTTAGTTCCACTGCTGGCCAGGCCCTAAGCGAGGTATCCAAAGATAATACTATATGTGACTCTCACATATTCCCCTAAAATCGATGTCTAAGATATGAATTGCACACTCAGGGGCAGGCCTACAACCAGGGACTTGGAGCTGGGCAGTGAGAAAGAAGTTGGGAATGAGCCATTTGTCCCAGGGCTCACATTCACGAAAGCCTCAAATTTGGACTTTTGATCTTATCTTCAAATGAACTTCAACATACTGTCACAGTATTTCTGTGTTTTTTACAATCATTGATTTGCTAAATGTAAATATTTGAAATATACTACAGACCTTGAATCCATGTTTTGACCATGCTTGCTTTTTAATATAACAGGGGTCTCAAAAAAAAAAAAAAAAAAAAGGAAGTTGCTTAGGCCTCTCTTGTCTTCTAAAAGGCCCTGCTCAGAGAAAAGGGAGTGAGTTTTCTCAGTAAATAAAGGTCACTAACGTTTTCTTCTTTTTATTTCTACCTTCACCTGATGTTTGTCATTTTTCTGTTTTCTTTGGATTGTGAACTCTCTAAGTAACAATAACATATATGAAGTAACAAATGAGGACTGTACAATGTTGTTATTAGGTGTCATGGAGTTGGTTTCAACTCATAGCAACCCTATGTACAACAGAATGAAACACGGCCCGGTCCTACCCCAGCCTCACAATCGTTGTTAGGCTTGAGCTCATTGTTGCAGCCACTGTGTCAATTCATCTCATTGAGGGTCTTCCTCTTTTTTGCCGACCCTCTACTTTACCAAGCATGATGTCCTTCTCTAGGGACTGATCCCTCCTGATAACATGTCCAAAGTATGTGAGATGAATTCTCACCATCCTCGCTTCTAAGGAGCATTCTGGGTGTACTTCTTCCAAGACAGATTTGTTCATTCTTCTGGCAGTCCATGATATATTCAATATTCTTCACCAACACCATAATGCAAAAGTGTCAATTCTTCTTTGGTTTTCCTTCTTTTTTTTTTTTTTTTTTTTACTATAAGGATAATACGATAGTAAAAACAACAACAAACAAACAAAAACACACAAATAAAACCTGCCTTGGGAAAACAGAGTAATCCCAGGGAAAATAAATTTCAAAATTCCTGAGGAGAGCAAATGAGACCTTAATAGCTTTAGTATTTCCCAAATGTGAGGGAATAAATAGCCTCGAGGGACCACACCTCTATACCTTTGCTTTAAACATGCTCCGTGCCATGAAGCTTTGCTTGTCGCCTGGCCCACAGCCCTGACCCTCAGGTAGTTCTCATGTGGCAACAGCCTGCAGCTTTCATTCACCTGCCTACACTTCCATTTTTTCCCTCAGGATACCTCCTTTGCTTCCAAAGTCTCTTGTAGTCTTCCTAGAAGCACAGAGAGTAAGAATTATCCGTAAAAACCATCTAATTTCTAATTACCACAGGTATGTAGAGGAAAGGCTGAGAAAGAATTAAAAAAAAATCCATATACTATCAAATAAGTCATGTTAGGTACTTGTTTAATCTTTCATTTCCTAAGCTGTTTGATCAATAGTCAGTCTTGCTGAGGGAAGTGGGGAAGCCCCATTAGTTCCAAAGCTCTAACTGCACTGCTTTGCAAACCCCTGAGAGGGATATAAACGGTTTGGCATCAACCCAGGAGTCTCATTCCTAAAACTGTATCTTCCGTTAATCCTCGAATGGAGGAGTTAGTGAGCTGGGAAGTGGCCAGGAATAAGAAGACAGTAAGGGGAGTCAATCAGGATGGTGCCCCTTCCTCTCCATGCCAAGAGTGAGCTGTGCAGTCAATGGTAACACCAGAGGATGCCCAAACCCAGCCCTGACCTGTACTCTACTCCAGGCATAGCTCCGAGAATCAGACCCAAACTTCAAAATTCAAAGAGACTCCCAGTGCCAGATTTGGGCTTCTTGGGTATTCCACAGTGGTTAAGTGTTCTGCTGCTAACGAAAAGGTCAGCAGTTCAAATCTACCAGCCGCTCCTTGGAAACCCTGTGGGGCAGTCCTACTCTGTCCTATAGGGTCTCTGTGAGTTGGAATCGACATGACGGCAATGGGTTTGGTTTGGTTTAGTTTTTGGATACTACGTATGATGGCAAAATGATAACAAACTTTTATAAAGATGAGTTCAAAGAGCTATAACATGTTTCCATATCATTTTCATTGATTAAAAAAGTAAAATCGAAATCCAATTTTTTAACTTATTTGGGATATACAGGTCATACATGTGTCACCTTCAAACTTCCCAAAGTCTCTACCAAAACTAAAGTCAAGGAGGAATTTGAAAAATTCACACTGAGTTACCAAAAAAAAAAAAAAAAAGTAATGAAAATCACCCTCCTCCACTGTTGAGTTTTGGTCTTCATTATAGGTTAGTAGTTTAGTGAGTTGATGTGGAAATGTTCCTTATTATCACAGTTTTATTGCCTACTTCAATACATCTGTTCCAAAATTCATATAGAAATTTCAGACATTTCAATAAACCAGTATGTCTTATAATTTTCATATAGTTCCCAATGCACTCAAATCTGGATGGAAAGCTGGTACTTTTAAATTTACAATCTCACAGACTGAGCAACATCTGGATAGCTTTGCTCTATTGCTTTCCCTGTTCCTTTAAATTTAGACTCAAGTTATGATTTGCATGAAAGGCCAAAAACCTTGTGTGTGGCAGGTGTGAGTTCAGGCTGAAAAAAGCCTTAATACTGTGTTCAATTCACTTTGATACAGCTTTTCACAAAGCCCATGGAACGCTGCTTCTGCGCTTTGATAAACAGAGTAACCAACAGGGAGGACAGGACACAGAGCAAGGGGAGGGAAACTTCTTTAGGAATGAAGAGAAAGACTGGGAAAAACACGTTTGTTAGCCAAACTAGGGCCCTTGAATTATTTCTCTCTCATCACATCCCTTGTTAGGCTATACAAGTCTGTGTGTGTGTGTGTGTGTGTGTGTGTGTGTGTGCACACACACGCGTGCATGAGCATGTGTGTGTGTGCGTGCATGCGCGTTTACATGACATCAATTTTTAACACGTGGAAAGAAATGACATCTGGGTTTCCCAATTGGATGACTCCGTCCCAATTTGATCAGTCTCCTCACTGAATCTTTAGAATTTCTCTTTTAGCTGTCCATGTATATGACAGACAAAGGGAAAAGAGAAAGAAAAAAGAACAGGCGAGAAGGACAAAAAATATCCTTGAAATGACAAGTATGGGCAAATGCGATTGTAGCTAAATACTAATGACAACTTTGTAGTGACTATGAATTTCTATAACACTTACTGGAAAAGCTGTTGAAGCTTCTTCTTTCATGAAGCATTATTAAAAGTCATATTGGTAGCCTTGCATTGGTGCTTCGCTTTAGGTTTAAGGTAGGTAAAGTGCTATTTTGCGAGAATAGGTTAGATCAATCTGAATTTTCGACCTGACCTTCCCCTCACCCCTAATAACTTCCTGGTTCCTTGGTCACAGAGTGATTTATGAGCAAGAACAAAGAATGATGTGTCTATCCCAGCAGCGAGGGAAACGAGAAAACTTATTAAGGAGGAATAAAAAAAACAGAAAGCAAGAAAAGGGAAGCAGCCAAAGAGAAAACACTAGTTTCAGAACCAAGTACCTCAGTTTCTAGGTGGCTGTAATTACCTAGTCACTGAAGAAATAAAAGATAGAAATCCATTTTATAAAAAAATCAATGTTTTAAACAATTTGAGGAGCGCTCATAATTTTAAATCTCGCTACACTGCTGGCGTTCAGAGCCCTGATGATCACCTTTAAAGAGGAGGGTTCCAATAATTTCAAATTGTTCTTCACAGAGCAGGCTCCAAACCCACCCCCAACCTCCAAATGGAAGCAATCTTGAAACTATGAAGCACATCAATAATTTTAAAGAGAGCTCTCTCCCCCCGCCCCGTTTCTTTATGCCCTTCTTTGTCTTTTCTCAACTTTTTATACAATGACTTTCCCAGTTTTAAATTAATTTTTTTTTTTTTTTTTTTTTTAGTTTGCAGTTGCAAATTACCCCTTAACAACGACTAATTCTCTTGCGTCTTTTTTCTTAAATAAGGAAACACAACTTTTTCTCAGGTCGATGGTAACAAAAGTGTAGAGCTTTGTTTAGGAAACCCTCCTTAGAGTGCTTTTATTCAGGTCTTGCAAAAAAATAAAAAATAAAATAAAATTAAATTAATGAATAAGGCGTTTATTATTTCTAACCTACAATTCCATAAAGGATACAATTTTATACTGCATGCCAGTCTCATTTACAAAGACCTTCTATAATTAAAATGCCTCAATCTTCTTCAGATTAGAAAAGCAAATTGTTACATACCATAAGTAGGTGCTTTTCTGTTAAATGCCAGTCGCTCAGATGATTTATGACACGCATTATTTTATATCAAAGTACAATGAAATAGGCATTACCAAACGTAATCTCCGTAATGTCTGGAAAGGGATCAGAAATCTCAGTGCAACAATGAACGCAGTATTTAAAATGCAAAACCCGACGACATTATTATGGTCTTGATTTCTTATGGCACAGCTTCGCCTGATCAGTTATATTACCCACGAAGCACAAAGGGTGTTTGCGTATGAATACGCTAAGATAACAGATGGGAAAAATGAAATACAAAGTCAATTTTCATGCAGAAATTGTTATCAAAGGGATGATAAAGTAAAACCGTATAATCACAAGAAAAAACAATTGATGAAGAACAATCTCAAACAGACCGAGCCCACTATGTCTGATTCTGGCTTTTAAAATCTTGTCCTATTAAAATATGTAATCAAATGCCAAGGTAAGGTATAAACAAATGCAACTAGAGCACTATGTTGATGGTTATTGAGACACTGCCTCCCAAGATCTCTCTTTGCAAATGGAATCGAGCAGCCGCTTAAGTGTGCACATCACGAATGGGGATGAGTTTTCATCAAGCTCAGTCTCCTGACTTAAATGAAAAAGAAATAATTGTGAGTTTTAAAACTCATAGTTGCTTCAGTGTGAAATGGAGTCAGCAGGCACCAAGGGAAGAGGAAACACACACACACACACACACACACACCAAAATTCTTTTAATATGGGCAAATGAAAAGTCATAATGTAGAGGGGAAGACGATCCCCTATACATCACCTTTCTAGAAAAAGTCATAAGACCCAAGCATACCCTACACTGCAGAGCCAACCATTAGAATAAAGTCCTCTCCCCACCAAAAGACTGTGTATCATGCAGTTTGCAAAAGGGAAGGTGGTTCTTTCTAATTCTTTTTAAGACATCTTGCTTGAGGCCTCAGAAATTAAACCGGAACAGCAGGGAAGGGGTTTACTATTTAATGCTCTTGGTTGTAATTTTTTAATTAGCCATTAGGAAGATGAAGGCAGGTTCAGACAGGGACGAAAAGAAAGACTCGGAAGAAATATGGCTTTCTGCAAAGAGCCAGTAGACATTACAGGAAAGACCCCGGTCTCCAGAGAGGCCCCTACCACAGAAGGAACTCTCAGGCCACATCCTCATGTCCCTTGGGCAAATCTAAACCTGGTTGTTTGAAAGCTGGGGGTTTAAATGGATTTCCTAAACGATGTCATATCTCAGGCTCAGATTCTTACAACTCAAAAAGGGAAAAAAAACAAAAATGCTGAGAGCACAGATGCAGCTGATCTTGGGGTCTAGGAGCCTCTGGGTGTGTTTATACACTCTGCCACACTTACGCGAGGATGAAACAGAAGAGAGGACACTGTGCTTTGGGCAACGAAGAGCCTTGGCCTATTGCTTATGTTCTAATGACAAGATTTGATGGGGAAAGGCAGAGAGGAAAAATGGAAAAGACACTCAGGACGGTGGAAGGTTGAAGGTGCCTGTCTTTGTAAACAGTGAATCAGGTCAAATAAACTCAGAGACAGACCTGCTGGAAACCCTGAATAAAGACGTATTCCTGGAAGATGAAGCAGAGAAACTGTGTTATTTCCATAAAAGTCAAGTCTTGAGGTGATTTTAAGTACTAAGAAATGTGACAAAAATATTGAAATAATACTAACAGAGGAGAGTCAAATAGTTTTAATACTTAGAACAACCAAAACTGTGAATTGTATACCTTTCATTATTTACATTTCCTCCTGTATTGACCGTCTCAGGACTGGTACCACCCACCATTCACTCAGTCACTCAGTCACTAGGTCTTGTCCATTAAGTTCCAACCTACTTCGCATGTCCATCAACTCTCCACCTCCACTGTCTTGGTTCAACCCCCGGCAATCTCTCTCCAGGACAATTTCTGTGGATTTCCACCTGGTGTCCCTGCCTCCGGTCTGTCTCCCACAGCCCCCCAATCCACCATCCACACTGGGATCAGAGAGAATTTTTCTATAGTCTAATCATATTATCCAAAGATTTGAATTCAGTAGGTCTGGGTTGGGACCCAGGGAGTATGTATTTAATTTTGTAACTTTTTATTATGAAAATTTCAAAAAATACACAAAGATAGAGAATACAAGAAGTCCCTTTATGTCTATTCCTCAACTTCAACAACCAACAGTATTTTGCTATACTCATCCCCCACTTTTTTTTTTTTTTGGCTGAAGTATCTATCAACAACCAACAGTGTTTTGCTATACTCATCCTCCACTTTTTTCTTTTTTTTGGCTGAAGTATCTAGCCTCACTTCCCTCTTTTTTTTTTTTTTTTTTCCTCCTGGAGTAGTTCAAGGAAAATCCCGGACATTATAGCATTTGATCCCTAAATACCTCATTTGAAAAAAAGAAAGGACCTTTTTCTATTTGTACAAAACTACAAATGTAATATTAGTTAATGATATTTCCTTAATATAATTAATTTTTTAAAAAGTTGCCATCAAGTTGATTCTACTCAGTCCATATTTACATTTCCTCAATTGTATAAAATTTGTGTGTATGTGTGTGTGTGTTTAGTTTGGAACAAATCTGCATTTAAAACCCTTTCCAGGTTTTCTGGAGATCAGCGAGGAATGAGTGTCAGTGACCCACAGGATAAAGCTGAAACTCCCCAACAAGGTGCCAAGGACCCTATTTGATCTAGAACCCACCTCTCTCCGTAATCTCTTTCTCACGATTCACCCACCCACCTTGTTCCCTATGTGCCAGCCATTCCCATCAACTTTCAATTCTGCAAAGGTTTCCATGCTGTTCCTCAGCTCTGAAACTTTGCTCCACTCTCCCCTCTGCCTGTAACACCCTCCGCCCTCTGCTCAAAACACTTTTTTTTATGAAGTCTTTTCTGGCCCCCAACCCAGACAGGATTGAACATACCTATGTTTATGCTCCACTTAACTTTGTTCTTCGGAGAGTATGGTCTTTCTCACATTGGCTAACTCCCCCAAGTAAATGTCACTTGTAACAGACTGTCCCTTAAAGTGACTGAAGATCACAGGCTTTTTATATAAAGCAGGCAATTGTGACTTGATTAAAGTATAGCAGTTAGGATTTAGGCACAAAAGGAGGCTTGGGATGTAATAATTTTAGCTAGAGTGATGATATAATTTATTATCCAATTTGATAGTTAAAAGGAAGGAGGGTCATTAATAATTAGTTGGGATATAAATTTCCAGCATTGTACCAGATAAACAGGGTCCTATGGTCACCCTGGAGCCCTGGTGGCATAGTGGTTAAGAGCTTGGCTGCTAACCAAAAGGTCGGCAATTCAAAATCCACCAGCTGCTCGTTGGAAATCCTATGGGGCAGTTCTACTCTGTCCTTAAGGCCACTACGAGTGGGAATCAACTCGACTGTACCGGGTTCAATGGGTTATGGTCACCCTATTCTTTTAGCTTTATGTTTTCAAAGGATGAGTAGACTCTTTGTGCCTGGGCAACCTCCATCCCAAAGCCTGGCCACCCTTCACAAAGATCAGGACCATACCCAACTGGCTCCATAGAAAACAGCCTGAATAGCCATCTTTCCAGGACAGCCTGGGGAAGGATTATGGAGACCCACAATCAAAATGTATTCTTCTCCAGAATGGACAGGGAGGACCTGGTGTCCTGGGGCCCTGCATACTGTTAGAAGCCAGAAATTTAACTCCCCTCTTTTGGTAGGGACCCTCCCCTTTCTTCCTACTCCATATCCAGGGAATATAAGATGGCAATAAAAATAAAATTTACTTACATTGAAATGCACAAATCTCATAAATCTATTTTTGACAAATGGATATAGCCGTAACACCGCTTTATGAAAAAAGAAATTAGAAAAACTAAAAAGGAAAATTCTCCCACCCATGGACGCTATGAATAACCACTATTGATAGTTTCGTGTGTGGCCTTTTCAGTACTTTTCATATGCTAGAGTTATACCAGCGTAGCCTTGTTTATAAACATGTTTACACATCCATATAGGTTTTTTTTTTTGGACTTTAGATGAAGGTTTACAGAACAAACTAGCTTCTCATTAAACAGATACTATGTATATTATTTTATGACATTGGTTTACAACCCTATGACATGTCAGTACCCTCACTTCTCAGCCTTGGGTTCCCTATAACCAGCTTTCCTGTCCCCTCCTGCCTTCTAGTCCTTGTTCCCGGGCTGGTGTGCCGCTTTAGTCTCTTTTTGTCCTATGGGTCTGTCTAATCTTTGGCTAAAAGTTGAACTTCCAGAGTGACTTCATTAATGAGCTAAAAGGGTGTCCGGGGGCCATAATCTTGGGGTTTCTCCAGTCTCTGTCAGGCCAGTAAGTCTGATCTTTTTTTGTGAGTTAGAATTTTGTTCTACATTTTTCTCCAGCTCTGTCTGGGACCCTCTGTTGTGCTCCCTGTCAGAGCAGTCAGTGGTGGTAGCCAGGCACCATCTAGTTGGACTGATCTTTCCCTTGTGTCTTTGGGTTTCTTCATTTTCCCTTGCTCCTGAAGGGGTGAGACCAATGGAGTATCTTAGACAGCTGCTCACAGGCTTTTAAGATCTCAGATGCTACTCACCAAGGTAGAATGTAGAACATTTTCTTTTTAAACTATGTTATGCCAATTGAGCTAGGTGTTCCCTGAGACCATGGTCCCCACAGCCCTCAGCCCGGTAATTTGGTCCCCCAGGGAGTTTGGATTTGTCTATGGAGCTTCCATGACCTTACCCTAAACAAGTTGTGCTGGCTTCCCCAGTACTATGTACTCCCTTACCCTTCACCAAGGTTACCACTTATCTACCCCTCCCCTCCCTCATAACCATCAAAGATTGTTTCTTTTTGTGTGTAAACCTTTTCTTGAGTTTTTATAGTACTGGTCTCATACAATATTTGTCTTTTTGTAATTAACTTATTTCACTCAGCATAATGCCCTCTAGGTTCATCCTTGTTGTGAGATGCTTCACAGATTCATTATTGTTCTTTATTGTTGCATAGTACTCCATCGTGTGTATGCACCATAGTTTGTTTACCCATTCATCTGTTGATGGGCATCTAGGTTGTTTCTATCTTTTTGCTATTGTGAACAATGCTGCAGTGAACACGGGTGTGCATATGTCTATTTGTGTGATGGCTCTTATTTCTCTAGGATATATTCCTAGGAGTGGGATTGCTGGATCATATGGTATTTCCATTTCTAGCCTTCTAAGGAAGCACCGTATTGTTTTCCAAAATGGTTGTACCATTTTGCATTCCCAGCAGCAGTGCATAAGAGTTCCAGTCTCCCTGCAGCTCCTCTGATATTTGTTATATTCTGTTTTTTTGATTTGTGCCAGTAATGCCAGGGTGAGATGGTATTTTATTGTGGTTTTGATTAGCATTCCTCTAAAGGCTAATGATCACGTGCATTTCCTTATGTGTCTGTTAGCTGCTTGAATGTCTTCTTTAGTGAAGACATATTTTAATTGGATTAGTCTTTTTGGTGTAGAGGTGTTAGATTTTCCTGTAGATTTTAGAGTTTAGAACTTTGTCACATTTATAATAGCCATTTTTTTTTTCCAGTCTGTAGTTTCTCTTTTTTCTCTTGGTAAATTCTTTTGATGAGCATAAGTGTTTAATTTTTAGAAGATGCCAGTTATCTAGATTATCTTCTGGAGTTTGTATGTTGTTAGTTATGGTTTGTATCCTGTTAATGCCATGTATTAGGGTCTCTAGCATTGATCCTATTTTTTCTTCTATGATCTTTATAGTTTTGGGTTTTATATTTAGGTCTTTGATCCATTTTGAATAAGTTTTTGTGTATGGTGTGAGGTATGGATCCTGTTTCATGTTTTTGCAGATGGACGTCCAGTTTTGCCAGCACCATTTGTTAAAAAGACTGTATTTTCCCCATTTGATGGATTTTGGGCCCTTGTCAAAGATCAGGTGACCGTAGGTGGATGGATTTACATCTGAGTTCTCGATTCTGTTCCTTTGGTCAATTATCTGTCTTTGTACCAGCACCAGGCTGTTTTGACTACCATAGCTGTTTGGTAGGTTCTGAGGTCAGGTAGGGAGAATCCTCCTACTTTCTTCTTCTTCTTCAATAGTGCTTTACTTATCCGGGGCCTCTTCCCTTTCCATATAAAGTTAATGATTGTTTTTTCCATCTCTTTAAAGACTGTTGTTGGTATTTGGATCAGGATTGCATTGTATTTGTAGATTGCTTTGGGTAGAATTGTCATTTTCACAATGTTGAGTCTACCTATCTATGAGCATGGTGTGTTTTTCGATTTATGTAGATCTCTTTTGGTTTCTTGCAGTAGTATTTTGTAGTTTTCTTTGCATAGGTCTTTTACATCCCTGGTATTCCTAAGTATTCTATTTTTTTAGGGGCTATTATAAATGGTATTGTTTTCCTGATTTCCTTTTCATCATTCTCTTTATTAATGTATAGGAATCCAATGGATTTTTGTATGTTTATCTTGTATCCTACTACTCTGCTGAATCCTTTGATTAGTTCTAGTAGTTTTCTCATGGAGTCTTTCAGGTTTTCTATGTATAGTATCATATCATCTGCAAATAGGGACAGTTTTACTTCTTTGTAAAACAGTATTACCAATTTGGATGCCCTTTATTTCTTTTTCTTGTCTTGTTGCTCTAGCTAGGACTTCCAATCCATATAGATTTTTAATGAGATTGCATCTATATAGTTTCTTTCTAGGTTAGTGTATATTGCTTCTACCCATTTTAATGGCTTCGGGGTGTTCTATTATATGGAGTTAGGATATTGATTTAAGCATTCCCCTATTGTTGTGCAGTAGGTTGTTTCCTACCTTTTTATATCATAAACAATACTGTGATGAATATGGTGTGCATATATATTTATGGAATTTTCTTATTATTCCTGTAAGATTCTGTCTCAGAAATGGTTCTAGGTCATAAGATCATTGAGACATTTTAGTGCTAATCTATGACACTACTTTTTTCCTCCAAACAGAGTGTCCAGAAGACTATCTTCTATGAGTAGTTTTTTTTTTTTTTTGCCACAAAGTAAAAATTATAAGGTTTTGTTCTTCATGTTTAGTACATCACTGCATAAATAAAACATTATATGCATTTGAAGCTGATGTTGTGATTACAGCGAATGACGAAATGAAAGAAAAATGCAATCCAGGGATGGCAACAAAATTTCATTCTTATGAGCCAAGTCTCATCAGTTGCTAGTGGTTGCTTTGACTGTTATGGTAAGAAGAATTTTGTAAAGAAAAAGGAAGTTGTACTTGATCAGCAGTAATTGTCATAGGTTTATGTGGCGGGAGTTGTGGCCAAGTATTAGCCATCTTTGATATAGAAAATGAGGCTTCAAGATGGATTCTTTATTATGTAATTAAAAAAAAAAGAGAGTACTAATAACCTCACTCCATGGGCTATTCGAATGTTTATTCAACGATGTGTTTGGGATGGAACTATTCTGTCCCTAAAAAGGGATTTATGGAGACATGGACATGGCTCATGAGTCCTATCTCTAGTCTCACTTCTGAATTTTCTTCTTTTTTAAATTAAAAATAAATCCATAACATTGGCAAATCCTGGTCAAACTGATAAAGGTGACATTGATCAATAAAAGTTACTTAGGTGTTGAGAGTTGAATGAGACCAGTGACCTCAAGGGCAGCAGGTAACATCACCTTCCATGGTTTTGCATTATTGGTAGTCCAAGCAACCAGTAGCTAAATTGTTCAACGTTATTGTAAAAGCTTCCTTGAAAGATTGCCATGGAGAAGGCAGAGGAAGGATTTGAGAAGTATTCTCAGATCTCTGAAGAGCTTTTTCCTGTTAGGCTAGATTTGAATTTTAATGATACTGAACACTCTCAAGTCTTTCATTCTAAGAGACAAGATGAGAAAAGAAATGAATTTAGAAATGTGAGGAAGTCAACCTCAACTAAGAGACCTCTAAGCCAAAAATTGCTGCTTCTGGAGAGGTAGTGCAAGGTAACATGCCTTCTACCAACCACATTCATTCTCAAGTGACCATACAATAGAAGTATCTATCTCATTTTCTAGCACAATTTTGGTCTTCTGCTTGAGAAATATTTTGTTGCTTAATAGGAAGGGAAAAGCTTCCAAAGGCTTTATCTAAAGTAAAGAATTATGTCCTTTTATTATTGACAAACGAGATCTTGACACACCTCTTTTGATGCTCATTCAGGCATTCAGAGCAATGTCCCATGGAGAGAGTCGATCAAATCCTACTCTTGTGGGTGGGAGGTGAGGCAATGGAAAATATAGAAAGGGAAAATATGTCTACTCCTCATCAAAGTCAGTTCGGGAAAGTACATATTAGCAAGTATAAGTTCTGCAAGAGATCTTGAATCCACCAATGTTTACCAAGAAATCCGGGATCAGTGCCCCTACAGATTCATGATCTTCTAATGTAGGGGTCAGCAAAGTACAGCAAAGTACAGTATATCTGGCCCACTACCTATTTTTGTATGGTCCACTAATGAAGAGTGTATTTTACATTTTTTAAAAAAATCAAAAGAAGAATAATGTTTCATGGCAAGTAAAAATTATATTAAACTCAAATGTCAGTGTCTATAAATAAGTTTTATTTATTTATTATTTATGTATTGCCTACGGTCACTTTTGTGCTACCACACCAGAATTGAGTAGCTGCAACAGAGACCGTATGGTCCACATAGCCAAAATTATTTACTAACTGACTGTCTACACAGAAAAAAATTGCCCATCTCTATTCTAATACACCTGGTCTGATTGTCAGGTAAGGCAAGGTTGGGCTTGGGTTGTCATACATGGGAACTATCCTCAGCTTCCTCTCCCTAGGGCTCATAAATGTTAAGCTCTTTCGTTCTTCTTTCTCCGCTGCATGGCTCTGTAAGTGTAATAATCTGCATTCTTATTCTAACATAACATTAAAATGTCTTCATATAAGGAATGGTGTATTTTATGGAATTTGAATAGTATTAGTGTCATACGTACTAGATTTCAATATAACAATATGAGAAGTGCACACGTAATTTAACTTTTGTATCACATTAATACCAAGCTACATGATGGCAATATTAAACTAATGTGACAGGATGATGCCAGTGTAAGATGTAAAACTGCTAATATCACAGCAAGTTATTAATGCCTTGCTTTGGACTCCGAAGAACAGTGTGATTAAACTTTCTCAATCTTTTCCAGCCTCAGTTGGAACTCCAGTGACAAAAGAGGATAAATCACCCTGGCAAGTACTCATGCCAGGCTATAACAAGTCTGGCCTTCTAGTTATGGCTCTAGGACATTTCAGAGAAGCCAGAGGCATTCCAGGAAAAGGAAATCTATGACTAAATTAGGGGGTCTGCCTTTGGTCTTGGTGTGGGCAACAAGTAACTTCTTTATTCCTACAATCTCTAACTCTGGTATCCTGGTCCTTCTATTTGTCTTCACTCTTTTTCTCATGCGTCCCACTTTTTGATCTCCACAAAACATCCAACCCAAGCCCAAACTCTCCTTCTTCCCCCAAGCTGACATCTCCTCTTGAGTCATTTCTGTCCCTTTGAAGCCTAAATCAGTCTCTCTTTCTTGTACCACTAGTCTGGACCTCCTTGCCCTCTTGCTTTTCCATCAAACCTGTCTTGAATCCTCCAGTCTTAAGGTTTCTCCACTCTTAACACCTGGGATGTGGATGGGAGATCAAACAACCACAGGGATTGATGCCACCATACACCCATGGTCTTCAAACTCAACTGGGCTCTTAAATAGCCCCACAATTCTATGAGCTCAGCCCCTGACCTCCTCCTTGCACTGGTGTTTTTGTTTTTAACATTCACCTTTCTTTTCAAACCCATTGCACAGAGATTTTCCTCTCATTCTCAGCAGATGTTCTTGCTTCCTACTTCACGGAGGACAAACAACTCCATCCAACAAAGAACTCCCTCAGTCTGCTGAATCCTCAGCTACAAACTTGTCTTTATCAGCCTCAAATCCTTCTCCTTCCCTCCTGTTTGCATGGAAGCATTGTCCTTCCTCCTGTCTAATCTCTCCACCTGTGCCTGGATCCTGTAGTCTCCTGCCTCCTCAGCAGGCACCGTGTTCCATCAGGCCTCCTTTTCCTGTATCCCTAACTTCTCTTCTTTTCTGACTCAGTTCATCAATCTGTCAAGCCTATTCTGTATTAAACAAGCAAGCAAACAAATAGTCCTTATTTGACCTTACATTCTCTTCAGCTTCCTTTCTTTTACGGGTGGAGTATATTTACTTTCTTCCATTATATTCATTTCTTAATCCATCATCTTCTTTATTTTGTCCTCATCCTTTAGCTTAGGTCTCAACTACTCTCAAATGTCCTCCATGCTGCTACATTCCATGGACAGTTTTGAGTCTTTAGCTTATATGAATTTTCTCCTGCATTTGACTGATGACTCTCTTCACTTTGAAATTTCTTCCTTCCTTTATTCCTAAGGTCTTCCTCCCCCACCCTCTCCTGGTTTTCTTCCAACTCTGTATTCCTTCTTTCTCTGACTCTGGCAGAGGCCCCTCTGCTCACTCCTTACATCTTGATGCTCCCCAGTCTGTAAACTTGGCCTTCTCTTCTCCCCATACACACTCTGAAAGACAGCAGCCAACCCCTTGGTCTCAACTACCACTTTTATCCTGTAGTCTCCTTTATTTGCCACTCTAGCTTCTTTGCTGAGTTCCAAACCACATCTCCAAATGCAGCAGGACATCTTTACTTGGGTGTCAGACAGATACCTTAAACTCAGCGTATTCAAAGGCATGCTTCTCAACTTCTCCCAAAATGACTCCTGTGTTTCTGAGCTCATATATCCAACCACCAGAGGCACAAATCTTGCCTGGGCTCTGGCCACATCCTCATGCCCCGCAGCAAGTCTCTAGGTTCTTAATGTCCTTCTTATCTGTCTTTTTCTTTCCATTATTAGCACTATTACCTTAGTGGTGGGTCCTGATCAGTTCTAGTCTAGATTATGCTCAAAACCTCTCAACTAGTCTCTTTCCTTTTCTTTGTTTTTCCCCCTCAAATTTAGTGTCTGCGTTAGTACCTGGATGACCTTACAGAATTGAGGGTAAATCTGATCAGACACCTGTTTAAATCCTTCAATAACCTCCAGTGACTTTCAGGAGAAGGATTAAACTCATTTTGGCACACTTGGCCCCTGCCTGTATCCCCAGTGTCTTCCTCTGCTGTTCCATTCAGAACCTTCTTCCTTGCCTTGTAGAGCTACCTGCAAGTGTTTGTTAGTCTCTTCTTGTTGCAAGGACCTGAGACTCACTCTAGTTACCTCTAAGAAAAGAGGGTTTAGTGAGACTTGTTTACCCAAGGAATCGGATTAGACACAGAAAGTGTTCAGGTGGCTTCTCTGTGCGTGTGTGCTCCATTCTCCTCTCCACCAATTGGCTTCCTCAAAACTTCATAACTTCACTTCACACTTGGGTCCATAATGTCTGCCCTAGCCCTGAGTCTTCCAGCCTCTCAGTTAACTGACCTAGCCTTTGGATTCCCACTTCCTAATTCTGGATGACCCTAATCTGATGGCCTAATTTATCCCTTTAAACCAAGGCCACATCAATATTAGATGCTCCACTTGGGTCAACTGCTCACTCCTTGCCCAGTCAACTGTGGAAGAGTTTGCAGCCTAGTCATATTGATAATAATAATGAATAACATAACATATAACAATAATATAATGTCTATACATCTGTTACATGCTAGGCACTGTTGTAAACACTTTATATACATTAATACCCATTTAATATTCAAAATAACCCTAAGAAGTATGTTCTATTATTACCCTCACCATCTTACTGTTGGGGAAAATAAATCAGAGGGCTAAGTTACCTGCTGAAGATCTCACAACTGGTATGAGGCAGAACCAGGATTCAATCCCAGGTAATTTGGCTCCTAACTCTGTGTTATCATCTGCCACCCTATACTACCTTTGGTGCAGATTCCCTTAGAAGTGCATGCTTGTACGGTGGGGGGGTGGGGGGTGGGGGGAAGGGTATGACCTGAAAATGATCACCACGTTTTGTTCCCCAAGGCATCCTTCTGTTTCTCATCTTTTCACCTTTACATGTGGCTGGTCTCCCAACTTGGAATTCCTTGCCCTCTCTCTAAGTGTAGAAACACTTGGGAATGAATGAACAAATAAATTAGCTGTATAGCCTTGAGCTGGTCACTTTACCTCTCTGGGTCTCTGGTTCTTCATCTGTTAACTGAAGGGACTGGCCTGGAGTCTTCAAATTCTACAATTGTGTAACTTTAAGAAAAGAACAAAAACTGCTCAGAAATCAAAGGTGACAAGGGTACCGTTTTGATATCCCTGTTACCTTGCAGCAGTCAGATTCTCTGTTGTTACACTTAAAGAGAGTATGAGAGTTAGTGAATCCTATAAATGTTTAATGATATGGGTTGCTCCTTAAGTACAATACCCTAGGAAGTGGACCGCTTGCTCAGTACACTGGTTGGGTGCTGATCCCCTTTCTGCAGTAGCTTCGGGTTTGTCTCTAAGCTGGAAACATCTTCTTTTAACTCTGTAGCTTCAGAATTCTGATGACGCCAAATAGTAACTGTATTCACTCAAGACGTGTGTTCTTGTTGAATCAGATCACTCGGTGGGGGGCTGCCAACAATCGTCTATTGTGGTGTAAGGAAAGACAACTTTTACATGAAATTAAATGAAAGTTTACGGGGCCTGAGGTCTTAACTGTAGACTCTCTTTTGTGGCTTTCTGTTTAAGGTATTATTTGTCAGATTTTTATAAGAACATTATTGCTTTAAGAAAAAAAAAATTAAACCCTGAGAAATTACTCTCAGTCTAACGAGTTCTTTTCACTGACTTCAG
Source organism: Dugong dugon (assembly GCA_030035585.1). Taxonomy (NCBI): domain Eukaryota; kingdom Metazoa; phylum Chordata; class Mammalia; order Sirenia; family Dugongidae; genus Dugong; species Dugong dugon. The sequence continues at coordinate 102,220,999 of CM057469.1, read as the reverse complement.
ACATCATTAGGGGAAGGCTATAGCCTAGGGCTGTGCATGAACTTTTTCTTCTAACTGTACACTTTATGTATAATTTAGCTTTCTTGCCTAAATTATTCAAGCAAATAGTGACGGAAAATAATGGAGTTCACTGAAACCTTCCAGAGTATTAAAATAAAACAGTTTTTTATGTTGGCTTAAATTTTTAAGCTTTTTAATCATGAGTTTCAAATGGAATACACATGTCCAGCTTTTCCTCACTTGTACCTTGTGTCTTTTTCAGAAGGAGAGAAGAAAGGAAACTAACTTTAGTAAATAATCCATTAATTAATCACTGGTGCTAATAATGGCTCAGAGATGAAGTACTTGGAAAAAGCCTATCGAGTTGCCAAGGATATGGTCTGCACATATATCCAAAGGTAGAGCCTTCTTTTCTCCGTTTCATGAGAGCAGGGCAGGGCTAAAAATGAGTGGCATGTTTAAAAAGGAGAGCTAGTCTCCTTAGTTTAAATATAAAATTACGGTTGCAGGATTTGTACTCAAATCACCTCAAATTTATTTACTTATTTTTTAAAGAACCAAACACCTGTTCTAAATAATAATGCTTCATCTTTGATGCTCATGGTCTGGAAACCTTATGTTCAGCCTAGATAACCTCGAAGGAAATTTGGAAATCATTGGAAGAATGTGATTTTCTGGCATATTTCATGCAATTCCCCAAGCTGGGAGTGTGGCCCAGGATTAAGAATTCAATCAGGATATTTTGGAATTCCCAAATATCGTTTGTCAATCAGCGATGAGAAACAACGTCTCATTCCACTGAATAAAAGGAAATAGTTATCATGGCGCATTGTCTTTGGAAACAGCAAAGGCAATCATAGCAACTAGGGACAGTGAAGGGAAGTCATCAGCGTGCAGCAAAGAGCTTCATATGTTAGATTCCAAATAGGCAAACGAAAGCTTATGAGTAATATATGGTAAGGGGCGATGGCTAAAGCTCTTTGTAGGGGAAAAAGAATGACCTGGAATAACAGACCTATAAGTTTTATTTATTGACCTGATTAGACACAGGAAAGAATTATCACAAAATCAATTTTCAACACACAGACTAGAACAGGGTATTAGGTAATGAGCTCTATGGCATTATGAAGGCTATTAAAGTCTGCTCCAAGCACCTTATCTCCTCCTAGGATGATGTAAAATACAGTAAGCTAAGGGAAATTAAGAAACACATCCTATATTGCTTTTAATAATATGTTTTATTCTCTCCAATGTGACATTTTAAACACTTATCTAATTTCTAAATTCCAGTTAGAAATCCAATTATTTTACTTTAAGCATTGAGCAGAGAGTCATGAGACTTAGGTTCAAATCTTAGCTCTGCCATTGAGGAATTGTAGGCAAGTTACTTTACCTCTTTGGGTACTGGGTTCCTGATCTGTAATATGAGGGAGTGGGACATAATTATCTCTCACGTCTGAAATTATTTGACTGTTCACCAAGAAATGTCACTTACTGCATGTGTTTGCATAAGGAACGTGTTACTTCATTCTCTAAGTCTTCATTTTCTTATCTGAAAAGGTGGAGATAATACTCTTACTGTCTAGGGTTGTTATGAATATTGAACAAGATAAAGCCTGAGAAGCCCCGTGCCCAGCACCAGTAAGCCTTCAGTAGACGTCAGCCCCTGCTGCCTAAGAGAAGGAGTCGGGATGCCTGGGTTACAATGTCAAGTCTACAACTCACCATCTGGCCTTAGACAGATCCGTTAGCCTTTCTAAGCCAAGATCCTTCTTCAGCCAAAATCATCAGGCCCACACTCTAAAGTCAGTGCTTAGGTGAGTGTTCCTGCATGGTCATTATGCCTTTCACCTTCTAGTCTCTTCCACGCCTTCCTTTGAAGGAGTGTCTCTAACCCGTTCTTCTACTTATTCTTTCGGGATCCACTCCTTTCCCAAGTCCTTAGCTCACATTCAGATTTTAAAAGTAGTCTAACGTCTTAACATGAATGAAACTTATTTCCCTTCACCAAATCTTCTTCTCCCCTGGGCATCTGTCCACGGTAAATTCAGCCTCTACTCACCCACTTGCTCAAGTCAGAAATCTAAACATCATCTCTCTTTCTCTTCACTGCAATTTCCAGTCCATCTATTTACTCTAAGTCCAAAATATACCCCAAATCCAACCATTATCTCTGCCAGCATCTTACACTAAGTCCCCATCTTCTCTTACCTGGTCAAATGCACTAGCCTCCTAGCTGGTCTCCTTGATTCTACCCCTGGATACCTTCACAAGGCAGTCAGAGAGATCCTCTTAAAATATAACACATATATTGTGCTTAAAAACTCTCCAATAGCTTCTCTTTTCACTTAACCAACCTGTTGCTGGTGAGTTGATTCTGACTCATGGCAACCCCATGTGTTGTAGAGTAGAACTATACTCCATAGGGTTTTCATGGTAGATCGCCAGGTCTTTTATTCTAGAAGCCTCAGGGTGGATTAGAACCACCAACACCACCTTTCAGTTTGTAGCAGACTGCTTAATTAACCATCTGCACCACCCAAGGACTCCTATACAAACCCCTTATCATGGACAAGATCTTACAGGATCTGGCCTCTGCCTACCTCTCCTACTTAATCTGATATACCTTTCCCATCCACACACTGCGCTTCAGCTCACTAGCAGTGATGATGACCACAGTCAGAAAGTAACCTAAAGAAGATGGAACAGGACAAATCAGACAGAGCCAAGGTCACACCCTCCTTTCAGATCTCTGTAAAATTAACTTAAGCCCCATAGCTTACGTTCTGTGGAAGACTGAAGCCCTAAGATTTTTGTGAAATTCCATGTTCACTCATTCTTGGTGGTTCTGCTTCCACTGAATTCTTGATCTCATTTGGGCCTTGAAGGTTCTCCAAGTTACTCAGACAGGACTAAGGTCCTTTTCTTTCATTTCCCCCAAAATGTAATCACACAAGTCTATAGTGTGCATATTAGACTCTACTGAAGGTCTGAGTCCACAGAGAGGTTTTATATTACAGGAAGCACTCCAAGTCAAACTGGATGTTACATGCGGGGCTATGAACTAATTCTTTCCAATTTGAACCCCTGCTGACAATTTGCATTTCTACTCCACGTATACTTATTCAGAATCTACATTTTAACAAGATCTCAAGGTGATTGTTATGTGTAATAACTTTTGAGAACCACTGCTCTACTGGTGTTTCTCAGAATTGGTTCCTAACCAGCAGCATTAGCATTGCCTTGGAACTTGTTAGAAATGCAGATTCTCAGAAGGGGTTCGAACTAAATTTAAGCAAAGAAAGATGTCCCTGATCTTGAGAATTCCTGTGCTTCCCAGTCATCATCCACCTGGCCCCAGGCTCTAGCCTCCCGTGCTGTCCATGGGCCCTCTTGCACTGCTCAGCCCACCCCAAATGTCTATTTAGTTCTTACACAAAGCATCAAGCTATATTCATTGTCTCCTTCCAACCAATCTTTAGGCCTCACTTTGCATTTAAGATGATTTATACAGGAAGTTTTCAAGTTTTTGTATTTTTATCTCTTATTTTTCTGATTTTTTTTTTTAATTGTGGTTTAGGTGAAAGTTTACAGAGCAAATCAGTTTTTCATTCAACAAGTTATAAACAAATTGTTTTGTGACATTGGTTGCAATCCCACTGATATGTCAACATTCTCCCTTTCTCCACCCTGGGTTCTCCTTTTCCATTCGTTCACTTTTCTTGTCCCTTCCTACCTTCTCGTCTTTGATTTTGGGCAGGTATTGCCCATTTGGCCTTATATACATGATTGAAATGGGAAGCATGTTCCTCACATGTGTTATTGTTTGTTTTATAGACCTGTCTAATCTTTGGCCGAAGGGTGAACTTCGGGAGTGGTTTCAGTTCTGAGTCAGAAGGGTGTCCAGAGGCCATAGTCCCGGGGTATCCTTCAGCCTCTGTCAGATCAGTAAGTCTGGTCTTTTTTTGTGTGTGAATTTGAATTTTGTTCTACATTCTTTTTTCCCTGCTCTCTCTGGGACCCTCTGTTGTGATCCTTGTCGGAGCGGTCGGGGGTGGTAGCCAGGCACCATCTAGTTGCTCTGGGCTAGTTTTTCATTTTTCGTATCTTCTATTTTGTCTTTAAGTCACTTTTTGCTGCTGACATTGTGCCTACCTCCAGTATTCATCCATTACCCTCTACTTTCCTGATTCTAAGCTAATATTGGTAGAAACTAAAAAATTAGTTCAGATTTTGTCTAAGGTAAATAAACCACATGATTGTCTCAGGAGCTTCAATGCAGGTGCTTGGAAGCAGCATCTTTAGAGCTTTCTTGATCCCTGGTTCTTGGGTAGATTCCAGATCCACAAATCTCAAAGAGTTTTTCCACAGAACAGTGGTTCTAAGACATGTTCAGCATATTACATGAAGAGGGGTCTATGGACAAATAAGTTTTGGAAACATTGGGTTAAGCAGAGTTAAAAAGGAAAAGTTCTTTAAATACAAGGAAGTTCTTTTTTGCAAAATTTCTCAGGGCTATGATGTGCTACTATACTCCCTGTGCATCTGTAACAGGGGCATATATATAGTACACAGGCTCCCAATGGGTCTGATTATCCAGAGACCATATCCCAGAATGATTTGCTTATTAAATACCATTCTACTTTATTGCCAGAGCCAACCAGTTGATTTGCTAATCAATGGGGGATTGTCATTGGATGATAACACTTCTGTATATCACTTGAAGAGGCCAACTAGCAGAGAAATGAGAGCATGAATTCTAGCACCAGACTTCCTGACTTAAAACCCTAACTCTTCTGCTTACCAGCTATGGGATCAGGGACAAGTTACTTAACCTCGCTGTGCCTGTTATCTCATCTATAAAATGGGACTAATAACAGTATCTACCTCAAGGAAGTGTTGAGAGTGTTAAATGAATTCATCTGTATAAAACATTTAGTACAGTGCCTGGCATGGTGTAAATGCTTTGTAAGTGTTAACTAGTTGTCATCAGGTTGATTCCAACTCATGGTGACCCCATGTACGTCAGAGTAGAACTGCGCTCCATAGGGTTTCCAAGGGCTGATTTTTCAGATGTAGATCACCAAGACTCTTTTCCAAGGCACCTCTAGGTGGACTCAAACCTCCAACAGTTAACAGTAGAGTGTTAACCATTTTTATCACCCGGGGACTCCTTGTAAGTGTTAGTTATACTTTTATAATAGTTATCTTTTAAAAGCACCTGCATAACTCCTTAGAGAGATATGATTGGTCATTCCACTCCATCCCCATTGGAGATGCTAAGACGTCTCATCCAACCAAACTAGCTCTCAGTTAAGAGGTGGATCAAGGGAAGTGAGAGTTGATTTCATTCGCCTTGTTTGACCCTCTCCCTGCTTCTAGCCTTGGCCCCCAGATTTCTGTTTCCTTCCTGCTGATCTTCCCAGCTCCCTCCTTCCATCTCTCCCTGTCCTCTCACTGCCTCTCTGCTCAGGCTTTCACCTTCATCCTTATCCCAGATCACACAGGACAAGGCCCTTCTCTGGAGCCCAATAACACACTTCCATCTTTAGTCTTTTCTTAAAAGCTCTTCCCAATCTCATACCTTAATCGACTCCTGATTGCACCCATTTCAGGCAAGCCTCTCCAATTGGAAAAGCTGTTTCTCCTCCTCCTTCAGGTCCACTGGGTGGGGGCAGGGGCTGCCTACCCTTAGCTCCCCATTGCTACTTCCAGACCATGGGCCCCCAGGGTCCCTCAACAAATCCGTTTTTAGAAACTCCATGTGATCTATTTATAATTCCTCTCCAATCTTCTCTATCACTTTCTACACTTACAATTCATTTATTTGTTTAATAAGTATTTATCAAATGTCTACAATACGCCAGGTAGGTAGATTTCAACAGCATGTTCACAGTCTTCCTTCCTAGTTCATTCCCTGTTTTCTTCCTCTGTGCCTTCAGCATCCAAGTGCAAGGCTTTAAATGTACCTTCGCCTCTTCTCTGCATCAGTCATGACTCTATTTTGGCTATGTGCGGCCCACAATGACGTTCTTACTGCCCCTCAGAAGGGGTCCAGATGGCCTCTACTATAGTATTTCTCCTTTCTTCCTCTCTCTGCAACAACTGTACCTGCACTTCAGCCTCATCTTTACCCTAACTTTACCCTTACTCTTGTGTCTATCCTTTTACCCAGCTTGGACCCAGTGGTCAATGTTTCTTTATCTCACCTACTTAGTTTTCCATCTCTGCTTTTGCTGTAGTACCTACAGCAACATCTGCCATCTTGTAAACACTCAGTAAATATTTGTGTAATTGAACTGAATTTAATGCGAGTGGAAAAAGAAAACCAATAATGAGCAAGCCATTTAATAGTCCTCTAAGGTGCTAAACAGAGTATTCCTGGAGTACTTCATTTATTTTGCCCAAAAATCCTCACAACTGGACCAATAAGCAACATCATGATAAATGGGGAAAAGATCAAAGTTGTCAAGGATCTCATTTTATTTGGATCCACAATCAACACTCCTGGAAGCAGCAGTCGAGAAATCAAAAGACGCATCGCATTGGGCAAATCTGTTGCAAAAGACCTCTTTCAAGTGCTGAAAAACAAAGATGTCACCCTGAAGACTTACACATGCACCTGACCCAAGCCATGGTGTTTTCAATTCCCTCTTATGCATAGGAAAGCTGGCAGATGAATAAAGAAGACTGAAGAAGAATTGATGCCTTTGAATTGCGATGTTGGAGAATATTGACTATCCCATGGACTGCCAAAAGAATGGACAAATCTGTCTTGGACGAAGTACAACCAGAATGCTCCTTAGAACCAAGAATGGTGAGACTACCTCTCACATAATTTGGACATGTTGTCAGGAGGGATCAGTCCCTGGAGAAGGAGATCATGCTTGGTAAAGTGGAGGGTCAGTGAAAAAGAGGAAGACCTCAGTGAGATGGACTGACACAGTGACTGCAACGATGGGCTTAAGCATAACAATGATTGTGAGGATGGCGCAGGACCGGGCAGTGTTTCATTCTGTTGTACACAGGGTCGCTATGAGTCAAAATCGACTCGATGACACCTGACAACAACAACATTTTAAGAGGGCCATTGATCAACTCTAGCACGTCCAGGAGTCTACTTTAAATGCTTTGCATCATTTTAATTTCCTTTCTCTCTCTCACTTCTCTTGCAAGTTAGGATCAGACTTCAGAAACTTTTGTATGCTATTTTTTCTTTAACTTAGCATTACACCACAAGCAATTTACTAAGTCATTAAATATTTTTTGAGAATATAATTTTTAATAGTCATACGGTATTCTATCATAGAGCTATACTCAAAATTGTTTGATCAATTTCCATTGGAAAACTGCATTAAAAAAAAAAATCTGTTGCCATTGAGTTGATTCTGATTTCAACTCATAGCAACCCTAGAGAAAACCACATAGGTTATTTCCAATTTTTCAATAAATACACTTAAATATACAATGCGAAGGGGATAGCCCTTTGACTATTTACATAGGATATTATATACAAATACTGAGTTAGAGACTATAAGCATTTTTATGGCTATAAAACGTATGGAAAATACCCTCCAGAACTTCAAGAATCAGTATGTAAGAATGACTGCTTCGTCACATCCTTGTCAACACTGGCTATTTTCACTGCCCATTTGATTCATCAGAAGGAATGTCTCTCCTAGGATTTTTTCTAAATAACAGCTTTACTGAGATAAAATTCACATACCATAAAACTCACCCTGTAAAGTGTACAATTAAGTAGTTTTTAGTACTTCACAGAGTTGTGCAACCATTCCAAAAAAACAAAAACCAAACCCACTGCCGCTGAGTTGATTCCGACTCATAGCAACCCTATCGGACAGAGATGACATACACTGGGTTGCCATGAGTTCGATCAACTTTACAGCAACTTTTTTTTTTCTTCCGAGAGTTTCATACTTTTAACTCTTATATGTGATTCATTTTTTAGGAAGTTTTTTAAAAAACTTATTAATGAAAGATAGCATAAATACAGAAAATGCATAGAAGTATACAATTTTCACAAACTGAGCATTCCCCTGTAGCCAGCACCTAGATCAAGAAACATAACACCACCAGCACCTCAGAATCTTCTTCCTCCTTGCTTACCGTCACACCTCCATTTTCTAAAAGTATCGTGACTTCTAAAAGCATAACTTAAAAAAAAACAAACACAAAAAAACAAGTTGTCAAGTTGATTCTGACTCATAGCGACCCTACAGGGCAGAGTCGAACTGCCCCACAGGGTTTTCAAGGAGTGGCTGGTGGATCCAAACTGCTGACATTTTGGTTAGCAGCTATAGCTCTTAACTACCGCACCACCAGGGCTCCTCAAAAACCATAGCTTAGTTTCTCCTATTTTTACACTCTTCTTGAATGCAATCATACTATATATTCTTGTTACTGTCTTTTTTCTTCAGCTTGAACTTACGTTTATGAGATTTGTACATTATGTCACATGCAGTTGTGGATTACCCATTTTCATTGAAATATAGTATACAATTTCGTGATTACGCCACAATTAATTTATCTATTCTACTGTAGATGGACATTTGTATGGTTTCCAGTTTTTGGCTGTTATGAGTAACGACATTGTGGTGCATGTCTTTTGGTGAATGTACTTATATATTTCTGCTAGGTACATATGTAGGAGTGGCACTGCTGTGTCATAGAGTATGTATGTATTCAGCTTTAGTAAATACTACTAAAAATTTTTCCAAAGAGGTAGGACTAGTTATGACATTTTATAGCTATCGGGGTAAGAGACGGTGGCAGCTAAGCTAGATTGTACCAGTGTAGATAGTTAGAAGTGGATAACATTGGAGGCAGAGTTAACAGGGTTTATTAATGTGGTGTGAGGAAAGAGAGAAATAGAAGATGACTGTTAGATATTTGGTCTGGGCACCTGGGTGACTGGTGGTGTCATTTGCTGAGATGGAAAAGCTTTGGGGATGGAAGGTAGATTTGGTGGGATGGGAATTAATAATTCTCTTTTAGACGTGTTAAGGGTTAAACACCCATTGGACATCAAGCGGAGATGTTGGAGGGGTAATCACAAAAGGGTCAGCCTGGGCATATACGTTTGAAAGTCATCAGGGTATAGACCGGTATTCAAATCCATGAAATTGGATGAACTTAACTAACAACAGAGTGGAACTGAGAGAAAAAAACAATAACATTTAATTATCAGAAAGAGAACGAAAAGCTGGCAAAGGAAATTAGAGAACACCTGTCAGTTTATCAAGGTGAGAAGAAAGCCAGGTGAGTGGGAATTTCATAGAGAGAGAAAAACAAATAATTGAGGAGAGCTGAGTCTACACTATACAATACTAGATAAAAGTGTCAGTTAATTAGTTAATATGCTGCAATTGCAAATACACAGTTATAACTACAGTAAACACCAGGTTAGTTCTGTTATTAACACCCCTTCTCTCCTGACCAGGCTGTAGAGAAGCATAGGGATCAGAAGCCCTGGCCTAGTCCTCTTATATTTTCCCCTTTCTGCTTTGCTAAATCATACTTTGACAATTCAAGTGGGTTCACGGGAAAAGAATCACTTTTAAGTATTAGAACTGACAGGCTAATGACACAGAGCTCTCTATCCTTCTAGGAGTAACTGCTCATTATTTGGTCTCTAAAGCAAAGAGACACAAACTTCATCATTTCAACTATTCCAGTCATCTGCTTCTCCTTGTGTTTCTGCATTAAATTGAATATAAACCCTTTAAGGATATATATTTGAATTCCTGATACCTCAGTAAATATACGCAAATCAGGAGTTAACTTAGGGTTTATCTTAACCACTGGAAAATTCCTGTTCGAGTATTTTTTCTTTGGACTACATTTTAGATAATAATGTGGAAAGATTAAAAAGACAAACTGAGTGAGTGATTGGGAAAAACGGGAGATATAACTAAAATGAGATGAAATTCATTCCAACAATTACTCCTAAAGATCTTTTGATTTTACTTTTTTATAATGCAGTGGTTTTTAGTTTAATCACAGCTGTCCAGCCATCACCATTATTTAATTTCAGGGCATTTCATCACCCCAAAAAGAAACTCTGTGCCCAATAGCCGTCATTCTTGCATTCTGTGTGCTGTCTTTTCACTGTTTTGATGGTTTCATTTGAAGCACAAAAGTTTTTAATATATATGTAGTCCAAAGTATCAATTTTTCTCTTGTTGCTGGTGCTTTTGATGTCATATCTAAGAAACCACTGCATAATCCAAGGTCATGAAAATTTAAGCCTATGTTTTCTCCCAAGAGTGTTATAGTTTAAGCCCTTAAATTTAAGTCTTTGGTCCATTTTGAGCTAATTTTTATATATGGCGTGATGTAGGAGTCCCGCTTCATTCTTTTGCATGTGGATACCCAGCTGGCCCAGCACTGCTTGTTGAAAATACTATTCTTTCCTCTTTTGAATTATCTGGCCCTCTTTTAAAATAGCAATTGACCACAAATGTAAGAGTTTATAGTTGGACTTTCAATTCTATTCCAATGAAATATATGCCTATCTTTATGCCAGTAGCACACTGTCTTGATTACTGTAGCTTTGTAGTACGTTTTGAAAATGGGAAATGTGAGTCCTCCAGATTTTTCTTCTTTTTCAAGATTGTTTGGCTATTCTGGGTCCTCTGCATTTCCATATAAATTTTAGGGTCAGCTTGTCTTTTTGAAAAAAAGGCAGCTAAGTAAAATACCTAGGTATAAGTTTAACCAGAAAGGTGAAAGACTTGTACGCTGAAAACTATAAAACCTTGCTGAAGGAAATGAAAGAAGGCCTAAATAAATGGGAAGCCATCATGTGTTCATGGATTGGACTTAATATTGTTAAAAAATGTGAATACTACCCAAAACTATCTATAGACTCAATGTAATCCCTATCGAATACAAACAGCCTTTTTTGAAGAAATGGAAAAGTCAATCTTCAAATTCATACAGAATTGCAAGGGGACATGAATAGCCAAAACAATCTTGAAAAAGAAGAACAAAGTAGGAGGACTTACACTTCCTGATTTCAAAACATACTGTAAAGCTACAGTAATCAGAACAGTCTGGTACTGGTATAAGGATAGACGTATAGATCAACAAAAGACAAAATAGATAAATTGGGCTTTGTCAAAATTTACAAACTTTGTGCATCAAAGGATGTTATCAACAAAGTGAAGAGATAACCTACAGAATAGGATAATATATGCAAATCATATATCTGATAAGGGTTTAATATCCAGAATATATAAAGAACTCCTACAACTTAACAACAAAAAAATGAACAACTCAATCAAAAAATGAGCAAGAGACTTGAATAGACATTTCGCCAAAGAAGGTATACAAATGAGCAACAAGCACATGAAAAGATGATCAATGGCATTAATCAATAGGGGAATGCAAATCAAAACCCAAATGAGATTCCACTTTACCCGCACTACGACAGCTATTATCATAAAAATGGAAAATGACAAGTGTTAGCAAGGATGTAGAGAAACTGGAACCCTCATCCATCACTGGTGGGAATATTAAATGGTGTAGCATTATGGAAAACTGTTTGGCAGTTCCTTAAAAAGTTAAACGCAGAATTACCCTATGACCCATAGATTTCACACTCCTAGGTATACACCTAAAAGCATTGAAAACAGGGACTCAGACAGATACTTGTACACCCGTGTTCATTGCATTATTACTCACAACAGCCTAAAGGTGGAAACAACTGAAGTGTCTATCGACAGTTGAATGGATAAAGAAAAATGGGGTTAAATTCATACAATGGAATATTATTCAACCCTAAAAATAAATGAAGTTCTGATACATGCTACAACATGAATGAACCTTGAAAACATTATGCTAGTTTAAATAAGACAGGCACAAAAAGACAAATATTGTATGGTCCCACTTATATAAAATATCTAGAATAGGCAAATGCACAGAGACCAAGGTTTATTAGTAGTGGTCACCAGCGGGTAAGTGGAGGGGGAAATGGGCAGTTATTAATTAAGGGATATTAAGTTTCTGTGAAGGGTGATGAAGAAAATGTGGACGTGGATGGTGGTGATGGTGACACAATACGGTGAATGTAATTAATGTCACTGAATTGTACGTGTAAAAATGGTTAAAATGTCAAATGTTTGTTATATACATTTTGCAATAATTTTTTAAAAGCAGTTGGAAATTCGATAGGCATTGTGTTGAATCTGTAGATTCATGGGGAGGGTATTGCCATAGTAACAATTTTAAGTTTCCAATCCATGATTATGAGCCATTATACTAGTTTCCTGCTAGTACTGTAACAAATCACCACAAACTTAGCAACTTAAAACAACGCAAATTTACCATCTTAAACAATTCTGGAGGTCCGAAGTCTGAAAATGGGTCTCACTGGGCTAAAAGCAAGATGTTAGCAGGTCTCTGTTCCTTCCGCAGACGCCAAAGGAGAATCCACTTCTTTGCCTTTTCCAGGCTCTAGAGGCTGCCTGCGTTCTTTGCCTCTGCCCCTTTCCATCCTCCGATCTAGCAATCGCATCCCTCTGACCTCCGCTTCCACTGTCACACCTCCTTCTCTGACGCTTTCGCTCTGTCTTTCACTTATAACGACCCTGTGGTTGCATTGGTTACACCCAGACAATCCAGGGTAAGCTTCCCGTGGAGATTCTTAATTCAATGACACTTTCAAAGTTCCTCTGCAATGTAAGTTAACATGTTCACAGGTTCCGAGGAGCAGGATATGGACATCTTCGGGGACCGTTTTTCTGTCAACCACAGATGTCTTTCCATTCACTGAGGTCTTCTTTAGTTTCTTTCAGCAATGTTTTGTAGTTTTCAGTGTACAAGTCTTGCACTTCTTTTGTTAAATTTATTCCTACATATTTTATTCTTTTTTTGATTCTATTGTAAATGAAATTAATTTCTTAATCTCAGTTTTGAATTGTTCACAGTTAGTGCATAAAAATATAATTGATTTTTGATATTAACCTTGTATCCTGCAACCTTGTTGAACTCATTGATTAGCGCTAATTGCTTTTTGTGGATTCCGCAAGGATTTTCTATATACATGATGATAGCATCTGCCAATAGAGATAGTTTTTCTTCTTCCTTTCCAATACGAATGCATTTTTTCTTGCTTAATTACCCTGGCTAGAACCTCTGATGAATGATGGAGTGCATCCTTGTATATTCTTGTGTCTTAAAAACTTCTCAGGATTAATCTATAATATAGCAAATATCAGTAGGTATAACCCAAATAAACAAAAGCTCTTTGGGGTCCCCAATTTTTAAGTGTGTAGAAAGAGTCCTAAGGTCAAAAAGTTTGAAAACAGCTACCTTTAAATCCATAAATGATTACCTATGTCTCCAGCTAGCCCGTGAATATATGAAAGTTCATCGGAAAGTCACAGAGATGATTAAAAGTTAGAAAGTCAGATTTATGAGGAGAGGTGGAAGGAATTGGGATTGATCAGCCCGGAGAAGAGAAGCTAGAGAGATGCCTTAATAATGATCTTCAGGTATGTGAAGGGTTGACATACAGAACAAGAAGAAATTGGCTTAAAAGTGCAGTGTGTGAGATTTAAACTGCAGATAAAGAGGGCTTCTCTGACAGGGGTTGTTAAACAGCAGAGTGGGTGACTGACGGGGCTTGTGGAATCTCCTCCTCTGGAGGTCTTTTAAAACAGGATAGATTTCCATCTGTCTGGGATGATTTAAATGTGGCCGTGCCAGAAAGCTGGGGGGATGGACCAGATGATGTTTTGGGCTCCCCTTCCACCCCTGGGTTCTATAATTAACTCGATGAAAGGAGCTGTGGCGATTTGCAGTGAAGGGTTTAGACAGGAATGTGCTTGCTGATCTCAGGATAGGTCCTGTGTGGGAAAGGCAGAGGTTTTGCTTCATAGCTGGTGGTGATCCCGGACCATCCAGCAAAATGATTGATCCCCAGAGAAGTCCATTTCAGGTCACAGTTAGAAGAATGGGGCCCTAGCTCCCAGTTAAACCTTCCTCATTGTCTAGGAACAGTGAGAAAAGGAATTTGGTAGATTGATTTTAGTCAGCCCAGGTGGGACTGGGAAAATTTCAAATATTAGATGTAGGCGTTTGGGCATGGAACGTTCATAATTCTAAAGGAGAAAAAAATTAAAATATAATCCTTAGTTCTATAAAAGAACCAACGGTAGAAAATCTGAACTGAAAGTCTAAGAATAATGCTCTTCGAAGACGCTCTAAATTTTACCGGGTGTGGATGCTTTGTTTTCTCTTGCAGAATTAGTGGAATTTCACTGCTTCCAGTTTTCCAAGTCATTTTACATTTAGTAGATTAGAGGATTGACGTGCCCCCCCCCCCCCCCCCCCGCCCCGACAGCGCGCTGGGGCAGAGATCCAGAGAATCTGCCAAATTCCAAGGTAGTTTGTTTCCATTGCTTATCGCTTGAATTTCCCTGAATGATGTGCCTGGGCCAAACAAGAGGAAGGAAAGAAATGTGAATTTGCTAGGGTTCCTATTGGATCCTGACATTAGGGACAACGCAGAGGAAATCAGTGGAACCATCTGGGATAATGAACTGGATTCGAGAACATGAATGAGATTCTATCTAAATGAAGACCCAATCATCATGGTCTATGTTGACATTTAAGAAACATTTGGATTGAATATTATCTTGGCTAGGGCTGATTGATAGAAAGCAGAGAAAGAAGACAGGACAGGGAAGACCCCCTTGGGTGCTTTTAGAGACTGCAGGGTAGTTTGATCAGATATCATTCAGGAAAACAACCCTGGCAGATAGCAGATAACCCCATTGTGGGAAATGATTACCAGGCCCTATCTATCTCAAAAAAATTCTAAGAGGCTACTGACCTCTCTTTTGACAAAGCCTTGGTGTTGAATGAGATGGAAAGACCAAGCCTGGGGCAACATGGTAAATATACATTCTGTCCCATAGAAAAGGAAGGTGGGAGAATTGCGTAGACGCTATAAGACAACAATCTTCTGTGATTTTTAAAATCAGTGTGGTGTAAATACTGAATTAAAAGAAAGTATCTTCCACTCTTATTTTGTGGCTCAAATCCATGCCTATTGATGTGTGTGTGTGTGTGTGTGTGTGTGTGTGTGAGAGAGAGAGAGAGAGAGAGAGAGAGAGAGAGAGAGAGAGAACGAGAGAAAGAAAGAAAGGAAAGGAATTCCTGGTTTTAGAAATCATAAAGTTAACCTAGGAAAAGCATTATACCCCAATATTTTACAGATGGGTTTTAAAATGATTTGGATAATGTTCCCATTTCTTCTAACCACTCTTGCAGCTAAGCCAGCTAAAATAATGTGAGGTAATGGCAAACTGCTGGATAAAAGCTATCACCTTTGTGGATTAGGAAGGATTTTTTTTTCTTCTTGGGTCCAGCAAACTTGTGATCATGAAGATGTGAATGAGCCTTTGTGATTAGAAAAGAGAGAAGTAGCTGCTTTGCTTGTGTTCTTAAAAAAGCTTCATTCTAAACCAATCAATGGTAGCCCCTGCTAGAGGCTACACCTGTGCATTACGGAACTCCATAGTTGGGTACTTTGACCATCCCTCCATTTACCCAGATTGTCCTTGAAGTGGTTGTCTTTGCCCGTTGTACTCTTCTTCTCGACTCCCCCGATGTTTTCCAGCCAGTTTTTCTCATTTTCCAAGTTTTTGTTGTTGTTAGGTGCTGTCGAGTCAGTTCCGACTCATAGCGACCCCTATGTACAACAGAATGAAACACTGCCCAGTCCCATGCCACCCCCACAGTCATTGCTATGTTTGAGCCCATTGTTGCAGCCACTGTGTCAATCCATCTCTTTGAGGGTCTTCCTCTTTTTCACTGACCCTCTACTTTACCAAGACGGATGTCCTTCTCCAGGGACCAGTCCCTCCTGATAACGTGTCCAAAGTGTGTGAGACAAAGTCTTGTTATCTTCCCTTCCAAGGAACATTTTGGCTGTACTTCTTCCAAGAGAAATTTGTTCATTTTTTTCTGGCAGTCCATGGAATAGTCAATATTCTTTATCAACACCATTATTCAGAGGCATCAATTCTTCTTTAGTCTTTCTTATTCATTGTCCAGCTTTTGCGTGCGTATAAGGTGATTGAAAATACCCTGGCTTGGGTCAGGCGCACCTTAGTCCTCAAGGTGACATCTTTGCTTTAAAGAGGTCTTTTACAGCAGATTTGCCAAATGCAATGTGTCTTTTGATTTCTTGACTGCTGCTTCCATGGGAGTTGATTATGGATCCAAGTAAAATGAAATCCTTGACAACTTCAATCTTTTCTCTCTTTATCACGATGTTGCTTATTGGTCCAGTTGTGAGGATTTTTGTTTTCTTTGTGTGGGGGTGTAATCCATACTGAAGGCTGTAGTCTTTGATCTTCATCAGTAAGTGCTCCAAGTCCTTTTTGCTTTCAGCAAGCAAGGTTGTGTCATCTGTAGATTGTTGTTAATGAGCCTTCCTCCAATCTTGATGCTGCATTCTTCTTCATATAGTCCAACTTCTCTGATTATTTGTTCAGCATACAGATTGAATAAGATACAACCCTGACACACACGTTTCTCAGTTTTAAACCACACAGTATCCCCTTATTCTGTTCAAACGACTGCCTCTTGGTCTATATACAGGTTCTACATGAGCACAATTAAGTGTTCTGGAATTCTCATTCTTCTTAATGTTATCCATAATTTGTTATGATCCACAGAGTTGAATGCCTTTGTGCAGTCAATAAAACACAGGTCAACATCTTTCTGGTATTCTCTGCTTTCAGCCAGCATCCATCTGACAACAACAATGATAATCCCTCTTTCCACGTCCTCTTCTGAATCCAGCTTGAAATTCTGGTAGTTCCCTGACAGTGTACTGCTACAACTGTTTTTGAATTATCTTCAGCAAAATTTTACGTTTCCAAGACTCAGCTCTTATTCCACTGTGGCCTCCATAACTTCTCAGAGCCCCACCCACTCCCTGAAGAGCTCCTTTACTAACCTAAAGGTTGGTGGTGTGAATCTACTCACCTCAGAAAAAAGACCTGGTGATCTACTTCTGAAAAATCAGCCACTGAAAACCCTAGGTAGCACAGTTCTACCCTGACACGTGTGGGGTCTCCATGAGTTGGAATTAACTCGACCACAACTGGTGGTAGTGGTAGGACCAGAGTTATTTATATATATGACTGTCTTCGTCATTTAATTGTATGCTCCCGTATGGCAGGGGCTAAGTTATTTTTTCAGACTCAGCCTTATACCTAGTAGTTGCTCAGTTATTGTTGAATTTGATTAAGTACGTCTTTTTCAGAAAAGGAACCAGATTCAGATGCTACTTGTGCATCTCACTTACGAATTGTACTTATTAGCACTAAATATTCAGTACAACAACACAACTTATGAATTCAAAAATAGGAGTCATAGGAAAACTCATTTCTACCTGCACATTTATTCAAATATTTATAATTCAATAGGACAGTAACTAAAAGAATGCATGTACATATGTTCATGTATGAATGTAAATAATGTCTATCTACATTTTAGTTTTACAGCCACAAACCACACATCAAGAACCGCTAGAACTAAACAAAACATTTAAAACGCCCAATTAAAATCATTGCCAATAATGTCAATGGATTTTCATAAGAAAAACAAAACAAGGAGGGATAGAACAGCAAGTGGAATGAGCACTCACTCTTCCCAATACAATTTTCTTCTTTTTATAAAGATATTGTGATATATTTTCAAACACTGATGTATTTTCTAATTTTTTACACTGAGTGGCCTATGGAAAGACATATGTAAAGATGACATCTAAAAAGTAATAAAGTCATTGTTTTTCTTATTTTTTCTCTGTGCTGTAGGTGGGAAAAGTTAAACAAATTGTTTTCGAGGAAAGAACATGACATTTCCACAGATGGGTACTTTCCAGGACAAACATAAATTGCAGAGCAAATAACTTTTCTTTTTCATCAGAAGTGGTCTCTGAAGTGTGCCCAGCAGACTTTAAAATGATAAAAAACGCGAAAACACTGAATAATTATTGTCGGAGGAGACATAATTGTTTTTAAGTTCTTCATCACTCACGTGTTTATTCTCTCTCTTTCTAATTCCTCCACCAAATTCCTTTTTGGAATCAAGTTTCAAATGGGAATTAATTTCTGCTCTGTGTGGATTTAGATGTGCAAGTGCATCTTGCATGATATTTTTTAGAGCTTCCTTTGAGAGATTTATTTTTGTAAAATTTCGTTTTACTTGGTGGCATTTTTTTTTTTTTTTTTTAGTGGTAATAATCAGTCATTCTAATCCCTATATTTTAATGTATGGAACCAGCAGCCCGGAGCAGATGTCACAGCTTGGCAGTGGCAGAAGCAGGACAGAATCTTGGGCTCTTACATCTCACTTCAAGAAAATAATATTTCACATTAATTTGCTTATTTATCAGCAAAATTATGCTCTTTGCATAAACCCTATCGATCACAATTTTAGTGAGATATGTAGAATCTGTGATCTACTAAACATATGCTCTAGAAAGATTGACTGAAAATCATTGTTCATTTTGTCCTTCAGTTCTCTAAAATGTCCTGGGGAGAATAACTTTCATCCCTGATACGAGTAGGATTCTCAATGCAGATTGGACTCCAAGTGGGGTTAGACCACAACGAAGTGTGTTGAAAGCCATTAACAAGAGCATGGCTCTGCGCTGATTTGCTTTATGGTATATTTCATGCTGTTCATGCACAGTAGGTAATACACATGGATTCAGCATAAATTTCATTTTGCACATTAAGTAAAGTGCAATAGATAAATTATGCCTGAAGAGGAGCCACCAGCTGCTGTAGCCACTTCAACTAATGCACCCGGAGGTGCCTGAGCACATCACTTGTGTCGAACCACTAATGCATCCTGGCTATCTACATAGATACATTTGCTGTGTGGAGCCAAGAGTAGCCTCCTGGCTTTCAAGGAGGGGCTGGGGAAGGGAACAGGTCCAGCTTCCTGGGGCTGAGCTGCTCCCCTGGGCTCTGGAGAGTACTTTGCCATGCCTGGCCTCATCCAAGGGCTTGGTGGAAGGGTCCTAGACAGGATTTTCCCACGACCTGGGGAAGTGAGAAGGAGGGGGAGTGACCTCAGACAGACAGCTTAGCTGGAGGATCCAGAGTCCATATGAAATGGGCATCCCACTGAGGATTCAGAAATCAGAAAGGATGCATTACTGCAAAGATGGCTGAATTAGAGCTGCTGGGGGAACACTTACTTTTGAATTTCCTGGCATCCTTGGAACTCATTTCTCAACCTTAATGTTCACTTTATGGTCACTTTTTTGTATTTAATACATCTACATCTCATACAGGGAATTGAGGCAGAACCCTCTGAGGGCTTTAAGGGAGAAAACAGATCTCCAGTCTCTGGCAGGATTCATTCCTGTGGCCAGGAAGGGTGATGACATGCTTTAAGTTATTTGAGATGAGTAAGCAGTTAGACGTTCCATTGGAAATGTGGCTCCGATTGTTTTCAGCCAAACCCTGATAATGGAAGTTTCATCCTCTTGGCCATCCTCTCCTGGGGCCCCCGTGACTGCACCTGTTCCAGGCTTGTGCACTTTCCCACAAGATCCGGCATGATGCCTCATTGCCGCCTGTCAGTGTGTCTTTCTGCCCATCAAAAGCACCCTGCAAGGACTGGTTTCTCATAATGGCCAATTTACCACACCCTTATTCTAGGGTGAATGGACTCCATCTGGAGCTGCTGAATCTTAGCAAAGGAAGCACGGTCACAAGGGGGCCTGTGACAAGGGCAGGCTGCACAATGACAGAGCAAGAGCAGTAACGATTTGCCATGTACCATGCCCTGTGCTAAGTCCTGTACTTGTATCATCTTATCTAAATTCTCACGGAAACCCTGTTCTCATTTTCATTTTCAGGAGGAGCAAACAGAGGGTTTGAAACTCTGAGTTACTTACCTCAGGGCAGATGCAGCTGGGAAGATGCAGAGCCAGTCTTCAAACCTATATTGCTGCATTTAGTGTCTTAATCTTCACTTTATAACACATTATACTGCACTCTAGGACACTTTGCTTTTGAGTTAACTGTGATCCCCTCCCCCGTAAAATAACATAGGTTTTCTTCAACTCATTTATTTTTTTTACAGATAATGCTGATCACCCTGTCTTTACATGGAAACTTGTCTTGAAAGGAAACAAAAGCACTATCTTCATAGAGCAAGTCCATTCATGATGAATTATTTCTGTTTCCTCGGATGTTCCAGAGAAAGATTCTGAGATAGGAGAGAAGGTATCCTTACTACTCATTAGTTAGTTGACTGATTACAGAGATCAACCTCACCCTGGAGGTTTCTAATGTTTCTTCTAGAAGAAGGACCTAAGTCACAAGAGTAATGGATTGCTGGTTCCCTATAGTCCCTTTCTTGGGTTCCATTAGAGGAGAGGGATCTAGGAGGGACTCTTCCAGTGGTATGTTAGAGTTGGTTCACACCAGCACAAAACTCTTTACAACATATAAAGCATTATTCATGTGTTGAGTTTCAGCAACATTGAAATTAGGCATTATTCACCAGAACAAATAGAAGATGTTTCAATGTTAACGTCAATGTCTCATACTGAAAGTGGGAGTATGTTGGTAGAGTGCCCCAAAACTTTTCCTCGATACAGCCATGTTTTACACAGGTAAGAGAAGCAGATACTAAGGACTTCAATGAAGAAAGAAGGTACATATTCTTTGGCAGAGAGTATTGCTTTGGACAGAAATGTTCTTCATCAATGACTATTTCTATTCTGGATCCAGTTTGCACTGAGTAGGATCAAAGTGGCCGTGAATTGTGCATTAGATTCTCAGGGTTCCATGATTAACTTTACCTGAAGTTCTCTAGTGGATCCTGACACATCATTTAACCCATCTGCATTTCAATTGCCTGGTGTACATGCATTTCATCTAGGGCTCGGTGGTTGCAAGCAACAGAACTTAAGCAGAAAAGGAATTTACTAGACGTTTATTGGATGGCTCACAGAACTGACAAGAAGGTGGAAAAACGAGGCTCTGAGAAGGTCTGGAACCAGGGCATTAGCATGAAGCAGCCACTTTCTTGGTGGTGTGCCACTAGTAGGAAGGAATCAGCCACATCTATGTTTTTTCCACCTGTTATTTCAGTCAGCTTAAGATTCAGCATCCTGAGGGGAGAAAGTCAGACTGGTCCTGCTAGGAATTTGGGACAGATGGGAACAGAGCAAAAGGGAAATCAGGATGCATTACCAGAATATTGAGAAATACACACAGCGTGGTCAACCTCTACCTCCCTCAATTCCACTACAACATGCAATGAATGGAAAAGACTAGAAACTATTGCTTAGTTCAAAACAAATAATTGTAAAGGGATTTGAACTTCTGTGATAAAGTTCTGAAAAACCCTTTTATTCATGTGATGTGTCACATAGTTTTGGCCAGGTTTTTGTTTTCACTTTGAAGCTAATAAGTGTAAGGGTCAAGTTTGTAGCTCATTTATGGAAGAAGTCTATGAGCTTATTTAAGGTCTCTGCCTGATTCCATTTTATGCCTTTACTCTAGTATTTGCTTTTTTGCTTTTTGCCTACTTCTAATTTATGTTGTGCAGCTATATTTTGTTCTCCTAAGCCACCTAGAATCCTTTTTACAACAAGGCAGAGTATAAATAAATAGATAAATGCGATCATAGGATTTTTTCTGTTTCTAATATCCTATTGTGCTCATTCAGAAAAACTGAGCATCCAAGTGAACAGAATATGTTCTTTTAAATTCAAATATAATGTCAGAGTTACCCTGTCTTGACTGATACTTAATCAAAACATACAGTTGCTTCTTTTTTTTTTTTTATATTTTATTGTACTTCAGGTGAAGGCTTACAGAACAAATAGTTTCTCATGATACAGTAGTACACATGTTGTTTTATGACATTGGTTAACAACCCCACAACATATTAAGCCTCTAAATTCTCAAACTTTTTTTTTTTTTTTTGATGAAAATACAGATAGCCAAAGATACACCGTTTCAAAAATTTCTACATTCACAGTTCAGTGACACTGACTACGCTTGGAAAACTGTGCTGTTATTCTCACTTAAGATGAAGGCTTACAGAACAAAATAGTTTCTCATTTAACAGTTACTATACATGTTGCCCTATGACAATGGTTAACAATCTCACAACACATCAAGAATATCCTTACTCTACCTTGTGTTCCCTATCACCAGGGGAGTTCCTTGTCACTGGACTACTGTACCTCATTAGTCTCATTTGTTTTTTTTTTTTTTTTTTTTAACACCATTTCAAAACTTTTTACTTACACATTTAAGTGATATTGACTATGCTCTTCCAATTGTGCTGCCATTCTCGCCCAAGATGAAGGCTTACAGGACAAAACAGCCTCCCATTTAATAGTTACTACAAATGTTGCCCTATAACAGTGGTCAACAATCTCACAACACATCGACAGTGTCCTTACTCGATTTGTGTTCCTTATCATCAGTTTCCTACTCCCCCTCTGCCTTCTGACCTTTGTCACCGGACTCCTGTACCTCGTTAGTCCCATTTAGTTTTACTGGGCTGTCCACTCCCAGGCTTAACATTGAACCTCAAAGGTAACTTCACCTCTGAGCTGAAAGGGTGTCTGGGGGCCACACTCTTGAGGTTTCTCCAGTATTCTTTAGGCCAGTAAATCTGGTCTTTTTTTTTTTTTTTTTTTTTTGTGGGGGGGTGTTAAAATTATGCTCTACATCCTTCTCCAGCTCTGTCCAGAACCCTCTGTTGTGATCCTGGTCAGAGCAGTCAGTGGTGGTAGCCGGGCACCATCTAGCTGTACTGGACTCAGTCCGGTGGAGGCCTTGGTAGCTGTGGACAATTAGTCCTTTGGACTAATCTTTTCATTGTATCCTGTTCTCTTCATTCTCCCTTGCTCCCGAAGGGATGAGACCAGTGGAGTATCTTAGATGGCCGCTCATAGGCTTTTAAGACCCCAGACACTACTCACCAAGGTAGAATGTAGAGCATTATCTTTATTAGTAGTGTCATGCCAATTTAGCTAGATGTTCCCCAAGACCATGGTCCCCAGAGCCCTCCGTCCAACAACTCAGTCCCTCTGGGGGTTTGGATGTGTCTATAGGGCCTCCATGACCTTTCCTTGTGCAGGTTGTGTTAGTTTCCCCAGTACTGTGTACTATCTCACCTCTCACCCAAGGTACCATTTATCTATTGCCTATTTAGTATTCCCCCCCATCGCTGGTAACCAACAAGGATTGTTACATTTTGCATGTGAATTTTTTCATGGGTTTTTACAATAGAGGTCTCATACAATATTTGTCCTTTTGTAATTGACTTATTTCACTCAGCATAATGTCCTCCAGTTTCATCCATGTTATGAGATGGTTCACCGATTCATTGTTGTTCTTTCTCGTTGCATAGTACTCCATTGTGTGTATGTACCATAGTTTGTGTATCCATTCATCTGTTGATGGACATCGAGGTTGTTTCCATCGTTTTGCTATTGTGAACAATGCTGCCACGAACATAGGTGTGCATATGTCTATTCGAGTGATGACTCTTATTTCTCTAGGATATATTCCTAGGAGTGGGATTGCTGGATCGAATGGTATGTCTATTTCTAGCTTTCTGAGGAAACGCCATATCATTTTCCAAAATGGTTGTATCATTTTGCATTCCCACCAGCAGTACATAAGAGTTCCCATCTCCCCGCAGCCCCTCCAACATTTGTTATTTCCAGTATTTTTGATTCGTGCCAGTAATGCCGGGGTGAGATGGTATCTCATTGTGGTTTTAATTTGCATTTCTCTAATGGCTAGTGATCGCGAGCATTTCCTCATGTGTCTCTTGGCCATTTGAATGTCTTCCTTGGTGAAGTGTCTGTTCATTTCCTTTGCCCATTTTTTGATAGGATTGTTTGTCTTTTTGTTGTAGAGGTGTTGGATTTTCTTGTAGATTATGGAGATTAGACCTTTGTCTGACTTGTACTGTCCAAAAATTTTTTCCCAGTCTATAGTCTTTTGACTCTTTTGGTGAAGTCTTTTGAAGAGCATAGATGTTTGATTTTTAGAAGATCCCAGTTATCTAGTTTATCTGTTGGGTTTTTTGTGTTGATGTTTATGGTTTGTATCCTGTTAATGCCATGTATTAAGGCCTGAAGTGTTGGTCCTATTTTTTCTTCTATGAATTTTATAGTTTGAGGCTTTATATTCAGGTCTCTGATCCATTTTGAAGTAGTTTTTGTATATGGTGTGAGGTATGGGTCCTGTTTCATTTTTTTGCAGATGGATATCCAGTTTTGCCAGCACCATTTGTTAAAAAGACTGTCCTTTCCCCATTTGATGGACTTTGGGCCCTTGTCGAGGATCAGGTGACTGTAGGTGGATGGGTTTACATCTGGGTTCTCAATTCTGTTCCATTGGTCAATCTCTCTGTTGTTGTACCAGTACCAGGCTGTTTTGAGTACTGTAGCAGTATAGTAGGTTCTCAAGTCAGGTAGTGTGAGTCCTCCAACTTTATTCTTCTTCTTCAGTAGTGCTTTACTTATTTGGGGTTTGTTCCCTTTCCATATGAAGTTAATAATTAGTTTTTCCATCTCTTTGAAGAATGTTGTTGGTATTTGTCTCGGGATTGCATTGTATTTGTAAATTGCTTTAGGTAGAATTGCCATTTTCACAATGTTGAGTCTGCCTATCCATGAGCATGGTATGTTTTTCCATTTATGTAGATCCCTTTGGGTTTCATGCAGCAGTGTTTTGTAGTTTTCTTTGTATAGGTCTTTTACATTCCTGGTCAGATTTATTCCTAAGTATTTTATCTTTTTAGGGGCTATTGAAAATGGTATTGATTTCCTGATCTCCTTTTCATCGTTCTCTTTACTGGTGTATAGGAATCCAACTGATTTTTGAATGTTTATCTTGTATCGTGCTACTCTGCTGAATCTTTCTATTAGTTCTAGTAGATTTCTTGTGGAGTCTTTAGGGTTTTCTATGTATAGTATCATATCATCTGCAAACAGGGACAGTTTAACTTCTTCATCACCAATTTGGATGCCCTTTATTTCTTTGTCTTGCCTTATTGCTCTAGCTAGAACTTCCAGCACAATGTTAAGAAGGAGTGGTGATAAAGGGCATCCTTGTCATGTTCCTGTTTTCAAGGGGAATGTTTTCAGCCTCTCTCCATTCAGAATGATGTTGGCTGTTGGTTTTGCATAGATGCCCTTTATTATGTTGAGAAATTTCCCTTCTATACCTATTTGATTGAGAGCTTTTATCAGGAATGGGTGTTGGACTTTGTCAAATGCCTTTTCTGCATCAATTGAGATGATCATGTGATTTTTTTCTTTCCTTTTATTTATGTGGTGGATTACGTTGATGGATTTTCTAATGTCAAACCATCCTTGCATATCTGGTATGAATCCTACTTGGTCGTGGTGTATTATTTTTTTGATATGATACTGAATTCTATTGGCTAGAATTTTGTTCAGAATTTTTGCATCTATATTCATGAGAGATATTGGTCTGTAATTTTCTTTTTTTGTGATGTCTTTGCCTGGTTTTGGTATCAGCGTTATGCTGGATTCATAGCATGAATTTGGAAGTGTTGCTGCCTCTTCTATGCTCTGAAATAGCTTGAGTAGAACTGGTACAAGCTCTTCTGTAAATGTTTTGTAGAATTCTCCAGTGAAGCCATCTGGGCCAGGGCTTTTTTTGGTTGGGAGTTTTTTTATTACCTTTTCAATCTCTTCTCCTGTTATGGGTCTGTTCAGATTTTCAACATCACTTTGTTGTAGTTTGGGTAGGCCGTATGTTTCTAGAAATTTATCCATTTCCTCTAGGTTTTCAAATTTGTTGGAATATAGTTTTTCATAATATTCTGTTATAATCCTTTTTATTTCGGTTGGGTCTGTTGTAATGTCCCCCATTTCATTTCTTATTTGGGTTATTTGCTGTTTTTCTTTTGTCAGTCTGGCCAGTGGTTTGTCGATTTTGTTGATTCTTTCAAAGAACCAACTTTTGGTTTTGTTGATTCTTTCTATTGTTTTTGTGTTCTCTATTTCATTTATTTCTGCTCTGATCTTTACTATTTCCTTTCTTCCGGTGGTTGTAGGCTTTTTTTGTTGTTCTCTTTCTATTTGTTTGAGTTCTGTAGTTAATGTTTTGATTTTGTCCCTTTCTTCTTTTTTGATATGTGCATCTATTGCTATAAATTGTCCTCTGAGGACTGCCTTTGCTGTGTCCCAAAGATTTTGGTATGATGTGTTTTCATTTTCATTTGATTCTAGGAATTTTTGAATTCCATCTCTGATTTCTTCTATTACCCATTGATGTGTAAGCAGATTATTATTCAGTTTCCATGTGTTTGATTTTTTTTTCCTTGCTCTTTCTAGTGTTAATTTCTACCTTGATGGCATTGTGGTCAGAGAAGATACTGTGAATTATGTCAGCATTTTGGATCTTGTTGAGGATTGCTCTGTGGCCTAAGATGTGGTCTATTCTGGAGAACGTTCCATGTGCATTGTAAAAGAATGTGTACTTTGCAGCGTTTGGATGGATTGTTCTATATATGTCTATGAGGTCCAGTTGGCTGATTGTGTCCTTTAGGTCTTCTGTATCTTTGCTGAGTTTCTTTTTAGTTGTTCTGTCCTTTACTGAGAGTGGTGTGTTGAAGTCTCCTACTATTATTGTGTAACTGTCAATTTCTCTGTTCAGTGCTGTTAGAGTTTTTTTTATGTATTTTGGAGCCCTGTCATTGGGTGCATAGATATTTATTACGGTTATGTCTTCATGATGGATCATCCCCTTAATCATTATATAGTGTCCTTCTTTGTCTTTTATGGTAGATTTTGTTTTAAAGTCTATTTTATCTGAGATTAGAATTGCCACTCCTGCTCTTTTTTGATAGTTGTTAGCTTGACACATTTTTTTCCAACCTTTGATTTTTAATAAATTCACATCTTTGTTTCTAAGGTGTGTATCTTGTAGACAGCAAATGGATGGATCCTGTTTTCTTATCCATTCTGCCACTCTCCGTCTCTTTATGGGTGCATTGAGTCCATTTACGTTCAGTGTAATTATTGATAGATGGAAGTTTGTTGCTGCCATTTTGTAGTGCTTTTTTTTGTGGTGCTGAAGTTTTCTTTGTTCTTCTTACTCTCTTGTGCTGAGTTACTTTTGTTTGTGGATTTTGTGTTCATTTCTTTTGTTTTTGTAGGTTTTGTTTTTGTTGAGACTTTATGTTTTTCATCTTTATTTTTACGAGTTGGTTTGTTAACTTTTTTTGTGGTTACCATGAATTTTACCCTTATCTTTATAATTTTGAAGCAGTCTACCCTTACTTGGTATTGCCTTGCCTTTCTCTCCTTTAGAAGGTTCTATACCTATGCCGTTTGTTCCCTCTTTCATTGTTTTGATGTTGTTGTCATCCTTTGATTGATTTCTCTGATTCCCTGTTGTATTTCTTTTGTTTTTGGAAAGTCCTCTGTAGTTCAGTTCCTAGAATGGTATCTGGTTCATATGAACCTGCGTCCTAGGTCCTAGGTCCTGCCTGAGGGCTGAAGCTGTTTGTCCTCAGATCGAAGAACTCCCTTTAATAATTCTTGTGAGTTTGGTTTGACTTTTGCATATTCCTTTAGTTTCTGTTTATCTGGAAATGACCTAATTTCACCATCAAATTTGAACGAGAGTTTTGCAGGCTATATTATTCTTGGCTGACAATTTTTTTCTTTCAAGATTTGATATATGTCATCCCATTGCCTTCTTGCCTGCATGGTTTCTGCCGAATAATCTGAGCTTAGTCTTATTGTTTCTCCTCTGTATGTGACTTCTTGTTTTTCACGAGCTGCTCTCCGGATTCTTTGTTTGTCTTTGGTTTTGGCGAGTGTGAATATGATATGTCTTGGTGATTTTCTTTGGGGTCTCTTCTATATGGGGTTCGTTGAGCTTCTTGGATGGCCAGCTTTTCATTTTTCATGATATTGGGATAGTTTTCTGTTAGCAGTTCGTCAATGATCCTCTCTGTGTTTTCTGTTTTCTCCCCCTGTTCTGGTATGCCAATCACTCGTAAGTTTTTGCTTTTAATTGTGTCCCACATATCTCTCAGGGTCTCTTCATTTTTCTTTGTTCTTTTTTCTGAGTTTTTCTGAAACAGAGTTGTATCCAAGTGTTTGTCTTCAGTTCCACTGATCTTGTCTTCCATGGTTTCAAATCTACTTCTCAGCCCTTCTATAACACCGTCCATTTCTGAAATCTTGTTGTTTATCTTTTGGATTTCTAATTGTTGTTTTTCTATAATTTTGAGTTGTGGATTTATTTTGGCATTTTGTTCCTGCATCATCTTCCTGAAGTCTTCCAATATTTTGTCTGTATTTTCCATAAATTTGTCTATTTTTTCCTCATGTTTGTCAGCTTTTTGCCTCAGTTCTTGGAAAATTCTGAGTATTGGTGATTTGAGTTCCCTATCAGGTACTTCTAGTGCATTTTCTTCCACAGGAGAGTTATCTGGTGTTTTAATTTGGACGCCTATTGGAGCCATCTTGTCTTGTTTTTGTAAATGTTTTGATATTGTTTGCTGTTTTCTGGGCATTCAGTAGATATTTCTCTCATTTATTGATTGTAGATTTTTTTTTTGTTTCATCCTTGTGGTACAGCTGGGAAGATCTAGCTGAAGAGGAGCCACTGGGACGGGTTGTTTGTGGCACTCACCGCAGCCCCCAGGACGGTCGGTAGTCAGTGCTGGGCAGGTTCCAATAGGGCATGCCTGCACAGCTTGGTGGTGTGATGTCAAGTGAACGGTGCAGGTAGGTAGGGTGTAGCGGGAAGATGGTTATGTGTGAAGCTAAGCTGGATATGGGAGAGAGGAGAGAGAAGCAGAAGCAAAAAGCATACAAACATAAAAGAATGCTAGGGGAGCTTGTCATTGGAATGTAGAGATGAGAGACTATGGGATGGAGGAAACCAGAAGGGGGAAGAGAAAGAAAAGGAAAGAATGAACAAATAAAAATCAGAAAAGTTAAAGAACTGCAAAGTTCCCAGGGATCCCACCGATGCAGCTATGAGGTCTGGGGGAGTTGGTCTCAGTTTTCACAGCACAGCCTGGCCAGAAGGTACAGAGGCATACATTGCCTGGTATTCAGGGATCAGAAAGAGAAGGAAGAGATAGAGAGACGAGAAATTAAGCAATGAAGAAAGACAAAAGGGAAAAAGAGGGAAAAGATGACAAAACTAATCAAAAAAGAAGAAAAAAAAAAAAAAAAAAAAGCAACACCAGCAGTCAGCGCCAACAAATGGGACCCAGAGAGCCCCCACTCAGGGGCGCGAATTCCAAGCAGCCGGCAGTCTCATGGTTAAGAGACCATGGCCACGGGAAGCAGAGGGGCGAACGAACAAAGGCCCCAGGATCTCATCAGCGCGGCAGCCCAGACCTGGAAGCAGCCACACGCCCGAACGCAGCCCCACAGCCCCGCAGGAGAGAGCAAAGACGGCGCTCGGAACCAGGCACCCAGGCAAAAGGAGGGGGAGGCGGCAGAAAAAGCTTCGCCAGCAGCCAGCAAACGGCTCTCAGAAAGCCGCCAGCCTGGGCGCGCTGAATCCAAGCACCGGTGCCCCCCAGCCCAGGGACCCTGGCCACGGAAAGCAGGGGAGCCCCAGCCGAGGCGGAGAGGGGTCGGGGGTGGGAAAGCGCGCACCACAGTTTACCGGTCGTTCTGTCTCCCACTGGATGCTCTGCGAGGCTGCTCTCCCGTTCGCTGGTCTCCGATAGGAATCCAAGATGGTGGATCCGCGCTGCGTTAGCTGGTAAGGAATCTCTGCATGAGTCTCTCCTCGCTCTCCGTTCTCTTTTAGTATTCTCACTCCGTTTGGTGTTTGGCTGAGTTCTTTCTCTCTTCATTTGGTGTTCTAGGGTTTCAGGATTGTTGATTCTCTGTTAGGCTTAGTTTTTCGGATCTTTGCTGTGGAGGGACGGCGTGGTGCTTCTGCCTAGAGCGCCATCTTGCCCCGCCTCTCCATACAGTTGCTTCTTAAATCCCTTTACTTAAATTCACATGCAGAGGAAGGCAATACCATGGAAGTACGAGAAATGGTAATTATTTCCCTAGAGAACAATCATTTTGCAATAAATTTCAAAAACAGCCCGATTTGGCAAATTAAGCTTCGAGCCAAGGATATTAAATAGAGTTAACTTTGTAGAAATAAATTCTGATACCACAGGCTTCAACCATTACTTTAACTGTGTTCCTTTCGGAAAAAAAAGCTAGTGAAAGGACCCTTAAGGCTTTGGTTTGGGATGTCGGGTTTGGTTTTTAAAGGTGGAGGAGTAAAACCTTTTTTATACCAGGCAGGATATAATGAAGATATATGTCTACATGTGCACTTTATTTTGATATTAATAGACTGCTGAGTAAGCAATATTGATAGCAACATCCCCTCAACGGAAACGGGTACTTTCCAGCCATCCTTCTGTGCTTCACATGGAAACGGTATTTCTTTGATCCTGTGTTGAGGATGGATATTGTTTACGTTTAAACGTTAAAAACAACTCTTTAAAGTCACAGGCCCTAAGGTTAACAATAAAGGCACATTCTCACCTTCTAGAAGACTACAAGAAATCTTTGGCCACCTTCTGTACTCGTATACATAGCTGCCAACACCTGAGAGAGCTTGAATTGAGTGATAACACCTTATGAAAACCTTCCCTTTCAATTCTTTTGTCTACATATGTTCTCTAGCCCATTGAATTGCTACTTGAATTTTCTTATTGGCCCAGTGTCTATTCAAGAGAATGAAAACATTAATGTAAACAACAACAAAACAAAGACATATACACACACACACATTTTTTTTTTTTTCCTATCTCTCTCTCTATCTACCTATCTAATATGTACTTTTTTTTCTCTATGTTACTCTGGAGGGACAAGCCACAAACAGAAAAACAGATGTTGGCCTTCTCTTGCTTATGTTAGATGCATTCTTCCTGAAGTGCTGATGCTGGTCAGACCACACTGACTCTCTCATTAATATTAACCACTTCCTCTAAAGAGTCTTACTCTTTGACTCACTCTGTTTTGAGGAGCCATTATTTTGATAGTGGTTGCTAAGTCACCATCAAAGAATTCTAAGATCTTTGAAGCACGAACATATAGGAAATTGACATTATCAGTTCCTTGGCCTGTGCAGGTAGTGTGAAGAAGTTTTTGAAAGACATGGAGAAATTCAACTGTCTAAGTTGAAGTACAGAGCCCTGGTGGCTCAGTGGTTAAGAGCTATGGCTGCTAGCTAATCCACCAGCTGCTCCTTGGAAACCCTATGGGGCAGTTCTATTCTGTTCTATAGGGTTGCTGTGAGTCAGAATCGACTCAATAGCAATGGGTTTGGTTTGGTTTTTGTTAAGCTGAAGTACCTTCTACCCTAGAGATGTACTCTGCTGAAGAGTTGAAGATATTGTTCAAAAGTTGCTCTGCTATAGTATAGATCATTACTGTAGAAGCCTATTTAAATGGCTATATGTGTCTGTGCATATATGGGTGTGCTTATGTGTTTCTTACAGATGACAAATATTCTATTTATAGCCTAGGGTGCTTATGCAGAAGAAAACTAAGACTATATGTGGCCACCTCAATTTAATCTAGTGGAGAATTTAAATTTCTTCTCAATCTATTTACAGGTTGATAGACTAGTTGGCTACTAGGCAGGGATGGAGAAGGCTATCAGTGGGTTTCTTTTTCCTTCTAGTGATGTCAAAGGGTGACTGTGTGGCTTAGTAATCAGAGATGAACTATTCATGAAAGTGTCTGGTTGAATGCTTTCTTTGATTTCTGCTGATTAATCAAATCTCTTTAGTCTAACCTTGGACTACAAACCCCAAACTCAATCCAAACTTGCTTCTACAATACCACATGCAGCAGATCTGTGATCTTGCCAAACCACCTGAAAAAAATTATTTTCCTCACATACAAAAAATAATTGTCAGTTCTTTAAAGTCCAGGCTGTAGAGTTTTTGAATAATTAAAACTTTTCTACACCTCGGTAACACTCCCAAAGGTTAAATGCGTTTCTGTTCTAGCATCTACAGGATAATTATGAGAAAGAGAATGAGTTTCTTCTCTGAAAAGACATGGAAACCAAGTAGTTATTTGTGCCTGCAAATCCTTTTGGGTCTAAAGAACCAGTAAGATAATAAATTGTTTTGCTAAAAACAGGAAGTTTGGCAAAGATGCAAAAGTACAGCTAAACTTTGGGCAGGCGACGCAAAACATTGCGTTCTTCTTTGAAAGTATTTCCAGCAAGAAAAAAGTGGAGTGCCTTGAATACACAGTTTAAGAAACAGTGAAGGCATCTGGCAACATGAACTTGTTGCAGAACTTGTGGTTGTGTTGTGCCTGCTGCTGGAAAGCTGTGCCAGTTTTCAACGACTTAAGTCACGCACAGCTGAAAACCCACACATAAATAAGACCTCAAGTGTTGTGAAGACTGAAAAGATTCAATTAAATGCCCCCTCGCCTTTTCCTCCCTCATCCAAACCATAAAAAATAAATGCAAGAAAAAGAATTACAAGCAGTCCCGGGTTTCTGAACAAGTTTTGTTCCTAAGTCTAGCTTTAAGTTGATTTTGTACGTAAGTCAGAACAGTTAGGTATTGTTTGTAGCTAACGTCAGATAGTCAAATGTTTCTCTTAGTGTATAGTATATAGCGTACCTTTCTATGCATAAAAAACATTAAAGAAACACTTCAGATACACTCAAACATCTTTAACATAATACAGTAATAATAATAATAATGTTTTGATGCACGTTGCAAAGTAGCCCCAGTTTGTTATGACGAACCATTGTATGTCCCTCGAATTTTTAATATAATAGGTTTTATGAAGGTTGGCATAACTACGAGTTGTACATAAGTTGGATGTTCGTAACCTGAGGACTGCCTGTACTTGGAGTTTAGAAAGGGAAAGGACAACTTCAGATTAGGGAAACCTGTTCCTAGGCAGTAACGCTCAATCAGTTGAGACACATTCTGAAAGCTGTTTGTTAGTCCCTCCCCCTCCCCTCAAATTCTTCATATCACTATTGCAAGTTTTATTTATGTGATTGTAATCATGTGGCATCTGTTTTGGACAGAGCTGATAGGATTGCAATTTCTACTTCAGTCCATCAGGCTGGAGAGGCTTCAAAATGTGGGCCAGAAAAAATAAAGAAATGAACCTGGGACGTCTGGAAAGGAGGGTATTGTGCTTCTGTCAATGTGAGCTGCAGGGATTCTTGAGATGGCTTGACTGGAGGGAAATATGCTGGAGAAATGACGCTCCTCAGGCTTACAGGGCGTCTTCTAGCTAACAGCGGCAATGTGACTCCTTTTGTTCTTTCTCCACACTGGAGTGATTGCCTTACGGTTTTGAATTTAAGAATCAAGAATAGTGTGATGGTTAATTTTATGTGTCAAGTTGGCTAGGCTATAGAGCAAAGTTGTTTGGTAAAACACTTATCTAGCTTCTGTTATAGTTACATGTGATTAAATCAGCTGGCCTCAAGTAAAGCAGATTACCTTCCATAATGTCGATAGGCCTCAGTCAATCAGCTGAAGTGTCTTAAGGGCAAAATGCGAGTTTCCCTAGGGTGTGTCTTGCCTCCAGACTATAAATAGACATTTTTCAGAACACTCCTGCTCTTTACTCTTTTCATCACCGGACTTTGCCAACCCCCCACAACTGCATGAGACAATTCCTTGAAGTAAGTCTTTCTCTCTCTCTCTCTCTCTATATATATATATATAAAACAGAAGCCCTAGCGGTGCAGTGGTTAAGTACTTGGCTGCTAACTGAAAGGTAGGTGGTTTGAACCCACCAGCCGCTCTGTGGGAGAAAGATGTGGCAGTCTCCTCCTGTAAAGATTACAGCCTTGGAAACTCTATGGGGGCAGTTCTACTCTGTCCTATAGAGTCACTATGAGTCAGAACCGACTCAATGGCAATGGGTTTGTTTTTAGGATTTTATATATATATCACTAGTTCTGTTTCTCTAGAGAACCCTAAGACAAAGAGGAACTTCCAATTTTAGTTCTTACCACAGATTTAGGGCTGGAGGCAATTGTCCTACTTCTCAGTTACTCATTTGAGCAGTGGGAACAAGAGCAGACCATTGGTTATGGAGCCTTGGGTGCACCCACACTGGGGAAGCACTAGCAAGCACAGGAGGAAAGGGCCCCTTTCCCTTTCTTGTAAGATGGCCATTCTTTGGTCACTGTTGTCTCCCTGTCTGTTCTTTGATGATTGGTTTTTACCTTAGAGGCACCTCTTGATCTTAATTTCAAGTGGTGTTCTCTTGGGGGAAACACTGAGGTGGCTAGAGTGGGGATATTGACTTTGGCTCCGGCTCTGCAGCTTATGACCAAGACAATTCCCCCTTTCTAAACTGCAGTTTCTCCATCTGTTGATGGGTCGTCATAATGGTATCTACCTCAAAGAGACGTTGAGAAGAGCAAATAAGTAAATGTAAGTAAGGTATGGACTGCAATCCTGGCACATAGTATGTGATCAACAAATGTTGCTGTTACGGGGATGGTGAGCGTCCACAGTGTGACTACTCCTACAAGAAGCCGGGTAAAAATGCTTTAGGTTTTCTCAGCATCAATTTGTTCTTTTTAGGGACAAATGTTACCGGCTTCAGATTGTCGCAGTAAAAAGAAATTTAAAAAAATGCAGTCCTTATTTGTTGAATATAAAATGATTGAATGATTAGAGATTTTAAAGGGAGAAAATCAACAAATTATCACAACTTTTAATTTACCATCGAGAAATAACCACTACTGATATGTTTACATAATTCCTTATAGCCTTTTGTCTATTATTTTGTTTTTAATTATTAAATTGAGATATTATTTTATGCCCTAAGCAACTTATAACATTGTTTTATAACCTTTTTCTCATTTTATTAAATTTTGATTAAAAATGCCTTAAAATGTAGTTTTAATGAGTGTCATAACATTCCATTTTATGGATATTTTTGTTGGAATTAAGGTTGGTTTGATTCTTTTCCCCTAAAATCATGATAAACATCTCTGCATTTGTATTTCCTTAGGATAGACTTATTGGATTTCAAAAAAAAATCTTGATAAATGAAAGTTATGCTGTTAAATTGTAAGAAATTTGCTTTCTTTAGAAAGAACGAAGGGAGGTATCTTACCCAGACATGAAGGAAGAAATCTTGGCCAAAACAGATTGAAAGTTAAAGTAGCTTCTAGTAGAACTGGAGGGCTGGAGGCCCCTCACTGTGTGTGTGTATATATATATGTATGTCTGTATATGTCGCTGTTGTTAGACACCTTTGACTTGGTTCTGACTCATGGAGATCCTAAGTACAACAAAATGAAACACTGCCTGGTCCTGCTGCCACCCTCACAATCGTTGCTATGCTTGAGCCCATCGTTGCAGCCACTATGTCAATCCATCTCATTGAGGGTCTTTCTCTTTTTTGCTGACCCTCTACTTTACCAAGTATGATGATTTCTAGTCCTTCCTGATAACATGTCAAAAGTACATGACACAAAGTCTCACCATCCCTGCTTCTAAGAGGCATTCTGGCTGTACTTCTTCCAAGATAGATTTGTTTGTTCTTCTAGAAGTTCATGGTATACATGCTCAACATTCTTCAACAGTATTCAAATGCATCAATTATTTTTTGACCTCCCTTATTTATTGTCCGGCTTTCCTATGCATATGAGGCCATTGAAAATATCATGGCTTGGGTCAGACATACCTTAGTCCTCAAAGTGACATCTTTGCTTTTCAAGACTTTAAAGGGGTCTTTTGCAGCAGAGTTGCCCAATGCAATATATTGTTTGATTTCTTGACTGCTGCTTCCATGGGTATTGATGGTTGATCCAAGTAATATTAAATCCTTGACAACTTCAATATTTTCACTGTTTATCATGATGTTGCTTATTGGTCCAGTTGTGAGAATTTTTGTTTCCTTTATGTTGAGGTGTAATCCATACTGAAACTTGTAGTCTTTCATCTTCCTCAGTAAGTGCTTCAAGTCCTCTTCACTTTCACCAACCAAGGTTGTGTCATCTGCATACTGAAGGTTGTTAATGAGTCTTCCTCCAATCTTGATGCCACACTCTTCATATAGTCTGGCTTCTCAAACTATTTGTCCAACATACAGATTGAATAAGTATGGTGAAACGATACAACCTTGGTGCTCACTTTTTCAGGTTTTAGACCATGCAGTATCTCCTTGTTCTGTTCGAATGACTGCATACAGTTTCCACGTGAGCACAATGAAGCGTTCTGGAATTCCCATTCTTCTCAATGTTATCCATAATTTGTTATGATCCACATAGTCAAATGCCTTCGTGTAGTCAATAAAACACAGTAAACATCTTTCTGCTATTCTCTGCTTTCAGTCAAGATCTGATATCAGCAATGATATCCCTCATTCCATGTTGTCTTCTGAATCCAGCTTGAATTTCTGGTGGTTCTCTGTTGATGTATTGCTGTAACTGTTTTTGAATGATCTTCAGCAAAATTTTACATGCATGTGATACTAATGATATTGTTCGATAGTTTCCACATTCTGTTGGATCATCTTTCTTTGGAATGGGCACAAATATGGATCTCTTCCAGTCAGTTGGCCAGGTAGCTGTCTTCTAAATTTCTTGGCATAGATGGGTGAGTGCTTCCAACACTACTTCCATTTGTTTTTCTCCAATGCCTTCAGTGCAGCTTGGACTTCTTCCTTCTGTACTATTGGTCCTTGATCATATGCTACCTCCTGAAATGGTTGAATGTCAACCAGTTCTTTTTGGTACAGCGACTCTGTGTATTCCTCCCATCTTCTTTTGATGCTTTCTGCACTGTTCAATATTTTTGCCCATAGAATCCTTCAATATTGCAACTCAAGACTTGAATTTTTTCTTCAGTTCTTTTAGCTTGAGAAATGCCAAGAGTATTCTTCTCTTTTGGTTTTCTAGCTCCAGGTCTTTGCACGTTTCATTATAATACTTTCCTTTGTCTTCTCATGCTGCCCTTTGAAATCTTCTGTTCAGCTCTTTTATGCCATCATATCTTCCGTTCTCTTTAGCTACTCTAAGTTCAAGAGTAAGTTTCAGAGTCTCTTCTGACATCCATTTTGGTCTTTTCTTTCTTTTCTGTCTTTTTAATGACCTTTTGCTTTCTTCTTGTATGATGTTCTTGATGTCATCCCACAACTTGTCTAATCTTCGATTATTAGTATTTGAGGTCCACATGTATAGTCACCGTTTATTTGTTGAAAAAAGTATTTCCACTGAACAGGTCTTTGGTCTTGTAAAATTTTATCATGTGATCTCCAGCATGGTTTCTATCACCAAGGCCATATTTTCCAACTACTGATCCTTCTTTGTTTTCAAGTTTTGCATTCTAATCACCAGTAATTATCAATGCATTTCGATTGCAAGTTTGATCCATTTCAGACTGCAGAAGTTGGTAAAAATCTTCAGTTTCTTTATCTTTGGCATTAGTGGTTGGTGTGTGAATTTGAATAACAGTTGAATTAACTGGTCTTCTTTGCAGGCATACGGATATTATCCTATCACTGACAGCTTTGTACTTTAGAATACATCTTGAAATATTCTTTTTGATAGTGAATGCAACTCTGTTCCTCTTCAATTTGTCATTCCCACCATAGTGGATCATATGTTTGTCTGATTCAAAATGACCAATACCAGTCCCTTTTAGCTCACTAATGCCTGGGATATCTACCTTCAAGTGTTCCAGTTCATTTTTGACAACATGTCATTTTGACAACTTCATTCATACTTTGTACATGCCACGTTCTGATTATTAATGGATGTTTGCAGCTGTTTCTTCTCATTTTGAGTAGTGCCACATCAGCACATGAAGGTCCTGAAAGTTTTACTCCATCCGTGTCATGAAAGTTGACTCTACTCTGAGAAGATGACTCTTTCCCAGTCGTGTTTTGAATGCCTTCCAACCTGAGGGGGTCCATCTTCTGGCACTATACTTGACAATGTTTCACTGCTATTCATAAGGTTTTCATTGACCATTTTTTTTTAGAATTAAATCTCCAGGTTCTTCTTCCTAGTCTGTCTTAGCCTGGAAGCTCTTCTGAAACCTGTCTACCAAGGGTGACCTTGCTAGTATTTGCAATACTGGTGGGATAGCTTCAGTATCACAGAAACACACAACCCAGTAGAGTACGATAAACTGACAGACGGGAAGTGGAATAGATGTAGGTATAGGTATAGGAATAGGTACAGGTAGGGGTATAGTTATATAGATATATGCTGACCAAGGAGAGAGAGGGAAAAACTCTCCTTCTCTCCTACCCTCCCCCCCCCCCCCCCCCCCCGCCACACACACTTTGGATTTGTTTGGATCTTTAGCAGGGAGTAGGACGAGGCTTGAAGATGAAGGACATGCTTTTGGTACAGACATTGTGATTCTAGGGGCAAAAGAACACTGCCTGGGAGATAGGAGTGGCAGAATCGAGGAGGGAGCTCTTCCTTCCACTTTGGTGCTGGATCCTACACCAGTCTTGACCCTT
The DNA here is from genome assembly GCA_030035585.1 of Dugong dugon. Lineage (NCBI taxonomy): Eukaryota > Metazoa > Chordata > Mammalia > Sirenia > Dugongidae > Dugong > Dugong dugon. Next base: position 102,182,443 of record CM057469.1, on the reverse strand, counting down.
GAGAACTGACAGTTTAGGCTACTTCAGCAGACAGCATCTCTGCCTAGATGTTGCTGTTTTCATGGTTCATGCTGGCAGTAGTGAAAACTGTTAAGCCTCCTCGGGTGGCTTTGTGAGGGGAGTTCAAAAAAAGAAGGGAGAAGCACAGAGCAGATGCCAGCCGTGACTGTTCCTGGCGTGGTTACATGGTTCATAAGCACTTGGAAGATACCTTGGGGGAATGAGGATCCCAGAAATCAAATTTGGTGGGGTTGCTGCACGGGACTGGATTTCCTGCTTTCGCTAGTGAGAGGTGGGTTTAACTGTAAATGTGACTTATTTGTGCCCACAGCCTGGCCAAGCCTGAGGTTGCTTGCTTTCGTGTACACAGGGCCCTATTCAAAGAGGTGAAGAAAATGGAGTGAGAACTGAGAGAAGGGGAAAAATATGTGGCTAACGGATGGAAAAAAAGAAGCCATGCAAATCTAAAGTTTTAAGAAACAGGAGCCTGGAGCCAGGAAGGGTTACTTAGAGTTATAGAATGAACAGGCTAAGGAACAGTAGAGATCTTCCACTTCTACCTCTCATTTTACAGAGGAGGCAATTGTGGGCTGGGGGAATACTTGTCACTTGCTCCAGGTCACACAGTGAGTAAGTGCAGAGCCAGCGCGAAAGCAGAGGTCTGCTGTCACTTAAGTCAGAGCTCCTTCCACTACCTCACACTGCCTCTCCTCTCCAATGCTTTTAAGCACGTGGTTGCTTTTAATGAGGGAGACACTGGTTACTCATTGTTTCCCATAGAGAGCAAGAGGGCTTGGGCTTCAGTCTTAGGTCAGCATTCTCCTGCCTGGCTGTAGAATCACCTAAGAGCTTTCTACAATCCTGATGTCCAGGCTGCACCCCAGACTGAGATCTGGATCTCTGAGGGTGGGACAAGGCATCAGTACTTTGTAAATCTCCACAGGGGATTCCTGTGGTAGCCAAGGTTGAGGAGCCCTGGTGAGAGGATGAGAGTCATTGTGCTCTGCAGTGGGGGCCTGTCACTTAGAGTATTAGCAGCCTTGTGACCTGCATCACTGGCCCATTGTTACAAATTTCTAGAAACACACTACCTACCTAAACTAACAGAGGTAGAACATCTAACTAAACCCATAATAAAAGAAGAGATTGAAAAGGTAATTTAAAAACTCCCAACAAAAAAATCCCTGGCCTGGATGGCTTCACTGGGGAATTCTACCCCAGAAGAGAACACAGCTGAGAGTCCCTGATGGAGCAGGAGAAAGGTGGGGTGCAGAACTCAAGAAGAGAAGGGTTAATACCACTACTACTAAAGGTATTTCAGAGCATAGAAAAGTATGGAATACTCCCAGATTCATTCTATGAAGCCAGCATAACCCTGACACCAAAACCATGTAAAGACACCACAAAAAAAGAAAATTACAGCCCAATATCCCTCATGAACATTGACACAAAAATCCTCAACAAAATTCTAGCCAACAGAATTCAGCAACATATCAAAAAAAATTCACCGTGATCAAGTGGGATCACCATGATCAAGAGATGGTTCAACATTAGAAAAACAATCAATGTAATCCATCACATTAATAAAACAAAAGACAAGAACCACACGATCCTATCAAACTACGCAGAAAAGGCATTTGACAAAGTCCAACACCCATTCATGATAAAAACTCTCAACAAAATAGGAATAGATGGGAAATTCCTCAGTATAATTAAGGGCATTTATACAAAGCAAACAGCCAACATCATACAAAATGGAGAGACTTTGAAAGCATTCCCCTTGAGAACGGAAACCAGACAAGGATGCCCTTTATCACCACTCTCATTCAACATTGTGCTGGAGGTTCTAGCCAGAGCAATTAGGCTAGAAAAAGAAATAAAGGACATCCAAATTGGTAGGGAAGAAGTCAAACTATCTCTCTAGTTAGTAAATAATCCTCACCCTCCTTCCCCATCCTCATAACCATCAAAGAATGTTTTCTTCTGAGTTTAAACCTTTTCTTGAGTTCTTATAATCGTGGTCTTATACAATATTTGTCCTTCTGTGACTGACTAAATTCACTCTGCATAATGCCCTCCGGATTCCTCCATGTTATAAGATGTTTCACGGCTTCATCGTTGTTCTTTTGTTGTGTAATATTCCATGGTGTGGACATACCATAATTTGTTTATCCATTCGTCCCTTGATGGGCACCTAGGTTTTTTCCATCTTTTTGCTATTGTGAACAGTGCTGCAATGAACATGGGGGTGCATATATCTATTCACGTGGCGGCTCTTATTTCTCTAGGACATATTACAAGGAGTGAGATTGCTGGATCGTATGGTACTTTTATTTCTAGCTTTTTAAGGAAGCACCAAATCGATTATCTTAAGATGAAGGAAAGGACAGCACACACTACAGGCGAAGTCAGCACAACCGGACTAAACCAAATCTAAGAAGTTTCCTGAATACAATCAAACACTTTGAGGGACAGAGTAGTATGGGTAGGGGTCTGGGGACCATGCTTTCAGGGGACATCTAGGCCAATTGGCATAACAAAGCTTATTAAGAAAGTGTTCTGCATCCTACTTTGGTGAGTGGCGGCTGGGGTCTTAAAAGCTTGCAAGCGGCCATCTAAGATGCATCAATTTGTCCCAACCACCTGGAGTAAAAGAGAATGAAGAACACCAAAGACACAAGGAAAGTATTAGCCCAAGAGACAGAAAGGGCCACATAAACCAGAGACTTCATCAGCCTGATACCAGAAGAACTAGACGGTGCCCGGCTACCACCAATGACCGCCCTGACAGGGAACACAACTGAGAGTCCCTGATGGAGCAGGAGAAAGGTGGGGTGCAGAACTCAAATTCTAGTAAGGAGACCAGACTTAATGGTCTGAATGAGACTGGAGGAACCCTGGTAAGCATGGCCCCCAGATTCTCTATCAGCTCAGAACTAAAACAATTTCGGAGGCCAACTCTTTAGACAGGGATTAGACCGGACTGTGGGACATAAAGTGATACTCATGAGAAGTGTGCCTCTTAGCGCAAGTAGATACAAGAGACTAAACGGACAGCTTCTGTCCGGAGGTGAGATGGGAAGGCAGAGAGGACTAGGAGCTGGTTGAATGGACATGAGGAATCAGGGGTGGAAAGGAGGAGTGTGCTGTCACAGTACGGGGAGAGCAATTAGGGTCACATAACAATGTATGTATAAATTTTTGTATGGGAGACTAACTGGAAATGCAAACTTCATTTAAACTACAACAATAAACAAAAAAAATCAACAACAGCAAAAAAGAAAACCCTATGAAGCACCGTTCTATTCTGACACACTTGGGGTGAACATGAGTCAAGTCAACTTGACAGTAACTGGTTATTCTCTATCTTGTAATTCTTTCTCTTCACTTTCTACCTCGAAAATTCTTATGACCTCTTCATCACTCCTCAAACAAAAAGAAATGAGAAAGTGTTGGGTTGCCTTGAAATCACTGTAAAGTCAAACAGCTGTCAGGGGTTTTGGTTGTGATCTAGGCATGGGGGACTTATTCACTTCATATAGTGCACACTTTGCTCTCTCTGCCATTTGGAAGCCCACTGCCCACAACCTCACAAGACCTAGTTCTGGAAATACCAGCGTCATGCTTGTGAAGTCAGGTCCCATGAGGTTTGGTCTTGGAGAAGTGTTACAACTGAAAGAACACAGTCCACGCAATCAGAAGTAATTTCAAAAGAAATCAAGTCCTCTATTTGCACTTCTCAAATACCGTGCGTGAATGGGAAGCGGGGGCCCCAGCACTTCTCACCTTCTCCCTTTTTCTTTCCCCATCCATTGCTCCCACATGCCGCAGCTGCCTTCCTCAACACTCCCAAAAGATTCCTCCAGCCTTTGCCTCAGACACCTCCTGTGGCCCTTTTCTCCCGCTCATGTTTATCCAACTCTCCATCCAGAAGATAAAGGGTCTCATCTCCGAAGGCAGGGCTGACCTGAGAGGGTTGAAGGAGGCGAACGCTCTAAAGCCAGAGTGTTCAGAATCACTTGAGAAGGCAAGAGGAGGAGAAAGATGAGGGGCATGCAGGTGGTAATGATTGTTACTCCTTTACACAGAAATCTTTTGAGGTTACTTGGGCTCCTCTAACAGATCACTGCTGGAGTCATGGAGCTCCTATAGCTGCTGGGAGGCAAAGAGGGAGAGAAGAAATAAGGGTGTTCATTGGTTGCTTGGAAGCAGAGAGCTGGTGACCTCTTGAGGCGCTTTCTTACTAGGGGAGTTCTCATCCTCTCATTTTTTTTATTTTTAAATCTTTGGTCTTTTTATTTTATTGTGCATTAGGTGAAAGTTTACAGAGCAAATTAGATTCCCATTGGAAAGTTTGTACATAATCCCCTCACTTCTTACATACGGAAAGTTAATTTGGCAGCCTGTCACCTCGGGCTTTCTAAGTAGAGTATCACTGTGTTCAAACACAGCTGGCTGTAAAACCAAGTTCCATTAGGCTCTCTGACTACAGTTCTTTGGTGAAGCCATTAGAAACAGAGGCTGAGTGAACTTGGTTTAATGTTTCCTCAGAGTTTTCCTAAGAGTAGGGGAGAGGGCTCTCTTTTGTCTTGGTTTATTTATTACCCCAAATTTCTTGTTCTTTTACTTTAGCACTTGGGGTCAAAGCTGAGGGGACTCGGAGAAAGCTCTGTTGCCATGATGTAATTTTATGGACAGGAAGGCCCATCCTCCTCCCCTGTGAATGCCGAGGGTATCCTGTAGCATGACACAGGCCAGGCTCTGAAGACAACTCGGAGCTCTCTTTGAAGTAACACAGGATGGAAGTTCCTGTGTGGATAGAGCCAGCAAACACTTTATGTAAAGAGAAAGGAGCTATTGAAGAATCTTGAAAGCCTACCCAAATGGCTTAAAACATATCCTAAGAGGACTAATTATTCTGATATGCAATAGGGAGGTCTGAGTCTCGGATGCCTATTCTATTCACCGTGTGTGCTTGTGTCAAAAAAGTCGCTGGGTGATGCAAACGGTTAAGGTGCTCTGCTGCTAACTGAAAAGTTGGTGGTTCAAACCTACCAGAGTGCCTCAGAAGAAAGGCCTGGTGACCTGCTTCCAAAAAATCACAGCCATGTTGTGGAGCACAGTTCTATTCTACAACATATGGGTTGCCATGAGTTGGAATTGACTTGTTGGCAGCTGGTCTTTCTTGGTGCTTGTATCAGTCTCATGCTGCCGAGGATTTGTTCTTTCCTTTGTTCCACTGACAGGGAGACCTCCCAGAGCTTGGGAAGACACTGCAAGGGGGCCCAAAGCCAGTGGCCACAGGGACTTAGGGGAGCCTGGATATTTTATCCTATACAGATCTGTTCTCTAGGAGGCAAAACTCTCAATGAAATGGGGGAAAAGATTGGATTTGGAGTCAGAAAGAGTCACTAAGCATGTGAGTATGGGTCCCTAAGTGTCTGCATATGTACAAAATTCACAGTAATCATTTTATCACTTTATCCAGACATCTAAGGATTAAATGAGATAACATTTGTCTGTGCCTACATGGTTCCTGGCTCACAGTAGATTCACAATAAACACCTTGATTCTCTCCTTCTTCATATGCCCATATGCACACATTTGAAATAAAACTTCAAAGGTTTTTTTTTTTTTTTTTTTCCAAAGGGTTGATTACTTTTGTTCTGAAAAAGTAGTTCCTAGCAGGCAGATCTAATAAGTGTAGAGAGGCAAATCCTTTCTGAAATATGAGTGAGCGCTTAATCTCTAAGTAAATAAACGGGTGTTGGTGTTTTCTTTGTGGGAGAGTTAAAGAAGTGGACACCTCACTCTTGCCCTCATTGAGCGTGCGACAAAGTGGAGACAAGATACATATAGTGCCCATATTTAGAGAAGAGGAATAAAGACATTTGAGTCCTGCCCACATCTGGTTTAATTATTAAGGCTCCCAAATATGCCATCAACCATATATAGCCTCTATTTTTCCTACAAACCCCTTGGAGGACTCAGCTGCTGCTGGTAATACCACCATTTTAGCTCCTTCCTCAGACATCTTGCACCACCACTGTTGCCTGCTCTGCTGTGGGTTCGCGTCTTCTCCAAGTTGTGCTTCATTCAGTCCCTGCTAAGGCTGAGGATTGCGCTCTGTCTGTTCTCCACTGGGTCAAGTTTTCCCCAGCCTCAAGCAGAGGATTCTATGTGTGGTATCTCTTTCAACCATCCTAAGACAGTAAAGTTAGAGATTACAAACTTTGAAGTCAGAAAGCATGGGTTCAAGTCCTACTTCCATCATCTCCTGGCTCTGACTTTGTGCAAGATAATATACTTAAGCCTCGATTTCTGTATCTGTATAATTACTCAAATCAAACCAAACCCTCTGCTGTTGATTTGATTTGCTGAGTCAATCATCTGTATAGTTAGGGGTAATAAATTAGTACCAGCTTCATTTTGAGGACTACATGAGATCATGTGCACTTGGTGAAGCTTCTGGCACATAGTAAACTTTTAGGAAATGTATGCTATTATTAAGGAGCCCTAGTGGCTCAGTGGTTGAGTGCTCAGCTGCTAACCAGAAGGCTGGAGGTTCAAACCCACCAGCCACTCCATGGAAGAAAGATGTGGCAGTCTGCCTCCATAAAGATTTACAGCCTTGGAAACACTTTAGAGCAGTTCTACTCTATCCTACAGGGTCACCATGAGTCAGAATTGACTTGACGGCAGTGGGTTAATACTGTTATTACCTAATGATTGCAGTTTTAGGTGGTTATGTGTGTGCTGAGTTACCTTCTCTTTGTTGTATTTCTCCCAGAAGCTGGGCCAGTGGTTTTTTCTAACCTGGCCTCCCTCCCCAGCTCTCTGTCCAGGTTAGGCATGTAATCTTCCACTCAGCCATGCATTTAGGAGAGTTTCCTGCTTTCATCCTTCTCGAATTCCTTCCTTTCTAACCAAGCCTTTGCCATAGTTTTCACTGGCTTATGCTAGTTTGACACTCAGTGCCAGCATCTAGGGCTCCTACTAGTCTTTAGCATTTAGCTAAAGTATTTAGCACTGTTTCTTCCAAATTACCTGGAGTCCCTGGATGGTGCAAATAGTTAATGTGCCAGCCTGTACCCAAAGGCTGGAGGTTCAAGTCCACCCAGAAATGTCTTGAAAGAAAGATCTGGTGATCTGTTTCTGAAAAATCAACCACTGAAAACCCTATGGAGCATAGTCCTACTCAGACACAGATGGGGTTGCCATGAATTGGAATTGACTCGATGGCAACTGGTTTTCACACAGCTAAGGGACCTGTGAAGCCTGCTTGGCACTTCAGGGGTCCAAGAATGGACTTCAGGATCAGGCAGCCTTGAGAACCTTATTAACACCAATGACAGAAGCCATTTTAAGACAAGAATGATGCAAATGATAAATGCTTTTGGACTTCAGATAAAGAGTTTTCAGCTTGTGTAAGGAGGACACCAACGTCTAATGATCTAGGATTTGAGCCCCACCACCTGTCTGTCAGTTTATTGCACTGTGATGGCTTGCATGTTGCTGTGATGCTGGAAGCTATGCCACCAGTATTTCAAATACCAGCGAGGTAAACCATATGGTGGACAGGTTTCAGTGGAGCTTTCAGATTAAGACAGACTAGGAAGAAGGACCTGGAGATCTGCTTTCAAAAAAAAAAAAAATTAGCCTGTGAAAATCTTATGAATGGCCGTGGAGCATTGTCTTGTATACTGATACTGCTGGAAGATGAACCCCTCAGGTTGGAAAGCATTCAAAATACGACGGGGAACAGCTGCCTTCTCAAAGTAGAGTCAACTTTAATGATGTGGATGGAGTAAAGCTTTCAGGATCTTCATCTGCTGATGTGGCATGACTCAAAATGAGAAGAAACAGCTGCAAACACCCGTTAGTAATTGGAATGAGAACTATACAAATTATAAAACAAGGAAAATTGGAATTACTAAAAAATGAAATGGAATGCTTGAAGATCGATATCCCGAGCATTAGTAAGCTGAAATGGACTGGTATTTGCCATTCTGAATCAGACAGTCATATGGTCTACTATGCTGGGAAAGACAAATTGAAGGGGGAAGGTGTCACATTCATTGTCAAAAAGAACATTTCAAGATCTATCCTGAAGTACAACTCTGTCAGCAATAGTATAATATCCATATACCTACAAGGAAGACCAGTTACTATGACTATTATTCACATTTACCCACCAACCACTAATACCAAAGATGAAGAAATTGAAATCTTTTACCAACTTCTGCAGTCTCAAATTTATCAAACATGCAATCAAGATGCATTCATAATTACTGGAGACTGTAATGCAAAAGTTGGAAACAAAGAAGGATCAGTAGTTGGAAAACGTGGCCTTGAGTAGAGAAATGATGCCAGAGACTGATGACAGCATTCTATAAGACCAATGCCTTATTCACAACAACATCAACGACGACTACACAAGTGGACATCACCAGATGGAATACACAGGAATCAAATTGACTGTATCTGTGGCAAGAGACAATGGAGAAGATCAATATTACCAGTCAAAACAAGGCCAGGAGCCGATTGCACAACAGATCACCAACTGTTCATATGCAAGTTTAAGTTGAAGCTGAAGAAAGTCAAAGCAAGTCCAAGAGAGCCAAAGTATGACCTTGACTACAACCCACTTAAATTTAGAGACTGTCTCAAGAATAGATTTGATGCACTGAACACTAATGAACAAAGATCTAACAGTTGAGGGATAACATCAAGGACATCATACATGAAGAAAGCAAAAGGTCATTAAAAAGAAAGAAAAGACAAAAATGAATGTCAGAAGAGACTCTGATATTTGCTCTTGAACATAGAGTAGCTAAAACAAATGGAAGAAATGATGAAGTAAAAATGATGAGCAGAGATTTTAAAGGGTGGTTCGAGAGGACAAAGTAAAGTATTATAATGAAATGTGCAAAGACCTGGAGTCAGAAAACCAAAAGGGAAGAACACTCTTGGTATTTCTCAAGTGAAAGAATGGAAGAAAAAAATTCAAACCTTGAGTTGCAATATTGAAAGATTCTATGGGCAAAAAATTGAATGAAGCAGGAAACATCAAAAGAAGATGGAAGAAATATGCAGAATCACTGTACTAAAAAGAATTGGCTGATGTTCAACCATTTTAGGAGGTAGCATATGATCAAGAATCAACAGTATTGAAGGAAGAATTCCAAGCTGTACTGAAGGCATTGGCAAAAAATAAGGCTTGAGAAATTGATGGGATAACAATTGAGATGCTTCAACAAACAGATGCAGCACTGGAAGTGCTCACTCATCTATGCCAAGAGATTTGGAAGACAGCTTCCTGACCACTGAACTGGAAGAGATCTATATTTGTGCCCATTCCAAAGAAAGGTAATCCAACAGAATTCGTAAATTATCAAACAATATCATTAATATCACATGCAAGTAAAATTTTACTGAAGATAATTCAAAAACAGTTGTAGTACTACATCCACAGGAAACTGCCAGAAGTTCAAGCTGGATCAGAAGAGGAAGTGGAACAAGAAATATCATTGCTGATGTCAGATAAACCTTGACTGAAAGAAGAGAATAGCAGAAAGATGTTTACCCGTGTTTTATTGACTATGCAAAGGCATTCAATGATGTGGATCATAACAAATTATGGATAACACTGGGAAGAATGGGAATTCCAGAACACTTAATTGTGCTCATGTGGAACCTATATATACAGAGACCAAGAGTCAGTCATTTGAACAGAATAAGGGGATACTGCATGGTCTAAAATCTGAAAAGGTGTGTGCTAGGGTTGTATCCTTTCACCATACTTAATTCAATCTGTATGCTGAACAAATAATCTGAGAAGCTGGGCAACATGAAGAAGAATGTGCGTGGCATCAAGATTGGAGGAAGACTCATTAACAATCTGTGATATGCAGATGATGCAACCTGTTTGCCATAAGTTAAGATGACATGAAGCACTTACTGATGAAGATGAAAGACTACAGCCTTCAGTATGGATTACACCTCAACACAAAGAAAACAAAAATCCTCACAACTGGACCAATAAGCAACATCATGATAAACAGTGAAAAGATTGAAGTTGTCAAGGATTTCATTTTACTAGGATCAACAATCAACACCCACGGAAGCAGCAGTCAAGAAATCAAGTGATGCATTCCATTGGGCAAATCTGCTGCAGAAGACCTCTTTAAAGTGTTAACAGGCAAAGGTATCACCTTGAGGATTAAGGTGCTCTGACCCAAACCATGGTATTTTCAATTGTCTCATATGCATGGGAAAGCTAGACAATGAATAAGAAAGACTGAAGAATTGATGCCTTTGAATTACGGTGTGGCAAAGAATACTGAATATACCATGGACTGCCAGAAGAACGAACAACTCTGTCTTGGAAGAAGTACAGTCAGAATGCTCCTTAGAAGTGAGTATGGCCAGACTTCATCTCATGTATTCAGGATATGTTACCAGGAGGGACCAGTCCCTAGAGAAGGACATCATGCTTGGTAAAGTAGAGGATCATCAAAAAAGAAGAAGACCCTCAATGAGATAGATTAACATAGTGGCTGCAACAATGGGCTCAAACATAGCAAAGATTATGAGGATGGCACAGGACTGGCTAGTGCTTCGTTCTGTTGTACATAGGATCACAATGAGCTGGCACTGACTAGATGGCAGCTAACAACAACAACAAAGTCTCAATGCAAAATACTACTGTGCTATTGCTATCAGTTATTTTATTTAGTTAATAAAGTACCCTGAAAGTATATACAATTTTTTTAATGATATTTTAGATTTACCAGGAGACCACTTATTCCATCAAATATAAATGATTTCCATTCCATAGTGTGATGGTTTAATATCCAAAAGGTACAGGAAGACATTAATGTAAGCAAGTATTGATCTGACTCAATTGAACCTTTGACTACTAAGCGGGAAATACCACCACAGTTAGCAAAAGTTGGAAGATTGCTTTTTAAGTAAAGGTTGCAACTTAGAAAATGAAAGATCATTTTGAATTGCTGCTTTTAGATGTTTAATCTTAGTAATAGCAGTCCCTTGCCTATTTACATGGTATTTGGATACTAACTATAAAAATAACGGCTAACTTGGAATAGCACAGCCCAGGATGCAACTCTTAAACTCTCCTATGGGAACCCTGTGGTCCATTCATAGTCATGAGTCTTTGTGGATAAGCAGGGAACATTGTTGCATCTATGAGTCCAGGATGAGCATTAAGGAGACATGCTTGCCCAGGACTAGAGGAAACCCGATGTGATGGTCACTGGGTATCCAGCTGATGACACTTTAAGGGGGGGTTTGTGGTGCCTCTTATCAAAAATTGTAGGTTAAACCTCTTAGACATAACCAAACACCTCATGGGACAAAGTTCCTAGGCTTGAAGGTAAAGGACCATAGACTCAGGGGACATCTACATCAATTGGTGTGACATAGTTCATAAGGACAAAATTCTGCATCCTACTTTGATGAGTAGAGTCTGGGATCTTAAAAGCTTGCGAGTGGCCATCTAAGGAAGACCACACAACTACTGGTTTCTTACCTCCTGGAGCAAAGGAGAGTGAAGAAAACCGAAGACTCAAGAGAGCAATTAGTCCAAAGGACTAACAGACCACATGAACCACAGCCTACACAACCTCGAGACCAGAAGAACCAGATGGTGCCCAGCTACGACTACTTACCGCTCTGACTGGGATCACGACAGAAGGTCTGAGACAGAGCAGAAGAGAAATGTAAAACAAAAATCAAATTCACAAAAAAGACCAGACTTATTGGTCTGACAGAGACTGGAGGAAACTCCAAGACTGTGGCCCTAAAGCACCCTTCTGAACTCGAAGTGAAGTCATTCCTGGAAACCACCTTTCAGCCAAACCATAGACAGGCCCATAAAATAAAGAATAACACCAGAGAGGAAAGTTCTTCTTAGAACAATCAGTTATACAAGATCAAAAGGGCAACATTTTCCCAAAAGCAAAGATGAGTAGGCAGGAAGGGGTAGAAAATCAGGACAAAAGGAAACTGGAACCTAAGACGGAAATGGGAAAGTGCTGACACATTGTGGGGAAGGAAACCAATGTCATGGCACATTTTATGTGCAAACTATCAAACAGGAAACTAATTTGCTCTGTAAATTTTCACCTAATGCACAATAAAAAACTAAAAAAAAAATTGTAGGCTAGCCTTACAGGAGTCAGTAAAGGCTAGGATGAGGCCAGAGATGGTGAAAAAATGGTTGTGAAAAAACGGTGGCACCCAAATGTCTATCTTTTTCCCAACCTTCTGACCAGCAAAGATAAGTGCAAATTAGCAGATATCAAAGCCTTAAACACAATGGTTTAAGCTCTATTGGTGTAATGTCTAGTACCAATAGGTTGGTGGGGGGGGGGGGCAGTGTGGGTCATGACCTAGAAACCAAGGGCCTCTCATGACACTGATAATAATCGCTAAGATTTTTAAGTAATTATTATGTTTGTCCCTACGCTGAGTTCTTCATAGGCATATTCTCATTTAATCCTTATAGTAATCGTATAAGAGTGATAATATCATTCTTTCTCTTATACAGAAGAGAAAATTAAGGCACAGAGATGTTTAATGACTTGTCAGAGATGCATTGCTGAGGAATGGTGGGGCCTGGTTTCAAATGTAGGCAGTGGGATTAGATACCAGTCTACCATCTTGATCCCTATTAACATCGAATTTACAAAACTTGGTGAAGGCTTTGGACTTCTACAGGGTTTGGAATGTAGGTCTGAGCTGATCTTCTGTGCACCTTATGGGACCAGGAGACCCAGCTATCATCTATTTTATACTTGTTAATAAAAAGAAAGAAAAGTGAATATTGGCTGATTTCAAGGAGGCAACATCTCAGAGCTCTGGGAGCTCTGAGTTTGAGGTTCAATGGAACAAAATGCACCTCCCCCGAATAGTCCACAATCCTAAGGCTGCAGAAAAAGGGAACGATCACTCTGTCTGTGTTGTGAATTCAGGCCCCTGGTCCAGGTCTGGCTAACAGCAGTGATTGATGCACAAGAGCAGTGGAGATGTTTGTCCTTTACCAAATACCCTGTGGCTGTTGGTTCCATCAGGGCCTGGAACAGATCCAGAAGCAGGCTGGTCTGGCACTAATCTGCCACTGCACCCCCGCACCCCCCACTTTTGGATTGAATGTCCAAGGAACACCCCCCCCCCCCACTTTTGGATTGAATGTCCAAGGAACTGCCGTCTTACTGACCTGAAGTTTCCAGTCCTACAAATCTGATCTCTCCCCAAGGCTTACCTTGATGTTGATTCCAAGTCTAGTGCATGGGGCTGATGATGACGTAAGAGACAAATGCTTGAAAATTGGACCTGGGCCTTTTTGGGACTGTGACAGAGCTGATGGCAAGGCTTTGCTTCAGAAGTCTGAGGGGGCTGAGTGGATGGTGAGGGAAAAGTTAAACTAAGTATATGCCAAGAGTCTCCATGATTTTTTTCTGGCAAACTTGAATGTGAGCTGCTGCAATGGAGCACTCTGGACATCCTTTCCAAAAACAGAGCTTCAGTGTCCCCAAATGCAAATAGTGGGACAGAAACAGTGGTAACAAGACAAACAAGTTTTGCTAACTCTTATTATACATGAAATATTGCAACAGGGTTTCAAAGAATTAAAGTTTAATTCATTTAAATGATGTGAATAAAAGTCAAGATACTGTACTAAAAAATTGGACTTATTTTTACACTTTCCTTTTAAAATGCACTGTTTTTATAGTAAAAATTATTAAACGTGACCATTTTGTGCATTTTAACATGTTTATGGAAGTTCTGTCTAGCTCAGTGACTACCAGGATTTGGCTTTCAAAGACTGGTAAGGTTAAAAATAAGTGAATAGCAATAACAAGTATAATGAATATAATGATAATAACAATAAGAAGAAGAGGAGACTGAAATAAGGTTCAGAACCTTAGAGCTTTTATTTTTAAATTGTATAAGTAATAGCTAAACATGTTCTCCATATTAAAAAAACACAAACAATATAGATAAGGAAAAGCGTCTTGTGACATCCATCCAATCTCAGTGCCTTCCAAAAAGAGAACTACTATTATAAGTTTGTTGAGCTTTCTTCCAGATCTTTTTCTGAACATTTATATACATACGTAGGTTCATATAGAAGTGCATAGTTTGGGTGATTTATATAGATGGCATCATACAGTACATTTATTCTTCTTGTGGTTTTCTTTCTTTCTGTCTCTGTCTCTGCCTTTCTCTGTTGTTTCTTTTTTTAACCTTGGTGATTTCTCTATGTCAGTACATGCGAACTTGCTTCATTCTTTTTTTAACTGCTGCATCTAACTCCATAGTGTGACTCTACCATGGTTATTTAGCCATTACCCATTCTTTATATGTACTTCTTTTTGCACAGGTGTATCCTCAAGAAACACTCGCAAAAATGCACAAAGGTGTGTATATAGAAAGGAACCCTGGTGGCAAAATGACTAAGTGCTTGGCTGCTAACTGCAAGGTGGGTAGTTTAAACCCACCAGCAGTTTCATGAGGGGGAAAGACCCTGGCAATCTGGTCCTATAAAGATTCAAAACCGAACTCATTGTCATCGAGTCAATTCCAAGTCATAGTGACCCTATAGGACAGAGTAGAACTGCCCCGTAAGGTTTCCAAGGAGCAGCTAGTGGATTTGAACTGCCTACCTTTTGGGTAGCAGTTGAGCTCTTAAACCACTGTGCCACCAAGGCTCCGTATAAAGATTACAACCTAGAAAACCCTAAGGGGCAGTTCTACACTGTCCTATAGTGTCACGATGAGTTGGAATTGACTTGACAGCAAACAACAACATGTATACAGATTGCCATTTTTCTCAAGTAACTGTTTTAATAAGAAATATATACTCTCCTCACTATTTTCTAAAATATAAATATAAAAGGACAATTACATAATTTAAATGGGACATAATGACAGGGAAAAGAAAAGAAAAAAAAACAAAGAAACAAACACAATCTTCTCCCAAAAAGGACAGACAGAAACCTTACCAGATTGTCACTGTAGATCAGTGAAAAATCTCATTAGGGCTGAGCCCTGGTACAAGACTTTGGTTTGGAGAACTCCTGCTCTAGTCTACCCTCAAAACCGAATGAGCTCTTTTTCCATCAAGTAACCCTTCAAAAGAAAATGGTGAAACTGATAACTGTGGATTACAGGTCATGGCGACTGATTCTCCTGGTCATGTGAGCTGCTTCCTGTCCTCCCTGCATCCTCTCACTGGCTCCTGTAGGAAATGCCAAAGAGGAGCAAGTTGGCTGTGGACCGATGAACACCCCCCAGGAGGGCTAGCTAACATCCAAGGATAATCTGCCCTTCTTCCTACAAGAGCTGTTAGTCTTTTCTGTACCCAGGAGTGAGCCAATGAATTGTTGAGGTGTACTCAGATAAACGTTCTTCAGTTTGATAACGATACATTTGTTCTAATATTTATTATCGAAAAACAAAAGATACTTGATAGCTAACGTAAGAAACCTCTTTAAAGGGTTAAAAAAAGCAAAGATGTTACTTTAAGGACTAAGATGCACCTCACCCAAGCCTCGGTGTTTTCGATTGCCTCATATACATGTGAAAGCTGGACAATGGGTAAGGAAGACTGAAGAAGTGATGCCTTTGAATTATGGTGTTGGCGAAGGATATTGAATATATCACGAGCTACCAGAAGAATGAACAAATCTATCTTGGAAGAAGTACAGCCAGAATGCTGGATGGTGAGACTATGTCTCACATACTTGGACATGTTATCAGAAGGCTGTCCCTGGAGAAGGACATCATGCTTGGTAAAGTAGAGTCAGCAGAAAAAAGGAAGATCCTCAACAAGATGAACTGACAGAGTGGCTGCAACAATGGGCTCAAGCCTAACAAAGATTGTGAGGAAGGATGTAGGACCGGCCAGCATTTTGTTCTGTCACTATGAATCAGAACCGACTCAAAAACACCTGACAACAGCAATAATGTGAGAAATCTGAGTTCATTTAAAGAAAACTATTTGAATTCAGATCTGTATTCTACCTTGTGTTCATGTGATCCTGAGCAAGTGACTTAGCCTTTTTGAGTCCCAGTCTCCTCATCTTTAAAACAGGCTCAGTAATACCTATGTCACTGAAATGTTGGGAAGATTATATGAGGTGAAGTGCAGAAAGTGACTGGCATATAGCAGGGTGTGAATAAATGCAGGTTTGATCTCTTTTTCCTCACATCTCTTCCTCCTCCAGAATTCCCTTCCCCTGGTTGTAATCCAGAATCTCATTCTGATAGTCTCAAATTTTCATTAATCAGAATCTTCCTGAGGTGTTAACTATCAACAGTTCTATCATATTCAAATTGTTTAAGTTTGAAAGCCAAAGAGTCTTCCACACACAAAAGAATGAATTTCTTGGCAGTGACATTTCAGACCCAGAGAGGACATTCTTGAGGAGGGAGATATTCGTAGGGCGAGAAAAGTACAGCACACAGATTATTTGTTAGATCCGAGCGGGGTTCAGAAGAATCCGTGTTTGCCGTATTCCAATGAATGGTTGTCATTTCCTCCAGGCCAAGGTATTTACTTTCTGACAGACAATGCCAAGATAAAAATCTCCTAGGATCTGGAAAGATATGTAGTTTGTTGGAAGACAAAAACAAAAACAAAATGGGCTACAGCTACTCATCCAGGTATGATGTAGGGGAAGCGGAAGCTCCCGGATGAGTTTTGAAACTGGGTTTTTTGTTTTTTGTTTCCAGTGGGTTTGAAATGTACAAAGAAACCTGGCTTGCGGGGGTCTCCCCTAGGCCCCCGAGGTCCTTTGTGAAAATGTAAGTTATACTTGCTCTCCCCCAGAGTGAGAGCGTCCTACATTGTCTGGAAACAATTAGAGGTATTTTTCCATCTTGGTCTGACAACCTGAGGCACACAGGCAATTGTGGGCAGTGTGGATTGACACTTTACTGTTAACTATTTAAATGGCTAAAATATTAAAACTAATTAAGTTGAATATGCTTGGAGCCCCAAAGGGTGAGCTTGGAAGGAACAGGGAGGCCCAGAGAGGTTTAAAAGTCACTGGGAAGAAAAATCTTGAAGGTCTGGAAAATATTTTGTCACTGTTAATGATTTTCCAAGATCCTTTAGGACAAGAGTTGACAATGAAAGGCTGTTCAGGGGAGTGCATGAGCCAACATCGGAGGTTCTGGCGTCACCTTCCTTTAAGGTGAGGACTAGTCAAGTGGCCCCTGATCAGAAGGGGTATGTGGATTCTAGAGCTACAGGCTGCACCACGCAACAATCTTGTTGTAAAGATGCGCCAATCTCCTAAAGGCTGCATTTGGGTTGTTAAAAAGCCAAATTGTGTTGGTTTGTTTGTTTTGAAAGAAGGCTGGAGTGCAAAGAGAGGTCAGAGAGAGGTCAGGGCAGCCCGAGAAGGCACTCAGAGAAAGTGGGTCAGTATGGATGTGAAGATATGCAAAGTCTGCCACAACCTCTCGCCCTGAGTTTTGTGGAAAACCTTTTGAACTTTATTTTAAAATTGGAGTTAGAGGCAAATGTTGCCACCTTTCCCCTGTTTGTCAATTAAGTCCAAATTGCCAAACTGACAACTGTGTCCCTAACACAAGGCTTTGCATCTGCCAAATGGTGGTCAGTAAAAACTCTCACATTTGGGTAGAGACCTCCCACTTTGCAGAGCATTTTCACAACTGGGGTTTAGTGGAGCCTTATGGTTAACTTGGGGGGAAAGCAGGAAGGTGTTGCCATTTCAAAGATGGCGAATAGAGGCTTGGAGAGGTAGAGGCTCTTGTACAGAGTCACAGAGCCCATCAGTGATGGAGTGAGGGTCCACACCCAGGTCCTCCCACTGCAATCAGGTCCCTGTCCCCACCTCACGCTGCCTCCCCACATGTGGCCCCTGAGCTAGCCGCTAGCAAGGAGCTGTGCTAATCAGTGAGATCACACCATGGGGAGATGAGATTGTGACTGTTATCCGCTACCCATTAGGATACAGCTGTCCATTGCTTTTCCTTCCTTCCTTTTTCTCTTCCTCTTCTTCATGATACCACTGTGGTGTTTGTATAGCCTCCAGATGGAAATGAACAAGAAGAACGTGCCTTAAATCTCCGTGCAGAAGCAGAATACAAAAACTACGGCGTGAAAGGCCTGAGGTCTTAAGGCTCACTGGCTAAGGCAGCAAGTTTCAACTGAGCTTTAGGATAACTTTTTTTTGTTTTTTTTTTTGGTAAAGTATACGCAGCCAACGATACACCAATTCAACAATTTCTACGTGTACAACTCGGTGGCATTGATTACATTCTTCAAGTTGTGCTACCATTCTCACTACCCTTTTCCAAATTATTCCACCACCATTATCTTAAACTTCCCATTCAACCTTTGGAGCTGCCTTGTCAGTTTGATTTCACATAGATAATTCTTTCAAAGAGCCACAATGCTCCAATCAGATGTAGTTTACTAATTAAGTTAAGCTATATTTTGGTTCAAAGAAGACTTCAGGGGATAGTTTTGGTTTAAAGATTAGAGGACAAACTTTTTAAAATATAAACTTCAACAGAAAAACTTTGCCTGCAGATCAGTCCATATATTGGTCAGGAATGAGACGACATCTCGTTTTTATCCATCAAGCATCAATTTACATTTCTTAAGAATATGCTCTCTACAAAAAAAAAAAACAACTAACTTTTAAAAAAAATGGATAGAATAAAATTCTTCCTTATTCAGTAAGAAGGAAAGTAGTATAACAGTAGAAACAGTAATAAGATGGATTCAGTGCTGAAGAAACCAGGTAAGTCTTTTCTTAGAAGATGAGTTTGTGTTTAGTCAGAGTCTCTTGATTTTTATCAAACATGATCCTTACAGTCGATAATATTTGTGCCTGTGGTTCTTGGATCAGGTTGATAATATACCTCTGCATTCCCCTCCCAAGACTCAGGAGATAGCTGGCAAGGTTGCCCATGCAGAATCCTGTAGAAAGCTGGGTGATGATAAACACAGTAGGCTTCCAAGAAGAAAAAAATGGGAGTACCCAGGACCAGGTACTAAAGCTCAAGTGATTGCTCCTGGCAGTGCTTTTTGGCCCCTGATTCTGCGTCTCTTTATCCTCGTTTTATGCAAAACTTGAATTAATGTGTCTAACACATTTCCTCTTTTCCTCAGCAAAACTGGAGGAGGCAAGAGACTGGCCCAAAGAAAAGAAGAGTTGAGAGCTTGACAACCAAAGCTTCATAAAACTCACAGACTTGTCCTTCTTGTTGTTGTTAGCTGCTATTGAGTTTGCTGTCTGACTCATGGCAACCCCATGCACAAGGGAATTAAATGCTTCTTAGTCCTGTGCCATCCCCAGGATCCGTTGCGGATTGGACCATTGCACTCCATAGGGTTTTCGTTGGCTGATTGTTAGGCTTTTCTTCCTAGTTCTTCTGAGTCTAGAATCTCTGTTGAAACCTGTTCAACATTATAGCAACACCCAATCCTCCACTGACAGATGGGTGATGACTTTGCACGAGGTGCATTGCCTGGGAGTCAAACACTGGACTCCTGCTTGGAAGACGAGAACTCCACCACTGAACCACCAGTGCCCCCTAGAAGCAGACTTAGGAACAACAACTACTCATTATCCTGGGCCTATTCGGTGTAGGGGCCAGTACTGTCACCTACCTCACTTGGCTTTGAGATCAATACTATTCTACTACTCTGTACAATATTTTGAACTTCCAAAGGAGGAGTCCAATTAGATTTGGCATATATTACTTGAGAAAATAGGGAATACATAGTATTACTGAAAAATCGTTTTTCTCCAAAAGATTAAAATACAACCCGTTAGGCTCTATTGATTTGTAAAGTGGTAATTCTTCTGCTATTCAGAAAACATGACTACCAAGAACAACTTTGAAAAGAGTCCTGTTTTTATTTAAATTGTTTACAGTAAACTTTTTTGTTTTTAAGTAATAAAAGCATTTGTACAGCCCCGCAGTGGTTGTGTTAGTGATATTCTAGGACTAGTAATCTTTCTCTCTCTCTGATGAGCATCTCACTCTCGTCCAAGGCTGATCTGTTTCCTTCATGTCCAACAGCTCTGAGTGTGAGTGCTTCATTCTTGCTTCTGCCCCCACTCCCTCTGCCCCATGATTCTCCTTTCCTCAAATAGAAGGATGTGTGGTCCTGTCTGGCGCCCACCTCATCCTTACCTGGAGGGGCTCACCCCCACCTCACCTCATTGGTTATCATTATTATGTCATCCAGATCAATCACTGGGCACTTGTGCTATTGTAACTGTTGCTTTGATCATTCGTTACACTTTGTTAGTCATCAGATCCAGGCCCCTCTAATCGGAAACAGCGGCCCTCCAAAAGCAAGGCAACCTGGTGACCAGGGGCAATTACCACATTGTTTGGTTTTTAAATTAGTCCCTTCTTGGTGCCCTGATCACCATCAGGAGGCTGGTGATTCAGAAACCAGGGACTGCCTGCTGCTCCTGAGGAAGGATGGGCGCCTCCGCAGGCTGACTGAATTCACGGACACCCAGTCAGGGCTCCAAGTCTAGAGCGACTCCAGTGGGCCCGAGAAACACACTGTCGGTGACCTAGCAGCAAAGCCTCTTCATAAAAGGGAGTCCTTCCTGGGGGTTCTCACCACAGGTGTTTACATGCAAAACGATTCCAACCTTGGTTTGGCTTCCACTGCGGGAAGTTATGGGACCTTACCATTAGGATGCGGAGTCCCTGGGTGTTGCAAATGGTTAATGTGCTTGGCTGCTAACTGAAAGGTTGGGGGTTCAAATCTACCCAGAATCACCTCGGAAGAAGGGTCTAGTGGTCTACTTCCAAAAACTCAGTCACTGAAAATCTGTGGAGTGCAGTTCTATTCTGCCATGTGTTGGAATCGACTTGAAGGCATCTAGTTTGATTTTGGGGGAGTGCTATGAGGATGGAGGAGCCCTGATGGCCCAGAAGTTAAGTGCTATGGCTGTTAACCAAAAGGTCAGCAGTCAAATCTACCAGCCAACCTTGGAAACCATATGGGGCAGTTCTACTGTGTCCTATAGGGTCTCTGTGAGTTGAAATCAACTCAACATCAATGCGTCTGGTTTTTGGTTTATCAAGATGGATGTCACTTGGAGGACTAAGGTGGGCCTGATCCAAGCCATGGTATTTTCAATCGCCTCATGAATGCGAAGGCTGGCTAATGAATAAGGAAGACTGAAGAAGAACTGATGTCTTTGAATTATGGTGTTGGTGAAGAATATTGAATATACCTACCATGGAATACCAGAAGAACGAACAAATTCATTTTAGAAGAAATACAGCCAGAATGCTCCTTGGAAGCAAGGACGGCGACACTTCGTCTCACACACTTTGGACATGTTATCAGGAGGAACCAGTCCCTGGAGAAGGACATCATGCTTGGTAAAGTAGAGAGTCAGCAAAAAAGAGGAAGATACTCGATGAGATGGAACGACACAGTGGCTGCAACAATGAGCTCAAGTATAACAACAATTGTGAGGGTGGCGCAGGACTGGGCAGTGTTTCATTCTGTTGCATGTAGGGCCTCTATGCATCAGCACCGACTCGATGGCACCTAACTACAACAAAAACAACAGAAGGATGGAGGCACAGCCACAACAGCAGCAGAATCCCGTGGCTAACAGGCTGGTCTCTCTGGCCCATGCCCAGGAGAGTGCAGAAGCTGAGGCGAGCATCTTCTCGGTTTCCACATCACTGAATATGAGCTCCATCTTTCAGCTCAGATGCCTGGGGCTGGCCCTAGGAATGGTGTGAGTGGGTCATTTGGCAGGAATTTAAAGGTCAGTCTAAGCCTTCTTCCAGAGCTTCATTTTCCTTAATGTCAATGTTGCCCAAGCCTTAGGCATTTCTGTACTATTCTCTTGCATTCTGCCATGTTCACGTAATACCTATATCATTATTTACTTAATATTTTTCTTGAAATCAATCCTTTTTTTCACTTTAAAAGAATTATTTAAAAGGAAATTTTATTTCATACCTTGAATGGAAAGTAATTGCTTCTTGTCTTCCTTTCAGCAATGACAATCTACAAATCTCATTTATTCCCATCCCACCAGCACCCAGGTCTAGTAGTTGGCCCACTAGTGAACACCCTTCATTCCCCTGCCAAGCCAGGGGCACACTCTACCAGCTTAGTCACAGCCCCTTCACGACTTGAGGTGGGGCAGCTCGATGGCTCCTGAATAGTATGAATTGGATAAGCAATTGTTAAGTATTTTTAATACGTATGCCAAGTACTAATGCCTTCTCTTGGAGGAATGACTCTCCTCGAAAGTCGTGTGGTATAGGGTGGGAGCTTCTCCAGCAGTCCACTTTCCCAGCTCTCCTTGACTTCTCTTCTTATGCCTGGTGGGTGCCCACTAAAGGCGTAAGAATGGGTGTCCTTTCTTTTTATCTTCTCTCTTCACACCTCTGTCCACCCTCTCCTGGAACATATATCTACTCTCACACTTTCCTTGACCAAAAGAGTGGTAGTCTTCTGTTTCTGCTTTTACTCTCCTGATGTCCACTTGGAGACCTTTAAACTGTGACCCAAGAAGTATATCCCAGGTTTGCTGTCTTCAATTTTATACGGTGCAATTATAGCCAAAATAGGAGAACTCTTGAGCTAACTTTGATGACCTTTCTGATGGACGGATTTAAGTTCCAAAGAATACATTTCACAGGCAGTGAATAAGAAGTAAGGGGCCCTGGTGGCTCAGTGGTTAAAGCACTTGGCTGCTAACCAAAAGGTCGGTGGTTCAAACCCACCAGCTGTTCCAAAGGAGTAAAATGTGACAGTCTGCTGCCATAAAGATTACAGCCTTAGAAAACTGTGAGGCAGTTCTACTCTGTCCTATAGGGTCACTATGAGGCAGAATCTACCTGACAACAATGGGGATGGGCATAAGAAGTAATGCATGTACCTCCTGCTTTACCTCTTCCCTCTCAGAAGCTGCAGTTATCAGGAGGGAACCAGCTCAAGCATGCCTTTTGATTTAAAGAAAGTAAAAAGAGAGATATTTTGTTTTTCAGTAAGGCAGAATATATCTTAATGCAGTAATTGAATTTAGCTCTATTTAGTCTAGTTTGATGGGGGTAGATCTAGAGTAGCGAGGGAAGAATTGACATCGTTTAATACTTAACAGATGGAAAGAAAACAAAAAAGTTTAGGAGATAAGAATGTCAGAAGGTTACCAGCCTCTGTGGGCGTAGAATAACATGGAATTGACTTGAAAGGTGGGGCTTACGTTTATTAGTATACGTCTCTCCTATTATGTTTTAGATATACAAATTATTCAGAGGGATAACTGTCTTTTTGGTAGTTCAGCTAAATCTTAAGAGGGTTGTTGCGCTCCGAAATGTGATTCCTGTGAGCCATACCTTACGCAAGAAGAAGCGTATACTCTTGAAAGGTACAGAATTTGGTGTAGTATTTTGTTAGTGTGTTAACTCTGTAAAGCAGCAGCTATTGTGTTCTGTGATCTGTACAAATTCTCAAATTTGGGGGTCTGAAGATCATTAAATAACTATATGAGGGTACATAATCTCTCTCACACTTGCATTAATTTTCATGCCACTAGACATGAAATTCTACTTCTAAGAGGGCTCATTAGGCAAGGGCTACATTTATATCTGGATAGGGTAAATTCGCCTTTGAAAAGGGAAGGAATCATTCCCTTGAAACTTTCCTAATAGAAGCCTCTTGGCACCAAGCGCTGATGCATTGTGTCTTGTACCCAGCGTGGAGTCAGTCAAAATGATTCCGGGGGTGAAGGGACTATGGAAGCTCTATGGGAGGAGGTTAGCTCTTGGAGCCTTCACAGAGTCTGAGGCACTGACTCCCTCAGGGATGTTTGGTCAATACTTTAACTCATGGCATTGGTCTCCCCAGCTTCCCAGTGGAGATTCAAATGCTTAACTGTTTAGCAGAGTCCTTTAAAAAGCAGTGAATTAGTTATCGTCTGAAAAGTGGTTTGAAGATATACTATATACTATTATGGTTAAATTGAGGGAGGTTACTTTTTTGCACACCTTCTGTAAAAACCATTAGATAATTCTTTGGGTCAAAGGACAATGCATTGGGAGAAATAAGTAGGAAATAAGAGAAGCCGTAGAAGAGAAAGTGGAGCACTTGACAAGAACTCCACGTGTGGTAGGATGGATTAGTTCTAGGGTTACATCAGATTGTCAGAGGAATATAGATTTGTGCAGAGGGCAGGTAGAAAAGGGAAGGATGGGCAGGTTACTGACGAGAACCTGGCTAAACGATTGAAGCCCTAGGAACTCAAATATAAAACCAAACACGTTATTTTCTTAAAGCACCAGCTAGTACACTTTCTGTCTTGGAAGCAGGTAATATACAATCAACAATTATTTGTTGAGTGTCTGCTATGCACTTATTACTGTGTTAGGATTTGTGAGAGACGTAAAAGGTTGAGAAACAAGAAGTCCAGGACCTTGAGAAATTTATAAACTCATTGGAGAGTCAAAGCTTAGCTCCAATAAGAGGCTATAAGAGAGCAATACAATCAAGCAATAAATTCAAGGGCAAATTCTAAAGTGTTATGGGGAGGGCTGTATAAATGAAGAATGGAAACTTTGAGGTAGTTGGTAAGGATTTCATAGGAAGGTAGCATATGACCTGGGTCTTGAAAGGTTCTCTTACTCACCAATTTTAGGTAGGTAATTTTCCTACTTTAAGCCATTCCTGTTTCAGACCAAGTCTGCTATTTCTCAACCTTTGAAGGTTCTTCTAC
The DNA here is from genome assembly GCA_030035585.1 of Dugong dugon. Taxonomy (NCBI): domain Eukaryota; kingdom Metazoa; phylum Chordata; class Mammalia; order Sirenia; family Dugongidae; genus Dugong; species Dugong dugon. The sequence goes on along the minus strand of CM057469.1, from coordinate 102,157,658 downwards.
TATTTCCCCTTTAAATGTTGCTGTCCTCCAAGCTTTGTCCTTGATCCTCCTCCTTCTCCACTCACAAAACCAAACACAATCTATACCATAGATTGAAAACTCAAATTACAACAGGGAATGGACAGGTAACATAAAAATGTGAGTCTAGTAGGTAGGAGACAATAAGGAGTGGTGGGGCTTGTGGTGAAGTGAATTGCCAATTTAAAGGCATTCAAATTTAAAAAAATGCATACTTCTGACCAAACAGATCACCCCTTATAGCTGAGATCTGGGTTGCCAGTGGGTAACCTTTCGGTACTGATTTCTCCTAAAATCTGTCCCCTAAACCTGAGCTCCTCTCCTGAGCTCTAGACAGATTTTTCTGAATATCTAATAGTCAGATAATCACTGCGTCTGGAAGTACCCCAGATGTCCTAAATCTGGGATTGGCAAACTATGGCCTGTGAGCCAAATCTGACCTGCTGTATTGGAACACAGCCATTCACTTCACTTACATATTGTCTGTGGATGCCTTTGCCCATCAAAGGCAGAACTGAGTAATTGTGACAAAACCATATGGCTCATAAGGCCTAAAATATTTACTATCTGGTCCTTTACCGAAAAAGTTTGCCAAACTCTGCCTTAAACCAACACGGTCCCAAATGAACTCATTATTTTCCCCTCCAGACCAACTGTATGTACAACGCAGCTGAGTTGAGGTCATTCCATTTGCTTTGGAGTCCTCCTGATTCCTTCCTCCACCTCACTTGCCCTCATCTAAGAACTGTCTCAAGACCTGATTTTCCTCAGACCTCTCCTTTCTTCCACATTCCCATCACCACAGTCCTGACTCAGGCCCTCCACATCTATCACCCATCTTAACAGGTTCTGGTACATCTAGTCTTGATCCAGTTGATATGCCAGATTTAAATTTTTATACAAATAAATCTTATCATGTCACTTCTCTACTTAGAATCCTTCAAGGATGCCCCATTTCCTCCTGGATAAAATGAGCTTCTTTAAATATGCAGTCCCCTTTCTCATTGATAACCCTGTCTACATTTAGCCTCATCTCCTTCCATTCCCTTACTTGCTCTCAAAAGTCTACCTCATTAAAGTATTTATCATTGCCTTCAATGAATAATTCTCTCCTTCATGCTCTGAGACATGCACATACTATTCTCCTTTTACCCCTTGGTTTTACACTGAAAGAGCTTAATCTTCAAAATTCAATGTCAACATCACCTCCTTTGCAACACTGTGCCATCCCTGATCTCTCCTCTGTCCAGCAGCCCCCATCCCCAGAAGAGTTGGGACCCTTTCTTCTGATTCTGTTAGAGTGTGGCTCAACTTACATTTAGTTTTAATTACATTTAGTTTTCTTTCTGTCCCTCTCCTTTAAGCTGTGGACTCCCTGACAGATCCTGTCTTTGTATCTATCTGTCTACCCAAGAAAAACCCAAACCCACTGTTGGCAAGTTGATTCTGACTCATAGTGACCCCGTAGGGTTTCTGAGGATGTAAATCTCTACAGAAGCAGACTGCCATATCTTTCTCCTGTGGAGCCGCTGGTGGTTTCAAACTGCCTCCCTTACAATTAGCAGTCCATCGCTTTAACCACTGTGCCACTCATACATATATAGGAGCCCTGATGGTGTAATGGTTAAGAGCTCGGCTGCTAACCAAAAGGTATCAGTTCGAATCCACCAGCCACTCCTTGGAAACCACATGGGGCAGTTCTACTTTGTCCTATATGGTTGCTATGAGTCAGAATCGACTCAGTGGCTTGAATATCCATGTTGTTGTTGTTGTTAGGTACCACTGAAGTGATTCCAACTCATGGTGACCTCATGTGACAGAGTAGACATGCCCAATATGGGTTTCTAGACTGTAATCTTTATGGAAGCAGATTTCCAGGTCTTTCTCCCTCAGAGCTGTTGAATGGGTTCAAACTGCCCACATTTTGGTTAGCAGGTGAGTGCTTAATAGATGCACTACCAAGCTCCTTAATATCTGTCATAATACTTGGCAAAGATGAGGTGGTCAATAAATGTTTGGTGAACTCCTGAAATTGATCATAAGTTAGTAAGTCTAACAATCAAGGATTAATCCCTAGCTGATACACAGAACACTTGTGGAGGACCACTTTACGCCTTGGGCATAAGTAACAATGTTACAAGTTTATGATTGATTAAATGTTGAGTTAATTTAGGAGCAGAAAGAGCCTTTCAAAATGCAAATTTCATCATGTTATTCCTATCCTTAAAACCTTCCATGGCTTTCCATTGCACTTAAACCAAATCTCAGAATCTCTGAGGCGACCAACAGCTCTCTGCTTAATCCCACCAGTCCAGACAGACTCTTATGTCCACCCCCTACTCATCATGCTCTAGGACCTTGTTCCAGTTCCTCAAAGGTACTTTGCTCTGTTCTGCCTTGGGATCTGCACCTGCTTGCTGGCTTTTAGGAATACTCTCCTCTCCTGGCCAAATCTTATTCATCCTGCTGGTCACATTAATCCTGCACACATCCCGGCGCATCCACCGCGGGCCTTCTCTGACATAGAATTCTCTGCTCATAGAGTCCGGTCTATTGTTAAAGCATTTATCACTATTTATAACAGCAGGCTTATTTGTTGGTTGGAGTGTTTAACATCTGTCACTCTTCAATCTAGATGGAAAGCGCATAGGACAGAGGTCCTATCTGTTTTTTTCACTGTTAGCCTTGCCCAGCACATTCTGTTTGATAAGAGTGAGGAGAAACAGAGGTAGGGAAAAGCGTTAGGAAGCACTTGGATTTGTTGTTGTTAACTGCCATGGAGTCAGCCCCCTACTCACGGCAACCCCATGCACAATGAAACGAAATACTACCCAGTCTCTCACCATCCCGTGATCGGTTGCAGATTGGACAGTTTTGATCCATAGGATTTTCATCAGCTGATTTTCAGAAACAGATCACCAGGCCTTTCTTCCTAGTCTGTGTTAGTCTGGAAGCTCCACTGAAACCTGTTTCGCACTGCAGCAACATGCGAGCCTCCACTAACAAATGAGTGGCGACTGTGCACGCAGTGCATTGGCCTAGAATTGAATTCGAGTCTCCCACGTGGTGGAAGGTGCGAGTTCTACCACCGAACGAACACTGCTCCTTACGCTTACGCTAGTGAAAGCGGAATTATTTGCGAATGACTGTGACGAAGCAGGACTGGGAAAGAAGAGGCAAAATTATCACTGTTTTCAGATTATATTCTTTTCTACCAGGAAAACTTAGCAAAAATCTCTTGGGATGAATAAGAAAATTAAACAAGTTAGCCAGTTCAAAAAACTATGTGTAGTAAAATCACAGCTTTTCTATACACTAATAACAACTAATTTTAAAAAATACAGTGGAAAAAGTATTTTTGTTCAAAATAACAAAAGAAATTATCAATAAACTAAATACTAAATATATGAAAAACCTTAAGTCATACAGAAAACTTTGATAAATCTTCGATTTACCATATTCCTTAATAAGAAGGCTTTGTCTTATAAAAGATGAATTATACCTATATTTATCTATAAATACAAAACAATTCCATTCCAAATGCTCAGTGTATTTTTATGAAACTTGATAAAGATGATTTGAAAGTTCACCTGGATGAATAAATGCTTGTGAATAATAAAACACTATTGGAAAAAAGGAGTAATGAGGGGCAAATTGCCTTTCCATGTATTATCATAATAAGTTATAATGATTAAAACGGTCTAACAAGCAGTACAGGAATAATCACAGAAATTAATTGAACCAAATGAACAATGCAGAAATGTATTTTTTTAAAGCTTTTAATACGAAAAACAAGGTATTTCAAATCACTGAGGCAAGCATGAATTGTTCAATAAGTGATGTTGATATGATATACAAATAACTGAAAAAATGAAATTAGATTTCTACCTCATACCAAAAAAATTTCTACCTGATATCAAAAATCATTTAAAATTAAATATTTAAGTATATATAAAAGTAAACCATAAAAATATTATGGAAAAATTTTATATGATCTTTGGGTGGTAAGTACTTTCCATAATGACATCACAGGCAGAAATCCCAAGGGAGAAGACTGATACATTCAACTGCATGTTGTTGGTAGGTGTCATGGAGTCTATTTTGACTCGTAGCGAGCCCCTATGGCAAAGCAGAACTGCCCTCCAGAGTTTCCTCGGCTATAACCTTTATGGAAGGAGATTGCCAGGTCTTTCTCCTGAGGAGCCACGCTAGGTGGTTTAAAACACCCACCTTTCAGTTAGCAGCTCAACGCTTAACTGTTGAGCCACCAAGTTTCCTTACCCAGAAATATATAAAATTTCTTTACATTTGAAAACTTCAACAAGGTTAACAGTTAAATGGCAATTTAGAAAAATATTAACAACATTTATAATAGACAAAATTAATATTCCTACTAGTAAGATCAAAATTTTAAACGAGCGAACTTCCCCAAAACGGGATAGAATTGTGAAATAAACACACACACACACACACACACACACACACGCTCACACACATGCACACAGAACTACAAAGGATTCATAAGTATATGAAAAAGCCCTGATGGTGGAATAGTGGTTAAAGAGCTCGGCTGCTAACCAAAAGCCCGGCAGTTCGAATCCACTAGCTGCTCCTCGGGAGAACGATGTGACAGTCTGATTCCATAAAAACTTACAGCCTTGGAAACCCCATGGGGCAGTTCTACTCCATAATATAGGGTCACTATGAGTTGGAATTGACTCTACGGCCGTGGGTTTGGCTTTGGTTTAGTCAGCAAAGAAACGCAGATGGTATCAGTAGGGAGATACAATTTTCACCCATCTACCTGATAAAGATAAACATTAAATGATAAATTAATGGTCATTAATATCCATACTGCTGGGAGTGATGTAAATTGCCATTTTTTAATATGGAGAGGGTAATACCGATTAAAAACCTCAAAAACGTATAAGCGTTTTGAATCATAAATCCCATTTCCAGAAGATTTTCCCTCTCAGATTAAAAATATAACCCAAGACTTTATAAATTAAGTCGTTTGTAACATTCATTCATTCATTCAATATTTATTGAGCACCCACCAGTTTCCAGGTACTGTAACTGAGGGCTGAGACACAGAAAATAACGCCACAGTTATAATCCCTGCCCTCATAGAGCTCCATTCTCATAGGAAAGACAGATAGCAGATAAGTAACAGAATAAATAAATCAGTTAATCAGAAGGTACTAAGAAGGTGCTCTGAAGAAAATAAACAAGGAAACTGATATCAGGGACGTTTTTTTGTTTTTGTTTTTGTTTTTCCCCAGTCACTTTTAAGCTGATTTCTGAAAGCTACAGAGGAGGCTGTTATGTAAAGAACCAGGCACAGATGTAAACCAATGTAAATTAAGAAATAACAAACGTAAAGGCCTTCAGGTGAGAAAGAGCATGGCACCTCTGAGGACCTGGTTGAAGTCCAGAAAGCTTGTTGAAGGGTGGGGCTAAGACTAAGGCAGTGAAGTAAGAAAATGGCTACTCATACAAGACTTTGTGGGGCATGGTAAGGAGTTTCGATTTTGTTCTACAAAATGGGAAGCCGCTGAAGGCTTTTATGGAAGAGAAAGATGTGACCCAATTTGCACTTTAAAAACATTACTCTGGTTGCTGTGTGGAGAATGGATTTAAGGAGAGCTAGTGAGAAAGCAGGAAGATTGGTTAGGAGGTGATTTCGAAGCCAGATAAAGACGTGATGATGGCTTGGCTGTGTGAGATAGTGGAGGTGATGAAGATATGGCAGAGATGGTTTATTATGGTAAAAACATTGGAAACAACCTCCACATTCTGTGAGAACGTACTGAATAAAATTATGAGCTCCTAAGTTGCCATGAAAAATAGGGTGTCAGAAATAACATCCACATAAGAGGCACCTTTTGAATATTTGGTGAGTGAACTAATGAAATAATGAACTGACCAAAAAAAAAAGGAAATAACTGGTAGAACAAAGTCCTGGAGAAGACTTAAGGGTTAAAATCAAAAGCAAAGGTGGAGCAGTACCCTTGGCAAGGAAAATTCCTTCTTCACAGGGTGGCCACGGGTCCTGCCTTGTGCTGGACAGTTCTAATATGCATTTGCTGTCCTTGTATAATTATTACTTATGTCCCCTTTCACTCTCAAAAGTGTCCTGGTTTGAATGATTAAATTATACGGTCACATCACAGTGCTTCGCCAATAACAGATGAGACGGGACAAAGAAAGTTTTATTAAACAGCGATGTTCAATTCACCTCAGTAAAGTGAAAGGTTAGGTCATCAGAGTGTCTGTGGTAGGCATGGGTTTGAGTCTTGAGGAGAGTAGAAAAGGGTTGGTACCACTTGTGAGGTGAAAATCAGAGGGAGCCTGGAGACGAAGAAAAGGATGCTCAGGATGTCACCAAGGTTGGATAGCATTTTACCTATGTCCTCTACATTCATAGTCCCGTTCTTTGAGTATTAATGTTCATAATTTAGACTCATCAAAAAAAGATTCTGTCATCTTTGGTGTTATGTTTGTGGTAAACTTATTTTATTGTATTCTTTGAAAACTAGAAAATCCTGAATCTGAAACTCTTAAATCAGAATACTTGCACAACCGGAATTTACCATTCAGTCCTTTCAAATTAAACCAATTCCTTGTGTCAGTGGTCACAGATTTCATTTTTATCCTTTTGCTTATTCAACAAATGCATCAAAGCACATCCTATGTGTCAAGCAAAGTGGTGACAGATGGAAGTACAAGGAGGACTGTATCCCCACAGGACATCGTGGCAACTCTCCCCACCAACACTGCCCACCATCTTCCTAGCAATCAAGCTGTAAACACAGACACATTCTCCAACATTCATCTTCCGTCTCAGCATCATGCACAAACTCACTTTTCACTCTCCCAGTCTCCACCTCCCTCCAACATACATTAGATTTTTCTCTTTCAGTATTTCTTTGCTTTCCTACATCCTCACAAACTAATACATGTTTTAAAAAGCTGTGCACACAAAGATCTGAATGCAAATGTTCACAGTGGCTTAATTCATAAATTTCAAAAACTGGGAACAACTCAAATTTCCACCAGTGGATAAACAAACAGTGAGATATCCAGACAATGGAATGCCACCCATCAATAAAAAGGAGCCAACGACTTATACCTGGAACAACACCAGGGTATCTCAAAAGCGTTATGCCAAGGAAAGAAGTCAGACTCAAAACGTTACATACTGCATGATTCCATTAATATGACATTGTGGAAAAGGTGAAACTATGAAGATGTAAAATATCCAGAACAGATTAGTTTTGACATATGTGAATTATACCTCAATAAACCTGGTGGCTGAAAACTTCTGGAAGATTGTTATTTTTTTGGCTTTAACAAAGAGAAATTTATTTTCTCACAGTCTAGTAGGCTAGAAGTCAAAATTCAGGGCTTCGGTTCCCAGGGGAAGGCTTTCTCTCTCTGTCAGCTCTAGAGGAAGGTCCTTGTCATCAATCTTCCCCTGGACTGGGAGCTTCTTGGCGCAGGAACCCCGAGTCCAAACGAGGCGCTCTGCTTCCGGCACTGCTTTCTTGGTAGTATGAGGCACCGCCTTGGAAGACTGCGTTTTTGCTGCACATATACGCAAAAAGAAATTAGAGAAAAAAGTAGAGAAGAGAAGGGAGGTGAAGGGAAGGGAGGAGAAGGAAAGCAAAGGGAAGGGAAAGAGAGAGAAGAAAAAGAAAGGGAAAGGGAAAGGAAGAGAAGAGTAGAAAAAAAGAGGGACTGATACGATGAAAAAGAGATTTTTGTTAAGCTTCTTCTGTAAAGCAATGTAATTAATGTTGTTGTTAGGTGCCATTGGGTTAGTTTCAACTCAGCAACACTATGTACAACAGAATGAAACACTGCCCAGTCCTGTGCCATTCTCCCAATCTTTGATATGTTTGAGCTCATTGTTGCACCACTGTATCAATCCACCTCGAGGGTCTTCCTCTTTTTCACTGACACTCTACTTTACCAAGCATGATGTCCTTCTCCAGAGATTAGTCCCTCCTGATAACATGTATGAAGTATGTGAGATGAAGTCTCGACATCCTCGCCTCTAAGGAGCATTCTGGCTGTACTTCTTCCAAGACAGACTTGTTCGTTCTTCTAACAGTTCACGGTGTATTCAATATTCTTTGCCAACACCATAATTCAAAGGCATCGATTCTTTTTCAGCCTTCCTTATTCACTGTCCAGCTTTCCTATGCATATGAGGTGATTGAAAATACCAAGGCTTGGGTATTTTGGTGTATCTTCTTGTTCAAAGTCACCTCTTTGCTTTTTAACATTTTAGAGAGGCCTTTTGCAGCAGATTTGCCCAATGCAATCTTTCATTTGATTTCTTGACTGCTGCTTCCATGAGTGTTGATTGTGGATCCAAGTAAAATAAAATTCTTGACAACTTCAATCTTTCCTGTTTATCATAATGTTGCTTATTGGTCCAGTTGTAAGGATTTTTTGTTGTTGTTGTTGAGGTGTAATCCGTATTGAAGGCTGTGGTCTTTGATCATCATCATCAGTAAGTGCTTCATGTTCTCTTCACTTTCAGCAAACAAGGTTGTGTCATCTGCATATCACAAGTTGTAAAAGAGTCTTCCTCCGATCCTGATGCCTCATTCTCCTTCATACAGTCCAGCTTCTAGGATTATTTGCTCAGCATATAGATTAAGTATGGTGAAAAGATACAACCTTGACACACATCTCTCCTGATTTTAAACCATGCAGTATCCCCTTGTTCTGTTCAAACGACTGCGTCCTGGTCTATGTACAGGTTCCTCATGAGCACAATTAACTGTCCAGAATTCCTGTTCTTAGAAATGTTATCCATAATTTGTTGTGATTCACACAGTTGAATGCCTTTGTGTGGACAATAAAACACAGGTAAACATCTTTCTGGTATTCTCTGCTTTCAACCCAGATCCATCTGACATCAGCAGTGACATCCCTTGTTCTGTGTGCTCTTCTGAATCCAGCTTGGCTTTCTGGTAGTTACATATTGATGGACTACTGTAACAGTTTTTGAATTTTCTTCAGCGTAATTTTACTTGCATGTGGTATTAATGATATTTTTGATAATTTCTTAATTCCGTTGGATCACCTTTCTTTGGAATGAGCACAAATATGGATCTCTCCCAGTTGGTTGGCCAGGTATCTGTCTTCCAAATTTCTTGGCATAGATGAGCGGGGGCTTCCAGTACTGCATCAGTTTGTTGAAACATCTCAATTGGTATTCCGTCAATACATGGAGCCTTGTTTTTTGCCAGTGAATTCGGTGCAGCTTGGGCTTCTTTCTTCAATACCATAGGTTCTTGGTCATATACTACCTCCTGAAATGGTTGAATGTCAACCAATTCTTTTTGGTACAGTGACTCTGTGTATTCCTTTCATCTTCTTTTGATGCTTCCTGCATTCTTCAATTTTTTGCCGATAGAATCCTTCAGTATTGCACCTCAAGGCTTGAATTTTTTCATCAGTTCTTTCAGCTTGAGAAATACTGAGTGTGCGCTTCCTTTTTGGTTTTCTAACTCTAGGTCTGTGCTCATTTCATTATATTACTTTATTTTCTCAAGCCGCCTTTTGAGATCTTCTGTTCAACTATTTTACTTCATCATTTCTTCCATTTTCTTTAGCTACTGTACATTCATGAGTAAGTTTCAGAGTCTCTTTGACATCCATTTTGGTCTTTTCTTTCTTTATTGTCTTTTTAATGACCTTTTGCTTTCTTCGTGTATGATATCCTTGATGTCATCCCACAACTTGTCTGGTCTTCGGTCATTAGGGTTCAACGCGTCAAATCTATTCTTGAGATGATCTCTAATTCAGGTGGAATATACTCAAGGTTGTACTTGGGCTCTCATAGACTTGTCCTAATTTTCTTCAGTTTCAACTTGAATTTGCATGTCAGCAGTTGATGGTTTGTTCCACATTTGGCCCCTGGCTTTGTTCTGACTGATGGTATTGAGCTTTTCCATCATCTCTTTCCACAGATGTAGTCGATTTGATTCCTATGTATTCCATCTGGCGAGGTCCAAGTGTATAGTCGCCGTTTATGTTGGTAAAAAGAGGTATTTGCAGTGAAGAAGTCGCTGGTCTTGTAAAATTTTATCATGCTATCTCTGGCATCATTTCTATTAGCAAGGCCATATTTTCCAACGACCAATCTTTCTTCTTTGTTTTCAACTTCCACATTCCAATCACCAGTAATTATCAGTGCATCTTAATTGTATGTTTGATCAATTTCAGACTACAGAAGTTGGTAAAAATCTTCAGTTTCTTCATCTTTGGCATTAGTGGATGGTGCATAAATTTGAATAAGAGTTGTATTAACTGGTCTTCCTTGTAGGTGTATGGATATTATCCTATCACTGAGTATTTTATTTCAGGATAGATTTTGAAATGTTCTTTTTGGTGATGAATGCAATGCTATTCCTCTTCAATTTGTCATTTCCTCAGTAGTAGACCATACGATTATTCGATTCAAAATGGCCAATAGCAGTCCATTTCAGCTCACTAATGCCTAGGATATCAATCTTCAAGTGGTCCGTTTCATTTCTGATGACTTCCGATTTTCCTAGATTCATACTTAGTATTTTTGCAGCTGTTTCTTCTCATTCTGAGTTGTGCCACATCAGCAAATGAAGGTCTGAAAGCTTTCTTCCACCCATGTCATTAAGGTCAAATCTACTCTGAGGAAGCAGTTTCATTCTGAGTACTTTCCATCCTAAGGGGTTCATCTTCTGGCACCATGTCGGACAATGTTCTGCTGCTATCCATAAGGTTTTCACTGGCCAATTTTTTCGGAAGTAGATCTCCAGGTCCTTCTTCCCAGTCTGTCTTAGTCTGGAAGCTCCACTGAAACCTGTCCACAACCGGTGACCCTGCTAGTATTTGATACCTCAGTGGCATAGCTTCCAGCATCACAGCAACACGCAAGCCACCACAGTATGAGAAACTGACAGTGGTGGATGTAATTACTACTTAATTATAATAGAAGTATGATGCTTTACTGCCTAAGATTTTCCAGATACTTGTCAAAAACATTTAAAAAGAGTAAAAGACCTCTCATAAAATTTGAGAAAATCCCCAATATAAGAGTAAATAAAATATATTTAAAAGGAAGGCTGTGTCATTACAGAATAACACATGCACACACAAATGATGCCTCCTCCAATTGTCTATGACAGGGCTCTATTAGGAACCTCCTCCAGGCCAGAAGGCTTATGCTTGTCTGCACAACTGCTTTAGAACAAAACAGGCATATTCAGGGCATCCCCACCCCCAAACACCAAGGAGGAAGCAGGGGCTTACCCTGTTCCTAGCATGGTCCCCTTCAGTGACACAGCCATACGAAGGCATTGTCCAGTTCAGGCCATGGTCAGTGAAAAAGAGGGAGTGGCTTTGCCATTTACAGAGTGTGAGTAAAATTAATATGCAGGATTACATTCAAAACCCATATATGGCATTAGATATATTTTTATATCAGTAAAGTGAGCCACACTTGTAAAACATTTGGGCCAGTTCATAAGTATGGGTCCAAAGACAGCCTAGAAAAATATTGGCAGGGAGGCAAATAAAGGTAATTTATCTCACAGAAGGAGGTTGGCTAAATTATGGCAAGAGTGGACTTCTGGAAAGCCAAGTCTTTACTGTGTAACTCCCGTCACTCTCCACTCCTCACCATCTCATCTCCCACCTCGCACTCAAACCTCTCTTTTGAACACTCACATTAGTGCTCTGGCTTCTTGCCCAAGAACTTGAAAATGAATGGATAAAAACTGAGCTTAATGTTCTTTGCTAGGCATAAGTCCCTTTTCTTCTTTAACACAGGCTCAGGAGCTCCAGTGGGGATTAAAGAGTAAGAATTCAGTATTTTTAATAAAATGATTAGAGGGCAGCATCATAAGGATTTAGTGGGAGCCACATGAATGGGGGCCCCTTTTGGTCCCTGGGGGCCATGCTGTTTTCACTTGTGGGAAAATGCAGCTAGAGTTTTCTTTCCATTTTTAAGATCCTCTGGCATAGTGGTTAAGTGCTACGGCTGCTAGCCAAAAGATTGGCAGTTCAAATCCACCAGGAGCTCCTTGAAAACTCTATGGGACAATTCTAATCTGTCCTATAGGGTCGCTATGAGTCAGAATCGACTCAACAGCAACGGGTTTGGTTTTTTGTTTTCTTTCTGGTTAAATCACGGGTTTGTATTTCTCAGTCACTTCTGCCTAAACAGGTTTTCCTAATGAGGCATTATAGTACTATGAAATCAAGCTGCTTTCCTCAATAATAGTATTTGGTTTGAAAAAAATAAACTTGTAATAAATGTTATCAGTTTGTTGACAATAATAGTTATTTGTAAATAGTCTATGATGATGCTTCCAAATGCAGCCAGCCACCAATTACAATTTATTTGTGTTCCAGAAACACATTTTTGGAACACGGTTTCCCATAGAACCTACATGTGATAGGTTTCCAGGCTAACCCACACAATTGTACCTAATTAAGTGAAAAATAAGTGTATAATAATACTGTTGTAATGGTCAAAGAAAAAAAAAAAAAAAGCCACAGCTGATGTGCTGGGCTGCTAACGGAAAGACTGACAATTGGAGTTCACCCAGAGGTGCCACAGAAGACAGGCCTGGTGATCCACTTCTGAAAAAATCAGCCACTGAAAACCCGGTGGAGCACAGACGTACCCTGACACACAGGGGGCTGCCATGAGTCAGCGTTGACTCCATGACAACAGGTTTGGTTTTTGTTATTTTTAATTTTGTAAGCCACCAATTTACAAGAGGAAGCCCACTCCCTGGCACAGGGCGTAAGGCCTTTCAAGATCTTCAGCTGCCCATCTTCAAGGCTCATCTTCTTCCACTACTGAACTCTTCTCTCTTCCAACGCACAATGCAGCTTCCTAAGTCCCTTGCATGTGTCTCTGCCCTGCCTGGAATGCCCCTCTGGCCCCTTTTTCCCTGGTGACTGTGATTTACCTTTCAAATCCCAGCAGAGGCTGGCAAACTGAAGTAGAAGAAAAGTAATTATTTGTGCTGGGGTTTCTAAGGGTGCTCATGGCAGTTCTTAGGGTACATTTTAATAGCCATTTTGTATGTCTCCCGTAGCTACCATTAAAGGAATCACCAAAAACCCTCCGTTCCCTGATCCTTATTTAAGAATAGAACCGTCTATTCCTTAAAAGGAGCCCTGGTGATGCAGTGGTTAAGAGCTCGGCTGCTAACCAAAAGGTCGGCAGTTTGAGTCTACCAGCTGCTCCTTGGAAACCCTATGGAGCAATTCCACTCTGTCCTATGGGGTCGTTATGAGTTGGAATTGACTCTACGGCAACGGGGTTTTATATCCCTTAAAAATGGGATCTAAAAATCAGTTCCCACCTGTCTCCAATGACCTTTATACTAGGGTCACATCTGAGCCACTTGAAAACAGGCTTTTTTTTTTTTTTTTTTTTTTTAATAACTTTGTAAAAGAAAAGATCCTCAAAAAAGCAAGAGTAATCATTATTATTTGCTCTAACATCCAAATGTATATTTTTTCGTCCTTTTTATTTACAGTATAAAGTGCTTTTCTCAGTAAATCAACAAATATGAGTATTCATGACACCAAGTGCTGATGATTAAAAATAATTACTTTAATGGTAGCTGGCCCGATGCCAAACATGATCAGGTTTTGCATTTTAAGCATAAGCATGGATAATTTACATCTCCTTTTGCCACAATACCCTACCACTCTTTAATGGATTCTATTTTAGTTTTTATGAATTAATAGAAATTTAGTGCCCAGTGCCCTATATTATAGTCCACCATTTGCTTTCAGAATCCACAGAATTATTACTTTTTTTTTTTTTTTTTTTAAAGCAGGATGGCTCAACATCACATAATTCTTCAAGGTTCTCTTTTAAAATGTTTAGTTGCCTGCTTTCCATGAGTCCTGCTTGGGACGGACAACGTGGAAAAGAGAGGTAGACTCCTGTCTTCTGTTACCCAGGAGGCCTCTTACCTCCTGCAGGGGAACCTTTACTCCCTGCACTACCTCCTTTACAAAGAAAGCTCCCAAACCAGTTGCCATGGAGTCAATTCTGACTCATGGCAACCCCATGTATGTCAGTGCAGAACTGTGCTCCAAAGAGTTTTCAGTGGCTGATTTTTCAGAAGTAGATTGCCAGGCCTTTCTTCTGAAGCAACTCTGGGTGGACTTGAACCTCCAACCTTTCAGTTAGCAGCTGGGTACTTAACCATTTGCATGACCCAGGGATGCTTCAAAAATCCCAGTCACACTGCCCTGACAGGGAACACAACAAACAGTCCCTGACGGAGGAGGAGAAAAGTGGTGTGCAGAACTCAAATTCTAGTAAAAAGATCAGACTTAATGGTTTGATTGAGGCTGGAGAGACCCTGGAAGACATGGCTGCTGGACTTTCTGTTGGCCCAAAACTAAAACAATTCCCGAGGCCAGCATTTCAGACAAAGATTAGACTGGACTATGGGACGTAAAATGATACTCGTGAAGAGTGTGCTTCTTAGCTCAAGTAGATACGTGAGACTAAATGGGCTGTTCCTGTCCGTAGGTGAGATGAGAAGGCAGGAAGGGTCAGGAGCTGGTTGAATGGTTGAGGGAAATCAGGGATGGAAAGGAGGAGTGTGCTGTCATAGTATAGGGAGAGCAACTAGGGTTACATAACAATGCATGTATAAATTTTTGTATGAGAGACTAACCTGAATCCTAAACTTTCACTTAAAGTACAACAATAAATAAAAAAAATAAAAATTAAAAAAATCCCAGTCACAGCCCAACGGCCTCTTGATGTAAGAGAAGATGGGGCTTCTCCTTTCCCTGTTTCTTATTCTTTTGAGGTTCCGTAAATAATGAAGATATGTCAAAACAGGGTTACAAAGAATTGTAGCAGATTTTTAAATGTTTACATTTAGCAAAGTGACACTTTTAAGAAAAAAAATGCACTATAATCATAAGATTCAGAAGATAACTATTGGATTTATTAACAAGCTATAATGTGAGTACAATGGTATCCTAAAGGCACTGTGGTCCAGTAATAGGATTCAGGTTTAAATTTGTATGATGATTTCCCCCCCCCCCACTCATTTCTATGAGTCTCTGTGACTGTATATAGACAACAGACAGCATATAGTCATTTAAAGTTAATGTCACATGTAAACATTTGACCTCGCAGGTGAATACCAGATCTCAGTTAAATGGCCCGTGGTCTCATTGCTAGGCAGGTTCTGTAAATATATGTCAAATGCATATACCTTATTTTAATTGTTGTTAAGGTCAGTGGAGAAAGGGAAGCATTCCCAAAGAGTTGGCTCAAAATGTGCAGCTGTAGTAGGCAAAGAAAATCTAGAAATGTCACAAGATCTTGGGTCCAGTGAAGACCCTATGGGTTCTGGGGAGAGGCAGCAGAAGGGTTAAATGTGCAAAGGTGCTCCAGGCATATGTAAACCCAGAGCTACCTTTTAAAAACATTCCTTGCATAGCTTGAGCCCTGCTGGCCAATAGCAGCCTGGAGAGGACATGGCTTTATTTGCTTATTGTGATTTATGAGTTACTTTCGCCAGTCTCTCTGACAGCGGGGGAGATGTAGTGTGGTTTAGATAGTGCCTTCATTCCAAGCATCTCTTTGGCCATCCTTTGAAAGCTCAAGATTACTTTGGAGAAAGGAACAGTGATGTCATGCTGCAGGAAGACCTGACCAGGATCCAAACTGTTGGGCTGGGCAGATGTTTTTGGTTGAGAGAGAAAACTGAAGTTGTTCCACTTGCTTTGGGAAGGAAATCAATGAATGCCAGGCTACAAGTTTGACCACTAATGAATGAAGCTTCTACATAATTACAAAAAAGCTGCTGTATGCCCCAAGGATCAGTGTGTACTCCCACTTTGCCTGGCCTAGAAAGTGCCTCTTGGTCTGAAAATGGCCTTGGACGGTGACACCCCTATTCACCAACCCAGCCAGATGGGGCCTGAGGACCTCCATTAAGTCAGAGAGTCAATGTAGAGGAAAGGGCCCTTAGGCATTAATAATAGTGAAGGTGAGGCAGATGTGGGGTGCCCAAGCCAGTCCCCATACCTTCCCCAGCCAAATCACCTGTACTTTCTAGGGAAACCTTTCAAATGTCTGAAAAAGGGAGGGTGCATACACACACACACACACACAAGAAAAAGAAAGAGAGAGTAAGGAAGAGAAAGAATGGGGAGTTATGCAGAGCGTGAGATACACAGGCGACAAGGACAGTGACTTCTGGTTGATTAGCCAATGGATTTTCAGTCTACCCCTGGTCAAGGCATCAGGATACGTATGAGCCATCTATAAGGATAGCCTGAGAAATTTGTCTTATTGTGTAGCACTTACTTCTTGTTTATTTATGTATTCATTCAACTGATGCTTATTTAATGCCTATAAAACTATGGGGATCATGTAAGGCATTGGAGATGCACCTTTTCCATAAGATACAGCTCCTACCCTCAAAGAGATGACAATTTGGTGGGGGAGACATAAAAACTGATCATCGCAGTACAGTGTGGAAAGTGGCCGTCTGCCTGGTTCTGTGCTGGGCAGGTTGAGAGGGGATATGGGAGTGGGGATAGAGTTATGCAGGGAGAGAGCAGCCCAGCAGAGGCCAAATTCTTGATCTCAGCCCATGAAGATGTTGCAATCCTATTGGGAGAAGGATCTAATTAACTGATGAACAAAGTAGTATTATATAAGCATATCCTGTGCTCATAAAGTGAAATTGTAATTTAATGATTCAGGCAATCAGAAGAGTGTGCTTTGTGTGATATAGAACCCACTGGGGCAACTTGCAGGGAGGACAAACACTTTTAGACACCACTATTACTCTCCAGGAAACCCTGGTGGCCTAGTGGTTAAGAGCTATGGCTGCTAACCAAAAGGTCAGCAGTTCAAATCCACCAGGTGCTCCTTGGAAACTCTATGGGGCAGTTCTACTCTGTCCTATAGGGTCACTATGAGTCAGAATCGACTTGATGGCAATGAGTTTCATTCAGTTTTGGTTATTGTTCTCCAAGACCAAGCTGGTGGGTAGGACTCTCAGCAGAGAGCCTGTGCTTTTTCTTTGTAATAATGACGAGAGCTAAAAAGAATTGAGTTCTTACTGGCCTGGGACTTTAATTTATTATTCTATTTGACACTTAAACAATAATATTTTAAGGTAGATACAATTATTACACCCATTTTAGGATAGGCCTAGTGAGGTTGGCTGATTTGTCCAAAGATTTACAGCTAGGAAGCTATGGAGCTGGTATTTGAACACGGGTAGCCAGACACCAGAACCCACGAGTCCCGACTCTCAAGGCACGTTCTGTCCCCTTCAATTACTTGGTGGCTTTTCTGTGATTCTCTGAAGCTGTGAACTAGCTCCAGATTCACTGGCTAAGGATGGGACCGTGATTGTTCCTCCTGCGTACGAGCAGAGCTGATGAACTTCAGTTTCTGAGCTCACTGTTGCTGTGTAGTCTCCATTTTAGGGGAAGAAAGTGAGTCTCAGTGACCAGATGGTGGATGTACAATAATTCTTTTCTCCGCTCCCTTCTCCCTACCCCTCTGTACAAGGGAGGTTTTACAGCTTAAGCTTTGTGTGTGTATGTGTGACAGAGAGAAGCAGGGAAGCAGGACGTTAAGTGTGTGGGGTGATTGGTCTCCAGTCAGTTGTGCTCCTGGCTATGCTCCCCTTGCTGCTTAGCCCACTGGATTGAGAGAGCCAAACCTTCTGTTGCCCTTAAACTCTACCTACTCAAGAGCACCTTTCCCTGCCTTTTCTTGATTAACGGGCAGATTCCTCAGAGACCTTTTCTTCCTTCTCTTCCCTGCATTATGGCCTATTTGCTTCAAAATTGGTGGCACACTGCAGATCCAAGAGGCAGCTTACAGGTTACCTGGGGAAAGAAAATTTTTAAAAAAGTACAGAAACCACAAACTCACTTTGCAATCAAGTCCCATCCTAATGTACAGTGGCAGATTAGAGCTGGGCTGTGAGAGCACTGAGCTAATACTCAAGTCTGTGACTTATGCAGGTCAGGGTAAATAACCCCTGGGCGCAAACAGGTTAACTTCCTATGATGGGTGAGGCATCCAATTTAAATGGATAATTCAACATGCTTTCTAGTCTTTCAAACCACTTTTTGATTGAGAAAAAGTCACAAAGATTGGGGTTGCAACCAAACTTCATTCCTCATTGGTATAAAGGGAGTTGGAGGGATCACTCAGGCTTCTTAGGAGGGTATGAGAAGGCATAATATTGACAATTTTGACAGAACTTCGATGTCCTGTTAGGTACTTTGGGAGTACCCAAAGTGCTAGGTGGAAGTTGCTTTAGTGTCTCGATTATAGAGTCATGATCTGAATAGTCAAGTATGTCAAATATATCATTAATTGGAGGAGAACTGACCATTCTTCATTTAACAGTTTTACTAATCTTGTTAAATAATCTATTAGTAATTATTGTTAATCTCTCCAAAGGAGTATTAAATTAGAGCAAGATTCAAAGAAATAGATTTTCTACTTACTAATAAGCTGTTTGTTTGCTAATCATTTACTCATTTGTTCTTATTAACTGTTGCTTAATATAAATGGTTTGACCCGGTATAGAAGACTTCTTTCAACTCGCCTGTCATTCACATTTAAACAGAATCAAAAACTCTTCCGGCAGGTACTTATCCTAAGCTTCAACTGATGGCAATAATTTCCTGTAGTTCCTGATCCTGGTCATATAAAAGGAATCCAAAGTACATATATTTCTTTGCTTAAAATAAGACTGGTGCATTTAGTGTCGGCTATTGCCTTGCTTTTACATCTTTCCCTGCACAATACATACTTGGTCATACCCCCACCCTAGGTATCTCTTGTTTCCCTTACAGTTCCTGACCCGGGTGATCTGCTGACTGTTGGCACTGGTTGTTGACATCTGGACTGGACCCCAAACACATCCTATAAAGAAGGTGAATGATTATTTGTAGGCCTCTTGCCATGATGATCCTCGATCATCTCAGTCTTCTACAATTTTCCTTACGCCAGCTGAGAATTCTGGTTTTCTTGACTCCCGCGCGTGGATGTGATAGAGATAGGGAACATATCAAGGGGTGTGATGTCACTGACCTGTTTGAACTTGTGATGTCTGATTGTGGATTAGAACGGGACGAGTCTCCCTCTGCCTGCATCTCATCTTCAGTGCTTTGGAAAATTTAACTTAATTATACAGACGAATTCACATTAAATGTTCCGGTAGGAGCCATCATTTTTAAAGCCTGATTTGGAAAGCCTCTTTACACTGCTTTATTTTTCATGATAACATTTATCACTACCTGACACTAAGTTTTATATTTATTTATGTGTTTACTGCCTGTCTCCACTCACTAGATGTAAGTTCCATGAGAGAAGGGACAGTATCTTTGGTACTTAAAAAGTTCCTGACATAGTAGGACTCAATATATACTTGCTGAATAAATGGTGATTGGACTAATTAACCACAGGCAATGAATTCATAGAATGAATTAATAATATCCAAGAAAGCATATTGCCAATTATCAGTATCACATGCTGATATCCCCTCTATAGGAATCTTTAGGACTAAGATCTGTAGGATGTTTTGCTGTAATCTTGCCTGATGTTGGGAGATGAATGAACTTTTTTGGCATTGGTTAAGAGTATGGGCTCTGGATTTATACTGCCTACGCTGGAAATGGGTTTTTAATTCTTACCACTTTTGCAAGTTTTTATACAAGTTATTTAACTTGTATATGACTCAAATTCTTCTCTTTGGACTGGGGATAATAATAGTAGTACCTGCTTCAAAGGGTTGTTGTAAGGATGAAATAAAATAACGTGTCTATAGTGATTTCCTCATGGTGAGTGTGCAATAAATGGTATGTATTACTAGTTAGGATATGGTTGCAATTAACAGAAAACCCAACTCAAGTTGACTTAGTTGACTTAAATGATGAAGGGAATTTGTTGGTTTACGTAACTTAAGAGTTCAGAGGCACAGTGTGATGATGTGATTCAAACATGTATTGATAAGGGTCTGGTTATGTTTTTCTACACTTCTCTCAGTTCTACAATCTTCCCTTCTGAAGCTTCATTTCTCATGACAGTCAAGTCGTTGCAATAATTCTTGACCTTACAGCCACATTGCACATCACCCAAAAGGAAGAGAGATATTCTTCAGATACTGTCTACAGATGGCTGAGGAAGTTCCTGCCAGAAGTCTTTAACAAATATCTCCCGAAGTCTCCTGGGAAAATTGGATCACATGCTCATCTTGAACCAAGCAGGGTGGCCAAGGGATGGAATGTATGAGTGACATAAGCTAATCAGAGATACTTCTCGGATTGGATGTGGTATCAGTTTGCATTGAATCGCTTGGGCTTCGTGATGGAGATGCAGAAACCCAAACCAACATTGAGGCACTATTAACAAGAGGAAGGAGAAATGGATGCCAAAAATAACAAAAGTAATTTTTTGATGAATAAACTCTAGAGAACTTCTTCAACACCAAAGATGCTATAAAAGAAGAAGAGGAAATTTCATCGACATAACCATCATCTTCACCAAACATTTATTTTGGTAAAACAGTTTACCTGATATACTGTAATAAGTAGAGTGATGCCTTCAAAAATTTTTTTTCACTTCAATATCTCTCTCCCCAATAGCCACTCCTCCTACCAATACACATTTTACATTTTCTGGAATTTATTGGATGTCCTTATGTACAATGAGACTAAGAAGTTTATTCCCATAAAAGCTTGGATTTTATTCTTAATTTTATAAAATAAAACCATCTTTTGCAGTCAATAACATATTCTCTCATATAAAATAAAAATCAATAAAAGTGAATGGGTTTAAACTGGGAATTTGAAAAAAAATATGTGATTTTTTTTTTTCCTTATAAATCTTATATGAGTTTGTCCACTTGGATAGGTTATTGAAATATAACCATGATTTTATCATAGTGACAAAGGTTGACAAAAGTGACAGTGTGGAGCATCTTGTTTTGGAATATGTTCAGGCCCTTTTCTTCTTTTTTTAAAAATGATATTCACAAAAGACACTGCTTTCATTGTAACCTTTTGTAACAAAACACTGTTATTGACATCTGAAGATTAAGTTTTAATTGAAGTAAGATTTCAAATGGTCTGTTATCTGTGATCCCCATGTAATGATCAGAAAGACATCCTAGAATAGTCAATGAAGCAGATAAATATGGTAAAAAGACAGCTAACAGCTCCATTGAGCTCACCCACGCTTGCCAAACTTGACACACACAATTTATCCCAGACTGATGGAAAGGGAGCATGAAATATCACCAGATTGTGATACTGTATGCCCCTCAGATGGCGTTTCCTTGGGCAGAAAATCAGGTACCTTCTATGCCCAGACATGGTATTCAGATAGCAGTGGATGGGCTTTTGCCCAAACTCATATTTTTTATACTTTAGTTTGGAACTTCCTTGAGAACAAGGCTAGTGGTGAGTGTCTTGTCTATATGACACCTTACATGAAATGAATGCTCATTTCTCTCCAGCACAGAGAGAGTGTGTGGACTGCTGCAACATGGTGCAGACACACATCCAGGACTCTAATTAACCCCAAACCAACTCACAGGGTGGAAGGGAGAAGTGAATCCAACAAATATTAACAAACAATAATATTTTGCTACAGTGGATGTAAACAATAAGAAGTAAAATGCATTATGTTTGCTGTAAAAGTGGCTCCCATGATGTTTTTAATCTCTGGGTTTTTTTTTAGACCTTCACTGAACAAATTTGCCAGGTGAACACGCCAAAGTGAATTCTGCTCTGTGCTGATCAGTCTGAATTTGAGTCTGTTTTAAAAAGCGATCCAATAAGCTGGATTCCAGCCACCTTTACAGGAAGCCCAGCCAAGCCTTAGATTATAGGTTCGGGTAGGCTGGTGAACCAGACCACATCTGCAGTTGTCCATTTTTATTAGAAACTACACTCGCTTTTGCTCCCCTTCTCGTGTGTGTCTCTTCCTTATCCTCCCTCCTCCCCCATCTAGTAGTTACTTCCCAGCTCAGGACTCTTTTAGTCTGAGCTAAACGGAATCCTGAATGTACAGAAAGGCCCTGTCAGCAAGAAGTTAGTGAAAGAAACTGCTTGTGGAGACGGACTGAAATAGAAATACTCTTCAGCTTCCCAACAGCACTGCCAAGCACTTCTTGTTTATTTAGAATGCTGAAGACACAGAAGTTGAGAGAGTGAGGTGAGGTGGTTGGGGGAAATGGATGGTTCTTGGCCCCAGTGTGGGTTTTGGGGTATCATAGTGCCAGCCAAGGATATCCTTGCTGCTGTCACTTATCCTCTTGCTTCTACTTCTCCTCTGGTCCAAAGGTCTCACTTTTCCACCCTCACCTAGATAAGTCAAGCTGGAGGTGAAATTGGGGATACAAATGACATCAGTTTGCAAACAACGCCTCCTTCAATGAGGAGAACCAGTGGAAGGTCTTCTCTTGCTTTCCAAAGGAAGGCATGTGAAAAGATTACTAGAGATGAAGATGTTATGAATAGTCAGTATACTACAGATAAGTCTTTAAAATGATATGAACATTGGGAGACAAGGAAAAGTTACCATTTGGCATCATTTTCAGAGAGGTTTGACTGTTCGGTAGGAAGACTGGCAGCTGGGCCAGAATAAACCACTTTGCTCATGGGTGGAAGAGTTGGGTGTACAGACATAAGAGAAAGAAAAACAGTTTATTTTCTTCTTTTCCTTTACTTTCTTAGAGGAAGCTCATCCACCCTCTAATGCAATTGACCTCACCACCTTCTTGGAAAAACACTTTCCCTCACTCCTCCCCCTCCCTCGGGCCATACCACCAATGCTGGGAATGTGGCTCTGCCCTCTGAGCTCTGCATTGTCCAGGATGCCCCAGGAGAGCTCTGAAGGACTGTCAAGTTGACCTAGAAGGGTTCATATCATGCAACCCAGAGTCAGGGCAGATCAAAAAGGACAGGTGTCTTAGGTTGGGTTCTCTAGAGAAGCAAAATCAGTAAAGTATAGATGTATATACAGAGATTTATATCAAGGAAATGGCTTACTTGGTTGTAGAGTCTGGAATATTCCAAGTCTGTGGGTCAGGCTGGAAGTTTCTCCTGATTCACATAACTTCAGGGGCTGGTGAACCCAAGATTGGCAAGTCAGACAGCAGGGCTCTGGCTCACAGGCAGTGAAGACCAACAAATCCCAAGATGGGCAGTCAAGATGGTAGATAAGCTGCAGTCCCAAGAACTGGAGGTCAGATGAACAAGAGCCAGCTGTAGGACCCAGAGTGAGTAAAAGTCCCCAAGCCCTTGCCAGAAAGTCCATCTAAATTTGATGCAGGACACACCCCCAAGGAAACTCCTTTTTAACCGAGTGGCTACTCACAGCAGATCCCGTCACGGAGGTGATCACATTATAATGCATCTCATCATGGAGGTGATTATACCATTATATGACTGCCAAACTACACCATAACTGCCAAACCACTGAGAATCATGGCCCAGCCAAGTTGACACACAATCTTAACGATGATTATAACAGGTTTCAACTCAACTAAAGGGATTTGAAGCAGACTTATGGATGGAAACATCAGCATTGCTAAATACTGAGTGCTCTTCCTTCAGCCCAGAAAATGATCCCTTGGTCTTCAAAACCCAGCTCCAAAACCTGCTTCTCTGGGAGGCCTTTGCAGACTCTCCCAGTCAGAGTTTGTGGCACCTATCCCCATTACAGCAATTATCTTCTCCTGTTGCATTGTTTACCTGCATGCTTTCTCTCACCAGACTGTGTGAACTTTTAGATGACAGAGGTTCTGTCCTGCTTATGTTTATGTTCCAGAGAATCCAGCCCATATGCTTTTGTTACAGAGAAACTTAAAAAAATAATAATATTCAGAGAACAAATGATGCAGTGAACACAGAGATAAACTTATTTATCAGTATCATAAAGGAAACAATCATTTAGATTTTATTCATTGTATCCATATCCTATTGATTGACATTGTTTAATTTTTTTGAGTTTTTGGGACCTAGGAAGGAGGAAGATGAGACTTCTAAATAAAAAGCAAACTTGAAAATAGAATCTCTAAGTCACTTAGAATGGTACTTTTCAAAATTTAAATTTAGAGTGTGTACAAATCTCATATTAAATGTAGATCCTAATTCAGTAGTTCTGGGGTAGGGCCTAAGATTTCATAATTTTAACAGATTCCCAGGTGATGTCCCTATAGCTGGTCCAGGGACCACACTTTGAGTAGCAAAGACTTAGAACTTCAGAAGACATGAGACTCTGCATTTGCAATAATTTTTTCTGTCTTGGCATTTTCAATTAAACTACTATCCACTCTCCTGATAGCAGGATTTCTCAAACTTTAGTAGATGCAAAGAACCATGTGGAATTATTATTTTTTTTTTAAATTCAGATTCCTAATCCTCTCCCCAGATTCTGATTTGGTAGGTCTAGAGTGAGACCCAGCAATCCAAATGTTTTAGCAAGTGTGCTCCCCCATATGTGATTTTAACCCTTGGCTAAGGCTTTGGGAAATGCTGCCTGGAATGGGCATGTTAAGTGGAAACACTGGTCTTCTATATAGCTCATCATTCTTAATCACCAGAGTGAAAGATGTCAACTAAATGGTGGCCATATTTTGTAGAGGTTGTAATGAAGGCCTGGAGTCACACTGTTTGGTCAAACTCCTCTGTGACAATCACAAGGAGATGCCCAAGATTGCCTCCCTGACTGGAGAATCCACAGTAATAACACTCAGAGAGCAAATGATGCAGTGGACATATGGGTACCATTTATTATTGAATTGGCCTGGCCAAGGTGCCATTTATCTGGGTTCTGCCTCTTAACAAATGTCATTTTCATAAAATAAAATGATGCTATACCTATTCCTAATTTGTAGCACCCTTCTTTTCATCTGGATAGTTTGAAAATCTTCCAATTCCCACAGGACTTGGAAGAAACTTAGCCACATATGAAAATACCTGAAGACTATCAGCTCATCGCTTTGTATTTCTAGTCCATTTTCTTCCCAAGGATGTGCAAGGAATGAGTACGTGAAGTCGGTGTTCTTAACAAAACCTTGTAAATAAACTGTCCAGGGATTACCAGTAAGAATGAGGAGAACTGGGAGGGTAGGACTGGTGAGAGATGTGCTTTCTGCATAATGGAAGTGAGACTAAAGATGTCCCACTTGAGTTCTTGAGCTACTGGGAGGTGGGTAATGGATTTCCGCGACGAATAGGTCTTGTTATTGTTAGCTGCTGTCACGTTGACTACAACTTGTGGCAATCCCATGTACAACATAACAAAACATTTCCTTGGTGGATAAGAACAAAACATTTCATATGGGAGATTGTGAGGATTTAGAGAGGAGATGAAGTTTATGACACATAATCTTGCTAGTGTCTTATTGTCATTAGTTGTCATTGAGCGGGCTCTGACTCATGGCAACCCCATGTACAACAGAATGAAACGTTGCCCTGTTCTGCATCATCTTCATGGTTGTTAGCATGCTCAAGTCCATTGTTGTTGCAACTGTGTATTTTGAGTGCCTTTCAACCTACCGGGCTCATCTTCCAACACTATACTGAACAATGTTCTGTTGTGATCCATAGGGTTTTCATTGGCTAATTTTCAGAAGTCGATCACCAGGCCTTTCTTCCTAGTCTGTCTTAGTCTGGAAGTATCCCTGAAACCTGTTCACCTTGGGTGACCCTTTTGGTATTTAAAATACCAGTGGCACAGTTTCCAGCATCATAGCAACACACAAGCCACCACAGTAGACAATGGTAGGAATAGTTAAATAATTCAATTTGGTTCCCTCTCAAACAGGCCAAACACCACCGACATTAAGCATATGCTGTTGCTGTTGTTAGGTGCCATCGAGTCTTTTCCCACTCATAGTGACCCTACATACAAAAGAAGGAAACACTGCCCAATTCTACACCATCCTCACAATCATTGTTATGCTAGAGCCCAATGTTGCAGCCACTGTGTCAATCTATCTAGTTGAGGATCTTCCTCTTTTTCACTGACCCTCTACTTTATAAAACATGGTGTCCTTCTCCAGGGACTCGTCCTCCTGATAATATGTCCAAAGTACATGAGACCAAGTCTTGCCATCCTTGCTTCTAAGGAGCATTCTGCCTGTACTTCTTCTAAGTCAGATTTGTTTATCTTCTGGCAATCCATGATATATTCAATATTCTTTGCCAACACCATAATTTAAAAGGTGCCAATTCTTCTTTGGTCTTCCTTATTCAGGAAAAAATTGAAGCCTTGAGTTGCAGTTTTGAAGGACTCTACGGGAAAAATATTGAATGATGCAGGAAGCATCAAAAGAAGATGGAAGGAATACACAGAGTCACTGTACCAAAAAGAATTGGTTGACATTCAGTCATTTCAGGAGGTAGCATATGATCAAGAACCAATGATACTGAAGAAAGAAGCAAGCTGCACTGAAGGCATTGGTGAAAAAGCATATACTCGGTAAAGTGAATGGATAGAAGTGAATTTTCTTATTCTTATACCATGTGTGCATCACCAGAGCCCTTGGCTCATTCACACATTCTCATATAATTATTCCTAAATGACCTTGTTGTGTTGAAAGCTCGCTAAGGCTGTGGTGAGATGATGAAATGAAATCTCTGCTGCCTAGGGGGAACACACTGAAGAAACACAAACTTTAAATGTGGATTGTGTGTGTGCATTTTTGTGTTGACTATGTGTTGGAATAATGTGACTTTTGCTTTCAGGATGTCTGGCAATGCGCCAGTAATATATGAAAATAAAATTACCAGGAAAATTATTGCAAATCGCAGATGTGCATGCAGGAATCATACTTCCCTAGACTTTGTACCCTCTCCACCCCCAAGTCCTCTCAGATGAGACAGGCTGATTGGATACAGTGACGGGATCAAAGGGGTTTTCGGATGGCCATCCTCTGACCTTTTCAAAGCACACAAACGTTCCATGTTGCATAGAGACATAACAACATTTGGTGACGTAGAGACTTTTGTAACAAGACACAGATGTAAACAACCAAAAAAATCACCCCACTTTGCCCCTCTTGATTAGTGACATGGTTTCATCCCTTTTTTGAGCTAACTGATATTCCTTGGTCTTATGAGAATTGGTAGGCTTCTTAAAGGATTTCCAAATCATTGCCATTTTGGGACAACATAGTCTGACCACTACAACTAAAGATTGCCAAAAGCTGAAGCTAAGTGTCTTCTTCAAAGATCACATAGAGTTTGTTGATTGCAGAACCAGAAAGTTGAAAATAAGGCTCTAGACTGACACCTTTTACGTTGCCTCTTGCCCTGCCCATCATCTAAGTACAAGACTATCCAGTCTTTGTCTCGCAATGGTTATTTAACCTTGAAATG
This sequence comes from Dugong dugon, assembly GCA_030035585.1. Classification (NCBI taxonomy): domain Eukaryota; kingdom Metazoa; phylum Chordata; class Mammalia; order Sirenia; family Dugongidae; genus Dugong; species Dugong dugon. The sequence continues at coordinate 102,130,208 of CM057469.1, read as the reverse complement.
GATACATGTATTTGGGTCATGATATTCCTAGCTCCTGTCTCTTATATGGAGCCCTGGTGGCACAGTGGTTAAGAGATCAGCTGCTAACCAAAAGGTCAGCAGTTCGAATCTACCAGGGGCTCCTTGGAAACCCTATGGGGCAGTTCTACTCTGTCCTGTAGGGTCGCTATGAGTTGGAATTGACTCGATGGTAATGAGTTTGGTTTTGTTTTTTGATCCCCCTGTATCCTCAGTCGCTAACTTGATAGAGTAGTAAACACTCAGAAAACATTTCTTACAATATTTTCTGGATGAATGGATGAGTCTTCTATATCAGTTATCTTGTCAGATTTCCAGTGCGTTTTTACAACAGTGTGTTCTTTTTGCATATAAACTGTGATTCTGTCATTTAAATTTCTCTTTTTTTACATGCACAGCAATAAGCAATGGTACCATCATGATAACTCATCCTTAATGCCAACAGTCTTCATTCAGAACCATTCAAATTCAGTTTTACATTCCAAGGGTCAGCTTCTCAGGAGGGCTTAACACAAATGCAGCAACTTTTGAACAGAGATATTATTACCAGTACCAGTTGCCTTCGAGTCGATTCCAACTCATGGTGGCCCCATGTGTGTCAGAGTAGAACTGTGCTCCTTAGTTTTCAATGGCTTATTTTTCTGAAGTAGATTGCCAGGCCGGCCTTTCTTTCTAGGTGCCTCTGAGTGGACTTGAACTCCAACCTTTCAGTTAGCAGCCAGCATGTTAACTGTTTGCACCATCCAGGGACTCCATACACAGACATTAGATATCATTTTTCTTTAAAGGTAGTCTTTCTGATTGTATTATTGCCTGTACCCCATTGCTGTTGAGTCACTTCCGACCATAGCGACCCTATAGGACAGAGTAGAACTGCCCCATAGGGTTTCCAAGGAGCAGCTGGTGGATTCGAACTGCTGACCTTTTGGTTAGCAGACTGAGCTCTTAACCACTGTGCCACCAGTAGCTGTGGCTAAATCAACAACCACAAATTAGGAGAAATCTTCTCTTTCCTACACTGGCCACACACACACACACACACACACAAACACTGCATTGTGTGTTTTCTAATTATTTTTGTGTTTCTCTTCCTCTCCTCAAAGTTGAAACATCTTGACCCTCAGTGCTTGTTTCCTGCCTCTTCCTCAGTTGTCTGTCTAGTGCTACTGATTGTTAACTGACAGTACTGAGCTCTAAAAACAAACAAACAAACAAAAAAAAAACAAAACACCAAACCCTTTGCCATCGAGTAATTAACACAGTTGTTCTTCCTTCGAGAAGCACCACCAGGATTGCACAGCTAATGAAAAAGATGTCTCCAGTCTTCGTCACTCTTTTCCAGGTTAATCATGCTTGTTCTGAATTGAACTGGAAACTCTTTAGCTGTCCCTGACAACTGTCTTCTGGTTTTTTGTTGGCCCAGGGAGTGCTCTGAGCACAATAAAACTTGACGGATAGTGGGTGTCATCAAGATGAAGGTCTTGTGGTCCTCCCCTCGCCCATCAGCCCGTGTGTTCATGTGTGTGTGTGTGTGTGTGTATTTTAAGCAAAAGGGAGATAGATGAGCTTATTCTTAATTAGTTCACATTTGATAATATTATTTTGGCCCAATTTGCATGATTTCTGAAAAGTAATTTCACAGCCCCAAAATCTCTTTTACCCTTAAGATGATGCCTTTTATCCAGTCTGAGTCAGATGTACCATCTGATTGTGTCCTTGTGATCCTCTGTTATGTTGATTAGACAATCTGGCAGAAAACAAAAAGCAAACAAACAAAACATGCCTATGGGATACCAAGAAATATAACCAAATGTTAGATTTAAAAAACTAAAAATATTTTAAACTATTCAGAATCTGTAGCTGTAAGTAATATATTGTATGATTATAAATGTGTCTGCAACTCAGAAAATCTATGCCCATCTCGATGGTGACATTACATCAGTTTTAACTTATCTGTCAACAACCGAGCATTCTCAATATCCCCATGCAAGTTCTGAGACGGAAGGCAGAGTGCAGAAACGGGAAATATGTGGTGAGGGGCCCAGGCAGGTCTGATGTGGTGCAGCTCGGTATGCAGGGGAGCTACAGCCTGATGAAATCTGAGAGCTGTTTCTACTCAGCTTCCTTGAAGTGCTTCCTCAGAGGCATCTCTCAGGATCCTTGGCCCACAAAGAGATGGCCTTGACTCCCACCTACCTTTGCTTTGGAAAAGTAAACCTAAGGGGTTCCCAACGGATGGGGCTTGGGAGCCAGCTTTTGGATTTTCGTACTTTCTTGTGATGCCAAACATGTTAACAGAAATGGAAAAATAACTCTGGGTTCTTTATTAAGCTAGCACATTCAGGTTGGGACAAGCAGTTTGTGAAATACTCCACCTGCCCCTCTGAAGTGCCATCTCCACCCTCAGCAGAGGCCCCGGGACTGCTTCAGGTGCAGGACTTTGGCTTACTTCATTTCTGGTCTCGACTCCTTCTTTGCCCAGAGTGTATGTATGAGGCAATCCTTTTCCACCTCTCAGGATGAGCCACTGCCCTACAGATTATTTCCCAACTCTGCTCCACCCTCCCTGAGAATAAGCTTAGCCCTAGAAAGTTCCTTGAAGAGGCCCCAAAAAAGTCCACAAAAACCACCTCAGAGTGAAGGGATTTTAATCTACCGATGAAGACCACAGAAAAGGAATACAGCATAGTAGAGTTGTTCCTTCCTCTGTCTTGATGGATGACTAAATGCACTTAATGACTTTTCTTAATAAAAACATATTCTCAACTCTTCATCTCTCCTCCCTCCCCCGTACGTATATTTTTTTTCTTTTACACACACGCATACACACAAGCACACAGTACCATGACCAACACCACCAGTATCGCCAGTGATATGTAGCATAATCAAACAGATCCAAATTTAAATCTTGTTGCGCCATTTGAGAGTTGCATGGCCTCAGACATGTTATTTAACTTTATATGCCTTGGTTTTCTTCAGATGATAAGAAAAAATAATAATAGCCGCCTTATATAGAAGGTTGTGGGGATTAAGATAAGAGATAAAGTTTATGACATAGAATCTTGCCAATGTCTTGTTGTTGCTACTTGCTGTCGAGTTTGCTGACTCATGGCAACCCCACATATAAGAGAAGGAAAAGTTGCCTGCTCTTGCACCATTTAGTCCCGTGCCATTTTCATGATTGTTGGTATGCTCAAGTCCATTGTATGTCTTGAGTGCCTTCCAACCTAGGGGGCTTATCTTCTAGCACTATATCAGACAATGCTCTTGTCTTTGGCTGGGTTCTCTGGAGAAGCAAAACCAGTAAAGCATATAAACATCTATATAAAGAGATTTATGTCAAGGAAATGGCTTGTCTCAGTCATCTAGTGCTGCTCCAACAGCTTTACAAAGAGAAATTTATTCTCTCACAGTCCAGTAGGCTACAAGTCCAAATTCAGGGCATCAGCTCCAGGGGAATGCTTTCTCCATCAGCTCTGGAGGAAAGTCCATGTCATCAGTCTTCCTTTGGTCTGGGAGCTTCTCTGCACAGGAACCTCAGGTCCAAAGGACGTGCTCTGCTCCCAGCACTGCTTTCTTGGTGGTATGAAGTTCCCATGTATCTCTGCTGGCTTCTCTCTTTTATATCTCAAAAGAGATTGCATTAAGACACTAATCTTGTCAACCTCTTCAGTATAACCTCATCACAGTGATAGAATTTACAACACATGAGGAGATCAGGTATAATCTCATCATAGTGGTAGAGTTTACAACACATAAGGAGATCACATCAGATAACACAATCATACAACACTGGGAATCATCACCTAGCCAAGCTGCTGCACACATTTTTTGGGGGACACAATTCAATCCATGACATGGCTCATGTGGTTGTAAAGGCTGAAATGTCCCAAATCTGTAGGTCAGGCTGGAGGCTTCTCCTGATTCATGTAGCAGCAGCAGGGGCTGGCAAACCCAAGATCAGCAGGTCAGACAGCTGGGCTCTTGCTCACAGACTGCCAAGACTGATGAATCCCAAGATCAGCAGACAAGACCACAGGTAAGCTGCTAGCTCAAGTCCCAAGAACTGGAGGTCAGACAAACAGGAGCCAGCTGCAGGATCCAGAGCAAGCAAAAGCCCACGAGCCTTGCCAGACAGTCCACTTATATTCAGTGCAGGCCACATCCCCAAGGAAACTCCGTTTCAACTGACTGACTACTTAGAGCAGATCCCATCATGGAGGTGATCAGGTTATATCAAATCTCATCATGGAAGTGATCACGTCATCATATGACTGGCGAACTACATCATAACTGCCAAACCGCTGAGAATCATGGCCCAGCCAAGCTGACACACAACCTTAATGATCACAGCACTGTCATGGTTCATAAGGTTTTCACTGGCTGATTTTTGGAAGTAGATCACCAGGCCTTTCTTTCTAGTCTGGAAGCTCCAATGAAATCTGTTCACCATGGGTGACCCAGCTTCTAGCATCACAGCAGCATGCAAGACACCATAGTACAACAAACTGCCAGACAGGTGGTGGCACTAGGGTCTGGCACTTATTAAATGTCTGTTTGCCTTTCCTTCATCTTCTGCCTTTGTTTCCCCTAAGTGAATCCTATACACTGTCCTCATAACTTCTTCTTTTCAGAAGTCTTCACCTTCATAAATGGTTATTCTTTCCTAAGTATCTGAAGGGATTCTCTTTTCTTGTGTTTTAATAGTCCCTGTCTGTGCCCTCAATTGCCCGCTCCTGTACCTGACAGGTAGACTCTCAGGAAATGTTCCTCTTTCTCACCTCCATCTCTCCTGCTTCACTTTAAAACATCTAGATGAAAATGACATTTAGCTGGAAGCCCTTCCCTCAGCAAGACGGCTCTCCCTCTGGATGTCTGCAGAGTCATCTAAATGCAGTCTTCACAGATCTAAAATTGAGTGCCACCAAGGGGCTCTACCATCAACAGCTCAGCTGCTTTCCTCTTTGGGGTCCAGGGTCTGTGCTCCCGGTACGAGGATCCCTTTGACTTCAACAAATTGGAATAACACCTATTTCAAATATATTTTTTGATGAAAGCAGATGCCAGCAGATATTGCCTATGTAATTGATATTTGATTTATTTAAGATTTATGCATGCTGTGCCTTAGATTTATTAATGATAATCCCCGGCTCTTGTGTTTAATATAGTGGAACCAAAACATAATTTGCTGGGATCAGTCAGAAATGCATCAAAGTGATTAACTCTACATGCAAACCATTATCCAGTGACATCCCTACTGTGCACAGTGCAAAAGGAGGCAATAATACAGTAATTGGCTTCACTTATGCAAGTTAGATATTTGCCGTGATTGCTAGTAAAATCTGGTCCCTTTTATCTCTGATTCTGCATCTCCTTATCCCTCGTCATCCTTTGATGCTCTTTTTCTGGCAGGATTTTCCTGAAAGTAGCTTGAGTGCACACATACACGCACACACACATTCCACATTTTATCCTGGAAATTATGTTATGGAAGGTGGAGGAAGGTCTTACTAAACAGACAGGGATGATAACTATCCTTCCCAGGAGACTCCTTGGTGGCCACAAGCCCATCTCTCTCATGCACAGAGCAGTAAACGGAATTCATATATCAGCATTGCATTCTCTCCACACCTATCACCTATTTCAGTATCCAGACAAGCCACAAAATCATCGCTATCTTGGAGTGGACATTTGAGCTATGCAAACAATCACTAAGATCTTTTTTTTTTTTTTTTTTTGAGAATGCTTATTTTTTTTAAGTGAATTGAACCTTTATTGAATGAACAACCCTTTATTATAAGACTATGTCCTTCCCACTTATTTTTTTGCTTTAAAATATCTTTTCTATTATGAATTGGAGCCCTAGTGATGCAGTGGTTAAGAGCTGGGCAGCTAACCAAAAGGTCTGCAGTTCAAAGCCACCAGTTGCTCCTTGGGAACTCTATGGGGCAGTTCTAGTCTGTATTACAGAGTCACTATGAGTCAGAATTGACTTGCCCGCAATGGGTTTGTTTTTTTATTACGGATTATTAAGGACAGTAAATGAGAGCCATTTTATTTTAAAAATTTTAAAGTAAAAATAATATATACATGTGGCAAATGTTCAAAGCCCACAAAAATGTGTGAAATAAAAAATGGAAGTCTTTTTTCTCTGGTCCCTCTCCCTAAAGATAGTCACAGTAATGCTTTCTTGTGCAGGCTTCCAGAAAAATGCAAACAGTCCACCTACACATATAAGCACTGTATGTTTTTCATTTAGGACTGTGTCTTAGAGATGGTTTCGTGTTAGGACATGGAGAGCTACCAAATTCTTTCTCATTGCTGTGTATGCTTATTCTGAATTGCTTAAAAGACTGCCTGACCTGGCAATGCTGTACCATAAGCTCTATTCTTGGAAATTATTTAAAACTTCTTATTGCTAGCCTGGGAATTGGGACCACAATTTAGGATGAAGGAACATCTTGTGAAGATTGGCAGCAAGATGGAAATACATACTGCATCCCATGTTTTAAAGTGAAACCTGTGTATATGATCTTTGATGTCTCAGTTCTGTGAAATGTGCCATCTGTCTTCGGGGCATCTGGTGGAACGTGTAAGGACATCAGCTGGGCATCTTGATAGGCCATGGCATTTCTAACTTCTGCACCTATTGCCAGGTTTATATTGGGGTTTGAGTGTGTTTAGTAATACATTTGTAAACCTTGCTTACACCATCCACTTCTCTGATCTTACATGACTCACAACTAATTTTAGATGAAGTTTCAGGATGCTTTTTGGGTTCCTACATGGAACAACACCAATTTTTCTATATAAATTTCTCTCTTACACTCCAAACACTATCAGAGGTATCTTGAGAGTATACAGAGATGACTTACAAGGTGCATTCTTGTGCATTTTTTTTTCTTTCTTCCCATACAAAAATTTATACATACATTGTTATGTGACCCTAATTGCTCTCCCTATACTGTGACAGCACACTCCTCCTTTCCACCCCTGATTCCTCATGTCCTTTCAACCAGCTACTAACCCTCTCTGCCTTCCCATCTCACCTCTGGACAGAAGCTGCCAGTTTAGTCTCTTGGATCTACTTGAGCTAAGCGGCAAACTCCTCACAAATATCACTTTATATCCCACAGTCCGGTCCAATTCCTGTCTGAAGAGTTGGCCTCGGAAATTGTTTTAGTTCTGGGCTGATAGAGAATCCAGGGACCATGCATTTTGGGGTTCCTCCAGTCTCAGTCAGACTATTTAGTCTGGTCTTCTTACTAGAATTTGAGTTCTGCACCTCACCCTTCCCCTGCTCCATCAAGGACTCTCTGTTGTGTTCCCTGTCAGAGCGGTCATTGGTGGTAGCCGGGCACCATCTAGTTCTTCTGGTCTCAGACTGATGAAGTCTCTGGTCTATGTGGCCCTTTCTGTCTCTTGGGCTAATACTTTCCTTGTGTCTTTGGTGTTCTTCATTCTCCTTACTCGAGGTGGTTGGGACCAATTAATACATCTTAGATGGCCGCTTGCTAGCTTTTAAGACCCCAGACGCCACTCACCAAAGTAGGATGAAGAACATTTTAATAAGCTTTGTTATGCCAATTGACCTAGATGTGCCCTGAAAAGATGGTCCCCAGACCCTTACCCCTGCTACTCTGTCCCTCATTTTGTATTTTTAATGCCATTAGGGAATTGCCCTGAGAATCAAATGGGTACCTTTTGACATTTTCCAGCTCATCTTTTTCCAGCATTCTGATTGATGCCCCATGTTCTGAATGGTGTTCTGCACGGGCTAGGCCTGTGGACACACATCCCAGGCCTTGGTCATTAAGAGCACTCTCGACTCAGCAGACTCTTGGTGCTCCCGAGCCATGGATGCAGCAGTTCACTCTCTGTATTCGTTTCTAGTAGCTCCCACGGAAGCTAGTCCTACTTCAGCAATCCAAGTGATCTATTTTTCCTGTCCTAAAAGTTAATTGATTCCTGCTTCTGAGTGCCATAGAATATGAAGAGCAGTCTATCAGCCTGGGCTGAGCTGAACTCCAAAAGGCCTCCAGAGCTCTGTACAGCCTGAGGATCCTGGGCCTGAAGTCTGAAAGAAATCAGGACAGGCTAAAAGAAGCTTGTCTGGGGGAGTAATTTCAAAATGTGAAGTATTGTCCCAGGTGCTCATAGTGTAAAACTTCAGACCTTCAGGAGATAAGGGGTCCATTGATGTTACACAGAGAAAGGACTGGGGGGACAGTTTGCAAGCATGCTCATCTGGGTGCATTTCCCAACTATAAACATTTCTTTTAGCTGAGAGACCTCAGGAATAAAACTTAACCACTCTGGACCTGTCTCTTCCAGGGGAAAAAAAAGAAAGATCTACCTTTGGTGTTATGGAGAGAATTAGGAAAATGTATGTAAGGAAAGAGGGCAATGGTGGTTCAGTGGTAGAATTCTCCCCTTCTACGTGGGAGACCCAGCTTCCATTTCTGGCCAGTGTACTCATGTGCAGCCACCATTCATGTCAGTGGAAGCTTGTGTGTTGCTGTGATGCTGAACAGGTTTCAGTGGCACTTCCAGAACTAAGACAGACTAGCAGGAAAGGTCTAATGATCTACTTCTGAAAATCAACCACTGAAAACCGTATGGCCTATAAATCATAATGGTCCAATCTCGTTGTGCCTACGGTTGCCACGAGTTGGGGCTGACTTGAGCGAGAGCAGCTAACAACAACAACATACAGGGAGACGCTTATTAGGAAAATGGCGCGTGATGCTAGCAGAGAGCTTGTTACCAGTAACTGATGAACAATGATAGAAATGTTGAATAGTAATAAATACACTATTCAACAAGGTCCCAACATTAAGGTCACTAGCAATCTTCTCAGAAAAGGCAACGAGGATTTCAGATACGTAAACTATGCTCTGGAGAACATCTAAAGTTACCAAGCCACCACCAGCTGCCCATCGACCACCATGGGACGTCCTTAGGCTCACTGCCCTCAAAACCCAATTCCAAAGAGATTATTTTGCTGGTGTTTACTGAGTGCAGGTGTAACACCTAGAACTGAGAAGTGTGATAAGGAGGAAAAGACGCTGAAGCAGCAAACGCTTAATTAACTTCAAAGCACCAGGGAAAAAGGCTGGCTGAGGCTACTGCAACCAACCAGTTGCCATCAAGTCAATTCTGACTCATGGCGACCCCGTCTGTGTCAGAGTAGAACTGTGCTCCATAAGGTTTTCAGTGGCCTCTCCAACCTCCAATCTCTAGCCTTTCAGTTCGCAACAGAGTACACGAACCATTTGCAACCACTCAGGGACTCTGAGGCTATTTAGATCTTGGGGGGAAAGAAAAAAAAGAGTTACCTTCCAGGAAGAGAGTTCTTTCCTTCCAAAGAGCAAAATACACGCTCAGACTTCCATGAGGGCTGGGCTGAATCTTTTGAAGTGACACATGATGTAGGGTTTGGGTCCGTTAAGCTTATGAAGCCTCCTTACCTTCTGAGCCACTTTTAAACCTGAGGTAAAACTTGTAATTTTTGAAGTGTCCATGGCATTCAGTTGGGTCTGCACAATACCAAGACATCAGGATGAAAAGATGTTTAAGGTCCTTATGGGCTGCCAAAGTCACAGAATGTTATAGAAGGTTAGAGTCTAAAGGAGTTATAGAAATCCTCTTGGTGGCTTGGCTTTCAAACTTATTATTTGGGATGGGTGTAGAACAGGTTTTATCAAATAAATTCCTGTGCAGGACACCAATATATACAATTGATAAAAATATAGTCGCTCTCATTGTGGTAGAAGGGGAGAAGAGAACCCCTGGGGTACATCTAGGGAACTCTGGGGTTTGAGAGAAACACCTCTGAAAACCACATCTACCTAATTTAATTTGTATTCAATAGGAGAGAACTGCAAGGCAATGCTACTTAAAGCATGGTCCACAGTGCTTAGGATCAACATAACCTGGGAGCTTGTTAGAAATTTAAGTTCTCAGCCCCACCCCAGACCTACTGGGTCAGAATCTCTGGAGATGGCATCCAGGAATCTGTGCTTTAACAATCCCTCTAGATGATTCTGAGGCGTGCTCCCTCCAGTGTGAGAACTAGTGCTTCAACGGTCTTTCAATTACAGGCTCATTTAATAAAATTCAACTTTAACAGATGGCAAGGATAGGACATCTCTCTATAAATCCCATGGAGATTCTGGGGTATACACCATGGCTTGGGAGGTGTTCTCTTCCACTCTACGCACTTTAGTAGCCCTGCAGAGAACTCAAAATCTGTCATACTTTGGAAATAATTCAAAAGGTGGTGCTTTTAAACAATATGGCCTATAATCAAGAGATTTTGATCCCTACAATAGATTATTTTAATGGATTTGGCCAGTAGCCCGAACTATACCAATGGGAATAGCATATACCCAAATAATACACTATTCCGAAGAAATTATAGTTTGTCAGTTATAAAAATAAAGCACACGCTGAATTTATAGATGAATTTTCCATTTTCAAAATATGTTTCTCATGCATTATCTAATTTGATAATAGCCCATCTTATTCCTGGTACTCCACAACCTCCCTCTCCCCATTATTTAGGGGTGTAAAATGAAGAAAAAAGAGGTTAAGTTAATTTTCTTAGATCACACACCTAGAGAGTGGCAGAATGAATATTAGAACACAGTTCTCCTTACACCTACCTTTTTTTTTTTTCCTGAAATTCCAGGAAATATATTAGGCAATTTCCTAAGATGTGAATTTACAACCAGATCAGTTTCCTCTATGGATCCTTGTTCTTCTCTCTCTCTTCTGTTGTCATAACTGACAGTAATAAACTTGACAAAGGGCCTAACATTGTTGTATTCTCAGTTCAATGATGAGTTAAGGTGCTCCCTGCCCCATCTCAGTAATAGGTGAGATGTGAGGTGTTGTAACTAAGGCAACTGCTCCCTTCTGATCCTATTGGTGGGCATCTGTTTCTAGTTGTAACTGGCCAAACATCCCCTTTGCAGGAAAACTAATAACATCTTAACATATGGTCTTGAATTGGGGCCGCCAAATGACCTTGTATGGAGATTAATTGAAGGTGTTAATGGCATAGTTCCCAGCCAAGAATGTCAAAATACTGGCTTGGCCTCCTATGTACACGTTTTAAGAGGATTTGCTATAGATACTGAGCTGGATTAACCTTAAATATATAGAAAAATACTCTAACTTTAGCAACCACCTGTGAAGCAAGTCTCTGTAAACTAAGGCAGCTGGATTAGTGTTCCATGCAGGGTGGCAGGATAATGAATTTGACATCCCATTTTGAGTCCCTGGGAAACATTCCCAGGATACAGTCTTCTTAAGAGGGGTGCAAAATTACAGGGAGCAAAATTCTGCTGAGGGTGAAAAATCCATTCTATGACCTTATATATGACTTTGCATGGAAAATGCCATTAGAGATTAGAGTTGACTTACGGGCATTCTGTCCCATTACAGTCCTACCTCACCGAGGCAGGGGAAATAGGCAAAAGATCAGTAAAAGGAACTATACATTGGAATTGTAGTTGCTCAGGTATTTGCATTATTCCAGGAAGCTTCAAGCTTAGTTATTATAATTACCTCATGTCTTGATTCTGGACAATCTCCCCTTCTCTCTATTGATTCTATTTTTTTTTTTTTTTTATTTCTACCTTCACTACTCAGGTGCTTGTATGTGGTGTGTTTATTATAGCTCACCTTAAAGGCTTCTTGTGGGATGTAAATCATAAAGACATAAAAGTAAATATAGAGTAATCTCGATTTATGCATATATTTACAAACCCATAAACTAAGGAAGAATGAATTGGATTTTAAAAGCATTGAGAATGACTTTTGCTAGGCCCTTCTTTGCCCAGTTTATTCAGCTATTTTGGCCAAAGGAACCATATGAAATATGTCAAAACTAGATCAACTGATGGCTGTACAACTGGCTAGGAAGTAAAAGTCATTAACTTAAGCATAGTACCGTCTATTCAGTCACGCCTAAGGAGAACAAACCCTTAAAACGGCAATTGTCAAAAATCTCTTTTGAGGGATCATTCAGTATCTAGTTCTCAGAGTATCCCCCTTCTGTGCTCTTGAAACACCCTCTGTATACAGATCTCTATCTCCCACATCATTCTATACTATTTATGTATATTTTCTCTACACCCGTTTTTCCTGATCAAACTGTGAATTTTTTGAGGGTGGAACTATGTCTTATTTAGCTTTTTAATACACAATATCTAGAGCAATAGCTGACATATAATAGACCTCCATACATATTTTTTTAATGAATAATTCTCCAAGGTGTACAAACCAGGTCTTAGATACCGTTCCTGACTGCAAGGAGATTATTTTTGTGATGTTGTTGTTGTTGTTGTTAGGTGCCGTCGAGTCAGTTCTGATTCAAAGTGACCCTATAGGACAGAGTAGAACTGCCCCATAGGGTTTGCAAGGAGTAACTGGTGGATTTGAACTGCTGATCTTTTGGTTAGCAGCCAAGCTCTTAACCACTATGCCACCAGGGCTCCTTTTTTTTTTTTTTTTTTTGATTTTTGTAATAAACCAAACCAAACTGGTTGCAGTCGAGTCGATTCCGACTCACAGCGACCCTATGAAACAGAGTAGAACTGCCCCATAGGGTTTCCAAGGAGCACCTGATGGATTCAAAGGTTAGCAGCTGTAGCTCTTAACCACTAAGCCACCAGGGTTTCCATTTTTGTGATAGCAGTATTTATGCACCTGAAACAACCAGGATGGAATTAATCCATAGTGTTACTGACACCATGATACATTTCTTGGTTTCATCAACTCACCAAAGGCAGCAAGGTACTTTCATTTAGGCCATCAAATAACACACATTTATACTTACTCAGAAACATATTGTAGCATATGAGAAAGAAGGTTTCAATGAAAAAAAAATCTAAAAGCTTAATTAATCATTCTTACAAATTTAGCACATTTTGTGCTAATGTACTTATGCCAACAAGATTCCACATGTGCATTTTGATTTTCCCCTAAATAAAATTCTCTAAATTCTTAAAAAAAGGCTTAACCCATTATGTTCAGATGAAAGAAGTAGAACATGAACTCTACCAGCTTTATCTAATTTTCCAAATTGAATGAAATGTAAAACAAATAAATGGATGATGAAAAGAAATGTATATCTGATTCACTTGGCTTTCCTCTTGGTCAGGCCACTCAGGTAATTTAGTTGGGCTGCCTGAAATTCTTTGCACATTTTGCTCTCAAGGTCAAGCAGAATGGCATGGCATCCACTGGGCAACCCTCAGCAAAGAGAGACACACAAACTGTAAAACTAAGGAATGCTAAGTCCAACTGTTACTGGAGTATATGCAAGCTGTGAAACACAAATAGAGTTGTAAAGAGATTATGTGGCCCTGGATATTGCAAGTATATTATAGACTACATTTCCCTTACTAAAATGAGACAAACGATAGATACTTCAGGCAGGGGCGGATTAACCAGTAAGCAAAGTAGGCACAGGATGAATTGCATTTATTTACTAATCTGTACCGCACAATTTCACATGGGTTTCACCACATCTCTGACTTGGTGAAAACCAGGTGAAATTGTGCACTACGGATTAGTAAGTAAACACAAGTAAGCTCGTGCGTACCTTGCTTATTGGATAATCTGTCCCTGCTGAGTGGAAAAAGCAATTAGTGGTCGGAAAGGGAACGAAGTTCTTTACTATTCCTCCATTCTCTCCCTCCCAACCCTTTCAAATCTCCCTTGAGTCCAATTTGGGAATTCTTGCAAAGGCTAAAGTCCAGCAGCTTAACAGCTATTAAACACGGTCGTAAAGTGAACACGCAGCCTGAGAGCTGGGCGGTTGGCAGCATCAGAGGAATACGGCAAACAGCACAACTCTTGCTGAAAGGAAATAATGGAAGAGCTGAAGGGAGGCGGTGTAGATAAACCAGAATGGGTGTTTGAGATGGTGACCCACAGAGCATACTAATCCACTCTGGTATTGCTGTTTAGTACCTGTGAAGCCTGCCATTACGCGTTATTCAATTCATGTATTATTGAATCACGAATCCTTGTTCCCTGGTAAGAAATGGGAATGATTTCTCAGTTTAAATTAAAGCCCTGCCTCCTTATTTGAATAAAACTGCATTACTGGCTGCCTAGCATGCTAGTCGAAAAACTGGATTAAGCAGGTAGGATTGTATGAATTAAAAAATAATGAAACAGACTTTTCAGTCAGACATCGTTCCCTCGCCTGCTTTTCATGACAGCGGATTTCCTTCTTGGAGTTGATAAGACAACAGCAAATGAAGATAACAACATGAGAGGGAAATCATTCACTCTAATGGGCTCCACCTGTGCAGACTTCGGCTCATTTACATGGCTGCAGAAAAATTAGAAATCATGCAGCAATTAGTCTGTTCTAGATTATGCAGTGTGTCAACTGATACCACTCAGGAGAGCACTAGTGCTAAAATGGTTTCAGAAGATAAATCTACTCTCCTATACAAACAGTTTTAATTACCTGGAAAACGGCATTGCCTATTGAGAAATCTCCATTGTGAACCTGGGCTGCTCGCCTGCTATTGGAATCAGATGTTGGGAAATTCCAATGTTTATGTAATTGACTCATATAATATTTGATGACTTGTTGAAACTGAAATTGGGGCTCTTGGTCAGGTCCCCAATTGCTCATCAAAGGCTCCTTTTAATGGCTCCTTCAGAATGGGTTGGGGGCAGGCGAGAGGGTTAAGATTAAAAAAAAAAAAAAGCTTCTGTTTACTAGTACCCTTTGCTTATTGAGCTTTAGCTCTCGTAGGTCTATAACAAATCAGATAACTTATTATAAAATAATTTCAAATATGAAACTTAGTTAACAGGTCAAGCAACCATAAACATCCTTATGAATAAAATGTGAAGACCATTAAGGTTTAAGGCACTCACTCAAGCCCACCACCACCTGCCCAATGCCACTGAGTCAATTCTGACTCATAGCAACCCTATAGGACCAAGTAGAACTGCCCCAATAAGGTTTCCAAGACTGTAAATCTTTACAGAAGCAGACTGCCACATCTTTCTGCTGTAGAGTGGCTGGTGGTTTTGAACTGCTGACTTTTCAGTTAGCAGCCGAGTGCTTTAACCACTGCTCCACCAGTGTTCCTTTCACTTAAGACAGTGGGATAATATTTTTTCTGTTCATTTTGGCCTTAAAGTATACTGATACCTTTATTAAAAACCGTGGAAATATCTAGAGAAATGGGTATTCACGTAAGTCCAGGTTTTGCATTTATAACGGACCATTTGAAAGCTTTGCTTTGATTTGCTAACAGAAATGCATATGTATTCACACTCTGTTTATTTTGTCATTGTTATTTTTGGTTTTGTAATTGTTTTGTTGGATTTGGGGGTAGTGCAAACAAGTCAGGGTCAATGGTCAGATTAACAGTATAAGCAATGGTCTAAGGGGGGCACCCTGTGAGAGAAAGCTTTGGTCCTTGGCAGGGGTAAGCTTTTGGGGTGTTGGTAGAATATTAGTCTTCTGTCTACCTTTAGGGAAGAAAGGGTCAAGGGCTTTTTCAGGAAATGGTGGGCAAGCACCTAGCATTGTCCACTAGACTGTGCTCCCAAAGCAAGCACAAAAAAATGGCTTCTGGTTAGTGAACGGGAGTGGGCATGGGGCAGACGTTAAAAAGGCAGGCAATGTGAACCCTCAGTGGCAAAAGCAGGGTCAGTCTTACCAACAGACTGAGAAGGCTATTCCCTGGAATAGTGGGGTTTCAGCCAGAGTGACCTCTACTGGCTAAGAGAATTTTCCCAACTTGGTCTCAGAGATTTCGCTGGAGACTCAAATCCCAACTGGAAATACGGTCTCCAGAAACAATTAACCTGGAACATTAGTGTACTGGTTTTCACTTTTTGTTCTGGGAGCATTAGTCCAGCGAGGTATCCCTCGACAAAAGAGTTCCAAGGCCGTATAAATTTAGCAAACATTGCTATAGCACCTTCCTGAGTAGTAAACTGCATGTAGCATGCTAAAGGCCCTAAGATGTCCCACAGTAAAGAAACTTGTCTAACTCCACAGTTTCCAGATTTATCTGAGTACTAAAACACCCCCTTTTATAATAAAATATTTCTCCTACCTCAGCATACACACAAATACACAGCTGGGGTTACTAATATGAGACACTAAACACAGAAAATGTTTTGAGTGATTATTTTCTCATTCTCCGAGACAGACCCAGTACCATTCTAGATGCCTAAGAGAGAAGTTAATTTATTACGCACAATGAATACCTTAAGCCATTAGACCATCATTCTCTCCAGAAACCCGGGCCTAGCAACACCCCTGCAATATTATCAGAATAATGCATTTTTTTTCCTGACAATGCCTTTTCTTACTGTATTTCAGCTTCCCTGGAAGAGAATATAAAGTGTCCTATGATACTGAATCAAAGCATGGTGAATCTTTTGATCTGGGAGACATCTTAGAGACCGTCTAGTTCCTTGTCCTTGTTTGAGAGGTGAGAGTGGTCAGACCCAGAGGGATGACCTGTGTTGCTGTGGGTGTCACACTGAGTCAGGGACACGACAGGATTGTAGCTCAGGTCTTCGGACCCAAGACTGGAGTTCCTTCTGCCACAATATTATGGATCATGGAGGCTAAAGCCAGGATTTCATGCTCTTCCCTCACCCAGGGCCCTTCAGGAGAGGAGAAAGTGGCTATATTCAAAAGATTCCTAGCCAAAGACATCTGAATTCATCACCTCAAGAAAAGTATGCTACTAAGGGCTCCCAGAGAGACACTGATATCACTGAAAACAAGAAAGCCAGAAAGTCTCCAGAAAGTCAATGTTCTAGAAAAGAATAAGAAACTGGTCAAAAGGCAAGTGGTCTATATACTGTGGGACAGCAGCCCTGTCAGAGAGCAACAGTGTGCAAACTTGTCTCTGAGGTAAAGAGCTACCTTCCACAGAAGTAACATTACCACGTCAACAGTCATTCAGTTTCTGGAAGGATGTCGATAAACAGTTTATCTGGAGAGGGTGAGAATATGTGGGATACAGGAGTCTAAGTTCAGGATGGAGCAAAAAATTCCAGCCAACCCCTCACATACTCAAGAGTTCTCCCCAAAGTCCAAAGGGGAAGTCAGCGCTAAAAGCAACGATAACAACAAAAATAATTAAACTTCCTGCTTGCTGGTGCATCTAGTTGATGGAATATGGAATATTATACAAGCACTAAAAATGACAGTCATTCTTAAAAATCTAAAAGTAAATAAGGTTGAGAAATATTTTTAAAGCATAAAAACAATGGAATAAATAAAAAGAAATGATCTATGGATTTAATTCAATAAAATGTTATTTTTATGATAGAAAATTGGACAAAATCAATGGCAAACTAGTAAAGTGATTTATCACCAATATAATAGGCACATGTTTTAACGCCTTGTTTGGGGTGGGAGAAAGGATCTCTTGTGTTCTTGGAATACACAGCACTAGCTGCAGCAGCTGTACATAGTACCTGTGGAGACGGGTTCTTGGCCATCCTGCTTTTTAAATCTCCTGAGGTGTTCAATGTCTCCTACAATTTTTTTGAGCCACTGTTGATTACAATTGTTGGACAACTCCCATGGACTGATGTGATAATCATAGCACATTTCATAGTATCAAAGGGTTTTGATCTTTACCTGTTGACTTTCCTCAGTCACTTCAGTGAAGGCACTTGGGACCTTAAAATTTGTGTTGAACACCCAGAAAGACAACTTGCCTTTGTGTCTTAGCTGCAAACCCAGTGCCACTACTTGCACCCTTTGTCCAGCCATTATAGGTCAAAAGGTCTGTAGAATACAATAAAAGGCAAAGGGGACACAGCAAAAAAAAGCCACACCTTTGCAAATGCCCTTGGTTTAGTAAGAACACTAGAGCAGGAGTTGGGTGAGAAAATTTGAAGAACGATGTGGAGAGTATACAGTACAGTCCACCACGCTAGTTTCCATTGACTAAGAGTATCATATATCTCTCAGAATATGGGACAAATTAACATATGAAGGGGGTACTGTGATAGACTGTTAACTGTAAGCCCAAGAAGGCTGTCCTTCATCTTCTTTTCTATCTCTGCTCACTCCCTTAGTGATCTCATCCTAAATTATGGCTTTGAATACCAGAAAATGCTGGCTACTCAGACATGTGTGTCTCCAGCCCAGACCTCTCCCCTGAACTCCAGATTCATATATCCAACTACCTACTTGACATCTCCACTTCAAGTCTAATAAGCATCACGGACTCTCAGATCCCAAGTGGAACTCCTGATCTCCCCCCACAAATGTACTCCTCCCACAGCCTTTCCTATCTTAGAAAATGGCAGTTGGATTGTTTAGTCTTCTCCGTTTCATCCCCGCATCCCATTGAGCAGGAAATCCTGTTGGCTATTATCTTCAAAATATATACACAACTGGACCACATCTCACCACTTCCACTGCCCTGGTCCAAGCCCCCATCATCTCTCACCTCAGTTATTGCACTGGACTCTACCTGATCTCCTTGACTTTGACCTTGACACCTACAGTCCATTCTTACCACAGCAACCAGAGTGTCATGGCAGACCCTTAACAATGGCTTCTCATGCCTCTCAGAGGAAAACTCCAGATCCCCAGATCCTCATAATGGCCTAGCCATTACTGATTTTCCACCCACACCTTACCTCTCTGACATCATCTCCTAGTCACCTCTGCCTTACTCAATCTGTTCTAACTACACTAGGCTCCTTGAATGGTTTCTCTGAGCATAATAGAAGCACTTCTGTTTTGTTGTTGTTGTTGTTGTTTTTTTACTTATTATTTTCTTTGCATAGATCCCTCTTCCTCCAAATATCTGCATGGGTCACTCTTGCATCTCTCTTAGGTCTTTGCTCAAACGGTACCTTCTCAATGAGCCCTCCTCTGACTGTACTTTATAAAATTGTAACCCTCAGGCAGATATTTCCTATTCCTTTCCCTGCTTTATTTTTCTCCATAGTACTCACTCCAGGTGAAATTATAACTTTACTTAATTGTTTTCTGTCAGTTTCTTCCCACTAAAACACAAACACAGTGAAGGCAGAGATTTTTGCCTCATTTGTCCATGGCTATAACCTCAGTCCTAGAATAGTACTTGGAACATAGGAGACACTCAAAAAGATATTCGTTGAATGAATGAATAAAGGAAGGAGAAAAGCATTTAAATATATGTTTATTCACGTAAGACAATATTTCTGAGGGAAAGAAACTTATGACGAGTCAATGCTGTGCAAGGAAGTTTGTAAGTTATGTTAACTGCTGTGACAAACATCTCCAAATTTCAATTTTTTTTTTTTATATTTTATTGTACTTAAGGTGAAAGCTTACAGAGCAAATAGTTTCTCATGAAATAGTAGTACACATGTTGTTCTATGACATTGGTTAACAACCCCACAACATATTAAGCCTCTAAATTCTCAACCTTTTTTTTTTTTGATGAAAATGCAGATAGCCAAAGATAAACCATTTCAAAAATTTCTACATTCACAGTTCAGTGACATTGACTACGCTCTTCCAACTGTGCTGTTATTCTCACTTAAGATGAAGGCTTACAGAACAAAATAGTTTTTCATTTAACAGTTACTACACATGTTGCCCTATGACAATGGTTAACAATCTCACAGCACATCAAGAATATCCTTACTCCACCTTGTGTTCCCTATCACCAGGGGACTTCCTTGTCCCCTTCTGTCTTCTGGCCCTTGTCACTGGACTACTGTACCTCTTTAGTCTCATTTGTTTTTTTTTTTTTTTCCAAATCTCAATGTTTTAATGCAAAAGTTTATTTCTCACTTGTACAAATTTCATCATGGATGCTCCTGGTTAGATAGCTCCCCTGAATGGCTCTACTACAGATAGTGACCCAGGTATCTAAGGCTATTTCCATCTGCCATTATCTATGAACTCAGAATCCTTGACTTAGAGCCAAACAGGAGATAGAGGCAGAAAGAGATTCCATGAAATTTTGTATGGGAGATTGCATGGGATAGTCTTGCAAGTGGCATACATACTTTTGTTCATCTTCCATTGACAAGAACTCAGACATGTGAACTCACCTAGATGCAAGGATGGTGGCTAGGTGGATGGGAAAGGCAGCTTACCCTTGTGTCCAGGTAGCAGAGTAGATTTAAATGTTGGTAAACATTAGCAGTATTTATGACATATGAAGGCAGATCATATTAATTGAAAAGCTAAACACCAAGTCCCTAATCTTAAATAGATGACTCATAGAAGAGAGAATATTAAAGGCTAATGAACATATGAAAAACAAAAAAACAAACCCATTAATGTCAAGTCGGGTTCCATTCATAGCAACCCTATAGGACAGAGTAGAAAAACCCCTACAGGGTTTCCGAGGAGCGGTTGGTGGATTTGAACTGCCGACCTTTTGGTTAGGAGCCAAGCTCTTAACCACTGCACCACCAGGTCCCCAACAAACATACAAAAGAATGTATATCCTCCATGTTACAAACAAAGATGCAAATTTAAATGAGATAATGTTTTAGGAAGTTCTTTTCTAGTTGTGTTGAAGCTTTTATTATGAATGGTTGTTAAATTTTGTCAATTTTTTCTCCTGCATATATTGAGATGATCATATATATATATATTTTTTCTCCTTTAGCTTGTTAATATTGTTAGTCACATTGATTAACTTTTGAAACGTTAAACCAGCTTTGAATTCCTGGGATAAAGAATACTTGGTCATGATGTATTTTCCTTCTGTGTATTGTTAGATTCAATTTGCTAATGGTTTTTATAAGGATTTTTGTGTCCAAGATCATGAGAAATTTTGTGGCCAAGATCTGTAATTTTTTTTTCCTGTAATGACTTTATCAGGTTTTGATATCAGGAAAATTAGGAATTGTTTCCTTCAACTCTATTTTTGGAAAGACCTTGTGTAATTTTGCCACCATTTCTTCCTTAAATGGTTGATAGAGATGACTATGAAACCATCTGAGCTTGGAGTTTTCTTTGTGATAGAGTTTTGCATGATAAATTCAATTTATTAAATAAACATGAGGCTATTCAGATTGTCTATTTCCTCTTGTCTACATTTTGGTACATTGTGTTTTTCAAGGAATGGGTCTATTTCATCCAAATTCTGGAATTTATTGACATAAAGTTGTTCATAATATTCCCACATTATCCTTTTGATGTAAAATACCATTTTAAAACATGTTAGTGAATGTACAACGGGATTTACCTTCTCAGATACTGCTGGTGAGAGAGTGAATTTGTACAGCCTTTCTGGAAATCAATTTGGCAATATGTACCAAGTGACTTTTCAGTATTCATACTCTGTAGAAAAATTCATATAAAATTTTTAAGATTAAAAAAACCTAATTATCAAACGGTGTGCTATACGATTAAATTCTTAGACATTTACACGCATTTATATTTTTGGTATATACGTATTTGATGTGTATACGATGTATAGATATATATGCAATTATTTCATGCTGTCTCATCTCCCCTCAAACATCTAACACCTCTCCACCTTCCTGTTCCCAAATGATGAACCTCTTTTTTACTTCTTTGAAAAAAGAGAAGTAATCGGAAAAGAACCACCTGATAATCCTGCCATCAAAGCCACCTCCTGTCTGCATTATATCTACATTCTCTGCCTTTTGTCCCATTCCACATGCAAGAAGTGCCGCTGTCCCTATCTTGGGTCAACCTCTTCGCTTGTGCACTTGATCTCATCCTTCCTCATCTTAGTAAATGCTTTCATTACACTCTCAGCTGTCCTGGACTAAGATTATTGAGTCATATCTTTTCCACAGAGCTGACATCCAACCCAACAGCAAGTTCTGTCACGTCTACCTTCAAAACATATGCTGAATTTGATCAGTGGTGCAATGGTTAAGCGTTCAGCTGCTAACCAAAAGGTCAGCGGTTCGAATCCACCAGTGGCTCTGTGGGAAAAAACGATCTGGCAATCTGCTCCCATAAAGTTTACAGCCTAGGAAAATTCTATGGGATAGTTCTACTCTGTCCTATAGGGTCACTATGAGTCAGAATCAACTTGCTGGCAGCAACAACACCACCTTGTCCGTAGTGCTAATGTAGTCTAATAAACCATCAACTGTTGCTTAGCCTTTTGGTAACCCATGGACTTATGGTATTCCAATCACTTGTTACGCCTCTGGAGTTCTTTGGATGTATACTTTTCCCACTGAAAGTATTTGCTGCCCTTCGGTGGGGACTTGTGTAATGGCGAAAGGCAAAAAAAATGTTAATTGAAGCAAAAAACCTGGAGTATGAGAATTTCAAGTAAGGTAGTGCAACCAGGAAGTGTGATTGGGTAAAAAATTTTGTCTCTTTTGGTCTTTGTACCCCTAGATTAGCCTTGTAAGCATATTTACTGTTTCCATGTGATAATTAGGGAGCCCTGGTAGGCTTGGTTTTGTTTTTTTTGTGAGTGTCATATTTGGAAAATCAGAGGTTCCCCATGTAACCTAATGGAAGCCACCCACCATATTTTAAGCAACCAAGCAAGGCTCATTGGGACTGACTGTTGCCCATCAATCAGCAGGCTTGAGAACACAAAAAGTTCAGTGGTAACCATGTAGTCCCAGATACTATTTCTCAAAATACATATTACCAACCAAAAAATTTAAACACACCCGATGACTCAGCATACTTCCAGTAATGAAAATACATGGTATCAAAAAAAAAAAAAAAAAAAATTCAAAGCAGAAAATAATAGGGTCACCAAAGGGTTAGACTGCTCTTATATTATCTTACTCATTGCTTTTTGAATTACAGATTCAACTATCTTTCCATGATTCTAGAATGCCATCCATCATTAAGATCATGGTCTGCTTACTTTTTTTGGAGGGCGGATGCACATATTTTATGCAAGAATCAATTGTAAAATACATCTCTACTTTGGAAACTGTGAAAAAGCCATTTCAATTAAATAAACTTGGAATTTTATACTTCAAAATTTTATTATTAGTTATTTCTTGCTGTTATTTTCTTTTTCACAAAGCTGTAGTTTTTAAACTTTGTACAATGAACATATTATTTTTATCAAACGGGGAAATAAATTATTAAAATCAAAAATTCATTACTTTAATCCACTGCAAATTTAGCCTAAGGAAATATTCATAAATAGGGACACAAATTTATATACAGAGATATACATCTGAACAATATTCTTAGGAGTTTAAAAAAAAAACAACTAAAAACAATCTAAAATTCCCAAATATACAGGAATTTTAAAATAAATTATAGTACATAAACTGTTGCCATCAAGTCAGTTCTGACACATAGCGACGCTATAGGACAGAGTAGAACTGCCCTGTAGTGTTCTCAAGGCTGTACTCTTTATGGAAGCAGACCGTCACATCTTTTTCCTTCGGAGCCACTGGTGAGTTTGAACTGCCAAACTTGTGGTGAAGTATTTTACAGTCATCAAAATTATGATGTCTGAAAATATTCACAATGCATTATTAAATATTAAAAGCAGAATAAAAATACAAAACTTCATACATCATGTTAAATGTTTATATTAATCTCCTGTGGCTGTGGTAACAAATCACAACAAACCAGGTGACTTAAACCCACAGAAATTTATTCTCTCACATTACTGGAGGCCAGAAGTCCAAAATGAAGGTGTTGGTGGGGCCACACTGTCTCTGAAAGCTCCAGGAGTGAGTGAGTATGTTTTCATCCTTTCTCTTAGCTTCTGATGTTGCCGGCAATCCTTGGTGTTCCTTGGCTTGTACATCCATCACTCCAGTCTCTGCTCTGTTGTCACATGGCATCTACCTGTGTTTATGTGTGCCTTCAAATCTGAGTATTAGGACACCAGTCGTGCTGGGTTAGAGCCCACCCTAATGACCTCATCTTAAACTTGATTACATCTGCGAAGATCCTATTTTCAAATAAAGTCACATTCACAAATACTAGGTGGTTGGGACTTCAACATATTTTGAGGGCAGGCACAATTCAACCATAAATGAATATGATTTTTAAATATATTTGATTGCAGTAAACTGAATAATGCTCCCCTCTCTCCCCCTAAATATCAGGAATTTTCAAATGGAGAGATTATTCTGGATTATTCGAGTGGGCCCTAATACTTAAAAGAGGGAGCCAGAGAGAGATTTGATTGAGACAGAAGAGAAGAAAGCCATGTGACCATAGACACAGAAATGGGAGTAACGTGGCCTCAGGGCAATGAATGCCAGCAGCCACCATTAGCTGCCAAGAGGCAAGGAATGGATTTTTCCCTAGAGCCTCCAGAAGGAGCACCACCATGCAGACGCCTTGATTTCGGCCCTCTGATTTCGGACTTCTGGTCTCCAGAATTGTGAAAGAGTAAATTCTTGTTGTTTTAAACTACCAAGTTTGTGGTGATTTGTTACAGCAGCCACAGGAAAGGAATACAATGATGGCATGACGGGAGAAATCTTTTTAATTTCCATTGCTCTCTAAAAAGGTGGAGCCCTGGTGGCGCAGTGGTTAAGAGCTCAGGTTGCTAACCAAAAGGTCGGCAGTTCAAATCGGCCAGCAGCTGCTTGGAAACCCTATGGGGCAGTTCTACTTTGTCCTATAGGGTCACTATGAGTCCGAACCGACTCCACGGTAAGGGATTTGGTTTTCTTTTGGCTAAAGAGGCAGTAAGCTAGAGGACCCTAGGTGTCGGTACGCAAGTTTGGGGAAACTGGGTCAAAATACCTCAGTCTGCATAAGAGAGCAGTGAGGACTGTACAGGCAGAAGTTCTGGAAGTAGGAAGATGGGCAAAGTAAAATCAACCTGTATAGTTCAATGGTGGAGAAGAGGATACCCTGGTTTGTGGTAAGGCTAGGGCATCTTAGAAAAATATGTTGAGGATATTTATAAAGTTTTGTATGTGATGTTCGTAATATAAACAATTTCTTCCACATTCTGGGAAACCTGTTACTCATTAATATTTTCAGGGAAGTGTATTCCTTCCAGAGAATATAAAGAGGTTCTGAGCCTTGCATACTGTTTAATGCAGGGCAAACCCAAAATCAGTCTCTGGAGATAATGTATGGAATGTCTATCTATCAGGAAATTTGCCGAATGTTAACGGTGGGATAGTGAATAATTTCCACTGGTTTCTTTATAGATGTTTTATGGATTTTATAAAATTTCTATAATAGGTATATAATACTTTGGTTTATGGGAAATGTTTTTTTTTTTTTTAAGAAAATGGTTATCATGAATGATTATTATTTATAGGGAAATACAATAAGAAGAAAAAATATTGTAGTATAATATTAAGAAAAAAGCAGGGAACAGCTGAGGAAAGAGGGTCAAAATTGAATATCATATATATCTAGTCTACGCAAAAATTATTAATAGAAAAAAGAGCGGTAGGAAATATAACAAGGTATTAATTAAGTTTGGTGGCATACATGTGGATAAAGATAAGAGGGATTATTGCTCAATTTCTATTTTCTGAGTTTTTAAAATGAGGTTGTGCTACTTTTGGATAAAAACTTTTAAAATAATAGAACAATGAGAAACATCCTGTGACTTAAGTTTGTGTACAGCCCGAAAACATCTGGTTTACAAGAGATCCCCTGTGATGTGGTCTTAACCTAGTAGCTAGTTACTGAGAGGGGAAGAGGTGCTGGATGATATAAGAAGGAAATCAAAGAATTATAGGCAAGTGTATATTAGTGATTCCCACAAAACACCCCATGACTTCGTTAACTTACCCTTATCCAGCTACAACATTTGAGAAGAAGGATCTTTCTCACCTTTCCCCCAACCCCACAAAAAAAAGCAAACCAGAGAGGAAGGGAGTACAAAGGACTATTATATCTCTCCTGTGAAAAGGAGGAGAGAGAAGATACAGGTGTGGCCTTGAGGTCCAGAGGTGTCAACGATCTCCAGATCTGACTTCAATAACACTTTAACAGCACCGGGATGAGCAAGCTGAGGACCTGGTAAGGCTAGATCCAACCACCCCCAGAACTACCCTGACATCAAGACTCACAACTTGTCCTTTCTTTCCTTTTTCTGATCAACACTGGCGTTCTGTATGATAAAGTAGAACATCTTTCAGGCATTTTTTTTCCACCAGGGCAGTGCCATTTTTATCAAAGATATCTGGGACATTTCTAAGACATGTATGTCTGGATTAAGCACTAAAAGCTGGAACTTTTAAGGGGAGCCTTCTTGAAATGAATCAGTGACTTTACCAGAAGTGGGTTGGTATGGGGATGCTGAAATTTTTGGTCACACTCTTTTAAGGTGACGGGAATCCATGGAAGAATGTTGATCAGAGAAGAGACAGAATTAGACTTTCTTATTAGGGGAATGTTCCCATAGGCATGTGGAAGCTAACTTGAAGATTCTGATGCTATAGGCAGAAGACAAGGAAACTAATGCAAGAGTCCATCAAAAGCCCAATATTTATACGACAGATTAAGCAAGAGTTGGTACTATATAGGATGGGGGTGTGGGAAACAAGGAGATGTAAAGAGCTGGAAAGAAATCAGTCAACCTAAGATTCAAGTGTGTCTTCTGACCCCATTAAAATACATCATTTGATGAGACATTTGACAAGAGTATGTTTTTCCAGATTGGTCAAGACACTAACCCAATGAAAGAGTCTACCATACCAAAGGACCAATTTTTCTACTATTAGTTGAGATTTACCATCTGGAGCAATTTCTGAAACTTTTTAAATGAGCCTTTTTTTTTTTTTTTTTTAATTTTGTGAGTTTTCTTGTATTTTATGTAACTGGTATTAGAATGACAGTTTTATGCAAATATTTCTCAGGTTTTATTTTTCCTCTCAGGTTAAGAGGGTTGAGTTAAACATACTGCTTAGTACATCGGTCTGTGTAAGGCATCCTCTTGTTTATTTATTTTATTTACATTTTCCCCTTCATCCCGGACTCTGCTGACCTTCAGTAACCTCACACTCCATCTAACTCCTCCAATGTTCTTTGTATGTGTCCTTGGATGTAATTGTATAATTGACAATCATAGTATTTCTTCGTGTATGTTTCCATTTTCAATGTTCATAAATGTTATTGTGCAATAGGTCTCATTCTCTTTCTGACTTTATTCGATCTATACCATGTTTATAAGATCTATCTATCATATACTGCCATATGTATCCCTAGTTCATTGCTTCTGACGGCTGCTTAGTATTTCATAGAGCATCCACTGTGTTCTGTTTATCTACGCCCCTACTGATAGTCATCAAGGTAATACCTAACCCTCCACGGTCAATAACAATGATGCAATTAAACATCGCGTTCCCCCATGGATACATGCAAGAGTTTTCCTTAAGGTTGTACCCAGGAGTAGCAGTAATGGGTCATGGGGTATGCATATTCTTAACTTCTCCAAGCACTTCCAGTTTGCTTCACAGAAAAGCTTCACCAGTTCACCTGTTTACATTTACACTACAAGTACATGAGATTTCTGCTTCTGCGTATCTTCCACAAATTTTGCTATTATCAAATCTTCTTATCTTTGCTAATTTGCTAGGCCTACATGGTATCCCTTTATTGCTTTGATTATTAATGAGACTAAGCATCTATTTCTGCACTCACTTGTGGCCCTGGTGGTGTAATGGTTAAGAGCTTGGCTGCTAATCGAAAGGTTAGTGATTCAAATTCACCAGTGGCTCCAAGGGAGAAAGGCCTGGTGATCTGCTTCTGTAAAGATTACAGCCCAGAAAACACTATGGGGAAGTTCTGCTCTGTCCCATGAGGTGACTGTAAGTAAAAATAGACTCGACATTACGTAACAACAAGCCATTTCGGATTCTTCTACTGTGAAATACTCATTTTTATCTTTTTCCCGTTGCTCTGTTCTGTTTCCCATCTTTTTGTTAATGCTTTTCAAATGTTCCTTATGTAGTCTAGTTATTGATTACCTTGTGAATTTTAAATATTATAAATAACTCCTTCCAGCCTGTGACTATATCAGTTAGGAGTAGATTTGAATGTGAGTGACAAACAGTAGATTAAACACAAAAGAACTATATTTCTCTTTCACCTTAGCCAGTGTAATCCAGGGTTGACACGGCAACTCCACGATTATCACATTTCCTGGCTCCTTCTATCTTGTTGCTCCAAGCTTCTATCACCTAATTTAAAATGGCTGCTGCAGCTCCAGCCATCATGTTCATATGCCAGCTAGCAAAAAGGAGAAAAAGAATAGGAGAATGCTGTACTCCTTCCCTTTAAGACAGTTTCCAGATGTTGAATACATTATTTCCATTGTCCAGAACTTACTCACATAGCTGGAAAATGTAGTTTTTATTCTGACCGACCAAACCAAACCAGTTGCCATCAAGTCAGTTTCTACTCATAGCAACCCTATAGGACAGAGTAGAACTGCCCCATCGGGTTTCCAAGGATCAGCTGGTGAATTTGAACTGCCCACATTTTCGCTAGCAGCTGAGCTTTTAACAACGGCACCACAGGGCTCCTCTGATTGACTATATGCCCAAATAGCATTTGTTTTTGTTGTTAAGTTGCCATTGAGTTGATAATGACTCATGACATTTAAGGTTCTATTATTGAGGAATAAAGTGGGAATAGGTACTGAGGTAAATTAGTTGTCTCTGTCACAGCTATCCATCTGTTAATTTTTCTTTGGTTTCTTCTACGGAACATAAATCCTCAGTTTTGATGTGATCAATTTCATCTGTTTTTATCCTCAAGACTTCTAATTTTTGAGTTACCTTTAGAAGTCTCTTCCCACTGCCAAGATGACAATATGTTCTAAGACATTTACTTCAACAAACATTACAGTGTACCTTTTACAGTTAAAATTTTAATCCCTCTGGCATCTGCCTTTGTATACATTATGAGGTATGGAATTCGAGTTTTATTTATCTCCATATAGTGAGAGAGTTGTCCAAAGGCTGTCTATATAACATGCCAATATGACACCATTGGGTCTGATGACACCAATTGGTCTATTTGCCTATTTCTGTATACATATTATATGATTTTTTACATTACTTTCTAGATGCTTTATAATTTTAGTTGCTATGGTAAATGATGTATTTTCTATTTGATTATGGCTAACATAGAGCAATATTATTTTTAGAAGTTGAACTTGTCTCTATCAACATCTTATCGATTACACTATTTTGTTGATTCTGTTGAGTTTTTTATGTTGATAAGGATATCATTCTCATATATTAACAGTTTTATTTTTCTCTCTTTCCCTGTTCTTTCGTCTCTTTCTCCTTCTTCTCTTATTTGGTATGCTTGGTTCTCCAGTACTATGCTGATCAGCAGTGAGGATGACAGGTATTCTTGTTCTTAAAGGGAATTAATCGAAAGTCTGACATTGACAGTTTGGAGTGTACTGTCTTTATGAAGTTAAGGAAAATTCTTTCTTTTTTAAAAAAATTCTGCTTTATTGATGTGTAATTCACATACAGCAAAGTTCGAGGATTCAATGTGTATAATTTTAAAAATAATAGCATTATTAACATACAATTTACATACAGTAAATTCACTTATTTAAAGTATATAATTCATTCTATGTTTTTACTATATTCACATATTCTTGTAACCATCACCACAATCCATTTCAGAACATTTTTATCCTCCCCCTCAAAAAACCCATACCCAGTAACAGTTGCTCCTCATTTAAACCCATTCCCACCCCACTACCCCAGCCCTTGGCAACCACTGATCTATTTTCTGTTTCTGTAAGTTTGCCTGTCCTGGATATTGCATACAAATGGAATCATACAATATTTGGTCTATTGTGACTGGCTTCTTTCACCCAGCATAATGTTTGCAAGGTTCATTCATGTTATAGCATGTATTAGTACTTCATTTCTCTGTATTGCAAAATAATATTCTGTTGTATGGATATACCACATTTTGTTTATCCACTTATCAGTTGATGGATATGTGAGTTGTTTTCACTTTTGCTATAATGAATAATGGTGCTATGAACATTTGTGTACAAGTTTTTGTGTGAACACGTGTTTTCAATTCAGCTTAGCAGTGGAATTGCTGCGTCGTATGGTAATTCCGTGTTTAATCTTCTGAAGAAATACCAGACTGTTTTCCAAAGTAGTTACACCATTTCACATGCCCACCAGCAGTATATAAGGATTTTAATTTCTCCACCTCCTCACTAACATTTGTTATTATCTGTCTTTCTGATTATAACCATCCTGATGGGTGTGAAGTGGCATCTCATTGTGGTTTTGATTTGCGTTTTCCTAATGATTAATGATAATAAGGAGCTCTAGTGGCACAGTGGTTGAGCACTAGGCTGTTCACTGAAAAGTCAGAGGTTCAATCCCACCAGCTGCTCAGCAAGAGAAAGATGTGGCAATTTGCTTCCATAAAGCCTAGGAAACACTATGAGGCAGTTCTACTCTGTCCTGTAAGATGGCTAGGAGTCAGAATTGACTCAACAGCAATGGGTTTAGTGACTGATGTCATTGAATATCTTTTCATGTGCTTATTGACGTTACATCTTTTGTAAAAGTTCTTTATATATTCTGTATACTAGGCCCTTATCAAATATATGACTTGTAAATGTTTTCTCCCATTCCATAGGTTGTCTTCCCACTTTCTTGATAGTATTCTTTGAAGAACAAAAGTTTTCAATTTTGACAAAGTCCAATTTATCTGTTTTCTTTTGTTGCTTGTGCTTTCAATGTCATATCTAAGAAACCATTGCCTAATCCAAAGTCATGAAGATTCATGCCTATGATTTGTTCTAAGAATTACGTAGTTTTAGCTCTTACACTTAGGTCTTTGATCCATTTTGAGTTATTTTTTGTATATGGTGTAACACAGAGGTTCTATGTATATCCTTTTATGAGGTTTTTCAAATATACACAGTAGGCTTAGCACTAGTGCAATCATGATATAGAATACCCATTTACCCAAAAAGTTCCTTTGTGCCCCTTTGCAATCAGTTACTTCCTTCACCTTCAACTCCTGGCACTGTATTTTTGTCTTTTATAGAATTTTGTATAAATGAACTCAGTATGTAGTCTTTTGTATCTGACTTTTGAGATTTACCCATAATTGTTTCACATGTTAGTAGATTGTTCCTTTTTATTGCTTAGATATATTCCATTGTATAGAGGTACCACAATTTGTTTATCTAAGTACCAATCAAAAACATTTGATTATTTCAAATTCTGGGCTTTTATGAGTAAAGTCAAACAAGTGTTTGTATAAATATGTGTTTTCATTTTTGTTGTTTAAAACTCTGAGAAATAAATTATTTGATCAAACAGTAAGTGTACTTTTCAAGAAACTACCAAACTGTTACTCAAAGTGTTTGTGCCACTTTGTACTCCAAGCAGCAATATATGACCCCTGATGTTGCGTGTCTTCTGATTTTAGCCCTCCTAATAAGTGTGTATTGTGTCACATTATGGTTTTAATTTGTGTTTCCCTAAAGACTAATAATATTGAACATTTTCAATACGCTTATTCATATACTTATATGGTGAAATGTCTATTCAAATCTTTCACCCATTTTTGTTTTTTGATTAGTTGATTGTTTTCTTATTGTTGATTTGTTCCTTTTATATTCTTCATAAAGTCGTTTATGAGATATGTGGGAGATATGTTGTCAAATGATTTCCTTCAATATGTAAATTGACTTTTCATTGTCTTAACATTCTTTTTAGAAGAACAATTGTTTTTAATTTTGATGAAGTATAGTTTACAATTTGCTTCTTCTTTTATGGTTTATGGTTTAAATGTCTTATTCAAGATAAATCTTAACCTAACCCAAGGTTGCAGAAAATTTCTTCTATATTTTCTTCTAGAAATGTCATGTTTTTAGATGCTACATTTAGGTATATGATCCATTTCAACTTATTTTTTGTGTGCAATGTGAAGTAAAGGTTGAGGTTCTTTTTTTTTCTTTTTTTTTTGCATATGGATATTCAATTGTTTCAGCACTATTTGGTGAAAAGATATTGTTTCCCCATTAAATTACCTTAACCCCTTGGTTAAAAATCAGATTACCATTTATGCATGCATCCACTGTTCTATATGTCTATCATTATACAAATTCTACATTGTCTTAGTTACTGTTGCTTTATATAGTCTTGAAATCCTGACCTTTCTTTTACCTTTTTAATTTTTTTGTTTGTTTTTATAGGTTCTTTGCATTTACATATGAAGATTTTAGAAACAACTTTTCAATTTATACAGAAAAGCCTATAGGTTAATTTAGGAGAATTGATATATTTTTGATATTGAGTCTTCTAAAGTGTGAGCATAGTATATAACGTTAATTTTAGTTAGAGTGTTCTTAAATATCTCTCAATAATGTTTTGTAGATGTTTGTGTAACGGCTTTGTGCATATTTTATTAAATGTATTCCTAAGTATTTCATTTTTTTGCTGTTATTTTAAGTGATCCTTTTTTATTCATTTCAATTTCTGATTGTTTATTGTTAGTATATAGAATACAAATTGATTTTTTGTATATTGTTTTTGTATCCTATGACCTTTGTACTCTCACTTATTAGTTCTATGTTCTAGCATTTTTATAGATTCTTTAAGAATTTCTACAGTGATTATCACATCGTTTACAAATAAAGACAATTTTACACATTTCTCTCCTATCTGATACCTTTTATTTATTTTTCTTGATGAATTGCACTAGTTAGGACCTCAAGGAGACTGATGAATAAAGTGATGACAAGGAAATTGGTGCTTTGTTTCCAATCTTAAGAGCGTAGCGTTCAATCTTTCTCCATAAAGCATAGTGAGCTGTAGATTTTTTTGGTAAATGTTCTTTGTCAGGTTGAAGAAGTTCCTTGCTGTTCTCAATTTGCTGAGAGTTTTTTTTTTTTTTTTTCCTTATCATGAATGGATGCTGCATTTTGTCAAATTTTTTTTCTGTATTTATTTTGATGATCATATGTTTTTTATTCTTTAGTATGTTAACATGGTGAATTACATTGATTGATTCTCAAATGTTGAAGCAATCTTGATTCCTATGATAAACCCAAATTAGTCATCATGTGTTATCCTCGTTATACATTGCTGGAATCAATTTACTTTTATTTTATGAAGGATTTTTCCTCTATATTCATAGGCATATTTGGGTATAGTTTTCTTTTCATTATCTGATTTTACTACCAGAGTAATGTTGGCCACATAAAATGAGTTGGAAAGTATTCCCTCCACTCCTGTGTCTCGAAAGTTTTGTGTAGAAATGACATCGTTTCTTCTTTAAGTGTTGGTCGAATTCACCAGTGAAATTATCTGGGCTTTTTCTCTCTTGGAGTGTTTTAACTATGATTTCAATTTATTTAATACATATAGGACTCTTAGGAAGTCCCTTTCTTCTTGAATGAGTTTTGGAAGTTTGCATCTTTCAAGGATTTTTTTTTTTCTGTCTAAATGTATGGGCATACAATTTCTCAGAGCTCAGCTGCTGACCAAAAGGTTGGCAGTTCCAATCCACTAGCCACTTCTTGGAAGCTCTGTGTGGGGCAGTTCTACTCTGTCCTATAGGGTTGCAGTGAGTCAGAATGGACTCAATGGCAACAGATTCGGTTTTTTGG
Organism: Dugong dugon; assembly: GCA_030035585.1. NCBI lineage: Eukaryota > Metazoa > Chordata > Mammalia > Sirenia > Dugongidae > Dugong > Dugong dugon. The sequence goes on along the minus strand of CM057469.1, from coordinate 102,096,636 downwards.
TTTTATCCTTTTAATGTCTGTAGTATCTACAATGATGTCCTCTCTTTTATTCCTGATACTGATTTGTATCCTCTCTCTTTTTTTTTTTTTTTTGGTCATTCAGGCTACAGATTCATCTATTTTATTAAGATTTTCCAAAATTAATTTTTTTTCAAATGTCATTGAGTTTTATTCATCTTATTACTATTTTATTCTTTCCACTTGCTTTGAGTTTAATTTACTCTTGTTTTTCTAGATTCTAAAGCAAAAGACTTTGGTCACCGATTTGAGATCTTTCTTCTTGTCTAGTATAAGCATTTAATGCCATCAGTTTCCCTTTAGACTCTACTTTAACTGCATCTCAAAAATTTTGATACATTACATTTCATTTTTATACATTAAAAAGTTTCTAATGTGCCTTGTTATTTCTTTTTGGACCCCTGGGTGTATTTAGAACTATGTTACATGATTTTCAAATATTTGGGGTTTTCCACTTATTTTTCTGTTATTGATTTCTAATTTAAGTGTGTTCTAGTCACAGAAAGGAGCTCTGATGGCACAGTGGTTAACTGCTTGGCTGCTGTCCAAAAGATCAGTGGTTTGAACCCACTAGCAGCTTCACGAAAGAAAGATGTGGCAGTCTGCATCCATAAAAATTTACAGCCTTGGAAGCTCTATGAGGCAGTTCTAGTCTGTCCTCTAGGATCACTATGAACTGGAATTTGACTGGACGGCAATGGGGTTTACTCACAAAATTTATTTTGTATGATTCCATTCCTCTTAAATTTATTGAGACTTGTTTTATGACCCAGAACATGGTCTATTTTGGTGACTGTTCCAGGTGCACTTGAAGAGAATATTCTGGATAGATTATTCCATAGAAGCCAGTTAGGTGAAGTTGGTTGACAGTGTTGTTCACATCTTCTATATCCTTACTTATTTTCTATCCACTTGATTTTTGAGTAACTGAGAGAAAAATGTTAAACTATCCAACTGTAATAGTGGACTTGTCTCTTTTCAATTCTATCATTTTTTCTTCATTTATTTTAAAGTTCTATTATTAGGTGAAACCACATTTAGACTTTTAAACATCTTCCTTATAAGCCAATTGCTTTATCATTATGAAATATCCCTCTTTACCCTTGATAATATTACTTCTTTTTAAAATAATGCTTCTTTTGATGTCTAATTTGTCTAATATTAATTTAGCCATGATAGCTTTCTTAGGCTTAGTTTTTGAAAGGTGTATCGTTTTTCATCCTTTTACTTTCAACTTTTGCCTTTGTATTTAAAGTGAACTTTTGTAGCAAAATGTAGTTGGTTCTTGTCTTTTCATCCAAACTGACAGTCTCAGCCTATTATCTGAGGTGTTTCGACTATTTAAATTTTGTGTATTTAGTTTTAACTTTATCAGATATGTTCTCCATGAGGCAAGAGTGTCTTTTTCCAGAGGAAAATCCCAACTTTCCCTATTCTCTACTCCTAAGGAGCCCTAGTAGCAAAACAGTTAAGCACTTGGCTGCTAACCAAAACTTTGGCGGTTCAGACCCACCCAGTGGCTCCTAGGGAGAAGGATTTGGCAATCTGCTCCCATAAAGATTACAACTAAGAAAACCCATGGGGCAGTTCTACTCTGTTACATGGGATCCCTATGAGTCAAAATCAACTCAACAGTACCTAACAATGCAACAACAGTTGATATTGTGTTGAAATCTATCATTTTGCTATTCTTTTTCTATTTGCCCTATCTACTGTTTATTTACTTTAAAATCATTTCCTGGATTCCTTTGGATTAACTGAGCTTTCCAGTGATCTCATTTTAGCTACCCCATGGGCTTAGTAACTATACTTTTTGTTTTCTTGGTTTCTCTGGGTTTTACAATATGCATCTTTAACTATCACATTCAAATAATATTATACCAGTTCAAGAATAGTGTAAAAATCTTACACAATATATTCTCACTTTTGCCTTCCCCTCATCTGTGCTAATATTTTCATACATTTTTCCTCTACATATGTTACAAGCCACAGTACATGGCTATTATTTTTGCTTTAAACAGTCTAGCATCTTTTAAAGGGCTTTAAAATTCTGAAAAATATCTTTTAGATCTACTGACAAATTTACCATTTCTGCAGATCTTTGTTCCTTTGTGTAGATCCAAATTTCTATTTGGTGTTATTTTCCCTCTTCCTAGAGAACTTCCTTAACAATATTTACAGTGCAGGCCTGCTGGCAATGAAAGGTTCTCAGTCTTTGTTTAAACTCTTTATTTGTCCTTCAATTGTGAGAGGTATTTCTACCGGGTAAAGAATTCTATATTAATATTATATATATATATGTATTTGTTCTTTTTGTGCTTTAAAATGGATCTTCATTGTCTTCTGACTTCCTTGTTTTTCAGAGAAGTCCTTTGTCGTTGTTTTCTTTGTTCTTGTACATAGATACATATATATATTACGATTTTCTCTTTGTCATTGGCTATCAGAAAGTTTATTATGTGGTACGTTGGTATGATTATCTTTACAATTGTCTATGATTATTATGAATGCGGTTTGTTGTGTTTCTTGGATCTGTAGATTTATAGTTCTTATCAAATTTTAAAAATTTCAGCCATTATTTCTTTATTTATTTATTTTTTTTTTTCCCCTCTGCTTACACCTATTCTTTTCTTCTACGACTCTAATCACATTTAGGTGACTGAATATATTCTCACCAGTCACTGGGGTCCTGTTTATTATTAGTTTTTCAGTCATTTCGCTCTTTGTTCTTTTTTTGAGTAGTTTCTATGGCCATGTCTCCAAGTACCCTGTTCTTTCTTCTGCAGTGTCTAATCAGATGTACATTTCACCCAGTGTAAGTTTTACTTTGGATATTTTACCTGTCATCTACAGAAGTTCTGCTGTGTCTATTTCTCTCCCCATCATGGTATGTTTTCCTCTACCTCCTTAAATGTATGAAGTATATTTATAATAGCTCTTTTAAAGTGCTTGTCTGCTAGTTCTACCACCTCTGTTATTTCTTGATCTGTTTCTCTTGATCTTTCTTCTAGTTATGGTTCAGAATTTTGGGCTTGTTTGCAGACTTGTAACTTTTTAAGTATATGTTTTGATGAGTTTTAACAAATGTATACAACAATAGACCTTCCATTCTAATTGTGATATGGAATATTTTCCTTCTCCCCAAAGTTCTCTTATATCTCTTTGTATTCAATCTCTTCCCTAAACTCTTGCCCCCTGGCAACCACTGATCAGATTCCTGTTACTGTAATTTTTCCTTTTCTAGAATTTCATATAAATGAAATCATATAGTATGCTATCTTTTGAGTTCATCTTCCTTCATTTATCATAACGCTTTTGAGATCCATCCATGTAGTTGCATACATCAATAGTATGCTCCTTTTTATTGCTGAGTACTATTACACTGTATGGATACACCACCCTCTGTTTATCTGTTCACTATATTGATGAACTTTTTTTTTCTTTCAGTATTTGGTTATCATGACTAAAACTCATTGAATATTTGAGGAAAAGCATGAGTATGGATATATGTTTTTATTTCTCTTGGGCAAATATCCAACAAGTAATTTTTAATTGATTTCCAAACATCATATAGATTTTACATTGTTGGTTGCTGAATTTTGGTGACTTCTTTTAGGTAGTGTCAGGGATTGAATTGTGTCCCCCCAAAATATGTGTCAACTTGGCTAGGCCATGATTCCCAGTACTGTGTGATTGTCCACCATTTTGTCATCTGATGTCGTTTTCCTATGTGTTGTAAGGCAGGATTAGAGGCTATTATGTTAATGAGGCCGAACTCAATCTACAAGATGAGGTTGTGTCTTAAATCAATGCCTGTTGAGATATAAAAAAGAGAAGCATGCAGAGAGACATGGGGACCTCATTACCACCAAGCAAGAAGAGCCAGGAGCGTGCTTCCTTTGGACCCAGGGTCCCTGCACTGAAAAGCTCCTAGACGAGGGGAAGATTGATGACAAGGACTTTCCCCCAGAACCTACAGAGAGAGAAAGCCTTCCCCTGGAGCTGGCACCCTGAATTCGGGCTTCTACCCTCCTCAACTGTGAGAGAATACATTTCTGTTTGTTAAAACCATCCACTTGTGGTATTTCTGTTATAGCAGCACCAGGTAACTAAGACAGATAGTGTTAGGTTTTGTTCTTGTTTGTAGTTAATTGGAACTTGTTGGATTATTTTGAGGCTTGCTTTAAAGGTTCGATAGGGCAGGTCCAGAGCAGCCTTTAGTCTCAGGCTAGTTCAACCCCATCATTAAGGCAATAACACTATTGAGGATCCAATACCTTGTATATTACAAGGTCTTTCTGTTCTGTTGATAGATATACAATATATTCTCAGCTCTACATGACCTCTAGGGGTTGTCTTGCCTACATTTTTCTAGGGATTCTTTCCCTGGCCTCACATAGTTTTCTCTCATGCATGTGCCATTCAACAGTCAGCTGAAGCTCTGAGGAGACCTTCTCTCCTCTAGTCATCTGTCTTTCTATCTCTGGGCACAACTATCCTTTCCAGAACTCTGTCCTGCAAAACCAAGCCATGTTGGCCTCTCCAAACTGTGATCCCTGTCTTTTCCACTCTGTGAGACTACTGGGCTCTGTTTGAACTCTCCTTCCCTATGCTGCAGCTTGGAAACTGCCTCTTGGGGAGGCCATGTTTGTTTCCCTTTTTCAGAGATCACATCACATGCTGTCTGTTTTCAGATGTCCAAAAGCCATTGTTTCATATATTTTATCTGGTTGTGCTATTTGCCTGCTGTGGGAAGAGAGTTCCAATCGTACTCTATTTTGGCTGAAAGTGGGACCTTCTGTTCTTTTCTTTTTTTTTTAACCAGAAATGTGGTGTTGAACCTCATTAAATATTTTTCTACATCTATTCATATAATAATGTAATTGTACTCCTTTAGTCCATCAATATACTACATTACCTTGATAGATTTTCTTGTGTTAAACCTTAGTCCACTTGTGAGATGAACCTACTTGGTCATGATAAATTATTGTTAATACAGGATTGGATTTGATTGACTAATATGTTACGGAATTTTCACGTCAGATTCAATAAATGATAGTACAATTTTCTTGAGGAATTAAGATTGCACAAACCTCTAAAATGATTCGACAACTTTCCTTCCCTCCTTATTTTGTATAAAAAATGTAAAACGTGAGAGCTATGTATTTCCCAAAAGTATGGAAGAAGTTTCCTATGCCTGGATCAACTTTGGAGATCATAAATCTCTAATTATTATTTTAATTTATTTTGTGTTTATTTATGTATACATCGATTCTTTTTCTTCTTGCTCCAATTTTTGCATTTTATATTTTTTCATGAATTGAATAAATTAATACATTATCTGTTTTATGTCTTCTTGAGTTACCTCATTTGTTCTTACTTTTTCTTTGAATTTGACAAACATATTTAAAGCTAATACATTTCATTTTCAATACTATTTATCTAGTTCCCCCAAATTATATGTGATTTTTTTCATTTTTATTCAGTTTTAAGTATTTCACAGTTTTCCTTATCATTACCTCTTGTTCTCAAGTGCTATTCAGGAGTACGTGCTTTATAATTTTTAAATTTATTGGATTAAAACCAAAGAACATAATCTTTATAATGTTAATAATAAAGAATGTATTGAGGTTTTCTTTGTGACCCAGAATATGGTTAATTTATGTAGAAACTCTGTTTTGTGAATGTTTCATTTGAATGTTCCACAGAGAGAATGTGCTTTCTCTATTTGTTTTGTACAAAGTTCTATACATACATATTAGTCTGACCTTATTAAGTCATGTTATTCACATGTTCTATATCTTTACCTATCTTTAATATGCTTGATCTCTCTGTATCTGTGAATGATGAGTTGAAATATCTAATTGCTATTGAATCCAATTCTTCTATAATTCTATCCATTGCCATTTATACATATAAAGGCCTATATTGTTAGATACATATACACTCATTGCCGATATATCTTCCTGCTTCATTGTTCTTCTACCAGTATGCAGTATCTGATTTTTGATATTTCCTTAAGGGCAATTTAACTGATACCTTTCTATAATAAGAAACACAAAGAGTCATGCTCAATTTTATCTTCACAACAAATCCGTTCTTTTAAATGTCATCTAAGTACCTATTACACTTTTAAAACTGCTGTTATCTTCTTCATTATCAGATTCCTGTGTAGAACTTCAGAGAAAGTCTTTCATGATTTCTCAGTGATTTTGGGATGTTTTGAATTTCTCTCCTTGTTTTACATATTTTTCTTAGATTCAAGTATATGTTTTCTGGATAAAAATGTATTTTAAAATTATTCTAATTTACAAATGTAAGTAAAGAATGCCACTAAAGGGGGGCAAGATGGCGCTCTAGGCAGAAACACCACGCCGTCCCTCCACAGCAAAGATCCGAAAAACTAAGCCTAACAGAGAATCAACAATCCTGAAACCCTAGAACACCAAATGAAGAGATAAAGAACTCAGCCAAACACCAAACGGAGTGAGAATACTAAAAGAGAACGGAGAGCGAGGAGAGACTCAGGCAGAGATTCCTTACCAGCTAACGCAGCGCGGATCCACCATCTTGGATTCCTATCAGAGACCAGCAAACGGGAGAACAGCCTTGCAGAGCATCTGGTCGGAGACAGAACGACCGGTAAACTGCGGTGCGCGCTCTCCCACCACCCACCCCTCTCCGCCTCAGCTGGGGATCCCCTGCTTTCCGTGGCCAGGGTCTCTGGGCTGGGGGGTGCTGGTGCTTGGATTCCGCGCGCCTGGGCTGGCGGCTTTCTGGGAGCCATTTGCTGGCAGCTAGCGAACCTTTCTCTGCCGCCTCCCCCTCCTTTTGCCTGGGTGCCTGGTTCCGAGTGCCGTCTCTGCTCTCTCCTGCGGGGCTGTAGGGCTGCGTGCGGGCGTGTGGCTGTTTCTGGGTCTGGGCTCCCGCGTGGGTGGGATCCCGGGGCCTTTGTTCGTTCGCCCCTCTGCTTTCTGTGGCCGGGGTCCCTGGGCGGGGGGGCGCCGGTGCTTGGGTTCCGCGCGCCCGGGCTGGGGGCTTTCTGGGAGCCGTTTGCTGGCACCTAGCGGAACTTTTTCTGCCGCCTCCCCCTCCTTTTGCCTGGGTGCCTGGGTCCGGGTGCTGTCTCTGCTCTCTCCTGCGGGGCTGTGGAGCTGCGTGCGGGCGTGTGGCTGTTTCTGGGTCTGGGCTCCCGCGTGGGTGGGATCCCGGGGCCTTTGTTCGTTCACCCCTCTGCTTTCCGTGGCCGGGGTCCCTGGGCGGGGGGGTGCCGGTGCTTGGGTTCCGCGCACCCGGGCTGGGGGCTTTCTGGGAGCCGTTTGCTGGCACCTAGCGGAACTTTTCCTGCCGCCTCCCCCTCCTTTTGCCTGGGTGCCTGGTTCCGAGGGCCGTCTCTGCTCTCTCCTGCGGGGCTGTAGGGCTGCGTTCGGGCGTGTGGCTGTTTCCAGGTCTGGGCTCCCGCGCGGGTGGGATCCTGGGGCCTTTGTTCGTTGGCCCCTCTGCTTCCTGTGGCCACGGTCACTTAACCCCGAGACTATCGGCTTCTTGGAATTAGCGCCCCTGAGTGGGGGCTCTCTGGGTCCCATTTGTAGGCACTGACTGCTGGTGTTGCCCTTTTTTTTTTTTTTTTTTTTTTTTTTTTTTTTTCTCAATTTAATTTTTCTTCCTTTTTTGATTAGTTTTGTCATATTTTACCTCTTTTTCTCTTTTGTCTTTCTTCATTGCTTAATTTCTTGTCCCTCTATCTCTTCCTTCTCTTTCTGATCCCTGAATACCAGGCGATGTATGCCTCTGTACCTTCTGGCCAGGCTGAGCTGTGAAAATTGAGACCAACTCCCCCAGACCTCATAGCTGCATCGGTGCGATCCCTGGGAACTTTGCAGTTTTTTAACTTTTCTGATTTTCATTTGGTCATTCTTTCCTTTTCTTTCTCTTCCCCCTTCTGGTTTCCTCCATCCCATAGTCTCTCATCTGTACATTCCAACGACAAACTCCTCTAGCATTCTTTTATGTTTGTACGCTTTTTGCTCCTCCTCCTCTCTCCTCTCTCCCATATCCAGCTTAGCTTCACACATAACCATATTCCCGCTGCACCCTACCTACCTGCACCGTGCACTAGACATCACATCACCAAGCGGTGCAGGCACACCCTATTGGAACCTGCCCAGCACTGACTACCGACCGTCCTGGTGGCTGCGGTGAGTGCCACAAGCAACCCATCCCAGGGGCTCCTCCTCAACTAGATCTGCCCAGCTGTACCACAAGAACGAAAAAAAAAAAAAAAAATCTACAATCAATAAACGAGAGAAATATTTACTGAATGCCCCGAAAACAGCAAACAATATCAAAACATTTACAAAAACAAGACAAGATGGCTCCAATAGGCGTCCAAATTAAAACACCAGATAACTCTCCTGTGGAAGAAAATGCACTAGAAGTACCTGATACGGAACTCAAATCACTAATACTCGGAATTTTCCAAGAACTGAGGCAAAAAGCTGACAAACATGAGGAAAAAATAGACAAATTTATGGAAAATACAGACAAAAAATTGGAAGAATTCAGGAAGATGATGCAAGAACAAAATGCCAAAATAAATTCACAACTCGAAATTATACAAAAACAACAATTAGAAATCCAAAAGATAAACAACAAGATTTCAGAAATGGACGGTGTCATAGAAGGGCTGAGAAGTAGATTCGAAACCATGGAAGACAGGATCAGTGGAACTGAAGACAAACACTTGGATACAACTCTGTTTCAGGAAAACTCAGAAAAAAGAACAACGAAAAATGAAGAGACCCTGAGAGTTATGTGGGACACAATTAAAAGCAAAAACTTACGAGTGATTGGCATACCAGAACAGGGGAAGAAAACAGAAAACACAGAGAGGATCATTGAGGAACTGCTGACAGAAAACTTTCCCAATATCATGAAAGATGAAAAGCTGGTCATCCAAGAAGCTCAACGAACCCCATATAGAATAGACCCCAAAAGAAAATCACCAAGACATATCATATTCACACTCGCTAAAACTAAAGACAAACAAAGAATCCTGAGAGCAGCTCGGGAAAAACAAGAAGTCACATACAGAGGAGAAACAATAAGACTAAGCTCAGATTATTCAGCAGAAACCATGCAGGCAAGAAGGCAATGGGATGACATATATAAAATCTTGAAAGAAAAAAATTGTCAGCCAAGAATAATATATCCTGCAAAACTCTCATTCAGATTTGATGGTGAAATTAGGTCATTTCCAGATAAACAGAAACTAAAGGAATATGCAAAAGTCAAACCAAACTTACAAGAATTATTAAAGGGAGTTCTTCGATCTGAGGACAAACAGCTTAAGCCCTCAGGCAGGACCTAGGACCTAGGATGCAGGTGAACATGAACCAGATACCATTCTAGGAACTGAACTACAGACGACTTTCCAAAAACAAAAGATATACAACAGGGAATCAGAGAAATCAATCAAAGGATGACAACAACATCAAAACAATGAAAGAGGGAACAAACGGCATAGGTATAGAACCTTCTAAAGGAGAAGAAGGCAAGGCGATACCAAGTAACGGTAGACTGCTACAAAATTATAAAGATAAGGGTAAAATTCATGGTAACCACAAAAAAAGTTAACAAACCAACTCATAAAAATAAAGACGAAAAACATAAAGTCTCAACAAAAACAAAACCTACAAAAACAAAAGAAATGAACACAAAATCCACAAACAAAAGGAACTCAGCACAAGAGAGTAAGAAGAACAAAGAAAACTTCAGCATCACAAAAAAAAGCACTACAAAATGACAGCAACAAACTCACATCTATCAATAATTACACTGAACGTAAATGGACTCAATGCACCCATAAAGCGACGGAGAGTGGCAGAATGGATAAGAAAACAGGATCCATCTATTTGCTGTCTACAAGAGACACATCTTAGAAACAAAGATGTGAATTTATTAAAAATCAAAGGTTGGAAAAAAATATATCAAGCTAACAACTATCAAAAAAGAGCAGGAGTGGCAATTCTAATCTCAGATAAAATAGACTTTAAAACAAAATCTACCATAAAAGACAAAGAAGGACACTATATAATGATTAAGGGGATGATCCATCATGAAGACATAACCATAATAAATATCTATGCACCCAATGACAGGGCTCCAAAATACATAAAAAAAACTCTAACAGCACTGAAAAGAGAAATTGACAGTTCCACAATAATAGTAGGAGACTTCAACACACCACTCTCAGTAAAGGACAGAACAACTAAAAAGAAACTTAGCAAAGATACAGAAGACCTAAAGGACACAATCAGCCAACTGGACCTCATAGACATATATAGAACACTCCATCCAACCGCTGCAAAGTACACATTCTTTTCCAATGCACATGGAACGTTCTCCAGAATAGACCACATCTTAGGCCACAGAGCAATCCTCAACAAGATCCAAAATGCTGAGATAATTCACAGTATCTTCTCTGACCACAATGCCATCAAGGTAGAAATTAACACTAGAAAGAGCAAGGAAAAAAAATCAAACACATGGAAACTGAATAATAATCTGCTTACACATCAATGGGTAATAGAAGAAATCAGAGATGGAATTAAAAAATTCCTAGAATCAAATGAAAATGAAAACACATCATACCAAAACCTTTGGGACACAGCAAAGGCAGTCCTCAGAGGACAATTTATAGCAATAGATGCACATATCAAAAAAGAAGAAAGGGACAAAATCAAAACATTAACTACAGAACTCAAACAAATAGAAAGAGAACAACAAAAAAAGCCTACAACCACTGGAAGAAAGGAAATAGTAAAGATCAGAGCAGAAATCAATGAAATAGAGAACAGAAAAACAATAGAAAGAATCAACAAAACCAAAAGTTGGTTCTTTGAAAGAATCAACAAAATCGACAAACCACTGGCCAGACTGACAAAAGAAAAACAGCAGAGGGCACAAATAACCCAAATAAGAAATGAAATGGGGGACATTACAACAGACCCAACTGAAATAAAAAGGATTATAACAGAATATTATGAAAAACTATATTCCAACAAATTTGAAAACCTAGAGGAAATGGATAAATTTCTAGAAACATACGGCCTACCCAAACTACAACAAAGTGATATTGAAAATCTGAACAGACCCATAACAAGAGAAGAGATTGAAAAGGTAATAAAAAAACTCCCAACCAAAAAAAGCCCTGGCCCAGATGGCTTCACTGGAGAATTCTACAAAACATTTACAGAAGAGCTCGTACCAGTTCTACTCAAGTTATTTCAGAGCATAGAAGAGGAAGCAACACTTCCAAATTCATTCTATGAAGCCAGCATAACGCTGATACCAAAACCAGGCAAAGACATCACAAAAAAAGAAAATTACAGACCAATATCTCTCATGAATATAGATGCAAAAATTCTGAACAAAATTCTAGCCAATAGAATTCAGTATCATATCAAAAAAATAATACACCACGACCAAGTAGGATTCATACCAGGTATGCAAGGATGGTTTAACATTAGAAAATCCATCAACGTAATCCACCACATAAACAAAAGGAAAGAAAAAAATCACATGATTATCTCAATTGATGCAGAAAAGGCATTTGACAAAGTCCAACACCCATTCCTGATAAAAGCTCTCAATAAAATAGGTATAGAAGGGAAATTTCTCAACATCATAAAGGGCATCTATGCAAAACCAACAGCCAACATCATTCTTAATGGAGAAAGGCTGAAAACATTCCCCCTGAAAACAGGAACAAGACAAGGATGCCCTTTATCACCACTCCTATTTAACATTGTGCTGGAAGTTCTCGCTAGAGCAGTAAGGCAAGAGAAAGAAATAAAGGGCATCCAAATTGGTAATGAAGAAGTTAAACTCTCCCTGTTTGCAGATGATATGATACTATACATAGAAAACCCTAAAGACTCCACGAGAAATTTACTGGAACTAATAGAAAGATTCAGCAGAGTAGCAGGATACAAGATAAACATTCAAAAATCAGTTGGATTCCTATACACCAGTAAAGAGAACGATGAAAAGGAGATCAGGAAATCAATACCATTTTCAATAGCCCCTAAAAAGATAAAATACTTGGGAATAAATCTGACCAGGAATATAAAAGACCTATACAAAGAAAACTACAAAACACTGCTGCATGAAACCCAAAGGGATCTACATAAATGGAAAAACATACCATGCTCATGGATAGGCAGACTCAACATTGTGAAAATGGCAATTCTACCTAAAGCAATTTACAATTACAATGCAATTCCGATACAAATACCAACAACATTCTTCAAAGAGATGGAAAAACTAATTATTAACTTTATATGGAAAGGGAAGAAACCCCGAATAAGTAAAGCACTACTGAAGAAGAAGAATAAAGTTGGAGGACTCACACTACCTGACTTGAGAACCTACTATACAGCTACAGTACTCAAAACAGCCTGGTACTGGTACAACAACAGAGACATTGACCAATGGAACAGAATTGAGAACTCAGATGTAAATCCATCCACCTATGGTCACCTGATTTTTGACAAGGGCCCAAAATACATCAAATGGGGAAAAGACAGTCTTTTTAACAAATGGTGCTGGCAAAACTGGATATCCATTTGTAGAAAAATGAAACAGGACCCATACCTCACACCATATACAAAAACTACTTCAAAATGGATCAAAGACCTGAATATAAAGCCTCAAACTATAAAATTCATAGAAGAAAAAATAGGACCAACACTTCAGACCTTAATACATGGCATTAACAGGATACAAACCATAAACATCAACACAAAAAACCCAACAGATAAACTAGATAATTGGGATCTTCTAAAAATCAAACATCTATGCTCTTCAAAAGATTTCACCAAAAGAGTTAAAAGAGAACCTACAGACTGGGAAAAAATTTTTGGACAGTACAAGTCAGACAAAGGTCTAATCTCCATAATCTACAAGAAAATCCAACACCTCTACAACAAAAAGACAACCAATCCTATCAAAAAATGGGCAAAGGAAATGAACAGACACTTCACCAAGGAAGACATTCAAATGGCCAACAGACACATGAGGAAATGCTCGCGATCACTAGCCATTAGAGAAATGCAAATTAAAACCACAATGAGATACCATCTCACCCCGGCATTACTGGCACGAATCAAAAACACTGGAAATAACAAATGTTGGAGGGGCTGCGGGGAGACGGGAACTCTTATACACTGCTGGTGGGAATGCAAAATGATACAGCCATTTTGGAAAATGATATGGCGTTTCCTCAGAAAGCTAGAAATAGACGTACCATTCGATCCAGCAATCCCACTCCTAGGAATATATCCTAGAGAAATAAGAGTCATCACTCGAATAGACATATGCACACCTATGTTCATGGCAGCATTATTCACAATAGCAAAACGATGGAAACAACCTCGATGTCCATCAACAGACGAATGGATACACAAACTATGGTACATACACACAATGGAGTACTATGCAACGAGAAAGAACAATGAATCGGTGAACCATCTCATAACATGGATGAAACTGGAGGACATCATGCTGAGTGAAATAAGTCAATCACAAAAGGACAAATATTGTATGAGACCTCTATTGTAAAAACCCATGAAAAAATTCACATGCAAAATGTAACAATCCTTGTTGGTTACCAGGGATGGGAGGGGGGGGGGAATACTAAATAGGTAATAGGTAAGTGGTAACTTGGGTGAGAGATGAGATAGTACATAGTACAGGGGAAACTAACACAACCTGCACAAGGAAAGGTCATGGAGGCCCTATAGACACATCCAAACCCCCCGAGGGACTGAGTTGTTGGACGGAGGGCTCTGGGGACCATGATCTCGGGGAACATCTAGCTCAATTGGCATGACACTACTTATAAAGATAATGCTCTACATTCTACCTTGGTGAGTAGTGTCTGGGGTCTTAAAAGCCTATGAGCGGCCATCTAAGATACTCCACTGATCTCATCCCTTCGGGAACAAGGGAGAACGAAGAGAACAGGATACAAGGAAAAGATTAGTCCGAAGGACTAATGGTCCACAGCTACCAAGGCCTCCACGGGACTGAGCCCAGTACAGCTGGATGGTGCCCGGCTACCACCAATGACTCCTCTGACCAGGATCACAACAGAGGGTTCTGGGCAGAGCTGGAGTAGGATGTAGAGTATAATTTTAACTCCCAAAAAAAAAAAAAAAACAGAAGACCAGATATACTGGCCTAAAGAATACTAGAGAAACCTCGAGAGTGTGGCCCCCAGACACCCTTTCAGCTCAGAGGGGAAGTTACCTTCAAGGTTCGATGTTAAGCCTGGGAATGGACACCCCAGTAAAACTAAATGGGACTAACGATGTACAGGAGTCCGGTGACAAGGGCCAGAAGGCAGAGGGAGAGTAGGAAACTGATGATAAGGAACACAAATTGAATAAGGACACTGTCGATGTATTGTGAGATTGTTGACCACTGCTATAGGGCAACATTTGTAGTAACTATTAAATGGGAGGCTGTTTTGTCCTGTAAGCCTTCATCTTGGGCGAGAATGGCAGCACAATTGGAAGAGCATAGTCAATATCACTTAAATGTGTAAGTAAAAAGTTTTGAAATGGTGTTTAAATAAAATAAGAATAAATAAATAAATAAATAAATAAATAAACAAATGAGACTAAAGAGGTACAATAGTCCACTGACAAGGTCCAGAAGACAGAAGGGGACAAGGAAGCCCCCTGGTGATAGGGAACACAAGGTGGAGTAAGGATATTCTTGATGTGCTGTGAGATTGTTAACCATTGTCATAGGGCAACATGTGTAGTAACTGTTAAATGAAAAACTATTTTGTTCTGTAAGCCTTCATCTTAAGTGAGAATAACAGCACAGTTGGAAGAGCGTAGTCAATGTCACTGAACTGTGAATGTAGAAAATTTTGAAACGGTGTATCTTTGGCCATCTGTAATTTTCATCAAAAAAAAAGGCTGAGAATTTAGAGGCTTAATACGTTGTGGGGTTGTTAACCAGTGTCAAAAAAAAACAACATGTGTACTACTATTTCATGAGAAACTATTTGCTCTGTAAGCTTTCACCTGAAGTACAATAAAATATATATAAAAAAAAAAAAAAAAAAAAAAAAAAAAAAAGAATGCCACTAAAACTGCTCACAAGTCCGTCTTCCTCAATTTTGGGGTTTTCTGCGTTACTGGGGAAGTGACTTTCTTCCAAGTAGGACTAAGTGCAGTTACGTTTTGATAAACAAAATATTTGATAAAACACAAACATGAGGAGAAGTTGGACAGATTTGTGACCAACTGTTCTTCTTTATCAAAATTTCTTTTTCAATTGCTAATTCCTAATTTCAAAACCCTGGTGTCACAGCGGTTAAGAGTTACAGGTACTAACCAAAAGATCAGCAGTTCGAATCCTCCATGCACTCCTTGGAAACCCTATAGGGCAGTTCTACTCTGTCTATAGGGTCGCTATGAGTTGGGATCGACTTGACGGCAATGGGTTTGGTTTTGTTTTGTTTAATTCTTAATTTACAAAACTAGCTTTGCCAGTCTTTACTGTTCACCAAAAGTCCCAAACCACACCCCTAAACCAACAGACAGAGATTAATGTCTTTCAGTCCTACTCTGTTTATTGGGATTCAGGTACATCAGTTAAACTACTGGGATCTTCATAACATGAAAGTATAAAGCTTTCTAAGTAGCCACCACATATAAATATGTTCTACTTTTCCAGATTTTCTGAAAAGGTGATACAGGTAAAGATAATGTCTGAGTATAAAAATAAATAAATAAATAAAACATTCCCCCTAATACTTCCAGTAAAATTGGTACTTCAGGAAGATGTGCTGCGTTCAGCACGACATTTTGAAGATGCCATGCATGTGTGTATTCCCAGGGGTATGTGAACAATTGTTTTAGAACCTTGGAAAACACTCGGTAAAACATAACTCCTCAGTGTGACAATTAAGACCCATCATGATCTGGCTGCTGTTTACCAAGCCAGCTTTGCTCCCACCACTGCCCTATCTTCACCCTACCCTGCAGACGTACTAAACTACTAGTTATTCTTCAGACCACCTGCTCTATCTAGTTCATACCTCTGCACCTTTGCATAGACAGTCCCTTTGTCTGAAATGCTCTGACCCCTTGTATATCACTTAAAATCTTACCCATTTTCCAAGTATCAGCTCAAAATATTTCTCTTTATGAAAATGTTCCTCATTATCTCAATCAGAAATAAAAATCTTTCTCTACCCCCACTGTTCTTTATCTTAAGTCCACATTATATCCATTATCTCATTATTTTAATGGTTTGTTTATAAGATATATTTTTTTGAACATTTTATTGTTCTTTAGAGTAAGGTTTAGGGAGCAAATTAATTTCCCATTCAATAATTTACGTACAAATGGTTCCGTGACATTGCTTGCAGTCTCTGAAATGTGTCAGCACTCTCCCCATTATCATCTTGAGCTCCTTGTTTCTGTTCACCCGGTTTTCCTGCCCCTTCCTACATTCTCATCTTTTGTTTTTGGGCAGATTTTGCCCTTTTGGTCTCATGTAGATAATCGTTCTAAGGAGCACTTTCCTCGTGGGTGTTGTTTATTTAATAGGCCTGTCTGTTATTTGGGTGAAAGGTGATCTCCTGGAGTGGCTTCATTTCCAAGTCAGAAGTGTGTCTGAGGGCCATAGTCTCCGGGGTTCTTCCAGTCTCTATTAGGCCAGTAAATCTGGTCTTTTTTTTTTATGAATTTGAGTTTTCTTCTACATTTTTCTCCCTTTCTAACCTGGACCGTCTATTGTATCCCTGGTCAGAGCGGTTGGTAGTGGTAGCCGAGCACCATCTGGTTCTTCTGGTCTCAGGCTAGTGGAGGCTGTGGTTCCTGTGATCCATTAGTCTTTTGAACTAATTGCTTCCTTGAGTCTTTGATTTTCTTCACTCTCCTTTGCTCTGGACAGAAAGAGACCGATAGTTGTATCTTAGATGACTGTTCTCAAGCTTTTAAGACCCCAGACGCTGCTCATCAGAGTAGAATGTAGAACATTGTCTTTATGAATTATGCTATGCCAGTTGACCTAGAGATCTCCTGAGACTATGGTCCTTAGTCTTCAAGCCCAGTAACTCAGTTCCATGAGGTGTTTGGCTATGTATAGGAAGTTTCCATGACTGTGCCCCCAGTGAGTTCTATTATATATATGAATATACATGCAGCCCATAGAAATATTTATGTAGGAATATCCACCGCCAAACCTATACGTGTATGTGGATGTGCTCCCATGTGCCCTTCCACACCTTACAGGATTTTATATGTTATAGTGTTTACCATAGTTGCCCTTTATTCTTGCATACCTCTTGGTGTCTTCCCTTACCTTGGTCACGTTGTGCTGACTTCCCCCTTATTGTGTATTGCCTTTCCTTTCACCGAAGTTAACACGTGTCCACTATGTAGTTAGTGATTTTCTCTCTCTCTCCCCCCCATCCCTGCTAACCATCAAAGAATGTTTCTTTGTGTGTGTAAACTTTTTATAATAGTGGTCTCATAAAATGTTTGTCCTTTGGTAATTATTTCACTCAGCATAATTTTCTCCAGATTCATCCATGTTGTGATATGTTTCACAGATTCATCATCATTCTTTATAATTGCATAGTATTCTATTGTAGGTATGCACTACAGTTTGTTTATCCATTCATTAGCTGATGGGCATTTGGGTTGTTTCCATCTTTTTGCTATTGTGAATAATGCTGCAATGAACATGGGTGTGCATATGTCTATTCATGTCATGGCTCTTATTTCTCTAGGATATATACCTAGTAGTGAGGTTGCTGGATCATATGGTATCTCTATTTCTAGCTTTCTAAAGAAGTGTCATACTATTTTTCATAGTGGTTGTGCCATTTTACATTCCCACCAGCAGTTCATAAAAGTTCCAATCTCCCCACAACCTCTCCAGCATTTGTTGTTTTCTGTTTTGTGATTAGTGTAATTATTACTGGAATGAGATGCTATCTCCTTGTAGTTTTGATTTGCATCTCTCTAATGGCCAATGATCATGAGCATCCCTTCATGTGTTTGTTAGCCACCTGAATGTTTTCATTGGTGAAGTGTCTGTTCATGTCCTTTGCCCATTTTTTAATTGGATCATTTGTCTTTTTGTTGTGGGGTGTTGAAGTTTTCTATAGATTTTAGAGATTAGACCCTTATAGGATATATCATAGGCAAATTTTTTTTCCCAGTCTGTAGGTTCCCTTTTTACTCTTTTGGTGAAGGCTTTGATGAGCATAAGTGTTTAATTTTTAGGAATTCCCCATTACCTATCTAGTTTATCTTCTGCTGTTTGTGCAGAAGATGTATTTTTAATCAATATTCCCTATCTCTTAGCACCTAGCATAACACATATTTATTAATGTGCAAATATGAGCTGAATGAGGTGTTTGGGGTCCTGTCATTTAAAAGACACCGTCTAAACACTTCATTTTTAAGGTGATATTTGTTCTTTCCTTCGAGAGGTGAGAACTGGCCTCACAGAAATTTATGCAGAATGGATGTGAAAATACTCATATACATCCTGTGAGATCCTCTGAAGTCCCATAGCCTCTGAGACCACTCGTCCACATTGACCTCTCGTTTCTGAACTGTGAACACATGAATCTCTAAAAGAGCCTTCAAAAGCCACCTGATGTCATGAGGTGAGAGAATAAATCCCTCAGCAGTTGCATCTTTATTATTAAAATAAAACTGTCTTCTCAATGAGAACAACAACAACAAAATTACCGGGAAAAAAAAGAAAAGTGAATCACAAAATAAATAAAATGGTTTTGTAGGTTGGGAAAAAATGGAGGGTGATAGCTAGTTTAAATGCTGCATAAATCCAACGATAATGGCTTTTGCTCATCTGCCACAAGGCTTGTCTTTTGTACTCTGTTGAAAGATATCAGATAATTGCGTGGACCTTGGCAAAGACAGTCTGCAGAAGGACACGTATTTAAATTTGGAGAAAGAAAATGGAGAGATTGTAAACCTGAAACATACTAAAAATGTATATGCAAATATGTCTGTGTGTGTGTGTGTGTACGTAGGTAGGTAGGTATACATTTTTTCTCAGGTCTTATACCCTTTGGTGGCATAGTCTATGGAATAAGACAGAGCCCTTGTGGCGCAGTGGTTAAACACTCAGCTGCTAAGTCAGCGCTTGGAACCCACCAGCTGCTCCTTGGGAGAAAGATGTGGAAGTCTGTTTCCATAAAGATTTGCAGTCTTGGAAACCCTATATTCTCCTCTGTCCTATAGGGTCCCCTATGAGCCAGAATCAACTTGATGGCAATGGTTTAACAGTAGGTTTGAACTATATCATTTATTAGTCTCTTAACCATGAATAAGTTAAGGTTAACGTGTGAGTGTGTGTATCCAAAAATTGTATTTAAATTACTTAGAAACATATATGAATACACACACACACACACACACACACACACATATACAATTTCTTCCTTTGCCGTGAACATACACACTGGTCTAGATACTCATTTCTTTAAAAATGCATATAGTAAGCCTAAGAAAAATAAGTTAGCACTCTCCAAAGAAATTTAGTACATGATTTCTTTATTTATTATGGGCTACAGTGGGGAATGAGCCTAGAGCCCACCATTTGTCTCTTTACCTCCTCACTTCAAGGGGCCACTGAGAGATATAAGCAGAGTATTGGAGACACACTTTAATCTAATTCAGTGCCATAGACTGATCTAGTGTGGATGTAGAAATGGCAGTAAGGTACAGCTCCAACATGCATTTTTTTTTATTAAGAGGGACCAGACAACTTCTATCTACTCTTCTAGATCCATTCTCCACTCTTTTTTTTCACACCAGCTGTCCCTGGCCTACATCAAAAGGCCCCTTTACCTTTTGGCTTCTAATTGGGTTTGGTCAATAAGGAGCACCAGCAGAAGACAGGAGGGGCAGAGGATAACATGTCTGGTGTACTTCTTCCTAGCTCCCTTCCTGTGGAATTACTGAGGGTTGGCTATATCCATCACTAATGGTCACAGCTCCTAACAGGTGACCTTCTCCACTGGTCTTTTGCTCTTCTAGGCTAGGGGTAGAAACAGCACTCCATTGTCCCTTCCCCCAGGATACTGCATTATCCCTTCTGCTTTTCCTTCACCCTGCCTGCTTCTTTGTAAATAGTCCCTTCATGAAACTTTCTTCAAGTCACCCAGTTTGAGTATGTCATTGACTTCCCCACTGGGACCTTAACTGATACACTGGGAGCTTTTTAAAAATACAGATTCCTGGAGGCTTTCAAAGGATCCCCAGATGATTCTAGTTCTATCCAGGTTTGAAAGCCTAGACGCTAAACCATGATGATGATTTTCGTTGTTTAATCGCTAGTCTACACACACACAAACATTGGAATGATAGAGTCTTCCCCCAAAGTGAGGAAACCTATGAGTTAAGCTGGCTGGATTCTGGTGATCTGTGGTGTTTGAACACCACCAGTCAGGCTGACGTACAGATTGATAAATGTGTAAGCACTTAGGACCCAGCAGCCATGTAAACACATTCAAAATATTTACTTTCATGCTGTTTCTTTCTTCTTCTTCTAACACTCAAATGTCAATTTTAATGGAAGCCACATCTCCACATATTGATTGGTTCATCTTGATTTTATTAAGGTTCAGTTTGGCTGCCCAGGAAGCTTTTCTAATGTTTGAAACATCTATAAAAATGTCTATTTGGGAGGGGCAAGGCAGGAGATGAGGTACGGGGGAGCAGAAAAAAAAAATCACATCTTGTCTAAAGTAAAATAGAGTTTGTTGCCAAGATTTCATTAATTCAATAAATAAAAATACAAGTAAGTTCCAACTTCAACAAGTTCAAGTTTCCCTCCTAGCTGTGAAACCACAGCACCCCAATGGCTTCTAAATGTGTCAACACATGACCTTCCCATCCCAAGCTCACCAGTGCGGAGAGCATGATTTATGAGGTTGTCCTACCATCCCCTGAAAGTGGTTTCAAATATTTGACTCTTTCAATAAATGTAGTTTCTTGATTCAGTGGTAAATGATTGTGAGTTCTTAGAGAAAACGGCAAATTTCTGGGAAAAAAAAGGGGGGTCTAAATTTGGAAGAGATCTGCAAACAGCTCTGTGGCACCTTATGGTGTGTGAGCTAATTACTTGCCCTAAGTTGCCTAGTAAACAGTCTTTGTTTGGAAAGGTTAAGTTTCATCTCTGTTCCAAATATTAGAGCCAGACAGGGAAGGGAAAAACTGATGGTGTCTGTGGTGATGCTGGCAGGGCTGCCCACCGGCTGGTTTTTTGGAAAGGTTTTAGAGGATGTGTTATGAGGCATGGTAAAGTGTGTCATTTTTCATGACTGAAGTCAAAGGATTTAGTAGGTTGAGTCTGTGGACTTGGATTTGGCAGTGGAAAATACCAAATAATGTGTGAGCTTTGCATCCCACTGGGGCCTGGCCTCTAATACCATCAGAGACTGAGGGAGAGGGCGCTGCCTTTTGGACTGCTGAATGCAAAAGAGTTTCAAGATGCAGTCTCACTCTAAAGTCATCTTTATATAGGAAAAAAAATGAGTTTTGGTTGTGGAAGACATCCCCTGGCTTAGAAGTTGTGAATGGAGAACATAAATGTTCTTTGAAAGGAATAAAATAAGTCCAAATGGTGGCATCGCTTATTCTCTGAAAGAGGAGGGGATGCTAAAAAGAAAAAGAATATAGAGTGCCTTTCCCTTGAAGTTTTCCTTTTGTGCTGATTTCTTGGAAATTTGTGTTCAAAGGGAACTGAAGTTCAAAGGGAACTAACCATCTGAGCCAAGGATCCTTGGTTTCAAGTAATGGAAACTCCCTTAAACTAAACTAGTTTGGCTTAAACTAAGCCAAAAATATAGACGTTTCCTATAAGGACACAGGGGTATCTCATGGAACCCAATAGGCTAGTTTTAGAAGAGACCAGAACCAGGGGCCAGAAAGCCGTGGCTAACCAAGGCACTTGCTTTGACTGTCTGTCTGCTTCTCTGGGAACCTGGTTCTCCTGTTTTACCTTCTCACTCCTTTCTGCTTCTCTTCTCAAACTGCAGGCTTTCTCTCTCTCCTTATTCAGGTCCGAGGAGGAAGATGACTACTGCACAGTGATGGCTTCAATTGCCAAATCTACAGCTCCTTAGTTCAAGGGACCAGTCAAGATCAGAAATTAGCTAACCCTTGGAAAGTGCTCACCACATTCCAGATTCTAGCCTAAGCAATTTACAGGTTGCATCAACTCATTCAGTCCTCCTATCTAACCTATAAGGTTTATTCCCATTTTACGGATAACAAAATTGAGGTAGTGGAGGAAAATGACTTGTCCAAATTCACATAGCAAATGAGTAGTAGATATAGGCTTTAGACGCAGGCAGTCTAGCTCCAGAGTGTGTGTTCTTAACCGTGGCTGTTCTGCCTCCCTGAATCCCAGTGCCATCTCCCAGAAGAGAATCTGGTTGACATCTCTTGTATTGGGTTGACTTTCCATACTAATCAGCCTTGGCCTGGGTGGCAGGGCAATAGCAGGACCACATAGCACACCATGAATTATAGCGTTCATCTCAGTGCTGGTGGAGAATTGCTTTTCAGGGATTGGGGAATGGGAATTACACAGACACCATAAAGTCTCCCATGTTACTCTATGAAAACACTCACGCTCTCTGAGCCAAGTCATGAGATAGTATGGCAATATAGGATTGAGGGTCATTAAAATTTGTCAGTGAGGATTTTCCTGAGCATGATTATTTTTGATGAGGCAACCCCATATATAAATAGTTGTGTTACTTTTTTACAGAATTCTTTTGAGGTGAAGATTTTAAATTTCCCACATAGCAGTTCAGCCAGATTTCTATAGCCTGGAAGTTTTTCTCCCAGTCTAACCTAAATCCCTCTTAAAAAAAAAAAAAGCCCCAAAACCAAACCCGTTGTCGTCAAGTCGATTGTGACTCATAGTGACCCTATAGGACAGAGTAGAACTGCCCCACAGAGTCTCCAAGGAGCAGCTGGAGAATTTGAACTGCCAATCTTTTGGTTAGCAGCTGAGCTCTTAACCACTGCACCACCAGGGATCTCTAAGGGCAACTTAAAATGATTTCTTTGTCTTACTTTCAGAGTAAACTGTGCCACAAAAAGAAACATGTGAGGATATTCTGAAGTAATTCTGTCCTTTGGCTGAATGTCACACTGACTTAGTTAGAAAATTCTATCAAAGAACTAATAACAAGGCATAAAAAATTCCTGGAATCGGGTGTCTGGAAAGAGTTTCATTAATTTATGTTTATATATATATATAAATAAGTACATAAGTAAGGAAAGCATTCCAAATCTGAGAGAAAGTTGGCTCCATAGCAGAAATGATCGAGAAGATAAAACTGTGAACTAAGAAATAGAAATTTTTGGGTACATTTATCTGACCCTTACCCCATAAATGCCCAAAAGCATGAGGCATTGGCCAATATGGAGATTTTGATGTATTCAACACTTTCCTAATACCACATTCCACTGAATGTATATAATATTCTCAACATGGCAAATGACCAAAGTAGAAAGAAAAATCAAACAAGATATGCTCATTTAGCTCCAAATTATCCAAAGACGCTTTCAGTTCATTCTCTTCTTCCCAAATGTGCCCAGTTCCTGCTGTTAGGAAGCTTCTCGCCTATTGTAGGCCTCAATCTTTTGAGCAGCTCTCATCTCTCTTCTACAACAGCCAAAGGAGAGTTTACCATACTCTCACTCACAACACACACACATACACATACACACACATACACACACACACACACACACACACATACACTTCTTGGACCTACTCCTTCCCACCTCCCCTGAAGTCTTGGTTTGGGTCTATTTCATTCCAGGCTCAACCTGTGACAATAAGTAGTCGCTTAGTCATTTGTGGCCTTGTTTTTGCTCTCAGAAAACAGTAATGGCAGTCATCTTCCACAGGTAGCAGTACCATCTTGTAGTCTAATGGCTTCCCATGGCCTTGGTAGAACCCATGGAAGCTGCAACTCAGCAGCTGAGTGACCTCTCAAAGGATCCCATCTTAAGTAGAAAACTTCCTTTCACTTCATACCTCCATCTATGATTTCACCCAGTTCTGCTAAGAACCTTGTTCTCCCTTTCAGTTACTTTTGAGAATCCCACCTGACTCCTAAGAGATGCACAGCACAGATGGCTCAAACAGACAAGCTGTGAACAAACCCTCTGTTCCATCTGTGATAAGTAGGAAGTCTTTACCCAGGGACAATTCCACAAAGTGCAAATAAGATAAGATAAAGTAATATTTATTTTTTCTAGGTGAATAATACTTTAGAGTTTAGAGATTGCCATAATCTCTCATTTCAGAGTCCGATGGCAACCTTTTGAAATCAGCAGGATAAATATTACTTTTATCTTTTTTTTGACGTATGAGGAACCTGAGGTCTTTTGATTCCAAGACCATTTCACTCCACACCTCCCACTCCCAGGATTAAAAACTCATTCATAGGCACCAAATACTTGGTCGAATGCCCTAGAGACCAGGCTAAACGTATTCAATCATAGAGATGGCTGCAGAGGTACATACTACAAATATTTGATTCATTCATTCATTACTCATTCATTCAACAAATACGTATTGAGCTCATGTGTCAGCCACTTAGCTAGTACCTGGGACACTTGTATTCTTTTTTTCTAGCTCCATGGAGAAATTTGCTAAAGACCTAGGCAGGAATTGGGGGCTGAGAAGTGCAAGGGTATTGGGCAAGAGGCCATAGACAGCCCCTGGTAGTATAGACGCAGTGTCCCTGACGATACTTTCCTGCCCACATCTGTCCCCAGCATTAGTTACATGTTGCTAGTGGTTTCTTTTGGGGTGTCTCCTTCACTGACCCCTTCACCTTTAGTTTCTCTGTTTGCCAGTGTCTCCCTCCAACACTTTCTCCTTTTGCTCTCCTGTCACTCCCTGACGCTCAGTGTTCTTCCTGTTTTCAATCCTGTCCATTCAAAAGGAAAGCCAATCAAACCAGCTAATCTAGAAGCTCTCCCCTTCCAGGAATTTTTGCACAAAGGACAGCACTTTAAAGTAGCGATATTTAACTCAGAATGAATTGTCACTAACTGAATTCCAGGTATTTTTGGCTTGGTTGGGTGTGGGCGATTTTAGATATAAAGGGATTTTTGGCTGAAGGAGGCCTTCCTGAGGTGGCTCAAGATACTTTAAAGAGTCAATAACCTTTCTGCCTACCTCTAAGGCCAGTCCTGAAGGAAAGTTCCAGTGTACTCAGAACAAAAAAGGGCCTGGTACTCAAGTTACCTGTGTCATCTACAAAGTTGACTCCTTAATATAATTCAAAGCTTAATCTTTCACCAGCTCCAAGTTCTCTGCCGTTGGTGGGGAAGCATTTTCCTTCAATATTTAGCAGGCTTCTTGTGGACTCATCAGTCATGACATTCACGGTGCTGGACACAGTGGTGTAGAGTCACAGGGGTTTTGCTGCACAGCTGGCAGCATCCTGTGTGCGTGGACTGTGGCTTTGTAACAGACACAATCCTAGGAATGTTGGGAAGGGGATATACAAAGGAAGTGTTGTTTCAAGCCAGCTGTGTGGGATAGTGGGTGGAGCACACCAGGATGGGGAGTCAGAAGGCCTGGGTGTCAGTCTCTCTTCTGGAGCTGGGGCTGCCTCTCCAAGGCACTTTCCCTTTCTGTGTCTCAGTTTGCTTATCTGGGGCTGGAGTATCCCAAACTCTACAGTTTTCCTGTAAGCTCTTAGGTGATTCTGGGATTCCATGAACTTTGTTCTTAATACAGTCTTTATGACTCTGGTTTCATCAGAAACTCTTTGTGAGGAACAAGGCCCAGCTGTGGGAAGAATCGATGAGAAACATCATTTCAAAGGGCGCAGGAATGAACCATGCATGGGCCTCTACCAGGGCTCAGTGTTTTCAGGTTTTTAGAGGCCAGGCAGGTAACACATAATATGTAAGGTTGCTGGATCTAGAACAACAGGGCATGGTGAGACTCATTGTAGACTGGAAACGGCAGACCCCACCTAAAAGCACTCAGATTCATATCTTTTAAGCACAATGCCTGCCAAGCAAAAACAAATTTGTGAGCTGGGTTACACCCAAGGACAGCAAGTTTGAGACCCCTCTACTACCACCACTCTCTGCCTCAACACCAATTCCAGAATTAGAGGGACTACGTTTTCTGAGGAGAGCCGACTCCTCTATTACCAGCCAAGAGATTTTCCTTTTAGGAGCTGCAGTTCAGTGGGATGTTTAGCATGGAATCAGGCAGGGAGGAGCTTGAACACTTACAGCCCATCTGAATCACAGCTAGACCCTGAGCATTGACCTCATGGTTGTCTCTGCTGCTGAACTGATAACCTTGACTGCATCTAAACTGATCCCCAACCTCCTCCGGAACTGTGTAGTGCTCAGGAGCTGGCAAGGGAGAATAGAACTGTGATGTTTCAGATGAGAGAACATCAGGCAAGAAACGAAGACTTCTTGCTAAGCCCCATTAACGTTTTAATAGAGCTTAAAGCAATGATCCTCTTTCAAAATGCTTTATTCATAATTGACCAACTGTCATTAGATATAGTTACACTCTGTGGCATCTTATTAGAGGAGATTTTTGAACCCCCCTTTCCAAGCATTCATCATAAATTCCTAACAGATGATGTCATAACACGCCGTTACAAACCATAACATGTAGATACCATTAAAGCAATGTGTGTGCCTTTTTGATACTGAAACATCTAACTTGATTATGAACTTAGCTATAAAACCTGCTATGATGTAGTTAATAATATTAAAGCGTTTATTCTTTAATATTGAAGTCATTCTGCCCCTGTGGAGCCCATTACTCCTGCCACAAATGAGAATTGCTAAATCTATCAGTTCAACTTTTAAACACTTCCTTAAGAGATTTCTTGCTTTCTTCTTTCCTCTTCTTCGCTGCTTTTTTTTTTTTTAATACTATGAAAAAGCAGATGTTCTAAAGCTACAAGTAACTGAAAACCAGCAATATATGCTCAAAGGCTGAAATCTAATATTTACAATAAGCTGATCCAATGAGAAAAGTCACTGCAGTGACCTTGGTCGTGAGGTGGATCCTGAATGGTAGTCAGTTCTGGCTGACCCCGTTCTTTTTGATCAGACCTGAGCACTGCGGATTCTCATTAAGGGTCTTTCCTGACATCAGCAACTCTCCACCTACTTGATACAAAAGGCAAAATAAATATGAAATCCCACCCTTACTGCCTTGCATTCCATGGGCTTTGCAATCGCCATGAAAGACAGTTGTTGTGGATTCTGTAATTTACCTAAGGAGATTTGGGCTTCGGGTGGTGGCCCTACTTTTGGTCACTATCACTATAACAAACATTGATTTTTCTAAAGAATTCTTCAGGTAGGAATCACTGTCATAAATATTTATTTCTAATTCTAATTTTTATTTGTAATTCCTAGTTCTTTCTAGAAGAAGCCATAGAATATAGACTATGGCAGGGACTCACCTAAGTGAGGTGCCAAATTGCTAACCTTGGATTTCTGGTGAACGTGATATCTTGGAGAGAAATTAAAGCTTCCCCCAAGACTTTTTGGTCCAAACATGTTTCTATATATTCTATCTGTTATAGATTAATTTGCTATAATGAAGTCCTCCTTTAAAATACTAATATGCCCTAAAAGGGCATATTTGGGGGGGGCGTAACTTTGTTTACTTTAGTAATCTTTAGAAGATTCTCTTCAATTCAGTGTTTAATGAGCACCTAAAACAACAACAACTCATTGCTGTCAAGTTGATTACGGCTCACCGCAACCCTATAGAACAGAGTGGAACTGCCCCAAGGAGTGGCTGGTGGATTCAAACGGCCAACCTTCTGGTTAGCAGCCAAGCTCTTAACCACTGTGCCATCAGGGCTCCAAATGAGCACCTAGTAGGTGCAAAATAGAGGATTGTTTTTCCATTTGAATTTTCTTCTTTGCAAATGGATGCCCAAGCTCTAGGATTGGAAATTTTATGGAGGACAACATGAGGAATTGGTTATAACCCAATTTGGGAGGTTTTAAAAACAAATGCTGTCCAAACTTCCTAATTGTTCCTTAGAGGATAAGCTGCAGGTTCCCAACAAGAAGTTTCTTCAAGTAACAGGATATAGCTCCTCCCAGCCCTCCTGAACCATCTGGATCTTTCTTACTGCTTCTGTGGCTTATACCCATGGAGACATTTGGATGCCCAAGTTTCCTTCCCAAGCCTGCCTTCTCGTCTGGAATTTCTCAGTCCCGTGGCTCTACATGTCACAGTCTCAGGCCAGCAATGCCTACTCTTGCTCTTCTAGAACCTTACCTAGCCCAGAGCCCTGGGCCTCCATTTGCCAAGAGGAAAGTTCAGATGACAAAGACCACACTTCTGTAGGTCCAACAATAGCCAGCATGCAGGTTACTTATTCCTCATGTTAGTAAATCCATGGAGTGAGATTCTAGATGGACTGATAGCTGTGGTTTCCTTCCCAACTCTCATTCACCAAGCACTCCTACAACCAACTCTAGAGGAGTGGTGAGTTACCTGATCGTGAGTTTGTAAGAAACAGTGGGCATGTTCAGTTGAGGCCCTTCCCTGCTTTCTCTGGACCCCTCTGCCTGTAGAACAATGCATCTGTTCTGTTTATGGGCCATGAGTAAGGGCTTGCCCCTGGGGAACAGGCCAGTAATTTAAATGAGAGGTCAAATTCAATTGAGCAAAGTGTTTGCAAGTCCATTTGGTCCCGTTCTGAGCCATGTTCTTTAATCCAGCTTTCATCAGCAGAAGCTGACAGTGGGATCGCTACTTGTCTGACTCCTATGCCTACCTTTCATCTGGATCTGAATTTGGGCAAGAAGACAGACTGTTTGTTATCCTTTGGGTTCCCTAACCTCCCAGCACTTTGACAACCTCCAGTGCTATAGGTGGTATCTACTTCAGCCTGTGCTTCAGGTCGGCCTCCTCCTGTAGCATTTTATTGGAGGCACCTTCCTGAAAAACATGTATAGGAATTCCACAGGCCCTGGAAATTCTGACCGGTGCCCTGCCATGCAATCCTGGTCCTCGAGGGAGAAATGCCTCTTCTTGGATGCAAGTAAGCACACAGTGGGGTCTGATTAAATGCTTTCTAAGGAAATGCAGGGACAGTAATACTACTTCACCCCCTTCAGAAGTGTTGGCCTTAATTTTAATGGAGGATCCCATGAGGAATTGGTTAACCCAAAGTGATGAGTAGCTAATGGCAGAATTTCAGGCACACCTGACACAGATATCTGGGGACAAGTCTAGCCACTCTGTGCTAGGGATGGTAAGCTGAAATGTCCATAGGGTCCATGCAGTTAATAAACGATTGAAGCTTCAGGATATAAGAAAAACAGCAACTCAGGTACAATGATAACTAAACCAAAATATCAAACCCATTGGGGTCAAGTTGATCCCAACTCATAGCGACCCTAGAGGCCAAAGTAGAACTGCCCCGTAGGGTTTCCAAGGAGTGACTGGTGGATTCAAACTGCAGACCCTTTGGTTAGCAGCCTAACACTTAACCGCTGCACTACCAGGGCTCTGGCAACTGGTATTTGGCCTTGGCATTAAGAAGTAATAGGGAGTGGAGAGGACTGAGGCAAATCTGACTTTCGTGAATGCCAGATTGCTTAGGTCACGTTGCAACAAGACCATGAACCTATTAAAAAGAGGCAACCTCTACTTGGTTCCTCCAAAATATTGTCACTATGCAGAATATAGGCCTAGTGTTGATAGACCTTTTGCATTTTCAAGAGAAAAAAGCCAGAAATGTAGCTTTATTCAAAAATCCTGCCCTTTGATGTTAGCAATGAGTTCATTAAGAAAACAAGATCCAACAACAACAGTAACAGAAACACATGTGAGGGCTGTGACTGAGCAGGAAGAACAAGACAGTTCTGGCCTGAGTTGTCCAACGGCTGTATTTGTCACTTTGGGCCAACACTGAGTCGAATCTCCCACCTCACCTGCCCGACCTCCTACATGTTAGTTAAAAGTCTGGCAGTGCTAATTCTGATCTTTGACGTCACATTGGAAATCTTCAAGGAGAGGAGTGTCGACTCATTTTCAATAGAACAGACTCCACTCTGCTAGCCTAAGAGAGCCATGGGTAGCTGCTAAGACCACCTTTCATGTGCAGTATAACTGGCGCCTTCTGATGGCACTTTTTTTTTTTTAATTGAATTATATACTAGAGGGAAAAAAATGATGGAATTATAAAATTCAGGTTTTTTCAAAGCACACGATTTTCCACCATGGACTCTAACATCTTTAAAGCTTAAAACACTTGAAAAAATCTGGGAGTAAGAATCTATCTTCTAAATCATAGCCTTTATCAGCATTGCAGGTGTCTCTCCATTCAGCCTCCCTACGGTTTTCACTTGAAACTTAGCAACTTTATCTTCCTCACAACAGTCACTTCCTCCAAGCTGAAGTGAGTTCAATAACTTGGTCTAACTGAGCCTTTAGAATGTTCATCTTAACAAAAACCAGACTCTGACTAATGGCGACCCCTGATGTGTCAGTGTAGAACTGCGTTACATAGGGTTTTCAGTGGCTGGTTTTTTTTTTAATGTAGATTGCCAGAACTTTCTTCTGTGATTCCCCTGGGTGGACTTGAAGCGCCAACCTTTCAATTACTGGCTGGGCACGTTAACTGTTTGCACCACCCAGGGACTCCCATTGCAACAAACAAAGCTAACAAAGGTGAATTCCCACTCCACTGGGTACCTGATGACCTGGCGTTTGGTCCTCCCTCTTGGATTTAGACACCCACAAGGAAATGGGATCTGAGTGCTACAAGAGTCCCTGTGAGTATAAGTGAAAGCAAGCACTACTCTTAGGAGCCCTCACCAGGGGCAGTGCTGCTTACAGCCCCTGCTGCTCACTCTGTCTCAGGTACAGTTTGCACAGAGGGCAGTCGGCTCCACCGGCCTGCTGCAGAACGCAGGACTGAGCTTGATGAAAACAAAATCAGTGGAAGGGAAGTGATGACTTGACTTCGCCCTTTTCCTCCTCCAAAGCCCTACTGTCCAGAAGAGGAAAATTTTCTAGGGACTGAGTCATTAAATGGAGTCCCTGGTTGGTGCAAACAGTTAACAAGCTTTGTTGCCAACTAAAAGGTTGGAGGTTCGCGTCCACTCAAAGATGCCTTAGAAGTAAGATCTGGCAAGCCTTTTTTCTGAAAAATTAGCCATTGAAAACCCTATGGAGCACAGTTCTACTCTGACACACATGAGGTCTCCTTGAGTTGGAGTCAACTTGATGGCCACTTGTGGTGGTAGGTTGTTAAATACGTTAAATTTATGGGGACAAAACAAACAGTTTGGGCATAAGAATCAGAAATATTCAATTGAATTACTGGAGGTGAAGGTCAGGGAAGGGGGTCAAACAAATAAACATTTATTGACTGACTTGAGCTGGGTTCCATTTCTTGCCCTTCAGAATTCAGCTCTTGTGGAGGGCTGTACTGCTTTTAAAGTGCTCTATTCTTAAGGTTCATTTGTTTGTTTCTGACATTGGTTTCTGGGTGCAGAGGCCATAGAATCCATGTGGGCTGGCGCTGACTCCCCCTCCCATCCTCTGGACCCTCTCTTTGCAACCTTCTTCAGGGGCAAATAAGATGTTTGGGCCTGTATATTAACTTCCTATTGCTGAGGTAATAGATTACACAAACGTGGTGGCATAAAGCGACAGAAATTAATTCTCTCACAGTTCAGGAGGCCAGAAGTGCAAAAGCAAGGTGTTGGCAAGTTCCCTCTAAAAGCTCGGAGGGACAGTCCATTCCAGGCCTCTCTCCTAGCATCCCCAGCAATCATTGGTGTTCTTGGGCTAGTAGATGTATCATTGAAATCTCTGCTTCCAACTTCGCATCGCCTTTTCCTGTATGTGTCCTTATGTCTTCTTCCTTTCTTATAGGGAGATTTTCATTGGATTTAGGGCTCACCGTAATCCAAGATGGCCTCATTCCAAGATCCATACCTTAATTACATCCGCAAAGACCCTTTTCCCCAATAAATTCCCATTCACAGTTTCCAGGAGAGGAATATCCTTTGGGTGGCCACCATTCAATCCACTACAGCCTACAACCTGGTTGCATATGGGCAGATAAATGTCTGGCTACCCCCAAACTCAAGAGAAGGCACTGGAGTGGGAGAGTAAGTATTTCAATTCAATTCAACAAAGATTTATTCAGAGATTCCCACCCTGAATGCACTGATGGCCCAGGTAATAGGGCATCATTATTCATTAAGTTTGGTGATTGATTAGACTGACCATATAGCTGCTTTTCCTCTGAAAACCAAATTATGAGTGGGCAAACTAGGTGTACTTCATTCTGATGAGAAGAATATTCAAAGTTTAAAAAGGTGAAACTAGGAAGCTTGTTATGTGTCTTGGCTTCTTAACCCCAGATGGAGTTGGGAGGAAAAATGTGTATGTGTGTGTGTGATATTTTCTTTTTTCAGACCTCCTGAGGAACGAAAGGTCTACCAAGAACCCAGCAGAGAAATACATGATACAAATACATATATACTGCAAAAATAACAGCAAATATATCCTTCTATAGAACTCAGTTAACCAAAGATTCTATGACCACAACATTTAAGGTGAGGGTCAACAAACTGTAGATCATAGGCTAAATCCAGCTCACTATCTGTCTTGTAAATAAAGTTTTATTAGAACACAGCCATGCCTATTCATTTATAGATTATCTATGGCTGTTTTTTCCCTGCAGTGGCATAGCTGAGTAGTCAGGGCAAAGACAAGATGACCCACAAAAACCTAAAATACTTACGCTCTAGCCCTTCACAAGAAAAGCCTGCAAATCCCTGCTCTAAGGCAATGTCTTATAAACCAGAACAGTAGTGGTCTTTAAGTTAAGTGACACACACTGGCAGTCCTCAGCCCTGCTGAGGCTCTATATAACACCTCCTGGGGCTCTGTCATACACAGGAGGTCCAGCCAGACTGCCTCCTGGCTGCGGGATCTCTGCCTTCAGGTGCCAGGTTCCCTTGGCATCTACCTCACAACTTTGATTAGCTCTCTTTTCTAGACAGATGTCACTGAGGATTTCACACAGAGTTACACTCAGCAAGAGGCTCAGAAATGGACCCACCAACCAGGCAAATTAAAACCAGGGATGCAGGTACTTCTAGGAGTAGTGGTGAGAACCAGATGGGATGTATGACTTGATCCACATACTCAACCCCAGAGAGAACCACCTTTCACCCTTCATCAGGGGAAAACCTCACAAGAAAAGAACGATTGAGAGGAGTGAGAGCAAATGCATCACAAGGTGAGGTGCTGTCAAATCTACCTGTGACCTGAACAGAACCTGAAGCCCCAAATGCCTGGATACTCCTGTCGTGTTCCTAAGTCAAGTGGTGTGTTCAGATTTCAAAGCTCAGCCCCCTTTTATTCTTTTCACCAAAGTGATTTGTTAAATACGTCACTTGATGGGAGTATGTTTTCATTGCTTTGTAAGACTTTTCAGATGAGAAAGCCCACAAATTGGAGAAAATCCCTTCAGACCACGTGTTGAAATTTCTGGTTCACAAAGTTCATTCACCAGATCTAGAAACTACAAATAGGATCTGCCTTTGGAAAAATTATGAAGTAAATAAAGTTTACTTCACCAGCCTGGCCGATCATCTCTCTTCCTGTCTTTCCATGGAATAGCTTTTGTCACAGCATCCTCTCACAGACTCCCAGGCACAGGTGTGTGAAGTCACTCATTCCATCCTAATGTGGGGTTCCCTCTCAGTGTTCAATTTGGGGGTGTTGAATGTAAACCTTATTTCAAATACAGAGGGATGTTTTGCTCTGTGGAAAAGGTGGTGAAGGAAACTGGAGGGCAAAGGGATCCACATCACCATGAGAAATCACAGTACTGAGTCATTATTTATTCTAACATTGGCTTGGAAGGTCCTGAGAGCCCTGGCCAATGGCAGACTAATTTGAAACTGGAACCCTCAACTAGAAATGGAGGGTAAATTCCTTACTTGATTCTTTAATTAAGTCTCAGATTGGTCCAACAACAACAACAAAAAAAAACCCATCAAGCTGACTCTCACTCATGGTGACCCAATGTGTGTCAGAGTAGAATTGTGCTCCATAGGGTTTCTAGTGGCTGATTTTTCAGAAGTAGGTCACTAAATTTTTCTTACAAGGTGCCTCTGGGTGGACTCAAATATCCAAACTTTTGGTTAGTAGTTGAGTGTGTTAACTGTTTGCACCACCCAGGGACTCCTAGACTGGCCCAGGGAATGTCTGTTCAGACTCTCAGTTTCCCCCTCTGAAACATGGAGGTGGTTGCCATTGAGAAGAGAGGGAGGATATGAGTAAGGGGTGCTCATCTGAGTCTTTGAAAATCCAAAGCCACAGCATGGGATAACCAAGATGGAGACACAAATCAACCTGGGCATGTGCCAGAATAATGGGTTTGCTCCTCTATAGCCCCTGTATCTCCTGCTTGCCACTCCACAGTCTAAAGTGGCTTATGAGAAAGTGCCCCAGGGATGAGACTGTCCCCAGAACCGTTGCATCCCATCAGAAAGTACTTGAGGTGCAAATGCAGTTAACCCAGCTTCTACCCGTGGGATTCCTCTGTAGGTCCATTGATTCCTGTGCCAGCCAAAGCTTTTGGCCAGTGTCCATGGTTGCAGCTGAAAGCCAGCTCCCTGCATGTCCAGCCTCATAACCCCTTGAGCCTTAGGGACCTCTTTCCACCCACCAGACACTTTTCATACTTCCAGCCATTTTCAGGAACCAGCCCCTCCCAATCAAACACTTCAGGCTGGCTCTCTTACAATTCACACTGCTCGCCTGTAGTTTTTCTCCTTTTGGCACTGCTGAGGTGAGAGAGGTGTTGTAAGGAAGCTGGAGCAGATGGGAATGGGATTCCATTACTTTTTAAATGCCTGAATGCATTTCTTTTTAATGTGATATGAGAATTTTTGCACATTTAAAAATTTCCCTACCCTAATTATAAGGCCTGGTTTGATTAAAGGCACAAATACCTCGCTTGAAGCTGGGGAGGGTTTGGCTCTGAGGTTGGTTGATGCGTGAGAACTGCATCCTGGGCACTGTCTTAGGTCTGTCTGTTAGTAACTGGCTTTAGTACTTGCCAATTTCCCTCCCTGGATAATGACAGAGATGCTAACACAATAGCAAAGCTGTTAATCCCAAACATGTTACTAATAAGGCAAGCTTCCTTGCTAAAGGTTGCAGAGAAGAAGGGGAGAAGTATGCGGAAATGCTAATACGTGGCTCACACTGTCTCTCATACCCACCGATTTGCAGATAATGAGGAAGGTCCTGCTTTTCTCAAAATGTCACCGCTCTTAATCAACTCGGAACTTTCTCACTAATCACGTGCTGTCAACTGATGTTTGGTATTTGGGAGGTGGAGAAGGTGAGCAGTAAATAGGGATGAGTTCACTCTACAGATGACACCTGAGAGATTCTTGCTGGACTTGACCTTCTTCATCATTCTTGACATGCTTCTCTGTGTGATTTATTGACCCTATGGACACTTGGTAGACCTCGTAGCTATTTCGTTGTGAGAAAAACGTCAATAAAAGTGTGAATGAAAGCAAACACACTTCAATCTGGCCTATGGTTTCAGAGAAGAGCAAAATCAGGGGAACCGGATATTGTAGGATTTGGACTGAATGTTATTTGGGAAGCATAACGTGGTCAAGTTCAAGGACTCTGAGCTGGTGGAGGAGAATAGACAAACCATGGTAAATGATATCCCTTTCCCCACAGGTGCAGGCAGCTGTGGGGAAACCACATAAACAACCTTCAACTTTGATCTGAAAATATAAATAGCTTTGCAGACCATTGATTTAATCCTTTCATGGCTCAGTCCTACCTGAAAGTCTTGTTAATAGTCTGGGATATGCTTGAAATTTGTAGGAACTCGTCTAATAGGCTTGCTGGTTGCAGAGGGGTAGCCACTGACCAGAATGATACATCTTGCTAAACTTGCAGGGTAGATCTGGAAAGCCATAAGTAATTCCTCAGCTTAGCCATAAATCAGAATAACCCCGAGAGCTAATAACCAGGAAGTTCATGGCCTGAGCTTCACCTCACAGATTCGGTTTCAACCAGTCTAGTGTGGGCTCCTAAGAACTCTTATTTTTCAAAGCTTTCCAGGTGATTCTGGTGCTTAATCACATTTTAGAATTTCTATGTCTTCTAGACTTTGAAATTTCACAGATGAATTAAATGGAAAAAAAAGTGGAGAACTACTTAAGGTTATCAGTATTTTACTTTGCCAAGTAACAATGAAAAGGAACTATGGCACAGTTGTCAAGAGCTCAGCTGCTGACCAAAAGTTTAGCAGTTTGAATCCACCAGCAGCTCCTTGGAAACCCTATGGAGCAGTTCTACTCTGTCCTATAGGATTGCAGTGAGTAGGAATCGACCTGATGAAAATGGGTTTGGTTTTGTTTTGGTTTATCATCTGTTATCACTATTATTTTGTAAGTGAAAGGGCAGATTAATATTGAGGAAAGAATTTGAAGGACAGATCTTTAAACACATTTAGCTTCATAAAAATGCACTAAGTTGCCTTTATTTTTCTCATTTTGTTGTAGAAATTGGCATTTGAAAGCCACACTCCAGGATGAGATCACCATCCATGGTGTAGAGAGAGGGAGCAAGGCTAGTGGGTAGAGTGGAGGTGGCAGAGTCCAGTTCCCCAGGAGATGCTCACAGGTAGACCCATGAAACTGCCTCCAGAGAGGCTGCAACAACCCAGCCCAGGCCCAGTGATGGAGACACATGTTCAGATGATCAAAAACAGTAAACTTGCCCCAGAAGAAACAAAACGACACCCTCAAACATGGAAGAACCCCAGGCCGGGTTGGACCAATTTATACTTAAAAGTGCTTGGTATTTTTTATGAGCAGAGGTACTCAGAAGGTGAAGCACCCAAGAAAGTTTCATAAGAACCAGGGATTTGTCTCTAAGATTTGTCTGAGTGGGCAGCAACAGTGGGTGACATCTGGTTCTTTCTTCACAATACAATAGAGCAAAGTAGAAAAGACCTGCATAGAGGTTAAAAATAAAGCAGTTCAGTACCCAAAAAACCCATTGCCGTTGAGTTGATTCCAACTCATAGCAACCCTATAGGACAGAGTAGAACTGCCCCATAGGGTTTCTAAGGAGCAGTTGGTAGATTCAAACTGCCAGCCTTTTGGTCAGTAACCATTGCTCTTAACCACTACGCTACCAGAGTTTCCATTCAGTACCCACAGGAAGTTACTTACAGACAGGATATCTAAGGGACAGAGTTAATTGTTAGTCAAATTATAGGATTACACGAAGAACAATACAGTTCTTTATTGTGTGATAGTAGTTGCTTCTTATTAATATATGTGCATATTTATATACATATATATGTATAGAAGCCCTGGTGGCACAGTGGTTAAGCACTCAGCTGCTAACCATAAGGTCAGCAGTTCGAACTTACCAGTCACACCATGGGAGAAAGATGTGGCAGTCTGCTTCCATAAAGATTACAGCCTTGGAAACCCTATGGGGAAGTTCTACTCGGTTGTATAGGGTCGCTATGAGTAGGAATTGACTCAATGGCAATGGGTTTGGTTTTTTTTGTATATATATGCATGTACGGAGCCCTGGTGGCTCAGTGGTTAAGAGTTCGGCAGCTAACTAAAAGGCTGGCAGTTCAAATCCACCATCGCTCTTCAGAAATCCTATGGAGCAGTTCTACTCTGTCCTATAGGGTCTCTATAAGTCGAAATCGCCTCGACAGCAACGGGTTTGGGTTTTTTTGGTTTTATGTATAGACGTACACACATCCATTACATTATTAAATAGAGGCTTGTGCTGACTGGTTAGTAAATTTTTAAATTTCAGTTAATCTTTCCTTAGCAATACAGGCCCTGAGAGTCTACTGGGCAGGCCATATATCAGGAATTCATAATCACAGCATTTTCGTACTGCATTAAGAGTCTCTGTGTGTGATAATACAGTACTAAAATAGCTAACATTGCACTGATGTTTCTCACTCTCTGCATTTGTTTAATTCCCTTGCCAGAGACACATACTTAACTTGTCTGGGTAGTTTTTTTTTAATGCGTCTTTCAAATGGAATAACTGTACTCAAGCATTCCAATTTTATCAAGTAGCAAAACACCCAGGCTGTTGGCCAGAATTTGCATGTTCGTTACTGCATTCCACACCCAGCTAAATCAGGGCTGAAGAATAATTACAATATTCTAAAATGGTATTGGATTCATAATTCACTTAGCCATTTCCATTAAAGCAATAATTATTGGCATGTAATGTTAGGAATCATCATGTGCAGTACTGAACAATTTCTTTTGAAATAGCCTGTTTAGTTCGATAAATATTTGTTAAGTACCTACTATGTGCTCTATAATTTCTAACCTTGTCCAGGCCTTCAGAATTATGAAAGTGCTATCATGTTCATTATCTTGGGTAACTTGGGTTTATAAGCTTGGGTAACTTGGCTACCAGTAGATTCCATTCAGTTCTTTTGCTTTCCACATCACTAATGACAGCTTGCAAGCCTCTTTCTTCCAGGAAGAGAAATGAAAGGGGAAGCTTGGCCTTTGTACCAAGGTAAGCAGTGTGACACAGTGTGACGAGAAGTCTGAGAGTTAAGAGACCTGAGTTCGAGTCTTGGTTCTGCCATTAATGAGACATGAAATGCTGAAGATGGCATTACGCTACCACAGACTTAGTTTCCTACAAAATAGGAATCTTATTGCCTTTTTCGACCTTCTCAGAGAGCTGAGTTAGCAACAAATAGATTAAGAATTTGAAAACAATTAAACTCTATATTAACATAAATACTGCTAAGTCTCTTTAGAATTCCTGCTAACATTAAATGTGCGGAGATAAAGAAACTTCCTAATGACTTTCCTGGGTTAAAATAAACTGATTTGGGTTATATTTCTGTGTATATTTTGTGTGCACACTTGTCTGTGAGCCATGGAAAGGGGAGTGTAGACAAGAATAAAGAAGGACATGAGATACTATCTTTTATTTCAGATACCTGATATTTTTGTAACATATACCTTAGACTCAATTCTCTAAGGACTACTATTTACCCAGGGTTGTATGTTCTCGGTACCAGAGTTAGATATGATTTCTCTATTTCTGGGATCTGCAGAAAAACAAATACTGTACTGCTAGTTTAACATGGACCTTGTTGGTGTTGTTATTTGCCATCTAGCTGATTCCGACTCATGACCACCCAATGTATGCATAGTAGAACCGTGCTCCACAGGGTTTTCAAGGCTGTGAGCTTTTGGAAGCAGATCATCTAGCCTGTCTTCCAAGGTGCCTCTGGGTGGGTTCAAACTGCCAACCTTTTGACTAACAGTCAAGCACTTAGCTGTTTGCACCACTGTGGGACCTTAGTGAAGATAAAAGTAAAATTATCTGAGAAAGATTAAATAATACTCAGTGATGAGAACAATATATAAATATTTATACGGAATGAACCAAAAGGATCCTGATTCCAGTCTCCACTACCTACTTATTATTGTTGTGGTTAGCTGTTGTCGAGTTGGCTCCAGACTCATGGTGACCCCTTGCACAACAGAACGAAATGCTGCCCAGTCCTGCATTATCCCCATGATTGATTGGGGGTCAAACATTTGTGATCTATAGGGTTTTCATTGACTGATTTTTGGAAGTAGATCATCAGGCCTTTCTTCCTAGAACTTCTTGATCTAGAAGCTCCACTGAAACCTATTCAGCATCATAACAACATGCAAGCCTCTACTGACAGATAAGGGGTGGCTGCGCATCAGGTGCATTGGTGGGGAATTAAGCCCACGTCCCTGGGTGACGCAAGTGGTTAAGCGCTGGACTGCTAACCGAAAAGTTAGCAGTTCAGACTTACCCAAAGGTGCCCCACGATCTGCTACTGAAAAGTCACAGCCCAGAAAAGCCTGCGGAGCAGTTCTGCTCTGCATACATGGGGTCACCATGACTCAGAATCTACTTCACGGTAACTAACCACAACTCCACACAAAAGATGGGAATTCTACCGCTGCCCCACCTACTCATTAAGGAATCTTTAATGAATGTAACTAAAGGAACCACCTTTTAACCTCTTCCCCATGTCTCAGATCTTATTGTTTCAAACCTTCTACATTCAGAAGGTTGATTTTTACTTATAAGTCTCTTACTAATCACAGAAAGAAAAAAAAAGGCCTTTCTGTCTGCACTTGCAAAGTTTTAAGAACTAACACTTTACCAATTTGCACCTATAAAAAATTCTTCTTCCCTCCAACACACTTTGCAAATTATTAGTGACAGCTTGACTGCTTGTTAATAAAAATGGCAGCACAACCATTTGCTCCGTATCTCTCGTATCAATTTTTTAAAATTCTGGCTTCTTTTTACCTTATTCAGTGCCTTCTTTGTTATGCAGTATTGGGGGAACGTTTTAAATCTCTTTTCAACAAAACAGTTAATTGCTACTTGAAGTACCAGCTGAAAAAGCTCACCCACAGAATTGCACCATATCACCTCCTGTGTAACACTATTAAACTCACCCCTGGCAGCAGCCACTCAGAAGTAGTGCAGGGACATAATGATTTAATTACCTTATGCTCAATATTGTGAAGGTTCTGCTATTTCTCTCAGGATAGATCTGCACCACAAGAAGGAAGCCCTTTGAAGGCTTGGGATTTCCTTGGGTTCAGAACCAGATAAAATATTGGCCAAGATGTTTCCTCTCTATAATCTCTTCCCTTCTTTTCACAGCTTAGTCTAGAAAGCACACTTTCTTTGCCCCAGGGCTCCAGACTGAAGAGATTTGTCTATAGTATTTTGATTATGAACAGGTTAATTATCTGCAACTTATTGTACTTGTCTTCGTGAATGTCCATAGGTAATAAGAGCACTCCTTTTTTGTTGTTCTTTGTACTGTGGCAGAAAAATTGTTCAATAACTCATACTTTTTGGTTGCTTCCAAACAAAAGGTTCTCTCAGGAAGAAAAATTCCTAAACAATGTTTCCCTCAAAAAAAAAAATTTTTTTTTTCAGATCATATTATTTGACCTCTATATCTTATAGCAAGGTTGTATAACTCTAGGAAAGACAGCTATGAGCAGGTTTGTTTGCCATAAATTTCTCTCTATAGGAATGGAATGGCCTACAAGGTGATGGATAAGGCCCACACTCCACTGTCTGTGTTCCTCCTCAAATTGGCTTATAGTTACTCTCCTAGAAAACAATGGTCAGAATATAACAAATCTGACACTCTTCTATGAAGTCCTGCCCTTGCATCCTGGGAAGAAGATGCCACAGGCTCAGGAAAGTAGAAAACAACCTAAAATGAACAACAATGGCATTGATAATAAGTAAATGATGATCTTTTCACTTGATTAGCTATTGTTAGGTGCTGTCGAGTCAATTCCAACTCATAGCAACCCCACATGACAAGGAAGAACTGCCCCATAGTGTTTTCTTGGCTATAATCTTTACAGAAGCAGATCACCAGGTCTTTCTCCCATGGAGCCACTGAATGGGTTCAAACGACCAACCTTTTGGTTAACAGCCAAGAACTTAATCTCTTGTGCCACCTGAGCTCCTATGATGAGTTATTACATACATACAAAAAAATGATTTCAGTGACTATATTATCACTGTTCTGGAGCTGTGAGTCTCTGGGATTGTGGGACCATAAATGGGGCTATGCCCAGAAAGACTTTATGGTGGTCCCAATATCTACCATAGAAGTCATTTCTTGAAGTTTCAGAACTTCCCACTGTAATCAAAAAACTTTGATAGATTCAAGTGATTTTGAGAACCCTAGGTCAGGCTGGGTTCATAAGTCAGGGAAAATGGATTAAACTCTTATTGTAGAGAAGTGTTCATGAAAAATAATTTCCTTTAGAGGAAAGAAGAGGCCAGTGCTCCAGATACACTGTAGAGTAACCATATGTGCTGTTTTTCTGTAGGCACTTGTAGTCTACAAGTTGCCATAATAGTACCTGCTTTTCATACTATATGTGCCACCCTAGCTATATGGTGTTTGAATATTACTTTCCAAAAGGGATGGTTTTATTGGATTTGGCATTTGATTGGTCAGGCAAAGCATGTGTTCATGCAAGAAAAGCCACAAGTGAAGCTCTCTATTAGGCACCGCTGGATACAAAATATAAAAGAGAGACAATTCTTACCCAGCTAATTGGACCCTAATACATAAAGCACCAAGAAAATGCATGACAAATATTTCTGAGAGAAAATTTTTTCTACTCACGTTTCCTTTCATTTTACATCATGAACATGGAGCCAGGGAATTCTGATCAAATGAGACTTTCATTACCTATTATCTGTAGATAAGAGACAATTAAAAAAAAAAAAAAAAAGTTGCTGTAGAGTCGATTCCAACTCATAGCGACCCTATAGGACAGAGTAGAACTTCCCCATAGGGTTTCCAAGGAGAGCCTGGTAGATTCGAACTGCTTACCTTTTGGTTAGCAGCCAAGCTCTTAACCACTACGCCACCAGGGTTTCCAAGGGACAATAGCCAACCCTAAAAGTCAATTGGAAAGAGTGGGAATATTATAGATGTTATGGAATAATGAATTCCATTGCTTGAATTTCCAATCCACCATTTCTAGCCAAATTAATGCAAAAAATGCCATTTGCTGCCTTGTGGAATCCCCTATCTCCACTCCTCCCCAACACCCACCAATGCGCA
The DNA here is from genome assembly GCA_030035585.1 of Dugong dugon. Classification (NCBI taxonomy): domain Eukaryota; kingdom Metazoa; phylum Chordata; class Mammalia; order Sirenia; family Dugongidae; genus Dugong; species Dugong dugon. The sequence continues at coordinate 102,053,804 of CM057469.1, read as the reverse complement.
GACATACACAATGGTCTTGTAGCAGAACTTTTCTCTTCTTATCCAGTTGTGTTCATGTCTGAAGGTGACTGACATCAGGTGATTTCAAAATGTATTTTCAGTTATAATTTCTTCTCTCTCATTGAGTCACAATTCTACATTTTATTAGTTATTGCCCTGATTTTAGTAAATAACAGGCTAGCATTATTAACATAAAAAGAATCTAACTTTGATTTCAAAATAAAATCTGAATTTATTTTTTATAATTTGAAATTTGAGGGAGAAAAGGGGTGAAATGTCCTACAGCAGGAAGTTAGAAAAGGATACAATGATGTTAAAAAAAAAAAAAAAAAAGTTTTATTAACTTTAGATTAAACAGATATGAGGTATTCAATTAAAATGATTTCTGAGGTTTTAAAACCGTCATGTTCTGTGATTAATACAGTAAATGTATGTTTGAAATATTAAGCAGAAGGGAAATAAATAACGGAGTTTTAAATATATGTATTCTCATTAGCAATGCAGGGCTGAAGTAAAAAGTCCAGTAAAAATATGGCTTGCTTCTAGAAGACGAATAATATTATTTACAGAACTCTTTTGAACTAGTCAGGATATTCTCATTTGCATATGTAGCCTGACTGGTGAATTACAGCCCAGGATTCCAAATCATTGTTCTTTCAGCTTGAGCCCAGAAATATGCATTGTGGTCTAACCTCCTTTCTTCTGCCTGTTTCTCTCTCTCTCTTTGCCATGTAGTCTGAAATGGGGGTGATGGAATAGAGGTTGCGTCTCTACTGTGTTAAAGCAACTAGCTGTAAAGCAAAATACCTTGTCAAACTGAATATTTAGTGTCATATGGGTAGCACAAATGGTTAAGCATTTGACTACTAGCCAAAAGGTTGGCAGTTCAAATCCACCCAGAGACACCTTGGAATATAGGCCTGGCAATCTGCTTCTGAAAGGTCACAGTCTTAAAAACCCCATACAGCAGTTTTAGTCTGCACCCATGGGGTCACCATGAGTTGGAATCAACAGCAACTAACAGCAACATCGTAGGGTTAAAACCACCATCCGTTGGTCGGTTTGTCGTACTGTGGTGGCTTGCATGTTGCTGTCATGCTGGAAGCTATGCCACTGGTATTTCAAATACCAGCGAGGTCACCCATTTGTTCTGGCTTGTGTTGCATCCCCCTAAAATATGTGTTGGAATTTTAATCCTTATACCTGTGGATGTAATCCCATTTAGGAATGCAATTTTCTTTGTTATATTAATGTGGCCACATCTGTGTAGGGTGTGTCCAAAACATAGTCACTTTTGAGTTATAAAACAAGCAGATTAGACATAGAAGGAAGCACAAAAGGAGGGAAGATAGACACCATGTGAAGATCAGCAAGGAACCGAGGCACTGCGGAGAACCAGGGCTACAGAAACTGAGACAAGAATCTTCCCCCAGAGTCAACAGAGAGAGAGCCTTCCCCTGGAGCCTGTGCCTTGAATTCAGAATTTCAGCCTCCTAAACTGTGAGAAAATAAATTTCTGTTCTTTAAAGTCACCCACTTGTAACTAGTACAAGGAAAGTTCATGGAAGCTCCATAGACACATCCATACTCCCTGAGGGACTGAATTGCTGGGTGGAGGGCTGTAGAGACCATGGTCTTGGGGAAAATCTAGCTCAATTAGCATAACACAGTTTATAAAGAAAATGTTCTACATTCTGCCTTGTTGAGTAGTGTCTGGGGTCTTAAAAGCCTATGAGCAGCCATCTAAGATATTCCACTGGTCTCACCCCTTCAGGGAGCAAAGGAGAATGAAGAAAACAAGATACAAGGGAAAGATTAGTCCAAAGGACTAATGGACCACAACTACCACAGCCTCCATCAGACGAGTCCAGTACAACTATATGGTGCCTGGCTACCACCACTGACTGCTCTGACAGGGAGCACAACAGAGGGTCCCAGCCAGAGCTGGAGAAAAATGTAGAACAAAATTCTAACTCACCAAAAAAGACCAGATTTACTGGCCTGACAGAGACTGGAGAAACCCCGAGAGTATGGCCCCCCAGATACACTTTTAGCTCAGTAATGAAGTCACTCCTGAGGTTCACCGTTCAGCCAAAGATTAGAGAGTCACATAAAGCAAAACGAGACTAATGGGGCACAACAGCCCAGGGACAAGGACTAGAAGGCAGGAGGGGACAGGAAAGCTGATAATAGGGAACCCAAGGTCAAGAAAGGAGAGTGTTGACATGTTGTGGGGTTGTTAACCAATGTCATAAAACAATATGTGTACTAACTATTTAATGAGAAACTATTTGTTCTGTAAACCTTCATCGAAAGTATTATAAAATAAATAAATAAATAAAGTCACCCACTTGTGTTATTTCTGTTACAACAGTTTTAGCTTTTCCTAAGAGCCACCGGAAGGCCACTGAGGGGTTTTTAACAAGATGATGACATGATCAGTATTGAAAAGATCACCCCAGCTTCTGGGAGTCCTGCCAGAAGACAACCCTAAGCTGTCAACCCCCTTCAGGAATTGCCTGAACTGAAGAGCCACCAAGCCTGAGGTTACATCCCTTTCCAGAAGTCACATCCAGATCAACACAGGGATATAAAGACCCTACCCTTCTGCCCATTTTGGGATAGGTCTGAAGGGTCAACCCATCTTCAGAAGTTACCACAGGGCTGCCTGAGTCTTCGGTTGATACTTCATTGCAACTCATTCCTTTCCATAAGAAACAATGCCTAATAAACCTCTTGAATGCACACCTTCACCTCAAGTCTGCTTCCTAGGAAACCCAGACTGTGACAATCTAGATGTAGCATAGAGAATGATCTGGAGAGTGATCACTGGTGGTACTGGTAGCCCAAGTAAGAATCTATATACCAGTAAGCCAAAGATAGTGATAGTTGGGTTTAGGGTGACGGAGAGAGAAGTGGGCACATTTAGAAGATATTCAGGAAGTAAAAAATAATAGGATTTGGTGATGAATTGGGTACGAGGAAGAGTAATCGTAGAGAAGACATATCAAAGATGACTCCTTAGTCTCGGTGTGCACAGCTGGGAACGTTGGAAAGGATCGGGTGTGAAGGAAAGACCAAAGTTTCCTCTTGCTACATGCTGAATTGAGAAATCCAAGTGGAGTTTTGAAGAAGGGCATTGGCTGTAGAATCTGAGGCATGGAGATGTATATCTAAAGGAAGCTACAGCTGTGGATGAAATCATTTAGGGAAAGAGAGTAGACTAAAAGAGTAAAGGACCTAGGTCTGGACCTGGAGAGATTGGTCTCAATGCCCTTCCCAGTTCCAACTGTAACTGCACAGCTTCATGAGCTCTGGAAGAGTATCCTTTTAGAAGTAACCACTCCTTTGAGAATGAGTTGGGATTTAGAGCTGATCCCCAGAAAAAAAGAATGCATTTTTGTACATATGCACAAAGTTTGTATATAAATTCAAGTACTCCACACCCCTGAAATTTGTCCCCAGAGCCCTTAGTCACCTACAGTCCCTAGGGTATAAACTCCTATTCTAGCAGGACATCTCTTCTCTTATAATTCTATTGTCCTTGTGACATTTTATACACACCGTGTTTTAATGTTTTAAGGCTCCGGCTGATAGCAAGCTTGATGGCACAACAAGAATTTTCAAGAAGCACACACACACAAAAAAACACTGCTGTCAAGTCTATTCTAACTCATGGTGACCCCACGTGTTACAGAGTGGAACTGTGCTCCATAGAGTTTTCTTGGCTGTAATCTTTACAAAAACAGATCGCCAGGCCTTTCTTCCATGGCACTGCTGGGTAGGTTCAAACTGCCAATCTTTAGGTTAGCAGTTGAACACAAACAATTTGTGCCAAGTAGGGACATACCAAGAAGCACCAAATACCTGGAATACCTGAGCTATTATGTCATTAGGCACAGGTGGTAATTACACTTCTTAACAGTTCAGAGGAACAGCCCTGGTTCAGAGGAAGAGCTTATGCAATGAACAAGGGTTAGCAAATGTTTCTGGAAAGGGCCAGGTAGCAAATATTTTAGGCTTTTTGGGGCACATACTATCTTTTTTTTTTTTTTAATATACATTTCAAAGGGTAAAAGCCACTCTAGCTCATGAGCCATAAATAAACAGGCTGTGGGTCATCACTGTAGTTTACTGATGCCTACATAGAAGATGAATCAACTTGGAGTTGATTAAACTCCAATTAAAACTGGATATATCCTGCTCCCAAACATCCTTGTTTTTTGACATTAGGGGTAGATATTCTTTAACTCTTGGATCCTCTGTTTTCTCATCTGTAAAATATATACTAATATTCAGTTCTGTGGGTTGTTGTGAAGACCAGAAATAAAATATATTAAGTTCCCATCCAAGTACCTGACACATGGAAGTTGCCTCATAAATGGTAGCTCTAGGGTGTGGTGGAAAAGGCTATTTTGTTCCTAAAAATTTCATTAGCATTAGAAACTGTTGAGGCAGCAGATATTTTCCTCCAAGCTATAGCTGAGAACGTGTTTTTCTGTAACAGACTAATTATCTGTTCACCCTCTTTGTCAATGGCAGGAAAAGCCAGCTCCATCCAGATGTTGTCCACTGCTAAGGAGGGATGGGGAGGGGACACTCAGAAAATGTCTCACTAGCTCTCATATTCCTTGATTTTATGCCATAATCTGGTTGCCTCCACCATTTCTTCTTCTCTTTTTAAACAATATTTTATTGTGTTTTAGGTAAAGCTTATTCAGCAAATTAGGCTCCTATTTAACAATTTTTATATAAATTTTTCTTTGACATTGGTTACAGTTTTCACAATATGTCAGCATTCTCATTATTTCTATTCTGTTTGTTCTCTTTCTATTAATCTAGCTTCCCTGCCCCTCCTTACCTTCTCATCTTTGCTTTAGGGTAAATGTTGACTGTTTGATCTCATATAGTTGATTATTTAAAGCAGCATAGTACTCATGAGTAATAATGTTTATTTAATAAGCCAATCTATTATTTGGTTGAAAACGTCCTCCAGGAGTGGATTCAGTTCCAAGTTCAAAGGGTATCTTAGGGTGATAGTCTCAGGGATTCCTCTAATCTCTGTCAATCTCTTTTAGGAATTTGAGCTTTGTTCTGCATTTTTTTTTTCCATTCTATCCAGGACCTTTTCTTGTGTCCCTGGTCAGAATGGTCGGTAGTGATAGTCAGACACCATGTAGTTTTCGTGTCTTCAAGCTAGATGAGGCTGTAATTCTTGTGGGCTATTAGTACTGTGGACTAATATCTTCTTTGAGTCTTTGATTTCCCTCATTCTCTTTTGCTCTAGATGAGCGGAAACCAATAGCTGTATCTTAGATGGCTGCCCACAAGCTTTTAAGACCCCAGACGCTACTCATCAAACCAGGATGTAGAACATTATATTTATGAACTATGTTATGCCAATTAACCGAGTTGTCCCACTAGACTACGGTCCTAAGCCTTTTAACCCAGTAAACCAATCCTCCGAGGTGTTTGGATATATCTAGGAAGTATCCATACCTGTGCTCTCATGCACTTTATTATATATATGAATATATATGCAGCACATACAAACATTTATATACATATGCCTACAGATACACCCATACAAGCAAGTGCATTTACTCACATATGCCTTCCTATACACACATATGCATACATATCTACTTATGTAACCACACATACATTTTCTGGTTGTTATAACTGTTGTTGCAAAATTATTTATGGTATAGCATTTACTGAATTGTCCCTTCTTCTTGAGTACTTCTTAGTGTCTTCCTTTACCTTGGTCAGGTAGTACAGACTTCAACCATATGGGGTATTGCCTTTCCCATCACCAAAATAACAAGTGTCTACTGTCTAGAAAATGATGTCACCTCCCTTCCCATCCCATTCCTGGAAACCCTCAAAGAACATTGCTTTCTTGATGTATACTTATTCTTTACTTTTTATAAAAGCAAGACTATACCGTATCTGTCCTACCATGATTGACGTATGTCGCTCAGCATAATGTCCTCCAGATTCATCCATGTTATAAGATGTTTCACGGACTCCCATTATTCTTTATAGTAGCGTAGTATTCCATTGTGCGTAAGTACCATGATTTGTTTATCTATTCCTTCATTAATGGGCACTCAGGTTGTCTCTTTCTTTTTGCTATAGTGAATAATGCTGCAATGAACATGGGTGTGCATATGTCTAGTCATGTCACTGCTCTTAGATCTCTAGGATATGTAACTAGGAGTGAGATTGCTGGAACATAAGGTATTTCTATTTCTAGATTTTTGAAGAAGATCCATACTGTTTTCCATAGTGGTTGTACCATTTTACAATCCCACCAGCAATGTTCGTCACCCTACAGCTTGCCAGCGTTTGTTGTTTTCTGTTGTTTTTTCTATCATTGTCATTTTCGTAGGGATGAGATGGTATCTCGTGGTAGTTTTGATTTGCATCTCTCTAATGGCTAATGATTGTCTGAATGTCCTCTTTGATGAAGTGTCTGTTCATGTCCTCTGCCCATTTTTTGATTGGATTGTTGGTCTTTTTGTTGTTGAGTTATTGAAGTTTTCTATACATTTTAGAGATCAGACCCTTATCAGATATGTCATTGCCAATGATTTTTTCCTACTATGTAGGTTCTCTTTTTACTCTTTTGGTGAAATCTTTTGATGAGCATAAGCTTTTCAATTCTAGGAGGTCCCAGTTATCTAATTTATCTTCTGCTGTTCATGCATTTTTAGGTTTTTTTTTTGATAGGTTATTTATGCCAGAAATTAGGTCCCCTAGTTTTGACCCTATGTTTTCTTCCAGGAACTTTATAGCTTCAGCTTTAACATTTAGATCTTTGATCCATTTTTAGTTAGTTTTTGTGCATAGTGTGAGGTATGGATTCTGTTTCATTTTTCTGCAAATGGATAACCAGTTTTGCCAACACCATTTGTTAAACTGTTTCTTTCCTACTGAATGGAATTTTACCCTTTGTTGAAGATCAGCTGTGCATAGATGAATGGATTTACTCTTGGCTTCTCAATTCTATTACATTGGTCAATGTGTCTGTCATTGAACCAGTACTAGACAGTTTTGATTACTGTGGCTGTATAGTAAGTTTTGAGATCAGGAAGTATGAGGTCCCCTACTTTGTTCTTCTTCAATATTGCTTGGACTTTTGGGGGGCTCTTTCTGTTCCATATTAAGTTGGAGATTAGTCTTTTTCATTTCATTAAAGAATGTCGTTGGGACTTGGATCCAGATTGTATCATGTCTATAGATGGCTTTGAGTAGTATTGCCATTTTCACAATGTTAACTCTTCTAATACATGAGCATGAAATATTTTTCCATTTATGTGGGTCTATTTTAATTTCTTACAGTAGTGTTTTATAGTTTTCCTTGTACAAGTCTTTTATATCCCTGGTTAGGTTTATTCCTAGGTATTTTACCCTTTTGGGGGCTATAATCAATGGTATTGTTTTCTTATTTCCTTTTTCGAACTCAACTGATTTTTGCATGTTGAACTTTTACCCTGCCACTTTGCTGAATCCTTCCCTTAGATCCAGCAGCTTTTTTGTGGAATCTCTGGAATTTTCTATGTATAGGATCATGTCATCTGTGAATAGGGATAGTTTTATTTCTTCCTTTCCAATTCACAGACTTCATTCATATTGGGTATTTCCTTTCCCATCACCAAAAGTAACAAGTGTCTACTATCTAAAAAATAATTTCCCCTCCCTTCCCACCCCATTCCTGGTAACCATCAAAGAACTTTGCTTTCTGTAACAACATTCTCCACCATTTCTAATTTATCTGGGTCCACCATGCTGCTGCTCTCGGCAAGTACAATCATATATCCCATACTATTGGTCACATGCTGGCTCAAGCATTTGTTGTCCAAAAGTTCCACCTACTGAGGCAGAATGATCCCTTTCTGTCTATGCACATAACTCAGGTATTTGCACATACCCAGGTAAAATGAAGGGGAATTGTCCCATGTCACACCACTTAGAGTCTTCCCAGCTTCCACTCAAGCTAGGCGCCAGGAATCCAGAACTTCTTCCCTCTTTCTCATCCCAAAGGGGCATGGTCTCAACAATGCATACAGGCTTGTTTCACCATCTGGAGAAGCTTCTGTTCCCTTCCCCCTTTATCTGTCCGCAAATTCTCTTATACATACTTTCACTTCACTCAGCTACAAATATTATTCAAATATTAGCTACTCTACCTGCTTCTTTAAATATAGACAATATTGGCCAAAAAGGAGCGCTAGTGGCTCTGTGGTTAAACTCTTGACTGCAAACTGAAAGCTGGCAGTTCGAACTTACCCAGTGGCTTTGCAGCAGAAAAGACCTGGCAATTTGCTTCTGTAAAGGTTTCAGCCAAGAAAACCCTATGGGGAAGTCCTACTCTGTCACATGGAGTCGCTATGAGTCGAAATTGATTCAGTGGCACCTAAGAACAACAATATTGGCTAAAACCTAAGGCTACATACTCTTTGGGAAGGCCAAGCCTTCCAAAGATTCCTGTGAATTCCTAAGAGTAGAGAAAAGGAGATTTTTATTCCCAGTTCACCTCGGCTTCTGGGCTCTTACTTCTACATGCAACTTATTGATGAAATATTGAAATGCCTTTTTTATTTTTTATCCCCCACAAAAAAAAAAAAAAAGATTCCACTCACACAAGGTATTTACTTGTGTGTTTAGTAGACTTAAACCAAGGTTTGGAGAGTGCTGGAAGAGAGCACAATTTTAAATTGAACATTAAACATGAGACACCCTCATTCTAAAACTCTGCCTTGTCCTCCCCTCCCCCAACATGTGGACATTTCACTAGTTTTTCATCTCACAAAGACCCAAGGTTCCTGCCATGTCCTCTTTTCTCCACCTCCCTTCTCTACCCATCCACTCTCTCCTCTCCCTTCCTCTCAGGAAGAGCACACACATTTTTTATTCTCCCCTGTGGAGCACTGTAAGCATCTTTCCAAAAACTTGCACTCCTTTTGAAACTGCTGCCTTCAGAGTCTCATCTTCTACCCTAAGTGGCTTAATACATTAGTTTCCCCAAGCAATGACATTACCCTCTCTAAAAAGAGGGATTATGTTAGCAGTTGAGATGATAAAGTTTTCACTTCCTTACACATACCTTGTCTGGCTGGACTATCACTTTAAGTCATTTTCAGCCATTAATACTTTAGTTTAAATCAGTTAAACAGTTGAAAGGAGCAAGAACAAGAAAACGGAACTAAGAAAAAGTAACATTTGTTGGGGGAGAGAAGGTCAGGGAGAAGGCACAGAGGGCAAGCTGTGGAGGTATAAGAGTATGGATCAGACAAATCCAACAAGAAGACACTGCTGGAGGTTGGTGTGGAAAGAGAGGTAGAACTATAAGCAAGAAGATGGAGCGCAAGAGAAGGAAGTGTGTCTATTGTTGTGCCTACAGCAGGCCCTAGTTTGAGGTATTGCATAAGTACAGTTGAATCCTCTCGAAGAACAAACATTCAGGAGGCTAGGGGAAATCCTCTTTGATGTGGAAATAAGCACCAAGGAAATCTGTTACTCCCCTTGCACAGATCTGCTGATGCCACAGCTGCTCTGAGAGCCTGGTTTGACTCAACAGCCTGATTTGGCTCTGCCTTGAGCGGGTGTGGGGGCGCAGATGATGAAGGTTGGAATGTAATTGATTACCAAGGCCATAAATTGTACAACTCAAATGACGCACCACTGGGGTGCAGAGGGGTGAGGGAAAGGGCGGAGGCCATTTTTTTGTTGTTATTTTCTGGAGTCAGCTTTGGAATTTTCCCATCTTTCTCTCTATATAACAATAGGCATTAGCATTTTCATATGTCTTGGAAGTTAAAGCAAGATGTGGGAAATTCAATTGTTGAAGAGCAGAGTACTCTAATTGCACTCTTCTGAGATTTCCAGTGCCTTTGGAAAATGTGCATCGACAAAGACCTTAATTTAATTATTGATGGTGTTTCATTTCCAGGGATGGTCTGATTTCCAACCCACTCTCCCACCCCAATGTATCTGCTCTGCTAGGAAGCTCCCACTCACTTCAAAGGGTATAAAGACTACAGCAAAGATACTAAAGGGTGGAGTCACATATGACTCATGCTGATGTTCTTTATCCTCTTCCTAAATCTGTGCCTTGGAGTCCCTGGATGATGAAAACAGTTAATGCACTAACTGAAAGATTGGAGGTTCAAGTCCACCCAGAAGCTTTTTGGAAGAAAGTCCTGGTGATCTACTTCTGAAAAATCTGCCATTGAAAACCCTATGGAGCACAGTTCTACTGTGACATACATGGGGTCACCATGAGTCAGAATCGACTCAACAGCAACTGGTTGCTTTTGTTTTGGTTTTTAGGTCTGTGCCATTAATGCAGTCAACAAGTTGCTTCTGGGAAATTGCTGTATTAAGAATTTTTAAAAAAGATAAACATAATTAATGTCACTGAATTGTACATGAGGAGAGTGTTGAAATGGCAAATGTTTTGTTGTGTATGTATTTTTTCTATCGTTGTTAATTGCTGTCGAGTTCATTCCAACTCATGGTGATCCCATATCTACAGGGTAGAACTGCTCCACAGGGTTTTCAAGGCTGTGACCTTTCAGGAGCAGCTTGCCAGGCTTATCTTCCCAGGCACCTCCGGGTGGGTTCGAACCACCAATCTTTCAGCTAGTAGCTGAACACTTACCCATTAATGTCACCCATAAATACATTTACTTCAACTTAAAAAAAAAAATTGTTCAAAAGAACTGGAGCTAGATCTGGAATTCTGACTGGCAGGAGTGTTTCCTAGCTAGACATGGTGTCAGATCTCATCTATTTTTCTGGGGCAGTGTTGACATCACCTAATGTGTGTATTGTGAAAGATGTGCAAGTCCCTCCTCTTTACCTCCCCAACACCAGACCACACACACTAGTAAGCAGATTGGCTCAGAACAAAGATCAAATTTGTACTTAACCATAACATTATGTAAAAACTCAAGTCTTCTGTATTATCAATGAACAAGTTTTGGGAAAACTTGTATTTTGCTCTGACTCTGAAAATACCTTGCGTTGTGGCCCAATCAATCATGCCCCATCCAAGTCTTGCTGACTCATGGATTCCACAGCCAAGCACAGTAAATGGAATGTAGAAAAAATGCCTACAGGGGCAGCTAGGCCTTTGCTAATGAAACCATAGCAATGACTAAATGACTAGAAAACCGAAAGTTCATTTATTTTCCTGAAACTTTCCTTAGACATTTAGCAGAGAATCTGGGGCAAGGTTAAAGAATGACTTCAAGTTGTAGGGAATGTGACACCTGGCCAAGATCTCCAGCTGGGGTCCCCCAGAGCTCGAGAGCCTGATGCATTCAAATAGACTATTGACTAAGATGTCAGGAGGGCTTCAATATATTTTTAATAATATTTTATTGTGTTTTAGGTGAAAGTTTACACAGCAGATTAGGTTCCCATTTAACAATTTTTATACAAATTGTTCCATGCCATTGGTTAAAATTTTTACAATGTGTCAGCTTTCTCATTATTTTCATTCTGTTTGTTCTGTTTCCATTGATTTAGCTTCCCTTCCCCTCCTTGCCTTCTCATTTTTACTTTTAGGTAAATATTGACAGTTTAGTCTCATATAGTTAATTGTTTAAGGGAACACATTACCTAAGGGTGATAGTGTTTATTTTATAAGCCAATCTATGATTTGGCTGAAAGGTGACCTCTAGCAGTGGCTTCAGCTCCAAGTTCAAAGGGTATCTTAGGGTGATAGTCTTGGGGGTTCCCATAGTCTCTATTGGTCCAGTAGGTCTGGCCTTTTTTAGGAATTTGAGTTTTGTTTTACACTTTTCTCCCTTTCTATCTAGGACCTTCTATTGTGCCCCTGGTCAGAATAGTTGGTAGAAGTAGCTGGGAACCATCTAGTTCTTCTGTTCTCAGGTTAGAAGAGACTCTAGTTAGTGTGGGCTATTAGTCCCATGGACTAGTTTCTTCTTTGAGCCTTGGATTTCCTTTATTCTCTTTTGCTCCACATGAGTAGAGACCAATAGTTGTATCTTAGATGACCTCTCACAAGCTTTTAAGACCCCAGAGGATACTCACCAAACTAGGATGTAGAACATTATCTTTGTAAAGTATGTTGTGCCAGTTGACTAAGTTTTCCCCCGAAACTATGGTCTCAAGTGTTTTGACCCAGTAAACCAACGTCAAAATTGGTTTGGATATGTCTAGGAAGCCTCCGTAACTGTGGTTATATGTGTGAATATATATGTAACACACACAAACGTGTCTACAGATACACCTATACATGCACGTACATTTACTTGCATATGCCTGCCTTCCTATACAGATACATGCATCCATATCTACCTATATAACCACACATGTATTTTTCATCTTTTTTACAAAATTGTATATGTTATAGCATTTCCCAAAATTGTCCCTTTTTCTCATGTACTTCTGAGTGTCTTTATTTACCTTGGTCAAGTTTGCAGACTTCATCCATATTAGGGATTGCCTTTCCCATCACAAAAATAACAAGTGTTTGCTATCTAGAAAGTGATTCCTCCTCCCTTTCCCTCCCATACCTGGTAACCATCAAAGAACTTTGCTTTCTGTGTGTCTAACTATTCTTCACTATTTATAATAGTGGGACCATACAGTATTTGTCTTTTTGTGATTGACTTATTTCACTCAGCATAATGTCCTCTGAATTCACACATTATAGGATGTTTCACAAAGTCCTCGTTACTGTTTATAGTTATGTAGTATTTCATTGTATGTATGTACCACAGTTTGTCCACTCATCTGTTAATGGGCACTTAGGTTGTTTTCATCTTTTTCGTTTTGTGAATAGTACTGCAATGAACACAGGTATGCATATGTCTATTCGTGTCCCTGCTCTTAGATCTCTAGGATGTATACCTAGGAGAGGGATTACTGGATCATAAGGTATTTCTGTTTCTAGCCTTTCGAGGAAGCACCATACTGTTTTCCATAGTTGTTGTTGTTAGGTGCTGTCAAGTCCCTTCCTATGTACAACAGAAAGAAACACTTCCCGGTCCTGTGCCATCCACATGATCGTTGTTATGCTCGAGCCCATTGTCGTAGCCACTCATTGAGGGTCTTCCTCTTTTTCGTTGACTCTCTACTTTACCAAGCATGACGTCCTTCTTGGACTGATCCCTCCTGATAACATGTCCAAAGTATGTGAGAAAAGTCTGGCCATCCTTGCTTCTAGGAAGCGTTATGCCAGTACTTCTTCCAAGACAGATTTATTCATTCTTCTGGCAGGCCATGGCATATTCAACATCCTTTGCCAACATAATTTGAAGCCATCAATTGTTCTTCAGTCTTCTTTATTCATTGTCCAGCTTTCCCATGCATATGAGGTGATTGAAAACACCATGGCTTGGGTCAGGTGCACCCTAGCCCTTACAGTATCATCTTTGCTTTTTAACACTTTAAAGAGGTCTTTTCCATAGTGGTTGTACCATTTTACAATCCCACCAACAAGGTATAAGAGTTCCAATCATCCCACAGCCTCTTTCTGTGTTTTTGTTTTTTTTTTTTTTTTTTTTTTATCGTTGTCATTTTTGCCAGGGTGAGATGGTATCTTATTGTAGTTTTGATTGGCATTTCTCTAATGGTTAATAATCTTGAGCATCTTTTCATGTATTTGTTGACTGCCTTCATGAATGTCCTCTTTGGTGAAATGTCTGTTCATGTCCTTTACCCACTTTTTGATTGGATTGTTTGTCTTTTTGTTGTTGAGTTCTTGAAGTTTTCTGTATATTTTAGAGATTAGACCCTTATCTGCCAAAGATTTTTTTTTTTTACTCTTTTGGTAAAGTCTTTTGATGAGCATAAGTATTTAAATTTTAGGAGGTCTCAGTTATCTAATTTATCTTCTGCTCCTCCTGCGTTTTTAATTTTTTTGATAGTCTATTTACGCCAAAAATTAGGTCTCCTAGCTTTGGCCCTATATTTCTTCTAGGAACTTTATAGTTTTAGCTTTGACATTTAGGTCTTTGATCCATTTTGAGTTAGTTTTTGTGCATGGTGCAAGATATGGATCTGTTTCATTTTTCTGCAAATGGATATCCAGTTTTGCCAGCACCTTTTGTTAAAGAGACTATCTCCAATGGACTTTGACCTTTTGTTGAAGATCAGCTCCTCGTATATGGATGGATTTACTTCTGGGTTCTCAGTTCTATTCCATTGGTCTGTGTCTGTCATTGAACCACTACCAGGCTCTTAATTACTGTGGCTGTGTAGTAAGTTTTGAGATCGAGAAGTGTGAGGCCTCCTATTTAGTTCTTTTTCTTCAGTATTGCTTTGTCTATTCAGGGGCCCCCTTCCTTTCCATATAAACTTGGTGATTAGTTTTTCCATTTTATTAAAGAATGTTGTTGGGATTTAGATTTGTATTGCATTATATCTACAGATTGCTTTTGGTACTACTGACATCTTTACAATGTTAGATCTTCCAATCCATGAGCGTGGAGAATATTTTTCCATTTATGTAGATCTCTTTTAATTTCTTGCAGTAGTGGTTTATAGTTTTCCTTGTATAAAGCTTTTACGGTCTCTGGTTAGTTTTACACCTAGGTATTTTATCCTTTGGGGGCTACTGTAAGTGGTATTGTTTTCTTGATTTCTTTTTCAGTGCTAGTGTAGAGGAACTCAACTGATTTTTGTGTGTCGATTTTGTACCCTGCCACTTTGCTGAATCTTTCTATTAATTCCAGTAACTTTCTTGTGGAGTCTCTGGCATTTTCTGTGTATAGGATCGTGTCATCTGCAAATAAAGATAGTTTTGCTTCTTTCTTTCTAATTTGGATACACTTTATTTTCTCTTTCTTGCTTTATTGCTCTAGCTATCACATCCAGTACAATATTGAGTAAGAGGGGTCACAAAGGGCATTCTTGTCTCATTCCCATTATACAGGGGAATGCTCTCAATTTTTCTCCATTGAGAATAATGTTGGATTTTGGTTTTGCATATATGCCCTTAATTATGTTGAGGAATTTCCCTTCTACTCCTATTTTGTTGAGAGTTTTTAGCAGGAAATGGTGCTGGATTTTATCAAATGACTTTTCTGCATCAATTGGAATGATCATGTGATGCTTTTCCTTTGTTTTTTTATGTGGTGAATTGCGTTGATTGATTTTCTAATGTTGAACCATCCTCACATCCCTGGTATGAATTCCATTTGATCATGATGCTTTATTATTATCATTATTTGATATGCTGTTGAATTCTGTTGGCTAGAATTTTGTGGAGAATTTTTGCATCTATATTCATGAGGGATATTAGTCTGTGATTTTCTTTGCCTAAGTTTTGTATCAGGATTATGCTGGCTTCACAGAATGAATTAGGGAGTATTCCTTCCTTTTCTATGTTCTGGAATAATTCGAGCAGAATTGGTGTCAACTCTTCTCTGAGTGTTTGGTAGAATTCTCCAGTGAAGCCGTCGGGGCTAGGGTTTTTTTGGGCGAGGGAGTTTTTTTTATTAATGACATCTTAATTTTCTCCTTTTCTTATGAGTCTGTTCAAATTTTTGCCTCTATTTATGTTAGTTGAGGCAGTTAGGGTGTTTCTTGAAATTTGTCCATTTCTCCTAGGTTTTCAAATTTGTTGGAGTATGATTTTTCATAATAGTCTGTTATGATTCTTTTTATCTGAGTTGGTTTAGAGGTCTTCAGTTTTATGGAGTAATTGGCATGATGCTAGATGGAAATCAATACCCGCAATCTAAATTTTGTGTTTTGTGTATTGTCAGTTGAAGTTTGGTGTCTGTTTCTTTTTCTTGGACTGATTTTCTTTCTGCAATCAGCATGATGAAAAAGAAAATAATGCTTATAAATGAAGTCAGCATATAGTGCTGGCTGAGCCAGAGGAAGTTGGCAGCTGCAGAAATTCTGTTTTCACTTTACATTAAGTGGCATTAATTACACTGCTCTGTAACTAAGTATAACCACACGGTCCTAGAACAGGATTCTGCTCTTGTTTCAGGGACACCAAGGTACTTACTGGCTTGTGGCTGTGGGGACCAGACCCTCTTGTTCATCTCGTAGCAAGGACAGTATCATTTAGCCAAGGACCTCATTCTAGGGCAGCAGACATCAATTGCCTCCCCTCAGCCAAGAAGTGAACAAAGCCTGGAATAGCCCAGAGGCGTCTGGTCTACCAGGTGAGCCAAAAGCCACTTCCCCTCTGGTCCATAGAGTGAGGTGTGGTAAATTGTCTAAGCTGGAAAGTTTTTCCCTGCAGGCCTTGAGACTGGCTTTGAAAATGAGGTCACTACTCAGTTCAGATTTCCAGATTCTCCCATTAAATCTTGAAGAGTTACAGACCAATGCAACGGCTAAGAAGAATGGCTTGTTTATGATCCTACTTGTGAATGAGATGACACAGTCTCTAGTAACACCAGGCCAGGTGATGGGAGTTTCTCAGCACATCCAAGGGTAATGCCTTTCTGTGCTAACCAAGACATTGCGGCAAGACAGAAAGAACAGTGCTGTAGGCTCCTCTCTACTATTAAGTAGCTATGAGGTCTTGACAAGGCAATCTGTTAATTCTCTAACCCTCCTATGGGTCATCTGTGAGGTGGGTATAACAACAGCTGAGTTACTGCAAAGAAAGGGCTTAACTTAGTTGAACTCTAAGTTATTCCCAGTCCAAAGATCTGGAGTTCGAAGTATTTTTGTGTGTGCTTCTGAAGGCAGAGACCTTGTTTTTATTTCAGTAATCTCAGGACTTGGTACATGGTAGGAACTCATTCATCTTGACTGAATATATGATTAAATAAGTGTAACTCACAATGTTCAGGAAAAAATATATTCGTGCAAATAAACCATAGTGCAGTTACCCAATTAACATTGTTTTCAAAGAATGAAATCCAGCCAGACAGTTCTGCATACCAAGGGGCCCAACCAAGAGCATGGTTTTCAGAAGCAATGAGGAAAAGGAGGACAGGTGTGGACACTCCTACCTTTCAAAGAGTTTGTGAGCCTGAGAACACTGGCAGGAATGCAATCACTCCCAGAAAAGCAAGGCTCTCTTGTTTGTGCAGATTAGCAAAGACTTAAGGCTGTTTGAAACGGTCATTTTGTAGGTATAAACTTGGCTCTGCCCTTTCCAAACTCCTTAAGCCAATGGCCTTTCAGTATCAATAGAAAGATGCATTAATTCATTCACAGACCACAGGGAATTTGTACAAGGTTTAGGTACAAAAGTAGCTGGGATAGTTGGAAGCTCCTTCTCAGTGTTTAGACGCAGTGCCCAGAGGTCCTTGGAGTTGTGATCTGACCTGTGGTGGAAATAGAGGCTGGGATGCTTGGCTTCACCTGAGCAGCCGCAGCCAGTAGGTTCTTGTCTGGGGAAGCGAGCTTCAGCAGATGAAGACAAGACAACAAAGAATATTTCACTCCATTAGTGATAGGAGCTGAGCTATTTCAAGGATTCTTTAGGAACCCATTTTCTCAACCTCTAATCACAACCATATTTGGGGTTGTATGATTCCAATGCTAATAGTCACATCTGGCAAGTTGGGATTGATGTAGAAGAGATGGCTGCATACCATTGTGCAGATGTCCCTACCACCAACGCACCCAGCCTTGGAGTTGAGTAGGGATTGAAATCCAGCCTGATCTCTACTCACTAAGCCATAAGTCCTTGTGCTGGATATGTTGTTGCCCAGTGGGACACCTTTTTTAAGTTACTCATCCTTGGGGTTGCATCTGCCCAGAGGAAATATTTTGTCTAATTTGTCAGGACAGAGGTATATGCCAATTATTCTCCATGGCCCTCTCCCCAGATCCATCCATTGTTTTTCCCTGCCCTGCTCTGTGCCCAGATGGTTGCCTCTACACAGTGCGTCAAGGTCTCCTGTTCCCTTCTGGCTTCTAGTTGGATTGACCAATTGGAAGCACCAGTAGATTGGGGAAGGTGAAGGAAAAGAGATACACATTTTCTTATTTCTCCCATGTTTCCCTGCTCCCTCTCCTTATCCCGTGCTCCCTCCTTGCTCCACTAGAGTTCTGACAGTGGTCCTGCACAGCCTCTCCATAGCTTTACCTCTCTTTAGGCTCCAATAACACTGTTCCCTCCCCCTTGTTCCTTTGGGCCTAGGGGTAATAATGCTAGTCCTTGGATGCTTCATCATCCCTGGTGGGTTTCCTTCACCCTGCCCACTCCTCTGTAAATGGTCCCTTTATAAATTCTATTCAGTTAAAATCTTTTGATTGTGACACCTATTTGTGGCTGAGATTCTGACTGATATAGGAAACCTTTTTCTAACCTGCACAGATGGACCATGTAGGCTAGAAGATTCTCTGGATGTAGATGGCACTATGAAACTCATAGCAAAAACTTTGCCATGTCATCTGGGAATCTGTGAGATTTTCAGGACTGGCCCACTAATGAAATCATAAGTATTTGCTAGATTGTGCACTGCAGTTACTGTTTTCATGGCTCTTGGCTCTCTGGCTCCTACAATGGTTTCAAGTCTCATCTCTCAACACTGTCCAGCGCATACCTCTTGCTCCAGGCTGTGTCTCTTCACTCTCCTTCTGACATACCTTTTAGTGGGCTGTTCCTCCATTTGGAGCCCCTTTCCTCTCTTTGTGAATATGGTATAGGGTAGAGATTAAGATCTTGTGCTCTGACTTCAGACAGATACGGACTAGATCCTGGTTCTTCCAGTTATTACCTAGGGAACTGAATTATTGGTCCCAATTCCTCACTCTCCTGCAGTAGAAAGGCACATTCACACCCTTGCTATGTCTTCATGGTGAGTACAGCGGACTTCCTTATCCCTTGCCTTTGGGCTTGGCCATGTGACTTGCTTTGGCCAATGGGATATTAGCAGGTATACATGAAAGGGGCTTGAAAAGTACTTGCACATTTGGACTTTCCTTTAGTGCTTCTTTGATACACCATGAGGAGAATATGCTCTAGTTTACGGTGGTTCCTTCAGCCTCTTGTGGTGCAGACTACATGCTCCATGTTTCTGCTGTGTCGAAGGAGGACAAGACAGTTACAGCAGCTGGAGCCCAGAGTCTGGAGATTAGCTTAGTTCAGCTGAGTTATAGCCAACCTGTAGATCCAGGGGCATGAGAATAAGTAATTATAGTTTCAAGCCACAGAGTTTTGGGGTAGTTTGTTACACCTCATGATTTTGGCAATAATTTCCTAATATACTACCTAAAAGTTGAAAAATAAAAATAAAAAAATTATTTCACTTACTTAATTTCCATCCCCTCCACTGTAAAATTGTTATAATAATACTTACTTTATAGGGTTTCATAACGATTAAATGAGATAATACTTGTACAGTGCTTTGCATAGTGCCTGGTAAGCACTCAGTAAATGGCAGCCATTTTTCTTAGCTTGCTACCTTTAGAAATCCCACACGGCTTTCAATGTTCACTCAACCCTCCCTGCCTGCCTGAAGTATTTGCTGAGCACTACAGACGTATGCTGACTGTCTTTCTCTGAACTTCCATGCTATTAATTGTCTGAATAATTAATTTTGTTTCATATTTTTCCATCCATTCTTTATGAATATCTACTATGTGCAAGGTACATAACTCAAGATACTTTTCTTTCCATCAAAGAGGAGATGGGCATAGAGAATAAAGTTTATTGAATATAAATAGCTTGTCAAACACCATGTATGATGGTTAATTTCATACGTCACCTTGGCTAGGGTATAGTGCTAAGCTGTTTGGTCAAACATTAGCCTGAATGTTGTTATAAAGAATTTACATGTGATTAGCATTTAAATCTGTTGACCTTAAGTAAAGCAAATTATATCGCATAATGTGGGTGAACCTCATCCAATCAGTTGAAGGCCTTAAGAGTAAAACCAGAGGTTTCCTGAGGAAGAATTCTGTCTCCAGACTATAAATAGACATCCTGCTAGAATTCCTCTCTCTCTCCCGCACCATCTGACCCACCAATTTTGGGACACAAGACTGCCAGAATTTTCAGCCTGTCTCCTGACCTATGGATTTTGGACTTTCCAGCCCCCACAATTTTGTGAACCAATTCCTTAGAATCAATCTCTCTCTCTCTACACACACACACACACACACATATGTATATATATCTTATTCTGTTTTTCTAGATAACCCTGTCTATTACACTATGCCAGGCACTTTCTATGTCATTTAAATTTTGTAACAACACTATGAAGTAAATATTGTTATCCCAATAAGACACCCAAATCCTTTGGCTAATAAGTGGAAGAGCCAGGGATCAAACATATATCTTTTTGCTACAAAGCACCACCTACTCTTCAGTTTGTTAGAAGAGATGACAGATAACCAAATGACTATAATTCGAGGTAGTTGTGTGCACCTTATCATTAACTGTGTGATGTAGGTATGCAGAGATGATGGGCATGACTCCTTGCCAGGTGTGTATCTGAAACCATTGAAAGGTAGGTGCTAGGCCATGGGATATGAAGAGGAACACAACCTATCCTTGTTTGAGGGAAGTCAGATTCTAATAAGCAAGCCAGACCCACACAAAGACAATTTCAACATAATTTGGAAAATACTACTGCTATAAGCATTAGGTTTGGAAAAAGCTTCCTGGAAGAGGATTTGAGCTACATCTTGAAGGCTAACTAGAGTTAGCTGGCTGAAGAAATAAAGGAAGGGCCTCCCAGCCAAAGGGAAGAGCATGAGCAAAAGCTCTGCCTGTGTTAGCTCGGTATCCACGCACTTGTATTTGACTTGTGCTTGTCAGTGACCTGAAGGCAAGAGCTATATCTTCTTTCCAACTCTGTCTTCACACCCCATTCCATGCATTGCTGAGGACATAGGAGGTGCTTAACAGAATCTTTTGTTTGATCAAATGTATACCTCCTGCTCTCCCTTGGGAGAGACAGAGGGAACAAGTGGTACAATGTCTCCCTGAATCTAAGGCCAGTGCTAAATTGCTGCCTGGGCAGCAGAGCTGAAGCACTGAGCTAAAGTCAGGCAAATTTTTTAGCAGCAGAGCTCATCAGTGGTGTGATTGGAAATGGAGTCCAGGCCAGCTGAGATTCTATTGATGTTAGCACTCTTTCTGCAGATCCGGTAGCCCTAGTGTCTGAAGTTCCCTCAAAGCTAACTTTAACACACTCAGGTGACAATTTAAACCGAACATATGAAGAACATAAAAGCACTTCCTAATTCAACAGTAGCAAACAGAAACACGTGGGAAAACATCTTGTTCACATAACTTATTTATAAATCTTCTCTTTGCTCCCATGCGTATATTCAGGATCGTCAGAGCCTTTGTTGGCTTGGAGTATTAAATAATCTCCATGGTCTACATAGCAGAAATTTTCTTTAAATTGTACATGAAAATGCCTTTGACTTTAGGAGGACTTCTCTTTTTTTTAATAATTGTGCACTGTTCTTATTTCTGATGCGTTAACAGATGAAAACTGTCTGCAGCGATGAGTCAGTAAATTATCCCATAGCTAAGCAAAACTAAAGTCCATATCAGCTGTAAGAGGATAATTCAATTTGTTTTTAAATGCCATTTTCAGAGTGCTTTATATCATATATCAAACCTATTTTAAAATCTGAACTGGGATAGTCTTAAGAACCTTCTCTGTGATGTGCATCTGATTTGCAGTTCCACGAACACTTAGTTATTTTCTGAAGTTGTTTATTTTTTTAACTAACATACTAAGTGTCTCAGTCAAGTGGCAATAGGTGGTTAATCTTCTGTAAAAGTTTTTGGATGTGTTCATTGCAAATGCTAATTATGAGGAAGATAATGTTATAGGGTTTCTTAGGAAATCAATACTTTATTATACAATAATTGCATCAGCAAGTTGAATGTTCTCCATAAGCCCCCGTAGAATGAAAGAGGTCACTGGGTGAGATGGTGCAAATGGTCCTTGCCTGACCTGGAAAATATTCTAGAATTTGAGGCCTAGTAAAGTGCCCAGATGTCATTAAAATATTTTTACAAGTACAACATTTATTATGGAAACCAAATTGCAAGAACATCTGTCTGTATGACACTTTGGCCCAATGCTGGATCTAAACCTGGTAACAATAATTGAAACTGTGGCTTCGTTTTTCTCCAAGATCTTTGATTTTCCCTTTGCTTCACAGAGCAATTTATTTCTCAAAGCTTCAGCAGTTAACTTTTGTTTTCCTAAACCCTCTCTGGCAAAAATCCCATCTCTTTCAGGTT
The DNA here is from genome assembly GCA_030035585.1 of Dugong dugon. Lineage (NCBI taxonomy): Eukaryota > Metazoa > Chordata > Mammalia > Sirenia > Dugongidae > Dugong > Dugong dugon. Next base: position 102,031,627 of record CM057469.1, on the reverse strand, counting down.
TCTACCAAGGAGTCATGGAAAGGAGGAAGGAAGGGAAGGAGCCCTCAAGGAGCTAGAAGGGAGCTCAAAAATCACTCTTCCAAGAATTTCCGGGTCACTGTCTAATTGACACGCCTATTGGCAGGCCCCAGATTTAAGCCTGCTCTGACTTCACTGACAGTTCTTATTCTGCACCCAGCCATGTGTGAAGACTTGAGGCACTGAACATGGAACCCAGAAAAATCCAGCCAGCTCCACTTACAGCACTCAGGCTGGGGAGCTGTACCATAGCAAAATGCCCCAAACAGTTGTTTTTCCATTATGATCCTCAGCCCGGCATTTATTATCATTTTTTATCGCACACTTTTAAAGGCAATGGTCCATTTTACTTAGATCATTAATTTGCAAAAATCATGAGATATGAGCAGAGAAGATGTTTTTTATGGGCTATGCCACACCTCTATAGGACCCCAAAGGAAATGAGGTGTGGGTCTCAGAGTTATAGGAAGAGGCTCTGGGACACGAGCTCCATATCCTTCCACAAATAGAAAAGACCAGAACAGTCCCGAAGGAATAATATACAGCTGGTTGAATGGAGAGATGCATGAATAACTGACATTCTGAATAAATGGATAGACAAATAAATAATCGAGTGAAACTCTGACTAGCAGTGGGTGTAGCAGAAAGAGGCCTGGATGTAGAGTCTGAATGTCTGGTGTCCACTTATGCTCAGTCACTTAGTACTTGTGTGACTGTTGTCATTGAACCTCTCTGGAAGTACCTCATCTCCGCATTTGCGAAACGGTGTAGTGCAGTTAATTACTTTTGTGCGTGGCCTTTCTAGCCACAGTCTTGTAACTCCCACACAGGTGACTGTGATAGGGTAATTGTGGCCCACCAAAGGGATTGGTCAGTTTTGCCTTAAAAGAGAGCCAATTCCAGAGCAGGGAGGAGAAGCCCACCAACAAGGAAAGAGAGACCCGGCAGCAGGAGACAGTGTAGTGGGCTTCCCTGCCCAGGGAGAGAGGAAGCTGAGTGCCTTCGGGCAGAGACTGGGGGCCAGGGAGAGGTGTGCCTGCGAGCACAGCTGGGGAGAGGCTATCCTGATGGAAGAACTGTATCCTGAGTGTTCTTGAGCCTGAATTGTAACCGTTACATCCCTAATAAACCCCATAATTGTGAGTATGTTCTGTGTGGTCATTGCAATCGAACCCAGTAGGGAGTGCTGTGAAAGGGCAGTTGGTGTCAGAATTGGTAGAGATGGTAGAGAGATGAGGCGTGTCTGACAGCCCCCCCCCCCCCATAGGAATCAGCCTTGGGCTGTTGATCTTGATTCTCCCTCTCCCTCATGAAGTTGCAGGAGGTCAGACACTGCTCCCAAGCCATTTTTACAAATAGTAATAAGAATACCTATCTCACAAGACTGGCTGGCAGCAGAGCCCTATGGAGCCCAGTCGTCACGGGAATCAGAGCCAGGTTGCTTAGGTTTAAACCTGAACTTCTCTCCTTGCTTACTGTGTGACTGTAGGCATTTTTTCGTTTCTATAATTGTGTTTCCTCATCTGTAAAGTGGAGATGGTATTATCAATCACTTAAGGTTGGAGGTGAGGGTTATATAAATTAATACATGTAAAGTGCTTAGAAGAGTATCTGGTATATAGTAATATACATTATAATAAATGATAGCTGTTATTATTATTATTATTGCTACTAATATTATTGTTAAGAGGACTATATAAATTGTGATTCTTAGCTGTAGTCAAGAGAGTCAAGTATAGCCAATTTAAGCACAAAGGGATATTAAAGGATATTAAGTAGATCACAGAATCTCTAGAGTAAGCGGAAACTCATTATATAACCAGATCTAAAGCAGCAGGAATAACGCCCAACCACACAGGTCTATTATAATGAAACACCACAGTGTATCTCTTGGCACTAACCACCCTTGAGACTGAACTCCAAGAGCTTTGCCACTATTGTCTCCAAAGAAGTCTCCATACCCAAAAAATCCAGTTTCTCTTTGCATAGTTGCTTCCTCTCGTTGCCCCAAATCACAAATGGGATGGCTCTAATTGGTAGGACCAAGGCTATTTTCCTATATTATAACTGCAAAAGAGTCTGGAAATTGCAGTACTTAGCTTTCCAGTCTGCACAGTAGAGAAAAACAAGCTAAAAGAAAGGTACAGTGGGTATTGAGTGTGTCAGTCTATAATGCCTTCTATAAGAACTATTAAATAAAATATACTTAGGTCTGGTAGCCACTTTTGATCTAATAAGGTAGAAGTGGAAGACTTTTGGTTTGCTTTTCAGAGATTAGTTAGGAGTTTCCAAATATAACTAATAAATACAGTTGTAACACTATTGTATTTCCAACAAACATAGACAAGATAAACTGACCTGGGAAAGAGGGATGGTTCCTTGCCTACAGTCATACTTTGTAGATGTAGACCAATGGGGACAGTGCCTCCTGTGTCTTCACCCCACTCCTATAGAGGAGTAGATGCAGATCTGCATGATCTGGGAAGGCCTGGGCTGGGGTTTACTTCTGAATGACCCTGAAACTTTAAATGTGTATTCAAAGTACGATAATCTATGAACTACTGGATTTTGAGGTCATGAGGACTTCGTGAGATTGGGAACCAATGATGCAATTAACCATATTTCAAACCAACATAATGGTGATTATCTACAAGGCATTTTTTAGACTCTGAAAATGGATAAATATAAAGAAGCAATAAATCTAGCTTCTAGTCCCCTTAAATTCTGAGCTCCTTTCAAGTTTTAAAGTTCTACTTTACTTTGATGTATTTACATATTTAAATATTACTAATCAACAGAAATAATTATTCTTTATAATTTTGACAATCACAAGTCATGTCTCAGGGAATATAGAAAACAAAGTGTTACACAATATGTTCTTTTTTTGTTTATGAAAACATACCAATTATTATCAATGCAAAAATAAATAAATAAATAAGTGAGCTTTATATTCACTGCCACTCTCTTATTTCAAAAAAAACCAAACCTGTTGCTTTTGAGTCAATTTCAACTTATGGTGACCCTATAGGACAGAGTAGAACTGTCCCATAGGGTTTCCAAGGAGCAGCTTGTGGATTCAAATGGCCGACCTTTGGGTTAAAATCTAAATGCTTAACCACAGCACCACTTCAGTGCTCCAGAAATAATTTGTGCTTATTTTCCCTACAATCAAGCCGATGAGTGACTGGGTACTTAAATGTGAAAATTGCACCCTCTTTTTTTCCTATCTGATGGTAAATTAGCTTATATAATACATGCAACCATATAGTAGGAAACTTGTCAATACAAGCAAACCTTTCAAAAGTTCTTACTGCAGAGATATTTGCAATTCACAAAGCTGAACTTTATTTACGTGACTTAACCATCGGAGCATATTTAGTCTCACCAGTAAAAAGTAAGCCTAACACTTCACCAAAGAAGACATTCAGGCGGCTAACAGAGACATGAGGAAATGCTCACGATCATTAGCCATTAGAGAAATGCAAATCACAACTGCAATGAGATACCATCTCACCCCATCAAGGCTAGCAGCATTAAACCCCAAAAACACAAAATAATAAATGTTGGTGAGGTTGTGGAGAGACTGGAACACTTATACATTGTTGGTGGGAATGTAAAACAGTACAACTAGTTTGGAAATCGATTTGGCGCTTCCTTAAAAAGCTAGAAATAGAAGTACCATATGATCCAGCTAGCCCGCTCCTTGGAATATATCCTAGAGAAATAAGAGCCATCACACGAATAGATATATGCGCACCCCTGTTCATTGCAGCGCTGTTCACAATAGCAAAAAGATGGAAACAACCTAGGTGCCCATCAACGGGCAAACGGATAAACAAATTGTGGTATATCCACACAATGGAATGCTACGCAATGATAAAGAACAACGATGAATCTGCAAAACATCTCATAACATGGATGAATCTGGAAGGCATTATGCTGAGTGAAATTAGTCAGTCGCAAAAGGACAAATATGAGACCACTATTATAAGAACTCAAGAAAAGGTTTAAACACAGAAGAAAACATTCTTTGATGGTTACAAGTGTGGGGAGGGAGGAAGAGGGGTATTCACTAACTAGATAGTAGACAAGAATTATCTTAGGTGAAGGGAAGCACAACACATAATACAGGGGAAGTCAGCACAACTGGACTAAACCAAAAGGTAAGAAGTTTCCCGAGTATAACCAAACCCTTTGAGGGACAGAGTAGCAGGGGAGGGGGTCTGGGGACCATGATGTCAGGGGACATCTAGGTCAATTGGCATAACAAAGTGTATTAACAAAATGTTCTGCATCCCACTTTGGTGAGTGGCATCTGGGGTCCTAAAATCTAGCAAGTGGCCATCTAACATACATCAGTTTGTCCTAACCCACCTAGAGCAAAGAAGAATGAAGAACACCAAAGACACAAAGAAAATATTAGCCCAAGAGACAGAAATGGCCAGAGACTTCATCAGCCTGAGACCAGAAGAACTAGATGGTGCCCGGCTACCACCAATGACCACCCTGACAGGGAACAACAACAGTCCCTGATGGAGGAGGAGAAAAGCAGGGTGCAGAACTCACATTCTAGTAAAAAGATCAGACTTAATGGTCTGACTGAAACTAGAGGGATCCCGGAAGGCATGGCCCCTGGATTTTCTGTTAGCCCAGAAACCAAACCATTCCCCAAGTCAACTCTTCAAAGATTAGACTGGACTATGGGACATAAAATGATACTCGTGAAGAGAGTGCTTCTTAGCTCAAGTAGATTCATGAGACTAAACGGGCAGGTCCTGTCCGGAGGTGAGATGAGAAGGCAAAAAGGGACAGGAGCTCATTGAATGGACAGGGGAAATCTGAGGTAGGAAGGAAGAGTGTGCTGTCACATTACAGGGAGAGCAGCTAGGGTCACTTAGCAATGCATGTATAAATTTTTGTATGAGAAAAAAATGGGTAAAGAGGTAAATTTGTTATATGTATTTTAGCACAATAAAATAAACACCTCAAGACCTTAAAAAAAAAAAAAGTAAGCCTAAGCCAATTTCCTTATTGTCTCAAATTCTACAAAAGCATCCATGCCAAAGCAACAAGAAAAGAAATTTAAATTAAATTGTTGAAAAAGATAAAAATTATCATTATTCAAAAATTATATAATTTTTCTATCTATGAAACCTAAGAGAATCTACTGAAAAACCATTATTCTAACAGAATTTAGTTAAAATAACTGCTTAAAAAAAAGTAATCAAAATTAATAAATTTACAAATTAAATACATTTCCTAAATGTCAACGGTAATCAACTGGGACATGAAATGTGAAAGATGAGCCCATTGAAATAAGCAAAAAAATAGAGAATTCCTAAAAGTAGACATAGTAAGATATTTTTATACCATGTGTAAAGAAAAATGCAGAGCTTCACCGAGGAATATAGAAGATTTGGGTAACTCATGAAGCACACTATGTTCTTGGGTAAAAAGTCTGAATAATACAAAAAGTAATTCATAAATGTGTTGGAATTCTACTTAAAGATCCCAACGGTATTTTTTATGAGGGAAGAAGAATGGAGGGATATGTCTAAAAGTGCATCTAATAGAATAAACATACAACAGACAAAATATTTCTCTCTGTCATCTAGCACAGGGTTGGAGTATGGACTGGATCAACTCCTGTCTCTGACACTTAGCATTTGAAGGATCTAATGCAAATCACTGCTCTTCTCTATGGCTTGTTTGTCCCACTTTTAAAATGAAGTCATCATCATCATTTTCTTTTTCATTGTCACTGTATTCCACAGTGTCCAATGAGATAACATATATTAAAGTGTTCTGTACAGCTCTAAACAGAAACACAAATGTTAGTTACTGTTCTTATCCATAATTAGACAAACAAAACAAAGAATAAGACCCTGAGGTCACACAATATATGGACATGTAGAAATGCTCAAAAGAGGATTGACCAGAATATAATGAAGCAAATAAAAAAAGAGCTAGACTAGTTCAAGGAACAGATGAACTTTTAGGAAGCAAGAGGGGTCTATCAAGGCACATTAAGTATACAAGTTTTACAAATACAGCTATCAGTATGAAAGAAAAGACAATAAAAATAGTATCATATAAAGCTACGGTGAGTTACACGGAGCACTATGTGCTAAACACAACGGCGTCATTATTTCATCCAATCCTTGCAATGACCCTATACAAACACTGTCATTATTCCCATTTTGGAGATGAAGATTTACAGGTGATAATGGGGGAGCTAGAAGGAAAACCAGACTGGCCACCTCCCAATCCCATAATAACCTTCCTAACAATCACGATAAACTGCTCTATGTAGAACTTTTATCTTTGCAAAACACTTTGACCTCTATTATTTCACTTGATCTGGTCAACATCTTGCATCGGCAGGCTAATGTTTATACGAATTTTCTAGTTGGGAAAATGAGTCATTAAGGCATCCATCAGAAGTCCTTACATCTGGTTGAACATCAGAATCTCCAGGGCAGCTTTGCAAAGCTACAGATTCATAATCCCTACTCCCAGACGTATTACATCAAAATATTTAGGAATGGAGCCCTGGCATCTTCATTCTCGAAGACTTCCCTGGTCCATTCTCAAGCATCTGCATGTGGGAGACCCTAGATCAGTGGTTCTCAAAGTGTGAGTTCCTGACAAGCAGCATCAGCATCATCACTTGAGAGAAATGCAAATTCTCAGGCCACCCTAGACTGACTAAATCAGAATATCTGGGAATGGGGTCAGGAATCTGTGTTTTAACACACCCTCTAGGGACCCTGATGCACAGGAAGGTTTGAGAACTACTGCTCTGGATTAAAAGAGGTGACAGGGCACAGCCATTTAAGAGAACAGACCCTCTGCTGCCGACTTAAATTCAAGTCCCACTCTGCCACTTCCTGGTTGTGTGGTCTTCAGCAGTTACTTAAATCCCATGGCCTTTGTTAATGCCTATAAAATGGAAATGATAGCAGCATTTTCCTCACAGCGTTATTATAAGGAATAAATGTGCAAAGAACTTATAACAGTGTCTTACATAGAACAAGAGCTTAAAGAAAAATTCAGATTCTTGCCCGGGATTAAAACTGAGAATTTAATAGAGAGACTGAAGAAGAAGCTCAGGAACCAAAATCCTTGGGGGAGAAGCAACCCTGGACGTTCCAACCTAGGCAATGAGGCAAACACCTTGCTCACCTCTTTTAAATGACTGTGAGAGAAAATGTAAAGAACAATGTGAACGAGCAATCTAGCATGTGTTGAAACATGCCCCTGCTTTTAGGAGTGTCCCTTGTGTGCTGAGAAGAGCACTGGACTGTATTGGTCCATCTGAACCCTAGCTGTGTGGCCTCAGGCAAGTCACTTAACCTCTCTGGGCCTCAGTTGCCTCACTCAAACAACTGAGATATAATAATGACTTTACTTCCACCAAGGGAGTATGGTGAGAATCAAATGAAGCAATTAGATGTCATCATATTTTTGCAAAGTCCAAATACTTAGGCAGGTGTGTGTGATGATTATAATATTATCCTCTTCTAATCTAAGAATCTTTTGACATTGCATTAACTCTTTCCAGTCCAAGCATGAAGGATTTGCAGCATGAGAGGGCAAAGAACAGTGACCCTGCATCCCCAAATTTTACAATAAAAAGTCTATTATCTCCCAGACTCAGAGCTGCAGAACAACAGCCTTTAGCAGCCAAGTCTTCACTTGATCCCCTGTACATGGGCTGGCCTGGGCCGGGGTGCTTACCTGGTATAGCTGTTAGACCGAGGATATAGATGAATATAGAGAACACTTAGGATACAGTTTTTGAATCTTTATAAACCAGCTAAGTTGTAATAACAGCCCCAACGGGAAGCCTCACCTATAAATATCTATACGGGAATCTTTAAAAATGTTGACCCAAGTCCTTAGTGTGTGTAAAAGCTTAGATCCTCTTTCCACCCAGGGCTGACTCTGTGACTTTTCTGGGACAGAGCAAGCAGGACAAGGCCTGCTGCCACAGTTACTTGTTCTCTGTAAAGCTGATGCCCAACACTGTCCCTACAGATGGCCCCTGAAGCTGTGGAGATTCCGCCGGCACCAAATACCTCTCTGTCCTTTTGGGGGAAACATCATGGTTGTCCTTCCTCCATGTCCTCAATCCGGCCCTTTAAGCTATTACCGGGCACCCTGCTTCTGCTTTGCCTGCACTCAACCATAGCCTGATCTTTCTGCTCAGATAACTCCACACTCTGGAGAGCTGGGTAATAGTCACTCATCACCAGGGACATGGCTGGCTTCACACACTGACTCCAGGAGCTCCGTCGGGAGAAGCACTATGCTTCGTTGTACTTGAGGGCCTAGCCTGTTTGGCCTTCAGGCCAGTAACTGGGACATCTCCCCTTTCTTTACTCATCATCAGGGCCCCCGACCATGACGGGTTTCTCTCATCAGCCCTAGGCAGTGCAAAGACCACTGCATTCTGGTGAGAGCAGATCCCACTCCAGGTTGGCAGATACTCAGCTTGAATCAGGCTTTGATGGGCTCCTCCAGGATCATTTCCTAGTTTACTTCCTTTACTCTGGGACCAAATTAAAGCCCCTTCTTGCAGAGGAAGCCAGGCCCTATCTATCTGCTTTCCTGCTTTGAATGAAGTTTTATATTTACTGCCCTTTAGATTTTCTGGGTGATTGGTCTGATTAGCCCAATGGAAATTTTTTCAAAGCCTGAAGTACTCATTATGATCACGGGAACCTACGAGGGATTGATAGTAATGGCAAGTCCTGCCCAGCTCCCACCCATCTCATCTGACCCACTTTTGAAGCCACTAAACCCACACTTGCAGGCTCAGCTTCACGGAACCCAAGGAAATCATTCTGATCTTGGAAAGGTAGAATTTAAGCAGTTCTAACGCAAGGCTCTGATTACCTCCAAGCCACTTGCATCTTGTATGGCTCCCAACCTGTGGCCCTGTTTTGTCCATGTCCTGTTTTGTCCTTGTTTCTGAGATCCAGGCCCCTCTTTTGCCCTACCTCAGGTAACTGGGCCTCTACACTGATTCTTCCACTTAAGCCTCAGCCTGAACCCTGAGTTGTTCCCCAAGTCCATTAGGCCCTCCTCTGTTGATTTCTCTTTTTCCTCTTTGGTGTGGTCCTGCTCCTGAACCTGAGTCTATACCTTGGGCCCTAGTTGCTAATAGACTCCTAGATTACGGGGCCTCCTCCATCTGATATTGTGCCATGACTGTCACATCCCTCTGTTACCTTGTTCTTCCGATGTCATATTTTATCCATCAACCTAGAGTTCCTAGCACTTGCCCCCATTCAAATAGGCAGGTCAAAACTCAGTCCTGAACCCTTCCAGGTGGCCTCATATGATTGCGGTAAAATGGGTCACACCCATCTGTACCATAGACCTAACACAGATTATAGTCTTGACTGATATTCCTCCCAAACGCTGTTAGACAGAGCTGCATTTTGAAGACACTTGAAGAGACTGTGGTGGGATAAATTAATGAATAGGACTTGTCTGCCCAGGAGAGGCCCTTGATCAAGAGCCTGGTAGCTTTTGCACTTAAGAAAGAAGATCTCTGTCCACCATGTGCCCCAAAGGAATCCTTTCACGTGCCTTACACAGAAGAGGATGACCCAGGATAAGGGCAGGGCTTATACTGCTCAGGAACCTAAATCGGCCTCTGGATTGCAGGCATCCTTGGACCCAGCTCGCCTGACAGGCGAACAAAATGCATCCTGGCAGTGGACTCAAGGACCTTAGGTGAGAACAAAGATGAGCACACAGGGAGACAGGGGAAGAAAAAACAAAAAACTCCCACCGCTCCAATGACCTGCTGCATAGGGTTAGAAGGGCAGGAGAGCCAGGGACTCTTTTTCCTAAAGAAAAGGAAACAATTAACTAGGAAAAAATAACTCAGCCTGTTCCTACCACTGGTGTCAGAAAAACACCACTCCTGCAGCTTTCTTACCCTCCCTCCTGTTTTTACAATGTTGAGTTGCAGAATGATGGGAATAAGAGTGAGGCAAGAGAGAGCAAATCAAAGATTTTCATATGCTTCTAGGAGCCTCCAAGGCCATGGAGAAGGGAGGTGGTGATGAATCTAATGCTGCCAGATGACTGTATGTGAATCCTGGTGATGAACAGGCTCATGAGAGAAGAGGATTCTGTTTTCAAGTCTGGCCTGAGGAAGGGGTGGGTGGCAGAAGAAAAGAAAGCTGAGTTCTACTCCCTGGGTGCTTAGGCATTCAGAATGAGCCATTAGTGAAGGAGTTAGGAAGAGCCAGTCTTGATAAAAGCTGGAGCGGATGTCCCCTACCTGTGTCTGGGCATGCTTAGGTTCTGAGAGATGGCCTACAGCCTAAGGTTGCCAGATAAAACATAGGATACCCAATTAAATTTGAATTTCAGATAAAAAACACATAATATTTTAAGTATGTCCCATGCAGTATTGGGGACATAGTTATCCTAAAAAAGTATTGTTGATCTGAAATTCAAATTTAACTAGGTGTCCTATATTTTTATTTGCTAAACCTGACAACACCACCCACAAGCACACTGCTCATGAATCCCCAGAGATGCTTGACAAAATGGCCAGCCCAGAAAAGAGGACTCTGTCCTATGAAGGGGTGTGGAATCATGAATATTCTCAGGCTTCTGATCTGCTTCTGAGCTCACACACTTGTTGAATTCACTGCTCCTTCCTTTCCACTAATCCAGCCATTTCCATTCGTTACTCCCACCATCCTTGACCATCCTACCCACAGAAAGCTGTACTACCTGATCTCCCTTGAGGTTAGACACTGAGTTGTCATTTTCTCTAGTATGTCCTTTGGGTACATTTTGATTTTTCAGTTTTCAAAGACAAAGACTTTGCTTTCTATTTCTATTAACCACACACGCATACACATTCTACAGCACAACGGTTAGGCTTATAAATTAAAAACAAAAACAAAAAATGAGGTTAAATTATAAATTCAGGGAGTGTTCAAAGTAAAGGAACCTTAGATCATCTATTTCCACTCCCCAGTTCTACCAATAAGGAGATTCAGACCCAGAGAACTGAAGAGACTTACCAGGACATGGAGGAACAGCACTCAAATTCTGATTTTATTACCTTAACTCTAGTACCCCTGCAAATACAGTCATTCTCAGGAAATATTTGTTAAGTGAATAAGGAATAAATGAATAATACATAAACAAATGCAATCAATGCCTATGACTTGACTTGCTAATTGTATGGTGGTTCTGACCTAGGGGAGCTGCGTGGTCCCTGAAAGAGAAGGAAATAAACACTGCTCCTACAATAGCACGCCTGGAGGCTATGGAGAGAACAAGCACAGCTTTTGGAGTTAGACAGTGCCTCCATTTCTATCTAGCTCTGTGACTTTTAACAAGGTAATAACGGCTCCAATCTTTGGCTTTCTCATCTGTAAAAAATGTAAATAAAAAAAAGTTACCAAGATGAAATATATGTTATATTTCATGGTACCAGGCATCGTCTGCTAGAATATACTCAGTAAATGTCCATCTCTTTTTCTTCCTTTCTCAAGAAGTACCCTGCCCTCTTAAGCAGCAGTTTTTTTGATGAGGTGTCCTTTTGTAAAAGTCTTCCTGTGTTTTGCTCTGCCGTTGATCCCTGTCAACAGCAAGTTAGAAATGTAAATTCTTGGGTCTTACCCCAGACCTACTGAATAAGAAGCTCTGAGAGTTGGACCTAGTAATTTGGGTTTTAAGAAATCCATCAGATGGTTCTGAAGCATGCTCAAGTTGAGGACCACTGTGCTAGGCCAGTGTTTCCAAACATGTGGTCCATGGACCGTGTGCATCAAACACATTCACAGACTTATTAAAATTGCAAATTTCTGGGTTCTACCCCAGACTTATTAAATGAAAACCTCTTGCAGGAGAGCATGGGAATCTCTCTCTTTTTTTTTAACGTGTCACCCAAGTGATTCTAAGGCAATTTTAAGTTGAGAACGACTTGACTAATTGGTGTAGAAATAGCAGGTGATAGCACTTCAGCATTTGTGGAGGTCAGATCAGAATTACTGTTTCCTTTGTGGCCATGGAGACTCAGCAGGAGGTACAGCTAAACAATCAATGCCAGTTAGCTCTAGAGGAGTGACTTCCAATGGCTGTGTGGTTACCCAGTCACCTGGGGAGAAAAATATGGATGATCAGTGGGAACATGCCATTCACCAGCCTGATCCCTCAACCTCTCATGGCTCAGACCTGGTCACCTTGTTCCTAGTGACAGAGCCAACTTGGTGTGATGAATTAGTGGGTTTTTTTTTTTTTTTTTAATGCACGCACGCACACAAAGTCAAAACAGTATATTGAAAACATTTCCTGGCTGAGTTGGGCAGAAACAAAAAGCAGCCTCATCTTTTCTGGTGAGAAACGGTCAAAGGGAGTCTTAAAACATGTTCTCATGCTATTTCAACAGAACTGATATCTTTTCATGGATATTGGGTGACAATAAACTAGGTAAAAATTTTGGTCAGTTTTCTCTCTGCAGTCTACTTTGTGTCCTAAATGTTGAAATGCTTTTTTCCTCCTTCAAATTATCTATCTTCCTGAGGCTAAAGTGGTGTGGTGGTGACAGTTCAAGTAAGAGTCCCATCTACAGATGCCCTAAACCCAAGGGGGTAAATGCAAACCTGTTGTCAGTAAAGGTCTCTTCCAGGTTTGAAGTGATGAAAGCAGGAGTTCTTTAAGTCATTTTTTATGATGGAACTCTACCACAATAAAAAAGTTTTTTTGGCTGTGGGGACCATGGTCTTGGGGAAAATCTAGCTCAATTGGCATAACATAGTTTATAAAGAAAATGTTCTACATTCCACCTTGATGAGTAGCGTCTGGGATCTTAAAAGCCTGTGAGCAGCCATCTAAGATACTACACTGGTCTTACCCCCTCAAGAGCATGGGAAAATGAAGAAAACAAGATACAAGGGAAAGATTAGTCCAAAGGACTAATGGACCAAAACTACCACGGCCTCCACCAGACTGAGTTCAGTACAACTAGATGGTGCCCAGCTACAACCACTGACTGCTCTGACTGGGATCACAACAGAGGGTCCCAGACAGAGCTGGAGAAAAAAGTAGAACAAAATTCTAACTCCCAAAAAAAGACCAGGCTTACTGGCCTGACAGAGACTGGAGAAACCCCAAGAATATGGCTCCCGGATACCCTTTTTGCTCAGTAATGAAGTTACTCCTGAGGTTCACCTGTTATCCAAAGATTAGACAGCCCCATAAAACAAAACAAGACTAAAGGGGCACTCCAGTCCAGGGGCAAGGATTAGAAGGCAGGAGGGGACAGGAAAGCTGGTAATAGGGAACCCAAGGTTGAGAAGGGAGAGTGTTGACATGTCATGGGGCTGTTAACCAATGTCATAAAACAGTATGTGCACTGTTTAATGATATACTATTTGTTCTGTAAACCTTCATCTGAAGTAAAATTTTAAAAAAAGTTTCACCCCACCCCCCCGCCCCGGTATATATTGAAAAATTAATCTGGATACTTGAAGTAGATTTCTTGGTCATTTCTCTTTAAAAAATGTATTATAATGTGCAAGTCTATAAGCTCAGTCGCTGCATCAATTTCAAACAAAGACAGATGTAACTAAGGTAAAGTGTGTTTACCTGCAAGAGATTCCAACCATCCAGTACATGTTGAGAAAAATTAAGAAGGCGAGCATTACTACAGGAAAAAACAAAACAAAACCTTGCTATAGAAGATCAATTCATAAAGCCTCCATCACCGAGATAGTTGTGAAACACTGCTGCAAGAACAGAAAGGGCCCTTTGTCACTATCTACAGATTCCTTTTGTAGATGACATGTTGAGGAGTGAGCCGTCGGGCTTCCATGTCATCTTTAACTTACATTTTCTCTCTCCCTGTAAAATGAAGTGATAGGAACTTTATTTTGGTCTTTGCCTGCCGTAATGCACTAGCATAGACTCAGAAGTCAATACCCACCTGGCAGTGCGGAAAAATCTCTCCTGTAGGCAAGCACAGCACCTAGAACTTACTTGTGTGTGTTTGTGTTTATCATTCTGTGGAGGGGTTGCATTTTGTAGATAAAAACACTGGATGGAAACTACATTACCCTGGGAAATCCTTGAAGGTTTTGCAGTTTTTTGAACAAAGCCCATCATGATTAACAAACCAGTTGCCGACAAGTTGATTCTGACTCTTGGTGACCCCGAGAGTGTCAGAGTAGAACTGTGCTCCATAGGGTTTTCAGTGACTGATTTTTTGGAAATGGATTGCCAGGTCTTTGTTCCAAGGAAACTTTGAGTGGACTTGAACCTCCACCTTTCGGTTAGCAGCCGAGCACATTAACTATTTGCACCACTCAAGGATTCCCTGTCACAATTAGTACTTACCTTAATCTTCAAAGAGAGGCATGAGCATTTGTTCAGCAGGCTTGGTGCCAAGTACAGAACATTGGTCATGTCATTTTACCTGCAGCACAACCCTGAAATAGGTGTTACCACTTTATAGGTGAACACAAAAGTGTCCGGGAAGATAGGTAACCGGCTCAAGCTCACATAGGCATAGAGATGAGAACAGAGCACCCGGGTTCTAGTGACATACCTTTGATTTATTATACCTGCCCCCTTTCTGATGCTATAACACAGAGAAGGATTTGCTAGTACCAATTTCCAAGTTTATTCTCTATAGAATGCACAGTCAGGACATTACTTCATTTATTCACTCATTGGACCCATTCATGCTGACTTAGTATCGTGGCTCAGGTGTGGCTGATGTCACTCAGAGGTTTCCATCACAAGTTGGAGTCCAAACCTGTACAATTGTTGCTGCCACCATGTTGTGTAATTGGGTAACTACACTGAAGATCTCTTATTTAAATGCAAAACTTGAGGGCATAAATATCACTAAGCACTCATTAAGTACCCAATTCCTCATTGCTGAGGCCAAAGAATAAGAACACTTCTTTCTCAGAGAAGAAAAAATGTAGATGCCCATGACAATCTAGAGTCCTTCCCTCCCAGAACTATTTCCCATTATTCTTTCTTGCATATGACCCAGAGAATTGTGACACATTCTCAAAGTTTTTTTCCCCGCTTGTTACCAGCCTCTTAAAGGTAAAGTTACACAACTCAGGCTCATTTTAGTGGAAGCGGCAAGGATAAATCTTGCAAGAATGGAAGGCATTTCTAATTTTTTAAATGGAAAACTAACTGCTAAATGCAAGCTGGCCTAGGCTCTTATAACTGGGCCCCAAAACAATGCTGTCAAAAGTGCATCTGATTCTTGGCTTTATTGCGTCCCAAATGCTATCCAACCAGTAACATCACATAGGCTTTTATCTGGCCTGGTAAGGAAGGTCCCTCAAATTAGATCCTGCCAATCCCATTGAATAAGGGAAAGCAACGGATAACTTAAAAGAAGGTCTGTCGATTTACAAGAGCACAGGGAAATGATAAGAACAATAATAAGATGACTCCAGAGATATTTTTTCCTTTCCTTCTAGAAAGTTCAAAAACCAGAATCAAGAAATAGTTTGTCTTGATAGACATTAATGCCAAGAGAAGAGAGAAAAAGACTCACTCCTTCCCTTGTGGCAAATGTCTTTCAGCAAGACATAGAACAGCAGCAGAAAACTGAGTAAGAGTTGGATTTTTTCCCAAATAATTGATTCCCAGCAGCATCTCTGCTCTTTTTCTTCCCCAGTAATCTCTCAGGTGGCTGGCGCTGAGGGTTGCCTGGGTGATGGGGTTGCTCAACAGAAACACAAGTGAGAGCCTCCTCCCTGAAGCTGTGGTCTCCCCAGTCCCCAGGACCATGTTCCTACCTGCTTCTGCCTCCACTTTCCACTCCCTCACCTCCACAATGAGTCAAAGAGGGCCTGACTTGGGAGAATGTTTATAGATCTTATTGTCCTTTTAATTTGTTTAATAATTTATTTTTTTTAATTCTTATAGTTGTTGAAAATAAACACAGCAGAACTTTCACCAATTCAACAATTTCTACACGTAAAATCCAGTGACATTAACTACGTTCTTCAAGTTATATGACCGTTCTCACCCCCTTTTCCAAATTATTCCTCCCCCATTAACATAAACTCACTGCCCCCTAAGTTTCCTATCTAATATTTCGAGTTGATATTGTCAATTTGATCTGATATAGATAGATCTTAAAAGAGCTCAATGCTCAAGGTAGACATTCTTTACTAGTCAAACTAAACTATTGTTTGGTTTTAAGATTTCATGGGATATTTTTGGTTTAAGTTTTAAAGATTATCTTAAGGCAATAGTTTCAGGGGTTCGTCTAGCCCCCATGGCTCCAAAAAATCTGGATTCCATGAGAATTTGAAATTCTTTTCTTCATTTTCTCCCTTTTGATCAGTATTCTCCTACAGAATCTTTGATCAAAATGTTTAGTAATGGTAGCCAGGCACCATCCGGTTCCTCTCGTCTCATGGCAAAGGAGGCAGTTGTTCATCAAGGTAATTAGGACATTGTGCTTGATGTCCTTTCAATTAAAAAAAAAAAAAATGCCCTCCAGGTGATTGTGATGGGTCTATCCTACCATCCCCAGATAAGATTATTTACTTAGATTCTACTCCCCATACCCACCCCCCAAGGGGTGCATGACCCAATAAGCAAGATAAGCATGAGCTTACTTGTGCGTGCTTATTAATCCATAGTGAAAAATTGCACATGGGTTTCACCACAAACTCATGTGAAATTGTTCACAAAAACCCATGTGCAATTGTTCACTACAGATTAGTAAGTACGCACAAGTAAGCACTTGTTTACCTTGCTTACTGGGTTATCTGCCCCTGTCAGGGACTGTAAATTTGAAAAGAGTATTGGATTCTGTAGGAAGGTGCTATGGGTTTGAGAGAGAGACAGATGTCAGCCATACCTAGAAGCAGAATCTTTGATGTGGTGAAAAAATGTGAAATCTTTCACTATAATAATCTGGTAAGCAAGGTAAGCACTGTGCTTACCTTGCCTGTTGGATAATCTGCCCCGACCCACCATCCCCAGAGAGGTGAGGCAACTTGCCCAATATCAGCTATCTCCAAGGGAACACAGCAGCCCTGCTTCCCAGCTCAGTGTTTTTCTATGTAGTACCCTTCCATTGCAAGCGGCCATATTGTCAAATAGAGATTAAAGAGTCTAGAAAAAATATCCTGCAGGGTTCCAAGAGAGGAAAACAAAAAACCAAAAAGATTAGAAATTGGAGTCAGCCTTCCCCCACCTCTGGGGCAATTAAAACTACTTATAAAGTTCATAGGAGTCCCTGGGTGGTGCAAACAATTAACACACTCAGCTACTAGCCAACCAAAAGGTTAGAGGTTGGAGACCACCCCGAGATGGCCTGATGATGTACTTCCCAAAAAACCAGCCATAGAAAACCTTATGGAGTACAGTTCTAGTCTGACACACATGGGGTCACCAAGAGTCAGAGTTGACTCCAAGGCAACTGGTCTTCATAAAGGTCACAAACAACTTGCAGAACTTAAGAACAGGGACTATGGGAAGAACGTGGCCTAAGCATTCTCCTCCGGGTGAAGAAATGGACAGAAAAGAGAGCCCCAGGGGCTCGGTCTTGAAAAGACTCAGCTGGGCAACTAGGAAGCAGTGCCTCCGGCTCCTGAGCCTCACCCAGTCCTCTGAAAGCTGGATCCCTTCCCGCCCCCTCCTCACTGCAGTTGTGTATGAGGCCTTTCCAGATGGAAAGAAATGCATCAAATGTCAGAGAGCAGAGCTGCAGATGCTGTTAATGTTTTAAAATACTTCTTGTATTTTCCGAATTTTCTTCCATGAACTTATATTGCTTTTATAATTAGAAACCATGTCTAAATACCCTTTCCAAAAAAGAAGATAACAATGCTTAGCATAGTTCTTTACAAAACATTCGTCAGTCCTCAACATTTTCAGGAGCCGTTCCTGTGCTCAGCAAAGGCTGAATGACTGAGTGAGCCTGCAGCGCATCTAACAGTAAGGAGCCACATGGCTGTGGGTGAGTCTGAAGAAACATGGAAATTCTCTGTTGCTAGCCTGCTTTCTTTTTCAAAAGATCCTTTTGGGATTTTCACCCCTTCCTTCCTTCCTTCCTTCCTTCCTTTCCTCTATTCCCTTTCTCTGCACTGAAGCCCACTGACCCACTCTAAACTTTTAGGTTGATATCTCAGAAGTCTCAATTCATTTCTGAGGTGTTTTTTGTTTGTTGATTGGTTGGCTGGTATATATTTATTTAAGAAAGCAAAAATATGTCAGTATTCAAATTGCATGGAATGTGAAACAGACACCAGAGCTAAGGACTGACCTTTTCTTGCAATTTAGCCCTCACAAAAATTTTAATCCCCCCTTTTGCAAAGCTAAAAGTTGAAGAGAAGGGATGTAAACACACAAGGAGGCGTAAACTTAGTGGCTATTTTCAATCTGAGTTCATTGTTTCTTGAAGTTCTGCAAGTGATTTATGCCATTTATAAGCACGTTCAACTGCCACTTGGCCCCCCAGGGGCAGCGATGGATCCAATTTCACGGAGGGGGTGGCTTTTGCTGTGTGCGTTGTTCCTCCTGAAGCCTCATGTGTGACGCTCTTTGCCCGGGATTGCCAATCAGCCTACAGTGGCGCCTGTGTGTTGCAAAGGAGAACTCATCCGTCCAGGCCAACACACAAGAAAGCCGGGAGGACTCCAAGCTGTCTCCTCAGGTCTACAGAAGAGCCTTCTAGGGGTCCAGATCCACGTCCTTTGTGTGTGAGAAGGGCATGGGACCCTGAGATGGCACGAACTTGGATTTCTAAGTATGGGGTCATTCTGTCTCCTTAAGTTCTACATGAATTTAAACTAAGTGAAGGACATAGCTCTGTGTATACCTAAGGGATGATGGTTTGGTAGCTTTAAATTTGATAGTGCTTTGCAGGGCGGGGGAGGGAAGGGGTGATGGGTCTGGGATTTAAGAACATAAATCAATCATCAAATGAATGGTGCATAAGAATCAAAAACAGCCATAAAGGCAGGAGGCTTGGGATATGAATTCTTTCGTTTTTTCCCTGCAGACACAGTTATATGTAGCAGAATATGTTCTCTCTTGGAATCTGCCCTAATTTAAATATCTAGTTGTTGATGAAATATCAAAGGGCAGAGTTCTAAAAATATCCCTTGGAGAGAGCTTCATAACTAATAAGCACCAGTTTTCCACACCTGGTGCTCAGTGTACCAGAAATTATTCTAAGTGCTTAGAAACATTATCTTATTTACTTACTCCTAGGACATAGCTATTAGTCCCATTGTATAGATGGGAAAACAAAGACCTCCACAGGCAAGGGGACTTCAAACAGCTAACAAGCTACAGAACTGCTCTGTCAATATTGTTCCAGCTTGCCTAATTCTAACAGCCTAGTCCGAAAATTGACTGTTGGCCACCAACAGTTCTTTCAGAATGCTATTTCTGTTCTGTGTCCTGATGATCGAGGGTCTCAGTCCCCTGGGTAGGGTCCCCCTCATTTATCTCTAGTAAAATGATTTTCTTAGTTGGCTGTGATGTCCACCCTCTCCAATACATTACATCCAGTATTCCCAGAGCATCCTCATCCATCCATCTCATCTGAACCCACACATTGGAGTGGCATATTGGAGCTTGACTAGAAACCAACAGAGAATGTGAAGAAGCAAATTGCCACAAATTTTAACACCTGGTTAACGCAAGTGGCGTCTGCTCAGGAAGGGCTCTATTGCTTTTCTGGGAAACACCTTTCCACATCAGTTGTTTTTAAGTGTTATTTCTGATTGTTTTCTCTCTCTCTCTCCTCCACCCATCCCTCCTCCTTCTTCATTCAAAGCACCATAGGTAATCAGTAGCCTCGCGTCTCTCTCTCTCCGTGTATTTAAATTTTTCAGCATGTCTGCTGTTGAAAACTATTAGGAAAGGTGAACAAGTAGGTGGTTAACATGGCCTAAGTCTCTCTCCAAGCTGGGTAGAGGCCTATGTTCCAGCTTTGGCCCGTGTTTGGCTGCAAATTGCAAGACTGGGAGGTCATGATCAGGAAAACAGAAACACGTTATGTTTTAATAACATTATGTTTTAAAAACTTTGAGCTTCCAATGTCACCTCCAGTTATAGGGAACTAAAATCAGCCTGCAAGTCCTCTCCCTTTCCACTCAGCAGAAAGAGCAGCAGACGGCTAGTGACAATTGTCTGAGGGAGAGGATGAGTTGCATGCTAGAAGCAATTCAGCAGAATCAAGCTCATCAACTTCCCAGCATGGATTTTATTTTATTCCAAATCAGATACTCATTAATAGGGACCATTCTTTGAATCATCATTTTATTTACCCTAGAGAAATGCAAGCCACATTGTCTGGTGGAGGAGGGAATGAAGTGGCTCTCTCCCTGATGCTTGCTTGTAGGTATTTCCTTCTGTAGCCTCCTGAATTGTCATGCTAATGAGAACACCCATACTAGATGATCACTAGTAACAAGTTAAAGTAGCACTGGAAAGTAAATAATTTTCTTTCATTAAAATAAATAAATAAATAAAACGAGCAAAATGATCAAACAGGTTGAGAGGCAAGAACGGAAAAACAGAGTAGGAACTGCCCCACAGGCTTTCCAAGGAGCAGCTGGTAGATCTGAACAGCTGACCTTTTGGTTTGCAGCCATAGCTCTTAACCACTGTGCCATGAGGGCTCCTACCTGCCTTAGAAGTTAAACATTAAGTCATATAAATAACGCTACTTAAGGAAAATAGCTCCCTTTAGGGTTCATGAACGGTGCCCTGGTGGTACAGTGCTTAATCTCTCAGCTGCTAACCAAAACGTCAGCAGTTTGAACCTACCAGCTACTCCTCAGAAGAAAGATGTGGCAGTCTGCTTCCTTAAAATATTACCGTCTTGGAAATTCTATGGGGCAGTTCTACTCTGTCCTATAGGGTCGCTATGAGTCGCAATCGACTCGACAACAATTGGTTTGACAATAGGTTAGGGTTTATGGGAGAGGCAAATCATGCCTTGGTCTGGAACTGTGGCTTCCTTCTTGCCATCCTACTAGGACATAAACTCTGGGGGTTCCTGTCCTCTTTCTTCACATCTGTATCTTCCCATCTCCTACCATAGTGATCAGCACGTAACCCATTAACCCACTGCCATCGAGTCAATTTTGGATTCATGGCTACCCCATGCGTTACAGAGTAGAACTGCTCCATAGGGTTTTCTTAGCTGTAACCTTTACGGAAGCAGATCTCCAGGCCTTTCTTCTGTAGCACCACTGGGCGGGTTCCAACTACCAACCTTTAGATCAGTAGTCGAGCATAAACTGTTTACACTGCTGAGGGACCTTGACCAACACATAGCAGGTGCTTGATAAATATTTATGTTGTGAATAAATAAATGTCTGCATTCTGGGAGGCGTTCCATCTTTGTTAAATGTTAGTAAATTATTTAATTCACTTATATCTGACACCAAGCTAGTTGTAGGCAGGAAAACTAAAATATCCTCCTGCTCCAACCTCATGCAGACAGCAAAGTCATGTGAGGTTGTCCCCAGCCCATTTCCTCCACTCTCACCTTGTCCTTTTCTAGTTTTTGTCTTGGCTGGGCAGAAACCTCAGTGTTGTGAGGCAGCCTTCCAGCCATTTGTATTTCAGGGAGCCTTTCACATCTTCAAAAGGCTTCGATGGGTGCTGGAATGCTAGGTCAGATACATTGTTTACTCACAGCAAGTTTAATTTCATATACAAAAGAGTCACTCAGAGAGAGGAGGTATATGGTGTTCTGTACTTTCAATGAAGTTAATAAGAAGGAAAGCAGACCAAAAGACCTCTAGCAAATCATGTTGTTGTTTTGCTGTCGAGTCAATTCCTACTCATAGAGACCCTATAGGACAGAGTAGAACTGCCCCATAGGGTTTCCAAGGCTGTAATCTTTCTGGGTGCAGATTGTCAGATCTTTCTCCCATGAAGCAACTGGTGGGTTAGAACTGCCAGCCTTTTGGTTAGCAGCCAAGTGCTTAACCGCTATTCTACCAGAGCTCCTTCATCCGTTCATAGAATACCCTAACATTTATCATCCACTCTTTCAGAAAGCTGTGATGTTTTCAGGGTTTTGGACAACACTCTTAATTCTACATTGTATTTTTACAACATTTCCCAGTTCATAAAATATTTACCCATCATTATCTCCTGTTACCCTCACATCAACTCTGTGAGGTGGATATTATTAGCATCCTTCCAGATAAGGAAACATCTAAAATTACTGCCTTTCTCAATAATAAGTGACAGCATCAGGACTCAAACCAATCTTCTAAAGCCATGCCCTCTCTCCTTCCACAGCAGCATAGCTCTCTCAGAGATGTCTTCTACCTACGGATTAACTGCTCTTCTCACGACCTCTGCAGCCTCTCTTCCTTGTCCATCCTGTCTTTGACCAAG
The DNA here is from genome assembly GCA_030035585.1 of Dugong dugon. NCBI lineage: Eukaryota > Metazoa > Chordata > Mammalia > Sirenia > Dugongidae > Dugong > Dugong dugon. The sequence continues at coordinate 102,009,205 of CM057469.1, read as the reverse complement.
ATGCTTTCTTGTTAGCTGGACTCCTTTCTGCTCTTTGGTGTGACACCTTGATCTCTTCAGAGAAAGCCCTCAGAATCTCTAAAAATAAATAAAGTCTGACAAAAAAGAAAAATCAGAAGGAGGGGAGAAATGTTTCAGAACTTGGGGATTTTGGAGAACAACCCATGTACAGATGGTGCTTAATGTTCTCCAAACACCAAATGCTGGTTTCCATGCCTGGCTTCTTGTTGCTATTTCCTGGTCACTTTGAACTGACTTATCAAATTGAATAGATTCCTTGATACATATGTTGGTATTTTAAGTCATGGTGGGAACAAGGCCTCCCGTTTGTTTCAAGTTTTGCTCTCAAGAAACATTTTTCAAAACCCTGCTTAGAAAAAGAATCTCAGTCAAAACCCACTCTAACTTTGTTTGGTCTTTGCCCATTTCAGAGAATGATGCCAACCACCGGGCTTCTTATTAAGAATGACTCCAACTGGTTCCATTCCCTACAGGGAAACTGGTTTAGATTCTAGAAGGTACCAGCATGCAGACTGCTGGTACTATAAATTCTAGAAAGTAGGATGTTGAAAACTGGAATTTGAAGCATCCAATAAATAACACCCCTCTTCCTCACACCAGTTCTGACCCAAATGAAGTAAGAATAATGAGTTAACATATTGAGGCCAAAAGAAGCAAGCAGGCTTGATACCTTTCTACATGTTCCTTTCTGTCTCCACCTAGACCTTGGAAGAGTTGGCCCAAGGCATGTTTTAGTCTGCAGAGCAGATAACTTTACCCACATCATTGCCTTGTACTGGTCCAGATGGAAAGGGAGGAAAGAAACTAAATAAATCCAGATCCAAGCAGCCAAGAACAAGAAGTAATGTCTGTTGCCCAGCAATCCTGAATACTCTCTCATCCTCTGTGTAGGAAATCACTTGATCTTTGTGAACCTCGATATCCTCAGATATAAAAGGAGGGGGTTGGAGTGAGGGATGGCTATGATCCAGCCTAGCTCTGAAATTCTATCTTGAGCCCCAGGGGTGACCCTAATGAAGCCCAGGCCAAGTTGTGCTTTCTCCCTCATGGCGTCAGTTCCCTTTGCTACAGGATATAGTCAAAGATCATACCCTGGAGACTCACCAATCATCAGCCAAATGATGGCAATATGAGAGTGACTCAGTGTACATCTGTCCCCATCACCAGAAAAATCACTTCAAGTGCACAGGTCAGCAACAGCGTCTCAGACCACATACAGCACTTTATCTTCGACATTAGTCCTGAGGAATGTACGGGCCTGTCCATCTCCTCATGATTCCAATACAGTACTCAAGAATACTATTATGAGCATTATGATGTGGTATGGTGGTGGAGAAAGGTTAAAAATCTCAGGGGTTGGGGGTCTTGGATTCTAGCCTTGGCTTAACACTAACAAGTCATGTGACCTTAACATCTCTGGGCCTCCTTCTTTGTGTGCAAGGTGATGAGCTGGTCTGGAATCCATTTTAAAACTATTTTTCCCTTTTTTTAAATATAAATTTTCACATGGAATCTCAGTATATAACTGTATATAATCTGCTCTAATTGAAGTGGGGGTTGGGGTCTCAGAGCCCACTTGCTTTCTCTCTCCCTTCTGAATATTACCATCCCCCATCCATGGCAGACCCTGAGGTCTCATGGATTACTTGTCTAAGAAAGCTTTTCTCTGGGCATTTGGGATCAGTGTTGTATTCTGACGTCATATCCATCTGATGGCCCACCCAGTTTTCCTGAAGCTATATCCCTGGTATTTCTGAGGGCCTGTTTAAAAAAAAGAAAACTAAACAGTATATCTAAAAGTGAGATGGGCCAGCTATATCAGAGTTAGCAAATAAAAACCATGGATAAAAGGCTCGAGTTCTCAGTACTGAAGTCACTCCTGAGGTTTACCTTTCAGCCAAAAATTAGGCAGGCCAATAAAACAAAATGAGACAAAATGGGCACACCAACCCAGGGGCAAGGACGAGAAGGCAGGAGGGGACAGGAAAGCTGGTAATGGGGAGCCCCGGGTCGAGAAGGAGAGATTGTTGACATGTTGTGGGGTTGGCAACCAATGTCACAAAACAATTTGTGTATTAATTGTTTAATGAGAAACTAATTTGCTCTGTAAACTTTCATCTAAAGCACAATAATTAAAAAAAAAAGTCATTAAAAAAAAAAATCTATATGAGACCAAACGGTCAACATTTACCCTAAAGCATAGATGAGAAGATGGGAGGGGGAGGGGCAGGGGAGGTGGATTAACGTAAGCAAAACAACCAGAGAAGAAATATGGAGAATGTTGACACAATGTGGAAAATGTAACGAATGTCACTGAACAACATGTATAGAAATTGTTAAACGGGAACCTAATTTGCTGTGTAAACTTTCACCAAAAACTCAATAAAATATAGAAAAAAGAATACTTGAGTTCCCATCACAAGATGAAAATTTAGCTCAAGAAGGAAGAAGGGGTAGGGTAGGACATAAAGACGAAGCACTATCATGAAATACTTTACTTAGATATGCCTCTCACTACTCTGCAATGAACAATCCAGAAACACAGCCTGAGATTTTTACCACAAAGTTGTTGAGAGGGGTCAGGTTCTCCTTCCTCCTGAGAAAAAGTGCCTCTCTCTGTCTCTCACAGGAAACATGAAGCAGCTTTGGCCTCCACAAGAGCTAGTCCATCCTCCAGTCACCCAGCCCCCTCATATATTTCCTCTGCATGTGTTAATTCTTTTGAAGGTGATGGGGGTTCTTTGCATGGAAGATATATGCAGCTCCATGGCAGAAAGTGAGATCCTAATTATCTGCAGCTGACAACATTTCAGGGCCCATTATAAAAGAAACGTCTGCACCAGGCCCTCAGAGCCCTATATTCCAGCTCCAGGGAGTTTGAGGGAGCAACAAGGAGTGATTCCAAGAGCCTGATTTATCAGGGAAGATTAGAAGAGTTACATCTATGGTCTGGTGAAACAATGACAGAGGGGGAGCAGGCTAATGGTTGACAAAGGGGCAGAAGAAAGGGAAGAGATTTATGTAGCCTGGTCTGAGGGTGAGAAATCAGAGGAATGGAATGAAATGAAGACAGGAAAGAAAGTCCCGAGTAAATATCAGGGAAATTTTCTTCACTGATTTATTAGACAGGTGAGCAAATTTTCATCACCACCCTGAGAAAGAGTGAGCCTACATGAATGTGTCATGGTCCTTTGTCTCTTTGTCACTGTGGGACCAGCAATGATGTCAAACACGACTTTCCATCTTTCTTTTGAAGGTTGTCCTTAAGAGTCAGAATCAACCCTTTTCTGAGATCTCTATGGGACTCTAGAAGGCCCTTAAAGGGCATGTGGCCCATGTCCTCAATTCTAGGCATAGCCACTTGCTAACCATCACCACAACTTATCATCCATTTTACAACTTCTAGAGGAGACAGTGCACTTCTCCACAGCACCCAACCCAGAATTTCCCTGAGGACAGAGAGAGCTGATGCTTGAGAGAAAAGTCAGGAAGACACTTTAAAATTCAATTGAGATCCTCTCTACAGAGACACATGGAAACGTTCTGTTAAATTTTACCGCTTAAAGAGTGCCTCTCACTGATTCTAACCTGAATAGGGAAGCTCTCATGTGCCACTTCAGGTCCTCTCAGACTTCCCTTGTTCCATAGTAGTGACCAGCTCTGTGTGTTCTCCGCCTGATCTGCCTCACCTCCTGCCCCATGGTTGCTTTCTCGTTACAGAGGTGTAGGATGCCTTGGGCACACACCAAGTACCCACCCATATCCAACATGCACATGGTGAGGAGTGAGTGATGCACTGTGGGAAAAATGTTTCACCCATGAGAGATTGAGGCTAGTGAGTAAACTCTTTCTCCTTTCTCCTCCAGATGGACTGTCTGGTTATGCAGCCTGTATGGTTTCCTGGGGGCAGTCCTTTGAGATAAAGAAATCAGTCAGACTTCTGTGGCAACCAACCTGCTAAGATATTCCTCATATTGGCTCCCCCTCCTTCCCTGCCTCACGCTCCTTTTCCCTCACTCTGCTCCCTGGAATTGAACTCCCTAACAGAATAATGGCATGAAAACCTTTGCCTCAAATTCTGCTTTCTCGAGGAACTTAGACTAAGATATGGCCAAATAATTGTGGAACAAGAATTATTCAATTGTTGTAATAATGTTATAAACTTTCTCTTTGATCATTTAGCTGGACACCTGGTCCAGACATTTAATTTAGGCATTGCATGGAAATACCTCCTTCCATTCTCAGCCCCCTGACAGTGCCTCCATTAAAGTCCCTTTGATGGGTCCCAACCTATATCTCAGTGTCACCTCTGGCTTATTCTGTTGGAGAGAGCTCACCAACTGGAGGACTTGAACCCAGCCAAGTTGCTGTTTCCTATCTGATCCCCCATAGAAGCTGAGACAGTAATACATAGGTAAGCCTAGTACCTAGGGAGGAGACGGTCTGCCCCTTGAGGTAAACTGAGAGGTCATTCATTGAATGAGCCTATGGTTTTCTACCCAGCTGCAACATCTCCCTAGCACTACTTCTTTTGAGCCTATTCTTTATGTTGCAGGCATTACAATTCCAGTCAAGCACTGATAAGTTCAGACTCTTAAAATGATGACTCCGTGTCTCTAAACCCAGTCTTTGGCCCTCCAAAGAGACTCTACAATTCTATGTTAACTGTAAGTGGTGAGGGCTTTTGTCGTTTTACAGTCTGTGTTTTAAGTTCAACTGTTTTTATGCATCCCCCAACCACCACCACCACCAAAAAAAAAAAAAAATTCTTAGTAACCCATTATGGGTTCATGAATTCCCAAACCGTTCAAAAATACTTTAAAGTTCTTTTGGGACATAGCCAGATACTTAATATTGTATTACATTTTATAGTTGTCACTTAATCAAGCTATTTAATATTATAGTACATTTTAAAACTGTCACTTAATCACATTTTCTTGACCCTTTTATGGGAATTAAAGATCACTGTAGATAAAAAATGGCATGCTTTAGTTTAAATAGATTCAGTATGTCCAGTTTGACAGTTACTTCTGAGACATTAAAAGAATTTTCTGTGATTAATGTGACCCACACACGTTAAATGGTGTAATGTTCCATTTCTTCAGCCATTAGCAGAAACAGCATCAGACAGAAGGAGCCCAAATGTATCCAACTGTATGGAAGGCTGGGGGTGGGGATGTCAGAGGGGGAGTCTTAAGATAATATAGAGCCAGGCAGGCGGAGATAAGAGAGAGATTGCCACTGATTTAATATTTGCTTTTTCTGGGCATCTCTTGAGCAACATTGGAGAAACACAAAGGTCAAGCCCTGGTAATGGAGTGCCAGTCCTGAAACCCAGGGTCTCAGAGGGGAGAGCACGCCACCAGGGGGGCTTGTCTTGGGCAGGCAAACCGGTGGAGTTATTCGGCGCTTATTATAAATGATTGATGAACAGGGCTTCTAAATTTAGAAAAGTTCTCTAAATGGACATTTACTCACAAGGAAAAAAAAAAAAAAATTCCTCTGAAAAGTCCATCCCTGAACAGTTTTGTTTATGGCGCTACGATAGTTCTGGGCAATTAATCCAGAATTGCGTCACTGAGAGATTTTATATTCCTAAGTGTTCGCTCACGTAGTTAAAGTAAAATTATGTCCTTTTCCAAACATGTTTCAAAGAATTGTACTGGGTTTTTAAAATCCTGGTCCCTAAATCCTACTTGTTTGTTTAATTAATCTGAAAATAACTGCTCCTGCTTTGTTTCTTAATCACAGATCCAGATCCACTGTATTTGTTAGCAGCTGCGAATGAAAGCATGTCCCAGTGTGTTTTTCTTGATTGTTTAATAAGAGTTGAATAATATCCTATTTAATCCATCAAGTATGACATTACAATAACATTGATCTTTTGTTTGACAGCAAATTTGTTTGACAACAGAATAGAATATAATGTAACCAAATCAGTGTCAGAAATGCATTTCAGAGAATCCAATTAAAAACACCCAAACACATGGCAGACACTGAGCAGCAGGGCAAAGGGACCAGATCCAGCTTTGGGGAAGAGGGTACAAAGAGAAAATTCAGCCTTGCAGAAAGCCCAGACCTTATCCCAGCATGGCACTGCGTGGCCTCCACGCCATCGGAATGTGGCCATTTGAGCTGAAGAAGGTCAACCTACTCTAAGGTCAGAAGAGACAGACCAGTGACCCCCAGATAGGGGCCTATTGTGTTACTCCTTTGTTGGTTCAATGCTGGGTTGTTTTTTTTTGGCTCAAAGATGCCAGATCCTGCCATCACTTAGCCCTTCTCCATCCCCTCCTGCTACCCTTCCAGTTAAGGCTCTTGGAGGATGCTATTGTTCACATCTCAGCATCCTTGGTCTGTTTCAGACTTGTACGAGACTCTTTCTTTATAGCAGCCTCTATATCCAGGGAGGAATAGGAACTAGCCCAGAGGATTGTGTAAGTCCTAGTCTCTGTGGACTTCATTTAGGAGGACCAGAGTCAGCCCTGGTATTTATTCACACACGTTTATTTGATGTTTTACAATTGTACCAGCACAGAGGTATAACGAAGCCTCTCTCTAGATACCAAAATCAGAAAATGTGGTAAAGAGGAGAAAAGCATGTGCAGCAACAAACAAAAATTCTCAAAGTGCTCACTTTTGAGAGTGAGTCGTGGATCTTACGCCAAAAGTTAACTGTGTTTCTACACACAAAACTATTTGAAACACATACACACACACAGCATTCATGCCTTAGAAAAAGAAATACTGAGGTCAACCACTTGTGTACAAAATAGCCAATTGCTTGAATAAATTAACTGTTTTTCTTTCTCCAGGATGATTTACTTGCAGACACCCACCAGATTCAAGGCATTGTCCCTTTCATAGGGAAGGTGCAAGGGCAGAGCCCAATACACATTGGCAGGAAGGCAGAGGTTTCTGTTTATGTCATCATGGAGGAGGAGAGCTGTGTTTGGATAACTCCTTCATAAAACAAATAGCCATTGGAAACACCTGCATACTCTTCAGGAGTTTTTATCAAGTTTTCATAGATATTACATACTTCACCTTCTGATAAAAGCAGAATAAGAAATCACAAAGGCAGGCTCAGTCCTTTACTGGTGAGCATAAGTCGAGAAAGCAACAGAATAGGTGTTATCAGATTGCCCGCGCCCACTCTAACGCTGTGCCGATGGCCCTCTGTTAACCCAGACTGCAGGGGAGAGGTAATTATTATTGCATTTTAAAAACATTTCCATCCGAAGTCTGCATTTCCCTGTCACTCACACTCTGTCTTCATCTCCTCACAGAGGCGAAATATCCAGAACGATCTCATGGATCTAAAAGTTGAGGGGTCTTTGTTTTAATTCCTCCCTAGTTTTTCTTTGCCAGTCTTCTCTGTCTTACATTATTATAATTCCTTCCCTGGTCTTCCATTTGCTGCCTCCTTCCTTATTCTTTTGTTCTCTGACTAATCTTCCCTTTTGTATGAATGAAGTCCTTTGTAGTCTCCCTTCAAATCGTCAAGTGGATTCCTTTGTGACTCCTGGGTTTTGTTCTGTTTTTTTTAACCTGATAGGGCCTTTAAAAAAAAAAAAAAAAAACATGAAAATTATTAATACTTCCATCCTTTCTGGCACGGTACCATAGGTCTTAAAACATTCTATTAGGTTTCTGATCTGAAATGGCTTTCTCTTGACCCAGAAGTATTGGCAAATTACAGACCCCAAGCCGATCTTTTATGGAGAAGGTCTGAGAGCAAGCGGTAGCCTTTCAAGTACTTAACCATCGAGTCATAATCTTTATGACAAATAGCCTCTTGCTTTGCAGTTACGGCTAGTTTACTATGCATATGGCTAAGACAGGGCTCCTAAAAGTGGTCAGGGGCGTTTTCTCAAGCCCCCTCCCAGGTGTCACATCACTCCTTTTTACTGGTCTTGTTAGAGGGACAGCTTTAGCCCCACAGATCACCGGAGCTTCCTGACCAGCTGCCAAGCTGTAAAGCAAGTGGAACTGGGGTGGTCGATCCAAAGACATCAGCTTGTCACTCTTGATGATCATTCATCTGCAACAGAAATAGCCCATGGTGCCTCTGAGATCGATGTGGAGACCACCGCTCTTCAACATTACTGCCACTAATTATTAAGATGAATGTGGTGATTAATGGGAGCGATGCTTTTTCACTTTATGCAAATGACGAGCTCATGCATATACATGGCGGAGGGGGCTCACCAACCTGGTGCCCTGAACTTGCTTCTCAGCCCCCTTATTCAGCTGTCACTGTGACCCAGGTGCAACGACTTGCAGCGATTTAAAACGAAATGCTAAAAATGAATTGTTGATCAGCAGCCTCAGGCAGCTTTTTGGAAATTCCCTTCTATGAGGGCTGTGCTTTGATTAGGCAAAGCTCAATCAAGGCAATGACTAGGTTATTAAGGATGCCGCATTAGCCCCTGGTCCTTTGAGTGAGCGTTGTCTGTGGGAAAGAGATGATGAGGAAGGAGAAAATGCAGCTTCTCTGTGATAATGTGGTAAACTGAGGCAAGCCAACCTCTCTGTCTCTTGGTTTCCTTCTCAGTGAAAACGCAAGGGTGCAAGTAAATGATAGAAACCCCCTTCTAACCTTAAAATTATAGGATTCTATGAGGCACACGGTAAGTGGGATACGAGCATGGAACCTTTGTCTTTTACTCAAAATGCATATTTTCTGTCGGAATAATCCCTAATACAGCACATCTTTCATTACTGGTTATATTTCAAACATTCAACAAAAATTTCACTGAATTTCTACTCTCTGTATAACACAAAAACCTCTCCTCTGTAGTATTTCATAGACATAATGCTAAGCACAGTGTACCCCACTTACAGTGTCTAAGCTGTAAGCTTCAGCTCCCTAATGATTGGAGTTGAATTTTCTTCTTTTTTATAAACCCAGTGCCTGACACATAGATGGTATTCAATAAATATCTATTAAATGAGTGAATGTTAGGCATTGAGGAAAATGATGGCAAAAAATTTTTTAAAAATAGACCCTGATCTCCAGTACCTCACAACCTATGTGAAGCCAAAACACACACTTTTAAAATAGTCAAGTAGACAACAAAATGTCACCATGAATGAGGCAGTTACGTGCAGCCTCTGCTGGTTCTTGAACAATGAGTGCCACGTTGTGAGATATTTCCTGTACCCGTTGCTGTCAAGTCGATTCCAACTCATAGCGACCCTATAGGACAAAGTAAAACTGTCCCATAAGGTTTCCAAGGAGTAGCTGGTGGATTCTGACTGCCAACCTTTTGGTTAGCAGCCAAATGCTTAACCACTGTGCCACCAGGGCTTCTGTGGAGATGTTTAGGAGGGTAGAACTTTACTATGCAATTTCAGAGCACAAATGGGATGTTTTTTCTAGACATCCTAGAACTGACAGGGAACTTGAGTGCCTAACATTTTTCTTCAGGTCCCGTCCCAAACTGATGGTATCCTGTCCCTTTCTAAAGACCTTAAGGTAGAGATTCTGAATTCTTGGTTGGCCCATACCAGTCCCTTCTGCCCAATAATTCCTTCTTACCATCCACTAGAAGCCTCTCCTGAAACACTGACTGAACCTAGATGGGTAATGCCACATGCTTTTCTGATGCCTGCTGTGTTACATTGCTGAAGGCCCATCAGGGACAGCTGATCAGATTGTGCCATGTTAGACACCGATTGTGCAACACAGGGTGGCTGTGATAAGGGACAGCATCACTCTCAAACACAGATTCTCTGGAGAACTGGGTCGCAACCACAGTCATGGACAAGCCATTTTATTGCCTTCTCCTCAGATCCCTTACAGATGGGAGTAGAGGTGAACCCTCAGCTACAGCTCTGAGCTCTGGCGATCTGGTGATCTAATCCTTTGTTCTCATTCCCCATCTTTTTTCTCTGAAGGAGCACCAGAACTCAAGGAGGGGGTAGTATTATGGGATGGTTAGAGCTAGGGTCCTGTAGGCCACCTGGAATCTGCACTGTGGTTCTACCCCTTACTACCAATGTGAGAAAACTTCAGTACTCTCACCTGCCAGATGCAGAGCATGACTAAATCTACCCTATAGAGTTATTTTGTGGAATAAAGGGGATCAAGTGGGCAAAGTACCTGGCACAAGGTATAAATAGAAAGCATACAAATATACCGTTTTCTTCTGTGTGCACTGGCTGGCCTAAGGAATAGGAGGGCCTGCTTAAATCATCATCCTTATGAAATCATCATCCTGAACCAATATCTTCTGGTTCAGCTCCTGTGTTCCAGCAGGTGAGACACTCTCCTTAGTGTGGTACTAATGCTACAATGACTCTGTCAGTCGTTTCTACTCAGGTGCTAAATGCTTCACCTTATCAACATTTTGTCCCGATTTTCTGGTTGCTGGATAGACAACCTAATTTAGGAGAACATCAATATAAACTCTACTGGAACACGCTGTACAAAGGTTTGCATTTTAATGGCACCATCTCATCCACTACTACTTCCCAAAGCCCAGACCTGCTCACCTCACCACAGCCTCGAGCCAAAGGCAAGTCAGCAAACTCATGGAGATGGTTAAGAGGACTTATTAAAATGTGGAAACCCACTATTGATTGAATACATAAAAGATGTAGGGTTGGAAAACACTGAAGGGGGAATGGGAAATTATTCACCATTAGAATTGCTGTGATGGACGAAGTGAGAAGCAGGCTCAGATTCCCAATTGTCTTTGGTCCCCCCCAGACATCTGGTCTCTCACCGAACACCAAGGATCTGGTATTACTCCACATACTGTACAAGGAAAGGCGGATCCCGGGCTTCTATTGTCTATACACATTAAAATGCATTTTCCATTATTTAACGGTAGCTTTTAAAGAAGCGTTTGTGGGTATGATGGATGCCTCTCCAAGGACCTCCTTCTGTATTCTTCCTGTAGGCAAACTCCTGCTGGTTACATCTGCATTTGTCGTGAGAAACCCTGCTTTCACCAGCCTCTCCAGCTCATTTCAATTCCTGCTACAGTCAATGCTTCTCAAAAGACCTAGTCTCCCGGGCCCCTGCTAGAGAATTCTGTTAAGTCCTCCATCCTTTGCTGGCTTCTCTTCTGGTAGCCTTACTTAACCATATTGCTAAACCTGACTGCTCCAAGTGATGTCTGACAAGCACTTTCTCTCCGGGGGTCTCCAGGGCAAGGCAGGGAAAAATAATCAAGTTCTTTTTTCCTTCTCCACAAAAATCCAGAGTGTGCCCTCTAACTTGAAACATATCTCTTTGGAGGGCCCATCAGAATCATGGTAAGTTGCAGCTTCTGAGGAGACTACAAAGGCCTCTATCTAGTCAATCAGCTCAACCCACAGGTGAGGGCAGAGAGGCCTAGAGTGGGGTGCTTTCAGGGTCCCACACTGATTCTGGTCCCCAGAGAAGTAGGGAGGAGCACCAGACCCTCCAGCCCTTCTTTTTTCCCTTCTCTCCACAGCCAGGACCTGGGGCAGGGCAGAGGGTTGTCCAAGTCCACTTCTTCTTTTCTCTCCTTCTTTGCTTCTTTCTTTTCTTATTTTTTTGGGAGAGTTTGGGGTGGGCCTCGGGAGATATTAAGTAAAGGAAGAAATAAGTGTACAAAAATTTGATATATTTTATACATTTGTATTTAAAAAATTAAATTGTGCTCTTTACAAGATAATTAGGAATTTTTTTCAAAAAATCCATGCATAGCACACTTTGGACAAGGTAGTATAGTAACTCCTCTTGCAGACCTTCCCCTGTATCTCTGTGGCTTGTCCATGGCCTCAATTGGTCATATTATACCAATGAGTATTTGAGGCCCTATGGGGATGTAGGAACCCTAGTGGTGTAGCGGTTAAGAGTTTGGCTGCTAACCAAAAGGTCGACAGTTTGGATCCACCAGCTGCTCCCTGGAAATCCTATGGGGCAGTTCTACTCTCTTCTATAAGATCGCTATGAGTCTGAATCAACTCGATGGCAATGGGTTTGGTTTGGTTATAGGGATGTGAGGTCAGCTGATGACCCTCCTGCCATGCTTCGCTGCCTCCCTTCTAGCCCCTGAGCCGCAGTTTTGAACAGAGGGGAAAGTTGCGATAAGAGGTGAAGACAAAGGGTGTAGAAACAAGAGAAGAGAGTGAAGTAGAAGGAAGAAAAGGAAAAAGAAACTCCTAGTTGCCTTGCTGGTGTTCTCATTCATTTTCTAATCATTCCCTCATAAAGCACTAGCAGGGAATCCCATGGGGAACAAGGAATGAGGAGGGCAGAGGAACTCTGGAAATACATACTGTCCAAAATGTGAGGAGTGCCTGTGTGGTGCAAATGGCTAACGGTACTTGGCTGCTAACCAAAAGGTTGGTGGTTCAAGTTCACCCAGAGGCACCTCAGAAGAAAGGCCTGGCAATTTACTTCCTAAAAATCAGCCATTGAAAACTATATGGAGCATGGGTCTACTCTGACACTTATGGGGTTGCCATGAGTTGGAATCAATGGCAGCTTTTTTTTTTTTTTTTTAATGGTCCAGAATGTGAGAAATAGAATTCCAGCCGTAAAAACAAGGTAGTGTTTGGTCCCTCTGGCCTCAAACACAGCCCATAGCTGGCGAGTTTGGAGCTAAGACTGCTTGGTCACAAAGAGTGAGATTCCCAGCTCTTTATTTACACTCAAAGACAACACTTCACTGCGCACACAATTCTCTGTGAATAGGTAATAATACAGGGCTCATTATATTGTTATAGATAATTGTTTGATCAAAAGTGAAATGAACTGGTAAATGCATTAAGTGGTTCAGCATATTTTCTTTTTTAATGAAAGTTATTTTCAAAGGAAATGGGGCCCTAGCTACACCACAAGAAATCACAGAAGGACTCAGAGCATGAGCGGTCTTCTCTGTTTAGACGGCAGCAGCCTTTCTTATGCGTCAGTCCACATTTAGAGAGGCTGAGCGATAGCTGGTCGATGAGCAGGACAGTCAAAAGACGGGAGTGGGGAGGGAGTCCTGGGAGGTGGCCTCTTCTCTAGGGAGTATTGCGGGCTGCACAAGAACAGTGGCTGAGTGATGGGGGAAACTCTAGGTCAAGAGAAAGGATTTTATGGTCTGCTGGCAAGATGTGGCACAAAGTACCCTCTAATAAGCAGGAACTAATGACTGATGACTACGCACCAGTCATTGAACAGGGGCTGCAATCAAGACCTCCTGAGGGGAGGATGAGAAATGCATTAAGAATTCAAAATTGCTGCGGTGTTTGAAACCTTGTGGGGAAAAGCAACAATAACAAAAAACAACGTGGGAAAAACCTAGGAGGTATATTGCATCTGGAAGGAGGTTCTTTTCTTGTGCAGAACTTTCTCATGATACCCTGGCAGCGTATCTGGATCTGAGTCTCTGAGCTCAGGCATAGGACTCTGAAGCTTCAAACAGGGAATTTTCCTTTCAATTGAGTTTGTGACCATCTTACTGGGGTTACTTGGAAAATAAAAAGCATTTTCCACGGAAGCTAGAAAAGAGATGCCCTGACCCCTAAGAATAACAGTTGATATCTAATGTCCCTTCCGACTCAAAATTCGATGGTTCTTTGAAATTCTAGTGCTTGTTCTGATAAACAGATGCTGGGACAGGAGGAGTTTGTTAACAGCATAAATATTAATATGGCATTAGTCTCTTGAATACCAATAGCATAAACAGTACAACCTAAGAATTAGGCAAAGCACATTTTGCAAGTCTACACAGATGTGCAGGAGTATGTAAACTACTTTCTCTATTTCTGGAAGCTAAAGAAATCTCATTTGTAAAACAGTTTTTCTTTCCTGCCCTTTTCTTAGCATACCTCCTCCCAAACTTCAGCTGCTGTTTGTCTTACTGCCAATGCAGTATTTCTGTTAATTGTTTCTTTTCTGCTGCAAAATGCTAAATTGATCCTCCCTCCTTTGCTCATGACACAGTTTCCACATGACAATGAAATGAAAGAGTTACTTTCTTTTTTGTAATTGAAGATCTTGTTAAATCACGAGAAGCACATTTCTATTTCTCCTTGGTATTGTTGTTTGAAGGTCCCTGGGTGGCACAAACGGTTCGGTGCTCGGCTACTGACTGAATGGTTGGTAGTTTAAACCCACACAGAGGCACCTCAGAAGAAAGGTCTGGTGATCTGCTTCCAAAAGTACACAGCCATGAAAATCCTGTGGAGCACAGTTAAACACCAGAGGTCGCCATGAGTTGGAATTCACTTAAAGACAACTGGTTATGGTTGCTAAATAGTTCCCCGTGTTGGCCAAAAATTCGGAAAAACTGTAGTTAGAATCCTATAAAGTGTTTTGGGGAAGATCTCTAGTGGGTCCCTAAGAAATACAGTGAGACTTTATATCTAGGTAAGATATGCACAGCACAACAGTTAACCTTTTATGTTTCTGCTTCCAACTGAAACGTTGAATGGATTTATGGACACCCTAAGTATTGCGTTTGATTATCTAAGGCTGTGAATTATTAAGAACACCTGCTTCTTTCATCTTTTCTTGGCTCTTCTTTTCCTGCCCACTGTACTTCAGGTTCAACAAACAGTTTTCAGCACCTCCTGTATGCTATAGGTACTTGCTAGGAACTGCCTCACTGGTCCTCTCCAAAAGTCTTCAGACTCCAGAAGTAAGGCTCTTTCCATCATATCACAGCAACTCCCTTCCCAGGTAGTTAGGAAAAAGGAAGAAAGAAGGTGAGCCTCATATCAATTTATGTAGCAGGTCTGGTAAAAGACTTCAAGAAGGAGAAAGTTAACCCAAAACTTATGTCCATAATTTAAGAACATATATGAAAAACTCAGGACTAAATAATTTCTAAGGTTCCTGAAAACTCAGACCAACCATGATCCCACAAGATCAAGGCTCATATTTGGCCAATACATGTTGCTGTTGTTGTTAGTTACCATTGAGATGCCTCCAATGCACGGTGACTTTATGTATAATAGAATGAAATTTTTCCCAGTCCTCTTCCATCTTCGTGATTATTGCTGTGTTTGAGTCCATTGTTGCTGCTATTGTATCAATCCATTTCATTAAGAGTTTCCCTCATTTTCACTGACCCAACACTTTACTAACCATGACGTTCTCTTCTAGCGATTGGTCTTTCCTGATGACACATCCAAAGTAAGCAAGCCGAAGTGTTGCCATCCTCACTTCTAAAGAGCATTCTGGTTGTATTTCTTCTACGAGTGATTTGTTCATTCTTCTGGCAATCCATAGTATGTTCAAAAATCTTCACCAACACCACAATGTGAATGCATGACCAATGCATATTGGTTGTTAAATATTGAAATACTTCCGTATGGATTGTTGAACAGCTGCTGTCATGAACCCACTGATGCTGCCCACCAACCTGACCTGGCACACAAGAGGCTCCCGGCTTCTGCACGTTGGCCTGCAACCATGCCATGATGGTTGCTAAATATTTTTAATATCACCCCTGTGTAAGATGGAGCCCCGATGGGGCAGTGGTTAAGCGTTTGGCTGCTAATCAAAGTGTCGGCAGTTTGAATTCACCAGCCACTCCTTGGAAACCCTATGGGGGCAGTTCTACTCTTTCCCATAGAGTCACTTTGGTTCGGAATTGGCTCAGCGGTAATTGGTTTGTTTTTTGTTTTGTTTTGTTTTTTGGTTTGCTTTACTGTGTAAGATGTGAGTCACGTATCTATCCTGACTCAAAATTCTAGGATGCTTAAATAGCCTTCTGATTGTCAACATCATTGGTGTCAGGTTACACATTCAAAAATGTTTTGTACTTCCAGTGAAAGGATAATCATTTATTCATTCATAATCATAAATCAAACTTGTTAGTTTCAAACAGATGTCTATAAATGAGTGAGTCACTTGCCTGCAGCCTGAAAGACTTCCTTTCCAGTGTTTCGGGCAGTGGGAGAAATTTGGAAGATCCCCTTGTAGCCATAGTTGCAGAGTTCTAAAAAACTGTTTAATGGCATCAAGTTATGAATTAAAGAAATAGATCATTCCACTGTGTTCCCTTCCTAAGGTTTCCCTGGAGGTACCAAGACAGAGATTAAATCATAGTTTTTGTTTGATGATCCAAGGGGTTGTGGTTGTTGGTTGTGCAATGAGATACGTTTATTACACTTAAAACACATTTATATGCTGCACACAACAGTTGCACATTCACATACGCACACACAAGGGTTGGGCATTTGCACCTTAGAATACACAGGATGGCACTTCCATGATGAACTTGCTACAGTAGGCTAGTTATTTTGACCCTGAAAATGGCCCTGTTTTCCAGCCTTAAAGAGATAATAGGGAGGTATCTCAGCAGAAGATAAAGCACAGGGATGTTAATTACCAGATCAGTCAACAAACCATTTACTTTTTGAGTGGCTATGTGTGTCTGGCACTTTTCCAGGACAAGCAGCTTACATTCAGGAGGAGAAAAAACATAAACAAATCAATAAATGAAACAACTTTAGGTTCAGGTAAGTTCTGTGACGAAGACTCATTAAGCTAATGTGAGAGAAAGTAACTGAGGGTGATCAGGGAAGAGCTGAGGATGATGCATTGGAGCTGAGATCTGAACAGTGATAAAGTGCAACTACCTGAAGAATTGGGGAAGGAGACCTTTAAGGAAAACATAACAGGTAAACAGACTCTGAGATGGCTATGAGTTTTATATGTGTGAATGATAGAAAAGAGTCAATGTGGCTGGAGCAGAGTGAATCAAAAGAACCAAACCCGGAGGCAGGAACAAGATGGAGGAGTAGTCAGATGCTTCCTGTGGTCCCTCTTATAACAAAGACCCAAAAACACAAGTGAATCGATTATATATGACAATTGAGGAGCTCTGAACATCAAAGGCAAAGTTAAGGACTTGGACTGAGCAGTAGGGGAAGGGAGAGACAGTTCAGAAGCAGTGAGGAGTTGCCAGACCTGACCTGGTGGGAACCCTGTGGGCACACTGTAGGCACCCTGTAGGCTGGTGCACGGGCAGTGAGGCAAGCAGTGGCCTCACGTTTTCCATGTTGGGAGATGCCGAGCAGCAGAGAGTCTACTCAAGCCTCCAGAACCAGTGAAAAGCGGCACTCTATTGGCAAAAGATAAGTACACGCATCTAACCTACTGCACTGATCAAAAAACATAGAGGAATGAGCACTTCCAGTACAGCATCCATTTGTTGAAACATCTCAGTTGGTATTTCATCAGTTCCTGGAATCTTGTTTTTTGCCAATGCCTTCAGTGCAGCTTAGACTTCTTCCTTCAGTACCATCATTTCTTGATCTTATGCTACCTCCTGAAATGGTTGAACATCGACCAATTCTTTTTGGTACAGTGACTCTGTGTATTCCTTCCATCTTCTTTTGATGCTTCCTGCGTCATTTTCCCCATAGAATTCTTCACCATTGCAACTCGAAGCCTGAATTTTTCCTTCAGTTCTTTCAGCTTGAGAAATGCCGAGCATGTTCTTCCTTTTTGGTTTTCTATCTCCAGCTTTTTGCACACGTCATTATAATACTTTACTTTGTCTTCTCAAGCCACCCTTTGAAATATTCTGCTCAGCTCTTTTACTTCATCATTTCTTCCCTTTGCTTTAACTTCTCAACTTTCAAGAGCAAGTTTCAGAGTCTCTTCTGACATCCATTTTGGTCTTTTCTTTCTTTCCTGTCTTTTTAATGACTTTTTGCTTTCTTCTTGTATGATGTCCTTGATGTCTTTCCACAGCTCATCTGGTCTTCAGTCATTAGTGTTCAACGTGTCAAATCTGTTTTTGAGATGGTCTCTAAATTCAGGTGGAATATCCTCACAGACATACTTTGGCTCTCTTGGACTTGTTCTAATTTTCTTTAGTTTCAACTTGAACTTGTATTTGAGCAATTGATGGTCTGTTCCACAGCTGGCCCCTGGCCTTGTTCTGACTGATGATATGATGATATAATAATAATAGCAGCTACTATTATTGAGAGGATCCCCTGGATGGTGCCAACAGGTAACACACTCAGATGTTAACTGAGAGATTAGAGGTTCAAACCTATCCAGAGGTGCCTCAGAAGAAAATCCTGGAGACTGACTTCCAAAAGATCAGTCATTGAAAACTCCGCTGAGTACAGTTCTACTTTGACACACATGAGATCACCATGCGTCTGAATCAACTCTACGGCAACTGGTTTTGGTTTTAATATTATGGTGGGTGTGACTTCTATGTGCTTCACATGTGACTTTTACTGCAGAACTGGGATGCTCTGGTTATAGAGTTCTAACTTCCTAATTTCTTTCACGTTTATAAGGCAATGCTTGTAAAAATCCAAAAAAAAAACAAAACCCATTGCCGTCGAGTTCATTCTGACTCACAAGGACCTTATAGGACACAGCAGAACTGCCCCATAAGGTTTCCAAGGAGGGGCTGGTAGATTCGAACTGATGACATTTTGATTAGCAGCAGTCAAGCTCTTAGCCACTGCGCCACTACTTGCCGAGTGTGTGCTGAGTAATTTGTATTTATTATATCATCGGATATTCTTAATAGCGCTATGAAATAAATACTATTGTTATCAGCATTTTTGCAAATGAGGTATCTGGGTTTAGAGAAGTAACTTGCCCAACACGATACAGTCAGAAAGCAGAAGATCTGAGAAAACAGTCTTACATTGAAATCTGTGTTCTTAAAGTTGATAAATCATTCCCTAACAGAAGTTAAAATTCAAATGCTTCCAGAGGTCAGGCAAGTCATGAAACACCAGGGGATATTGAGGACATTGGTGAACTATCGACTCATCTATTTCAAGACAGAAAATTTCACATTTTTTGATAACACCAAATTGGCCAAACAAAATACATTCCAGGGCCAAATTCAGCTAGCAAGACCCAGACTCAAAGACTAGGTATCATGTATTATATTTAATTAATTTCTAAACCACAAAAAATCTTTACCAGTATTGTGCAGCTTGGTTTTCATCCGAAGTGTATACTTAAAATATTGATTTCTCATGATGAATGAATGAGACAGTGAGGATAGAAAATGCCTAAGATTTGATTCTTTCTTTAGTCACTCAACAAATATTTACTGAGAGACTTCTATATGCTAGGCTCTGGGGTCAAAATGGTGACCATAACAAATGTGGTTCTTGCCTTCTCAGAGCTTAGTTCTAGTTAGCGGCTTTACATTAATACCCTTTATGGGAAAGATAATGCTTCTCATACGTATTTTACTATTTTTCGAGACTCAGGTGTTCCAAGGAAACGAGTTTGGAAAGCACTTTGTCTAAACTAGGAGATGCAAGACAAAAGCCCATTAGTTAAGCAGACACCCTTTGTTTGGCCAGCATAATGATTTATAGTATTTTGGAAATGACTTGCTTCAAACATTTATGTTACCCCAAACTTCTACTACTACTGAATGCATTTGCATTTATAGTTCCTTTTAACAACACGGAATCCCTGTTGCTCTGTAATCTTCATGGCATCTCAGGAGGAGCTGAGAAGGAACAAGAGTTGGTGATTTAAATATTCCAGGCATAGATAAAACTCAGGCAATGACTGGGAAGCAAGGAAACACTTGCCAAGAGAGGGAAACAGCAAAGACTCTGAGACATCTGCGTGGAAGAGTAAGAAGCAGCAAATGTCATGGGAGGCAACTCGGGAGAAAAATCCACAGGTAAGATGCTGAGATTCCTGAGCCAGGCTGCTCTGTGGTGCAATCGAAATGTGACCCCTCAAGGGTAGGATTGCCCGATAAAATATAGGATTTCCAGTTAAATTTGAATTTCAGATAAGCAAATGAATAATTTTTATAAATGTCCCAAATAAAGTCCCTGGGTGACTCAAATGGTTTGCACTCAGCTACTACCCAAAAGGGTGGTGGTTTGAACTCACCCAGTAGCATTGCAAAAAAAAAAGACGTCTGGCGATCTGCTTCCATGAAGATTATAGCCGAGAAAATCCTATGGAGCACAATTTTACTCTGTAACACATGGGGTCGCCATGAATCGAAATTAACTCAATGGCAATGGGCATGGTTTGGTTTACTTCCAAAATATTGTATAGGATATACTTACATTAAAAATTGTTTCTTGTTTATCCGAAATTCAAATTAAACTGGGCTTTATGGATTTTTCCCCTAAGTCTGGCAACCCTACTCAAGGGACAACTAGCCACTGCCTGGTGGGAACTTTTTCCAGTGGGGAGGAAAGAAGCTAGCAGTAGTGTCCCACCTTTAGACACTCCATTCAGTGGTCTGACTGGGATGAGTAAAGGCTGCAGGGCACTACAATCATCAGAAATGTAAAGAGTTGAAGTCAAACTATTTGAGAACAGAATCAATGGCTTTGGCCTTGGGAGGGGACCTACAAACCACCTAGCTCCACTTTCTGCAGATATCTTACAGAAATGGTCAAGGAGTTGTAACCAGATTGAAAAAAAAAATCACTTTTCCAGGGGTTAGACATAGCCCCCTTGACGTGTCTCTTGCTTCTGGAAAAAAAGGAAGTATCCAGAGGCTGGCCCTACAGAACAGACATCCAAATCTTGGCCGAAAGTCCAAAGAAGGAACAAAAACCTTTAGGTAGCTGTTTTCAACATCACCAGATCTGTGTAGTGTGCTTTTCTCTGGGACCTGGGAAAAAGAGAAAGGTTTTCATTCATTATTAAATTTTACCTAAAAGTATATTTAACTCTCCAAAAGTAATACGTCTGTAAAAACACAATCGTGGTCATTTCCCAGGTCAAGATTTTCTCCCCATTGGAATGATGAGCACTGTTGCACTTTGAACCGGGTTTGGGAGTCTTTGAAGAGAATTCACCTTGTGATGATCCACCATCTTCAAGGACTTTCATGAGCAAAAGGGACTGTACAAAGGTTTCTTCCCTGGACATAGTGATATTTGAGTTGCAACAGTTTTAAAAAACCAAACTTTCACCTTAGGAAATTCCAACAGGAAAGAGTGAAGGTTGTGGAGAGTTTCCAGGGCCAAGTTTTCCATTTTTTATCCAGACAGAGGAAACCTATGGGACAGAGGGCTGCGTACCTTTGATTTCCTTTCTTTACTGATTGCTTCTTTGCCCTCAGATGACTCATTTTTGCTTTTACACAGATGTGCTTGGAATGCATAGGTGTGTGCATGTAAGAGTGTGTGTGTGTGTGCGCGCGTGCGTGCGCGTGCACATGTGGATGTGTGAGGAGTCCATTTGGTTTTGCCATCTAGTGCAATATGGCGACTTTTTCTTTTGTCTTTCAGTTATTTTTCCTTTCAGAGAAAAGCAAACAAATATTTTCATACTTGGATCTTATCCCCAAAATTTTACCAAATAAAATGGTCAAATTCTACTTCATCTGACTTAATCAGTTCCTGAAATCCTCTTGGAATCTTCTTTGGGTTCTATGTAGTTCTCTGGGCTCTCTGTCTTCGCTGAAAGGAAAGGTGTGGAAGCCTACATTTATGCTCAGCCTTGGTCAGAAAGCTCAACGAGCCGAACACCCCACTCCTTCTTTCCCTTTTGCCACACTTCCCTCAGGAAGGATGAATTCACCTACAAACACGCCTTCTCTCCCCTAGCCTGGAGTTTGGGTTTCAGTATCAGGGACGGGACACGGAGTTTATTTGAAAATTCAACCAAGAGGCAAATCTGCTGCTCTCACTGTCTGTGTGAAATTTTTGCACAGCTGCAGGCGTCAAGGAACCTAGTATGAAGAAGGGGAGCAGCAGGCTGGATCCGAAGCTCTCCAGAAACTTCAGAGACGTGAATCAGAATTCAAGCCCCAGTGCTTAGTCGAGGAACCTCCAGGAGGACCAGGCTGGGGGATGAATAAGAGTCTTTGACCAGGCCTCGGAGGATGACGTCGCCGTCAGACAGATGGCATTAAATCGTTATGCTCAGCTTCAAGGGGGCACTGAATCACATGCACCCCGGGTGTGTTAAAAATCCAGCGGTTAGGTTAGCCCAAATGCACACATTCTGCTTACCTATGCATGGGTATCAAAGTTAGTGCAGGCCCCTTGACACCATAAGCCATTAACAAAAACTGAAAGCAGCTGGTTGGATTTCTAAACTTTCTACACAGAGAAACGCATCTGGTCCCGGTTTGCAGCAAAAAAAAAAAAAAAAAAAAAAAATGTTTTGTTCTTTTTCACAGCCCAGCTTCAGAAAGCATCGGGGGCTGTTTGGGTCCCCCAATAAAGGGCCATCTTGCTGGTCTGAGGGCTTAATTCATGTTAAAGAATTTGCAGCCCTTCCCCACTGTTAACGCCATTCCATCTCCACCTCAGGGGGCTGCAGCAGAGCAGCGAGTCTGCACCCCCACCAGTTCAGAATAAAGAGGCTGAGAAATTAGCAAAGCAACTCTAGTCCCTCAGAGAAGTCTCTGGACAGATCATGTGCATGAAGGAAAAAAAAATCATTTGAAATGGGTTGTCTCAGAACCAATTTTTTAGGATTGTGCAAAGTCGAAGTATCAATTCTAACCTCAGTTAAAGGCAGCGCTCAGCCATAATTTATCCCTTTGATTCCACTGACCGTCAGCAGTTGCGACCACTTTCTGCCGGGCTGCGGAGAACAGTTAAATGATGATGTCTGTACCCTCCCTTGACTTCCAGTCCCGCCTGTTTCAGCAGTGTCACCCAGGCACTTCCTGTCTCCCCAGCTCCACCGTCTGGCACTTATTTCAGACAAGTCAATATGTTTAAATTACATCCGAACTCAAGGTAATTAATCATAAAGCTTTATGCTTTGCAATGTGTTTTTTTTTTTTTTTTTTTTAAACTTCTGCTTGGCTTTCCACTGAATCACAATTAAAAAGAAAAAGCTATCGGAGATGCATTGTGAATGTCACTTAAACGCTCAGGCTAGGAATCCTTTCTGGACAGGGCTGCACAAGGAGCACACTGAAAACCTCTGATCCTTTAGGGACCCAAATGAGAGGGTCAAGATGGCATTTTGGGAACTGTTAAGCAGATCAAAGCAAAAACCCATATAAGCTGGCTAGACCCCACTGTACAGAAACAATCTATTTGAAAACATAAAAGTCAGGTGATGAGTTGTCTCTTCAATGCATTTTGCAAACATAGCAAAGGCTTTGAAGCTCACCACATAATTATGCCACGGGACTGTATTGGATTCATGCTACTGAAGATTGATAGGTGCTTCCTTCAAACGAAACGTGGTCTCCTCCAGTTTTAAGGGCAGCCTTGTATCACATGACCTTAGTATTCAGTTTCATCATTCCGATCTAGCCCGAGACTGTATCCACAGGACATAATGGTACCCGACTCTCCGGAGGTAGATTGGTGTTCAGGCTCCCGACCCTCAGTAAAAAAATTCTCATTAGAAAGTGCGTAAGGATTACTATCCAATATGCTTCAGAAATGATGGGGAATTCAACCTGGAATTCAGAAAAACGGAGCTGGAGGCTCATTTAAAGATATCACCTTCCAAAAATGACGATCAATTTACACACATTTCAGACTTTATAAAAATTATATATACCTTTGTATCAGTCAGGATTCAGTATAGGAAACAGTATACTCTGCGTATTTTAAACGGGAAAAGAGACTTCATACAGGGAATGAGGAGCTTTCAAATGGCTGGAAGGGCTGAAAAAGCAGATTCTAGGCAGGGCCTTCTGGAATGACTCTCAGAACCATGTAATACTGATACACAAGGGGAGTGATGAAAAAGCACAACAGTAGCTATTGTAGGCAGTAGCCCAAGTGTTTAGAAAGCATCTGGAAGTAGGATCAGTAGGTAATGTAGACCCTGATATACCAAAAACAAACATTCCCCGAGCCCCTTTTTTTCTACGATTCTTTCTCTTGTACAGTTGGTGTTCTATGACACATACATAAGTAAAAGTAAAGCCATTTTTTCCAAGGTCAAAGACAGACGTTGTAGATAAGCTAATAGTATGTATTTATCTGGGTAGGTACCAAAGGAAGGAAGTTTAAAATTGGTTGCTTACATCAGCGTAATGAGAATTACTGAGCTAGCATTGGTTAGTCTCAGAAACATATTAATTGCATTGTCAATTGATTTCTGAGAAATGAGGTAGCCATTGAAAATATTCAAGGGCAAGTATGGGCAAACTACTGCCCAAATCTGGTCCGCTGCCTGTTTTTGTAAATAAAGTTTTATTGGAACACAGCAATATCTATTTGTTAACCTATTGCTTATGGCTACTTTCATACTCCAAAGGCAGAAGAGAGCAGTTGGAACAGAAATGGAATGGCCTGCAAAACTTAAAATACTTAATAATTGGCCCATTTAGAGAAAAGATTGTTTGTTTGCTAAGTGTCATTGAGTCACATCTGACTCATAGCAACTCTATGCACAACAGAACAAAACACTGACCAGTCCTGTGCCATCCTCACAATCGTTGCTATGTTTGAGCCCATTGTTGCAGCCACTGTGTCAATCCATTTTATCGAGGGTCTTCTTCTTTTTCACTGACCCTCTACCTTACCAAGCATAATGTCTTTTTCCAGGGAAGGGTCCCGCCTGATGACATGTTCAAAGTACTTGAGATATAGATAAAGGTTTAGTTGAGTCCCATTTTAACGTATCAGGGACCACATATAAGATTTACTGATTCCACTTCTCAAAATTAATGCAGATTATCACAAACTAGTTGCTACCATACCAAACAATGGAAAATCATGTTTTCCACACACACAGTATAAGGCTATTTGATATTTTCCTGTGTGACAATATAGACCTGTTTTTCCTTCGTCTCTTGGCCTGCACAGGACTTCCTGCTCTTAAAAATTCTGGCTAAGAAAGAAACGAAAGCAGTTTTTCAAACAGTTCTAGATCCAAAGAAGTCAAGAAAGTTTCTAGATCAGAGCTGTCCGATAGGGTTTTCTGCAGTGATGGAAATATTCTATATCTGTGATGCTCAATACATTTGAAGTAGACTTTAACTGTATTTAGTTTTAGTTAATCTAAATTTAAATAGGTACATGTGTCTAGTGGCTACAGTATTGGACAGTGCAGTCCTAAATCATAACCTTAAGTTCTATGTTCTCTGGGTTGTTCTAAAAAAAAAAAAAACAAACAGAAACCAAATCTGTTGCCAATGAGTCAATTCCGACTCATAGCAACCCTATAGGACAGAGTAGAACCGTCCCCTAGAGTTTCTAAGGAGCTCCTGGCGGATTCGAACGGCCCATCTTTTGGTTAGCAGCCGTAGCTTGCCATAACTCTTAACCACTGTGCCACCAGGGCTCCCTGGGTTGTTACATCAGTCACTGAAACTTGGTTTAAAGATAAAAGATTTCAGTGTAACTGATACAGATATAGACAGACTCACAAATCAATAAGATTTCAAAAATACTTCATAAAAAAGTAGCAGGATAAATTTTTCTAAGTAAATGATCAACATAAGGAAGATACCCTCTTACGAGCAGTGGGTAAAGTCTAAGTTATGAAGGCAGTGAAACGTGGTAGAGTCAAAGGGTGTTATTAGGCCTCAGATACTGAAAATGTTTTCCACTTTTTGGGAAATCTAGTTCCTAAGGCTGTGTGTCTCGCTTTTGCATGAACTGGAGTTCAAGCCTTTAACGTAGCTCACACAGAAATCTTGTAGATCATCTTTTAAATCATTGATCAGTTCTAAATATTCAGATTTACCGCCCACATTTTCTTTTCTGGATCACATCATATTTATTAGTTAGGTCTTTTATTTTTCCTGTTCATTTAAATGCTGTTCTTTCTCCTTTGGACAGTCAATAATTTTGAAAAAGTTACTTCCTGTCTGTTTTTCACCACTGACTGTCACCCCAGTAGAAAGCATCTAGTATTTCTGGGTTTGAACAGACAATTCATTTTCTTTTTCTCTGTTGATATGGATGTGAAAGGAACATATTGGAAACTCCCACCACACCTACTCATGACCAAGTCAAAGGAACACAAGGAAGGACCACTCAGCTGCCAGAGTTCCCTGCCCCAGACTCACACGTCTGTCGGATTAGCAGAATACAAACCACATTTCTACAGCTGGACATCTGGGCTCTGCGGCTGCCACAAGGAACCCAGGTGGCTGGGAATGTCAGCTTAAATCTGAGACTGAATCAAGGAAAGGAAAAAGGACAGGATTCTGAGCCAACCCATGCGACCACCTCCATGCCAGTACCTTTGTCAAATCTCAAAGGACCTAATATACGCCAGAGCCATAAGTATGCCACAAAATGCCAAACTGTCATGGTTGGGGAAGTAAACAATGAAAAAGTGGTCCCTGTGGATTTGAATAAGTTCCGTGGCCACCTCCAAGTTTAAGGTCATTCGTTCATTTTAAAACTTAAAATATAAGAAAATGAATTAGTGTCTGTTTGATTATGTCTGACATCATTTCTTCTTCCATGTAGGGACACTGGCAAGGTGGGCTAGACTGTACATGACGGCACTAAATGATTCAGTTCCTCAAACTTCAGTTGACAATTTTTACAGCAGTCTCCTTCCAAGATGATCAGGGCTTCTCAAGGGAACACCCATGCATTGAAGTCTCAAAACAATAGTAAAATTCAGAATGTTCTAGGAAGGAATAATAGAAGAGTCTTCCTGCAACACCACTGTCCTACGTGTTATAACAAGGGAGGTCCCTTTCTCCACCCCCTCAGTTAGAAATCTAGAGGGCATTGGCCATGCCTGTCACTGCTAATCTTATTCAGAGAGTAAGTCAAGATTCTGAGGCCCTCAAAGAGATAGTTTCACTCAACCAAACCTCTGCTGGTGAGTCAATTATAACTCATAGCAACCCGATAGGGCAGAGTAGAACTGACCCCACAAGGTTTCCAAGGAACTGCTGGTTGAAAATCTTGTCTTAGGTGTAATGATGACTGTGGAAAGTCAAAACCTCCAGTCCATTCAGGTTCCAATAATGAATAAAATCTATACGTGATTGATGCAGTTTCTGACTCTGGCTATTTCTACATTCACCACGGCAGTACTAGTTTCCAGAACTATCATGGATGGAATTTTGGTCTAAACTGATCAGTCATGGTCCCCAAAGTCACTGTAATCAGAGAAACCGATACTCCTGTGTTTCTGCCAATTGAGCTACTGTGTAGATAGACCATGGATGATAAGATTGGCTTAGATGTGATTGGAATGGTCTCCAGTGGCCTCTATGGCCGCATGCAAAAGGCCTTGTATTTTCAGAGATGCTCCCTGAATTCCAGGGCTTACTGCATCTGAAAATGTTTTTCCGGGGCTTTCACCGAGGGAAAGACCCTCAGTGAGGGCAGCTACGGTACAGGAGAGAGCATTTGAACTCAGAGGGCCCATAACCCACAAGTCTCTTAATCTTTCTGAGTCTCAGTTTCCTCATTTGTCATAAAGGGATCTGAAAAGCTACCTTACAAGTTGTTTTAGGAAACACACAAGTTAGCATAAATGTTCCTGTTACGTGGTAAGTAATTAAAAAGCAGCAACTCTAAAATGACATTATTTTATAACTGAATTGGAAGGGACTATGTGATGCCAGTCAGAATCAATTATTTTTTACCTTCTCTGCTACCTGGAAGTAGAATTTCTTACCTTCAACCAGGCAAACAATATTCGTTCTGGCTGCCACGTCTTAAAGTGTGTGTATAAAATCAGCCTTAAAACTTGGATTGCAGAGACAAAGCTTGTCCCTATGGCTCACTTGAAACTTACTTCCTGCTGTTGTTGTAGTAACTCCTTTTTTCCCAAAGGGGCCATGACATAAAGGAAGTCACTATGTAGCTAAATCAGCCTGCAACTCAGATAGACAAAATCCCCAGATGAACACTGAAACCCCAATCCATTATATTGTTACGTCTCCAATCAGCATCATGCCTACATGCCCTAAGAGGGTTATCCCTAACAGAGAGAAATGAACTACCCTGTAGGAGAGAAGAAAGGGAATGAGGGAAAACAACCAATATTTCTTGAGTATACACTTTATATGAGGGCTTTTACATATGTTATGTCATTTAATCCTCATTATAACTCTACAAAGTAGATATCATACCCATTTAAGAGATGGAGAAACTGAAGCTCAAAGACTTTAAATAACTTTCCTAATATCCTGCAGAGGTTGTTGTTGTTGGTTGCCTTCAAGTCCGCTCCAACTCATAGTGATCCCATGTACAACAGAACAAAATATTGTCTGCTACCACATCATCTTTACAATCGTTGGTATGCTCGAGTCCACTGTTGCAGCCACTTGGCATTTTGAGTGCTTTCCAGTCTAGAGAGTTCATCTTTTTCTGTGCTATACTTGACAATATTCTGTTGTAATCCATAGGGTGTTCACTGGCTAATTTTTGAATGTAGATTGCCAGGCCTTTCTTCCTAGTCTGTCAGTCTGGAAACCCTACTGAAATCTGTCCACCATGGGTGGCCCTGATGATATTTGAAATATGGTGGCATAGCTACTAGCATCACAGCAGTACTCAAGCCACCACAGTACAGCAAACTGACAGATAAAACAAACAAACAAACTCATTGCCATCAAGTTGATTCTGACTCACAGTGACCCTATGGGAGAGAGTAGAACTTTCCCATAGGGTTTCCAAGGGGTGGCTGTTGGATTCAAACTGTCAATCTTTTGGTTAGCAGCCGAGCTCTTAACCACTGCGCCACCATGTTGTTGTTGTTGTTAGGTGCTGTCGAGTCAGTTCCGACTCATAGCGACCGTATGTGCAACAGAAGGAAACACTGCCCAGTCCTGCACCATCCTCACAATCACTGTGATGTTTGAGACCATTGTTGCAGCCGCTCTTTGTCAGTCCATCTCCTTGAGGGTCTTCCTCTTTTTCCCTGACCCTCTACTTTATCAAGCATGATGTCCTTCTCCAGGGACTGGTCCCTCCTAATAACATGTCCAAAGTATGTGAGACATAGTCTCGCCATCCTTGCTTCTGAGGAGCGTTCTGGTTATACTTCTTCCAAGACAGATTTGTTCGTTCTTCTGGCAGTCCACAGTATATTCAATATTCTTCACTAACACCTCAGTTCAAAGGCATCAGTTCTTCTTCAGTCTTCCTTATTCTTTGTCCAGCTTTCGCTTGCATATGAGGTGATTGAAAACACCATGGCTTGGGTCAGAAGCACCTTAGCCTTCCAGGTGACGTCTTTGCTTTTCTACACTTTAAAGAGGTCTTTTGCAGCAGATTTGCCAAATGCAATGCATCTTTTGATTTCTTAACTGCTGCTTTCATGGATGTTGATTGTGGATCCAGGTAAAATGAAATCCTTGACAACTTCAATCTTTTCTTCGTTTATCATGATGTAGCTTATTGGTCCGGTTGTAAGGATTTTTTTTTTTTCTTTATGTTGAGATATAACCCATACTGAATGCTGTGGTCTTTGATTTTCATCTGTAAGTGCTTCAAGTCCTCTTAACTTTCAGCAAGCAAGGTTGTGTTATCTGCATAATGCAGGTTGTTAATGAGTCTTCCTCCAAACTTGACGCCCAATTCTTCTTTATATAGTCCGGCTTCTCAGATTATTTGCTCAGTATACAGATTGAATAGGTATGGTGAAAGGATACAACCCTGATGCACACCTTTCTGGACTTTAAACCATGCAGTACCCCCTTGTTCTGTTCAAATGACTGCTTCTTGATCTCTGTACAGGTCCCTCACGAGTATAATTAACTGTTCTGGAATTCCCATTCTTCGCAATGTTATCCATAATTTATTATGATCCACACAGTTGAATGCATTTGCATAGTCAATAAAACACAGGTAAACACTGCGCCACCATAAAAAAACAAAAAAACCCACTTCCGTTAAGTCGATTCTGACTCAAAGCAACCCTATAGGACAGAGTAGAACTGCGCCATAGAGTTTCCAAGGAGCGGTTGGTGGATTTGAACTACTGACCTTTTCGGTTAGCAGCCATAGCTCACCATAGCGCTTAACCACTGGGCCACCATAGCAGGTAGCAGAACTAAGTGATGGATCCAGGTCTGACTCAGAAGGCCCCTGCTTCTCCCAGTTCCTCATTGTGCCATCTGACCCTTGGAATGTGGTCTCACATCATCTCTAAACTCTTGGAAATTTCTGCTCTCTTGTACTGACTTCATGGAAATTTAATTTCTTGATCAAACTCATCCTTATGTCATAAGTCTTGGAAGCTCAGCCAACTACAAAAGAGAAAGCTATGATTTAAATTTGGCATTATCTTCTTCCACTCAACTCAATTGCAATCACTGTTTTCTTTCAAGAAGAAATCAGGTTTGAGTGCCTGCTAATTTTCCTCAGGGTCTCAGATGCAGAAGAGGAGGTTGTCACTGGAATGGTAAAATGGCTAAAACATTTTAAGAGAGTTGAAACCCATTTTCTGATTAGCTGGAGTAGCACAACGAAATCTGGAGATCTTTCATGTTAAACTTGGTGTCAGAACTGACCCAGTATGTACTCAGAATTCGAGAACTTTTTGCACTGACCATCCAGAGAAACATGTTTACCAAGTTCCTGCACTCACTCTTATGTCTTAACTAATTTTTTTTATTGGCTGGAGCAGAGCATTTTATTATTGTGTGGTTTTCTCATATACATAAGAGTTTCTATGGACACCAGTTAGACCAACCCAGGGGGAACTTGAAACATGATGTCTCCTCTCTACCCTCTCCTATCTGCCCCCACACCCAGCCTACAGGGGTGGGGAGCACCACTCCTTCCTGAGAAAGGATTACAAGGTGAGCAGTTGGTGCAAATCAGGTTGCTTGATCCAACATCAGTTTTTGGAGGTAGGAACACACTGAAGATAAGATAGGTACAAAGACATCCACCCTCAACCCTCACATTAACACTGACAGTGATGGCGCCCCACAGAGGAGCTGTGGGAAAACAAGGTGGGAGGGTAGAGTGGTTAAGAGCACAGACGTTGGAGTCAAAACTGAGTTCAAATCCAAGCTCTTCTTTATTTATCTGCAGGCAAAATATTTATCCTTACCAAATTTTAATTGCTTTACCTAAAACAAAAAAAAAGGCATAAGAAGGGGAGGATTCACAATTCAAACTCCATAGGGCTGGCAAGAAGATTAACCGAATGACACAGTCTATGTAAAGGGTACGACATATAGTAGGCACTCAGTAAATGGTAGCTATTACAATGATGGGAGTCCCTGGGTGGTGCAAATGGTTAACACACTCGGCTGCTAATCAAAAGGCTGGAGGTTCAAGTCCACGCAGAGGTGCCTAGTAAGAAAAGCCTAGCAATCTTCTTCCAAAAAATCAGCCATTGAAAACCCTATTGTTCTACTCTGACATACGTGGGGTCTCTATGAGTTGGAATCGACTCCATGGCAACTGTTTTATTATTATTATTATTGCAAAGAAGAGGTTAGAATGTATATCCTTTGGTCTCCTCTTGGACCTAGGCTAGGATGGGCAAGTCACTAACCCTCTTGTACTGTGTGTCCTTGCCTGTAAGGGGGCTGACTCTTTCCTTGCATACTCAAACTAAGCTGTTGCCCACCACACTGTGGAAGGAGATGAAGAATGGACTTCCACCTCCCTAAGCAGAATCTATGGGTGAATTTCTATGAAGTTATGCAGCAGAGCACAATCACACAGGTTGGAGGCTTGCTGGCAAGGACTCCAGCACACAAGAGTTAGCACAAAAGCTAGACCCCGGTCTTTACAACACAGACTAGCAACAGAGTGAAGGTAAATGCTCTTCACTCTGCGTGCTCGGTATATTTGAAATAGTCACAAAAGGAGCCCTGGTGGCGCAACGGTGAAGCGTTCAGTCGTTAACCAAAAGGTCAGTAGTTCAAACTCACCAGCAGCTCCATGGGAGAAAAGACATGGCCATCTTCTCCTGTAAAGATTACAGCCTGGGAAACCATGGGACAGTTTTACTCTGTCACATAGGGTCACTATGGGTCTGAATTGACTCAACTTCACACAACAATAGTTGTCATCAGTGTAAAGGTATTCAGAAATACCTTCTGCCCTACACACCCTATCTACCCCTACACTCAGCCTACAGGGTGGGGAGCACCACTCCCTTCTGAGAAAGCAAACTAAGAAGTGCCAGAGATGTGGGGAGTTGGGTAGGATTTACAAAGTGGGCTGTTAGGAGGGTTGGGATTGGAGCTCACATTTTGGGACTCAAGCCAGGGCACTGCCTTTGTCATCCAGGGAGTGGCTAGACCTCCCTACCGATCATTCCCAGGTACTCCTCCCCAGCCATGAGTCCACTACCACCACCAGTGACCATGAGTCTACTCCAACTCATGGTGACCCCATGTGTGTCAGAATAGAACTGTGCTCCATAGGGCTTACAGTGGCTGATTTATCAGAAGCAGATTCCCAGGACTGTTTTTCAAGCCACCTCTGGGTAGACTCAAACCTCTTACCTTTCCATGAGTCGCTGAGAACATTAACCATTTGCACCACCCAGGGCCTCCCCAACCCTGAGTATATGTCCTTAAGCTACCATGTTTCCTACAGATGTCAGAGTCTTTAGGGATTTGGGCCTGGAGTCCACCTCCATTGACCTCCCCAAGGATGAGTCTATGTCTCCACAACACAGAAGGAAGGAAATGTTGCCAGGTACATTGTGAATAGGAGCCATTCAAACAGCCAGCAAAACAATGAAAATAATAGTGACAACCCAACCTGAATGCTATGATTTGATCTCTGAATCAAACTAAATAAAGAAATCTACCAAATCTCCAATATCCAGTCCATTTAGTCATTCAAACAAGTGTTTTTAAGTATACGTTTACTTAAAATGTGTCAGCCCTGTGTTAGGCCCTGAAGATATAAAAGTAAATGGTACAGATATGGCCCAGTCCTCGAAAAGACTACATTCTAGGAGATAGGAGTGCAATGTTAGGGAAGTAGAAGGTGATATTTATTTTGGTTTTCCTAGTAGAGAGAGCTCAGTGGTAGACACAGAGCAAGAACTCAGTAAATGATGAAAATAACTAACATTTACTGAGTGTGTACTATGGACCAGGCACTATTCTAAGCATGTAAATGTGTTAACTCTTTTTATACATGTAATATATTTAATGAGAAGCCCTGGTGGTGTGGAGGTTAAGAGCTTGACCGCTAACCAAAAGGTCGGCAGTTTGAATCCACCAGCCACTCCTTGGAAACCCTATGGGGCAGTTCTACTCTCTCCCATAGGGTCTCTATGAGTCAGAATCAACTCAACAGTAACGAGTTTGGTTTTGGGTTTATATTTAATGAGGAGTATCTGGGTAGTACAAATGGTTAATGCACTCAGCTACTAACCAAACAGTTGGAGGTTGAATCCATCCAGAGGCTTATCAGAGGAAAGGCCTGGTGATTTGCTTCCAAAAAATCAGCCTTCAAAACTTTCTGGAACACAGTTCTACTCTGACACACAGGGGATTGCCATGAGTCAGAATCGACTCATAGGCAACTGGTTTTAAGAGGCAGCAGAGCATAGCGGGAAGTTAAACATAGAATCAGTGTTCTAGTTCTAAATCTGGGTTCCATAAATCAATTGCAATATGTCAATAGAGGGATTAATGGTGATGGTGTGGATTAAGGTGCCTAGTGCAGAGCCACTGTCGTAGAATCGGAGAGGAGAAAAACAAAACAAAACAAAAAGCAAACAAGCCCTTCTTCAGGAATGAGTCACCAAAGCCTTTCTAGGAGTCTCCAGATAATCCTTCTGAGGGAGTTTAAATGGACCAAATGTACTGAGTGAGTTCCCAGACTGCCTCGCGTGGGCGCCTGTGATCACCCCGCGTGGGTGTGTGAATCAGGGGGCTGACTCTGACTCCCTCAGGACAGACAAGACCCACCTGCACACGGATTCCTGGGGCCACCTGGGGCTAACAGAGGACTTATTGCCTCACAAGTCCAAGAGTGTGACAGGGCCAGGAGGCAAGACAGCAGGCAGGGGTGGCCTCTCCTCATTCTCAGAGCCGTGACATCTGAGGATATAGAAATAAAGGTTCCAGATGTTTGTCTTGTGGAGAAATCGGATCCCAGGAGGGGCATTCCTGTCTGCCTTGGGTGACCTGCCAGAATAAAACACTTTGCCTGCCATTTGACTCGGCTGGACAGATTTGCATGTCTCTAAACGTAGAGCTGGAAAGAAGTGAGAGATGAATAACACTGACTGAGTTTATCTGAACCTTTTGCAAGAACCAGACTTGTGGCTGTCGAACTTCAGCATGCATTAGAATCACTATCGGGGCTTGTTGAAGCACATATTACCTGGCCCCAAACCTACAGTTTCTGATTTAGGAGATCTAGGATGGGGTCCTAGAATTTGCCTTTCTAACAAATTCCCAGGAGCCCCTGGGTGGCGCAAATGGTTAACATGCTCAGCCACTAATTGTGGTTGGAGGTTTGAGTCCACCCAGAGGTGCTTTGGAAGAAAGGCCTGGTGATCTACCGTTGAAAATCCTGTGGTGCACGGTTCTATTCTGACACACACGGGGTTGCCACAAGTTGGAGTCAACTCTGTGGCAACTGGTACTGGTAACAAATTCCCAGATGATGCTGATGCTGCAGGCTTGGGGACTGCATTTAGAGAATTCAGGAGCTAAACCTGTGATGTTTCTGTTTCCTCGTTGTTGTTGCTGTTAGTTGCTGTCAGGTTGATTCCGACTCATGGATACCCCACATGTGCAGAGTAGAACTGTTTCATAAGGTTTTCAAGGCTGTGACCTTTCAGAAGCAGATCACCAGGCCTTTCTCCTGAGGCACCCCTGAGTGGTTCAAATCTCCAACTTTTCAGCTAGTATTCAAACACAACCATTTACACTACCCAGGGACTCCTTTGATTCCATAAACCGAAACCCAATGAAACCTGTTGCCATAGAGTCGATTCCAACTCATAAGGACCTTACAGGACTGAGTAGAACTGCCCCATAGGGTTTCCAACGCTATAAATCTTAATGGAGGCGGACTGCCACATCTTTGTCCCTCTCTGTTTCCTTAGATACAGTTAAATTGTGACCTGAAGGACTTTGAGTTCTCAGAGCCCATCAGAGTTATCCTTGGCAATCAGTGTGAGGGAGGAATGGGGAGGGGCTAGGTCTCACTGAGGCCCAGTCTAGAGCTCATTTGCCTTCGGGAAAGAAATCTTCAGTAAAGGAGTCTTCTGTCTTCTAAGTGAGCTCCAGCCAACATTGCTATGGGAAGGATAGTGCTTTTAACTGAGAAAGGAAGTGGCCCAGGAACTCAGGAGTTTTAGCATCTGGGAGCAAAGACACCTGATTGTTATTGCTGTGGTTGCTAGTTGCCGTTAAGGTGGCTCCGACTCATGGCTACCCCATGAACAACAGAATGCAATGTTGTCCATCATCATGATCACTGATATGTTCGAGTACATTGTTGAGCCACTGTGTATTTTGAGTGCCTTCCAACCTGGGGGCTCATCTTCCAGCACTGTATCAGACAATATTCTGTTGTAATCAATAGGGTTTTCGTTGGTTAATTTTTAGAAGTAGATCACCAGACATTTCTTCCTAGTCTGTCTTAGTCTAGAAGCTCTGCTGAAACCTGTCCACCATAGGTGACCCTATCAGAATTTGAAATACCAGTGGCATTGCTTCCAGCATCATAGTGTCATGCAAGCCACCACAATATGACAAACTGATAGATGGGTGGTGGACCTAATTGTTAAATTCCCTATATTCATGGCGGAAAAATCTCACCATTGAAGAGCAAGGAAAAAATAAACAAACAGTAACAGCAGCAGCTCAGGATGGCTGAGACCAAGCCTTTTATCCTTAAACAACTCTTTAACTGTCATCTACTTCAGCCATTTAACTTTTACAAATAAGATGTAAAATTGGTGTCTCTGGGTTCAGTTTGGGTTGTCTTCATTTGCAAACTACAGGCCAGAGCCTTGTGTGGCAATTCATAGACAGCAATGGTTGCCCTGAATTTGTTTGCTGGGTTTGCTTTAAAAAATATAAATAAATAAGAGGTGGGGTGTCAAAGAGATTATCAGGACATTACTTAGCTTCAGAAACAAGACTGCTCAGGCCAGATGGAGTTTCATAGGCTCTGTACTGATTTGTTTATAAAGTCTGCACTAAGGAATCCTAGAGAAGGTTTAGGTGATGATATCACTGTTCCCTGATAATCCCCCTCAGTAATTATCTCCTTTTTTTTTTTTTTTTTTTTGCCTCAGGGATCAGAATAATTCAGGCTAAAGCAGGTGGGTTGTTTTGCAATAATGGCCCGGAAAACTGCGGCTGAGTGTATCTGGACAGAGTAAAAATACTACCTTTTAAAACAGAAAATGTTGAATGTCATTTGATAGACTTGGAAGGTATATTACAAGTGTTAATTTAGAAACAATCTTTCAATTCTCTACCCTCTGCCTAGGGTGGAGAATAAAAAGTACCTGGATTGTTCGGGGCTTGTTATAATACGAAGGAAATGTTGTATGTCAACGTTTTCCAAACACAAGTAAACTACAGGCAGACTTTGAAGGCCGTAAAGCCGAGCTGGTAATAATAATAATATCATCACACATCTACTGG
Source organism: Dugong dugon (assembly GCA_030035585.1). NCBI lineage: Eukaryota > Metazoa > Chordata > Mammalia > Sirenia > Dugongidae > Dugong > Dugong dugon. The sequence goes on along the minus strand of CM057469.1, from coordinate 101,972,777 downwards.
GCACATGGTCTGACCCTGATAACGATCCCACAAGGAAGGGCAGACCTGGAGAGACTGGGTGACAGCCCAGGGTCACAAGGTAAATGGCAGAGCTGGCCTCCCACCTGGATCTGTCTGGCTCCAACGCCTCTGCTAGTGCAAAATATTGTAAATTAGAGCAGTTTGCTTTCTAAACAGCATTATTGATATTTAGGGGAAAGGTGGGAATATGCAAATTAAATATTCTTTTGTCTTATAGTTTTGTAGACAGATGGAAGCTGTAAAATAAGAGCTCCAGTCGCTATGGAGAAAGTGAGTACCTGAGGTCAGGTGCAGGGGGTTTACACCTACTTACCCAGACATCAGCACCCAAGACCTTCTAGTTTCCATTCTCTGTCACTTGGGAAGACATTGTCCGTAACTAGTTGTCGTCAAGTCAATTCCGACTCATGGCGACCCCATGTGTGTTGAAGTAGAACTGTGTTACACAAGATTTTCAATGGCTGATTTTTCGGAAGTAAATCTCCAGGCCTTTCTTCCAAGGCACCTCTGAGTGGACTCGAATTGCCATCCTTTTGGTTAGCAGCTGAGCGCCTAATTGTTTGTACCGCCCAGAGACTCCAGTCATTGTCTTCGATCCTTAATTATGTCACAGAATCTGTTGAAGGAGCCAGCGGTTCTGCAACCCATCTACAAAAATTTTGCCTTCCTTATAATTTTATCAGACCTTGATAACTCAAAGTGACAATTTATTAAGTTTATTCAAATGCCGAACACTCTTGACTCAACTGTTTTAACCATTTTTCAAAAGGCTGAAAATATATTTAGCATATTAATCTGCTGCTATCTGGTTGATTATGACTCACGGGGACCCATGTATTAGAGTAGAACCGTTCCATTAAGTTTTCTTGGCTGTAATCTTTACAGAAGAAGTTTGCCGGCCCTTTCTTCCTCGGAGCCACCAGGTGAATTCAAACCTCCAGTTAGGTTAAGCAGCCTATAGAAAACCACTTGTGCCACCCAGGCTCATTATTTACCATATTACAAGAATGCTGTGTCTGACACTCCTGAATTTCCCTCTCAACCTGCTCCTCCCCACGTGTTCCCTGTCTCAGCACGTGGCACTTCTCAGCGTCTCAAGCTGTGAACATAAAAGCCGTCTTTGTCTCCCCCTTTGTCCCTCTTCCCACACGTCTGAGCTACCAGCAACTCCTAAATGCTATCTCCAGGTTCTATCTCAATTCCTCCCGCTCTCCTCGTCCTCACTGCCACCTCCTGAGTCCAAGCTACTGTCCCGTCTCACCAGGGCAAGTCCAATCGCCTCCTACCTCGTCTTCACACAGCAGCCAGGGGCATCTTTTTCCACCCACCCTGAAAAGATCATTTTTTCTTTTTAATTCCACCGTAAGTACATAAATGTCCTGTGGTGAGCTGAAAACATAGCCCACTAAAAGATACCCGTGTCTTAATGTTACTATATTTGGAAACTGTAAATGTTACCTTATTTGGAAAAAAACGTCTTCCTGGGGTGATTAACTTAAGGGTCTTGAGGTGGGAAGATTATCTTGAATTTTCCAAGTAGACCCAAAATGCCACCACAGTGCCGTATAAAAGAGGCAGAAGAAGATTACAGACAGAAAAGGAAGGGCAAAACAACCATGGAGGCAGAGATTGGAGTGATGTAGCCGCAAGACAAGGAATGACAACAGCCCCCAGAAGCTGGAAAGGCAAAGAACAGATTCCCCCCTAGAGACTCCAGAGGGGCACAGCCCCACCAATACCTAGCTTTCAGCCCTGTGATACTAATTTTGGACCTCTTGCCTCCAGAACTGTACAAATTTGTGTTGTTTTAAGCCACCAAGTTTATCGGAATTTGTTATAGGAGCCACAGGAAATTAATGCATGCAAAATCATTGTAAAGCTTTTAAAAATAAAAATATAGATATGGTTTAAATACCTCTCAACCATACTCTCTTCTCCCACCCCATTCTATTCATTCCCATTATCTTAAGTTCTGGGTTTTTGTCAGTCCAGTCATTTTTCTATACATTTATATACAAATCGCAGTAAACCAGTCTCTGATGAGTCAGTTCTGACTCATGGCAGCCCCCGGTGTGTCAGAGTAGAGCTGTGCTCCATAGGGTTTTCAATGGCTGATTTTCCAGATCACCAAGCCTCTTGTCACTTTATTTTTATGCTTTAATAAACTCAGGTTGCTCCCCCAAAATTTATAGTTTAGTTTTTCTCTGTTTTCAAACTTTCTATAAACAGAATCACCCTTTGTATATTCTTCTGTGACTTGCTTCTCTCACGCAACATTATGCTTTGGAGATTCTCTCATACTGCCATGAGCACAGGTTTTATAGTTCATTGGTGTTCTCTCTTGTAGCATTTTCGATTTATGAATTTATTTATCCACTTACATCTAGAGTAATCTTATGAAAGGGTAAAGTCCATCATGATTTTCCCCGCTTAGAGCCTCCACTGACTTCCCATTGCTGTTTAGTAAGTCAGACTCCTGACCGTGGTCCACCCTGCCTCTCTCCCACCTCGTTTCATCCCACTTTCCCTGACTCACCGGCTTTCTTTGGGCTCCTTGAACTCACCTAACTCATTTCTGCCTTAGGACACTCATTGTCCCCCTCCCTGGACCACTCCACCCCCAGATATTTGCATGCCTGATTCTCTTTTATTCAAATCTTCTCAAACCTCATCTCATCTCTGCAGCCTTTCCTGCCCACCTAACTCAAATTAGCCCCTTCCCTATCGTGTGCTCCCATAAGTCCTTGTTCTAGTTCCTTCCAGGCCTCTCTCTCTATCTAGAATTGCCTTGTGTATTTGCTTCCTGGTCTGTAGTCTATCTCTTCCACCTGCCACCCACCCTACCTTCACACTAAACTGTAAGCTCTGTGAGAGCAAGAACCTGCCTCTCTTATGCACCACTCCATCCCCAGCAACTAGAACAATGCTTGGCAGGGAGTGACTGGCGTATATTTGTTGGATGAATGAATGAATGAATGAATGCAGCTGTAAAGAAATTAATATCTTGCTGAGGAGATTAGAGGCCGACCGAAGATTCTCACTCACATAATCCTTCCATAGATTTTATCAAGTGCTTGTTTGATAGAAGGCCCTGAGTTGGTGCAGGCCATAAGAAGACACTCTGCTCAGGATGATTTCCTGGTGGACCGACTTTGCACTGTGGATGTCTTTTAGAATGTGAGCAGCTATAATGGCATTTATTAAAATGGGGTTTTAGCTTTATCTCTAACTGCATGCCTTTCCCCTCTCTGTCCAGGATTTTCAAGCAGAGTAGAGGTTGTGCTCCCAGGGGTGACTAAGCCACTAGACTATTATTCTGAACCACCCAGACCTCGCCTTAGCTGGGAGGAGGGGATCTCCCCAAGCATATCTTATGATTTGGGCAGGGTTCAAACAGGTGGAGAAGGTGTCCCCCAACTAGGCCTGCCTGCAAGAGAACAGAACAACACAGAGAGGTCAAAGCCCAGTTCTTGGTCTCAAAAATAAAATTAAAAAGAATTTGCCTTACCATTCCCTTCACAAACTTTCAGAGCCTCTTACACAGTCCGTGAATTGATTTCAGAATGTTTCTAGTTTCATTTCAGACATGCGGCATTCATGATTCCTTCTAGACAGCCCATTTTTTGGACTTTATTTATTCATTCTTTGTAGTCAGAAAATACAACAACTGAAGCCTGTGCAGGAGAAAATTATGGCAAATGATTTTAGAGGACCTCATGTTCTCTTTCTCAGAAACATTTCTCCCTTTGTGGGGGGAAAAAAAAATTCTGAACTCTTAGGCTTTATCTCTTTCAATATTAACTCAAAACCCAAACAACAAATAAATATGTCAAAGAAAAGCAAAGGGGAACAGGAGGTTATAAAATGTGTTAACTCTGAGGGTTGTAGGAGAGAGGATGATTCAAGAGACAAAGCACAGGTAGAAGAGCCTCCCATCCCTAAACCACAGATGTGAGGCCGAATCTCAGTGGGCAGCGACCACTTGGAGCAGTTGGGCACATTGGGCAGGTGAAGGTGGCTTCTTGTAGAACATTTTGATTGAGATGAAGGAAGCTGAATTGTAGTCTTTTTAGTACAACATACATGCCATGCAGAAGATAATGAGTACTGACCAGCAACAAGATTTCCCTTACCAAACAAGTCACCCTCTGTCTAAGGTCACAAAACTAAACATCCACAATGTCCGGACAGGAACTGAAATGAGTCAAGTTGGCCAGGTGGGGAGTATGTTGATCTGGAGAGCTGATGTTCCTCTCGATGGAACAGGGCCACCAGGACTGTTCAGGACCATCAAAAGCACCATCCTTGTACTGACAGATTATCAGATTTTCCAACAGAGTCAGAAATGGAGAAGTTTTACAAAAAATTTCCATTTTCAAATATTGGCAACACATCTGGACACCTCTTCAAATATTCTGTGGGCTGAATTTGGCTGGCTAGCCATTAGTTTGTAACCTCTCATCTAAGGAGTAGTGGCCTCAATCACAACACTAGTTTGGTCTCTAACACTTCCAATGACCTCCTTTCTTCTAACACGTATTTTGAAACATCTTCTTTTCTAAAATAAAATTTTCAGATAACATAACCTAACTACATACTTGTCTTACTTATCTAGTTGTGCTGTAACAGAAATATCGTAAGTAGGTGACTTTAACAAACAGAAGTTTATTCTTTCACAGTTTAGGAGGCTAGAAGTCTGAATTCAGGGTGCCAGCTCCAGGGGGAGGCTTTCTTTCTTTATCCATTCTGGAAGAAGGTTCTTGTCATCAGTCTTCCCCTGGTCTAGGAGCTTCTCAGCACAGAGACCCCAGGTCAAAGGACACATATGCTCCTGGCTTTTCTTGCTTGGTAGTAATGAGGTCCCCCTGTCTCTCTGCTCACTTCTCTCTTTCATATAATAAAAGAGATTGTTTCAAGATACGGACCTCATCTTGAAGATTGAGTCCTACCTCATTAACATAACTGCCTCTAATCCTGCCTCATTAACATCACAAAGGTAGGATTTACAACACATAGGAAAATCACATCGGATGCCTGGATATGCAGATGATACAACCTTGGCCACTCTGACAGTATCCCTGACCTCTAGAAACTCAAAAATAAATAAATGAAAATCTTCCATTTTATTTTGCAGAATAATTTGGCTATCTACAGTCTCCACCCCCAGGCTGGACCCCAGCCACGCCCACAGCCTCCTGTGCATCCTCCCACCTCTGCTCCGGGTCTCACACTTTCTCGTTCGGTCTAGGCTTGGCTACCTACTGTAAGGACGCAGTGTCAGTGGGACTGGCTGTGCTGATATGAATCATATCACCCCTCTTTAAAGGCAGAACAGTCTAAGGCTGGCATTAAATGATTTTTTTTAAATTAAGTATTCCTTCTTTTCTCCATTTTAGAGGATGTTTGTCACTGAGGCACATGGCTTGGCCTCAGAAGATGAGCAGAAAGAGACTTTGCAGGTGTTTGCTTTATTGCGAGGCACTGGTTTAGAAGCTACTCTGGGCCAAACGTATGCTGGGTTCTTATAACAAATCAGTTATCAACAATTTGGTCTAGATCATAATGCCAGGCTTGAATTGTGGACAGAAATCGTCAACCTAACCCTACTGCCGCGTGAAGAGGTTGCTGCTCGTGAGCCGAGCACGGCCCCTGTGCCTCCGGTCTCTCAGAGTTCTCATTTTGTAAAAGGTGTGCCCAGCAAGTCTAGGATTGCAAATCATCATGTGTTAAAGTGCAGGAGGCTGAGAGGCGCTAAGTATGTTGCAATAAATACCAGCACAAATAATTTATTTCAGGATCTCGTATGTTAAATGTTTTATATCTCTATATTTATATTTTCAACATGCCTGTAATTTCCTATGGGTACTTGAAACTGCCAAACTAAGAACACGAAACAAGAATAAAATGCAGCAAACACAAATATTAACGTTACCAGTCACCAGCTGAAACAGGTTTCCTCCCCCCAAAATCTAGACCGAATGCCAACACTTTGGTTCAGCTATGTTTTCCTCATATTATTAAACCAGACAAATCTGAAACAAGAAAGTATCATTTGAGCTAATTCTAAAGTAAGTCAATAGTTCATTTAGTTCGACTCGTGGATTTTCATGTTAGAACAAACAAAAATTAGCAACCGAACAAAAAGTGTGTCTCCGACATTGAAATATTTTTCCCCTCTAGAAGACAAGAAAAAGGGTAAAAGTAAAGTGAATATCCATAGTTTGTCCCCACTTAAATTATGTGATCCAGTGATTAAAGAGCCAAAAGAGAGAATAATTTCCCTGTCTACAAAAGGTTCATTAATCATAACTCAAGTTTTGCGTGTGTGTGTTTTCTCTTTTTAATCTCCCCAGCCCCGAAAAGAGAAAGAATGTGACAGCTTTAAAAATAACTCAAATATAAGGCCTATAGATATGCAAAATAAAAAATGTGAGGCAGAAATCCAAAACAAATAGACAAAATTTAAAGAACTGAACAGAATGTAGCAAAAAAAAAAATCTTCCAGGACGGTGTTCATTCTTAGCAGCACAAGAGATACTTTATATTTTCTTGGCCACGTTTAAGTCATTCAAGCACTAGTGCTATAATGTTTTTGTCACTTCATAACCTTTATTTTATAGTTTCAACTTCTAAAAGAACTTTATTCATCACCCCACCTCAAAACTATTAGGCACATTCTAAGTATGCTGCCACCAAGTGGCAGTCCTACTACAGTCAAACTTAAAAACGCTTGGCTTTGCCTCCTTTTCAGAAGCTTATCTCTACTAACACCTTTCTCTTTATAGACTTACTAGACCTCTTTACAAACTTATATTCCCACTTGGATACATCAAAAAACAGCAACAATTGCAGCAGCCTAATAACATAATTCCTTATACTCTAGTATAAATTCCCTCAAAATGAAAAAGCTAAGCAGGAGCAGAATTGTCTTCCATATGTGAGATATCAACAGCCATTTTTAAATGAATAATCTCAGAGATTATATTTTCGAGCAACTTTTAAAGAAGTGAACATCTAAGACACAACTAAATACCTTTTTCACTAATTCTTAGCTTTTCTTTAAATCACCTTGTCAGAATTGCTAAGCTTAGCATCAAAATCCCTTCTCCGTAATTTGTCCAGAACTTCTTAGTTCCCTCAGATTCAAATGGCCCTCTGGGCTTTGCTAACATCCATATATTCTCTTTGTGTCTCAGTAACAGATATTCTTCACTCAAATCCTCTTCCTCCTTTCTCTTCATGTGACAGCAGAGAGTACACAAGTCTTCTTTTCCATTTCTCTACAACTGTAAGGAGCTAAGTTTCCACTTTATTCATGTGTGTCCCAACTTTCCTAATCCCCAAGCAGCTATTTCCAGTAAGAGCATCTGGCAGAACTTGTTGAAACTAATTTCTGTAGAGGGCTTAATTAGTGGCATCAAGCTCTCAACTACCTAACAATCTACTCAGATCTTTCAGCCTTGTAAACTGTCTCAGTGAGACTTAGAAACAAAACAAAATCCTCATAAACTGTTTTCTGAAGGCACCTATACCCCTTACACAGAGCAGATAGCGTTTAAAAAGTTACACAGTGTTTTTGAACGGAGTCTTGTTTGTTTCATGTCAGGAGAGTTTTCCTCATCACTTAGGGGCCTATTTTACAATCTATGTTGCCTCAAAACTATTATGTACACGGCCTCTAGAAGAAAATAAAAATGGGATTATTTTAAAAGTAATATTAATAGATTGGATACAGAGTTTCTCTTATAATACTAGACGTCTAAGTCTCTCTTTTCCTCTTTTTGACACTCTCTTCCCACACCTTGCCTCCGCCCTCCTCTGCGACCTCTGCATCCTCCATCTCCCATCAAACCCTCCTTTTTCTGTTTGAATTTTCCTCAGTGTCTGGCTTTAGCAGCACCTCTGCTGACTGGCTCACCAAGCAATGTCCTTCCAGTCAGCCTCCAAGGAGGTGAGAGCAGCTCCCAGATTGAGCATCTCCTAAAACCCCTGCCTGTTCCAAGCAATTCCAGCCAGCCCCTTTGATAGCCTGAAAGAAAAAAAAAAAAGTCAGTTATGACACAAATGTGTCTTTTTTATTTTAGAAAAATAAAGGGTTTATTTATCCACCAAGGTTTAAAATCCTCCTTATTTTCCTCTGTCGCCTTCACCACCATTTCCACAGCAAACTGGTCTGGAAGCCAGAAAGCCTGCCTCTTACAGGAACTTCACCTCTCTGGATCTTAACATTTTTGGCCCATAAAATTAGAGGATTGGACTAGTTGAACTGGAAGGCACCTTCCAGCTTAAAATTAAAAGATGCCATACTTAACAAAAATAAATCCAAGTAATGTCTGATTTAAAATAATAAACCTTAATATAATATCATTTATGACCTGCCTACTATGTACCAGACAGTACATACACTTCACAAACACTACATAATCTTTGTGTGTTGTTCTTGTTGCTGTTGGTTGCCGTCAGGTGGACTCCGACTCATGACGTGTGCAAAGTAGAACTGCTCCACAGGGTTTTTAAGGCTGTGACCTTTGAGAAACAGATTACCAGGCCTGTCTTCCAGTGCGTTTCTGGGTGGGTTCGAACAGCCAACCTTTTGACTAATAGTCCAGTGCTTAACCGTCTGCGCCACCCATGAACTCCTACATAATCACCACAATGATTAACATCTATTGTGTGATGGCCATGTGCAAAGCACTTTCTACGCATTGTCTCATTTACGCCCTCAACAACATTATGAGACTTGTACTATTACTATCCCTTTTCTGAAAATAAGAAAACCGATGGGTGACAATGCAGGGGAACCAACTTAAATAAAAAGGATCATAACAGAACACTATAAAAAACTGTACTCCAACAAATTTGAAAACCTAGAGGAAACACACAAATTTCTAGAAACACGTTACCTACCTAAACTAACACAAACTGAGATAGAAAATCTGAACAGACCCATAACAAAAGAAGAGATAGCAGTGGTTAAAAAAAAAAAAAAAAAAAAAAGCCCTGGCCCGGAGAGCTTCACTGGAGAATTCTACCAAACATTCAGAGATGAGCTCACACCAGTACTACTCAAGCTATTTCAGAGCACAGAAAAGGAAAGAATTCCCCCTTAATTTGTCCTACGAAGCCAGTATAACAGTGATACCAAAGCCAGGCAAAGAACCACAAAAAAAGAAAATTAGAGACCAATCTCTCTCACGAATAGAGATGCAAAAATTCTCAACCAAATTCCAGCCAATAGAATTCAACAGCGTATGAAAAAAATAATACATCATGACCCAATGGGATTCATCCCAGGTATGCAAAGATGGTTCAATATTAGAAAACCAATCAACGTAATCCACCACGTAAATAAAACAAAAGAAAAGAATCACATAATCATCTCAATCAATGCTGAAAAGTTATTTGATAGAGTCCAACACCCATTCTTAATTAAAAAAAAAAAAACTCTCAGCAAAATAGGAATAGAAGGAAAATTCAACATAATAAATAATACAAAACCAACAGCCAACATTATTCTCAATGGAGAGAGTCTGAAAGCACTTCCCTTGAGAATGGGAACCAGACAAGGATGACTTTTACCACCACTCTTATTCAACACTGTACTGCAAGTCCTAGCTAAAGCAGTAATGCAAGAAAAGGAAATAAAGGGCATATGATTTGGTAATAAAGAAGTACAACTATCCCTATTCACAGACACTATGATCCTATACATAAAAAATCCCAAGGATTCCACAAGAAAGCTCTTGGAACTAGTAGAAGGATTCAGCAAAGTAGCAAGATATAAGATCAACATACAAAAATCAGTTGGATCCCTATATAACAACAAAGAGAACTTCGAAAAGGAAATCAGGAAAACAATACCATTTATAATAGCCCCCCGTAAGATAAAATACTTCGGAATAAATTTAACCAGGACATAAAAAACCTGTACAAAGAAAACTACAAAACTACTGCAAGAAAAGAGACCTACATAAATGGAAAAGCATGCCATGTTCATGGATAGAAGACTCAACATTGTGAAAATGTCAATACTACCCAAAGCGATCTACAGATATAATGTAATACTAATCCAAATTCTAGCATCATTTTTTACCAAGATGAAAATACTAATCACCAACTTTATAGGGTGTATAGGGAAAAGACGCAGGCCCTGGATAAGTAAAGCAATATTGAAGAAGAAGAACAAAATAGGAAACCTCACATTATCTGATTTCAGAACATACTATACAGCAAAAAGGTAGAGAAAACCAAGTGCCAATCAACCGATGAATGGATCAACAAACTGGTACATACACACAATGGAATATTATGCAATGATAAAGAATAATGACAAATCTTCGAAACATCTCACAACATGGATGAATTTGGAGGACTTTATGCTGAGTGAAATAAGTCAATCACAAAGGGACAAATATTGCATGAGACCACTACTATAAGGTAACACCAAAAGGTTTCCACACAGGAAAAAAAGAAGAGGACACTGAGAGGAATGTAAGTGTAAAGGGCAGCTACAGTAACTACAATAGCTTAGATAATCCTGCAGCAAAAGTATTAACAAACAACCATTTAAGAAATGACAAATAGGGAGATAGATACTCCAAGAAGTGTGGGAGGATGTAAGGAACACACCTACAGGCAAATATAGGTTTGGTGGTAGCTATTTCTACATATGAAAAAAAAAAAGATAGAGTGATTGAGAAACTTGCTAGAGATCACACGGCTAATAAGAGGTGGAGAAAGGATATGAGCTCCTAGTTAGTGTGACGCCAGTAGGGAAGGTCTTAATCATTACATTCTACTCAGAACAGCTCTGCAAATGTGTTATTATCACCACCTTACAGATGAATAAACATTAGCACCTTGAATTACCTCCCAAACAGTACCATCAAGTCATTAAACAGAAATATGCATAGCTTCTCACTGTAGATGGTTCTTTAAGACAACTGATCTTCAAAAACTGAGAGCATCATGATCATGTATAAATTTATATGCAAATAGAAATGTTTTTGTTGTTGTTGTTAGATGTCATTGAGTTTGTTATGATTCACAGCCATCCTATGTACAACAGAACGAAACGCTACCCTGTCCTACGCCATCCTCACAATCTTTGTCATGCTTCAGCCCATTGTTGCAGCTACTGTGTGAATCCATCTCTTTCAGGGTCTTCCTCTTTTTTGCTGACCCTCTACTTTACCAAGCATGACGTCCTTCTCCAGGAACTGGTCCCTCCCAATAGCATGTCAAAAGTACGTGAAACGAAGTGTCACCATCCTTACATTTAAGGAGCATTCTGGCTGTACTTCTTCCAAGTAAATAGATTTGTTCATTCTTCTGGCAGTCCATGGTATAGTCAATATTCTTCGCCAATACCACAATTCAAAGAAATCAATTCTTCTTCGGTCTTCCTTATTCATTGTCCAGCTTTTACATACTTACTAGGTGACTGAAAATACCATGGCTTGGGTCAGGAGCACCTTAGTCCTCAAGGTGACATCTTTGCTTTTCAACACTTTGAAGAGATCATTTGCAGTAGATTTGTCCAATGCAATACATCATTTGATTTCTTGGCTGCTGCTCCCATGCGCATTGATTGTGGATCCAAGTAAAATGAAATCCTCGACAACTTCAATCTTTTCTCCATTTATCATGATGTTGCTTATTGGTCCATTTGTGAGGATTTTTGTTTTCGTTATGCTGAGGAGCAATCCAAAGGCTGTAGTCTTTGATCTTCATCAGTTAAGTGCTTCAAGTCATCTTCACTTTCTGCAAGCAAGGTTGTCTCACCTGCGTATTGCAGGTTGTTAATGAGTCTTCCTCCAATCCTGATGCCACGTTCTTCTTCATATAGTCCAGCTTCTTGGATTATTTGCTCAGCATACAGATTGAACAACTATGGTGAAATGACACAACCCTGATGCACACCTTTCCTGACTTTAAACCCCACAGTATCCACTTGCTCTGTTCAAAGGACTACCTCTTGGTTTATATACAGGTTCCTCATGAGCACAATTAAGTGCTCTGGAATTCCTATTCTTCCCAATGTTATCCATAATTGGTCATGATCTACACAGTCGAATGTCTTTGCATAGTCAATAAAACACAGGTAAACATCTTTCTTGTATTCTCTGCTTTCAGCCAAGATCCATCTGACATCAGCAGTGATGTCCCTCATTCCATACCCTCTTCTGAATCACATTGAACTTGAGAAATACAACTGTCTTAAACAAATACCTTATCAACAGAATGTTTCACACAGATTAAAACTTTATAATAGAAATAGCTGTTAAATGTAAAAACATCATTAAAATACTTTTTTATTTTTATTTTTATTTTTTTGTTTCTAGGAATTCTCTTTACCAATCTTTTTGCCCGTATTTTACTCTATCTTATAAAATATATTAAAACATAAAATAGATTATAGTATAGCTATGGCTGATTTTTCCAAAATCTAAAGGTTGTTTAAGGTCTTATTTTGTTATCTGTTGTTTCTGCCAGCTCTTGGTAATGGTACCTTATTTCCTGGTATGTTTAGTGATTTTTTTACTGCAAAGAGATAATTATCCTCAGAATTTTATTAGTGGAAAATCTTTGAGGGCTGAGATGAAGATGAATTTCTGGGTCCCTTAAGAAAATATTTCTGTTTGTGTCTGTGAGAGACTGGGGGTATTATCAATACTGGAAAACAAAAATTGGTATATGCTGGAGATTTTTCAGACCACCCAGGTCATATGAATTTGGCCTGCAAAGTTTCATGAGAGATGGCATATGGTTACCAATTTTCAAGGAAGATTTTCCCCATTAGTTTAATACTAAGGTCTGAGACACTTTTCCTTGCAGTCTCCTGAGGAGACAAAAGGAGTTGTTAGCTTTATTTCTAATTTACCATTGCACCGAGGATGTAGCCTCTGGAGTCCCAGGTTTCTGGCTGTTCCTCTCTTAGACTCTCTACTTTAGGTGGTCCCTGAGCTTTGTTTTTTAACCTACAAGCTCCACAAGGCCTCAAAAAAATGATGTTCAATTTTATTCAGAAATTACCCTCTGGCAGGATCCAGGCTCCAGTTACCTCTCTGGGCTCCCACCTTCACCCAGTTCTAGGTCTGAATGTCTCTTACTTTCTTCCAAACTCATGGACAAAGTATAAAAAGATTCCTTAAAACTTTATTCAGTATATTTAGTTATTTTCAATGGAGGGGCAATTCAGGCACCTTGTCCACAGTTTTGCCATCTGGCAATTTATTTTGTCATTAAACTGCAATTTCTACATATATGAGATGTTATAATGTTAGTATTAATAATAATCCTAACTCAATGTTTTATTAGGTGCTATTGAAGCAATTCCAACTCATAGTGATCCCATGTGACAGAGCAGAACTGCCCCATAGGATTTTCTTGGCTGTAATCTTTACAGAAGTAGATTGCCAGGTCTCTCTCCTGAGGAGTCAATGGATGGGTCTAAACTGCTGACCTTTTGGTTAGCACTCAAGTGTTTAACCTTTGGGCCACCAGCGCTCGTTGTTAAGATTGAGTGAAATTAACCCATTCCCATCAAGTCGATTCCAATCCATAGCAACCGTATAAGAGTAGAGTTACCCCATGGGGTTTCTAAGACTATAATCTTTATGGCAGCAGACTACCACATCTTTCTCCATCGGATGGGTAGTGGGTTCGAACTGTGAACCTTTTGGTTAGCAGCCCAGTGATTAGCCACTGTACCACCAGGGCTCCTTGTGAATGAAATTAGATATGTGAAAAGCACTTTAACAATTGTTGTGTGCCATCGAGCCGATTCCAACTCATAGCAACCCCATGTGACAGACTTAGTGGATACATAATTATTATTCATAATTACTGTTCCTTCCTTTATTATTATTCTTAGCTACTATCGAGTCAGTTCCTGACTCACGGCAACCCTGTGCACAATGAAATGAAACACTGCTTGGTCCCGCACCATCCCTGTGATTGGTTGCAGATCAGACCATTGTGATCCATAAAGTTTTCATTGGCTGAGTTTTGGAAGTAGATTGCCAGGCCTTTCTTCCCAGTCTGTTTTAGTCTGGAAGATTCACTGAAACCTTCAGCATCATAGCAACACGTAAGCCTCCAGTGACTGATGGGTGGTGACTGTGCATGAGGTCTATTGGCTGGAAATCGAACCTGGGTCTCCCTCGTGGAAGGCAAGAATTCTACCAGTGAACCACTAATACCTCACTCATTCACAAATATTTATTAGCTGCCTTCCATGTGCCAGACACTATTCTAGGTGTAAAGGACGTAGCAGTGACAAAGAAAGGGAAAGGAAAGGATTGGGTGAAGAAAAGATCATATAGAAAATTGCAGTGCTTCGCAGCTGGTCACAGTTTCTAAAGCCCACCCATACTAGCAAAGCCACAGTGATGCATGCTGATTCTATCTCATTGGTGTCCCACGGCCAGCAGGAATTGAGTAGACAGCATGAGAGTATCTTCCATGCACAGGATGTTTTATGAATTAGCAAGTGTAAAACCAAAGTCAAGGAATCTCCATGGTAGGTCTGGGGGTGGGGAGTGTTGGGGTGGGAGACTGTTGCTTTCCATTGTAATTCTTCAGAACTGTCTGATTTCTTACCATATGTATATAGTGCTTTCAAGAAAATGAATAATAAGAAAACGTCCACAGAATCCTACACCTTCATGTATGGTTAATGAATTCTAATGAATAGTATGTGCATATATGCACAGGAAAGGCCTGGAGCCTTTACTAATCGGTGTCTCCTAGAGATGCCCTAGAAGTGAGCATAAACCCTGAAGACCCTCTATAGATATTTGTGAGTGAAGGGGTGAGTGACTGGATGAATGAATTAAACAAAGTCATGTTAAAAAGCAAGTTGGGTAGTGGTTAAGACCGTATACAGGTAGTCTACAGGTTGCCTTCCTGGGAATTAGAGAAATGCTGTCCCTCTGGGAGGGTGCACTTCTTGCTAGGGCAGAGGCCTTGACAGCTGAACTCAGACTGAATTTCAGCTCCCACCAGTCAACTTGGATGGACACGTTTATGCAGTGAAAAACCCGCTCAACTGTGCAAGGCAGCTCTGAGCTAAAAATAGAGGTTTGGAACCAGATGTTGTTGTTGTTAGTTGCCTTCAAGTCCATTCTGACTCATGATGACCCCACCTGTGCAGGGTAGAACTGCTCTATAGGGTTTTCCAGGCTGTGACCTTTTGGAAGTTGATCACCAGGCTTGTCTTCCGAAACGCCTCTGGGTGGGTTCGAACTGCCAAGCTTTTGGCTAGTAGTCGAGTGCGGCATGGGCTGAAGTCCTCTCTTCTCACTAACATTAGGATGTTGGGCAAGTAATTAAGCCTCCAGTTTCCTCATGAGTAAGTAAAGTGGGGGGAAACAATACCTTGTTATGAAGATCCAGTGAGTGAATGTGTGTAATACAGCACCGAGAACATTCTTTGTAGGTAGTAATCGGTCATTCAGTGCTTGGTATTATTCCATATTTCTGCATAACTCACTTTGGGCACATTTGCAAAACATAGTTCAGTTGATGCAATGATTTAGTTGTATAGTTTATGTGCAGGTTTTATTTTTCAGTGACAAGAGCACTGAACACGGAGTCTGCAAACCTCTGTTTCCAATGACATCATCTCCACACATCAACCCGAAACTAAATGACTTGGAGCAACTCACTTCACCTCCTTGAGTGCAAGATTTTTTTAGCCCTCAAAGTGAAATAATAAGGCCTCATAGCATTGTTCTAAAGTTTAAATGAGATTGTGTATATAAAATCATTTTCTTTTCATTATAACCTACTACACAATCAGAATATATTTTAAGTAATTGAAGAGCATAAATCCTTCTCTACTTTTCTCTTGTACCTATACATATGAGAGGCATTCAGTAGATCCTTGTGAATTAATAAATAAGTTTGTGAACAAATAAGAGGTATTTTTCAAAATGGGGCACGGATCATCTGCATCAATACTACCTGGGAAACTTGCTTAAAAAATACCTTGAGGAGTGGTCTACAGCATTGGTCCTTAACCTAGGCTGTCCACTAGACTGACCAGAGGAACTTTAAAAAATACTGATGCCTAAGTCCCATCCCCAGAGATTCGAATGAAATTGGTCTAGAGTG
Organism: Dugong dugon; assembly: GCA_030035585.1. NCBI lineage: Eukaryota > Metazoa > Chordata > Mammalia > Sirenia > Dugongidae > Dugong > Dugong dugon. Next base: position 101,956,637 of record CM057469.1, on the reverse strand, counting down.
TGGCCCAGCTTCTAGATTTTTAAATCACTTCCCTGGCTGATTTTAATAAGCAGCCAATGTTGAGAATCGCTGCTCTAATTTAATGAGCCTGAGTGGTGAGGCAGATACTGATATTTGGCAACCCAAAAGTCATGTCCAACCCCTTTCTCCCTACCACTTCCCTCTATGAAGGCTGGAAGGAGAATTCCTCACTTTTCCAGCCTTCATTAAAGTCAGGGGTGACCGTGTGCCCAGGTCTGACTCAAGGGTCTTACGTCTACTGGGTTGGAGGGAGAGAGACTTTTTTAATGCTCTTGCTGTTGTGATGAATAACGTACAAATGTAGCTAATGCACCTCCTCTCCCCTCACTATTCTTCCTGCCTTGAACATTGATGTGTGGCTAGACCTATCACAGATGGTAAGAGGTCAAGTGGACCTCAGGGGTGTCAGCCTAGACCTTGTTGAACATCTGCGTCAACTTCAGCCATCACCTACCTCTGACTGACTTTTCTCTAATGTGAGAAAAACAAACCCCTAATTTGTTTAAGCCTCAAAAATCCAGTGTTTTGTTACATGCAGCAGAACACCATCCTAACTGACAGAAAGAGAGCCTATTTTGTTTTGTCACAGTCTTCATAGAAGACGCTAATATATTATATACTTTTATGTAAAAGTGACTTCCAGTTTACTTACAGAGTGAAGAGTTTGCCTGGGAAGGAATTTGAAGAGTGGCTTACTTGAAATTGCAGTCTCTTATAACTAAAAATTCTCAGAGATTATTCTACCTGTTGAAACATCCATGACATAAGATGAAGAAGGGACTTTCATTGAATAATTTCCTGGAAAGTTTTCTTCCTTAATTGTTCCTTTACAGAATTACACGATATTCAGATTAAGGACAGGCATTAGAGAAAAGAAAGCTCTCCGTTCCCAACTCACCTGCCTCCCAACCTTGGATGATGGCTAAAGGAGCAACAAATAGGTTAACCCCTGGTTGATTCTGCAGCTTTCCCTGGAAGGCTTGGCAAAGATGTAGCTGGTGCAGTGGCTTCCCTTGCCCTCAGCAGTCTCATCTTCTCGTCTAGAGATGCTGTCAGCACAAGCATGTCATTCTTCTGAGCGGTTGCAAGATGTTTGCCATCTCTAACAGGGTCATCCTCATGACCGCAAAAGCCTCATTCTCAAAATCTTAGACAGAGACTCCCCACTTCCAAAACCCTTACGAAAAGGGAGAAAAACAGAAGAGCAGGATTCCTCTCCTGGCGCGTGGCCCAGACAGTGTCCAACTGTGCCCAGGCCCCTGTACACCTTTCCATGCAATGGCAAGTGAACGTGTCTCTGCTTATGCCACTGTTGAGGGACCCCTGGGTTAAAGAGATAAAGCACACAGTTACGTGGAAGGTTACATGGCAACACGGGTCATAGGAAACACAGAATAATGCCAAGTGAAGGTGAGGGTAAGGCAAGCCAAGAGTGCAGTGAATGGGAGTGGTGTGAAGAGCCTCCTATACAAGAAGACTGGCTAGGCTTTAAAAGACTTGCAAGTTTTGAACAAAATCAAGATAAGAGACCCTCTGCCTATGAGCCTAAACCTACATCTTACAACATTTTTAGGTCTGGACATCCACCCAAGACCTCTTGGAAAATGACATATTATCTTGCCTTTCCCCTGTTCGAAAAAGTTCAAAGGCACTACCATGCCCAGAAATTTAAACTTTATGAATTGACGTTGAAGGCTTGCAATATTCTAAACCCAAACTACCCTTCCATCATTATGTCCCACCACTCCCCAAGTTAAACCTTGGTGCCACATTGTTTTACTCTTCCTGCCCTCCGAGCACAACTTAAGCAATCCCAACCAGGTTCCCAAAGTCAAGACAAAGGGCAGTGTTCGACAAAAGCGTTTAACTACTGGAATTACCCGGGGCAGTTTTCCAGGATCTGCTGAAAAAAATCTGACTCTTTAGCTCTGGGGTAGGGCTTGGAAATCCACATTTTCACAAGTATCTGATATAGCTTTAATGGCTCAACAAATTTGGTAAATAACAAAGAATAGTAAAGAGGAAGAAATGCCCTTCTCCTATCTTGATTCTGTTTAAAACCATCCAATCTTTCAAAGCTGAGCTCAGCCTTCTTGTACAGGAGGCCTTTCACATCACTCCCATCCACAAAGCCTTCACCTCCACTTACCTTCACTTGGCACTAAGCTGTGTCTCCTATGGCTCGTGTTGCCACGTAACCTTTCACTTAACTGTGTGTCTTATCTCATTAACCTAGGGGTCCTTCAACAGAGGTGCTTACACAAATTACCCAGGGGAGTGCTTTCAAAATGTAGATACTGGGATAGCTTTTCTCCTATTACTTGATCCAGAAGATCTAGGGTGAGGCCAAGGAAACTATATTTTGGAAAAGCTCTTTGGATAATTCTGATGAATGCTCACCTTCTTTTTCCCCCACCTCATGACATACTTCTTTGAGAATTCCTGCTTTGATCATACTGTGAAATCCTTAAGGGTGAGGACAATGTCTGACACTTGTTTCTTATTTCCACATGGCTTACCACATCACCTTGACTTCGGTGAATTAAGTGTTCCATTAAGATGTGTAGGTTATTTGATTGATTGATTAACTTATTGAAAAGGGTCAAAAAAAATAATGACCTGTGCAGTAGCTAACAATTAATTTTCATTCAGCTTCCATTCCTAGTCCATATACTCATACCATGCTTGCTTGCTACAGATTCTGAAACGTCTGATGAAAGTACTTGATCTATATGTGGGAATGTGACCACTGATACTCAAAACCAGTCAGAGGCACCATATGCATTAAGAAGATGGATGACCTCTCACTTTTCCCGGACTACCAAAACAAGGGCACCCCATCCACCCCAAATGCCACATATGTGGGAAAATATGGGCTGTATCCAGAGGCATTGTCAACATAAACAGCCAACCTCAAATGCAAACCAACCCCCAGCTATGAGCTCTCCATGGAGGTTTCCAGCTACCTCAAAGTGCTGCTCTGACATTCCTCAAAAATCTTCCTCACAAGACTAACTTCATCTTGCTTTGACTCTTACATTAAAACATGTGCCATGCAGGCAGGTAACATAACCAGCCAATAGTAGCATATCACTGGGGTCAGTGCTACCAATTAGAATAATATGGCAGCCCAGACTATGCATTGTATGATTCTGACATTGTACAAAGGCCTTTACACGCTTAAAATCCCCTCTCTCCTGAATTGTCAATGGATCTGTTGCAGCAGTTCCCTAAAATGTAGTGCCTTATTAATAAGCTGCAATCAGACATAAGCAGCTCATGGTGATGGATTCATCACACTGGTTTGGGTTACCTATCAGGGTGTAGAGGAAAAGGAATGCAGGACAGATCAGTTTTGATTGACTAGGAGACACTGGTAAGAGCAGTAAGGCTAATCACGGCATGCCAGATTTGTTCATTCTTTTGGCAGTTCATGGTCTTTTCAACATTCTTCACCAACACCACAATTCAAAGGTATCAATTCTTCTTCGGTCTTCCTCGTTCATCATCCAGCTTTCATATGCGTACAAGATGATTGAAAACACCATGGCTTGGGTCTGGTGCACCTTAGTCTTCAATGTGACATCTTTGCTTTTTAACACTTTAAAGAGGTCTTTTGCAGTAGATGTGCTTAATGCAATGCGTTGTTTGATTTCTTGACTGCTGCTTCCATGACACTACAAGGCAGTACTACTCTGTCACATGAGGTCACTATGAGTTGAAAATTAGATCAACGGTACCTAACAACAACAGCAACAGGCTTTGTCCAGAGGGAAAATTCTAAACACGTCATGTCCAAAATGTGAACCTCACGTTCCCCCTCTCCTACTTGGCTCTTGATAGATCCTCCCCCACTCCCTTATTAAAAACCTGTTGCCATCAAATTGATTCTGACTCATAGCAACCCTATAGGATATAGTAGAACTGCCCCATAGAGTTTCCAAGGCTGTAAATCTTTATGGAAGCAGACTGCCTCATCTTTCTGCCCTGGAGCAGCTGGTAGGTTCAAACTGCCAACCTTTCGGTTAGCAGTCGAGCATTTAACCACTGCTCCACCAAGGCTCCTCCTCACTTTTAGTAGCTACTAAAAATTATATATGCCCCACCCAACCCGCATTCCTCCATGCCCCCTTCCCAGCTCCATCCCAATAAACTAAGCGATTCTGCAGAACTGGTTTAGTGAAGTTGTTGGGTGGGGAAGTGTATTTCATCAACACTGTATGGTTCAGGAAAGCCATTCAGGTCTAGTGTTAGGTGGGAATCAAAGACGCATATTAAATGAACGTGATCTGGACTGAATTTAGAGACAGACACAAACACCACATTTCTCAATAATGAGAAAGGGATGCAGTCAAAATCCCACTGGGTGGAGCAGTGTAAGGAGGGAGGGACAGAGTGATTTTCTCTAAGGCTCATAGCTCTAGAAAAGCTGACACAACAGTATGACCTGAAAGTGGACTCTTCAAGCTGAAGTTGGGATCTCTCTACAGAAAGGGTACAAGGAGGAAAACGGGTCAGAAGTGACCATCTAAAAGAGTTAAAGGAAACAGTAATGAAAGTTTACCTTGATAATGTATTCTTATTTTTAATGTTCTTCACCATATTAAAAATTTTAGATCAAGAATTGTTAAGTACTTTACAAGTTTATCTGTCCAAACCCCTATCTCCCTGTAGGCAAAGTTTCACCCTCATTAACGCATGAAGAATTAAGACCATGAAAACATTAAGTTAAACATCCACAGTCATATCTATAGTTAACAGTGAATCGCAGGGGGAATTGGAAGGCACTAGGACTGATGTGATGTTCCATAAACTCATTACTATCAAATCAATTCCGACTCATAGCAACCCCATAGGACAGAGTAAGGTTTTCAAGGCTATAATCTTTACGGAAGCAGACTGCCACATCTTTTTCCCACTGAGCAGCTGGTAGGTTCGAACTGCCAACCTTTTGGTTAGCAGCTGAGTACTTAACCACCATGCCACCAGGGTTCCTTGGGATGTTTCCATAAATGCTCTTAAATCCTGGAGACTTCTTGGAATCATTTGGTAATTGCCTGGAAGAAACAATGTCAGCTCAGTTCTCCAGGTGTTGTCCTAGATCAGGGCTTCTCAGACTTCAGCAGGCACCAGCCACCTGAAGAACCTGTTAAAAGAGATTGTTGTGCACCCCTGAGATTCTGACTCAGCAGGTCCGGGGTGGGGCCCAAGAATCAGCATTTATGACACGTTGCCAAGGGATGTTGATGCTGCTGGTCTGAGACTGGCCTTGATTATTTCTCGGGGGCTGTCTTTCCAGATCATTTCTTGGGGTCTGGGTTTGTGACTGGTAGGCTGTCTCGATCCAACCTTACTCTGTCGAGGGCAGTGAGAAGGGGCAACTTCCCATACAGGTTGAGGAATGTGGTGCCAAGTTGGTGGCCAGGAGAAAGATGCCCGTGACATGAGGGGAAAAGCAGATACAGGACAACTGATTCCAAACACACTAACAAGAGAGCTGGGGAAGCGGTGCACCGGTTCATCCGCTTTCAAAGCTCCAAGAGACTGAGAACCAGCTTTGCCATGGTCCTAAGCTGAACTCAAGAGATGGGACATGGAGTATAGACTATTCATATCTTAAAAATAATACATGGTTCCTATAAATGCCTTCCTTCCTTACTTGTTTTCTTTCTTTTTTCCTTCTAGAATCATTGATCTAAAAGTAAAAAAAAAAACAAAAAAACAAACTTAAATTCACAAAGTGCAAGTTGGAACTAGTCTCAAGGCTATTTATCCTGAACACCACCATTCTACTTCTCCTGAGCTTTTTCCTAATAGGAAGGAATGGAGGTCCATCTGGGAATCTTCCCACCATCCTTTACAGTGGTAAACACCTGTGGCTCAGGCTCCCACTCCACCCTGTCATTAAGTAGGGTGTTCGGGTCTGGCCAGCACAAAGACAAGGACAACTGTGAAAGTCAGGGGGAGAAACCATTCATCTCACTGTCAATGGCATGCATCACTCCCGATGCTTCAAGCCCTATATACACACATCATTTTGCGTGATTTATGGCCCTAATTAGATCCCAGTGCCAGTATTCCATCAGCTAACAATGCATATCCTAATCACCTTTTCTTCATACAAATGATTTCCTTAACTTTGAATGCATAACTTAACAGCTTTTATTTTAAAAACTCGTGTTAACAGCTTTCCTGCGGTAACCAGTAGGGGTGCTATGATAAGAATCTAATTTGCTGTAAAAATGACTCATTTGTCAAATAAGCATTAAAATAATTGTTCCCCTTTTGACTGTTACCCTGCTGTTTCCAGTCATTTTCCAAAACTAAATTATTTACTCATTTGAAAGTTCAGCTGTGCATATTTTAATTGATATTCCCTCATAGGACTCATATTGTTAATGACAATAATTAACCCGAAAAGGCTGCTAAATAATTATGCTGGAAAGATATGAAGTATTTGCACAGAAAGTAAAATCAGCATTTGAAAAACTATCAGAATGTAAAACTTTCATATTTTATGTCAAAGCACAGTAATAGTTCATAATCAAATTAAAGAGAGAAAGGGAAAATGTAGATTATATGATTTGATGCAGAATACTTTATGTTTTCAATATAGAAAAGTAGTCTAGCTAACAAGATTACTCTGTCATCTCAGTAAGCTCCCAATATTACTATTCTAGCTGGCAATATAATTTGTTCTCCGACACTTAGCATGGCTTCAAACTGGAGCAAACTAGCTCTTAATAATAATACCTAACACATATTCATTGCCTCTCTACTAGATAAATCTCCCTGTGATAGGCTCAACGAGCTTCACACATATCCAACAGAGGCACAAACACTAGCCAGGTTGTACCCGCTCCCCAGGAAAGTCTCTCAACTTGCCTAGAAGTTCTAAGCAGAAGAAGGCTCTTTACTCTCTGGGATCCAAAGAGAGCAGAATTCAAAAGCAGGAACTGTTGTCTCAGGAGGTTTGTCAAATTGGACAAAGAAGGCACTACGGAGAGCCTTGAACTCAGTAGCATGTGGTCCTCCCTGGCCAACCTCCCAGGCTTGTAGTCCATAGTATCCCACCAGATTCATATTCCCAAACAGCTGGCTGGAAACCATTTACCTAAGTGAGCAATTATGACTGCTGCACTTACAGGAGTCTTGAAGTAAGGGTGAGGACTTGACTATGCATGTTTCACAGATGCTTTTGAACTACAGCAGAAAGGAACTTTACAAAGCTAAGCAGTGCTAGAACTTCAGTTAAGTCTCCATTGGTTTATACCTGTCATAGGACAAGAACAGCCAAACTGGACATCAAGAAATACCTCTGCTGAGGAACCAAGTTACTGGACTGAGGGCTGGAGACCATGGTCTCAGGGGACATCTAGGGCAATTGGCATAACGTAGTTCATAAAGAAAATGTTCTACATCCGACTTTGGCAAGTAGCATCTGGGATCTTAAAAGCTTTCGAGAGACCATCTAAGATACATCTACTGGTCCTATCCTTTCCAGAGCAAAGGAGAATGAAGAAAACCAAAGACACAAGGAAAACATTAGCCCAAAAGACTTATGGGCCACAAGTACCACAGCTTCCACCAGCTTGAGCCCAGAACAACTAGATGATGCCTGGTTACTACCACTGACCACTCTGACAGGGATCAGAATAGAGGGTCCCGAACAGAGCAGTAGAAAAATGTAGAACAAAATTCAAATTCACAAAAAAGAGACCAGACTTATTGGTCTGACAGAGCCTGGAGGAACCCCGAGACTATGGCCCTGGCTACCCTTTTACCTCAGAACTAAAGTCACTCCCCAAAGTTCACCCTTCAGCCAAAGATTAGACATGTCTGTAAAACAAACAATCGCACACGTGAAGAACGTGCTTTTTAGTTCAATCATGTGTAGGAGACCAAATAGGCAATACCTGCCCAAAAGCAAAGATGAGAAGACAGGAAGGGACAGGGAAATAGGACAAATGGAAACAGGAAACTTGGGGTGAAGAAGTGGAGAGTGTTGTTAAATCATGGGGATCACAACGAATGTCACAAAATGATTTGTGTATAAGTTGTTGAATGAGAAACTAATTTGCTCTGTAAACTTTCATCCAAAGAATAAAAAGAAAGAAAGAAATGCCTCTGTTATAGTTACCCTTACTTTTACCTCTCAAGTGATATCGTTGGTAGCATAATAATGTTGTAATAAAAATGTTGTTAATACTTTGAATTTATATAGTTCTATTTATTTGGTCTCACAGGTGCAAAGATAAATGCTAATGGGAAGCAGAAGAATAACTTATAAATACACGGCAACGCCCTCCTTCCACAAATATCTTCTGGAAGCACTGAGCACATGGAATAAATATATGGGTGAGTGTGGCCCTAATTAGACTTGTCATTGAATAATACTTCAACTGACATAAAGAATGAGATTTGATTTTAATATATAGTTAGATCATCCATAGGAGTTCCTGGATGGCACAAATGGTTAAGCACTCAGCTACTAACAAAAAAGCTGGAAGTTCAAACCCACCCAGAGGCACCTCAGAAGAAAGGCCTAGCGATCTACTTTTGAAAGGTCACAGCCAGGAGAACCCTGTGGAGCACAGTTCTACTTTACAACACATGAGGTCACCATGAGTCAGAATCAACCCAATGGCAAATGAAAAAGAAAAAGAGATCATTAATTTGTGACTATCTATATTACTTCTACAAGAGTGTTTTCTTTTTTTTAAAAAAAAGCAAAACAAAACATTCATTAGCAGCTACTGTGTGCTTAGCTCTAGCAATACAGTGATCAACAGGATAGACACAGGCCCTACCCTCAAATTGCTTGTATTCTGGCAGTTAAGCCAGAGGATGTTCAAGTACTGAAGTTATATTTCTAGTCCAGATAGCGTAGAGTGTAACACTTTGATGCAATCTCTCTCTCCAAATCCTTAGAGATAATACAAGGGCATAACTGAGCTCAGTAGTAAGAAAAACATATCCCTGGACCAGAAATGCAAAGCGGTGAGCTTGGCTGAAGTGATTGGCTGACTGGGCTTCAGGTCTGCAAACAGGCATTGGAGCTCTGGAATTCAGCTTTGGCAGGGTGCGAGACTACAGGAGCTCCATACAAAATAAGAAGTTGGATCTAGGCTGAGGGGAAGCTCCTTCCCCTGTTGATAAAATGAACCTGAGAGTAGGGGTGTGAGGCTACCACCATACATTGCCTGGAGCTAGGGCTTCAGCCTTAGGAGCTGGGTAGAGGCATTCTTAGCTTCATAAACAAGGACTGAGTTCAGCTATCCATTGACTCAGTGACTGGATCTGTCACATCTGTGATATCATCTTGAGGAAGAGTCCAAAATGCTATCATTATAAAATCTGGTTCTGAACCTGGGGCAGAGGAAGTGACCGGTAAAGCAGAGGTAACCACAAATGCACTGGACAAGGATAGGTGATAGCTGAGGAACAGAAATATGACAGCGGGGGGAATCCACTGAAAATGAGCCTATATAACAAAATTCAAACATATGTGAGACAATTTAGTGCTAATTAAAGCATCCCCAAAATTAACAATAGGAATAGGAATTCATTCCAGATAAAATTAATATTATAGAACAGCATGACAAAGATTGTTATGGCACTCAACTGAAAATAAAGTAATAGTCTTTCTTTAAAAGAGAGTGAGTAATTGTGAAACAAGAATGGGCAGAAATAATATACGAATATGTAGGATAAGGGAACTTGAAAATAAAAATATAGTCATTAAAACATAAAGCAAACTTGTTAGACAAGCTGGACACAATTTGGAAGAGAATTTTTGAGTTGGAAGTTTTGTCAAGGTATTTACCCAGAACAAAGCACAGAGATATCAAAATAACAACAGGAAAGAACAGCTAAGAGATACAGAGTAGACTGAGTTGCTCTAATGCAGGGGTCAGCAAACTACCCTCTGTGGGCCAAATCTAGCTTTCTGCCTATTTTTGTACAGCTTTTGAGTTAAGAATGATATTTAAAGTTTTTAATGGTTGGAAAAAGATCAAAGGAAAGATAATATTTTGTGACATGTAAACATTATATAAAAATTTAGTTTAATTTTCAATATTCATAAATAAAGCCAGACTTGTTTGTTTATGTGTTGTTTATAGCTGATTTCGTGCGTTACAATGGCAGAGTTGAGCGTTTATGGTAGAGAAAAATGGTCCACAGAACCTATTTGTATTTACTATCTGATCCTTTACAGAAAACGTTTGCCAATCTCTACTCTAACATCCCAGTTTCAGAAAGAAAGAATGGAAGGACAGGCAGAGAAGCTATGTCTGAAGAAGTAATAACTGAGAATTTTCCAGAATTAAAGAAAGTCTTGGTAGTGTAAGAGATTTAACACTCTGCTTCTTAACTGTCCCTTATTTTAAGACTATTGATGGGACATTTGTTGAGCCATCACTGAGTTTTACAATCTAAGGCTCACAGGCAACTGTATTATTTCATTGGACTGACCAGTTAATTAGACAGCTCATCAATTCAGTCAACCATCTGTTAGTTCACTAAAATGATTGTTAAATTCAGCTCAGCAGCATCCAGAAGTCCAAGTCCCACACATCACAGAAATTCCCTAGGCTCCTATACATCTATCTCACCAAATTCCTGCCCTCTTCCATGAGGTCTCTCGCTCACTCTATTCCTTCTGCTAGGCATGCCCTTTCCATAGTTCTTCATATTGCTACAGTTTCTCATCTTCCAAAATTCAGCTAAGACATGATCTTACCATTCTCTACTAATTCCTCAAATATTCATTGAGCTCCTACCATACAGCAGATGCTTTGCTAGGTACTAGGGAGACAAAGATAAACAAGTGGCAGCTCCTGCCTTCAAAGAACTTATGTATTTTATAGACAAGAAGGCAAACGAAACACACAATAATAAGTGCTGAATAAGGAGAATAAGCACGGGGGAGAACATTCAACACTTGAGGGGCTTCATGCTGTTGAGGAAGGCTTTCTCAAGGAAGCGAGACCTTAGATGGGGCATAAAGGATGAGTAGGAGTTTGAGAAGGAGTTAGATGGACAAGGGTGGTGTGGGGAGGAAGAAAGAATTCTAGGCAGAATATCATGTGCAAGGGCAGGGAGGTAAGAGAGGGCATAGAGCTTCGCGATGTCTTTGTAGTTGCAGAGTAGAGGCTGGGATGGTGGTGGTGGAAGGTTAGTAATAAAGGAAGCTTGAAAGGCAAATAGGAGCTAGATCATTAAGAATCATTTTAACTCTTATTAAGAAACCTGGAGATTTTCCACAGGCAGAAGGGGAGGTTTTGAAAGGTTGTAGGCTAACAGCAGTGTGATTGTATTCGAACTTTAGAAAGATAGTAAAACCTCTCTGGCAGTAGTGACGAAGATGGTTTAGTGGGGGCAAGACAGGGAGTAGAGGAACCAGATTCCCTGCAGGAAATGAGGATGGCTGGACCTAGAATAGTGATGTGGGGGGAGAGAGATGTGGACAGAGTTGAGAGGTATTTGAGAAACAGGCTCAACAGGACTTGGGTTTGATTGGATTCTGAAGATAAGGGAAGGAGAAGACAAAAATAATCCACAGATCACTGACTGTAGCAAATGGGGGTTGGCAATGCCACCCAGTGACATAGAGACTATAAGAGGAGGAGCAGTATGGTGGGTTAGTTTGGAAGCATGTTGAGTTGGAGGTGCCTGTGAAATAGCCAAGTAGAAATATCCAATAGGCAGACGGATATTTGGACCAGAAGGCAAGAGAAGGATCTGAGTCAGAGGTATGACATGGGATGATAAACGAAATCATTCTATTCGTAGGGTACCAAGAGTGTGTAGAATATTGAGGAACACCAACCTTTACAAATCCCGAAGAAGAAGAAAACTCCACAAAGGAGAGATATAAGGCACAGCCAGAGGTAGAAAAGATGAGACAGAAAAGTGTGATTTCATGAAAATCAAAAGAAGAAAGGAGCTTATGATGGGGTAGGGGGTTGTCTATAACTTCAAATACTCACATATGGCAAGTCATAGAGGAGAAGTGGACATTTGATTTAGTAACATGAAGATAGATAGGACGTTCTGGGGAATGGTGGGAACAGAGGACTGTTTGCCGTAGTGCTTCTTCTCCTGCTTTTGACATGCTTATTGTGTATTATAATTGCCTGTTTGCCTGGAAAATACAGTAAGATCCTTGAAGGCAAGGGCTGTTTACCTTTGTCTCCCTAGTGCCTAGCAGAGCACCTGTTATGAGGTAGACACTCAATAAATATTTGCAGAATTAATACTGAATGAGTAAGTAATGTCTCAACTGAGTCTTGAAAGTTGAGGAAAACGTAGCGTCATGAAGAACTATGGAAAAGGCATGTCTGGTGATAGAGTGAGCAAGAGAACTCGTTTCTGTTCCTAAACACCTCGCTTATTACTAGAACAAAGAGCCAAGTGTGCTGAAAACAAGAGTGAGAATTTTGCAATCAGAGAAAGCAGACTTGTTCTGAGAGCGCATACACACATCCCTGGTGAGAGCAGGAATTCACTGAGATGGATGACGAAGGTGAGGAAACAAAGTGTAGTAGCTATTATTTCCAGAAGTTGGCAGTGAAGACAAGGGGACAGGTAGGCTTACAGCTCTATGGGGAGGGTGTCAAGAGTTATTGTGGTGTTTTCTTATTTAATTAAAAGTTACTTGATCACTTTAATATTCATAGGAAGGGGAAGAACACAGGATAAAGAGCAAGCTTTCTGAAGAGATAGCAAGAAGGGGTCTAGAGCTGCATAGTCTAATAAGATAACCACTAGCCACAGGTGGGAAACCCTGGTGGCGTAGTGGTTAAGTTCTACGGCTGCTAACCAAAAGGTCAGCAGTTCAAATCCACCAGGTGCTTCTTGGAAACACTATGGGGAAGTTCTACTCTGTCCTATGGGGTCACTGAGTGGGAATCCACGCAATGGCAACGGGTTTGGTTTTTTTTTTTAGCCACATGTGGCCATTTAAATTTAAAGTAACTAAATTAAACAAAGCTCTTCAGTCAGAGTAGCCACACTTTAAGTCCTCAATGGCTGCATGTGACTAGTGCCTACCATATTGCATTAAAAAAAAAACAAAAAACAAATCAGTTGTCATCAAGTCGATTCCGACTCATAGCGACCCTATAGGACAGAGTAGAACTGCCCCATAGGGTTTCCAAGGAGCAGCTGGTGGATTTGAACTGCTGTCCTTTCTGGCTTTGCATAGTATATCCACTCTGGCATGCCTGCTTCCTGGAGCTTTTTAAACCCCTCATCCTAACATCTGTTATGGCATTTTTGGTATTTCTACTTCACTCACTGAGGGCTATTTCTTTCTCTAATCTTCTAAGAACAACCCGAGCAGCATGTTAACATCGTTTTCTGGGCCATGGTAGTGTCTTACTTTTCCGCACCTAACACTGTGTTTGGCACAGTATCCGGCACACAGTGAGTATTCAAGAAGCGTGTGTGAAACTGCAACGAACTGAATCAAACAAATGACGTTTGTACGATATTTAACAGTTGACCAAGTAGTTTAAAATTAATCAACCCAGGGTTATAAAAACCTTGCAAGGTAATCATCCCCATAATTCTCCTTTCCTAAATGTCCTCTACCAGTAGAAGCAGCATAAGTATTTTCCTCGCTATGTAGATGAGAAAGGAGCCCTTGTGGCACAGTGGTTAAGCACTCGGCTGCGAACCGGAAGGTTGGTAGTTCGAACCCACCAGCCACTCAGCAGGAATAAAAACCTGGTGATCTGCTCCCATAAAGATTACAGCCTAGAAAACCCTATGAGGCAGTTCTACTCTATCACAAGGGGTTACTAGGAATGAAAAATCAACTCGGGAACACCTAACAACAGTAACAAATGCAGATGAGAAAAATTACCTTCAGAAAGTAAAGTGAATTGCCCTGGGCTATCCAACTAGTTGGAGCCCTGGTGGCACAGTAGTTAAGAGCTACTGCTGCTAACCAAAAGGTTGGCAGTTTGGATCCACCAGTGGCTCCTTGAAAACCCTATGGGGCAGTTCTACTCTGTTCTGTAGGGTCGCTATGAGTTGGAATCCACTCGATGGTAACAGGTTTGTTTTTTGTTTTGTTTTTTTTTTTAATCCAACTAGTTACTTGTGGAGATAAGACTAGAACCCGTCCAATCCTGAAAAGTTTCTGCCACAAAATGCTCTAGTCCACAGGGAGTTAATTCCTTGATGGGCAGAGAGTATGAGAAAAAAAGGGAGGTAATAAGGCTGCAAAAGCGCCTTAGCCTCTAGATTATAATAATAATAATCACTTACTGTCCCGCAGTCTGTGCCAGGTTTTACCTAGAAAATCTCTAATGCAACAACCTGTAGGATGCCTTTCATTATTCCTATTTTATGCATGAAGAAACTGAGCATCAGAGAAGCTCATTAATTTGCCCATGTTCACAGAGCAAGAACAAGACATTTTCCAGCTCTAAACCCAAGTCTCTCTGCAGCCAAAGTCAGTTATTTTTTCCATTTTATCCTGTCACAGAAATCATCCCAAACGAGCCCCTGAATGCTATCTTACCTGAATCTTCACGCTGATTGTTCTGAAACTCATGGCCAAGAAGAACGTTGACAGTGTTGGGCTATGAGATCTCAGAGTCAATAGCATTTTGCTGACCACCACTCACCACTGCATGGGGGATAAGTAAGGAGGAAGTGAACCGAAAAAAGAAAGAAAAGATATTCATTCATTTAGTCTTTCTTTCTTCCATCAAATATTTAGTCAGTGCCTGCCCTGTGCTGGCCACTGTTTTAGGCTTTGTGGTTCAAGCAGAGAACTAAGCAAAGTCCCGATCATCATTCTATTCCTGCAAATCCCCACCCTCTGGTGGTCCATAGTCCCAGGCACCCCCTTTCACTCATACAGTGATGCCCCACGTCTGCAAATGACGCTCAGGCTCTCTGGCACCCATGCCTGAGGCAAGGCAGGCTGGCTTATAATTACAGCCCTCACAAGGATGTGTAGGGACTAGATTTTTATAGGGCCTAGAAAATTGTACCCTTACGGCCATTTGAGAGAATGTGCAGCCATCATTTCTATTTGTCAGGGGGGTGTGCATGTAAGTGAAGAAAGCAGATGGTGAGCAAGCCTCAAAATGGTGCAGCTGAACCACAGGTGCTCGAAAGATCTGCTCCTCCACCAGCTTCAGTCTGCGGTTCACCGTGCGCTGTATCTAAGGGCTACGTGGAGATTGTGCCTCTAAACCTTAGCCTTCAGAAATGGTAGCATTTCCTTTTAAAAGGCTGTTCTAACACTGCCCACCCATCCTTCATGGGGACAGTCCTCCTCATTTGCCAAGCCCATTTTTATGGTTAGTCTCCAAAGCAAGTGCACAATAGCATTGGCACCAGATGAGTCCTCCCGTCCCTGGCCACAGGAACACCATCTGTACGTGGAGTGGGAACACTAAACGCTGCAGGTTAAGTAACTCATTATGAATATTTTCCTTGAGCTCTGAAACTTTTTAAACAAACAACAACAACAACTGTATCATAATAACCTTCCAGAGGTTAACAGCAGGCAGGTGGTCCAGCTCAGCTGAAATGCAAACCAGACAGCTGTTTGATTATAAACTGTTGATTCTTACGGAGATCTGGGGAAAACTTCTTGCCAGAGGGGGGAAAAAAAAGAAAGAAAGGGTCTTCTCTTAAAAAATCCCTAATGAAAGGACACATAAATGTCAAAATGACAAAAATAAGGAAGTGTGTCATAGACTAAGCATTTTAATGTCTTTTCTAGCTTCCTCCAGAGTGGACTCTGGACCTAGCCACATTTAATGGCAAGGATTCTTAAAGAGGCGATGCACAGCATGAATTTTT
Source organism: Dugong dugon (assembly GCA_030035585.1). Lineage (NCBI taxonomy): Eukaryota > Metazoa > Chordata > Mammalia > Sirenia > Dugongidae > Dugong > Dugong dugon. The sequence continues at coordinate 101,940,782 of CM057469.1, read as the reverse complement.
ATGACACAAATAAAACTCAGAGAGGGTCACTTTCTCCTCCATAGTCAGTGTCCTTAACAGATGTGAGGGAGGCTCACGTTTCAAAGGAGCCACCCGCGCCAGCGTTTTACCTGGACCCAGCGGCTATGAGTGCGCATGTGAAGATGGAAGGAAACCCTGAGGTGTATGGCATTATCCTGTCTGTCTCCAAGCCGTTAAGACATCCTGCAGATTCCCCTGGGAAGCCTTGGCAAAGAGAGAGAAAACGCCAAGGCCTGATAAACTGGTTCGAGAATGGTGGATGAAAAGTTTCTAATCAAAACCTTACATTAGCACCACATGGCCCCACAGACTGATGGCTGTGACTGTTCTTCCCCTGATGATGAAATGGGACGAAAGAAAATCACTCCCTAAATCAGTATTTAATTACTGGTCTATTATGTTACAATCAGAAACGTTTCAGAAAGCTCAGAAAAGAAAATAAAGTTGAACCATTTCATACTGAGATTTGTGGCAAGTGATGAAATGCAAAACCTTAGGATTCCAAGGAAAACAGGAGCCACACAATGACAATTACTCATTTTTTTTTTAAATAAAAGAGAAATAAGAAACAAAAATGGAAAGCATAGAAGAGAGAATTTCATAGCTCTTGGTTTAGTTATGGAGTCCCTGGGTAGTACGAACGGTTAATGCGCTTGGCTACTAACCAAAAAGTTGGAGGTTCGAGTCCATCCAGAGGCACCTCAGAAGAAAGGTCTGGCAATCTACTTCTGAAAAATCAGCCATTGAAAACCTTATGGAGCATTTCCACTCTGATGCACTTGGGGTTGCCATGAGTTGGAATCTATTCCACAGCAACTGGTTAAAGCCTTCTGAGAGCTTTTACACCACAGCAGAACTGGACTACAGCTGCTTCTCACTTCCTGGTGGCCCTGATGGTGAGACAAAATGTAATTTAATAAATATTTATTGAGGATCAACATTCTGCTCTGCTAAGCAATAGGGAAGGGCCCTGGTGGTGAAATGATTAAGCACTTGGCTGGTAACCTAGAGGTCAGTGGTTCAAACACACCCAGCAGCTCCGCAGAAGAAAAGACCTGGAGATCTGTTCCTATAAAGATTACAGCCTAGGAAAACCCATGGGGCAGTTCTGCTCTGTCATACTGGGTAGCTATGAGTCAGAACTGCCTTGACAGCACACAACAACAGGCAATATGGAGCTACAAAAAATTAAAGACAGTTCTGGACCTCAAAGAGCTTTCAATCATCAAAGAAGGAAAAATACATGAATAATTAACTGGAAGATAAAACATAGACGCATGAAGAGAAGACTTTTTCTCTGTCCTTCATAGTCATGTTTGTTAGACTTCCATTTATTAATTAGTTAGGAAGCTTCCAGGAATGCTATATGGGAGAGGGAGACTTTCAATTTGACCTCAAAGTTTGAGAAGGATTTCAATCACGAAGGTTAATTCCAGAGTTAGTAGGCAAAGAAACCTAAGTGCAGATAGTGAAAACTAATACCTGTTTTCCCTAGATACTACATTTCTTTATATGTTGCTTCTATTCTTATTAAAACTCTAAATATAAGTGATTACAACCCATTGCCATTGAGTTGATTCCAACTCAGAACACCCTATAGGACAGAGTAGAACTGCCTCATGGGGTTTCCAAGGAATCGCTGGTGGATTCAAACTGCTAACCTTCTGGTTAGTAGCCGGAGCTCTTAACCACTGTGCCACCAGGGCTCCTTAGGTAATTAGTGCCCATATAGCTTATGCTTTATTTTAAAGACATTTATATATAATTTAAAGCAAAAAATATTCATGTGATTTTCTCTCTGAGATAGCTATGCATCCTAAAAGTAAGCTAGTGTAAGGATCTCTACTCAAAGAAAAAAAAACCCAAACCCATTGCCATCCATTCCAACTCATAGAGACCATATAGGACAGAGTAGAACTGCCCCACAGAGTTTCCAAGGAGCACCTGGTGGATTAGAACTGCCAACCTTTTGGTTAGCAGCTGTAGCACTTAACCACTACACCACCAGGGATGTCTGCTAGCTAGCTGTAATTACTGATATTGTAGCTATAACCCTATCTCTAGAGGTTATGGCTGCCAGGTCCCGTCTTATATGTGTAAGATAAATGTTCCATTTAGGCCTTCAAGCCTCAGTGGTGCCCAAAGATGATAGTTGCCTCTTTGACGTCACCCTTCAGTGCCTTCGTCATGGAATCTGGTGAGCACCAGGTCTCTGTACTACTGCGCTTCATTTTCTTTTGGGGGGTATAGGAAGCAGGGCTGTTTGTTTTGCCTTTTCTTTCCTACTTCACTGCCATCTAGCTCCTCCCGTCACGTGGCTTACCTCCCATTCCATCAAGGCCATGTTTTGTTAAGAATTATAATTCTTAACGATGAGAAGACTTTAAGGAAAGTTCTGCTGAGCTATATAAATGTACCTAAATCACTAAACTTCTCTGATTATCTCTTTCCATCCTCTGTAAGAGAGAGAGAACTTAAAGCGTGTCCAGTTCTACGAGACCTTGAGTAAGAGAGCATTGTGTTCCTGCGGTCTGTTCCCCGGCCAGTTCCTAGTGGTATCACTAATTTGTCCCAGGACCTAACATCATCATCAGGTAAATCAGGAATAAATTGATTTGGCTTCAATCTTGGTCAGTTGTAAGAGGAGGGATTTTCTGACTTACAATGCAGCCTCTTACATTAAAAATAAAGGGGGGGGGTGGTGGTGAAAAAAGCTGAAGCAACATCCCTCAGTTTTTTTAAAATGATAATTTTAACATTAATATTCTAGATATAATTAATCCCAAAACAATAACCCGAAGGCTGATAATTTAAGCAGAAGTACTGGCCTTGCTGAGTAGCTGTTTGCCTTCATGGTAGTTTATTTCAAGATGGTGAGGAAAGTTCTGCTTCTCAAGCATTTAACTCCCCTACTTGATGCAGGATGACTGGAATTTTATCCTTGGAACACAAGTTCTTTACATGAATGTTTTGTTTTGCTTTATTACTTTTGGTTATGGAAATTCGCAAACAAATACAACAGTAGAGAAATTATCTAATGAACCACCATGTACCCATCATCCAGCTTCAAAAATTATCAGTATAAGGACAATCTTACTTCATCTCTACCTCAACCAACTGCCTCCATAGATCATTTTGAAGCAAATCCCGTAAATTATATGTATAAATATTTGAATATGTATATATTTTTGAAACATAATCGAAACCCCATTATCACAGTTTAAAAAAAAATAACAAATTCTTTAATAACATCAAATACCCATTCAGTGTTCACATTTCCTTTATTGACACATAAATTTTTTTTTAACAATTTGTTTGAATTGTATCCAGAGTCTGTATTTTGCTGATTGCTTCTCCCTGGTATCTTTAACATTTTCCTCTGTTCTTTGTATTTACTGGAAACTTGTAGTTAATGCTATAGACATGATCAGATTCTGGTTTGAATTTTTTTTTTTTTTTCCAAGATGGACCTGGGGATCTCCATTAAGAGGCACATAATCTGGTTATCTCTTTGATTGTGATGTTATCAAACGCTGATGATCAGTATCTAGATCAGGAGCCTGCAAACTACAGCCTGTGGGAAAAATCTAGCCAGCCCACACCTAATTTGTGAATGAAATTTTATTAGGACACAGTCATGCCCATTTGTTGATACATTGTCTATGGTGGCTTCCCCACTCCAAAGGCAGAGCTGAGTAGCTGTGTCGGAGACTGTATGACCTGTGAAGCCTGAAATATTTACTATCTGATCCTTTACAGAAAAAGTTTGCTGACTCTTGATAAGATTCATCTAGATTGCAAAATTATGATTTTCTATCTTTTATTATTATTATTATTAGCTGAAATACCTCTATAAAGTATTTCCTTATCAACTATTAGGTTATCTGAGGTACTGATCATGTAGGAAAAGCAAGATGCCTGCTAGATTATATCCCTTTACTTACCAGTTTTTAAAATGAGGTAACATTCCCCAAAGATTACCAGTAAGATTTTTTGTTCATTTGTTTTTTGTTGTTTGGAGTATTCCTTTCTTTCTTAGCTGGTTGGCTGGTTGGTTGGTTGCTTTTCTTTTTAGGTGTCCTCATGGATTTTTAAACATATTTGATTTAATGTTTAAATTCATCACACTCAATCCTTATGAATGTTCAAATTGCCCCATCTTTTATAAGTGGAAGCTTATTTAAATTGTCTCCAGAGTCTTTCCAAAATTATCCCCATGATATTCAGAGCTTTGTCACAACCTGGCCTAACAAAATGTTCTCAACTCCTCTTGTACATTTCTTTCCCCATACATGGAATCACCCATTGCTCCGAGGAGCTGTGGTCCCTTGATAGAAAATGGTGTTTAATAAACATAATCTGGATGCATGGGCTACACATTGATACTGGGTGTTCACTATTTCCAAGTCTTTTTAGAAAATAAAACTTGAAGATGTGTGGGGTTTTGGTTGGTTGGTTGGTTGGTTTTTTAAAGAAAGAATATCATGAATTCACACTAATTCATCCAATTCAAATTCAGGACCAGAGGAAGTTTTTCTTTATGTCATTGATTTTACATCTTTATTTTAGTAAACCATTTCTGAAAAATCTCAATTCTAAACAAAGCAATAAAATTACTCATTTGATTTATCCCATAAACACACACTACTATAGGGTAGCAATATCAGTGCTAGCATCAAAAATGTGGCTACTGAAAACGGCAGAAGATTATTTTTGTAGTTCTTTTTGCTATTAGAGTGTATCCCACTAGGCTTACCCAGTCAAGCCACTCTGTAATAAAGTTAAGCTAATGTTTTTGATGAAACAGGACATTTTGACATGACTGTTTCAAAACAACTCAAATTGTTAAAGCATTGTATTTATTACCAAATCACATTTGCAGCAGAAACCGCAGATCCCCACCCAATTTCTGAGCCGCACCCCAGATGAAGTGAAGGATGGGGTGAGGCTCAGAAATGAGGTGTGTCCATTATATACATTACGTAGTAATCTAAAAAAAAAAAAAAAAAGCACAACTATTTCTTAAGAAGAAATATCACGTAATTTCATTTTATTTTCTTTCCAAAATGCAGATTCCCCTAGGAGGATTAACAATTTGAACTATCACTAGTAATTTAAGCTTTAGTATTAATGGGCTCTGATAGAAATAAGGGAAGGGTTTCGAAGTCACTAACTAAACTAACTAAGGGAAGGGAAGTCAAAAAGAACATGAGGGTAAAAGGGCAGAGCATGAAGATCTTGAGACTGCAACTTAAAAATGTTTTCTCAAGGGTCAAGGGTCACCCCTTGTAAGCCAACCAGATAGAGGAGTGGGGAGAGACTTCATGGTAGTCAACATAGTAAACCAAAACCAAATCCATTGCCGTTGATTTGATTCTGACTCATAGCGACCCTGTAGGACAGAGTAGAACTGCCCCACAGGGTTTAGAAGGAGCAGCTGGTGGATTTAAACTACTAATGTTTTGGTTAGCTGTGGAGCTCTTAACTGCGCTACCGTCCTGTAATTCACCAAATTGCTTTTGAGAGACACGATTTCACTTCTTTCCTCACAGGTATGTGTCTGTTTTCCTTCTCTTCTTCTTTCCCTCCCTTCCCCCTGTGCTCTAAGTCAGGGGTCAGCAAACTACAACCAGTGGGCCAAATTTGGTCACCACCATTTTTTTGTAAATAAAGTTTTATTGCAACATAGTATGCCCATTTGTTTATGTATTATCTATGGCTGCTTTTGCACTCCAAAGTTGAGCGGTTGCAAAAGAGACTGTAAAATCTAAAATACTATCTGGCCATTTACAGAAAAAGTTGCTAAGCTATGGGTTGAATCTAACTTCAACCTGCCAAGGAATAGGTTGGCCCTTTTGAGCTTAAATTATTGCTAAGCCTTAAGTTAAACTTGCCAATGAAAACAAACTCGCTACCTAAATGGGATCTAAAAACTGTACTAAACTCAGGTTCAAGAAGTGCATGCAGAGAGTAACCCAAAGTCATCAGGTTCAACCTACAATTTTTTGAGAATTGTGAAATAAACTCAAAATTTCCTTTTAAACAGAATACAATCAGAAATATAAAAATATTTTAATTAATGATAATAATGGCTACTGTCGTTACACACTTTTCATTTTCTAGGGACTATGCTAAGCACTTTAAATGATATCATTCTTAGATCAACCCTTGGCGGTGGCCACTGTTATTATCTACATATTATAACTGAAAAAAGAGGCTTAGAATAAGAAACTTTCCCAGGGTCAGATCTCTGGAAAGTAAAGCACCTGGGACACAAACTCAAACTTGAGCACAAAGCCAATGCCCTAAACCATTAGGCTATGCTACCCCTGAGCCAAGACACTGGAGTTTGCCACAGCCCCAAACTTAGATTGTGAAGGGATTCCAAGAAAGAGTGGACCCTCCTTGTTCAGGGTTCAGACTGCCTAGAGGGAGAAGAACAACTGTGAGCTACATGAGAAAAGAAGGATCTGTCAACAAAATGATGACTCAGCTTCTTTCATTAAAGAGGCTTCCAGTTAAAAATGGTAGTCCAAACACATTTATTGTTTCTTCCTCCTAAGCCCACACTAAAATAACAGCAAAGAAATAAAACAAGGAAACCGGAGAAAAGACATCAGCAGATAAGAAATTTTAATACATGTTTGTGTTGTTGTTGTAAGGTGCTATCATGTCGATTCCAACTCATAGTGACCCCATTTGACAGAGTAGAACCTCCCCCATAGGATTTTCTGGGCTATGATCTTCACAGGAGCAGATCACCGGGTCTTTTTCTCACAGACCCAAGGGGTGGGTTTGAGCCACCAATCTTTTGGCTATCAACCGAGCACTTACCTGTTGCACCACCAAAACAAAACAAAACAAACAAACCAATTGCCATCGAGTCGATTCCGACTCATTGTGACCGTATAGGACAGAGTAGAACTGCCCCAGAGGGTTTCCAAGGAGTCTCTGGTGAATTCAAACTGTTGACCTTTGGTTAGCAGCCGGAGCTCTTAATCACTGCACCACCAGGGCTCTGTTGCACCACCAGGGCTTCTTTAATACATTTTTAGAAGGAAAAAAATTAAGAAGGGGGAGTGGCGACAAATCTAGCTGAGCAGGGAAGGTTAGAACATAAAATCCCCGCAGAGGAAGATCCAACAGGAAGAGAAGAATTCTTCCCAAAGAATTCCTAAGAGGCTCAGGAATTAAAAGTGTCCCTACAGAACAAGGCAAGGGTAAGGCCCAAGTCTAAATATGGAGAGAAGTGGGGAGTATACAGGGGAGTGTGTATAGAAAGTACTTGAATCTGTAAATTCCTTCTCTCACATCACACAGTACCCAGGCAGAAGGCTAGAGGTATATACTTCTAAAGGGAATAACATGGAGACACTTCAGGCATAACAAAAGGATGTAAGATAAAGAGTTAAAAACTGGAGGATTAAAGAAGCTTTGTGGGTCTGTCAACTAGCCTACTTTACTTGTGCTGTTCCCGGATCTACTATGGTAAAGTGTGTGCCCCACCCTCAGAGCTGCCACTGTCAACTTCATTGCTGGAGACACTGAACAGCCCCAGACTTCCATATACTGACCTGTGGGGTTCCCCAATGAAAATGCCACTCTTCACCCAATTATGTTACAGTGAAGCCCACCAGCTGACAAGCCCACAAACTTTCAGTAATCCCACTCTTAAATAAGAACAGCTATTCAAAGATTACCAGGTATTTGAGGAACGCCTCCAGAATAAAGAGATAAAACAAACCAACAGAGACAAAATGGAACCAAATGAAACATAGCTAATGTAGGTACCAAACAAAGCTTCACAAACCATAATTAATATCTTCAGAAGGATAACAACATATTCTATCCAACAAAACAAAAATTGGATGCAAAAAAAAGGAGGAAAAACAATCAGAGAAAAATAGTCTTGGAAAATAAAATTATGATATATAAAACTTTAAAAAAAATTAGAAGGTTTGAAAGATAAAATCAAGGAAACCTCTTAAAAAGAAATAAAAGAAGATAGAACAATGTGAAATAGGGGAGAAACAAAGAAACATAGATGATCAATCTGGTTAATCCAACATCTAATGGATAACGGTTCCATAAAAAGAAAACAAAAAACAGGATGGAAATTATCAAATATATAATACAAGAAAATTTCTCTGAACAAAAATCATGAATTATCTGATTGTTCCACATCTTTAGAACCCCAAGTGGACAGAGAATATCTAGAAAAATCATTTTTAAAAGACTCACACCAGGACATACTATTATAAAATTTCAGAATAAGAATAAAGTGAGAATTCTAAGAAGATACCACAGAGATAAACTAAGTTACATGCACAGGTATAAGAATCAGAATGACATGAAATGCTGGGCAACAATGGAATAAGGTCTTCAAAATTCTTGGTGAAAAAATTATTACCAAGCCAGAATTCTGTATTCAGCCAAACTAAAAATTAGGTTGAGGTGTGGGGTGGGAAGACTGCTATGAAAACTCAGCTATAACTTTTCTGCATTTTATAGCTCCCCTGCACCCTTTCTTTGGAAGCTACTAGACAATACCGCTCAGGAAAAGGAATAAACCAAGAAGAAGAAAGATCTAAGGAGATCTAGGAAGCAGGGATCCTACCCAAAAGAACGACAAAGGAGAATCTCCATATGGCAGCTGTGCAGTAGCTGTGCAGGAGGCTTCTGAGTTTAAAAACAATGAAGCTGATTAAATGATAAACATTTAGGTAAAACAAAGAACTGAGAGATGCATAATAGATCTGTCACATCACCTGGGAAAAATTAAGAAAACTTTAATGGTAACTGTAAACACTGTTCACCAAATATTTTTAGCTTTCTGTCTTCCAGACATATAGTAGAATTGCCCTTCAAAGTCCCGTTGTGTCTACTGTTTCATGAGAAACTATTTGTTCTGTAAGACTTCACCTGAAGTACAAAAAAAAAAAAAGAAGTCCCGTTGTGTTTGTGTGGAGTCATATGACCAGCTCTGGCCAAGAAATTATGAACAAAAGTGATGTGCATCATTTATTGGCCAGAGTGTTTAAATGCTGGTCCTTTGTTCTCCAGAGCGCCTTTCTTCCTACATGGAGACTGATAAGGTTCAAGATGGTGACTGCTCCAAAATCCTAGGACCATTAGTGATGACAATGAGAAGAGTCCCTGCTCTACCCCCAACATGTCAAACCACAGTGAACATGTAAAAGGAGCAAGAAATAAACCTCTGTTTTTTCAGCCAACAGATTCTGGGGCTGTTTGTTACTCCAGCATAACCTAGCTCATCCTGACAAATACATAGAAACACATATATGTGTAAAAACATGGCAATTATTAGAATCATAGTACACTACTAACTCTACAGTGATAATATATATATCATCATAATGATGGAAACTCTCACTAATAATTTAATTTAAAAGTTTTATATGATTATTTAGTAGAATTAAAAAGAGGAAGCAAGAATGTTGATGGTTCAAGTGAGCTAAATCTATCATAAAAAGGAGTCAATAGGTAATGTCTAAAATTGATAAATCAAAAATTTAATAGTTAAAGCACATCATTTTAGCAACACAGAGATGAACACTAAAAGAAACAGTTTAGAGTATTGAAAGATTTGCTCTGGGTAAGGGAACTAGGTAGGGGTGAGAGAGGAGGCAAGGAACTGCTGTTTCCCTTTATCTGTTGTCTCATACCATTCGATTTTAACTATGTGCGTGTATCACTCAGATCAAAACACATTTTAATAGTGATTCTCAACACTTGGTTTTATTTGATATTTCTATTTTAAAAGAGTTGAGCGTTAGGTAACGTTTTCTCCCCCAATTTCATTGAATTCAGGCCATAGACGGCAAAGTGGTGTTAATTCTTCTGGACTGCCTGTTTTTTTGCTGCTTCCTCTGGTGTTCTCAAGACCCCGGGGGCCGTATGTCAGTCCTGAGCAATGGTGTCTGGGCATCCCCATGAGTCCAACAGTGCCATCAAGTCTGACTCATCTAAAAAATAAACGCCTTGCAGAGCCAAGGCCAGGGTAGCTGCTGGGGAGATGCTGGAAGAAGCTATCCACTTTTCTGGATGAATTATAATGCTTGGCAACACAGCAAGCACTGGTCTTCTGAAATTAGCCTTTAGTCTGAGAGCTCCATCTTTGTCCGTAAGTTCACCCATAAATAAATACAAAGTCAGTCAAGGTCAAGGTTTCAAAAAGACCCATCTTTTCAGTGGGCTGCTGCCTTCACATCTTCAGTGAGCTAAACCCCAGGGTCCAAACAGCTCAAAGTAGCCTATGATGTTACAAGATCTTCCAATCTTCCCAAGCTGCCCCTGGGCTGGGCTGAGTCACTGGCAGAGAAGAGAAGCTTTGGGGATGCTTATTCATGAAGACGGAAATGTCAGGACAGCCACAGCTAAACAAGTCATCCAAATAAATAGCTGGAAACAGTCCAGGAATTATAGATTGTTAGGATGGATATTATCACTTCTTCAATAATAACTGTAAAAATAAATACTAGTACTTACTATATCTATTCCCAGCTAATGCACCTCATGTGCAGCCACCTCCCAGCTGTCAGTGGAGGTTTTCATGTTGCTATGATGCTGAGTAGGTTTCAGTGGAGTTTCCAAACTAAGACAGACTAGCAAGAGAGGCTTGGAGATCTATTTCCAAAAATCAGCCAAAGAAAAACCTGTGGATCACAATGGTTTGTTCCACAATCAATCATGGGCATGGTGCAGGACCAGGCAGTGTTCATCATGAAGTTACTATGAGTAGAGGGCCGACTCCATGGCAGCTAACAACAACAACATGTGCTAAAACAGTTCTAAGTGCTTTGTGCGTTACCTCACGCGGTTTGGTATTATTATGATCTCCATTTTACAAATAAGGAAACTGAGGCACAGAAAGGTTAAATATCTTGCCCAAGGTTACAGAGCTAGCAAATAGAGGAAGCGTGACTCAAACCAGCTGCCTGGCTTCAGAACTCAAATATAAGCCCAGGGTCCTACAGTGAGTCAGCAGTAATATTTGGAGTAAGAACCATTTTCCCAAATTCTACACCACAGTTCTGTCCAGCAGATAGAGTACAGGCTGCTTTTTAAAGATTCTGTTGCTACTCACAATTCCACAAAGTGTGGATGTATGTGAAACAATCATTCCCCCGACTGCGTAGGTCTACTATTTATATGAAGCTATTTAACTTAATTACAAATAATTTAGGCTACAGATGGGAGCAAAGCAACATTAAGGATCTTGATTTTGAAACTGTTCTAAAATAGCTTTTAAAATCTAGGAGGCAAATTGTCTTTCCAAATGGAAATGAATGTGTGACGCAGTGAAGTCTTAAAGTTATTAGCGTCTTTCGCCGAGCCACCATCTATTTCCTTTGTCATTTACTCCATGTACAGTCTTTAATTTCAGCTCCATGATCAAAGAGATGAAACTCGAGAAGCTCACTATTAAAATCAATGGCTGTACTTGGCGTGAAGAACAGCGGCGATGTGATAGCTGCTTCTCACCTACAACAAGGGAGACCAGACTCTTAACAGTTTCAAACAGAGACCCCCCAGCCCAGGCTTTAAAAGTCACACACACACACACACACACACACACACACACACACACACACGGTTCTCCTCAGCCTCGCTTATCCCATTCCACTGTACCTGCGAGGGTTCCATTGCTGAATGCAGTGCCAGGAAACATGTTTTTAGGAATTCAGAGTATCACGTTTCATAATTTGATTTAAATCAATTATCCCATCCCTCCCTGGAACAGGCACAAGCTCCAAAAATACAAAAAGTAAATGGAACCAGCTGCAGCGAAAGCCTTTTGCCAGGATGGATTCCAGTCAACGTAATCAGCCTCCTTTTCAAAGTACATTATTGTGGAGACCTAGAGATTGCGTGAAACACTTCCAGTGCCCTGGGAGGGACCAGAAAGGTAACCAATTATGGGAGGGGAGAAATAGAAGGAGCTAATCTTCCCTGTCCTGGCTTGTCTTTGCCCCAAACTCTTAGGAAGAATTAATTCACCCTCTGGGGGATACCGGGAAACTAAGGTCGTTATTGGCAGCCTTCAAAAACTATCCTTAATTTATGGATATTTACTAAACCACATAATCACCCAGAGTTATCCCGTTACAGGGCTCAGTAGAGCTGAGGTCTGAAGCCCTGGGTGTGAAGATCAATTGTGAGAGGTTTTGTGAGTATGTGTGAGGGTGTTTATGAAAGAGAGCAGGAGCGTGCCCCACAATCCTGCATACCATTTGGGCTCCCCACACATTGCCCAACAAATGGATCCCATGCGCAGGGATTGGCATCCTTCCATCAAAATCCTTCCCTTTAATTGATTTAAAATGATAATTCAATTAAAATAATTATTCTAATCAGACTTCATATGTTTTGGGCAGGTTCTGTGGGGGCCTCTGCCCTCAATGTTATTTTAGCATTTTCTTTATTTGTTTTCTCACCAGGCTGACTTTGGCTCTCTGAATCTTTGGAAAATTTTACATCATTAAGTAATCATTGCACACTTTTTGCACTTTCCACTCAAGACACAGGGGAAGAAGGAAATAAAATACCCTTGGGAAATACTGTACTTTGGACTTTGACCAATGGAAGCTAAGAAATGGCAGAGGAAGGTGTATGGGCAGGCTTATCCACCCATTTATGTAAAACACAGACCTCAACGTGGCCAGCCAGGCTGTGCTAAAGCTGTAAGGTGAGGATGAATGATAGTCTTTTGGTGCTCATTTTTCTTTCAGTGGCAGTTGCACTCTTGAAATGTGTAACAATGTTGCAGAGCTCAGGAATTCTCATGTAACTCTCTTAATTTTTGAAATATTTTTATTATAACAGTGATCTCATTTCTTCTACACAACTATGCTAAAAGCTAGGAAGGGCAGATCCTCTCAGGCTCATTTTAGAGATGAGGAAAAAGCAGCACGGAGAGGATAGATGGCTTTACCAATGCTGCACAGCTAATGTTGGAAGAAACGATAGTTACTTTTGAACTGAAGTACCATACAGCAATGTGAATAAGTGAAAAATAAACTGCTTTTATGTTTCAACATTTTAACATTAATACAATGTACAAGGATATTGGGCTAGTACAATGTATATAATGTCCAATTTTTTATTTTAAAAAAAAGTCTCTGGCCTGAAAAATACAAAGATTCCAGGTACATTTCTGCCTGAGGGATGCCATCCTCTCAGTCTGAATCCCTGATGCCTGGGAATCCAGATGTGGCCTCTTCCATCCTTGACCAGGCAAATGAGCATCAAAAGATCTGGTGCTACTCAGGGTTGAGTATTGGCATAGGAGGCAGGCAACTCACTTCCAGTACCAGCTCTGCTGCTGATTAGCCATGTAATTTTGGAAAATCCTTTCTTTCTGGCTCTCAGTGTGCCCACTCAACCAGATGATCTATAAAATTATGTTCATTTTTAGTATTTACTTTTAGAAAAAGAGCCTCGATTTTTGAGATTCCTATATTAATCCCATCTGAAAATCGTCTCTAAGAGTAAAATTAGACTTCAACAGGGGAACAGGTCTGGCTTTATTAATACTTTCCAGGCAGAAGTTCAAACCTTTTAATCCAAGGGAACTCCTGTTTATCAGCTATTTTAAACATCCTTTTTTGGGTAACTTTGCAATGCCTTTGATGATGCTTTGACAGAATATAAATTTAGCTATTTCACAAATGGCAAAAATACAGATCTGGAGAGATGTCCTGGGTTTCCCACCATGCACCTGGAGGCAAAGCAGAGCCTGAAAGAGAGAAAGAGGAAGGGGGCGTGGTCCAGGAAGCCTGAGCGGGAAAGCCAAGAGGAAACCCAATGCAAGGACTTGGGCTCTCTGGGCTCCCGTCCTCCGGAAATTAAGTTACAGTGCTTCTCTGGAAATCCTGCTCTGGGTAGACCGTGTCTCAGGATTTATATTAAAAGACATACGGGAAAATCTCGGTTGGGGGGAAGGGCTGTGGAAAAGGGCGTTAAAACATCATCCAAAAGGAAACTAGATGAGACAGAAAAGTTTCTTCCAAACCTTACTTTGTTCCAAACTATTCCTGTGCAAGATTAGCCATTTTAGGTGAGCCAGCTACCAGAGGGGAAGCCCTTTGCACACATATACCTCCTCCGTAGCAATTGTATGAGGCTAATAAATTGAAAACAATCTGTATGTATATGAAAACAATTTCCCTGTACATATATATGACCCAGGCCAAATTGCAAATGCAAGGAAACCAGTGTTTGAAAAAAGTGTACTATTCTTTTCTTTTATTCTTTTAAAATGTAATTTTAAATGTCTAAAAGATGAAAAATTAACAGATGCAAAGAAAGCCCCTTTAAGAAAGCAACCCAAGGAGATGGAACTAAATCATCTCCTAAGACCCTTTAAAGCCTATTCAATAAACTGCTTCTATTGTAGGAAAATATTTAAGCAGCTGGTTCATTAAATTACTGCGTGTGAGTATCACTTGGGAAGTGCACTAAACATGCAGAGTCCTGGGCTGGCCTGCAGTTATTTTGATTCAGCGGTGTTCAGGAAGAGCCCAGGAATATGCGTTAAAAAAGAAAAAAAAAATTCAAGGTGATTCCGATGGCAGGTGGCCCAAGGACTAGATTTTCAGAACCACTGCCCTTGATAGTTTCCCCTGAAGACTCAAGCATATTATTGATACATAAGTTTACTTGAGATTCCTGTCACTTACCAGGACTTCTTAGACTAGTTTCTACTGGAATATTGGTTTAGAGGAACAAGCACTGGCAGATGTCCAAATTGCACTCTCAGCTCTGCCACTACAGACTTGCATGGCCTCATCTCTCATCTGTCTCACCATAAAATGGGTTAGCAGAAGCAATTATTCATAAATGGGATGATCAACATCATGGCAACAAAATCTACGTTTCTCTTTCTAAACAAAGAAAACCAGCAGCAGGTCTTAGGATAATCCCAGTCTGGTACTTTAGACCTTCCTTCTGGGCCTGGTATTGGTTCATCTGTCAGATACTGGGAGGAAATATTCAACTCAGCTTAATGCAGAAGATATTGTTCAGTTACCCATTCTGGGCCAAGCCAGAACACTAAGCAAGGAATAAAACCAAAAAAGAGATGCCATCCTCACTTGCCCTGGAGATTTAACGTATAATCTTACAGAACTCATTCTATATTAGAATTTGTTAGAATTAAAAGTCATTCCATGTTAAACAAATCAAACCAAATCCATTGCCATTAAGTCAATTCTGACTCATAGCGACCCTATAGGACAGAGTAGAACTGCCCCCATAGAGTTTCCAAGGAGCAGCTGGTAGATTCGAACCGCCAACTTTTTGGTTAGCAGTCAAATGCTTAACCACTGCACCACCAGGGCACCCATTCCATATTAGAGGTATACAAATTGTGTGCAGAAGGACTGAGAGAGAGCAAAGAAAGAGGCATTTGGTATGGAAGGAATAAGTCCAGAAAAGTAAGTGATGAGTAAGTTCTTAACAAGATACAAGCTTTGAGTTCCTTGGGAGGAATAGAATCTTGAATCCTTGGGAGAAATAGAAGCTTGAATCCTTGGGACTATGGGACAAAACAATGTGTCCCTCCTGAACTGGAAGGTTCATTCCTCTCCCCTAGTTTATCTTCCAAAACTAGGCTAATACCATGTGCACACATCCATCCATAAATCCACCCATTCAGCCAAGCACACCTTCATTCATCCATTCAATCTTTCATTCATCATATCAAGGACTGTGCTTTTCATTAGGGATGCAAATAGGATGACGCCACAGCGCTGCTCTCAAAGTTTAGAAGAGAATCATACAGTCCATTGCAAAGAATTTCTCAGCAGCCACTGGTACATTCCAGTGAGCTTGGATTACATAACCCAGGAAGATTCCCTCTCCTTTGAACTTCACTTTTTCAGAATTAACTCATTCTGCCCAGTGGGATAGTGACTGGAAAGACCACACACTATTATGATTTAAGGTATAGATTCTGAAGCCAGACTGTCCAGTGTGAAACCTAGCTCTGAGTAAATCATAAGTCACTGCCAGCTGTGTGAGCCTGGGCAACCTATGGAATCTCTCCAGGCCTCAGTTTTTCATCTGTAAATGGGTAAGGAGCCCTGGTAGCACAATGGTTAAGCACTCGGCTGCTAACCGAAGGTAAGGCAATTCGAACCCATCAGCCACTCCGGAGGAGATAAGACGTGACCATCTGTTCCCATAAGGATTACAGCCTAGGAAACCCTTTAGGGGAGTTCTACTCTATCGTATAGGGTCTCTATGAGTTGGAATCGACTCGACAGCACACCACAACAACAAGCTAATAATGGACTGAAACACACCAACAATCATGAAGATGGCACAGGACCAAGCAGCATTTCATTCTGTTATACATAAAGGTTGCCTGAGTAGGAGTTTACTTGACAGCAACTCACACCAACAACAACAAGATAATATATGTAAAGCATGGAGAACAGTGCATACAAGCTCCATATAAGCACTATGTAAGTATTTGATATTAATATGATGCCTATTGCCACATCACTTGTCAGATGCTTGAGAGCAGGAACTTCATAGCCCCCCAACTCCATCACAGATAGACACTCCCTACACAAGAGCATCTAGTACATGCAGAACACTCAATACGTGTATGTGTCATTAAGTGGGACTTCTTTAAGCAAACCTGCATTTCCTTCTGGCCTGAAGTCCATTGTCTTCAGTGAGATGGAAAACAGCTGGTCAACACCCTTTCCACGACAATGCTCTTACCACTTGATGACCACTCTTGGGTTACTCATCAGACTCCTCCTTTCCAGACTAATCCATTCTTCAACATTTCCACACACAGATGCCCTCCCAGCCCTTTAATCATTGCCTTTTCTTGGCCCAAAGCCTTCCCAGTTCTCTGTGTCTATGTTGCCCAAGGGAGCTCAAAGGGGACAAGTACACACCATTCTCAAAATTCCTTCTCCATTTTCAGTTCTGACAAATACCCTGGTGTTTTTCAATTTATACATGGAATCCCAAAATTCCATACACACACAAACACACACACACCAATTGCCACTGAATCATTTCCTACTCATGGCGACCCCATGTGTTTCAGAGTAGAATCATGTTCCATAGGGTTTTCAATGGCTGTGATTTTTTGGAAGTAGATTGTTAGGCCTTCCTTCCAAGGCACTCTGAGTGTATTTGAACTGCCAACTGCCAACTTATCAGTTAGCAGCTGAGCATTTAACTTGGTGTTTGCACCACACAGAGACTCCTGAAGGTTCTATATATTTTCTTACTGTTTCCTTTACCTTACCTGATGGATTCAGAGGTCCCAGATAGAAAGGAGCTGACTGTGTTCCACAGTGAGAAAGGTATGTGAGCTGATAAATATCTATACCCATTAGGACTTGTATTAGAGCTGGAAAATAGGCTTCACTTCATGTGTTAACTCTGTTCTCTTGGTATAAAAGTTCTCTTAAGGGAGAGTCTGAGGTTATGTCTAAGCTCAATAAGAAAGTGGGCTGTTATCAAAGTGTTTGCCATGGGCTCAGAGGTGGGGGACGGTTTTTGACATTTGCTAGACCTTTCCAAGATCCTTCTGTGTGCTAACCTGGTAAAGGTCTTAGAATATGCTACTACCTATATACTCTGATTTGAAGAATGTGATAAGAGGAATATGGTCAAATATTTCCCCCTTACTTTGATCTGTGAATAAGGCCCTAATTAACCTTAAAACATATTTCTTTGGAGAAATGACCTAAGCTATTATCAGCTTATCATTATTCAGTCTCAGAGTAACTAACTAGTCACCTAGCAAAGACCTAACGTAATGGAGCCCAAGACAGATCAGTTTTGATGTGGGGAGATGATCAAGAAAAAAGTTTGGAATACTTTCCTTAAACACATATCCTGATGGGGTTCCACACTACAGCCTGGGAAATCATTACAGGATGTGAGGGCACACAGTACTGGAGAGAATAGTAAATGGAGTGTCACAAACATGAACTGGATACAGCAAAGTGAAGATATCTGTAACCTATATATTAAAGGTTCCACAAATTTGCTCACCCCTGGGCTTAGGGGAGCGTTCTAACTTTCCAAAGCGCCTAAAAGACATTGAAAATCCAAAGTCATTCCTAATCACTAATTCGGTACACCAGTTGAGGTGTACTTGATCTGCTAAAGAGAATCCCAAGGAAGTGCTGGGCGTTGCAACTTAGCATTGCAGTAAAGGGGACTGAAGGAAGGATGGTCTCTTCCCTTCTGGGATTTGCAGATCTTTTATTGCTGTACTTCATCTTTCCTAAGGCTGTTCACATAGTAATATCTCTACAATCAGGACGCATCTTACAATTGACAATGTATTATAGTGTAACTGGTAGCTTTTAGTTTTTTTTTTTTTTCATTCTTTCTTAATTGGGCATAAAAAGATAGCCTCCATTACATTCAATGGCACCTTAGATGCAATGAAATATGGCACATGGAGAGGGAATTATTGTAATACATGGGAATATGCAAGAATCCTTTGCCGTCTCTTCTGTTGGGGCTCGGCTTCTGTCTTGAATCCATCAGGTGTTTACGGAGTCCCCAAGTCCCCAGTGATTATGCTTATGTAGCTACATGAAAAAAGTCAAGGTAGCACCATTTGTATTAATATATCTTCAGATATTTTTAAAGGCTTTTTTCTTAATTCCATGTTTGGAGTTTTTATCAGTTTGGAAGAGTCTCTTAATTCCCTAAACACACCAGTTAGACTTTAAAGCTTAGGCATTTTCCATGTGGCACTCTGTTTCTTTTAGATCGGGACCAGCCACTGAGGAAAGAGAGAATGCTTTCATGGTGTCACTTATACCCCAGAGGCCCTGACCCACCCACAGTCTTCAAGATCTAGCAGCTGAGAAGCAAAGCCAAATATAAAACTCTCCAGACACCCCAGTTTCTCCAGGCCTTCAGTCCAGCCTTTGCCACCTGGAGAGGAGTACGGCCCGACTGAGCTCTGGGAACATGAAATAAAGTTGCTATTGGTGCCTTGTCAACCAACATCCAATCCCACACAAAGTCAGGGTGTGCATTCTACAATGATACTTAACTGCCCTCGGAGGAAGGGAACAACTCCTCCAGGGAAGTTCTTACATTCCAGACACTTCATTCAGGGCTCCAAGTGGGGGAATACAAAAGCAAAAGATCAGGAGTGACTTCATTGGAGGTATTAATCTAACTTGACCTCTCCAGTCTTGACCATTCCACTACGAAAATGTAGGAAAGAGAACAGGAAATGAAGAGTGAAAACAGGAGAATAGGAAAAGGATCTTCTCTTCCAGAAGCATATCCAGGAGGGCAAGGGGAGCATATTCTCTAAAAGTGGCACTTCTCAAAAAGTTTTCTTTTCTTTTCTTTTTTTTACACATACTGTTTTGTGACATTAGTTGCAATTCCCACAATGTGACAGCACACTCCCTCTTTCCACCCCAGGTTCCCTGTGTCCGTTCAACCAGTTCCTGTCTCTTTCTGCCTTCTCATCCCGCCTCTTGACAGGAGCCGCCCATTTGGTCCCATGTATCTGATTGAACTAGGAAGCACACTCCTCACAAGTATTATTTTTTGTTTTGTAATCCTGTCTAATCTTTGTCTGAAGAGTGGGCTTTGGGAATGGTTTCAGTTCTGGGTTAACAGAGCATCCAGGGGCCATAGTTTTGGGAGTTCCTCCAGTCTCTGTCAGACCATTAAATCTGGTCTTCCTAAGTGAATTTGAGTTCTGCTCCACACTTTTCTCCCGCTCCGTCCAGGATTCTCTGTTGTGTTCCCCGTCAGGGCAATCATTGGCGATAGCCAGGCACCATCTAGTTCTTCTGGTCTTGTCAAAAAGTTTTCTTAAGATAATATTGACATCACTAGTGTTAAAAAATGTGAGTGAAAAGACGTTAAAGAAAGCAACGTGAAAGCAAGAGGCATCTAAAAGAAATTTATTTGGGAAGGCCTGGAAGGAAAAAGTCAGATTTTCTGTTCCCTATAAATAGTGTCACATGGCAGCCACAGACTCGTCTTAGGAAAAACTGGTTTACTCAAGAGCCAAGAGAATAGTGATAAGGGAGAACATAAGTTGATAAGTTGATAGTCATTGAGGTTTACTCAGCTCTGTCTCAAGATGTTTATACTTAACAAAGGAGAAAAATCAAGAACCTATTAACTACATTCATCTTATGGACCAATCCCTGGAGAAGAACATCATGCTTGGTAGAGGGTCAGGGAAAAAAAAAAAAAGGAAGACTCAACAAGATGGATTGACACAGTGCTATAATAAAGGGCTCAGACATAGCAACGCTTGTGATAGGGCACCAGACTGGGCAACATTTTGTTCTGTTATACGTAGGGCAGCAATGTTTTGGAACTGACTTGGTGGCACCTAACAACAACAACAACAATTAACTACATCAACTGAAAACAGAAAAAAATACATACAGGAGGAAAAATAAGAGTCTACCCTCCAGTGAATACAGTGAATATACTGAATCTCTCTCTCTCTCTGTCTCTTTCACACACACACAAGCACAATTGATTGGCTCGAGCAAATATCAGCTGGGAAGGCCCTAAAGAAGGAGGATGACACCCTTCCCAAATCCTACCTCTGAATGTTATTTCCCTTCAAATTACATTTGGCCATGTCTACAGAGTATTAAGCCACCCATTGATTTATTAAAGGAACTTACCGGAATGAAACAATCTTCAAACTGAGACTCAAACAGAATTGACAGTTCCAGTAGTTCCCTGTAGACCTAGATTTGACTCACAGAGGAATCTGAATATCACTGTCCTAAATTGTCTGGAATAAATTGTCCAAATTCCTCACGTATGGCATATGAACACTTCATGTCTCTTTCTCTGGGGATTATGTGAGAAGCAAACACACCTTTACTTGTCTGAACTCTTCCCTTGCGGTTTTAAGTGGGCAATAACAAGTAAAGGATCCTGATCAAAAGGAATATTTTTCATCTCTAACAAAAAAGCTTAAGAAGTAACAATTCCTTACATGTATATAGAACTTTATACTGTTCCAATACTCCCAACTCTTAACCTGTTTGGTGCCCATAGGCAGTAAAGCCTCAAATATGTGTATTTACCGTTATCTTAACACCACCAAAGAAACCAACAATATTTCTGTAATCCTCAGACATCAGTTGCTTATAACCTCAAATAGTCTTTCTCTCCATCCACTTGTCTCACCCTTTCCTTTTCTCTAAAGCTGTTTCTCCCTCCTGGTCTGTTCTTCTTCTCTTACAATCATTATTACAGTTGTTCTTCTTGTTTTTATGCATTTATAGGTGTTTGCATTTCTAGTTCCTCTGAGAATCGTTATTCATAAGATGATGAGTCTTGCCATTTCTTTGGTTTTTGCTTTTTTACTCCCTATTTTCTGTTCCCATAATCTTGGTCAAGCGATGCCCTGTCTTTCACTAAAGATCTTGCTTTGTTTCTCTTCACAACTCTCTTCTGTTGGCCATGTCCTTCAGGACTTACATTTGTTTCCCTCATGATTTTGCCCTAGTTCTATTTCTGCTCCCACAAAAATAAGTTGATGGGAGTCTCAAGTCCGTCAACTTCAACATGAAAATTCCACATTGTATAAAGGATCCTACCAAAGTCTTCCTTTTAACAAACACGGCCTTTATTTTTTCACCCCGCCACAGAATTGTAAAGCTGAAAGAGACCGATGAAATCTAATCCAACTGTCTCATTGTAAAATTGAGTAAACAGAGATCCAAACTCAGGCCTCCTAAGGCTCAGTGTTCCTCCCTGTCACTTTATGGTATCAGCCTCTTAATCTTTAATCAATTGGCATACATTGCTATCTGCCCCAGCCATCTTTCCCATCTGAATTTGTACTCATAAATCACTTGGCATTGTCGCCTGGTTGCCTGAATGTACTCAGAGCTCATTCACACTCTGTAACTGAACTTCTCATCTTTCCCAATCCCTCCTCTCACCCCAAAACCTGCTGCTCCTCCTTGGAGAATATACCACCATCCACCAGCTATCAACCTTGATTCCTCTCTTCCCTTCCTTCACCCCCAACTAATCTCTTGATCTATCCCTTATCTCAATCTTCACTGTCACTAGCCTAGTTCAGGCCACCAGCATCTCTTGCTTGAATTACCACAGCAGCCTCTTAAGTGATCTCCCTGCTTCCTTTCTTGTCCACATCCAATCCATTCTCCTTGCTGCAGCCAGAAGGAGTTCTTGATAATAAAAATTTGCCTCTGTCACTATCCTGCTTAGAACTGTCAACAAGTCTCCACGGCCATGAAGAGAGAGTACGGCTTACAAGGCTGTCTATGCTTTGACTCCTGCTTATTTCCAAGCTCATCTTTTGCTGTTCCCACATCACATTTCAAACCAAAACTTCCTTCAGTTACTTAGAGAGTCATGCTCTTTCTCACCTTTGAGCCTTTGCACAAGCTATTCCCTCCATCTGCAAGACTTTCTTTTTTTTCTTCCATTTTATTTGGATAACTGGCAAACTCTTACTCATCAGTCAGGTATCAGCTTCAGAAATCACTTCGCCCAGATCTTTGCATAGCTCAGAGCCTCACTTCTTGCGGTTCTCTACTCAAATGTCACCTGTTAAGAGAGGGCCTTCTCTCCCCCAGCACACCTCACCCACCACCACCCTCCATGTTCTTGCTCTGGTGCAGTTTTCTTCACAGCATGTGTCACAACCTCACATATTATCTACTCGTTTGCTTATAGTGGTCTCTGGGTCCCCATTACCCCGTTAGACTTTAAGCGCCATGAGAGAAGGGACTTCACCTATCTTGGACACTATTGATTCCTCAATGCCTAGTAAGCCCTTAACTATTTGCTAATGAGTGAATAGTCTCAGTATTCAGCATAATACTTGTTTATCGCAGTGGCTTAAGAAATATTCGAGGAAGGAGGGAGGGAGTGAGGGGGGCAGAAGGGAGGAAAGAAAGAAAGGAAGAGGGAGGAAAGAAGGAAGGAAAGGAGACAGAGGAATGGAAGGAGAAAAGGGTGGAAGGATGGAAGAGAGTTCATAATGGCTTTCATCTTTCCTGTCTTTAAAAGTCCTACATCTCCTTTTGTTGTGCTTGTTATCTCGTTACCTTTCTCCCATTAGCCATCGAAAACAGCTGTCAAAAACTTCTTCAACTCATTTCTCAAGTTCTGATGCCTTCAATGAATCACGAAGCTCTACATCTCTGAAATGCCTACATTAGTCCACAGCCTTGCCCCTTCCCCTGAACTCTTTCTGAAAACAGTTACATAAAGAACTCCTGTATTATTCCATTTCTCTTATAGCTGAGTGTAAGTGGCTTCGTTATTCTTCCTTGACCTTCTCTCGTCCCTCATCACCCGCGTGCTGTCTACATGGATGTCTCTCGTTTGTTTTCTGATTTGCACTATTTTTGTCCCACTAAGTTCACCTTTTTACAGGTTTTAGTTCACCTTTAGTTTTCTCTGTTATTTGCTTCCTATGCTGTGTTTCCTCAGAAACCTTTCCCTTAATAATTTATTTGAGAATCTTGCCTTTCTTTCCTTTTTGAAACAAGGACCCGTGCTTGTCCGTCTCCCGTGGCCGGCGAACACTGGCTGTGATCCAACACTACCATGTGCAAGAACATGGACAGGCAGGCATCTGCTGCAGCCAGGAGTTAGAATTCATCCAGAGCAGGAGGTTCCCAGATCTGTTCCTTCACGTTGAGCCTCTGTTCCTTCCTCCCAGTGTTTGTTCTTCCTTTTAAAGTCCCAGCATCAGTCCTCTTGGCAGAAACGATGAATGTAAAATAAGAGTGATGGAGTTTGCACTGTGCTGGTCATTCATCAACAGTACCCTGCTGCTGCCAAGCACCCAGCCAAAAGGGTTTCCTTTCTTCTTGTTCCACATTTACTTTTTAAATCTTTTACCTATACTAAGCACTTTCGAAAGCTGTGGTTCACTTTGGACTTTAGCTTTTCTGCCTGTTTCTTTCTTTTAAAAAATTTTCTTTTCTTTTTTTAATGCCAGACTTTCTCTTTTATGCATCCCTGATTTAACATTTATTTTTTAATTGTTATTCTTATTTAAAACTTCAAGTTCATCAGAGAGGAAACCGTGGAGTGAGCCTGAATTCTACAGGCTCTTTTCTTTTTCTTTCTCAGTTGGATCTATGTTTCTAAGATCATCAGAATAGTATGCGCGTGGAATCAGGGCTAGCTTACAACAGAACTTTTTTTCACGTTTACTTTTAGTGTACGCATTACAAATTCAATTCATAGAACATTGTAGAAAATACAGATAATCTAAAAGAAAACAATTAAATTTATCCAAAACCTGGCCAACTAGGAATAATCTCCATTGACATTTTGGGGTATAGACTTCCAGCCCCCCTCTCTATGTATTGGTGAAAAATGGGACCATTTGTGCATGCCATTTCACCACTTGCTGAATTCACTTAACATTCTACTGTGCACATCTTTCCATGTTGCTAAATGTTGTTCTAGTATATCATTTTTAAAGGCTATCTAGTATTTCATTATGTAGATAAGTTATTATTGATTCAGCAAATACCTATTATGAGACTTACTTTATGTCCAAAATTTGACATTAGGAACAATTGTATAATGAATATCATCATTCAAGAATCTTTATACATATCAATGATTGATTTTCTAGGATTTCTTACTAGAAATAGAATGGCTAAGTCAAAAGGCATGAATAAATTTTTTGAGTATATTTCATAAAATCACTTTCCATCCAGGTTTTATTGTTGTTGTTGTTAGGTGCTGTCAAGTCAGTTCCGACTCATAGCGACCCTATGCACCACAGAACATAACACTGTCTGGTCCTGCACCATGCTCACAGTCATTGTTATGCTTGAGCCCATTGTTGCAGCCACTGTGTCAATCCCTCTTGTTGAGGGTCTTCCTCTTTTTCACTGATCCTCTACTTTACCAAGCATGATGTCCTTCTCCAGGAACTGATTCCTCCTGACAACATGTCCAAAGTATGTAAGACATAGTCTCGCCATCCTTGCTTCTATAGTCTTTGCAAATTCACACCAATTTACACTTTCTGAATGTGAGTATGTGTACTTCCCACGTCCAGGACAACAGTAGGTATCATAATTTTTTTAAAGATCTTAGTTTGAGAGGAGATAAAATGAAATTATTTGTTGCTTTCAATTGCATTTATTTAGTTGCTAGTAGGTGATAATGTTTTCCATATGTCCATTGCCTTTCTTTGTCTGCTTTTGTGAATTAACTGCTCATGTCATTTGTACAATTTTTACTAGGATGCTTGTCTTTTTCTTATATTATTAGAGTTTTCTATATCTTAAGGATAGTATACCTCTTCCCATATGTTATGAATACTTTATTGCTACTTTGTCACTTGCTTTTCAGTTTTTACGAAGAAATAATCTTCATTTACTAAATTAAATCTATCATTCTTTTTTTGTATATGATCTAATTTTGGTATCATGCTTTAAATGTCTTCCCCACCAAAAGACGATTTAAAAAAAAAAAAAAAAAAAACCATCTTTTCTTCTAGTATTTTTTGTGGATTCTTTTTTCTGCTTAAATATTAAATTTATATATAACTTAACTGAATATGTAATGTGAAGTAGGAAATTTAACATTTGCCCCAAATGGTTAGCCAGTTGTTTCAAAACTATTTATTGAACAGTCCGTCTTTTTTTCCTCAGTGATTTTAAGTGCCAAGCTTATCATATATAAATTCTTAAATATACTCGGGTTCATTTTTGGATGTTTTAATGTGTTAATTTGTGAAGAATTTGCGTTTTACTATTAAGACATCTTACTCAGAAATGAGGCAAGTGATTTCATTTATCAAGATACTGTTTCTCAATAAAGATACGTTGTTTTTCAAATAAATTTTTAATGTTTCTTGTTAAGATTATACCAACACGTTTGTTTGTCTGCTTGTTTTTAATTTCTGGTTGCTATTATTAATGGGATTGGCTTTCTTCTTGTATTGTCTAATGGATTATTGTTAACATAAAAGAATTGTAATGGATTCTGTGGTGTACTTCTCACATGCTCCCTTCTGGGCTTAGGCACTCTTTCCCCGAGCTGCCGAGTCCCTCTTTGGGAACTGCCCTTAGCAGAAGAGAACTACTTCACCCAAGATTACACCCTTCCCCGAAGCAACCCACATCCAGTGATTGGTATATTGGGATACAAAGGTTTCAAACCCTTGCTTCAAGACAGGGAAGCTCTAAAGAACCAGCACAGATCCAGGGCTCCCCATGGGAATGGATGAGGTTCTTGTGGCAACTGTATCCCAGTTCAACACTTCCTCTATTAGTTTCCTACGGCTGCCCTAACAAAGTACCACAAAGTGGGTAAAATGACAGAAATTTATTGCTTCACAGTTCTGGAGGGTAGAAGACCAAATTCAGAGTTTTAAAAGGGCCATGCCCTCTACAAAGCCTCTAGGAGAAGATTCTTCCTTGTCGGTCTCAGCTTCTGGTAGCCCCAGGCATTCCTTGGCTTGCAGTTGCAACATAACTCCATATCTGCCTCTGTCTTAACATGGCTGTCTTCCCTCTGTGTATCTCTTCTCCTCTTTTATAAGGAAATCAGTCATATTGGATTAGGATCTACACTACTCCAGTATGATCTCATGTTAACTGAACTGATAACACCTTCAAAGACCCTATTTCCAACTGTTAAGGATTAAATTGTGTCCCCCAAAAATATGAGTCAGCTTGGCTAGGCCATGATTCCCAGTATTGTGTGGCTGTCCATCATTTTGTGATCTCATGTGATTATTCTACGTGTTGTGAATCCTAACCTCTATGATGTTAATGAGCAAGATTACAGGCAATTATGTTAATGAGGCAGGACTCAATCTACAGGATTAGGTTCTATCTTGAGTCAATCTCTTTTGAGATATAAAAGAGAGAATCGAGCAGAGAGGAGAGGGACCTTCTACCAACAAGAAAGCAGAGTCGGGAGCAGAGCACATTATTTGGACCTAGGGTCTCTGCACTGAGAATCTCCTAGACCGGGGGAAGATTAATGACAATGATCTTCCCCCAGAGCCAACAGAGAGCGAAAGCCTTTGCCTAGAGCTGGGGCCCTGAATTCAGACTTCTAGTCTCCTAAATTGTGAGAGAATAAATGCCTGTTTGTTAAAGCCTTCCACTTGTGATATTTCTGTTATAGCAGCACGAGATAACTAAAACACCAACCAAGGTCACATGCACAAGTACCAGGGGTCAGGACTACAGCACATCTGTTTAGAGAAAACAATTCAGTCCATAACACCTCCCTTCACTCCCCCAAAGGTATTGATCCTAAGAGTACTCCCCAATAAAATTCCTGCACTTAGGTCTCCATCTCAGAGTCTATTTTCCAGGGAACCAGTCCTAAGACAATTGTTGCTAGGAGTGCTCTGAGGAAGAAAACTGAATTAAAATGCAATTTGGGAACTGGATCACCTGCTGACCAGCTGCAATGAAGGTCCCATCCCTAGTGGTAGGTGAGGCACTGAAAACTACGGGTGGAGCACTAAAAACTACTGAAAGCAAAGAGGCATGCTGTAGCAGTACAGTCCTTACAATGTTCACAGTGATGAACTGGGATAGTCTATCCTTGGAAAGAAATGCACTGGCAGGTGCAGTATCTTAAGCTTTTGAGAGGTTCTAAGGAAGTATTAATTATAAGGGCAATGGAATCCAATGGCTTGCTGAGTGGCACTGATGCATCGAAGAAAGACAAGAGGCTGAGGGTAATTAATCACTAATTGAAGGCTAAGGGTGAAAGTCAGAGGACTTCCCTGTAAGCATATAAAGAGGCTCTGAGCTCCTGAGCTCCTGGGGTAGGAGGGATTTAAAGATAAAACCCAAGACTTAATTATAAGAGCAGCAGTGCTCCAGAGAAGATTGAATTTTCAGCCCAGGTAAGTCTGCCGTGCCAAGATCTGGTTGCTGAATAGGAAGGAATGGGACCTTGAGATTTGGAGTGGAGACATTTGGGTCAATGCCCTTAAAAACTTTGAAATTTCGGATACTTCTGCACTATCTGGGCTTGCAGAAGTGGCCCACTCCTCCCTACTTGCCTAGAGCATCCTCCTGCTTAAAGATGATGTAGAGCTCTCTGTCCTTCAAGGCAACAGACGTCCTCTCTCTAGCTCTCCCCTCCTCCAGCCAAAAGTCAAGTCACAACATCACCTGGCTGATGTGTGGGCCGACAAAGAGATGAGAGGAACCATATTCCCAAGAAGCTGCAAGACCTAGCCAACTTATACAGTAGAACATACAAGAGACTGCAAGGGACAGGATCATGAGGGTATTGGAACAAGAGTGATGGCAGAACATAAAGTTGCATAAAAGAGAGTTTATTAATATGGGAACATTCTCCTGTATTACAAGATTAACTACCATGGCCCAGAAAATGATGTTAACATGCTGCTCGGGTTCTTAGAAGATTAGAGAAAGAAATAGCCCTCAGTGAGTGAAGTAGAAATACCAAAAATTCCACAACAGATGTTAGGATGAGGGGTTTAAAAAGCTCCAGGAAACAGGCATGCCAGAGTGGATATACTATGCAAAGCCAGAAAGCTCACCTGATGACTATGTCCTCCAGAAGGGCTCAGAGGACACCCCACTTACCAAAACAATAAGGCAAGAGGGGCTGCCCTTTTTAGGCCAGGGCTGAGGGAAGAGATACCATTACAGAACTGAGCTCACTGGTAGCAATGGAAATGGTAGAACCCCAAAATATAGTGGCCTGGTGGTGATACATAACTGTCAGAAGCGAAGAGGGCCAATGATCATAAGTTGCAAAGTCCAAGTGGCAGTCAGGAGAGGTGTGGCGCAACTGATTACTTTCATGTGGCCTTTCTAGTTATGGTCTTGTAACTCCCACCCAGGTGATTGGGTGGAACTGTGTGATAGGGTAATTATGGCCCACCAAGGGGATTGGTCAGTTTTGCCTTAACAGAGAAGCAATTCCAGAGCAGAGATGAGGATTCTTCTACCACCAAGGAAGAACAAGCAGGAGCAGAGAGCGTGTGCTTAGGACCCAGGATCCCTGGGCTGAGATGTTCCTGGAAGCAGGAGACCGAGAGAGAGAGAGAGAGAGAGAGAGAGTGAGCTGTAACCCTGAAGACAGTGAGAAGTGACGGCAGGAGAAACCCGACAGCAGAGACCTGGCAGCAGGAGACAGCACAGTGGGCTTCCCGGCCCATGGAGAGAGGAAGCTGAGTACCTTTGGTCAGAGACTGAGGGCCAGGTAGAGGTGTGCCTGCCAAGCACAGTTGGGGAGAGGCTGTCCTGATGGAAGAACTGTACCCTAAGTGTTCTTGAGTCTGAATTGTAACTGTTGCTTCCCTAATAAACACCATAATTGTGAATATGGTCTGTGAGTTCTGTGTTACCATTGCAATGAATTACTGAACCCAGTAGAGAGAGCTGTGGGAGGGACGGTTGGTGTCAGAATTGGTAAAGATGGCAGAGAGAGGAGGCTTATCTGGCCTCTGCCTCATGGGAGTGAGCCTTGAGCTGTTGATCTTGGTTCTCCTTCCCCCTTGTGGGGTTGAAGGAGGTCAGACACCACCCTCATGCCATTTTTACAAAAGGCTATGCAGATGGTTAATAGACATTAGCACCTCTAGGGCAAAAGAAATGAGTAGTCGATAAGGGTATTGCTCAATTTAAACAACCAAAGAAATCATGGAAGGATGATCAGGAGGCTGAGAGCAAACACTCCAATTAAAAAGTCCCGATCCCTTGCCCAGTTTCTGAACCTGAGCTAGTTTTCCAGTTAGAACCCATTGACTGAAGGAGAGACTGTGTGCCCAGAAGGAAGGACCCTGCAACACCAAAGCAATTATGCACAGTAATAATTTCCTCAATTCTTCTCCAAAGAGAACTATGACCACTTACTTTGGTAATCATGTACTGGAGAAAGAGGAATCATCCAGCAATTCAAGAGCTGTTGAACACAGGGTCTGAGTCAACATGGATATCTGGGTACACAAAGCATCCTTATGGCCCCTTGTTGAAGTGGGAGATTACGAGGGCCAAGTAATATATTGAGTCCTGGGCCCAATCTTGCTCACAATAGGCCCGCTGCATCCGTAGATCCATCTAGTGATAATTTTCCTTAGACCCCAAATGTACAATTCAAATGGACATACTTGACAGAATCCTTACGTGGGCTCCTAGACCCTTGGGGTAAGAGCTATTGTAATGGGGAAAAAGTCTCTGAAACTGCCCCTTCCCAGCCAAAAATTGTAAAAAAAAAAAAAAGCAAAACGAAAACACTATCTTATTCTGGGGAAAATGGCAGAGATTTGTTCCACCCCTAAAGACCTAAACAATGCAGGGGTGGAGGTCCTCCTTATATCCTCATTTCCCCATTTAATTCCCAGTCTGGTCCCTATAAAAAAAAACTGGACAAATCCTGGAGTATGACAGTGGATGACATCAACTCAGCCAAGTAGTAGCTCCATTTACAGGTGCTGTGCCAGGTGTGGTACCTTTTCTAGAACAGATCAACATGGCCTCAAGTACATGCAAGCCAATGATTTGTTTTCCATGCCTATCAGGAAGAAGAATCAAGAACAGTTTTCATTCACTTTGGGACACACAATAGAATACATTAACAGTCTTGCTCTGGGGCTATGTTAACTCTCCCAAATAGAGAAGTAACTGTCTTTCTGTGATATTAGCATCTTAAGGGATTGGACTCTACTGGACATTTTGCAGAATAGCAGACTGGCTCAATATTGACGACACCATGTTTATTGGGCAGGATGAGTGAAAAGTAACAGGTATGTTGGAGGCCTTGGTAAAACTCATCTCTAGATGGTGGGAGATCAACCCTATGAAGAGTCAAGCACCTTACACATTAATGAAGTTTTTGGAGGTCCAGGGTGTTTGAGGCATCCTTTCCAGTGTAAAGAACAAATTATTTTCTCTCACACCTTCTATCAATAAGAAGGAAGCACATTTCTGGTGGTCGAGGTTATGAAGGCAGCATATTCAGAAATACTGTTCTGACCCACCTACTGGCTACTAGTTTTGGGTGGGGCCCAGAGCAGAATAGGGCTCTACAAGCAGAATCAAGCAGAGGCAAAAAGAGACCTGTCACTTGGTCCATATTACCTGGCAGACCTTCCGGTATTAGAGGTATTTATGTTGGGAAAAGATACCTTGTGGAATTTATGGCAAGTCTCAATACAAGAATCACAATGAAGACCTCTAGGGTTCAGGAGCAAGGTCATGCCACCTGTACTGGAGAGGTAAACATCTTTTGAAAAACAGCTCCTCTGTGCTACTGGCCCCTGGTATGGACCAGGTGCCTGACTGTGGAATATCAAACATCCATGTGAACAGAACTGCTCATCAGAAACTAGACTTTGTCAAACCTATCAAGTAATAAGGGCAAGCAGGCCCAGCAGCAATTCATTCTTGTGTTGTACAACTAGGATTGGGCATAAGCAGAGCTAGAGAACATATGCAAGCGCTCAAGCAGGTGGCCCAGAACCCCATTGTGTTCATTACTGTTGCATCAGTGTCTCACCTTCATCTCATACCTACAGCCACATGAGTGGGATCCTTCATGACTGATCCATGTAACCAGATGACAGAGGAGAAAAAAGACTAAGTTTGGGTCATAGATGTATCTGCTTAATATGTGGGTACAGGCTGAAAATGGACAGCTGCTACACAACCGTGTCACTCAGAAGTGACCTGAAAAGGCAATGGAGGAAAAATCCTCTCAAAGGGCAAAGTTTCAAGGGATGCATCTGCTCGTGCACTTTATATGGAATAAGAAGTGGCCCAAGGCAAGAATATATATGGACTCAAGGCCAGTGGTGACTGGCTTATCTGGTGGGTCAGGGGCCTGGAGGAGAGAAAGACTGGAAGATTGTGGACAAGGAAATCTTGGGAAACAGCATGAAGATAAACCCATGGGAGTAGGCAAAAAATGTGGAGATCTTTATATCTCATGTTAACTAACCCATCAGAGAGTGACTACCATGAAAGAAGGACCAAATAACCAGGGAGGTAGGATGACTTGTCCAATTGATGTTAGATAGCCTCTGCATCAGCCACACCGGTAATGGCACAATGTGTGCAGGAACAGAGTAGTCATGGAGACAGGGATGGAGGCTATACATGGGCGTAACAGCATGGGCTCCCAGTCACCAAGGCTGATCTAGCTACTACTGTCATCAAATGTCAAATTTCTAGCAACAGAGACCAACACTGAGTTTCTGAAATGGCACCATCCCTCAAGGAGACTAATCAATGATTACACTGCACCCCTTATATCCTGGAAGGGGCAGTGATTCATCTTGATTTGAATTAAAACACATTCTGGGTATGAGTTTACCTTTCCTGCTGCAGGCTCAACCAACACCACTATCTTAGGGTAGAATATTTGATCCAGTGATCCAGGATCCCACAAATGTCACGTTGGACCAAGAGACGCACTTCACAGCAAAGGAAATGCAACAGTGGATACATGATCATTAGATCCACATACCATATCACATACCACACCACCCAGAAGCCATCAACCTGGTAGAGTAATAGGATGGCCTTTTGAAAGTACTACTGAGGTGCCACCTTAGAGATGGTATTTTGCAAAAATGGAGCATCATCTCCAGAACGTAATATACACCCTTAATCAAGGTACATTATCAGGTGCTGAATCTCCATAGGTATAATACCTGGGTTCAGGGGGAAAAAAATGGGTGGGAACAGGAGTGGTTGCATTTACCATCACTTGCGGTGACTCATTTGGAGAATTTGTGCTTCTTGCTCCTGGGACTCTAAGCTTTGTAGGTTTAAAGATCCTGAGTCCCAGAGGAGAAAAGCTTCCACCAAGTGACTTATTCATTCATTATTCAACATTTGTTGAGCTCCTGTATATACCATATACCATGCACTTTGCTTGATACTAGAAATAGGGAAATAAACAGATTTCACTCTTAAGATGTTCGGTGTATCTAGCTCCATGAGCAAGAATTACATAAAGACTTATTTAAGAAAACTTCCTGGCCATCCTCTTGGACCATTACTATAGTGTGGCCCATTAGAACTTGTAAGGTCCCTAGCAAACCTAGGGTCCCTAGCATATTATTTCTCCTTTTATGTACATTGTAATTTACTTATTACCTATGTATATCTTGTTTCCCCAGTTATGTTTCAAGCAGTAGTCATACTTTCTACTTCTTTTTACCTCCTTATTATCTTGGACAGCAATATCCACAGGTAGGAACTTAAGTCCTTGAAAAAATGACTTAAGAATCCATCATCTACCAACAAGTTTGGAAATTGTTAACAGGTCTCTGGGTGTCGAAAACAGTTAAGTGCTTGACTATTAATCAAATGTTGGCTGTTCAAATCCACCCAGAAACACCTCAGAAGAAAGGCCTGGAGATCTGCTTCCAAAAGATCACAGCCATCGACAAGACAACCGTAAGGACAACAGTTCTACTCTGACACACATGGGGTTGCCATAAGTCTGAATCAACTCAGGGGTAATTGATGGTTATAGCCTAGTCAAGTTGACACAGAGACTATCAAAGATGTATGTTATGAAAATTACTGACACTTCCATTCTCAAATCAACAGTTTATTTACTTAGCTGTCCATGTTCAGCGTCTTTAACACTTGAAAATTATGTTGATAAAGCCAATAATCAGACAGAGAATCAAGTGAAAATGGACAACCATTAGTCAATTCTACACCAGGTCTCATAAACATCAGATTGATGACTCTCAATAAGTATTAATCAGTTGATGAATTGATTACATTATAGCTAGTGCTCATTATCATGGGAAAAAAATTAGGTCATTTCTTCATTTAGTAGAATAAAATTTGTAATCCTCTGAAGGACAGCCATGAGTTAGCTTAAGTAATTTTTTTTTTTTTTTTTGGTCTAAAAGATACCTACTATGTCCCAAACAATGTGCTAAATGCCAAGGATACCCTAAATTAAGGAGACATACTAGATCACAATTTAGTTGCAGTTGCTTTGGGTACTAAAATACAAGTATGTACCAAGTACAGATATGACACAAAAGAAGAGAGAAATCAACCCTACATAAGGAGATTGTTTAGCAGGGTCTTCCAGTGTTAAGAGGTTAATAGAGGGAGGTATATTATGGCCTGTTTGAAAAAGGTGTAAGTAGTATTATGTAATTGTAGAGCACAATATGAGTGGGGAGTGGCTAGAGATGAGACAAGAAAGTCCAGTTTCTTAAGGGTCTTGTGTGGCTAGCTAAAAAGTTTGAACTTTGTCCTAAAGGCTATGGGGGCCATTAAAGAGCTTAATTAGGGAAGTGGCATGAACTCCATGAAGGCAGACAAGGCTTGAGTCTCTTTCATTCACCACTGCATATTCAGTGCTTAACAGAGAGCCTTACATGAAGCGGGTACATAACAAAATGGGTTGAAGAAATGAATTAATCTGTTGTGTTTGTGTATGATTACTCTAACACAAGGTGAACAGTGGGTATGAGGGGACCAAAACTGAAACCAAGGAGACTGGGTAGGAGGTCATTTCAGGTGAGCCTAGAAGTAGTGTCATGGATTGAATTATGTCCCCAAAAAATATGTGTCAACTTGGCTAGGCCATGATTCCCACTACTGTGTGATTGTCCACCATTTTGTCATCTGATGTGATTTTCCTATTTGCAGTAAATCCTATCCCTGTGATGTTAATGAGATGGGATTAGTGGCAGTTAGTTAATGAGGCAAGACTCAGTCTACAAAATTAGACTATATCTTAAACCAATCTCTTTTGAAATACAAAAGAGAGAAGCAAGCAGAGAGACCTGAGGACCTCATACCATCAAGAAAGTAGCTCCAGGAGCTGGGGTCCCTGTGCTGAGCTCATAGTCAGGGGGAAGAATGATGACAAGGACCTTCCTCCAGAGCCGACAGAGAGAGAAAGCCTTCCCCTGGAGCTGATGCTCTGAATTTAGACTTCTAACCTAACTGACTGAGAGAGAATAAACCTCTGTTTGTTGAAGCCATCCACTTATGGTACTTCTATTATAGCAACATCAGATAACTAAGACGGGTGGATATGATTTAAGAGTAAGAATACAGGTGGAGAGTCAGTTTCTGAAGAAAGAAATTGTTGAGTATGGATTTGGGCATCTTTTCTTGAAATATATGATAATCAAGTAGAGATATCCACTAGGCATTTGGATCCCGTTGCCATTGAGTCAATTCCCACTCATAGCGACCCTATAGGACAGAGTAGAACTGACCCATAGAGTTTCCAAGTAGCGCCTGGTGGATTTGAACTGATGACCTTTTGGTTAGCAGAAGTAGCTCTTAACCACTACGCCACCAGGGTTTCCAGGCATTTGGATAGAAAAGACTAATTCAGCAGGAAGAAATGGACTCAATCTATAGACTTAAGAATCAGCAGAGAAATTATGTGGATAGAGAAGGCTGTCAAGACCAGACCCTGAAGCAGATCAGCATATGAGGTTCAAGAACAAAGAAGAAGGGTACTGAGGAGGGCCAGGGAAATGGAAGAACTGAAAGCATGTGGGTTAAGGGCATCCAAAGAAGCAGAGATTTCCAAAGGACACCCTTGTTAGAAGGTGTAAGGCATAGTTTTCTAAAGGAAACAATCCAAAATATTTGTTGAGAGTGAGCCTTAAAGGAATAAAAAAATAATAACAAGACACGATCATCACTGTCAAGGACTTTGAGTCTTGGGGAGTGTGCACATTAACAGATATGATATGCAGGCGTCTTACTGCTCACCAACAATGGCTAATGACTGTGGGTTGATTACAAATTATTCGAGTTATAGATGAAACCCAACGAAATTTGCATTCATATTTTGTTCTTTTAGCCTCTAAACATGTATAGTTCTATCCCATTAGCATGCTGTGAAGACAGAGGGAGTCATTATCTCCTTGAAAGCCTGCACTGAGGTTTAAGTTTCCAGGCCACGGCCAGGACCCAATGGAGTGTTTACCAAAGACAGCTGAAAGCAATATAACTGGAAGGGCAGTCTGAACCATGGTCCAAGAAGGGGGGACATGTCAAAACCAGAACAGCAGTTAGGTCAAAAGGATGAGGCAAGGCCATAACAGTAAAACCAGTCATGGGATTAGAAACCAGGAAAAGAGCAAATGAATTGGGAAGTAGAATGCAAAGTGGGCTGAATGTGGAGGCAGATGTCAGGAATTCACTAGATGGACAAAAGGATTTGTAGGATTGGCTCAAATGCATAAAGCACACCAGCGTCTGCTGTTCCAGGTACAGCAAAGTCTCAATGAAAGGAGATGCCTCCACATTTGACTGGCAACCATTGGGTGTCAGCAACCCACATCCTCCCTTGGAGTCTCATATTGGCCTAGGATTGCTACTGATTACGGCCAGGAGTGT
Organism: Dugong dugon; assembly: GCA_030035585.1. Lineage (NCBI taxonomy): Eukaryota > Metazoa > Chordata > Mammalia > Sirenia > Dugongidae > Dugong > Dugong dugon. The sequence goes on along the minus strand of CM057469.1, from coordinate 101,904,381 downwards.
CCTGTGTCGCTTTGTCTCCTAGGCTACAATCACTATCACAACTACATGTCGATGATATATTTGTAAACGGGTAAAAGAATTAAAATGATAGGCGTTTCTCGATATAATTAGATAAGTAAATGAATGAAAGAAAGCCACATTTGTCAGGGCAGCTGAAAACTAGGATCATTTGGACATGTTTCTTATTCGAAGGAAGGGTGTGGAAGATTCTCTCTGGTTTTCCCCTTCTATTTCTTTAATTTCCCTTTAATTTTTTTTCCTTGCAGGTTAAAGCTGACTCCACATCCTAAGGGACCAACACAGGCCATCAAGTTAAATGATGTCCCTGATAGCTCTGTGGATCAATAGTTATATAAGCCTATTCCTCATCTGAGCTCTGTCAGGGCCCAAATTAGACACTGTACATGAAAACCACCTCCTGAATTTACTACTCCTGCACCCCTTGCCACAGCAGGAAGCATATCGCCCTGCTTTTATTTCTTGTAAGCTTTAACTAGGCCTTTGTTACTGATTTTTCAAGATTTCCAAAGTGGCAGACGTAAATTAGCCAAGTCCTCCTCCCTTCCATAAAACAGCAATCCTGTTTTAACTTCCAAAGAAACTCTTAAATGTCCGGTTTCTCTCACCGAGGTATGAGAAATCTTCAAGTTGCAGGACCCACAACTGGCAAAGAGATTACAATAAGATGAGGAAGCAGACAAGAACATGGCCATCTACAGTGCTTTTGATGCCCATTGGGTAATCCACTAGCATCCGGGCCATCAGCATTTATGGGAGAGCAACTGCTGAATTGAAAGTTCTTCTGGTTTTCCTTCTGATGCTCATGTGCTGGCTAAATTGCCTCATCTCTCTGTGCCTTGGTTCTTCACTCTCTTAAATGGGAATTATTCCACCCCTCCCCTTGCATTACTTCATAGGGAAGATATTAACTTTAAATAGAGCATTCATGAAAACATTTCATACCCTCAGGAGTGAGGGTGTCCTATAAATCCTAGATTCTATTATTATTTCATGTATTTATATCTCAGATTGATCTGGTCTCATGAATCACTTTATAAGAAAGTGGACATGAACTATACTGAACTGTTTTTGAGCTTCCTAATCTCCCAATTGTGTCAGATGTCTAGAATTATAGCTCTCTAAATTAATGTGTGAAGCCTGGCTTTAAGGTATCGGGACTGACTCTTGTCTGTGGTTAAGAGACAGCATTGCATGGCTTTCCAATCAATGTCCAGGGCAAGGAGATTCACAGATGGTAGCCTGGTGTAAGCGAGTTGCCTCATTTCCATGAACTATAACCTTCTAATTTGTCTCAGCTCAACCCATCTGTCTTATCTTCTTGTATGTGTTCTTGGAACTTTTCTGCTTAATGAACAACAGCAATAATATCCACTGCTTTAATAATTGTAAAAAATAAACAAGCAAGAGACCATGTATTCTGTTGGTCCAAATATGTGGTTTCAATGTACAGTCTCCCCATGATTTCTGCTGTTGTAAATATTATTTTATACTCTAGTTCCATGTTATCTATCTACTTACTGACCTAATGAGAATGTCTTGCATTGTTTGGGCTGCATACTTAACAATTAGAAAAAGTGATGCTTCCTTCAATTACAAGCATAACTTCCCTTAGCTACTGTCCTCTTGCATCCAATTATATCAACCCAACGTTTTTCACACCACCTTCTTCTGAGTTTCCGTAACCAACACTTCCTTGTGACCCCTCAGTTTTAGCTCATCTTCATCTACATCTATTTGGCTAATCAAAAATATTTGAGTGCTTTCCATTTCTACACCCGACTCAGCTACGTGATTGTGGGGAAATAGTCAGTGCTGCTATTGAATCTGTATTTCTAGACCCAGGCCACAGTTTTGTGGTCATGTATACAGGTCAATTTCTAAATGTTTGAATTTAATCATCATTCAGTTTTACAATCTGTGCGGAAAACACATTGCAGATTTTCATCGACTCTCCTGCCTGTATGAAGGAAGGATCCTTCCATTTCTGTTTACACAGAGTCAGTTCAGCTCATTTGTCCAGACCTCTGGCAATGCCTGGGGACCTCAGAGTCTGGATTGGGCCATTTGGCCTTCTGTGTACTCCTCAGCGAGTGTCCACATACAGCAATGGTCCACATCTATTCCTTGCCTATGTTAAATATTGACCCCTCTTTTCTCAATCTCCCTGGATCGTTGTGAAGTGCAAATGAAGTAATGAAATAATAACTAACATAAAGAGCTTTATAGAATTTAAGATGACTTTTCACGCAAATGGAAAAAAAGAGCTTTGAGTATTTAAGTTCATTGTTAATAATAATAATAATAAATGAATGTTTTATTCAGTTTTCCTTTTATTTCTAGGCAGTCAGCTCTTCTGAAATACTGGAATTGCAGATATTAATTAGTTCCCCACTTGCCCTCTAAGCTCAAAAGATTTCAACTTCCTGATCATGAGCCAGCTATCAGAATACAATATCTTCTCATCCTTTGGATGGCCTTGCATTCATTGGCATGCCACTCCAACTGTAAATCATCTCTAAGTTTCTTATTCTGCTTAACAGCTACCAGCACCGTGTGTTTGAGTTGGCAGAGAGCTCAAAGTTACCCATGCACAGCAAATGGCTTATGAAGTGATATTTGTCCTGATATCTGATCTTAAACCCAAAGTCAGTGTTATTTAGTTTTCTCCTTTATGGATTCAGTCCACAAGCAGAATTATAATAGACAATGCAAGTCTCCCTGAAACACTCACTGCTTTCGGAGTAGGGCCTTTAATTTGAAGGTACTTTCCATAGTTGAAAGCTGTAATAATGCCTCATTCCATTTGGCAACAAAACAAAGAACTAAAGGGTTTATAAACTGACAGATTCTCTAATAAGTGTGAGTGAGTGATCAAATTTGCATTCTTTTATGTGACTAGGTGGCACATCTCATCACCTATTCTGACTCTGGGGCCTTATTAACAGCCAATTTACACACAATCAGTTGGCATGATGATTTGATGAACATGATGGAAAATGCTTCACAGGACAATGACAAAATTCATGTGCATCAGGGTTGTATGGATACTGCTATGGGTGACAGTACCCTGAACTGGACGTACCAGTTACCCATAGAATTGATTCTGACTCATAGCGACCCTATAGGACAGAGTAGAACTGCTCCATAGGGTTTCCAAGGAATGGCTAGTGGATTCAAACAGTTGACCTTTTGGTTGGCAGCTGAGATCTTAACCACTGAGCCACCAGGGCTAAGGCGAACTGGACATACTGCCTCCTAATTTCTGAAGATCGATTCACGTGGTCTGACAAATTGGATGTTTATATCCTTCCCCACTGATCCACAAACATCCCTCCCAAAGCAGCCTGGTCAATGAAGGAATGGCTTTCTCAAATGGAGAAATCTATACATAGACAGAAGACAAAAGCCTAGGGTGTTTCTAGATGGTTTACAAAGTCTTCATGGGAAGGCCATAGTGGCCAAATGAGTTCCAAAAAGAATGTGCCTTGTGCCCATTAGGCCATGTGTGGTTTGTAGACATGGACTATCTGCACAAAATAACACCCCAAAGCCACAAGATCAGTGGCTCTTGTTGGGGTGAACACTTATTCTTCACTTTTTATGTTGACTTGTGGAGAGATGTCCATTAGAGTAATGCTCCTAGTCTCACAGGACACCTTTACTCACGAACAATTCACAGATGGGATTTGAAACCTATTGGTCCACGTTTCTCCCTTGGGGAGAGTTAAGTTATGAGAGAACTATAATACCTAAGGATGTGATCTTTATTCCCTGCCTTGAACCAGAGTAATGCCTCTATCCCAGATGAGTGTATCTGCTTTGTAAACGCTAATTTTCCTTCAGGCTGACAATTTCTGGGTTTAGAGTGGGTAGGAGAAGCAGACTGTGTTAGCAAACCCATTTTTCTGCATACCTAAGCCGTGTCCCCATCCCAGTTTTTACCAATATTAAAGCTAACTGTTTGGTTTCCATCTGACTGGCTCCTGCATTGATCCTTTAGTTGGCTACGAATTCAGGCAGGGAAGAGAAGGGTGTTGTTGACTGGGTTCCCTCAAATCCAACGTCTTCATTAGGCAGCTATATGACTTGAGGCAGCATTAGCTGATGGAACAAACAAGACCCCGGATTTTACCAGCTTGGAAAGATAAATTCATGCACTAGTTCAATTTAGCATTCCTGGTTTAATGACTGTCCTCCAAGGGGTGAATTAAAGGCCCAGGATCTTTCCATCCTGTTTAGTTTTAATTCAAATTCTGTTATCGTCAACATGTGGCTTCCAAAGCTACCACAGAAATCAATATCAGCTAACAAGCCGGAAGGAAAAAGGAGCTTAGAAGATTTTATGGGACTGGAAGTGGTGTATATCACTTCTCCTCACATTCTTCTGGCTAGACAACAGTGACATAGCCACAAAAGAAAGGCGGGGTGATGTATTTGACCTGTATGCTCAGGAAAAAGAGGAAATGGGCTTAGTGACCATCTAGCAGTCTCCGCTACAGTGGCGATCTAAGAAAAACAAAAAGCCAATTGATTATATTTCAGATCATTATCTGTAACAAAATTACATTAAGATGGAGATGCTTTAAGAACAAAGAGTGTGGGAATCAGCCCCCAAAATCTACTCTATATGGCAAATGCTTTTTAGACAACCCATCAGATGATATAAAGCCTTTTTAAAGGCAAGCCTTAGGGCTTGCATTGTCTATTTCAATCATGCACTTGGAGCCAGATAACCATTCTATGCCACATCACCAGCATTGACCATGCACAAGATCCTAGCACCTCTGCCTTCTTCCTGCACTCTTGAGCTCTTTCCACCTTGTGCTCCTCTTCCCATCTCAATCTTGATTGGCCGGCTCTACATCTGTCACTTCATCTCCTGTCCATGATGTTACTCTTAGGTCTCCGCTTGGCCTGATACTGATACTGTCCTTTCTGTCCATCACCTCACCCTGATGACTGACACACTCCTTTGGCTAAGGCTTCTGGCCACTGTAGCTAACAACTTAGCCAATTTCTGGTCCAAATCCCTAGACCCAGCTTCAGCCCCAGCTCACAAACTTGCAGGTGTTTTCCCACTCTCTACAGAAGGAGCTGGAGCTGGATGCTTTAGGAAAATATATTGCACGTGACCTACAAAAGCCTTCCCCAGCCAGATTTTGAAATTTCACTACCAAAAAGTGTTCTTATGTACATTATCTGATTTTAATCTGATCCAAACCTCATGATAACCCAAAGAGGTAGGTATCATTGTCACCTCCATTTTAAAGATGAGGGAAATGAGGCTTAGTGAAGCTCAGTAACTTGAGAACATCACACTGAAGGGCCTGTATCTGAACCCAGTTGTTCCTGATTCCTACATTTAAGTTCTGAAAATAAAAGTACCATGAGTAATTAGCCGTGATCAAGGTTTAGATGACAGAAGGGCACATTAGGTTCATAGTGACTTTCATGGATTTTATTCTGGCTACTGTCTGCACAAGTGCTTTCCCAAAAGATACAACCATTAAATAGCGGTTTTATAGGCCAGTCTATTCATGTGGACTCCCAGAGCTCAAGACTTTTGAAATCACCACAATCACAGTCTCAGACGGTTTCGATTGGCTTCATCGCCATTGACTCTTTTGGAGATCTGGTTGTTACCTCTTTGTCCAAATTATAACATCGCTTCTGTTTATTAGTCATGACCTGATTTTTCTGACAATGTGAGGAAATCTTCTCAGCCTCAAATGTCTGTCAATGATTTGTGGATGGCAGGTAAGCATATTAGCAGGCTATATTTAACACAATTTGAAATTTCATTGTCTTTTAGTAAAAGACAGCTGTTTCCAAATGTCATTAACCAACCTTTATGTCTGACTGACATGGTGTTTGCAGGAAACATCTTGTACTACTGTCATGTGTTATTGGGAGCTCCTCAGACTAGATTATTTGCAAGTCAGAACCTGCTGCTTTCTAGTGAATTGTGAGTTGGATTGCTTCAGTAACCTCCTGTTCAGATGGGACAATAGGCTGACAGTTTTGTGGTTCATATGCCCCATTTTTGTTCACTCACAACCACAATGCTGCAGTCATTCAGTATTAGGAACTTCACAAACATTTGCCAACAATTCAATCACACGTCATATTTGAGGTACACACTCATCAAGAGCTAATTGGTGCTATCGTCAAACCCCAGAACATTTTGTTTGGTTTTCCTGGAATTACTTATCTTAATTTTTCAAATCCTGAGTTTCCTTCTATTTTTGTAATGTTTTGAGTACTGAGCTAATTTTTGTGTGCATTTGTCAGTTATTCCCATCAACTTATCTTCACTTAAGTCACTCAATGAAAGTTACTAATTAGCTGAGCAATTTTACTGTTTAGTCTGTCAGATTCCTGGTTATTTTTATGCCACATAAGCCTTCCCAGGCTTTTGGTGGCTGTGCCAAATTTCTGTCCCTTTGTTTTATTATATTATACTCTATTCACCCCTTTGCTGCTATGATATGGATTAATTTAAGTCATTTTTCCTACTGCTGTAATAACCCAATAGTAAATGCATTATGCACATTATTTTAACCTGACATGTCATTCAGCTATTGAGGTAACACATTATTCTAACATTCCAAAATTTTACCATTATAGTAGAAATGAAAATATGGGAAGAGTGATGTCTTTTATTGAGTCAGAATATGAAGGAAATGAAGGCCACAGCGAATGTAGTTCTTGCAAATAATTGTTGGGTGTCATAATTTTCAAAAGCAATCATGGTTCAGATAGTTTTTTTTATCTTTCCTTCTTTCCTTCAAGCAGTATAATGCTCTCTACCCTTACTCACGTTTCCATTCATTGCTCCCAGATCTGAGCTCTCACATCTGATGGTATATCCATTTCTGATTCTATAACTAGGCTTCTCTTTACCTTTACTAGTTTCAGATTTACCCCATTTTACTCACTTAACTTGACTGTCAGGTCAAGAAAGTCAGTAATATAATGCGGCTACCTTGCCGGTCTGTGTATCATCACTTCAGTTCCCAATAGGGAAGTGTCCAAGTAACTATACATTTACTGGCTCTTCCTTTAATGCCCACTCAGCAATCCTGCTTGAGCAGATGACTGACTCAGTCAGCAAGAATGCTCCAGACAGTTACAGCTCGCTGGGCTCGGGTGATCCTTAAATCCCTGGTTCCAGACCATTGAACCCAGCCTGCCATTCGCTTCTCTTTCCAGCATGTAAAGCCATTCCTGAGTGAAAGGACCATCAGTCTCCCCATGGACTCACCTCTAATTCTCCTTTTCCCTGACAGAGTGACTACTTGTGCAATGATTAGCTACTAAAACCTTTATGAGGGGTCTCAGAGCCCTGTGAACCAGTGGTGACACAGCTTGCCTCTCACGCATAAGGACACTGAGCTGGGTTTTGAGAGGCATCTAATTAGTATAATTACTTTATTTTGATTGCTCAGGTTAACAACATGGGCAATGCCCAAGTATATTATCATCATCAATTGATGAGTTGGGGTTTTAAAATCTGATTATATGACATGTGTTCAGCCATATCACTCTCTACATTGCTGTTGGGAATAGCTAATGCCTCATTCCTTAAGATGCTTAAATAATTTTGCCCATGACACTATGCCAGGTGTGGATAAACTGAAAAAAATAAACTCTGCAAGTAACTTTGCAGAGTGGATGTGTTTGTGTTTTCATGAGTGCCTATTTTAAAATGGCACCCAAGAGAGCCAGAAGCTCATCTTTCAGATGATCAGGAGTATGCCAGCAGAGCTCAAAATATCTTTATAAGACAGATCTTCCCTATGTCAAGCCCCAGAGGAAGTAGTAGGCCAGTGGTTCTCAGCTGGGGACACTTTTGCCTTCCAGGGGACATCTGGCAATGTCAAAATCTGGCAAAATTTTAATGAACATTTTTGGTTGTCATGACTAGGGGTTATGCTACTGGCACTTGGTGGATAGATACCAGTGATACTGCTCAACATCCTGCAATGCACAAGACGCCCCCACAAGTTCTTTGGGTCAAAGAGTCACTTGGCCCAAACTGTCAATAATGTCAAGGTTGAGAAACCCTTAGTTAGACCAAAGAAGAAGACTTAAAAAGGCTTAAGGGAAGTGCAGAAAGCTTTCCAAAAATAAGGAGCTTAGTTCACCCATTCAAAACTGTTCTACAAGTGCAACAAAAATTTCAAAATAGTAAGCTTCATTTGCTGGAGCATCCAAAAAGATTCAAAGACCTCAGCCTGCCTTTTCAAAGTTAAGCATTTTAGGAGTGTTGAAAACTCCCTAAAAATAGACTTTAAGATTCAAACGAACAGTCTGCCTTTTTCCTGTACTGAAGGCCCTTTTCTTCATAAAGAAAGAGAGGATGATGGATTTGCACCTCACTTATACCGTGGTTCCCTCCTGAAATCATGCTGCGCATGAGAGAACTGAAAAGCAGAATAGTGTTTAAAGCTCATCGTTACCTAAGGCTACAAAACACAGTCCCTACTCGGGGTGATCAAAATTCAGGTCTAGCCTTGTATTGCAGATGGGCATATGGTTAAGTTAAGTGGGTTATTGTGACACAAATTCTGACACTTCTCAATATTATTCCTTTCCTTGTGCATTCTAGCTCAAATAAATGAAAAAAATAAATAAGGTTAAATCTTGACCATTTAAATTGTAAATACTACTAGATGGGATGGACTTTCAATCCTTCAGATCTTACCATGAAGTAATTATAAAATTTTGATGATTTTCTAACATCTATTTCAAGTCAGTGTGGGCAGGTGAAGAGATAGAGCTACAGATGGACAAGTCTCACAATCATTTGACCTTCAAAATTCAGGCATTTTTCCATGGAAGCCCAGGAACCAAGAATCCTGGTTTTGGCTAGCCACCCCACCCTGTGAATGGTCCAGAAACCACACAGAGGAGAATGGTGAGAACATTTGTTTTTTATTACCAGCCAGGGCTTTGGTTCCAAACTCTAAGGAGAACTCTAGCCCTGGTGAGCTGTGGTGGCTGCCAGAACTCCTCTTGGCCAGACTAGAAAGGCCAGAGTGGCTTTCTTTCCCCTAAACTTTACTCTAGTTTCCACTTACCTATTTAAAGGCTGTGAAAAGGGGACACTTATTCCGCAGTAGAAGGGAGACGTCTCTTACCTCTGGCCTCCTAAAGAGCAGAGGAACTGAACAGAGAATAGGCAATGCAAGGAGAGAAAAAAACTGACAGGCTCTAGGAGACACCCTCTCTGAAGGACCAGTTCTCCACACAGCCCCTGCCTTACTTCTACACGCCCTTGGAAGGAGCTGGATCCAGAAAGACTAATGGGATGTTTGCTACGAAACAGGCTTATTTATAGCATTCTAGATAAGGCTCTACCTCTTAGAAAATTGTTAATAGGTATCGTCCAGTTGGTTCTGACTCGCAGTGACCCTATGTACAACAGAATGAAGCACTGCCCGGTCCTGAGACATCCTCACAATCGTTAGGCTTGAGACCATTGTTTCAGCCACTGTGTCAATCCATCTCATTGAGGGTCTTCCTCTTTTTTGCTGACCCTCTACTACCTTTCTCCAGGGACTGATTCCTCCTGATAACATGTCCAAAGTATGTAGGACGTAGTCTTGCTGTTCTAGCTTCTAAGGAGCATTCTGGTTGTAGTTCTTCCAAGACAGATTTGTTCATTCTTTTGGCTGTCCATGGTATATTTAATATTCTTTGCCAACACCCCAGTTAGAAAATATGACCCAACAAATGCCCTCAAGCTCAACTAATCCAAGTGCAGCCCAACTTCTCGTCCTTGGGAGTGGGGTCAAACTAGAGGAGAGAGCTATGCACCTCCCTTAGATGAATCAACTGAACTGATTAACAGAGGCTTTATGGATGAGAATGAAGTGATTCTGGATTGCAGGCATTAAAAGAAAACAGGCCAAAAGGCAACATGAAAGCTGAAGACATCGGGAAGATGAGATCAAAGAGTCAGAAAGGGGTTGCGAGTGAGTCAAAGGCAAATAAGTTTTAGGAAAATCTTGCTTAGACCTTCCTAATGTCTGAAGGTCTTTTCCAGCTCCATCACCAAGGCAGAGCTGCTCTCCAGAGATGACTCCATACCCCACCAGATTTCTTACAGAGCTATCCTTCCACACCCAGAGCTTCCTAAGCATGCACCAACAGTTGATTAAAATTGTGGCATTGTATACCAGAGCTCCAAGCTACATTGACTTGTGGAGGACGCTGGACTGCAAATCAGAACTTGCTGAGAAGATTTGAAGATAACCCAGAAGCCCATTGCAACTGTGGCTTTTGTGGGTAAAGCTTCAGCACGAAAAACTGGCTTTGGCAAGAGATAGCTAGTTTGAAGAGGTTGACAGTTTTTGAAGAAATTCAGAACCATTATCTGAGCCTAACTGTGCAATAATGTACATTCCACTTCAATGTGCTGTGTGGGTGAGTCAGAATCAACTGTACTATAACTAACAACAACAACTCTTGTTTGGTCTCAAAGCTGTTAACAAGTCTATTGTTGGACTAATGTGAGATCCATAGGTACTTCCTGCTAAAGAGGAAAGGGCTATGAAATAGCCTCAGCACAATTATCAGGAATGTGAAAGAAGAGAGGCTTAGAAAACCCACCCAGAATATATACAGCAAACACTCTATTTCATTTTTATTCTTGAGGGCCTTTGTCTTTCACTCACTTAATTGGTCAAATGTGCCTTCCCAGTGTGTCCTTGGGAGAGGATAGTCATAGAGGGATGGCTAGCCAAGATTAAATCAGGAAGTGCAGAATTGTTTCATTCAGGCTGAAAAGGGTTAATTTAAAATACTTTAGGTGAAAGAATTTGGTAAGTACAGTAGTTGGAGAAGTTTCTAAAGTAAATTTGTCCTTGGAATGAGGACACAAATGCAAGGCAGGCTGCTACTCAACAGGGAAGTTTCTGAAGCTTTCATCTTCCAACCTTGAACTTCGGGTCAGTCCTGGGGCTATGTCCACAGCTCAGAAGGTACATTTGTGGCACAAACTGAAAGGGGCAGCTTGCTGGCAAGCCACCAAAATAACTGCCCACCCAGCAGAGCTCATCCCTGGGTTTCAGAACCTGCCTTTATCCTTCTGATTTCCTCTTCACCACTATTTTCTGCCTCATCCTAGTTCCCTTTTCCCCTCTGTGTGTCCTGGTCCCTTCCCTTGGGCTGATTTGACAACAGCAGCCGTACTTTAGCTTCTTAATTTCTCTCACTTAGGGTTTTCCATTTTAAAGCTTTCAGGAGTCTCATCTCACATTACAGTTTCTGATTAAGTGGCTCCCGCTTTGCCTCTTTCCTAGGCTTGTTTTAAGAAGAGAGGTTTGTTGGGCTCTTCGTGTCTATGACGGGCCTGGAACTCCGCAGAGGGAGGTTTTATATTTAAGATAACAAAAATAACTCTCATTACAATTAATAAAAGAAAAATCAAGCTCCCCATGTAGAATCTAAATAAGTCTCCAGTGTATTACACATTCGGGAAAGGGATTTGCTGAAGACTCAGCCTGGTATGACCCAGAAGGGGTACCATAGTTAATGGGGCTGGGAAGCAGACGACACTGGGTGATGTCCAGGACTGCCAGTTGCCACAGCAACTTGAAATATCTCCAGCAGCATTCTCACGCTTATGTTAAAGAGCCACATTCTCCAAGCAGAGAGGTGGCAGAGATCTGATCTGCTTCCCTCTGACAACCATCCTCTAACTCACGACCCCTTCCCTCCATTAAGTGTTAAGGCTTGGGAGGCATTTCTAATACGTTAATTATCTCATTTAGGTAAGCTTAAGCTGGCTCCAATACAGGTTTTTTTTCCCAAGCTATAATCTAGATTTGAAATGAGATGAACCACAGTTTGAATCTAGCCTCTGCTGTGTAATTTGGATGATTCTGGCCAATCTGCTTAACTTCTTTGAACTTCAGCATCCACGCTTGGAAACTAGGATTGTGTGTTAGTCCATTTTTGTTGCATAACAATCTCAAAAGTTTCAGTGTCTTAGGAAATATTTATTCTCTTGCTCGCACGTCTGCCAGTAACTCTACTAGGATTGCGTGGGGTCAGAGGACTTGGATCCAAGCTGCGAGACAGATTCACGGGTTTCTCCTTGGACCAGTGACAACCCAAGGAATGTTCTTCTCATAGGAGTCCACAGGAGCACAAAGGAGTAAGCCAAATTGTGCAAGCTCATTTAAAGTTCCTGTTCAAGTCTTGTCTGCTGATATTCCATTAGCCAAAGCAGTCAAATAACCAAATCTAAAGTCAAGGGCAAGGGAAGTACACTCTTCCCCCATGAAACTTTTGTCAAACTACAGAGGGAGTGAAGAACCGAGATCTACTCTACCACAATCGAAATTACTATCTCATAGCGTATGGTAAAGATTAAATAGAGACCAAAATATGTAAAGCCTGGGACAGAGTAGGAGCTAAGTAAATGATAGCTATTAATATGGGTTGACAAATAGTTTTTCTGATATCTATGCCTGTCTATATACACAAGTTTCAAAATGTGACTGTTAGACATTACTTATTATCCTTTAATGAATTTTGTTATCTGTAATTGCTAAAACATAACCCCAGGTTTGTGTGCCCTGCCTCTATACAATTCTCATGACGCAAGTAAGCCAGGGCAAGCTACCAAGAGGGCTCTGAAACTCTGAAGCTGGAGAGGTTCGTCCTTGGAACCCCAGGCTCCCTGTTTTGAGCAGCTCTCTCCAATTGCTCTAACCTATTTAACACAGCAAAGAAGGTCTCTAAACACTCTGTCCTATGTGTGCCTTAATTAGAAACCATTAGTGCCTCTGGGAAAACTGACATCCCCTTATCTCTCTCTAGGAGCCCTGGTGGCGCATCGGTTAAGCACTTGGCTGCAAACTGAAAGGTCAGTGGTTTCAACCGACCAGCTGCTCCATGAGAGAAAGATGTGGCAGTCTGCCTCTGCAAAGATTACAGCCTTGGAAACCGTACGGGGCAGTTCTACTCTGTCCTATAGAGTCACTGTGTGTCAGAATCAACTCAACAGCCATGGGTTTGGTTTTTGTTTCTCTCTCTCTATGTTCACGTAGGGCTAATGAGGGAGCAGGGATGGTGGTATGGTGGCCAATTTCTAGTTTCTTCTCTTACAAATCAGTCTCTCTCTCCCAATGTGTGTAGGAAAGGACCTTGGAGGAGGTGTTTTAATCTTTTGTGATGACCTTCTCCTAGATCCACAACCCCTCCCTCCTGCCATTTCATACACACTACCCTATAATTCCCACTCACCCTTCACAGGGACCTTCAAAAGCAAATTACATAAAAATAGAGCATCATAGAGCATTCGAGTCAGCAGGGACCTGAGCAGTTTCAGAACACTCAACAGTAGCCTAGAAGAGCTGAGTCTTTGGACCTGGAACAACAGTCCTGGGTTGAAATATCCACTCTAGCACCCCTAGCTGGACCCAAGGCATGTCATTTGAACTCTCTAGGACTCATTATTATTATTATTATTATTATTATTATTATTATTGTACTTTAGATGAAGGTTTACAGATCAAACTAGCTTCTCATTAAACAATTAGTACACATATTGTTTTGTGACATTGATTACCAACCCCACGACATGACAACACTCGGCACCATCTAGTTGTCCTGGACTCAGTCTGGTGGAGGCTGTGGTAGTTGTGGTCCATTAGTCCTCTGGACCAATCTTTCCCTTGTGTCTTTGGTCTTTTTCACTCTGCCTTCCTCTAGGACTCCTTTTTAGCAATTACAAAATTAAATTTTATAATTTAATTATGGAATTAAAGGAACCTGCCTTGAAATATCACTTATATGATCAGATAAGATCATTTACCGCTGAGAAGATATTCGAGTGCTGCATGTGCAAGGCCCTAAGAATGGAAGACATGCCCACTTCCCTCTAGAGTTCACAGAGTGACCCCAGGTGGGAACTCAGTAAACCATCACTGATATCATTGTTTATGTTTATCTGGTGGTGATATGCGAGATATTTAACAAATGGCACAGTCCAAGATTCTACCTACAGGATTGAACAGCAGACTTAGAGCAGGGGGCTGGAGGATAATGACTAGGATCAAGGGGAGGTCTTAGGAGGCTGCGGACAGTGATCACGGAGGCTGTGGCAGTGTGGCCACACCAGGAACGCAAGGCAGAAGCTACTGACCACACAGTAGAGAAGTGTTTCTTCATTTTAACAACTGGCATAGGGTTGCTATGAATTGAAATTGACTCGACAGCAACAGGTTTTTTGCTTTGTTTTGTTTTGTTTTATAACATTCCCAATGATATCATTATATTTTAAATGGTAAGCATGATTTTATCACTGAAAGTCACATCATCCAATGTTATCTTTTGGTATTTCTCTTTTCTACCTAAATGCTACAAGAATGGATAGATGCTATCTTATGTTTGGAGCTTTTACTGACCAATGATGCAAGGAAACTTCACCCTGGGTGAAGCTGTTATTCCAGTTCTGGATCTGAAATGTGCACACAATATGGCTAAGGAGGGGCCATCCTGCCACAGACACCACAGACACCTCCACAACCACCACACGTGGGCCCAAAGCAGAATCAAAGGACTCCAGAATCAAGGTTGAAGGTGGCATCACTGTGTCAGGTGTTGGGGATGCCAGGACAGTCTGTTTGGATACTCCAGCCTCCCAGGGGTCTCCTGTGAAGCCCTCCATGTGGACTTCCTTCCTCAAGGACACCAGAAGTTTCTCTGAAGTCTTCAAATCGATAAGTGACCAAAAGAGGGTGAGGGGAGCCAGCTACTGAAGGGAGGGAACAAGCACAAGAGATGTCTTAAAGAACAGAGGGAGGAACCTCCCTGAAGTTCATCCCAACCACAGTAGAACAATAGCTTGGGATAGTGCCAGCCTTCTGCTGGTATCACATGTTTACTTGGCAGCATTCACCCCTCGTCTAAAATGCTGATTATTGAGGTAAACGAAGTGACATATTTGAGCAAACAAAAAATATTCCAGTCAATGAAAGAGTAAAGAATCAGAAAATTCACATGGGTAATGGAGAAGATTCTTGAAAGAATCATAACAAGTAATGGCGCACTCTTACCTAATTCTGAAATAGGGTCATGGTAGTTCAGAGCTTATAGAAATCATCTGGTCCACGTAATATGGAAAGCTGAAGGCCAGTGAGGTAAAGTGACCTGTGCTAGCTGAGGACTCTTGATCCACAACGCAGAGGCCAGTTACATCATGCGGACATTTCTCTCTCCCAAATGTGGAAAATAAAAAGAAGGGAGACACTGAGGAATAATCAACGTATCATGAGACAGGCATTCTTGGAAAAGATTTGTGATAAAATATTCTCCAAGGGATATACAAACACAGGCATTTTAAGACTATTATGCTAGTTGTCAAGACAACAAAAGAACAGAATAAGGGAAAGAAATAATCAAGAAATCTTCCCAAAAGTTCTACACCCAAACCGTGGAGACTAGGGGTGAGGCACCTCTCACCTTGGGACTGTCCACCCAATTAAGGCAACTGGGACCAAGACATAAGCTTCTGATCACAGAAACCTGGGCTGTCCCAGGACCATGGAACTATTACAGAGCAAAAGTATTAGACGATGATGGTATGCTGCAGGCCAGCGTGATCTGAGGACTAATTCCATTCACATGTGCCTAGGAGATTTGTTTAGAGGGAAGCAATACAAAGGCCAACTGCACAGTTCATTTTAACAGCACTGAGGTTTGTGTGCATGTCTAATCACAGGATCAGCAAATTACATGCCTGGTGCACAGACCATATGACCTCTGTGGGGTTGTGGAACAATTGAGTGCATTTGGGAGAAGCACTAAGAACGGAAAATTCACTGAGCAGAAAGCCAAGTTACAAAGTTCTTACACGGGGGCAGATGAGCAGCAGTGATGAGCACCAGCTTATTGAGCATCTGCTAAGCCTGTGACACTGAACTAGGCACTGGGAGAGAATTAATTTCTCCCCAAAGTTACTATAGTGGAAACTGTAGTTAACTCCTTTAGTGAATGGACACCCCTCAAAATGTCAAAGTTTAAGTTCCAAAGGATTCCAGAGATTGTAGAGGGGAAGTGGGTCCAGAAGAAAGCTCTTTCTATCTCTACCTGCCCGGCTGTGCCACGTTCAGGCTCTCAGAAGTCATGGAATTAAAAGACCTCGAGCCCCTTAAACACTTTAAAGGCCCTAGAAATAGAGTAACACAGTTTAGTAAAACAGGCAAAGCATTAACAGGGTCACTGATGGTGAGTCAGGAAAGGAAGAGCTAACAGCTACAGGTCACCCCTGCTCTCTCCTCTGCCTAGCCCTGGCTTCCACACCTCTCCCCACGACACCTACTGTCTCCACACACACACACACACACACACACACACACACACACACGTGCATATGCACTTACACTCACATGGGGATTACCAATTTGCAGTAACAGAAAGAGCTTGGATAAGATTAAGTCCTAAAACTTTGGCAATAAGCAATTTTGAGAGGTATTAGGGGCATCAGGAAATGAAAAAGACACTGCTGGCCAAGTAAGCCTCTGAACTGAATTATACAGAAGAAATGCTAGGAAGGTCTTTTTCCAGGGGAATCCTCTGGAACTTAAACCCCACCTCTTTCCTTGAATGCTAACGTACAAATGACGCCACCAATACTGGAATCTCTCTTCCTCTTACTTAGTGCTTCCCAAGGTTACACTGTGTACTAAGCACGAATTTCAAAAGCATCTAAGAAGCCAGGTTTCATGAGTTCACTATACCACGAGTTCCTCAAAGACACAGGCTGTATCTCTTTCATCTTTGTACCTCAGCACTCAGCACACAACAGGTGTTCCCTAGATGCCTATGGTTCCCTGGGTGGCGTAAATGGTTAAGTGATTGACAACTAGCTGAAAGGTTGGCAGTTCAAACCCACTGAGAGGAAACACAGAAGACAGGCCTGGCAATTTGCCTCTGAAAGTTCACAGCCTTGAAAACCCTATGGAACAGTTCTACTCTGCTCTTGGGGTTGTCGTGGGTCAGAATTGACTGAGCCACAACTAATAACAACAACAGATGCCTGCTGTGGTTGGAATGGCTTGCCCATTCCACATGCCCATGCTACAAACAGGTATTTGGTTTCCCAATACATACCTCTGTCTCTTATCCTGAGATCAGGTGGTGTACCATTCACCCAACCATTCAACAGATATTTATTGGGTACTTACCTATGCCAATCACTATGGAAAAAATCCATCCATGATCTCCTTGGAATGACCATCCAGCTAGTTGTAAATTTTGGGCCAATCAATAAATAAACACTGATCCAGATACGTTCTAATCACTTTTAGGGAGACGATGTAATAGATACAGACTATGCTCTTGAGAACCTAACAGGCTAGCTAAGAAGCTGAGACTACCCACAGCAAAAGAAAACTGGACAAACTCAGCAGAATAGAAGAAGTGCCCAGTGAGAGGAGAAGACACAAAATATCTTAGTGTGCAGAGGAAGGAATCTGCCATCAGCCCACTACAGTCTCCTGCTTTTTCTCTGCCTGTTAGAGCTCTGGCTAAGTCAGTGTCAGTTCTCTGAAGAAGGGAGACATAGTACACAGCTGATGACTGACAGAGGCGTTTTCACCTCAAACCCAGAGAACTTTCCTGTAAAGTGTTTCATTAGTCAAGATATCCTTGGTTGCATACGACAGAAAAAATAACAACTGAAACCAGCTTAAGCAAAAAAGGAAACATATTGGTTGAATAACTGAGGGATGAAAAGCATGTTTGAATCTGGTCCCCAAAGAATGTTGAGTCCATCCATCCATCCATCTCTGTTGGATGCTCTCACCCACGTGGACTTCACTCTCAGGAATCTCTTCCACTATGGTAGCCTTCTCCCGGTTTATATTCTCATAACCACAAACCTAGTAGAAATAATAAAGGGGAATTATTTACCCCAAAAGTTTGAATTAAAGTCTTGGACTTGACTCTCCCTGAACTATCACAGTGGACAGGGATGTCATGTATTACCAGCCAAGCCTGACTCACATATCCCTTAAAGTCACACCACCACCACTTGAACTGTGTAGGCTGAGGTTGGTGGGGCAATGGTTCCCAAGAGGAGAATTAGAGTCCTTTTACCAGAGGAAAGGTGAATGGATACTGGGAGGAAAAAACAACAAATTTCCACTAGGGTCTACTGCTTCTATATGTGTGGTGGTTGACACTCATCTTTCCAGCCCTGTTCTGTACTACAGTAGAACTTCTCTCCAAAACTGAGTCCTATGATCCACCCCCCCCCCCCACCAAAAACTCTCTCTTCTTTCTCCCAAAAAAAAAAAGTTTCTTTCAAATTCTTTCACACACAGTATAAGTGCTAAGGAGCCCTGGTGGCATTACAGTGAAGCATTTGGCTGCTAACTAGAAGGTTGGTGGTTCAAATTCACACAGTGGCTCCATGCAAGAAAGACCTGGTAATCTGCCTCCATAAATATTACAGCCTAGAAAACTCTATGGGACACTTCTACTCTGTCACATGGGGTTGCTATGAGTCAAAATTGACTTTATGGCACATAACAGCAACATATGCACTAGAAGCTTAAATTACTCGTTCTGTGAGCCTTTGCATTTTAAATCAAAGCAGCAGGTATTTCTGGGAATCATTATGTGGAAGCTATATATTAAGGCCCAGTAGTCACAATGATGGACTTGAATACGCTGACTATCATGGAAATGATGCAGGACCAGGCAATGTTTTGTTTTGTTGTACATAAGGTGGCCATGAATCAGAGTTGACTCAACAGCGGCTATCTATCTGTCTATCTATCTATCCGTCTGTCTCTCTATCTATCTACCTAACTATCATATTAAGGGAGAAAATTCTGAGAGTGTAGAGGATGGGTTTAGTTAGTCGTGTCTTTTCCAGGACTCTTAAATCATATCACAACGGGGTGGCCAGCCAGTCTTGGTCCAAGTCAGTAGGGTCTTGTAACAGGCAAAAGCTTGATTCTGGGTTTCCAGAGAAGAGGATAAGTGCCAAAGTATATCTAAGGGACAGTACTAAGAGTCAGAGTCAGAAAGTCATGTCCAAGCAGTTTGCAGAAGGACCTGAGGCAGGCATTTAGAGCGAAAGCTTGGAGCCAAGGGAGGAGCCAGCCAGGAAAGATGAGACCAAGGAGCAGTGAGGTAGGCACAGCCTAGGGTGATGTTGGAGATGGAGGGCAGGTTGAGAGGAATGCTCACTCCCGGTCGCATGCAGTGTGGTGGGGTTGACTATCTAAGGGCTTGGGCTGAACACAGCCTTGGTTTCTAGGGAAGGCTAGACTCAGGGCCCTGCCCAGCTTTCTCCTTGGCTCTAGGTTTTTCCTCCTGGCCCCAACTCTAAAGGTTTTTGTCTAGAACTGAGCCTGCACCCAGAGGCTGATCTTTACTGGAAGCTGCAAAACTTTAGTATTTACAAACCCTGAAACTTCAATAGTTGCAAACACCAAGTGTTACCTGAACCCTGGGCTAGGTGATGTACAATACACAGATGAAGAGGATATAATTTTCACCCTGGCAAAATTTACTGAAAGTGGGAGAAGTAATCGTGTTTAAAAGGAAAAAAAAAAATTAGGTCTATAATAGAAGTTTATAGAAGGTTACCATAGGAACGCAGAAAAGGAGCAATTAGCCCAAGTGCCCCTTAAGGTTGTGGGAGGGAAGAATGGGCAATGAAGGTGGAAGGAAAGGTGGAACTTAGCTTCCATGAAATGGCACAGGTTGAGAAAGCAGAAACAATAAGAATTAAGGGTTGGATCAAAAAGCAGTCAACACGATGATCTTAAGAACCTCCCTAGAAGTAAGGATATTCTTGATGAGCTGTGAGATTGTTAACCATTGTCATAGGGCAACATGTGTAGTAACTGTTAAATGAAAAAACTATTTTGTTCTGTAAGCCTTCGTCTTAAGTGAGAATAACAGCACAGTTGGAAGAGCGTAGTCAATGTCACTGAACTGTGAATGTAGAAATTTTTGAAACGGTGTATCTTTGGCCATCTGTAATTTTCATCAAAAAAAAAGGTTGAGAATTTAGAGGCTTAATACGTTGTGGGGTTGTTAACCAATGTCAAAAAACAACATGTGTACTACTATTTCATGAGAAACTATTTGCTCTGTAAGCTTTCACCTGAAGTACAATAAAATATATATATTAAAAATAAAAAATAAAAAATAAAAAAAAGAACCTCCCTAGAGCAGGATCCCTCAATTTTGTATCGCCAGCAGTTGGCATGGGTCCTTCACTTACAGGGGGCTAGGTAAATGTTTGTGAATTAAACAAATGAAACCTGCTTTGCCTTTGGAATAGAATGTAGACCTACAAGATCAAGGGACACTACCTCCTAAAATATTATAACAGCTTTAATTTCTCATTATGACTCTCTGGGTAGTTTAATTAATAATCGCTATGGGAAGAGAAGAGCAAAGTGATAATTAATAGCTATTGGCCAGAGCTATTGCTGAATTAAGAGTCCAGTTACGGAGTGAACAAAGTATACGCAGAAAGGAATATGAATTCCAGAGGCAAGGAAAGGCAATGGATACCAGGGACTCAGAGGGATCTTCTTAACCTGAGTAGCTGTTGGGTGAGGTGTGGCTCAAACAGGAATAATGGAGCAACAATAAACTTCAGCATTTGTCAGGAAAGGATTCCTTCACTGTGATCTGTTCTTCCTGGAAGGGCAAGCATTGCCACCGGGCTCCTTTTCCTGCCAACCAACAGCAGAGTAAAATAAAAATAGAAGAAGAGGAGCAAAGACTATATCCAGTTTTTCCAAGGTGTCCAATGTCCAGGATGCCTCCCAGCTGCCCTAGGGCCCACCAGCACTTCTGAGGTCAAGGAATCCCCATGACTTGACGAATCTTTGATTCCTCGTTCAGTAGGCAGCGTGGTCATGTTCTCAGAAAGACAGCGACTACAGGAGGGCTTAAACACACACTCATTGTTAGCTGCTGTCAAGTTGGCCTCCAACTCATGGTGACACTACGCACAATGGAGCGTAATACTAGTCTGTCCTGCTCCATCCCCATGATTGGCTGTGGATAGTACTGTTGTGATCCATAGGGTTTTCAGTGGCTGTTTTAGAAGTAGATTTATAGGCCTTTCAGCCTAGTCTATCTTAGTCTGGAAGCTCCACTGAAACCTGTTCAGCATCACAGCAACGTGCAAGCCTCCACTGAAAGACCAGTGGTGGCTACACATGAGGTGCGTTGGCCAGTAACTGAGCCCAAGTCTCCCACAAAGAAGGTGAGATTTCTCTCACTGAACCACCCATGACCCATATATAGTATAAAAGTCTTCCCAAAAGGTCAGTCACATCCTCTTGGTAGCAAAGCCTATTGGCTCCATGGCCCCAGACGATGGACAGGGGGTTCAGATTCAAGCTAAAAGCAATGCCAAATTTTAAAAATTTTCATTGCTGCCATACAGGACAGAATTCTACCGCTGAGACCGTGGTCCTCAAACACAAAGCAAAACCTCAGAAACTTGTGTTGTTTTAGTGGCTGAGTGACTAGATCATTCCATTGACCCCTAGGTTTAGCCTGGATATTTGCCCTGACTGTGCAAGTCTCAGGAGCCCCCTATGCTGCTCTTCTCTCCGCACATCAGCTGGTTTCTCTACACAAACCATCTCTGCCCTCCAGCGTAGGTCTTTAATTTTCAGGTTTTGGGAATTCACTAAACCCACAGCCATTAGTATATCTGATATTTATAATTTTTTTTTTAAATGAAGAGACTTCTATGAATAGAGGATCCTCAGTATTAGATACTGAAGACTTTCTAAACCTGAATCATTTAGGCTGCAGGGTAAATACAATCTAAATACAAATGTTCAGATATTTTCAAGGAAACATATAATTTGGAAAACCTGTACTAAAGAAGAAATTAAGAAAAGCTGCCACACAATTCTTTTAAACCCTGCAAATAATAATAATAATCTGGAAAACAATAGGCAGAAGAGAAGAAAGACATTTTTTAAAATGCTAGTGGTTTCTATGGCTTGGAAACTACTTTACCAGAGCACCAGTTTGGATAATTCTGTGTTTTTAAAGTAGCTCCTTTAAGAAAGCCACTCTTTTTCTGTCCCCTAGGAAACGCTGTTATACTGCTAAGTACACGGTATAAAGGTGACATTCTGTGGCTGAGCCAAGGAATTGCAGTGGTTTAATCCAAACACCCTAGGCTGCCACCCAACATTCCTGTTAAGAGCCTTGAGGTCTCACAGGCTAGAGGGTTGAGGTTAACTTAAACTATTTGTTTGCACTTTACAGACTGAACTTCAACTGCTATTCAAGTGTGAGCCTGTTTTCTTTGCAGGTTAAGATCCCAGAATCTACACCCATCATTGTCAATTTCTCCTCCCCCAGAGGTAGTTTATGTAGCAGAAAGAAAGGGAGGGCTGGTATCAGAAGACTAAGGTTCAAGTCTGGTTCTGCTCTTCCTAGCTGTTCTCTTGCCTCTCTGGGTCTCTTTTTTCTCATTTGTAAATTATGCGTGTAAATTATGCCTACCATCTCCAGCCCATAGAAGGTGGGGTGGGACGGTGGGAGAAACTACAGTGGACATGCTACACAAGACTAAACGCTTTCCATTTCTTAATGGAAATACACCTTCTTTCAAACAGAGAACTCAGTTCCTTTGTAGCATTCCTCTTTGCCAGGTAGACGCCAGAACACCTTCTCCTCGTTCCTCTCTTGGGATTCCTCAGTCTTACGCACTGCCACCATTACAGACCTGAGTTACTGAAAAGCATCTCAGGCACATTGTGAAACTATTCTCTTCTTCTACAGGAAACACATTGCAAATTCAATGTCTAGTTAATCTCCTTGGGCATTGGTTTTCATGGTCAGTATATGAACACATCAGCGGGTGTCATAGAATAGCATGTTGAACTTGAATCCAGACTTCTGAATGCACCTGACTCAGGGCAAAGTTCACATTATTAGTCCTTTTTCTTTTCAGAGGTCAATAATGACCAAAGGACTTAGTTGGCTAAGTATTTTCCAGAGTGTGGAGACTTGCTTAGCTCTCCAGCTAGTTTTATTATAGCAGGTGTAAGTTTCATTTTCCAGATGTTCCGTGGGCACTTAGGAGTTTTTACCCCTCTAGCAAAAATCAAAACCACTAATAGAGGAAACTCTAAATAGATTAACTCCCAACACTACCTAACTCAAATTCATCTTTGTATTGCTCTAGTTTTCTTTCTCCTATTTGACTTTTTTTTTTTTTTTTTTTTTTTTTTTACTTTTATTGGATTTCTACCTTCCCATCAATAAGAGAAGATATAGGAAGGGGCAAAATAAGGTGGAGACTTAATATCAAAACCTATGGCTTACTCTTGACTTTTTAGTTTCTCTTATCAGGTGAAGAGAATAAAAGGCATATTTGGGGAGTGGAGCAGAGCAACACATTGGTATTACCTGCCGAATTTCAGAGAAATAAAACTAAAGTGAGAATGAGTATTTTTCCAACACTAAAGATTTATGAAGATCTAGAACCTGGGGTGAAGAAGGTGATAGAATAGGAAAACTGGTAAGAAATGTGCAACTGTGCTTTGTTCTTATTTCTGTGAATATGTCAATTTTGGAGTTTTCAGTTGTTTTGAAAGGTTTTCTCTCTTTCATCTTGCAGATGCAAAAAAACAAAACGCTTGGCACTCATGGATAGGCAATCTCCCAACAAACCTGATGTTCTGATAATGCACTAACGGAAGTCCCTCTTGGTACTGTGCATGACTGGGCGACTTCAGGACATCTTCCCCAGGCACTGATGTGCTTTTCCAAGTAAGTAACATAGCATCAACTTAGAGGAGAATAAGAAAAAAGTGTCCAGTTAGAATCTATTTCCAGGAATCAGATATTGGAGAGAAGTGTTGATGAAGACCTGGCTGTGAGGGTATGCACCCCAGAGCCTGCACACAAAGACCTCGGAGAGGTTGCTTCCTCATCTCTGGTTAAAAAGCAAAAGCCTAATTTTTATGTACTCACTGCAAGACATTCCTCAGTGCAACAAAGTCATACATTAAAAGGCTATACCAAGGAGCTCTGCTGCTTTGCCACAGGCCAGAGAGAACAGGTTTGACTTATCACAGGAGGCAAGTGTCTTGGTACAGGTTGTTCCTTAGGAAGGCTGGTCAGTTGAACATAGACTTCTGAGAGGAACTTCAAGTCAGCAGGCCCTTATTTCACACCCAGAACATAGTTAGGAACTGTGTGAATAATTGTGTAAAGTGGTTCCTTCCCTTAAGGGAAAGACTAATTGGAAAGACTAATCTGACAACAGAAAAAGCGCTGGACTAGGAATTAAAATACAAGAGCTTTGGTCTGGTTTCTACCAGTTGCTAGCTTTATGGCCTTGAGAAAACAACTTAAACACACTGCGATTCCATTTCCTCATCTATAAAATGGGAATAATAATTCCTGCCCTACCTATGTCAAAGAATTGTTGTGAAAGAATAAATATGAACTTGTTTTTTATGGTACCATCAAGAACTATCTAAATGCACACAATGCTGACTAAAATTAACCTCATTCAACTTTGCCCAAACAATGAGTGAGCAGGTCAAAGCTTGCATCACTGAAGAGAGCTTTCTCATCACTTGTCTTGCTGGGGTTCACCACTGAAAAGCAGTTATCAGATAAAGGGCAACCTTCTTCACTAACGATGTCATTACAGCAGGCATCAGCAAACTTTTTTTATAGAGTCAGATAGAAAACATTTTTGGTTTCATGGGTCATAGAGTCCCTGTCACAACTTTTGTTGCAACTCTACAACTCTGCTATTATAGTGCAAAAGCAGTAATAGACAATATGTAAACAAATGAAGGTGGATGTGTTCCAATAAAGCTTTATTTATAAAAATAGGCAAGGGGCCAGATTTGAACTTTCAGCTACGGCCATAGTTTGCCAACCCCTGCATGAGAGGGCACCAGGCTTCTCTAGAGCAGAAAGGGGTTTTTAATGAAGCCACTTACCTGATGCTTCACACATTCTTCAGGTTCACAGAGACCATTTTATCAGTTAGGAATGTCTGTAGCTGCAGGTAACAGAAACCCAACTCAACTGGCTTAAACAAATAGCAATTTATTGTTGTCATACAAGGGGTGCAGAGTTAGGTGGCTACTGCCACTGATTTGTTTGCCCCTCCGTGATTGCCCTCTTGTACCCAGGGTCTTTTCCTCAGCAGCCTGTTGACTGGTCATCTCCTATCCACCAAATAGCTGATGCTCCACTGGGCGTCACATTTGAATCTGAGAAGAAAGAAAAAGCAAAGGATGAAAGGATGGACTAGCCACAACTTTTCCCATTTTTTTTTTTTTTCCTATAGGAAAAACAAAAGTGTCCCAAAGAATAACTCTAACCCAGCTGACAAAAGATTTTTACTTATATCTCACTGGCTAGAACCAAGGCACATGAGTGGCCACCTCTTGTTGAAAGAAAGAATGTGGATATATTTTTGTAACCTGACACAAGCCATAGTGCTTTCAATCTCCTCATATGCATGAGAAAGCTAGACAATGAACGAGGAAGACCGAAGAAGAATTGATGCCTTTAAATTATGGTGTTGGTGAAGAATATTGAATATACTATGGGCTGCCAGAAGAACAAACAAATCTGTCTTGGAAGAGGTACAACCAGAATGCTCCTTAGAAGCAAGGATGGCTAGGCTTCATGTCACACACTTTGGACATGTTATTAGGAGGGACCAGTCCCTGGAGAAGGACATCACGCTTGGTAAAGTAAAGGATCAGCGAAAAAGAAAAAAACCCTCCACAAGATGGATTGACCCAGTGGCTGCAACAATGGGCTCAAGCATAACGATTATGAGGATGGTGCAGGACTGGGCAGCGTTTCATTCCGTTGTACACTGGGTCACTATGAGTTGGAGCCAACTCGATGGCACCTATAAACAGCAATCAACAGCAAGACTAGAGAAAGGCAAGTGGAAACGGTGTTGGGAATGAGAATTGAGATAGACCAATTACATGCCTCTGTAGCACAATTTTAGACGGGACGCTACACTAAGATGAGAATCTATCCTGGGGCAGATGTTCAAACATATGCTAAACATAGAACTCTAATAGTGATCCCTGGTGAGAAGGTATCCTATGTTGCCTCTATTAGGGAAAACCTGGATAATGGTACTGGTGTTTTTAATGGGCTTCATTATTCTTGGTACTTTATTCATATCAATAATGACTAGGTACCTACTAATCAATATTTCTATGGTCAAAATGTATGACTTTCCTGTATCTTTGGCCCCAGAAAAGTAGAAAAGAAGAATTTTGGTATCTCTGACTATATATAAAGACCGCTAACATAGATAACAATCTTTGCTGCCGTAAGAAACAACTCGCCATAGAAAGATGAAGCCGAGACCTAAACGTTTATACTGTACGTAGCTGAAATGCTGGGGACAATTTTGGTGACTATAGTGTAGTTACCTAGCCCAATATTGGCATGATATCAGAGTTCAGGCACTGATTATATTTTAGTGGTCACAAGTGCTTAGCACCTTGGTTTCCATCTTGTCTTGAAAATGGCATGCCTTCAAACCACAGTCTCACAGTTCAACTCATTTTAATTTTCAGGCATTGCTTTCTGTGAACATTCTACATAGTTCAGGTTCAGAGACAAACTTCAAAATAGTGGAGTTGCTTTTTTGGTGGGGTTTTTGCTGTAGGAAGGAAACAGACATTCTAAATTAAGAGTAAGCTAATTTTCTAGAAGAGCAGTAGAAGATGAAATAGTCAATCATACAATTTTGTATACATGCGTGTGAAAAGCCACGGTACCTGAGCTCCAGTTTTACTTTTAATGCAATTAAAATGGAGCTCTGGTAGTGCAGTGGTTAAGAGTTCGGCTGCTAACCAAAAGGTCAGCAATTCAAATCCACCAGCTGCTCCTTGGAAACCCTATGGGGGCCAGGTTTTTACAATTTGATTATAAAACGTGTTGTTGTTAGTTGCTGTTGAGTTGGCTCCAACTCATGGCAACCCCACGTACAACAGAACAAAATGTTGCCCAGTCCTGCACCGTCTTCATGATTGTTGGTATTCTCAAGTCCATTTTTGCAGCCACTATGTATTTTCAGTGCCTGCCAGCCTAGGGGGCTCATTTTCCAGCACTATATCGGACAACATTCTTTTGTGATCCAGAGGGTTTTCACTGGCTAATTTTTGGAAATAGATCACCAGGCCCTTCTTCCTAGTCCATCTAGATAGTCACAATTATCTAAAGTCTGTTTTGAATAATGCCTTTTGCTTTCAAAGTAAATTCGTTACTACCATTTTATTTGATCTTCACTGCAAGTCTTTGGACTAGGTAGGGCCCATCTGTTTAGGTCTAAGAAGAACCATACATAGAGAATGTAAATGGTTTGCCCGAGATCTCAGATATTAAACCTGTGTTCTTGAGTCATACTCTAATGGATTCTCTATTTACTTTCAAAATACAGAAAATTAGTTCATCTCATTTTCAAGATCATAGGCATCTCCATTGCAATTTCTTGCCACTTTACATAGTGTTTTGAAATACATACTAAGTGCTGACCTCGCAATTTGCTACCTGAGCACCTGCTGGCCTTTCCATTCTGTGCATGGGTGTGAGCCTGAACTGGTTCTACCGGCTCTAAAATACTGCCACCTGGTCGCCATGACAATTAGGTGCTGTCACAGAAAGAAACAAGCTGAGTCACCTCCCTGGAATTTTTCACACTTCAGGTCCCAAGCCTCTCAGACGAGATGAGTACTCTCCTTTTTTTTTTTAAGAAAAAGTGTCGTGCTTCAGTGCAACACCTCAGTGGGGAAAAAGAAGGAGAAATCCCAAGTAGGTAAGGAGAAGAAGGTGAGGCTGGGTTTCAGGGTCTAAGCCACAAGTCACAGACACCAAGGTGAGCCCACCCATGACTCTCCTTCCTGGAAAATACAGGAATTGGTTAGGAGGAGCGTCTGTACTCAGAGGCGGTCTTGTTCCCAGGCCTTCTTAAGTTTGCTTTTCTAGCTGGGTGCTTTCTCAGTGAGTCCCATCCCTTCCTTTTGTTTTCACTTTCGTGTCCATTCAGCTCAGTAAAGCCAGCTTTACGCATATTAAAACTTAACTTGTTTAAGGACAAACAGTTGGAGGCCTTGGGGGGGCCGGAGTGACAGTTCGCACAGGGAGCTTCAGCCTTAGGGGCTGCGTGGCTGCCAGAGAGATGAGCATGTTTGCTACTCACTGCCAAGTTTCCAAAAGGCATTACCCAGAGCTCCAAGGTGGAGCTGTTTACCAATACCGTGATCTCTCCCCAGATGCAGTTGCTACTGCAGCTAATTAAGAGAACAATTAAGACTAAGGCAATCAGTCAAGTACACAGACCTCCATCATCTGCCTGGCTCTCGGACGCTGCACTGCTCCCAGAGGGCTGAGCCGTATTCAGTCATTCAGAAAATGACAGGAAGAAGCTATTAAATATCTGAAAACCATAAAAATGCAATCATACTGTTCTTTAGCTGAGCCATCCACCAGAGACCGGTGCCCAGCAACTTTAGAAACTTTGTAGTCCTCTCAAATTCACACATACTCACAAATAAGAAGATTAATCAAAAGCAGCTCAAATCAAAATTTAATTATAAGGTGAGGGCAGGAGAGGTGGTGCCAGTCATTCCCCTGCTTTTCGGTTTATGACTGATCAATATTCTCTCGTATGAGCTAAATGCATGACAAAACCCATGGGGTGTCTTTAGAAAGGAAGTAACAGATTAAATATTGAGCTAAACAATTTAATCTTCTCCTGGAAGGATTTTCAGATATTCGTAAAGGTAAATCCTATTAGAGGAGAACAGACTCCATGTGTTGGATTATAGAGCACCATTGGAAGAGGTTCATAAACATAGACACACAAGCCACTAAAACAAAACTTCTCTTAATAGAGTAGCAAGTGCAGACCAGGAAAAAAAAAAATCATCCTTAGAAAGAAAAACACCTATATACTTTTAATTTAATAAAGTTATTACAGAGCGCTCTAAGATCTCTTTGCTTTTCAACACTTTAAAGAGGACTTCTGCAGCTGATTTGTGGACTAAGGTGTGCCTGACCCAAGCCATAGTATTTTCAATCACCTCATATGCACGCGAAAGCTGGACAATTAATAAGGGAGACCGAAGAAGAATTGAATTGTGGTGTTGGCAAAGAATAATGAATATACCATAGAATGCCAAAAGAACCAACAGGTCTGCCTTGGAAGAAGTATAACCAGAATGCAGCTTAGAAGCAAGGATGGCGAGACTACATCTTACGTACTTTGGACATGTTGTCAGGAGAGGTCAGTCCCTGGAGAAGGACATCATGCTTGGTAAAGTACAGGGTCAGCAAAAAAGAGGAAGACCCTCAACAAGATGAATTGACACAGTGGCTGTGACATTGGGCTCAAGCATAACAATGATTATGAGGACTGCACAGGACCAGGCAGTGTTTTGTTCTGTTGTTCATAGGGTTGTTATGAGTGGGAACTGACTCTACAGTGCCTAACAACTAAGATCTCTCCTATTGAGTACTGGCTTTATCTCTGAGTATGTAGTCAAATACCAGTTGTCTTGGATTTGACTTTGACTCATGGAGATCCCAGGTATTAAGAATAGAACTATGCTCCACGGGGTTGTTTTTTTTGTTTTTTCTTTTCCTGAATTTTATTTATTGTGTTGTTGTTGAGAATATAAACATCAAAACATATATCAATTCAACAGTTTCTACATGTACAATTTAGTGACATTGATTACATTCTTCAAGTTGTGCACCCATTATCACCCTCCTTTTCTGAGTTGTTCCTACTTCATTAACATAAACTCACTGCCCACTACAGTTCCTATCTAATCTTTCAAGTTGCTGTTGTCAATTTGATCCCATCTAGATAGTTATTAAAAGAGCATAATGCTCGAGGCAGACCTTTTTTACTAGTTAAGCTAAACTATTGTTCAGTTTTAAGATAACTTCAGGGAATATTTTTTGGCTTAAGTTTTAAAGATTATCTTAGGACAATAGTTTCAGGGATTCATCCACCCTCCAAGGCTCCAGAAAATTTGAAGTCCATGAGAATTTGAAATTCTGTTCTGCATTTTCTCACTTTCGATCAGGATTCTTCTCTGTAATCTTTGGTTAAAATGTTCGGTAATGGTAGCCAGGCACCATCCAGTTCTTCTGGTCTCGTGGCAAAGGAGGCAGTTGTTCATGGAGGCAATTAGCCATACATTCCATATCCTCCTCTATTCCCTATGCTCCTTCTTCCTCTGTTGCTCCAGGTGAATAGAGACCAATTGCTGTGCCTTGGATGACTACCTGCAAGCTTTTAAGACACCAAGCACTACACAACGAACTAGGAGGTAGAACAGAAGCACTCAACACATTATCAAGCCAGTTAACTGGGATGTCCCATGAAACTATGACCCTAAACCTCCAAACCATAGAACTAAATCCCATGAGATGTTTGGTTAGACATAAGCAGCCTCAACAGCTTTTTTTTTTTTTTTTTTTTTTTGTCATTGTTGTAAATACCACACAACTTTTGCCAATTTAACTTTTTTCGGGTGTACAACTTATTGACAGCAATTACAATAATCTGCTGTGCAGCCCTACCCTTAATCAATGCGATTTTTCCATCATCATTAACTCCTCCTTTTCCCTTCCCTCCCACCCCTGGTAACCACTAATAAACTTCGGTCTGTCTACATTTGCCTTTTGTTATCTTTTTATGTAAGTGAGGTCATACAATATTTAGCCTTTTGTGACTGGCTTATTTCACTCAGCATAATGTCTTCAAGCTCCATGCACACTGTAGCAGGTATCAAGACTTTGTTTCTCCTACTGGCTGAGTAGTATTCCATTGTATGTATGTACGACATTTTGTTGACCTGTTCATCTGTTGGTGAGCGTTTAGGTTGTTTCCATCTATTGGCTATTACTAATAGCACTGCAGTGAATATTGGCGTACAAGTCTCTTTTTGAGTCCCCGCATTCAATTCTTTTGGGTATATGCCTGGGAGTGGAATTGCTGGGTCATACGGTAATTCTATTCTCAGTTTTTTAAGGAACCACCGCACTGTTTTCCACAATGGCTGTACCATTTTGCATTCCCACAAGCAATGGATAAGGGTTCCAATTTCCCCACATTCTCACCAACATTTGTTATTTTCTGTTTCTTTTTTTTTTTTTTAAGCAATCCTAGAGAGAGTGAAATGGTAGCTCTTTGTGGTTTTGGTTTGCATCTCTCTGACAGTTAATGACTCTGAGCATCTTTTCATGTGTTTGGTGGCCATTTGAATGTCCTCTTTAGTGAAGTGTCTATTTATGATTAGATAATTTGTTTTTTTTTTTTTGTTGTTAAGGTGTTGAAGTTTTATATATATTTTGGTTTTAGATTCTTATTGGCTGTATGGTTTCTGAAAATATTCTCCCAGTCCGTAGCTTGTCTTTTCAGTTTTTTTTGGTAAAGTACTTTGACAAATAAAAGTTTTTAACTTTTATGAGGTCCCATTTATTTAGTCTTTTGCCATTTCTGCTTGTTAAAAGCGAGGACTGACAGCATCGTCCTTGCATTTTCTTCTATAATTTTATGGTTTTAGTTTTCACATGTGGGAGAAAGATGTGGCAGTCTGCTTCCATAAAGATTACAGCTTTGGAAACCCTATGGGGCAGTTCTACTCTGTCCTATACGGTTGTTATGAGTCATAATCTACTCGACCACAGTTGGCTTGGTTTTCGTGTTTTAGTTTGCATATTTAGGTCCTTAATCCATTTTGAATTTGTTTTTGTGAATGATGTGAGCATGTATCCTGTTTCATTTTTCTTCAGGGGGACATCCAATTTTCCCAATACTATTTATTGAAGAGATTCTTCTTTCCCCATCAAATGGATTTAGCACTCTGGTCAAAAATCAGTTGACCATAGATGTGTGGGTTGTTTCTGGATTCTCAGTTTCATTCCATTGGTCTATCTATGTAATACCAGTACCAGGCTGTTTTGATTACTGTAGCTGTATAGTATGTTTTAAAATCAAGAAGTGTGACTCTTCTTACTTTGTTCTTCTCTTTCAACATTGCTTTAGCTATTCGGGGCCTCTTGCCATTCCATATAAAGTTGAGTATTGTTTTTTTATATTTCTGTAAAGAAGGCTATTGGAATTTTGATCAGGATTGCACTGAATCTATAGATCACTTTGGGCAGTACTGACATCTTGACAATATTAAGTCTTCCAATCCATGAACGTGGAACTTCGTTACATTTATTTAAGTCTTTTTCAATCTCTTACAGCAGATTTTTATTCTTTTAATTGTGTAAGTCCTTCACATTCCTGGTTAGATTTATTCCTAGGTATTTTATTCTCTTAGATGCTATTATAAATGGAATTGGCTTCCTAATTTCCCTTTCAGATTTTTCATTGCTGGTATATAGAAACCCAGCTGACTTTTGTTTGTTGACCTCGTACCCTGAGACTGCGAAATTCCTGGATTTACTCTAGAAGTTTACTTGTGTATTCTTTGAGATTTTCAATATATAGGATCATATCATCCACAAATAGAGATAATTTACTTATTTTCCAATCTGGATACCTTTTGTTTATTTTTCTTGCCTTACTGCTCTGGCTAAGACTTATACTACAATATTGAAGAGAAGTAGTGAGAGTGGGCATCCTTGTCTTGTCCCATAAGGAAGAAAAATGGCTCATTTTTCAGAAGTAGATTGCTAGGCCTTTCTTCTGAGGTGCCTCTGGGTGGACTCGAATTGCCAACCTTTTGGTTAGCAGCTAAGTGCATTAACCATTTGGCCCAGCCGGGAACTTGAAGAAGGTGATTATTCTCTGTAAACATGCTCACAAAAGAACTAGAATTTTCTGGTGACCTGGAGCTAGAAAGTGAGGCTGACCATCTTAGACCATAAGCAACATTATCAAAACATTTTTATTAAATGTGTACCATATGCTTTGTGAAGAATATTAAAGGGATAAATAGAAAGTATTGAGATATATGAGCATAGACTTTTGAGTCAGATCTCCTGAGATCAAATCTCAACTCCCCACGTACTAGCTGTGTCTCAGGCAAGTGACTAAACCGCACAGCTTGTGTTTTCTCCTCTGTTAAATGGGAATAACTTAATTCTTTCCTATTCTTACCTCCAGGAGTTGTTGGAGGTTTAAATGAGATAATGTATATAAAGTCCTTTAGAACAGGGCCTGTCACACAATAAGCAGTCAATAAAGTTGATGATGAAGATGATTTCTAAAGCTACCATTTACAGATGGCTTCCACCACCTGTCTGTCAGTTTGTCATACTGTGGTGGCTTGCATGTTGCTGTGATACTGGAAGCCATGCCACCAATATTTCAAATACCCGCAGGGTCATCCATGGTGAACAGTTTTCAGCAGAGCTTCTAAACTAAGACAGACTAGGAAGAAAGACCTGGTGATCTACTTCTGAAAATTAGTCAGTGAAAACCCAATATTCACAACAGAATATTGTCTGATATAGGGCTGGAAGATAAGAAATCCTTGGTTGGAAGGCACTTAAAATATACAGTGGCTGCAAAAATGGACTCGAGCATACCAACGATTTGAAGACAGTGCAGGATAGGGCAGTGTTTTCTTTTGTTGTACATGGGATCGCCATGAGTCAGAGCCAACTCAAAGGCAACAAAACAACAACAGCATGATGGCTTGGGCAGACGTTGCGCTAAGTGATTTCTGTAAGTGATCTTACTGAGTACTCACTGCAACTTTATACAGTGATGATGATGATGATGATGATTATAGTGATTTTACAGATGAAGAATCAAGTACATGAGGCAAGGCCTTGAACAGCAGTGCTCCAGCCTTGCATTCATGAACAGCTTGGATTTTAGAGTTTTGATTTTATTGCCAAATGAGGTATACCATCACAGAAGAAACTAACACCGTTGAAAGCAGACACCTTAATCTTTGTCTCTGGTTCAAGATCAACAAGACACATCATCTTAAGTGTACTATAAATTAATATTTATTCTAAAATTTAAATTTTTCTTGTGGATAGAAAACTCATAACGCATTGTATTTTTGTATTAAAAGCGCAAATTTGTTCCATTTAAGTATTTAAAATATACCATGACTTTTGTAATCTATTTGACCTTTCATCTTTTTTTAAATCTATCAAAAGCCTCAATTCAAAAAAAAAAAAGGAAGGAGAGAAATGTCCTGGATCTCAGTTTACCTCTGAGAGTTCCTGCTCAGAGACACACTGACGGAGAGCAAGTGATGGAACCGGCACTGACCCCTATACTGCCCCGAGCCTTAAATATTTGGGTCAGTCCATGCAGTGTGCTGATAAATTTTAACAATAGGCTCCCCCAAAAATGCATGCATGAACATACATACATAAATTTATTATAAACTTTTCTGATATAAAGGATGTGTATCAGTAAATTGCACATAATTTAAAAATAATAGTAAAAATACTATCATCTTTATTGCACACGGCATTGTTAGTCCAATGGTAGAATTCTCGCCTTCCATGCAGGAGACCCAGGTTCAATTCCCTGCCAACGGACCTCAAGCACAGCCGCCACTCATCTGTTAGCAGAGGCTTGCGTGTTGCTATAATGCTGAGCAGGTTTCAGCAGAGCTTCCAAATTAAGATGAACTAGGAAGAAAGACCTGGAGATCCACTTCCAAAATTGGCCAGTGGAAAGCCTAAGGATCACAATGGTTTGATCTGCAACCAATCATGAGGATGGCACAGAACCAAGCAGCATTTCATTCCGTTCTGCATGAAGTTGCCATGAGTCAAGGGCCATCTGGCTGGCAGCTAACAACAACAGGGTTTATTGCAAATTCCATAGGTAGGGGTGCCAGATGTAGCAAATAAAAATACAAGATGCCATAAGACTGCATGGGACATATACAAAAAATTATCTGTTGTTTATCTGAATTCAGATATAAAAGGCCATCCTGTGTTTTATCTGGCATCCTATCCACATGGTCAATTTGTTCCAACAGAATGTTTTCACTGAGTTTTGCCAAATTCTTGTAACCATAACCAACTTATGGCTGCAACTGATGAACAAGTACTGTATTTTTACGAAAATAATATGTGCTTTCTACGTTTGCTGGCCACCTTCGCCCTCCCAGGGTGAGGTATTTTCATAAGTGCCACTATACCAACTTTTTTACATCTTGCTATATTTTTGTGTAAAAATACAGTATAGTTCCAACATTGAGAAATAAGGAGAAAGTAAAACACCAAAGACATATATTGGAACTTCACTCATTTATTAATCGAGTGACTTCTTTGCTCAATCAGATAATCGTTTTCGAATACTGAAAGAATATTTTCTCATTTTTTTGTGGTATTCACACTACAATGGCTACCCATTGCCATCAAGTCTATTCTGACTCACAGTGACCCTATAGGACAGAGTAGAACAGCTCCATAGAGTTTCCAAGGAGTGGCTGGTGGATTTGAACGGCCAGCCTTTTGGTTAGCAGCCAAGCTCTTCACCGCTGCAGCACCAGGGCTCCTTAATGGCTACTGAAACTACATACTTTTAAGTTTATTTAACACTAGTAACATTTTATCCATCGTGTTCTTAGGTCTTGACAATCAACAAAATACTAAACCAAGCCTTGTTTGTAGCCTTTACTGATTTCCACGTTTCCAATGCTTCCACCATAGCTAGTGTCAAGTGACCGAAGTGGCAATGCCGAACACAGATCAGGAAAAGAGGAACAGCGGACAGCGTTATGTAGCATTTCCACCACACAGATACGCTAGTCATGAACAACCTCACAAGTATAGATAATAGTAAAATAATTAGGAAAGGATGAAGCTTTGCGTACTTGTTATTTACTTTTAACATAATTTTAGTATAAGATTATATAATTTAATTTTCATTAATGTCTGTTTAACAGCTTGCTTGCAGGATTTCTGAAAATCTAACCATCAGCTGCAGTGAGCCAAGACGAGCCAGCTCCAGTCCACCACGGACTCCACAGAGGCTCCTTGATGGAAGCAAACACGAAGCTTTCAGCAAGTGCATGTATCAATACAGTGATGCAAGACACTTCTGACTAGTTACACATGTTCCAAAACATACTGCCAGGTGGATTTATTTATATATATAGGAACACGGGCCTCACACCCGAATCTGGATCGGTTCTTGGTGGACATGGCACTCTCAACCTCCTCAACGTATCAGTCCAAGCGCACAAATCCTTGTCCTGTCTACTAAGGGCCTTTGTTGGGAATAGCTGGGAATGAAAAATGCCCACATCAATATACAGCTGATGGAATAAGTTGGGCTTCACTTTATCAGCTAGCTCTTGCCAGACCCTTCTCAATGTCACAGAGGAGTTGGTGACGTCTAGGTGGCCGTTGGTGGGCTACTTCCTCCCCATTTGATGTCACAGATCAGAATGCCTCCCCTTATTTGTAATCTATCCAATGTTCAGAAATTGAATGATCAACATCCAGTTAGATGAGGGACTTTGCTTCTTTATGTTACTGTGATTGCACACTCATACACATGCACATACATATATTCAGTCTAAAGACAGCTCATGTTTTAAGCCAAATACGGTACTACACATCTGAAGTGCATGAAGCCTGTAGAACACTATATGGCAGTCATTTCCTGATATTGAATGTGAGCCAAAACATACATTCTTTTCAGAAGTAAATACTGCACCTGGCTACATTTCTATTATGATACTTTAGTACAACCACGTTACCATTAAAATTTTTTAAACTACCACCTCAAATATCCTTACAGACAAACTACTACTATTAAAAAGGAATTTGTCTGATCTTATTGCTTTTCCTTTCCTTGGAGATGGGAGACCAAGTGATCCAAAATCAATTGCTCAATCACCACTGTGGCAAAGAGAAGCAAGTTTCAAAGCCTTTTCATTAACACTTCAAATTTGAGAAATGTCCACATGGACAAAAATTGTAGAAATTCACAGGGGGAAACAGAAAGCACTGGTTTTCAGTCTCTGCATTTTCCCTGAGTAATTCAAATGATTTTATAATGAATTTTTCCAGGCCATTAGTCCAAAATGTTGTCTGGTATCTATGACTATTTTGAAAACGAAAAAGAAATTAAGCAGGAAACAGTCACTGAATTTAGAAAGATAGTTATGCCTTTATATAGCAGCCTTTTCACCCCTGCCTGCATTACAAATAGACTTTTTTTTTTTTTAAAATCAGAAGAACCACTGGTCCTTACTTGAAAGGTATAATCTTCCTAGACAGGATTTTTCATACAAAAAAATGCATCTCTTGACTAAGATAGGATCAAGTGACCACCGAAGTTCTTTGTTAAGAATATTCTCTAACCACTAGTCAAAGAAATGTTGAATAAAAAGGGAGGCTAAATTAGTGGGGGAGCACTGGGTGGCACAGTGGTTAAGAGCTCAGCTGCTAACCAAAAGGTCAGGGGTTTGAACCTACCAGTCACTCCACGGGAGAAAATAAAACCGAGAATCCTCTCGAGTTGCTTTACCTGGAAATATCAGCTTCTTGAGAGAAACTTTCCTCATTTTGAAAAATCCTTAAGTCCATTCCATTTAAGTCTTCTATTATCCCCAGTGGGGAACCCTGTAGGCACAGTGGTTAAGAGCTCGGCTGCTAACCAAAAGGCCCACAGTTGAAATTCACCAGCCGCTCCTTGGAAACCCTATAGGGAAATTCTACTTTGTTTCTTAGAGTTGCTATGGGTTGGAATCGACTCAACTGCAACAGGTTTGGTTTTTGTTTTTGTTTTTGTTTTTATTATTCCCAGTAAAGGAGCCCTGGTGGTGCAGTGGTTAAGTGCTCAGCTTCTAACCAAAGGGTCTGTGGTTAGAACCCACCAGCAGCTCCACAGGAGAAAGATGTGGCAGTCCGCTACTGTAAAGATTACAACCTTGGAAACCCTATGAAGTAGTTCTACTCTGTCCCGTAGGGTCACTATGAGTTAGAATCAACTCAACAGCAATGGGTTTAACTCAGAGGGCACTGAGCTTCTGTTAAGGGTGATGGAAAAATTTGGAAATGAATAGGGATGATGGTTGCACAACATGATTAATGTAATTAATGTCACTGTATTGTACGTGTAAACAATGTGAAATAGCAAATGTTGTGTTATAAATATACTTAACCTGTTGCCATCAGGTCGATTCCTACTCACTGCAATCCTGTAAGACAGAGGAGAACTGGCCGTAGGGTTTCCAAGGCTATAATCTTTACTGAAGCAGATTGCCACATTTTTCTCCCTCAGAGTGGCTGGTGCGTCTGGAGCACTGATCTTTCAATTAGCAGCCAAGCACTTAACCACTGCACCACAGCGATTCCTTTATATATATA
This sequence comes from Dugong dugon, assembly GCA_030035585.1. Lineage (NCBI taxonomy): Eukaryota > Metazoa > Chordata > Mammalia > Sirenia > Dugongidae > Dugong > Dugong dugon. Next base: position 101,866,002 of record CM057469.1, on the reverse strand, counting down.
TACACACACATATACTTACCACAATTAAAAAAGAAAAAAAGACAATACTTAAAAAAAGATAAAAAGAAAGCCTTTTCCAACGAAGGGAAGCATTTAGTAACAGGCAACAATGCAACTTCTTCTCCAGAGTGTCAAGGACTTGTTCACTTATTTTTAATAGGTTGTTTAGAAACTAGACAGAAATGGCAAGCCACCTTAAATGGTGAGCCTTCACAAAGACGAAAATGTTCTAACAATTCTTGAACACCTGCAGTGGTATCTCATTGTGGTTTTGTATTTCCCTGAGGAATTCTAGTGAGCATCTTTTCATGTTTTTATTGGCCATTTGTATATCTTTTTTGGGAATTGTCTGTTCAAATGTCTTCCTTTTTTTTTTTTTTAATCTGTTGTGCCTTTATTATTAAGCTATAACTTTTTTAATATATTCTATGGCAGATACTTTATCAGACACATGTATTTTGACTGTTATCTCCTACCTGTGGAATTGCCTTATTTAATGGTGGCATTCATCAAGTCTGATGAAATCAAATTTATCATACTTTTGCGTGTTATTTATATTTTTTCTACCCTATATGAGAAATTGGAGGCCTGGTAGCACAGTGGTTAAAGCACTAGGCTACTAACCAAAAGGTTGGTGGTTTGAACCCACTAGCTGCTCTTCGGGAGAACGATACATAGAGTTGCTATGAGTCAGAATCAGTTTGATGGCAGTGGGTTTGCTTTCTGTTTTGTATACAAGAAATCTTTGCCTAAACTAAGGTTAAAAATATTTTCTCCTATGACTTCTTCTAGAAGTTTCATGGTCTAACTTTTATGGTTTTTGCTTCCATAATCCATTTAGAGTTAATTTTTTATATGCTATGAGGCAAGAGTCAATATTCATTTTTTTCCATATGAATATACAGTTCTTCCATCATAATTTGAAGGAAAAGATTATCCTTTCCTCCATTACATTTTCTTAACATCTTTATCAACAATTGACCACTTACGTGGTGATATATTTCTAAAATCTCTACTGTGTTCCATTGATCTATATGTATATGTCTGTCTTTATGCCAATACTACACTGTCTTGGTTATCTATCTTTGTAGTCAGTCTTGAAATCAAGTTATTGTTGTTGTTAGGTGCCATCGAGTTGGTTCTGACTCATAGCCACACTGTGTACAACAGAGCGAAACACTGCCTGATCCTGCGCCACCCTCACAATTGTTGTTATGCTTGAGCCCATTGTTGCAGCCACTACGTCAATCCATTTTGTTGAGGATCTTCCTCTTTTTTGCTGACCCTCTACTTTACCAAACATTATGTCCTCCAGGGATTGACCCCTCCGGATAACATGTCCAAAGTAATGTGAGACATAGTCTCGCCATCTTTGCTTCTAAGGAGCATTCTGGCAGTTCTTCTTCCAAGACAGATTTGTTAGTTGTTTTGGCAGTCCAGAGCATATTCAATATTCTTCACCAACACCACAACTCAAAGGCGTCAATTCTTCTTCCGTCTTCCTTATTCACGGTCCAGCTTTCGTATGCATATGAGGTGACTGAAAACACCATGGCTTGGGTCAGGCGTACCTTAGTCTTCAAGGTGACATGTTTGCTTTTTAACACCTTAAAGAGGTCTTTTTGCAGCAGATTTGCCCAATGCAATGCGTCTTTTGATTTCTTGACTGCTGCTTCCGTGGGTGTTGATTGTGGATCCAATTAAAATGAAATCCTTGATAACTTCAGTCTTTTCTCCATTATCATGATTTGCTTCTTGGTCCAGTTGTGAAGATTTTTGTTTTCTTTACGTTAAGGTGTAATTCATACTGAAGGCTGTGGTCTTTGATCTTCCTGAGTAAGTGCTTCAAGTCCTCCTCACTTTCAGCAAGCAAGGTTGTGTCGTCTATGCATTGAAGGTTGTTAATGGGTCTTCCTCCAATCCTGATGCCACGCTCTTCTTCATATAGTCCAGCTTCTTAAATTTTCTTTGTACCTATCAGGTACTTTCTATTCCCACATAAATTTCAGAATCAGTTTGTCATTTTCTACACAAAAACATGCTGGGATCTTGGGATTGCAACATAACTATAAATTAATATAGGAAAAATTGACATCTTGACAATATTGAGTCTTCTGGTGCAAGAACAATGTGGATTTCTCTATTTATTTAGGTCTTCTTTAATTTGTCTCAGCAATGATTTGTAGTTTTTAATGTATAGGTCTTGCACGTGTTTTGTTAATTTTTTTTAAATACAATGTATTCTTGATGCCATTCTAAATGACACTTTAAAATGTTGAATCTCTAATATATTGTATCTACTATACTGAAATACAATTGACTTTTGTTTATTAACTTTGGAATCTTGCTAAACTCATTTATTTTTTCTAGTGCTTTCTTTGTAAATTCCTTAGGGTTTTCTAGAGACATCATAATGTCCTCTATAAATAAAGACATTTAGTTCCTTTTCCTTTACAATCTATGCGTTTTACTTTTTCTTCTTGACTTATTGCACTGGCTAGGAACTCCAGTACAAAGATGAATAGAAGTAGTGAAAGCAGATATCCTTGCATGTTCCCGTTCTTGGGAGAAAATCTTCAGCCTCTCATCAATAAATATAATGCTGATTGTAGATTTTTCACAAATGCTCCCTAGCAGGCTTAGAAGTTCCCTTCTATTACTAGTGTGCTGAGGAATATAACTGCTTTTCAAATATTAAACTAGTTTTGCATTCCTTGGAATAACTCTTACATAGTCATGGGGTATCACCATTTCTGCATACTGTTGGATTTGACTCGCTAATATTTTGCTAAGGAATATTTGTGCCCATGTTCATGAGGAATATTATTGGTCTATAGTTTCATTTTCTCATAATATCTTTTTCTGGTTTTGATATCAAGGTAATGCTAGACTAGCAAAATGAGTTGGAACATATTCCTACCTCCTTAATTTTATTTGAAAAGGTTTGTGTAAGATTGTTATTTCTCCCTAAAATGTTTGATGGAATTTTTCAGTGAAGCCATCTGGGCCTGGGATTTTCTTTGTAAATCAATTTTTTATTAAAATTTCTATTTATCAACCAGATATAGAGCTATTCAGACAACCGATTTCATCTGAAGTCAGTTTGGTCAATTATGTCTTTCAAGGAATTTTTTCTTTCATCTAAGTTGTCAAAGTTATTGACATCTAGTCATCCATAATATTCCCTTATTATCCTTAATGTATGCGGGATCTGTAGTAGTATCTTCTCTCATCCTGATATTGGTAATGTGATCAACCTAGTTATGGGTTTATCAATTTCATTGATATTTTTCACAGAACTCATTTTTATCTATTGTTTTTCTGTTTTGTATTAATTATTTCTGCTCTTATCTGTATTATTTCTTAGCTGCTAATTAATTTTGGGTTTAATTTACTCTTTTTCTGTTTCTTAAAGCAGAAACTTAAATCATTAATTTCGAACCTTTCTTCTTTTCTAACATAAATACTTAATGGTATAAATTGTCCTATAAACACTATGTCAGCTGCATCCTACAAACATTGATATGTTGTGTTTTCATTATCATTTAGTTCAAAATATTTTCTAATTTCCCTTGTGATTTTTTCTTTAACCCATGGATTTTTAGAAAAGTGTTATTTAATTTCCAAGTAATTGGGGATATTTTAGATATCTTTTGGTTTATATTTTTCAGTTTAATTCTGTTGAGGTCGGAGATCATAATGTACATGATTTCAACATTAAGTGAGACTTGTTTAACAGCCAGTATATCTTGCCTAATGTTCTTGTACACTTGAAAAGAATTTGTATTCTGCTTTTAGATCAATTTAGATAGTGTTATTCAAGTTTTGCATACATTTGCTAATTTTTCTGTCTACTTACTGTATTAATTACTGAGAGTAGAGCATTAAAATATCCAACTGTAATTGAGGAATCGTCTGTTTCTCTTTTCAGTTTTGCCAGCTTTTGCTTCATGTATTTTGAAGCTTTGTTATTGGGTGCCTGACATTTATTGTTGTTATATCTTCTTAACAAATCCTTTATCACTAATGAAATGTCCCTGCTTATCTCTGGTAATGGTTTTTTTGTTTGTTTGTTTGTTTTCTGATGTCTACTTTGTCTGATATTAACTCAAGTACTTTAGCTCTCTTACGATTAGAGTTTGCTATATATATATAATCCTTTTACTTATATCTCTTTCTTTATATTTAGAGTGAGTTTCTTAGACAGTATAATTGGGTCTTAGCATTATATCCAGTCTTAAAATTTCTGTTAATTAGGGTATTTAGACCATTTACATGTTGTTCAACTATCAGTAGGTTTGGCTTTAAATCTACCATCTTATTATTTATTTTCTATTTCTTGCATCTGTTTTTTGTTCCCTTTTTCCTCTTACCCTGTCTTCTGTTAAATTGAGTTTTTATTCCATTTTACCTCCACTGTTAGCTTACTGGAGCCCTGGTGGTGCACTGGTTAAGAGTTATGGCAGCTAACCAAAAGGTCAACAGTTCGAATCTACCAGCTGCTCCTTGGAAACCCTATAGTGCAGTTCTATTCTGTCCTATAGGGTCACTATGAGTCGGAATTGACTCAACGGGAATGGATTTATTGGCTTACTAGCTATAACTCTTTGTTTCTTGCGTTTTTGTTTTGGTTTGGTTTGGTTTGGTTTGGCTTTAGTGGTTGCTTTGCGATTTTCAATAGGCATCTAGAAGTTATACAATCTATCTTCGAATAAGATTATATCATTTAACATATAATGTAAGAACTTTACAAAGAGTACTTTTATTTCTACCTTCACATTCTTCGTGCTATTTTTGTCATACATCTTACTTCCTTCTACATATTTTATATGCCTTACAATTCAATACTGTTATTTTTGCTTTAGAAAGTCAATTACATTTTAAATAAATTTAAATATGAGAAAAATTAATTTTCTGTTGCCCATATAGTTTCCATTTCAAGTCCACTTCTTTGCTTTGTGTAGATACACATTTCCATCTGGAATCTTTTTCCTTCTACCTGAAGGAGTATCTCCTACATTTCTTATAATGTAAGTGTGCTGGCAATACATTTCCTCAACTTCAATTAGTCTGAAACTATTTGAAGCCTTTGGTTTTGAAAAATATTTTTGCTGGGTAAAGAATTCTGGGTTGACAGATTTGAACTTTTTTTTTTTTTTTTTTTTAGAAATTTAAAGACATTGCTACATTGTTATCTAGATTGCATAGTTTCTGATGAGAGATATATGAACATTCTTATTTTTTTTCCTCTGTGTTCTATTTCTCTGGCTGCTTATCACTGTTTTTCTTCTATTTTATTATAATATGCCTTGGTGTTGTTTTCTTTATGTTTATTTTGCTTGGGTTGAATGAATATCTTGAAAATATGGTTTTATAGTTTTCACCAAATCTGAAATTTTCCAACCATTGTTTCTTCAAATACTTTTTTTCTGTCTCACTCCCCTTTCTAGAAGTCAAGTGAGACATATGGTAGACCACTTGATTGCATACCATAGATCACTGATGCTCTGTTCTTTTCTTTTTTACTTTTTTTCTCTCTGTGGTTCCTTTTGGATTATTTCTATCGTTATGTCTTCAAATTCACTAATTTTTTGGTGTTTTTATGGAAATATATAATCTGCTATTAATATTACTGAGAGAAGTTGTCGTTTCTGGTATTGTGTTTTTAATTCTACAAGTTCTACTTGCTTCTTTTAAATATCTTCCATTTCTTTCCTTATTATATTTGTGTTTTTTAAAAATACTTACACGTAGTATTAATAGTATTTTAACATTCTTTTCTCCTGATTTCATTATTTCTCTTTCTATTGACTGATTTTTCTTCTGGCTATAGGTCACAATCTCCTGCTTCTTCACGTCAAGTCATTTTTTATTGAATGCCAGACGTTGTACATTTTACATTTTTGAGTGTCTAGATGTTGTTGTCTTGCTTTGGAAAGCTTTGAAGTTTATTTTGGAAGGCACTTAAGTTCCTTTATAAGTTTGATCTTGTTTTTAAGCCTTTTAAAACTGTATCTAGAAAAGTCTTTAGAGATATTTTAACCCCACTACTAAGGAGTGAAGGAGCCCTGGGGTGCAATGGTTAAGCATTCAGCTACTAACTGAAAGGTCAGCAGTTTGAACCCACCAGCATCTCTGTGGGAGAAAAGACCTGGTGATCTGCTCCCATATAGATTTCAGCGTAGGAAACCCTATAGGGCAGTTCTACTCTGTCCTAATAGGGTCACTATGAGTTGGAATCAACTAGACAGCACATAACAACAACGAAACTAAGGACTGACCCTGTGGAACCTCTACTAAATGCCCTGAGTGATCAATAAGACTTTCTACTCTGTTTGGTCTGACTCTGAACCCCTCCTAACTCCGAGTTAGCTCTGGGAAACATTCAGCTCACAGCTCACCAGTAGCTCTTTGTGGAGTTTCACTCTAAGCATATACATGATATAGTTTTCAGCAAAGACTCAAGGGGACCTCTACACACATTTCTGGAGATACTTTTCTGAGCAGCTACCTCCTCTCCATAACTCTGCCCTGCACCTTCCAGGCACCTCTTCTTCCCTAAACTCAGATCTCTGTCTCCAAACTCAGCAGAACTACCATTCTATGCTTAGGATTATACTCCTTATTCAACAGTTCAGAGTACCCTCCAGGGATAAATCTGGGGCAATCATAGGGCTTACCTCATATGTCCCCTCCTTTCAGGGGTCACAGAGCCCTGGTGACACAGTGGTTGAGAGCTACAGCTGCCAACCAAAAGGTCAGTGGTTTGAATCCACCAGTCGCTCCTTGGAAACCCTAAAGGGCAGTTCTACTCTATCCTGTAGGGTCGCCATGAGTCAGAATAGGCTTGACGGCAATGAGTTTGGTTTGGTTTTTTTGTTCAAGGATCACAGTCCTTCACTGTCCAAAGTATAAAAACAATTGTTTCATATGTTTCGTCAAATTCTTGTTATTTATAACAAGGGAATAAATCTTGTCTCTGTTGCGCCATCATTGCCAAAAGTGAAAGTCTGTTATACACTTTTATTAAATTCTTATCATTTTGCTTTTTAGATTCTAGTTTGGGACAAATATTAAGACAATAATGACTAACTTTTTTTTTTTTTTTGAGTGTTTACTATGTTCCAGGAAATAGGCTGAAAGTTTCACTTGAATTGCCACATTTAATTCTCACAATAACTCTATGGGGGAGGTACCATATAATATTCCTACTTTACAGATGAGGAAAAAGACTGATGGAGGTTAAGTAACTTTCCCTCAGACACAGAGCCAATAAGTGGTGGGATCATATTTTCAAACCAGCTCTGTCAGGCTCCAAAGCTAAGTTGTCAATCAATACACTTGGAGAACCCTTTGATTCACCTGATACGCTCACCCCATACGGAAACATCTCAAGCATTTGTATCATTATATACCACTAACTCTGTGTGCCATCATGTAATGCCACAGTGTTTAAAGCACTGTCTGGAAATCAACTGCATGAAAATATACAAGACGACAAAATGTTTGGAGGTGATGTGTGAAGTTGGGTGTAGGGTAACTCTGCACTTATTTTAGTCACAGAATATTGAATTTCTTAAAACTTACTATCTCTGAAATCCTTAAACATATACTTCCTTTGGCATTAATTTCATGTAATTCTAGTTTATCTCTTCCAGGAGATAGTAAAGAAGCTTCTTGAGAGAAAAACCATGTCTTAGTCCCCCTTTGTATGCCCTGCTTTGTCTAGAACATTGCCCTCTGCATACTGCACACTTGATTATCTTATGATTTTTTGATTATTGGTTTATTTATCAATGTGTTGTTGTTGTGTGCCATTGAGTCAATTCCTACTCATAGCCACCCTGTAAGACAGGATAGAAGTACCCCATAGGATTTCCTAGACGGTAAATCTTTACAGAAGGAGATTGCCAGGTCTTTTCTTCTGCAGAGCCACTGGTTAGTTGAAACAGACAACATTTTGGTTAGCAGCTGAGCCCTTAACCATTGGGCCACTGATACAATTCATCAATATAAATGGCTTGCTTGATCTGTACTTTGCTGTCATTCTTTCTTTTAGGTACAAATCCCCCACTGAGTAACTCCTATAAGGTGTTACTATTCTCTTAGGTGTTTCCTGCTAATTTTCTCTAAGGTATAACCTCCCTGCAGGCAAGGATATGTGTTATGTATCTGTGTCTCTGCTCAACACAGAATGTGGACCCAGAGAAGCCACTACTACATAACTATGGGTTGGCTTCTGGTATGGATATTCAGGGAGAGGACCCAGAATGAAACAGATTGCCTTCCAAGCCCCTAGATTCACTGCTGAGCAGGAACTGGACCAAGCTCGATCCACACCAGGATTTTACATTCCAGGATTCTCTTCAGATATAAAAGTCCTAAATAGTAATATCAGAACCTAACACATGTATATGTACATTACATTTTAAAGGCACTTCCATTTCACTTGTTCCATCAGCCAGGATCTAGCCAGAAAAATAGAAACCACTATTCAGGAAAGTTAACATACAAAATTGGTTACACTGGTGATGGAAAAGTTAGTAATACAGTCAGGGTCATTGAGAGAATCCTGGCATTACCAATTTCAGGAAGCCATTCCCACCCACAGGAGAGGACAGTGACCAGGGAAGGGAGGAGCCAGCTGTCTTTTTAAGGGGTCCCAAGGGCTGAAGGGAAAGTTAGGGGAAGTAGTGTAATGGAACCCAGAAGCTGGGGCTATTCAGCAGCAGCTAGAGCCATGAAGGAAATTGTGTTGCTTCTGGAAGCTGCCGGAAACTGAGAGAAGAGAAATATTGGGCTTCTCTCCACTACTGCTCTCTGGTCTTTTGCTGTTGCCTCTCACTGGTCAAATCCACGTGGAAGCCAAAGGGCAAGGAAGTCTGGGAAAGAAAAGTAACTTCCTGTTTTACAGAGCAAAGCAAGGGAAGGTAGAGAATGTATCTGAGAGAAACCAGGCAGTTAACTCTTCACATTTTATCTCATTCTGAGGAAGAGAAAATAGAGACTCAGAGAACTCCCCTGGTTTACTCAAGATCACACAGCCAGTAAGTGGTGGAGCTAGAACTGAAACACAGTTTGTGTAACTACAAACCAGTTCCACTCACCTTTTTCTATAGGCTGTGATTTTGTCTAATGATAGAACAAGAGGGGAGATGGAGAACTGTGTCTACTTGCCTGGATACTGATTTTTCCCCATTCAGTCTCATCCTCTTATCTTCTCTATTCTCACTATAAAGCCAAAAACACAAACCAGCTGTCGTCCAGTTGATTTCTACTCATGGTGAACCCGTGTGTGTACAGCAGAACTGCTTCATAGGGTTTTCAAGGCTGTGACCATTCACAAGCAGATCTCTAGACCTTTCTTATGAAGTGCCTCTGGGTGGGTTTGAACCAGCAACCTTTCAGTTAGTAGTTCAGCTAGTGATTGAGTGCTTAACCATTTGTACCACCCAAGGACTGAATTTCCTAAAGTGTTACTTAAAGCAGTATTCACTCTGGAAGTCCTGAGCTCTAAAGACAATTGTCTTCGAGACCCCTTACCAAGACAGCTGGCTTGCCCCCTCTTGCCGGTCCCTCCCCACTTCCCTGGGCTCCCAGAGTGCTTTCTTCTCTCACAGCACATGCTATACTGAGCTGTGATGATCTGTTGCCAGTCTGCCCTCTTAGACTGATGGGGACCAATTCTTAGTCGTCTTGAGGGCCAAAGAAACTGACATAATGCCTGATAACACTGTTAGTGCTCAGTAAGTGTTTGAACAAATGAAGGAATCTAAGTGAAGATATCCTCTGCCCACGAGTTGAAGTTTTCAAAATTGAGGCTGCCACTCTGTCCTTATGTCTCTGAAGCTTGTCTAGTTCCCATTAGGTTAGTGTCGTTGGGAAGAGGCAGGTTCATCCCTGTAATCCCAGTGACTTAGTCTTGGTGCTCCAGCTGTACAATCAACCAAGTGCGAGGTTTCTGGAGTCATGCCTTTTCATTTAGTAACATGCGTGAGGAGGATGAGCACAATCGAGCATTTGCTTAGATTGAGGATCCATTCAGATGCTGATAGAAAAATAATTGGACAACAAAGCCCTGTTTTAGCACTTTCTCTTCAGTGATACGCAAGGGGCATTTGTGGGCCCACAACAATTTTGAAAGCATAGTTCTGGGGAATAGTATTCTGTAGTCATAAAATTACACTTGAGATAAGATTTAATTATCATTTTCACCTTTCCAATACCTTTCACCAAGTAATGCTTAAAAGCTTTTCAAGAAAGAATATTACCCTTTAAGTGATAACATTCAACAATGCAAGCCCAAGAAAGACCAACCAGCAGGCCAGGCTTTTATGGGAGCTTAAGTTCAGGGGTGTTATTTAAAATTATTACAAGTGACTGCCATTGAAGTGAGTTTATAGGTTGGCTTCAAAGGGGAAGTCGTCAGGGAAATAAATGGATTCTGTTTTTTAAAAGAGATCTTTTCAATTTCTCCAGGCAGGGAGCTAATGAAAGCCACTGGCTACCACAATAGCTGGAACTGATCGTAAAGTAAGACATTTGTCCTCAAAATCATTCTATTTTCACTGTAAATCACAACACACTTAACATGATCACTGATAGAGACAGGCAAGGTAGAGGGTGGAAGAAGGTGAAGCCTTTGACCAGTCCTCTAAGAGTAGGAGCCACAGGATGACAACCAACCAGTCAAACTAATCGTCATCAAGTCAACTCCAACTTATGGCAACTCCACCTGTGTCAGAGTAGAACTGTGCTCCATAGGGTTTTCAGTGACTGATCTGTCAGAAGTAGATCACCAGGCTTTTATTCCAAGGTACCTCTGGATGGACTCAAACCTCCAACTTTTCAGTTAGCAGTCAAGTGCTTTAACCATTTGTACTACCCAGAGCCTCTGCTATTTGAAAATAAGTCTTACCTGTCCTGAGTGGGAATATAAATTTGATGTCCTCATTCATTCATGAACTTTCAGCTAGTTTAAAAAGTGGTAAGCAAACTGTCAAGAAAATGAAAAGCAAAGAAAATCTGACAAACTGTCCACCGATTGGAAAAGATAATTTATTACAATGCAGTATTGCAAATGTGGTTTCCTGAAATGGATCTAGCAAGTGAAAAAGAACGTTAGTGGAAAAATTGGTGAAATTCAAGTAAAGTCTGTAGATCAATTAATAGTAATATATCAATGTTGTCTTCTTAGTTTTGACCAATGTACCATAGTTATAAAGATATTAGCATTAGGGCAAGTTGGGTGAAGGGGCAGTGCAAACTCCCTGTCCTCCCTTTGCAGCTTTTCTATAAATCTAAAATTATTCCAAAATAAAAAAGTTTATTTTTTAAAAAAAAGCAAAGTCCACTAGCTATCCTGGTGGTTTTATCACTTGGGTAATGACAACTTGAATATTTCTTTTTTGTTTCCAACTTTCTATGAAGGCAGAAATGGATCCGTCAGATATTGTGGAATATGGAATGGGCAGGGCAGGCTTTACTTTGTGAAATGGCCCTACAATCACAATGAGAATCTGCTATCATTAAATTTTGAGTGATATCCTCATCTGCTGAGGTTCCCAGAGGGACTGAGCTAGCACAGAATTCCTGATGGACTTTCTACTTTTGCTGGTCATTTCAAGCCAGCATCATCAGAGCCTCACTTAGAAATGAGACAAAAATACTTCTTAATTCATTTGCATGTATGTATATGCACTTTTCCAATATAAACAATTTGCACTACAAGTTTGTGTGCTCACCTTTGTTTCTTAAAATACTTAAAAGCAAACTACTAAGGGCTATTTCCCCAAGAGTTGGTAGAGGAACAGATGTGCTCTGCCTTTAGGTTTTGACGGGAAGATGAAGACTGAATCACAGAGGCAGTCAGGTCCTGACAGGAAACACATAGAGCCATCAATTTGAAGAAAATGAAGGACTGCTTTCCAAGATATGTAATAGTGCTGGAATCGAGGAGCACCCAGGGCCAACAGTTGTTTAGAGCTGTTACAATCCCTATACAGAAAGGAGGGAGGACAAGGGGAGTGTTATGGATTGGATTATGTCCACCAAAAAGATATGTTGAAATCCTAACACCTGTACCTGTGAATGTGACCTTGTTTGGAAATAGGGTCTTTGAAGATGTTATCACTTAAGTTAACATCAGGTCATACCAGAAAAAAAAAAACAACAAAAAACTGTTGCTGGCGGGTCAATTTCAACTCATAGTGACCCTACAGTAGGGTCCTAATCTCATCTGAGTGCTCGCCTTATAAAAGTGGAAAATAGACACCGAGAGACAGAGGAAAAATAGACAGGTGAAGATGCATCTACAAGCCAAGGAATATGAAAGATTGTCAGAAACCACCAGAAGCTAGGACAAGGGCATGGGACAGATTCTCCTTCAGAAGGAATCAATATGGCTGATGCCCTGATTTGGACTTCTTGACTCCAGAACTGAGAAAATAAATTTGTGTTCCTTAAAGCTATTCACTTTGTGGTACTTCGTATGGCAGCTCTAGGAAGCTAAAGCAGGGAGGGAGAAGTTACTGGAAACTGGTACCTTCTCATTCCCTTCTGGTATCTCTTATTGGCCAAATCCAACCAAAAATCAGAGGACACAGGAGCCGACTGCTACAGCCCACAAAAGACAGCCCTGGAGGCTCAGAACAGGACGCAGAGGGGATGGAGAGTAGATCTGGAGGGCAAAGGTATCCAGCCTATTCTGTGGCCTGAACTTTCATTGCTATTGTGCCTGTTTACTAGTAATGCTAGTCTACTCATTGCTCGGTTGCAGCATTTTTCTAAATCCAAAATGGTCAAATAATTTTGCATTTTGTGAACTCTTTGATAGAGATCAAGGACTCTCAGATAAGTGACCTCCGAAAGAAAGGCACCATTTGTCAAGCAGCTCAGGCTAGCGAAGTGTAGAGGCTGCTGTATGCTTTCAATGAACTTAGGAAACAACTGTACCCAGGCTCCTTAAGTGACCTCAACAGGTTTCAAATAAAGGTCTTCTTCCCTGTTTTATATTCCCTTTATCTGTGAAACCCTTTAAAGAGGCCAGCAGGAAAGACTTCTCCCTAGAGACAAAAGGGAGAGACAGAACAGAGGAACAATGAAAATATCACTGGAATACAAAATAAATAAATGCCAGTAACTGCAGACAACTGGCATTTAGACATCACCAGGGCTTGGATTATTTGTCTTTTCTTCATCACCTTTGGGCTTGTAATTAAGTGTAACAAAAACTCCAAAATGGGTATATATATATATATATATATATATATATATATATGGCTTTTGGAAAGGAGAATAATGGGACTCATGAGCTGAACTTGCCAAATGAGCCAGGGGAGAGATGGCCAAGGAAGAAAAAAATGAGTGAGGTCACGAAAGAGAAGGAAGGGAGGGGAGGTGCAGCCTTGTGTTGGATGTTAGGCAATCAAAATTTTCATCTTTGGGGGCAGTGAGGCATGAGAAGTGGAGCTGGACAAGTGGTAGAGCTGGGGTTCCCAATATATATACAGAAAATACACGTAACAGGTAAGCCCTGCTTTAATATCTTAGGTACCAAGAAAGTCACATTTGTTTGATGTTCCAGTTAAAATGACACTGAGGCGCTACCTGTCCAGATTAGCAGTGGTTCTCCTTTCCAGGCATTCCGAAGAACCCACAGCCTGCTCAGTCCATAATATCGGTTTTTCTCATTTCATAATAGAAGCTAGATTCATTCCATTATTCATGTATTCATTCATTCATCCGGCAAATATTTATCGAGCACCTGCTATACATCAGGTACTGCTGTTAGTGCTGAGGATGCAGCAGCAAAAAAGGAAAACAAGATATTTTGCTCTCATGTCTCCTCCTAGACAAACAAGTAAACAAAAAATGAACAAGGTAATTTCAGAGAGTAATTCACTTTTGAAGGAAATAAAGTAGAGTGAGTGGGAAGGAGATTACTTTAGACTGCGTGGTCTGAGAAGGCCTCACTGGGGATGTAACATGTGGACTGAGATCATAGATGACAAACAGGAACTGGCCAAGCAATAATACGGGACGTAAGCTCTCCAGGCTGGGGGAACAGCGAATGCAAACTCCCTGAGAAGGAGTATATGTGGTTCAGCTTGCAAGGGTGTCAGGGTCAAGAGGGGCCCCAACCTTGGCCACAGTCTGTGTCCAGAGCCAGGGTTTCCTAAGAAGGACCTATGCCTTGATGGGATAAGTCTCACTAGGAGTCCAGATTCCTGCTGATGCACTCCCAAGAGTCTCTAACTTATTCTCATTAGGACACAAATGTTAGGGACTCATATAGCCCTAACAAAGGCCACTTAGGAAAAGATGATATGGTCCTTGAAAAGGAACTCTCCCTCCTTCTCCCAGTGTAATAATTGATTATTTGCTTTACTTTTGGGTAAATAACTTCATGCTGAAGACTTTTTCCAAAGCAAGAGAAATTGATCCCAAAGTTAATTGAGGTTGCTAAAATCTAGATTCTTGCATGAAAAGCCCCAAATTGCTGTTCCCTGCCTAAAATAAAGTACTTAGGTTTAGGTTTAGACAAAATAGGTTCCCTTCAAGGTGTGCCTAGTTGTGATTCCCCTCAGGCAGGTAAGGGAGAAAAACCAAAAAAACTCATCACCATCAAATTGATTCCGACTCATGATGACCCTATAGGACAGAGTAGAACTGCCCCAAAGGGTTTCCAAGAGGCAGCTGGTGTATTCGAACTGCTGACCTTTTAGTTAGCAGCTGAGCTCTTAACCACTGTGCCACCATGGCTCCAAGTAAGGCAGAGGGTTTCACAATTAGCAGCAGCTCCTGGACAAAGGTGTCATGGTGCCACCATTAGCACCAGTGGAAGTCACCAGATCTTACAGTACAAACAAGAACTAAGCATTTTAAGATAGAGAAGGTCACAATCACCAATGGGGTGGTTTTAAAATATGCCCACAAATTCTTTGATACTTCTCCCTTCAAAGAGTGGAGCCTAATTCCTGTCCCTGTGAGTGTGAACTGTATTTAGTGACCTGATGAGTAGAATGTGGTGGAAGTAAAGAAGTGTGACTCCTAAGATTAGGACATAAAAGGCAATGTGGCTTCCTCCTTGCTCTCTCTTGGATCACTTACTCTGGAGAAATCCAACTGCATGTCAGAAGAACACTCCAGCAGCCACATGGAGAGGCCCACATGACAAGAAACTGAAGCCTCCTGCCAACAGCCAGTGAAGCCTGAAGTCTCCTGCCAATAGCCATGTGAGCAAGCCATCTTGGAAGCTGATCCTCCAGCCCCAGTCAAGCTTTCAGATGACTGCAGCCCCAGTCTACATCTTGACTGTAATCTCATGAGAAACCCTGAGCCAACTGGCAAAGTCACTCTCAAACTCCTAACCCACAGAAACTGCATTTTCCAAGATAATAAATGTTTGTTGATTTAGCCACTAAGCTCTGGGGTCATTTGTCATGTAGTGATATAAGCAGTGAAGTCTGGAAGCATTTATATGGGGCTCTTCAGGAAAGCACCAAACCTTGGAATAAATGGCTGTGGTAGTGCTTAGTACCTTGATTCTATCTCCAGGCTAGCATGGCCCTGGGATACATCTATTATGTATGAAAACATGGGGAACATAGCTGGAATTATCAAGTGTGTCTCAAATGTAGGAAGCACCATTTGTTCCTACTTGGCATTATTAATAATCAGGCTGTTCTTACATTGCTATGATGTCTTAAGTTTTCATACAATATTAAGATAATGGCTTGGTAGCTTGCTAACAGGCACAACAAATTACTCTGATTTGGGGTCCATCTCGAGACTGAGAGGGGTAATAGTAAGAAGTTCAACCCAGAGTGAAGGATATCAACCCATGTGGCAGATAATTTCAGTACCTTCAATTCAAGCATATTTGTCTGGTGACAGATAGAACCCTGCAATCTTGAATTAACCAATTTACAAAATCCTCCACACTCCGGTGTCTCTCTGTAGATTAAGATGTTAAGAGGATGCAAACAAGCAATATTATTTTGAGACCAAGAGGTGTTATTCTCAAGCTTAAACTTCTTCACTCTCATCACATCTGCTTCCCAAAATATCAAAAATATCAAAAATCAGGAACTGTCAAAGGCAAATCAACTTACATGGTGCCTATTCCGAGACTAGCATGTCAATAATGTTTATACCCTTTCTTATACCACATAGTCTAATTACCACTGATTATATATTTAAGGAAACTTCCATGTACTGCTCTGTAAACACTGCAAAAATATATCCCTTCAGGTTCATATTTCATCCATCTGGCAGACACTGGGTGTCCCCCAGTCAACTAAAGTCCTTGACTAGGACACATCTTCAGAGTTAAGGGAATAAATCACAACAACGAAAATTGCTCATGAGCAATGGCATAGTTCTCCTTTACTGTCCATCTCACCATATAAAGACCTCAAGCCTAGGAAAGGGTGTGCCCATGGCAAACAGGAAATCCAGATGGTGTCTGTACTACCAAAAGTAGCCTCCTCACATAATGACCTGGGGACCAATGGTGCCATGATTCTTTGCCAGGTTCAAGGACAACTACTAAGGCTGGAAAAACTATAGCCAAAAAAATAAGTGAGTGGGCACCCCAACAAGGCCCTTTATAAAGTATTGTTTGGTATATTTTCCCCCTTCCTTAAGTAGCTTTCCAGTGGCTTCTTGGGAATTCTTGCAATTCAGATCCTTATCTATTTTTCCCTATGTTCCTGTCACCATAGTCTTAGAGTCAAGTGGTTTAAATTCCCATTTGGCAAACTCAAATCATTTCAGTTTGGTTTTTTACTCCCTGAATAGACTAGGCTTCAACAATCACCCAATAAACAAAGTCAGCATTCTTAGAGGGCTTCTCCCATGGGAGAGTTCCTGATTGAAGATTGGAACCATCAGGAGAGCTAGGGCTCTCTTGGAGTGCAAGGAAAAGGCAAAAAATCTTCAAAGGCACATTATGTTTTTATGCAAAGACAAACCTTCCTTAGAGTCCTCTCAAACAGAACAGTCAGAGAAAATTATTGTCATTTTTCTAATATTTAAATGATGTCTATGATAAGCCTGGCAGTGAATTCAGTATTTCAAGAACACAGTATTTCAGAAACAGACTAACTGACACTGGTCCCCAAGATGTTTTTAACTTCCACCCAATAAGAATGAATTATGAAATTCTATACTCATGTATTCATGCATGTATTCACTTATTAAGCCTCTTTCACATACCCAGGCACTGTGGTAGATATTGCGTGAACACTGCTGAGCAAAACAAACAAAAACATAAATACATAATTTCTGAGTTCATTAAACTCATAACTTAAAGAGACAGATAGAAATTAAATGGCAAAATATATGTATGTGAAGAGATACAGAGAGAACGATAGATGTAAATAATTAAGAGGTAGAGAGATTTATGTTAAAATAGTGCAATTGACCCAGTCAGAAAAGACAAAGAAGACTTCTATGAAGGAAAGTTTACTGTACAAGTTCCGAAGAAAGCAAGCATGGGTTATCTGGAGGAAGAACACACCAGAGAGAGAGAAAAGCATGTGGAAAGGAGACCATTATAACTGGTCTTTGCAAAGATCAAGGAGAAGCTCAGTATAAGAGAAAGCTATAAAGGTGGCCAACGGACAGACCACACAAGGCTTTTTAGAGCATATATGCAAAGCAGTGATTTCTTATCATAGTGATAATTGGAAGTTATAAGCAGAGGAGTGACACAATTAGACTTCAGTTTTAAAGAAACCCTTCTAGCTATAGCACAGAGAGCAGATGGAAAGCACATCAGAAGGGATTTAAGGAGAACCATTAGGAGCTACTACAATTGTTCATTTGCTAGATGGATTCTTGTACCAGCGTGGTTCTGTGGGTCCATATGCCAATTATTGACCTGTTGTCTCTTAGCCTTACACCCATCTTTATATACTCTGTGCTATTCTTCTCGGAGGCGTCTCTGGGTGGCACCAATGTTTAAGGACTGAGCTACTAACCAAAACGTTGACAGTTCAAATCCACCCAGAGGTGCCAAAGAAGAAAGGCTTGGCGATATGCTTCTGAAAGGTCACAGCCATGAAAACCCCGTGGTGCAGTTCTACTCTGTATGCATTGGGTCAACATGAGTCTGAATTGACTCAAAGGCAATTGGAAAATTCTGCTGGTCTGGGAGTCTGTGAACTAAATTTCTCAGGTTCCCTTGTTTACCAGTTTCTTGTTAGGTTCTGTCAACAGGAAGCCCGGGCATGGTATCAGACAGAGCACGGGAGAAAGAGAGAAATGTCCCGTTGGTTGAAGGTGGTGGCTGTTGTGGCAGTAAAAAAAAAAAAAAAAACCCAAATCAAACTGATTGCCATCAAGTCGATTCTGATTCATAGCAACCCTATAGGACAGAGTAAAACTGCCCTGTAGGGTTTCCAAGGAGAGACTGGTGGATTCGAACTGCCGACCTTTTGGTTAGCAGCTGAACTCTAGTAAGGGTGGGGTAATTTTGAACCAAAACAGCCTGGGCAGTGGTAGCACCCTTTCAGGAGCTGCAGGCCTGGTTAATGCAGCTCTTCTTCCACACACTCAGTCTCCAACAGAGCAGCAGGGGATACAGCCTCGTGGGATATCCCAGGGATACTGGCCACTGCTGATGTCTGGGCGCCCTCCCGTTTGCTTTTCCAACCCTTCCTACAAATGTATAACCAAATTCCTCTATTTAATTCCCTTTTTTGAAATACCTAGCATGCTTTCCTTTTCCTTGACTAGACTTAGATAAAAACAGCTCAGAAATCAAAAGTTGGAACAAACTCATTAAATTCGACCCAATGTCATTAAATTGTCATTCCTAACAGAGGGCCACCTATTTGTTTGGAAAACTTCAGTGACAGAGAGATCTTAGTAGAAAAGCCCAACCCATTGATGGCAATCTCCATGATTAAAGTCTTCCTGAGAATGACCCCAAATTTGTCCATCCAATCACTTTATGGGAGGTATTCAGAATGAATCCTTTGTGTTCTTGACATTCCTTCATTTAATTGAAGAAAGGTACTACGTCTTCTCAGATATACCTGAATATCCCCAGTGCCTCCAACAGTTCCTTATGATTTCTAAATTCCTCACTTCATTTTGTTTCAGCCACAGAACTTTATCCAAATGAAATTGTATGTGGTAGCTCTCTGAAAGGGTAGAATTGCTCTTGAAGAGTTGGGGAGAGATCTGGGTTCCATCTTCTCCCTCACTTGCCCTCCTCTCTGTTCCTATGGAGGCCCTGGAGCCACCTCCTCCCAACACCTATTAGTCTAAAATATTAAATTCTTCATAAGGTATGTCATCCTCCTGAAATAGTGCACAATGCTCGCAATGAGGCCTGAATGATACATTGTTCAGAGACAGTGCCCTTGATCCAAGCACATTACAAATGTAATGCAGTCTAAGATTGACTTCAATTTTGTTTGTTGGTTTGTTTGTTTTGGGAGTTCTTGTTGTCTTTGGCTCACGTTGTTGCTGTTGGGTGCTGTTGAGTTGATTTTAACACAGAGCAACCCCATGTGACAGAGAAGAACTGTCCCACAGGGTTTTCTAGGCTGTAATCTTTATGGGAGCAGATTGCCAGGTCTTTCTCCAACAGAGCCACTAGGTGGGTTTGAACCCTAACCTTCTGGTTAGCAGCTGAGTGCTTAACTGTTGCATCACCAGGGCTCATAGCAATCAACAAATAGGCTTTGAACACACCCTGTATCCCCTAGGAACTAAGAAGAATTAAAGAAGGAGGAGGTAGAAGAAAAGTATAAGAAGAAAGAGAAAGAGAAGGCATTATGGTCTTGCCACAAAGGACCTTAAAAACTAGGTGGAGAAATTACATACATAAGCCTATGGAAAGACGACAAACCACTGCATTGATAGATATTGAGATATTGATAGATATTAAGCAATGCATTTTATTGGTGCTCAGGTTAGGGATGGATTGCTTTATTTTCAGATAATCAGAGAAAGCTTCAGTAAGCCGTGACACTTGAACTTGGTCTTTAACATGAATAGAACTTGAATATGTGTAGTGGAAAAGTGTATATGTAGTAGTAAAGGTATGTCTATCTAGGAAAATGATCTCACTCATTTATTTATTGATTTCTTTTTCAAATATTTGTTAAGTGCCTATTATATTCCAAACACTGGGTTAAGTCCTGAGAAAATGTGGTTCAAAGAACTTAAAATCTAATAGTCAAAGATGTGTAGGAAAAAAAGTATAACTTACGTTGTAAAAAAAAGTTGTAAAACCGTAAAAATAAATAAGATAGCTGGGTTTTCAGCAGTGATCTTACAAAGGAAGAGTTGGAAAAGAGATGAGACGTCTGTAATATCAGATTAATAATCCAGAGCTTTGTCTTTTTGTTCCAAGTACTATGGCTGTGTTACAATGTACTCTAAAATTCATTGCCATAAGACAGTGGCTAGATTCCTGGGGAAAGTGTTCACAGATACAGAGATAGAGAGATACAAAGAGAGAGAGGCAGAAGCTGTATCCTTTTTTTAACCTAACCTTGGAAGAAAGAGTCCCTGGGTTGCACAAATGGTTAAGCGCTTGACTACTACTAGTCGAAAGATTGGCAGTCAGAACCCACTGAGGAGTGCCTTGGAAGGTAGTCCTGGCAGTTTTCTTCTGAAAGGTCAGAGCCTTGAAAACCTTATGGAGCAGTTCTACTCTGCACACACGGTGTCGCCCTGAGACAGAATTTGTCTCCACAGCAACCAACAGCAGTGACTTTGGAAGTCACATGCATTACTTTCACCATGCTGTTTTGATACTTACAAGCCCCCTCCCATTTTCAAGGGAGGCCTCACTGCTTGACTGGGGGAGTGTCGGTCACATTGTAAGAAGAGTATATGTTTAAATGTGTATATGTATGTATATGTGCGTGTGTGTGTGTGAACATGTGTACACACATACCTTTGGAAAACATCATCTACCACACCTTTAGATAACAAAAAGTCACTTGAGTAGAACAGTATGAGAAAAGTTATGCTTGAGGAAGATGAATTTAATAACAAGGATAGCATGCAGATGGACATAGAAACACGTGACATAATTACCAAAGTAGAACTAAAGAAGAATTTAGCATCTTGTCTTCTGAATATGAAGTCCATTATTCTTTCTGCCACCACTATCTTCTGAACGTTGCAAAGTGTGTTCTGTGGAATATGTGTACCATAAGATGCTCCAACAAAAGAGGACCCTGTATTCAAAAGGATGTAGACACTCCCCACACTTCATCACCAGCTTCGAAATTCTCACTACTCTTTACCATATTAAAAGCTCTCAAAAAGTCAATAGTAAATAAAAGAGTCTGTTTAATATTGTTTTATCCAGAGTATCTCCGACCTTACTGACCACGGAACCTTTTTTTTGCTTATCACTAATTAACATCCAGTGTAGGACAGGGCAATATCTCGTTATTATACACAAGGTCGCTATGAGTGGGAACCGACTGGATGGCACCTAACGTCAACAATTAACATTCTATGGAATTAGCAGTAAAGACCTCGACCAGGGCTGCCCCTAGGGGTAATAGCCAGGCAACTCATCAGTCAACAAGTACTCATCAAATGCCTAATTAAAAATAAGACTCTGAAAACAATGGGAACATATTCTTTTGATAGTATTTTTTAGCCCAATGGAATAAAATTTTTAAAATACATGAAAGCAATGGAAACTTTGAGTTGTTTCAAAAGAATCTAAGAAAAATCCCAACAATAGACGCTCACAAGATCTTGAGAAGTTAGGTTTGGTCAAATGAGGATGGTTGTTGAAAGTTTTCACATCAAACCTCAGGCAAGGTTAAATTATTCAGAAACATCTTACTTTTAAATGAAAAATGAAAAGTGTTTATCTTCCCATAGTTGCTTTGTATTAAAATGTGATCATTGCTTGCACACACAGTGATTTTAAAAGAAAAAGTGCCACTAGCAGAGAACCTCAGGCACAGTGGGAAAAGCTGCCAAAGAAGCAGGAGACGGTCCTTTTATAAATCATCACTGGCACCTCCTGGTAGAGCTTCACTTAGAACAATGGCTACATCCTAGGAGGACAGGCCTGTATCGATGACCTCTTTTTGTTTGTTTATTTTTTATTGTGCTTTAGGTGAAAGTTTACAGCTCAAGTTAATTGCTCATGCAAAAATTTATATACATTGTTTTGTGACATTAGACTCCCCCTTTCCATCCCAGATTCCCTGTGTCCAGTCAACCAGTTCCTGTCCCTTCCTGTCTTCTCATCCTGCCTCCGGACAGGAGATGCCCATTTGATCTCATGTATCTGATTGAACTAAGAAGCACACTCCTCACATGTATTATTTTTTGTTTTATAGTCCTGTGTAATCTTTGTCTGAAGAGTGGGCTTTGGGCATGGTTTCAGATCTGGGTTAACAGAGCATCTGGGGGCCATAGTTTTGGGAGTCCCTCCAGTCTTTGTCAGACCATTAAGTCGAGTTCTGCTCCACAATTTTCTCCCACTGGGTCAGGGACTCTCTGTTGTGTTCCCTTTCTGGGCCATCATTGGCGGTAGCCGGGCACCATCTAGCTCTTCTGGTATCAGGCTGGTGGAGTTTCTGGTTTATGTGGACCTTTAGTCTCTTGGGCTGATATTTTCCTTGTGTCTTTGGTGTTCTTCATTCTCCTTGGCTTCAAGTGGGTTAGGACCAACTGATACATCTTAGATGGCTGCTCGCAAGCTTTTAAGACCCCAGACACCACTCACCAAGGTGGGATGCAGAACATTTTCTAAATAAACTTTGTTATGCCAATTGACCTAGATGTCCCCCGAAACTATGGCCCCCAGGCCCCAGCCCCGGCTACTCTGTCCCTCAAAGTATTTGGATGTGTTCAGGAAACTTCTTAGCTTCTGCTTTGGTCCAGTTGTGCTAGCCTCCCCTGTGTTGTGTGTTGTCCTTCCCTTCACCGAAGATGATCCTTGTTTGATGACCTCTTTGTTAACTTGATTGATCACAGACAGAATCAGCAGCTTTCATTTGTGAAAGCTTCCTTTCTTCTTGTTGTCGTTGTTAGGTGCCTTTGAGTCCATTCCGACTCATAGCAACCCTATGTACAACAGAACCTTAGTCCTCAAAGTGACATCTTCAAAGTGACGGTAGTAGTCTATCTCTCTTCATCCTTTCCTAGCTTCTCTTTTCTCACCATGGTCTTTGCTTCTAACTTTCCTAAAAAATACTTTTGCCAAGGAGGGAAGGTAAACCCTCTCAAACAGACCTGCTTAGTATCTCCTTGCCTGGTGCCAAGCTGATGTCTCAGTCTGGTATCAAAGACATACTCCAAGCTAGAGCTCAGGCTGCTGTGGCGGGGTTGGAAAAAAAGAAAACTCTGTTGAAAATTAATTCAATTAATTCTACAACCACTCTTCAATCTCATAGAAGACTCTTGATCTTTCTATCTTGTCTTAGGCTCTCACACCCCTCCTTGTCTCTCTCCTTCTCCAACAAGCCTAGACTCTATGCCTGATCTTCAAACTACTTACCCATCTGCAGTCTCATTTCTTTTGCATCTGCATACTTTTTTCCACATCCACTCTGAAAAAGGCCATGCCCAGGTCTATGCGAAAATCTCCCTCTTCTGCTCACATATACAGCACAGCTGGGGTGAATAAAGTTGCTACAAACTCCAGTTCCAGCGGTAGAGGGCCCCAAGCCCCACCTCCAATCCTTACTACCTTGGTCTTTAATCAGTTTCCTCTCCCACTCACCTCGCTCTCCTTAATCACCCACACAACACCTACCACACACCCTGAGTCTTAAGAGAAATTAGTTTCCCTCTTCAGCACAGAAATTGAGACCATCAAGCGGGAACTTCTTGAACCTCCAACCCACCCACCCCCATCTGTAGTTCTATGTCCGTGGGTATCGACTATCATCTCGTACTGCAGTCTCTCTTCTCTTCTCATACTACTCTCTTCTTCGCCCACTATGATCTGGCCACACTGGCCTTTCTGTTCCTTGAACCAGACAAGCTCAATCTCATCTCAGGGCCTTTGTTCCAGCTGTGCCCTCTGCCTGTAACACTTCTCCCTTCTGTCTCCATGTAGCCGGCTCCTTCTTGATATTCAGATATTTGCTGAAACATCTCGTTGGAGATGTTTCCCCAAACCACTCAATATAAAGCAGTCAGCCAGGCACTCTGTCAATTCACCCCAAACTTCTCGCATAGCTTTTAGTAGTATCTGATATTTACTTGTTTATTGTCCTCCCAGAGGCACCTCAGAAGAAAGGTCTGGAGATCTGCTTCCAAAAACTCAGCCATTGCAAACCCTATGGAGCACAGTTCTACTCTGACACTCATGGGGTCACCATGAATAAAAGTTGACTTGACAATTGGTCTGGTCTGGTCTATCTGTTTCCTCCCTTAAACGGAAACTCCAGGAGAAAAGGCGTTTCAATTGTGTTCACTGTTCTGTCTCTGGAGCCTATAACTGTGCCAGACATAAAGTAAATGCTTACCAAATGGCTCTTGGATGAATTAATGAAATCCTCTTTTGAGAGTTTATGCATGCATATACTACTGGGGAAGTGGCAGATACAAGGTAGTGTTGATTACCCGTTTGAGATTTGCCATCATGAATCTGAGGCATGGTTGTGGGTTGCTCTGCTTGTTCAGTTACTTGGGCAGAGATAAGCATTAGAGAGATAGATGGTAGTAAGCAAGGTTGGGGTTTTGTCAGCCAAGTATCATGAAGTGATAGAGGGACCAGGGGGTCAAGGGTCTTTATCAGAGAGTGCTTTTAACGTTGCATCATGGAATTTGTGCTGGAAAGGGAAGCAGTTCAGACAACGGTAGAGGCGGAAAGTGAAGCAGTGGTAGGAACAAATGAACTGGAGGTCTAGAGGAGGATGAAGAGCTGAAAGGTTATGAGATGCTGCTCGCAGAACGGCAGGTTTAAAATTCAGCTCTCAGAAGAACTGCAGTTATTGGGTGGAGAAAGAGAGAAAGAAAACAGCCCAGACCATGTTCCAGCCTGAAAGTGGAGCATCCACAAGCCAATGAGGCTCTTCACTTGGCACCATGGACCGCTCCCGACACATCTGCATTTTTATGCCCAAAGAATCCTTGTCTTTTGCCCTGTGTCAGGTTACATTACCAAAGGCCCCTTCTGTTTGTCTAACTTTGGAATGTGTCACACCCCACCTAGGGAGGGAAGTAATAGGAAGAAAAGAAAACTGCATTCTGTTAGTTATCCATTAAGATGCAGGTTATTCGTCACCTTTTCAAGGAAGCTTCCCGTCACACCACTCCTACACCAGTATTCAAGAACTTTCCTTATGCTTCAGAAATCTCAGGGCTCTATTTTGAAGCTGCAAGCTGCATTGCTTCAAAACATCTGTACTGGGTCTGTTTGCCTCACTAGACTTTGAGTCATATGAGGGCTGGACAATATTTTACTCGTCTTGGATTCCAAGCACGTAGCCTAGGACTTGGCATATAGTAGGCAATCATTAACATTTGTTGAATAATTGAATGAATAAACAAATGCATGAATTATACCAGGGAACAGCAGGCTGTCACAAGTGCCGTAATAACATACTCTCGGCAGACTCCCAGGGCATTAGGTCACCTCTAGGGACCAGGAGTCACGATGCCCTTACTCCACCCTGCCCCATAGCACCGCCCTGTGCTCTACTCCAAGTGTGGGACAGAGGAAAATGCCCCTCTGAGATGCCCTGGCCAAATCCCTCTGGCTCTGGCCCTCATTCAAACAAAGATAATAATAGTTGTCCTCTTTCTTAGGAGAAAAATTACACAGAGGCCACCTGTAAATACTTTGAGTCCTTTGGCATTGACAATCTATAAACACAAGTATTATTGATGAACTGATATTTGCTTAGTTCTCGAAGGTCCTTGGAGAAAATAAACTCTATGAAAGTTCAAAGTACAATTTGGCTGGGTGGGAGGGAGCCCTGTTTGTTTCTCTGGAAATAGGTCTCCAGCTCCTGCTTGAAGTTTGACTTATAATTGCCAAATCATTACTTCCAGTTAGGAGTATTTATTGTTACAACTAATGAAGTGCCTCCGAAAAAATATTTTCACAACTTGCCTTTGAACATTCTGAGAAGCTCTTTCTTCTGGTTGCTACAAATGGGGTCTTTGTGAGAGAAGGGACCTCCTGCCCTGAGCAGGTGTGGCCATCCACTTCACGCTGACAGAATCACTGGCCACTTTGGGTTCAGGATAGAATTAGGAAAGAGGGCCAGGGAGGAGCTGGGTCTCTTCCACCAAGGGAGACCATCTTCTTTCTGGTCCTGAAATGAGTCCTTGGAAGGACAAAGTCAGCACTCCACCCCTTCGCTTGCCAAGGGAGAAGGTTGCCCCATTGTTCTCAGGAAACTCAGCCACTATTACAGTTCACTGGGACGAAGGCCAGTGCTCTTGCCACAAGGTCAAGTTGACCGTCTTAGAGCCTTTCGCTAATGACGTCACTTTCCAGGCCTCTCTTCCTCAGGTTGCCCAGGGATGACCACTCCACTGCAAAGGCAGGTGGAAGCCTGGGCCACAACGTGGAAACTTGGGCTCCACGTTTCTCAACCCAGAGGTGGAAATACTAGCAAACCTAGGGATGTTTTTAAAAATGCACACATCTAGTCCCCTGCATCCCCTCAAAAGATTCCAGTGCACCCTCTTCTCATGCTGAAATCCATAGATATTCTGTTGCATTAATACTGAGAGTAAATAATAATGTTATGTTAACGCTAAGGGTAAATACTAATCCTTGTCAGGTTAATACTAAGAGTAAAATGAGAGCATTTGAAATTATTTTATAGTTTACAGTGGGCACGGTAAAGGCAGCTGTCACCAGGGAATTATCCCAATAAGTTAGAGATGACAAGTAGGTTGTATCATATGAGTCAGCTCTGGCGGATTGGTGGATTGGCAGTGGCTGCTGTGAATATAGCATTGAGACAGACTCTGGGGCCACATCCAGACATAACAAGAAAAGATGCCAGGGCAAATTATTGATGTCTGCCATGGGTTAGGGAAGGGACAGTGGCGGCACATGTGCCACATGTTTGCCTCCCCAGCCTTGATGCTCTCCCAAGTCAGAAACAAAGCCTAGGTCTCCAGCCTCTTTGCATTCCAAATACAACCCCACCCCACCCCAAAGCCAGAAACAAGGGTTGGTTCTGCATCGGCTGTATGGTGCTGGTTTAAAGAAGCAATGGGCAGGGCTGGCATGAAATTAAAAAAGGAAGTGAAGCCACGTACTTTCTGAAAACAGATCCCAAAATACAAAGTAGAGAACATCCTTCCAGAGACGAAGAAGAAGGCTTCCTAGGAGAAGTGCAGCTAGGATACAGGAGAAAGTGTTAGCAAAAACGATGTCTGCCTGTTCACAGTATTTTCTTTGCATTGCTCAAAGGTTAAGTGAAAGATAGTAACACTGTTTTGAACACGTTTAGATGTTTTGTTACCACAGGGAGCTACAGAATACCTGGATTCTCTGACTGAAATGGAAAAGAAAGAACAAAAACGTAAAGTACTGTTAGTTACTTTACAGTATTTCTTAAACACCTGAGGTGTGACTCAGTGGGGAGGGGTTGGTGGATGTTGGTTTAAATTAAGGCAGCTGCTAGAGTTTTTAAAAAATGCCTGCAGATAACAGTTGGCGGGGACACTCCCAGGTCAGTGTCAGCCATTGGTTCTCTGAGGTCTTGGCACATTCTGTGAGTTGGCTGGAACCAGAAGGGGCAATGAGTGCCCCCCTGCATCCGCTTTGTCCTGAGGTGGGCTTCTCTAAGGGCCTATCCTTGCCAGCAACCGTCCTCAACATTTAGCTACTTTTTTGTGTGAGTTGACACCCACTGGAGCCGTGGTGGAGCCCTGGTGGCACAGTGGTTAACAGCTACAACAGCGGCTGCTAACCAAAAAGTTCAGCAGTTCAGATTCACCAGCCGCTCCCTGGAAACCCTATGGGGCAGTTCTACTCTGTCCTATAGGGTTGCTATGAGTAGGAATTGACTCCACAGCAATGGGTTTTGTTTTTTGGGTTTTTTTCCCATTATCTCTTGGGTACCATGTGGGTGTTTAATGGCATCTCTGCCCTGTGCTGCGGGGGTGAGATTTTCTCCTTGGTCTGAGGCAGTCTGATTCAAGACTCAGCTCTGTGCATACTACCTAGTCTCTTAACTGCCTCTGCCTCAGTTTCTTCACCTGAAAGTAGGGATATTCACATCTTCTTCATAGGGTTGTTTGTGAGGATTGAATGACATGTGAAAGCACTTTTTACATCCAAAAGCGAATGCAAAGCATCAATATCTAGTGTCCCCAGCCTTTTATAGAACGTGACCTCAGGTCTAATGTCATCTCCTCAGAGAGGTCTCTCCTGACCACACGATGAATATCATCACCCCGGCGCTCTCTCTCCACTTAACTGCTTATCATATAGTAGGCAATCATTAATGCCTCCTGACATTATATTACGAGTTACATACTTAGTTGTTTATCTGTGTGTTGTCTGTCTCCCTTTTGAGAACATCCAAAGACAAGGGTTTCCGTCTGCCTTGTTGACTTCTATATTTCCAGGCCCCAGAACCATACCTGATTCATAGCAGGCATTCACTAAGGTATTTTTTCGGTACATGAATGGATCTTTCCACACCCTACCACCTGGCTGATGAGAATAGTGGGAAGTAACTCTTCTTGATGAACCATTTCCCAGCCAACCACCAGGAAAAAAAAGCAGACACCACTGAAAGTCAGGAATGATGCTTCCATCTCACTCTAAATCTATCAGAGACATTGTCCTGTAACAAAAAAAGTAATAAAAAATTCTACTGAATAAACCTTAAATTGAATGGATTTTAGTGTATCAAGAAGTTCTAAGTTCACATAAAATCGTATCAAAGGAATATTTCCCTAGGAGGAAAAGGGGGATTTTTTTTTTTTTAGGTAGATCAACTCTGTTTGTAAGTTTGTTGCATGAGGAAAAACTCAAAAAGAACAAAAGAGGCCTAACTTAGATCCAGCTCAGTTTGAATAATAGCTAGGCTGTTTTTGTAATATATGACTCAAGCTAGACTCAACTGGTCCCTGTAGATGTCGGCTTTAGAGAAACAGTCCTCCAGAAACCAGAAAACATGATATCAAGGAGCCTACTCATCACTCACTAATGTCAACGACTTCTTATTCGTGCCCAGGAAATAACTCCATTCATAGTGCCAAGGCTCATAAAAAGTCTTCAGGATATCACATCATCACCCATTCTAAGAGTTTGCAATTAAATATGCCCAGCTTAGAGAGCAAATAGACTTTAGTTAGGGTACCTGGAAGTCCAATTATCTCTAGAAAACACTGTGCCAACAGTTACCTTCTAACTGTCCTACCATGAGTGAAAAGGAGGATGAAGGATTTAGCCAATTCTCTGCAAAATTCTAAACCCTATGTGGAGAGGAGCAAAAGCTTTCACTTGACATTTCTTATTTTAAATAAATGTGTCAGAATTCATTTGAATCACTCCTGAAACATTTACCAAACTCCAATTCTTAGAGAAGTATCCATCCTAAAGTATTGAATCTGCCAGAAGTGAGATCAGAAATGGAGAGGATGAAAACATGTAGCTTATCTGGATCTTCTCAAGGGCAACGAGGAAGTCAAAAGCTCTTCCCGGGGTTAAGCCTGAACCATCCTACTATAGACATGACCCTTCAACTGGAATGTTAATTTCTCCCAATAAGACCTTCAAAACCCCCCACCCCTTCTCACATGCCCCAATATCACCATGTGAGACATCAATATACACTGGCTCTGCATTTCCCTTTCTGGAAGTCCCTCCCAACACACCCATTTAACAATATATTTTCTCTTAAAGTCCACACTATTTATACCAAACTATGCCCACTCTGGTCACCAGTGTCTACCGAACCCTGGGAGACCCAGCTTTAATGATGTCAACTCTTCACAAAAGAGCACAGGCTTTGGGGTGAAACTTACGTTCATAACCTGTCTCTAGCATGTCCTACCTGATACTTTGGGCCAACTTCACTAGGCTTTAGCTTCTTCACCTGTAAAATGAGTGCAGTATTACCTAACATTAAAGGGCTGTTGTGAGGATTAAATGCTACAGCACATTTGAAAATATTAAGCTCACTGCCAGGCCCTTAGAAGACCCTCAATAAATAGTAGTCTCTTTTCTTCCTTTTCTGTTCCCTGCCTTTAACTCCAATGAGTTCAGAATCCGTATTGATTCTTTTAACATCTCCCAGGCCCATAGAACTCCAAAAAGCTCATCTCCATTCTACTTCAACACCTTCTCAGCCATACCCTGGGATTTCTCTGTAGTGGAAACTACCTCAGCTCAAAAATCCAAATCCCTGAAATTTCTTCTTCTAAATATTCCTTGCTTCTCCACCTGATCACTCCTGCTAAATATACTCCTTGTCCTCATCCTGACAGCCAGCCAGCCCCTCTCTCCCTGTTCTCCTAGACCAGGGCCCTTTTCTCATCACCCACTTAAGAGTTTGTAATTAAATATGCCCAGCTTAGACAGCAAATGGATTTTGGTTAGAGGACCTTGAAGGAAAAATAGTACATATATTAAATGACAGCTTTTCAGCCTCATTTGCTGTCCTACTGCCCTGCCTCCATCCCATGCCAAGCATCTAAGCTTCCACTCTTGCAGGCACCCTAGAATCCCTCAACCCCTTGATCGCCTGCTGAAACTGCCTTGCCACTCTACAACCCCGGAGTCCTCGCCATTTACTTTTCTCCAACAATCGCTTTTAGAAAATATATCAAACCATGCTGATTGGACCCATTATCACTGCTGTTTTACTTTAGCTGGGTCCTCAGTGCTGATGAATCTCCCACCTTGGCTCCTCCAAACTGCACTTACAACCCATATTCTCATCCCAACCCTCTAACTCCCAGTGGCGGCATTGCCTCCTACACTATCAAGGCATTCAAGTTAATATGACAGGAGCTATCACAGCATCTCTCTAAATGGATCTGCTCACTTAACAGTCTCTGGTGACCTCTAATAGCCACATCCTCAGCAGCTTCCAAGCACTTTATCCTATTGCCTACCGCTTCTTTCTTGTAGCTCCCTCTTTCCTTCACACTGTACGTAATTCTCCTCTCTCCTCATTGATTCATCTTCCTCCTCCAAACCCTACAAGAAGAAATTCCCACAATTCTTAGTTTCCTAGGGCTGCCATAACAAAATACCACAAAGTGGGTGGCCTTAAAGAAGAGAAATTTATTTTCTGACAGTTCAGGAGCCTAGAAGTCCAAATTCAGGTCTTCGGCAGGGCTATTCTCTCTCTCTCTGCCTCTTTTTTGAGGAAGATCCTTGTCTCTCAGTGTCTGTTAGCCCTTGGTGTTTCTTGGCATTTCTCGGCTTGTAGCTGGATCCTCACATTCTATCTTCCTTCCTGTTTGTGACTCTTTTTCCATGTCTGTCTTTCTATTTTATAAAATGCCACTCAGAAGAGATTAGGACTAGGACCCACCCTACTCTGGTATGACTAAACTGATAATATCCTCAAAGAAATACCCTTTTTGCCAAAACAAAGTTGTATTCACAGGCACAGGGGTTAGGCCTTGAACATATCTTTTGGGGGGACAAAATTTTATTCATAACAACAGCCCTCAGTCCTCTGCCCCTTCTATATTCTCACTGGAAATTTCATCCATCCTTGTTACTTTTGTAGTCACCTCCAGGAAGTTGCTTCCAAATTCTGTGCCTCCAATTCTACCAAACACTCCAGAGAATTCCATCAAGACATTCCACGGACACCTCAAACTCAACATCTCCAAAATTTATCTGTCTCGTTTCTTTCACTGTCATTCTCCTGTTTCTGTTACTAACACTCCCAACCTTCCATTTGCTTAATTATTCTTGACTCCTTCTCTTCTCTCATCCTTGACAATTCCATCATGCCAAGTCCTATCTCTTCTAATTCTTGAACTCATCACTGTCTCCTATTCCCATCTGCACTGCCCTGATTCAAGCCCTCAGAACTCAAACTATTACAAGAGCTTTATGACTACTTTTTCTTCCACCTAAGTCCCAGGGTCCCCACCACCAAATTAAGTGGCTGACAAGTCAAATCTAAATCACATTTTAGCTTGGAATTCCAGATCCTTCTTGATCTAGTCACAACCTAGCCTTCTAGCTTAATCATTCTCTACTCTCCTCAATGAAACTTAAAGCAATCTATAATTGTCCTCTGTTCACTGTTCCCCAAACACTTGCTTACATTTCCTGTCTCTTCACTTTTGTTCTCATTATTCACCCAATCTCATTTTATTGTCTTCATATAATTTCTCCAAAATTCTGGGTGGAAAAAATTGCATGCATTCTTCTAAGTTTGGTTAAATGTCATATGCATGCACCCTAAAGCTTTTCCTGATCCACCATCCTGTGTGATCTCATCTGTCCCTGAACATGCAAGATCACTTTGTCCTTCCATCTCTTATAAGATTTAAAATATTGTGTATGATTTTCTAATGTCGCTTTCTTATAGAAGTGTTCCTTTCAGCTGCAGGCTTACTATTCCCTTCCTGCAAAGCTCCTACACCATCCAGGACTGTCCTCTCTCTTCTACTGCTACGCCTGCTGACTTGGACCACACATCCGTCCTTCTTCTTTCCTCCTTTCCCTCCTCCACCATCGCTCTGCAGCATCAGGCTCCTGCCACCATTGTTACCACCTGCCTCCTACAAAGAGTTAAAGCCCTCCCACCCCTAGTCTCCTCTTACTCTACCCAGACTGACCCTAAAACATGTCTGAAAGTCAAAGGTATGCAAATTAAACCATAAACTTGTACAGACTTTCTGTTCTCAAAGAGCTAAAAAAATATATATTATAAAATTCCTCATTATGCTTTGACTTTTATATACAGTCTTTAATATTCTATTTCTATCATACTGAGTGTGTTTCCCTTTCTTCTTTTCCTTCACAATTGAACCCACATATTTGCCTGACTTAATAGGCTGAAAGAGGCTAGTCCCCACTTTGACATAACCCAAAATGATTCAACCTGTCTCATTTATATTCACTTGAAGAAATCACACTGAGTCACCACATTGGCATTTTCGTTTTTCTGTTTTTGACTTTTCTTTTTTAACAATCAGGGGAAAATTAGATAAAATATTTAAATAATTGCATAAGTAAACATATTGTACAGATAAAAATTAGAACTGTACAAACTGTCAGAAGATGGCTGGCAACATCACAATTTTGAAATATCCTATTGGCTTATAAGAAGCCCTGGTGGCTCAGTGGTTAAGCATTCGGTTGCTAACCAAAAGGTTGGCAGTTCAGATCCACCAGCCACTCCTTGGAAACCTTATGGGGCAGTTCTACTTTGTCCTATACGGTCACTGTGAGTCGGAATCGACTCAACAGTTACAGGTATTGGCTTATATAAGAAAGACTACATTTGGCCAACAAAAGATAGTGTAGGGGTATTGTGTACACTGTGCAAAAGTGAGTGGTATGTATTGCTGAAGGGTACTGAGTTTCTGTTTGAGGTGATATTAAACTTTGGGAAATGGATAGTGGTAGTGGTTTTATGACACAGTGAATGTAATTAACGTCACTGAATTGTACACTTAAAAATGGTTAAAATGGTAAACTTTTGTTATATATATTTTACCACAACAAAATTAAAAAGAAAAAAAAAGTGATGGGTGTACAAAACTTTTATACCCACCGGTATTCCTCAACCAACTCTCAGAATTCTTTCCCGGGCACCTGGCCCCTTGGTAATCACAGACAGAAGTACAGAAAGGAGAAGCTCAGAATCCTGATGATGATAGTCCTGGGTTTTAACACAACTGAGAAACAACATTTATAATGGTGTCCAGTTGTATTGGTTCAACTGCATAAGGGGTTTAAAGAGGGAGGCTCTGTTGTCTTACCTAAGGTTATGATAGCGTTTTGTAAACTACAAAGTGCTATATAATTGTAAGGTGTTAGAATCTTGTTTATGTGGTAAATTCATTCCAAATTCCAAATGACTTCAAAATGAATTTTAAAATGTGTCTTATTGTAAGCTCCAAGAAAGCAGGGCCTATTACTTATTTACCTTTGTATCCTATCTCTTATAATATTTTCAATAGAAATCCTCAAAATATTAAGTATGACTAACTAAATTGATATAAAAGGAAGCCAGAGTTTACCAGAAAGAAATCTTTAAAAATATAATCACTTGGCAGTGCATAAGCCCCTTTAAGTTGATTCAAATGGGAATATTTAAATCAGACTCTCTCCAAATAGGAAACAGAAAGCCTACAGATAAGAAAACAATTGGGTACATTTACATCTTCATCAGATTATATTTCCTCTCATGCAAATCAGCAGAATCAACTTGCATGGAATTTGATGGAAAGTCTTTCGCCAAAGGAGAAGGAACATTATTCAGCTTCCTTGGCTCAAAAGCAAACTTGAGCTGTGGCTAGAATGGAGGGGAAATAAAAGAAGAAGGTATCCACAGAACGCGGGTCCCTTTCATTGGGATTTCCATTCACTCCCCCACACAGGCCAATACGAGAGCAGGAAAATGTTTAACTTAGGCCTCAAATAATGTTGCCTGTACTTATTATTCAGGGAATCACCTAGTTTGAGACCTCTGTATCCTTGGTGCATGGTGTTAACACACACACACACATACACTATTTAAGCCACCCTGCTTCCTCTGAATCAAGAGCTGGCTCCTGTACTGAGAATTTCTTCCCTGGGAGCAACATCAATGGAGCAAGGAAATTGTCTCTACCTCTGGGTCTGTTACCAGGGTTCCCTCTTTTCAAGGCGCGCCACAGCCATGCTCTGAGAAACATTTATCTGTGCTCCCTCCATTGTCCCACTGCACCAGAAACAAGGAACAGCAAAAGAACAGTCATTATTTGTATTTGGCAAGGGAGGTGGCAATAAAAACTGAGAGGCAGGGCGCATGTGAATGTCTGAAAGAGGATCTGAATGAGGCTGGGACAGAACAGCAAGGAACAGTTTCAGTGGAGAGGAGCCTCAGCTACAGCTAGGTAGGTAATTGGGAGAAAGGAAGGAGGAGAGAAAGAAAGGAGAGACAAAGAAAGAGGGAGGGATGGAGGGAGGCAGGCCTTTGCAGAAACCATGTATTATTTCTAAGATAGGAATAGTCCATACTCCAGGCCCCATCTCTTGAGTTCAGCATAGGATCAAGGTGACGCGTCTGCAGTTTCCTGGAGATTTGAAAGCAGATGAACATGTGCATCACTTCGCCAGCTCTCTTGCTCCTGTTTGGAGTCAGTTGCCCTGAATCTGCTTTTCCTCTCATGACATAGGCATCATTCTCTGGCCACCGACTTGGTGCCACATGTCTCAACTTGTGTGGGAAGTTGCCCCCCTCTGCCCTGGATAGAGTAAGGTTGGACCGAGGCAGCCTACAATTCACAAACTCAGACCCCAAAAAATGATCTGGGGAAACAGACCCAAGAAATAGTCAAGGCCAGTCCCAGACCAACAGCATCAGCATCCCCTGGGAACATGTTAGAAATGCTGATTCTTGGGCAGCTGAGAGGACTGTCAAAACTCAGGGGACTTGCAGCCTGGAAGTGGGCAGATGCCCAGAGGCACCAGAGGGCCCGACCTCCAGCTGTACAGCAAGAGGCTCCTAGCAGATCAGTATGGCCGGCCCAGCACTGCTAAGAACAACCCTGACTGATGGGGATGGAGCAACAGAGCCTGAGCCAGGGATTTGGGCACAAGGGACATACTGAGGGCATTTTCTTCAGGAAAATCTGTAAGGAAAGGAGGGAAGCAGGATAGGAAAGGAAAAGAGCTAAGCAGAGAAAGTTTAACCTTGATCCATGAAGGACTCTGGAGCATAAACTACACCACAGAGTTTCCCTCTATTAGGCAAGGACCTTTTGTACCCTTGAACCCATCAGGCATTAACTGTGGGATGCCTCTAAAGCGGTATATACTTGCTGACCAGGTGGCTCTTGCCAGGTGAGGGCAATTCTCCGGAGAAGGACAGCTAGAGAATGGATTGTTTTTGCTGTTGTTAGCTGCCGTTGAGTCGGCCCCTGACTCATGGCAACCCCGTATACAATGTTGTGGTCCATAGGGTTTTAATTGGCTGATATTTAGAAGTAGATTGCCAGGCCTTTCTTCCTAGTCCATAGTCTGGACACTCTGCTGAAACCTGGTCAGCATCGTAGCAACACGCAAGCCTCCACTGATAGACAGGTGGTGACCGTGTATGAGGTGCACTGGCTGGGAATCAAACCTGGGTCTCCTGCATGGAAGGTAAGAATTCTCCCACTGAACCACCAATGGCCCCTCTAGAAGACAGATACATGCCTGATAAAGGCAATTCTGGGCAAGGTCCAGAGCACCTGCTACAAACAGAAGGAAGGAGCCATCCCCTTCGGCCTCAGTGGTGTTAGAAAGGCATTGGCTCTACCACAACAGTAAGGGGGTGTCTTAAGCTGAGTTCTCTGGAGAAGCAAAACCAGTGAAACATATATAGAGAGAGAGACAGAGAGATTTATCTCAAGGAAATGACTCACATGGTTGTTGAGGCTGTCAAGTCCCAAGTGTGTGGGTCAGATGCCAGGCTGGAGGCTTCTCCTGACTTATGTAGCTTCAGGGACTGATTAAACCAAGATCAGCAGCTAGGATGGCAGGCTGCTGGCTCACAGACTGCAGAGGCTGATGAATTCCAAAATTGGCAAGCAATATGTCAGGCCACTGGCTCTAGTCCCAAGAACCAGAGGTCAGATGATGATGAGCCAAATACAGGATCCAGAGGAAGTGAGTGACCGTTGCCAGAACATCCATATACATTGAATGCTAGCCACACCCCCAAGGAAACTTCCTTTTCAACTGATTGGCTGCTCAATCAGGTCACAAAATGGAGGATGATTACATCAGATCACAAAATAGAGGATGACTACCTCATTATATAACTGCCAAATTACATCATTACATATCTGCCAAACCACTGAGAATCATGGCCTAGCCAAGTTGACACACAGCTTTAACCATCACAAGGGGTCAATCCCCAAAATTGCCAGGGATGCCACTAGACATAGGAATGGGCCTTGGGCAGCCAGAAACTTCAAAGTCTGTTACACCTAAGAGCAAACAAGCTTAGGTTCAAACGCTGGCTACCTCTCCAGAGGAATATAACATAAGGAATCCATATCAAATTCTGGCTCTCCCACTTTCTGTGTATTTGATTTATATAGCTTAATTTCTTGCCTCTTTGTGCCTCAGTTTCCTCATCTGTAAAAGAGTGATGACAATAATGATAATTACCAAACAGAACTGTCATGAGGATCAAGTGGGCTAAAAGTTAGAATGGTTAATGTGAGAGCAGTGTCCGGCACGTAGTATATGTGAACTGCCATTATTATGATGTGAATTTGATAAAAATCACTTCAACACTCCTATTTCCTTTCTTTATTCAGAAAAAGAAAAGAAGCTAAACCAGTTACTTCCATCTCTAATATTCTATCATTTTATCCATCAAGTATGTATTATTTACCATACACCTTGGGAAAACAACTGCATAAGCCTGTGCATGAGAAGGTCCTGGATGTCCAGTGTGATGTCAACAGGACTCTCTGTGTTATTTAACACAAAATGAGTCCTCACCTGTGGCCAACACCATCCTCTAGTAGCACATGTGGCCTTGTGGGTCTCCACTGCACCAGATTCCTTCCTGGGGACTGCACTCAAGTCTTTGGGGGAGAAGGTTCTAGGAGGAAGCATCACTACTCAACAGCACCCACATTCAATATGTGAAAATGCTACTGCGCAAAACTGTAAGCTGAAATAAAATAAGTATTGGGTGTTTCATTTTTCCTTTAGTTTTGGCTTTAAGATGGGTCTTTAGGAGTTCTGGAAAAATGGCATTCGAGGCAGGAGCACCACGCCGTCCCTCCACAGCAAAGATCTGAAAAACTAAGCCGAACAGAGAATACAACAATCCTGAAACCCTAAAACATCAAACAAAGAGATAAAGAACTCAGCCAAGCACCAAATGGAGTGAGAAAACTGACAGAGAACGGAGAGTGAGGAGAGATTCATGCAGAGGTCCCCTACCAGCTAATGCAGCGCAGATCCACCATCTTGGACTCCTATCGGAGACCAGCAAACAGGGTTCGAGAAAGCAGCTTCACGGAGCTTCCAGCGGGAGACAAAACAACCAGTAATTGGCGATATATGCTTTCCCACCCCGCACCTTTCTTCACCTCTACTCGGACTCCTCTGCTTCCCGCAGCCACAGTCTCTTGACTGGGAAACAGCAGCTCCTTGGATTCCACACACCCGAACAGGTGGCTCTCTGAGTGCCATTTGTTGGCTGCTGGTGTTGCTTTTTTTTTCCACTTCTTTTGATTTCTTCCTTGCCTCTCGCCACCTCCCCCTCCTTTGGCTCGAGTACCTCGCTCCATGCGCCATCTTTGCTTCTTCCTGAGGGGCTACAGAGCTCCGGTATTTGTGATATATGCTTTCCCACTCTCTACCCTTCTTCACCCACGCTCAGCCCCCTCTGCTTCCCACGGACACAGTCTCTTGTCCAGAAACACCAGCCTGCACTAGCTGGCTCTCTCAGTGCCATTCGTTGGCTGCTAATGTTGCTTTTTTTTTTTCCTGCTTCTTTTGATTTCTTACTTGCCTCTCGCCACCTCCCCCTCCCTTCGCTCAAGTACCTGGCTCCGTGCGCCATCTTTGCTTCTTCCTGAGGGGCTGCGGAGCTCCGTTCGAGTGTGGAGCTGCTTTCTGGTTTGGGCTGCCTTGCTGGTATGATTCCGGGGCTTTTGTTCATTTGTTTATTTTTAAATTGTTTGCTTGTTTTCTTTTCCTTTTCTTGAGTTGGGAGCCCTTTCTCACCAGGCTGAGCTGCGTGGCAGGGAGACTCCCCTTCAGCTTCCACAGACGTGCAGAGGGATCCCTGAGGACACTTCTTTTTATGTTTTTTTTCTGTTTCATTGGGGGCCTTTCTTGTTTTTTCTTTTTTTTTTTTTTAATTTGTATTGTTTTCTTTTTCCTCTTTTTCCCTTTTTGTCTTTCTTCATTGTTCAATTTCTCATCTCTCTATAGATTCCTTCTCTTTCTGTTCCCTGAATACCTGGCATTGTATACCTCTACACTTTCTAGCCAGGCTGTACTGCAACACCTGAGAGCGACTTCCCCAGACCTCATAGCTGCACCGGTGGGATCCCTGGGAACTTTGCAGTTCTTTAAACTTTCTGAGTCTTATTTATTCATTCTATTCTTTTCTTCCTCCTTCCCTTTCCATTTTTCTCCATTTCATAGTCTCTCACCTCTCCACTCCAATGGCAAGCTCCCCTACCATTCTTTTTTTGTCTGTTTGTATGTTTTTGGCTCCTGTTCCTCTCTCCTCTCTCCCATATCCATCTTAGCAACATAACAATCTCCCTGCTGCATCCTGCCTACCTGCACCATGCGCTTGACATCACACCACCAAGCAGCACCGGCACGGCCTATTGGAACCTGTCCTGCACTGATTATCAACCTGCTCTGGTGGCTACAGTAAGTGCCACAAACAACCCATCTCAGTAACTTGTCTTCAGCTAGACCTGCCCTGCTGTACCATATCTGAGTGACAGACCCTGCCAGTTGAAGGAGGAGGTGAAAAGTATTGTGCCCACGGACGAGCAAACAACAAAGAATACACAGTCTGCCTGCTCAGACATAGTCAATTTTTTTTTTAAAAAAGGGACGAAACAAACCAATCTACAATCAATAAATGAGACAAATAACTACTGAATGCCCTGAAGACAGCCGACAATAACAAAACATTTACAAAAACAGGACAGGATGATTCCAGTAGGCATCCAAAATAAAACACCAGATGACTCTACTCTGGAAGAAAATGCACTAGAACTACCTGATAGGGAATTCAAATCTCCAATACTCAGAATTCTCCAGGAACTGAGGCAAAAAGCTGAAAAACATGAGGAAAAAATAGACAAATTCATAGAAAATATGGACAAAAAATTGGAAGAATTCAGGAAAATAATGCAGGAACAAAATGCCAAAATAAATTCACAACTAGAAATAATACAAAGACAACAATTAGAAATCCAAAAGATAAACAACAAGATTTCAGAAATGGACGATGTCATAGAAGGGCTGAGAAGCAGATTTGAAATGGTGGAAGACAGGATCAGTGGAATTGAAGACAAACACTTGGATACAACTCTGTTTCAGGAAAACTCAGAAAAAAGAACAAAGAAAAACGAAGAGACCCTGAGAGTTCTGTGGGACACAATCAAAAGCAAAAATCTGCGAGTGATTGGAATTCCAGAACAGGGGGAGAAAACAGAAAACACAGAGAGGATCACTGAGGAACTGCTGACAGAAAACTTCCCCAATATCATCAAAGATGAAAAGCTGGACATCCAGGAAGCAAAGAACCCCATATAGAAGAGACCCCAAAAGAAAATCACCAAAGCATATCATATTCACACTCACCAAAACCAAAGACAAACA
Source organism: Dugong dugon (assembly GCA_030035585.1). Classification (NCBI taxonomy): domain Eukaryota; kingdom Metazoa; phylum Chordata; class Mammalia; order Sirenia; family Dugongidae; genus Dugong; species Dugong dugon. The sequence continues at coordinate 101,825,522 of CM057469.1, read as the reverse complement.
AAGAATCCGGAGAGCAGCTCATGAAAAACAAGAAGTCACATACAGAGGAGAAACAATAAGACTAAGCTCAGATTATTCGGCAGAAACCATGCAGGCAAGAAGGCAGTGGGATGACATATATAAAATCTTGAAAGAAAAAAATTGCCAGCCAAGAATAATATATCCTCCAAAACTCTCGTTCAAATTTGATGGTGAAATTAGGTCATTTCCAGATAAACAGAAATTAAGGGAATATGTAAAAGTCAAACCAAACATACAAGAATTATTAAAGTGAGTTCTTCAATCTGAGGACAAACAGCCTCAGCTCACAGGCAGAACCTAGGACGCAGGATCGTACCAGCCAGATACCAACCTAGGAAATGAACTCTCAAGGACTATCCAAAACCAAAAGAAATACAACAGGGAATCAGAGCAGCTAATCAGTAAATGACAACAACATCAAAACAATAAAAGAGGGAATAAATGGCATAGGCATAGAACCTTCTAATGGAGAGGAAGGCAAGGCAATACCAAGTAATGGTAGACTGCTTCAAACTTAGATAAGGGTAAAATTTATGGTAACCACAAAGAAAGTTAACAAACATACTCATTAAAAAAAAGAGGAAAAACATAAAGTTTCAGCAACAACAAAACCTATAAAAAAAAAAGAAATGAAAAAAATCCACAAAGAAAAGTAACTCAGCACAAGAGAGTGAGAAGAACAAAGAAAACATCAGCACTCGAAAAAAGCACTACAAAATGACAGCAACAAACCCACATCTATCAATAATTACACTGAATGTAAATGGACAAAATGCACCCATAAAGAGACGGAGAGTCACAGAATGGATAAGAAAACAGGATCCATCAATATGCTGTCCACAGGAGACACACCTTAGAAACAAAGATGTGAAGTTATTAAAAGTCAAAGGTTGGAAAAAAATATATCAAGCTAACAACTACCAAAAATGAGCAGGAGTGGCAATTCTAATCTCAGATAAAATAGACTTTAAAACAAAATCTACCATAAAAGACAAAGAAGGACACTATATAATGATTAAGGGGATGATCCATCATGAAGACATAACCATAATAAACATCTATGCACCCAATGACAGGGCTCCAAAATACATAAAACAAACTCTGACAACACTGAAAAGAGGAACTGACAGTTCCACAATAATAGTAGGAGACTTCAACACACCACTCTCAGTAAAGGACAGAACAACTAAGAAGAAACTCAGCAAAGACACAGAAGACCTAAAGGGCACAATCAGCCAACTTGACCTCATAGACATATATAGAACACTGCATCTAACCGCTGCAAAGTACACATTCTTTTCCAATGCACACAGAACGTTCTCCAGAATAGACCACATCTTAGGCCACAGAGCAATCCTCAACAAGATCCAAAATGTTGAGATCATTCAAAGTATCTTCTCTGACTACAATGCCATCAAGGTAGAAATTAACAATAGAAAGACCAAGGGAAAAAAATCACCTACATGGAAATTGAATAATACCCTGATTACTCATCACTGGGTTATAGAAGAAATCAGAGATGGAATCAAAAACTTCCGAGAATCAAATGAGAATGACAACACATCATACCAAAACCTCTGGGACACAACAAAGGCAGTCCTCAGAGGACAATTTATAGCAATAGATGCACATATCAAAAAAGAAGAAAGGGAAAAAATCAAAACATTAACTACAGAACTCAAACAAATAGAAAGAGAACAGCCAAAAAAGCCCACAACCACCGGAAGAAAGGAACTAGTAAAGATCAGAGCAGAAATAAATGAAATAGAGAACAGAAGAACAATAGAAAGAATCAACAAAACCAAAAGTTGGTTCTTTGAAAGAATCAACAAAATCAACAAACCACTGGCCAGACTGACAAAAGAAAAACAGGAGAGGACACAAATAACCCAAATAAGAAATGAAATGGGGGACATTACAACAGACACAACTGAAATAAAAAGGATTATAACAGAATATTATGAAAAGCTATACTCCAACAAATTTGAAAACCTAGAGGAAATGGATAAATTTCTAGAAACACACAGCCTACCCAAACTACAACAAAGTGATGTTGAAAATCTGAACAGACCCTTAACAAGAGAAGAGACTGAAAAGGTAATAAAAAAAACTCTAAATGAAAAAAAGCCCGGGCCCAGATGGATTCACTGGAGAATTCTACAAAACATTTACAGAAGAGCTTGTACCAGTACTACTCAAGCTATTTCAGAGCACAGAAGAGGAAGCAACACTTCCAAATTCATTCTATGACACCAGCATAACGCTGATACGAAAACCAGGAAAAGATGTCGCAAAAAAAGAAAATTACAGACCAGTATCTCTCATGAATATAGATGCAAAAATTCTCAACGAAATTCTAGCCAATAGAATTCAGCATCATATCAAAAAAATAATACACCACGACCAAGTAGGATTCATACCAGGTATGCAAGGATGCTTCAACATTAGAAAATGAATCAACATAATCCACCACATAAATAAAAGGAAAGAAAAGAATCACATGATCATCTCAGTTGATGCAGAAAAGGCATTTGACGAAGTCCAACACCCATTCCTGATAAAAACTTTCAATTAAATAGGTATAGAAGGGAAATTTCTTAACATAATAAAGGGCATCTATGCAAAACCAACGGCCAACATCATTCTTAATGGAGACAGGCTGAAAACTTTCCCCTTGAAAACAGGAACAAGACAAGGATGTTCTTTATCACCACTCCTATTTAACATTGTGCTGGAAGTTCTAGCTAGAGCAATAAGACAAGAAAAAGAAATAAAGGGCATCCAAATTGGTAATGAAGAAGTTAAACTGTCCCTGTTTGCAGATGATATGATACTATACATAGAAAACCCTAAAGACTCCACGAGGAATCTACTGGAACTAATAGAAAGATTCAGCAGAGTAGCAGGATACAAGATAAACATTCAAAAATCAGTTGGATTCCTGTACACCAGTAAGGAGAACGATGAAAAGGAAATCAGGAAAACAATACCATTTTCAATAGCCCCTAAAAAGATAAAATACTTAGGAATAAATCTGACCAAGGATGTAAAAGACCTATACAAAGAAAACTACAAAACACTACTGCAAGAAACCCAAAGGGATCTACATAAATGGAAAAACATACCACGCTCACGGATAGGCGGACTCAACATTATGAAAATGACAATTCTACCCAAAGCAATTTACAAATACAACGCAATCCCGATCCAAATACCAACAACATTCTTCAAAGAGATGGAAGCACTAATCATTAACTTTATATGGAAAGGGAAGAAGCCCCGAATAAGTAAAGCACTACTGAAGAAGAAGAATAAAGTTGGAGGACTCACACTACCTGACTTCAGAACCTACTAGACAGCTACAGTAGTCAAAACAGCCTGGTACTGGTACAACGACAGATACATTCACCAATGGAACAGAATTGAGACCCAGATGTAAATCCATCCACCTACGGTCACCTGATCTTCGACAACAGCCCAAAGTCCATCAAATGGGGAAAAGACAGTCTTTTTAACAAATGGTGCTGGCAAAACTGGATATCCATCTGCAAAAAAATGAAACAGGACCCATACCTCACACCGTATACAAAAACTACTTCAAAGTGGATCAAAGACCTGAATATAAAGCCTAAAACTATAAAGTTCATAGAAGAAAAAATAGGACCAACTCTGCAGGCCTTAATACACAGCATTAACAGGATACAAACCATAACCATCAATGCACAAAACCCAATAGATAAGCTAGATAACTGGGATCTTCTGAAAATCAAATACCTATGCTCTTCAAAAGACTTCACCAAAAGAGTAAAAAGAGAACTTACAGACTGGGAAAAAATTTTTGGACAGTACAAGTCAGACAAAGGTCTAATCTCCATAATCCTCAAGAAAATCCAACACCTCTACAACAAAAAGACAAATAATCCTATTAAAAAATGGGCAAAGGAAATGAACAGACACTTCACCAAAGAAGACATTCAAATGGCCAACAGACACATGAATAAATGCTCGCGATCACTAGCCATTAGAGAAATGCAAATTAAAACCACAGTGAGATACCATCTCACCCCGGCATTACTGGCACAAATCAAAAAACACTGGAAATAACAAATGTTGGAGGGGCTGTGAGGAGATCGGAACACTTATGCACTGCTGGTGGGAATGCAAAATGATACAACCATTTTGGAAAATGATATGGCACTTCCTCAGAAAGCTAGAAATAGACATACCATTTGATCCAGCAATCCCACTCCTAGGAATATATCCTAGAGAAATAAGAGTCGTCACTCGAAATAGACATATGCACACCTATGTTCATGGCAGCATTGTTCACGATAGCAAAACGATGGAAACAACCTAGATGCCCATCAACAGATGAATGGATAAACAAACTATGGTACATACACACAATGGAGTACTATGCAACGAGAAGGAACAACAATGAATCTGTGAACCATCTCATAACATGGATGAAACTGGAGGACATTATGCTGAGTGAAAGAAGTCAATCACAAAAGGACAAATATTGTATGAGACCTCTATTGTAAAAACCCATGAAAAAGTTCACACACAAAATGTAACAATCTTTGTTGGTTACCAGGGATGGGAGGGGTGGGGGGAAAATATTAAATAGACAATAGATAAGTGGTATCTTGGGTGAAGGGTGAGACAGTACACAATACTGGAGAAACTAGCACAACCTGTACAAGGAAAGGTCATAGAAGCCCCATAGACACATCCAAATTCCCTGAGGGACTGAATTGCTGGGCGGAGGGCTCTGGGGACTATGGCATGACACAGCTTATATAGTCAATGCTCTACATTCTGCTTTGGTGAGTAGTGTCTGGGGTCTTAAAAGCCTGTGAGCGGCCATCTAAAATACTCCACTGGTCTCATCCCTTCGGGAGCAAGGGCGAATTTTGAGAACAGGATACAAGGAAAAGATTAGTCCGAAGGACTAATTGTCCAGCTACCAAGGCCTCCACTGGGCTGAGTCCAGTACAGCTAGATGGTGCCCGGCTACCACCACTGAGTGCTCTGACCAGGATCACAACAGAGGGTTCTGGACAGAGCTGGAGAAGGATGTAGAGCATAATTCTAACCCACAAAAAGAAGACCAGATTTACTGGCCTAAAGGAGACTGGAGAAACCCCGAGAGTATGGCCCCCAGGCACACTTTTAGCTCAGTGGTGAAGTTACCTCCGAGATTCACTGTTCAGCCTGGGAGTTGACAGCCCCTTAAAACCAAATGAGACTAACGAGGTACAGGAGCCCAGTAACAAGGGCCAGAAGGCAGAAGGGGACAAGGAAGCTGGTGATAGGGAACCCAAGGTTGAGTAAGGATATTGTTGATGTGTTGTGAGATTGTTAACCATTGTCATAGGGCAACATTTGTAGTAACTGTTAAATGAGAAACTATTTTGTTCTGGAAGCCTTCATCTTAAGTGAGAATAACAGCACAATTCGAAGAGCGTAGTCAATGTCAAAATAAATAAATAAATAAATAATGGGTCTTTAGTCCAGTCTAGTAGGTGAAGTTGTCTTTGATGAACCGCTTCTGGTACCCTACCCCAACTCCATTCCAAGCAGAGCTGGATTAAAGAGGAGAGTGGGGTGGGACACTCTGTAGGGACCAATTTGTAAAGGGCATTCAGACATCACTGGGACACAGACATTACTAGAAATGTCATGAAATGGCTAAAACTCTTCCTTTAGAAAGAATTATACATGATTGGAAGAATGCATTAATTCAATGGCTCTTACCTGCGGTTGGGACTGTTCTCCACGGATGTCTGGATTTGAGTCGGTAAGGGGATTTTAGTAGTCACAACCATTGGGAGAACACTATTGGCATTTAGTGGGTGGGTCAGGAAAAATCACGTACAAAAAACAGAATTTTTCTGTCTAAAATTCCATGATTACTGTTATGGATTGAATTGTGTCCTCCCAAAATATGTGTTGGGATCCTGACCACTGTACCTGTGGATATAATCCTATTTGGAAAAAGGTGTTGTTCTTTGTTATGCTAAAGAGGCCATATCAGTGTAGGGTGTGTCCTAAACCTAATCACTTCTGTGTTATAAGGAGCAGGGTAGACACAGAGACGAACAAGCACGAACAGGGGAAGATGGATGCCACATGAAGAGCGCCAAGGAACCGAGAAACGCCAGGGCTACAGAAGCTGAGACAAGGATCTTCCCCCAGAGCCCACAGAGAGAAAGCCTTGGTCTATAACTGGTTCCCTAAATTTGGACTTCTAGTATCCTGAACTGTGAGAAAATAAACTTCTGTTCTTTAAAGTCACCCACGTCTGGTATTTCTGTTTATAGCACTAGGAAACTAGGACAGCTACCTTATTGAGAAACACAGCATCGAATACTTGAGGAAGTGCTTCCCAAAGAGCATACACCTTCTAAGAAGGGTGATCCTGGTAACTCCTGGTTCCCCTTCCTGCTCCTGCTGCTGAGTGGATTGAGCATGCCCATTTGGGGCCAGAACTGGATTTTTAGGTAATAGAGAAGATGAGCCTCCCCCAGAAGCCTCCTCCACACGCCAGCCACCCATCACTTGCTCCCTCCTCCCTCAGCCACTGTGCCTGGAATACAAGAGCCCCCCAGGACATCTCTGTGGACTGCAGGAGTGAGTTGTGACCAGCTTTAACTGTCTCCCCTATGTTTTCACAGCTGATTTTCACAGCAACTCTTTGATGATAAGTATCTTAGTGTCCTACTGCTGCGGTAAGACAAATGCCACAAACAGGTGGCTTTAAAGAACAGAAATTTATTTCCTCACAGCTCTGCAGGCTCGAAGTCCAAATCAGGGTCTCAGCCATGTTGGTACCTTCCTTGCTGGTAGCCACAGGCAGGCGTTCCTGCATTCCTTGGCATTCCTTGGCTAATAGACGATCTTCACATGGCATCTGTCTTCACCCACGTGGGTGTCTCTGTGTCTATTCTGGTCTTTTTATAAGTCAGAAGTGATTAGGCTTAGGGTCTGCCCTACATTCGTATGACCTTATCAGTATCACAGAAGAGAAACCCTATTTCCAAACAGGATCACATCCACAGGTACAAGGACCAGGAGTTCAACACATATTTTGAGGGGGACACAATTCGATTCATAAAAATAAGACATTACTTTTCACAGACTCTCTAGGAGGGCTAGAGAGTGGACTGCAAGGGTGGGAGACAGTCTCGGACTCCTGGCAAGACTCATTCGGAGCCGAATTCCTGAAGCATGAAAGGGAGGCCATGTGGCCGCAAGGAAAGGTAAGCATCCAGAGGAGACTTTGCCATCAGGGACCTTTTTTCAATCCTCCCCTAAGATCAAGGTGACCACACGTCCTGTTGGTACGAAACGGCCTCGTTTATGCCTGTTTTCTTGGCTTAATTATTAGCAGCATCCTTTTTACTCCAGAAGTGTTGCGGTTGGACAATAAACTATATCACTATCATTTCTAAGACTCATGGACTGCACTGAGCCTCCAAGGCAGTGACAGGGATTTGCGTGTGTGCAAGCACATGTGTGTGGGTGTGCGTACACGGACAGGTGTGTGCATGTCCCCACAGTGCCAGGCATCATGCTGTGGAGACCAGGCTCCTGATAAAATGGACTCGACCTCCACTTCCAGGAACTGCTCTGTACAATTTAAGACTCCAGATGAAGGATGATTCACAGGAAACACTTTCCTAAAAACTAAACGGCCCCAACTTGCTATATGATTTGTTGCTTTGCAGTCGGAAAATCGGGAAGCGATAATTCCTGGAAAAGATTCTGTCCACTGTGTCTCTCCTGTTAAGTGCATTTCTCAGACTCCGTTATTTTATCTCGCTTCCCTCCAGACTCTACCCTTAGCTGGCTTCCAAGCAGCAATAAAATTCACCTTTTTCCTTCAACTTTAAAGTGCCAGCATATTTTCAGTAGTTTAGCCCTTTGAGGATGAGTGGCAGGGGGAAGAGTGAGAAAAGAAAAAAAGTAACCGAAAAAAAGGAAGAAGGCTGAAGAATAAAATAGAGAATGGGTGGGGAATGGAGAGGAGACAGACAAAATTAGAAGAGAAAGGCAGTAAAAATGAAGAAGGAAATTAAACGAGAAGAATGAGAGAAGAAAGGAGAAACATCTTACACGTTATATTATTCAAACGTTTATTTCTCTTGGACTGGGACAAGACTGGGTAAAAACTAGCATTTCAGCAAGCTTGGTGGTCTTAGCCAGATTCCAACAGTTTCTCTAGCTAAACTCACTCCCGGTGTCCGAGCCAGTAAGAGCGTCTGCCACATGTCGCAGTACCACCACAGAGGTCCTCACAATGGGCAAGAGTCCATCCGGCAGACAATGCTCAGGAAAAGCCCACCATCAGGGTTTTTGAGACACTTTTGAAAGCTGGATGGTATGAAGGACGGACATCTGGGTTTTAACGTTCAAAACAAAGCCTGAACACAGTCCCTTGTGATGTTATTGGCAAGGGCAAACATGCTCAAGTAGTTACTGAAACCTTGATTTTTAGTCCCAGCAAAGTAAAACCAAGAACCCTCTCGAGCTGTTTTACCTAGATATATCAGTTTCTTGAGAAAAACCGTCCTCATTTTGAAAAATCCTTAAGTCCATTCCATTTAAGGCTTCTATTATTCCCAGTGGGGAGCCCTGTGGGCACAGTGGTTAGGAGCTCAGCTGCTAACCAAAAGGTCCACAGTTTGAATTCACCAGCCACTCCTTGGAAACCCTACAGGGAAATTCTACTCTGTCCCATAGGGTTGCTATGGGTCAGAATTGACTTGACAACAACGGCTATGTGTTGGAATCGACTCAACAGCAACAAGGATTTTTGTTCGTTTGTTTTTAATTCCCAGTAGAGGAGCCCTGGTGGTGCAGTGTTTAAGTGCTTGACTTCTAACCGACGGTTGGCAGTTCGAACCCATAGGAGAAAGATGTGGCAGTCTGCTTCTGTAAAGATTTACAGCCTTGGAAACCCTATGGGGCAGTTCTACTCTGTCCTATAGGGTAGCAAGGAGCTGGGACCGACTTGATGGCAAGGGGTTAGTTTGTTTTGTTTTGTTATTATTCTCAGTGATGTCTTAAAACAATGGTACCCAAATACATACACCTAAACTGAAAGAGGGGGAAATCACCCTTTGCACATTAAGCCACCTCTACTTCCCTAAATAAAACACATCCTGTAACTCTGTCACATTACTGGGTAGCAGCGCCAGCATTTTCTCTCCCTGTTTACAGGTAATTAAGATCCTCCGGCATGTTATGGTCACTAAATACTGAAAGATTTTAAATGCTTCTGTTTTAACCCACAACCTCATTCTGATTTGTACACGTCTACCAGGGTAGAGATGGGGAAAATATCGCTTCTTCGGAATGATCAAACCTCACAATTAATAATTGAGAATCTCTTTCTCCTTCTCCCTTACCTTTTTTCTCTCCAAACTAGAGAGCACTCTTCAGCTTGTTAAGCTCAGCTCACTCCCACTGATAATTCACTAGAGATCATAATTTATGGACAATTGAAGCTGCAGAAACATCTCTTAGAAGGAATCGAGCAGATCCATAGCAACAATTCTTCAGGGGAATATTAATCCCCGGCTTTATGTAGTGCTAAGTGTACAATAGTAATCAGAACTTGAGTAGAAGCTGCTAATCACTGAGGGAAAAGACTGTATAAAGAATTCATAATGGAATTAGCCTGCGGCAAACAAAGAAAGACAAAATTAAATCAGCCATCAAATTGCACCAAGGAATTTTAATTTACAGGTTAATGTAGGATTATGTAACTAATCACAGCTAACATTTTCAATGAACAACCAATAAAATTCTGCTCTTTTTTTTCCCCTCTCTAATCTTACTAATGGTATTCCAATAACATGCTTTTATTACCCTATAATATGTTAGAAATGATTCTCAAAAATTCTAAAAATCTCTCCAAGTGTCAGAAGCAGTGTAAAAAGGTAGCTTTGAAATAGTCAAAAGTGTGGATCTAGAAAGATCCAGTCCTTAGTTCAGTCCCAACCCAATAATATCTGAGTATGTTTGCATAAAATAGATTTACATAACCATATAGCTTGAACGTATATGCATGTTTTTCATGCAGTTTGGGGAGCTAAAATGGGACAAAAGAGATGAAATTAAATATATGAAACTAACTTGAAGCACAGAGTGTATCAGCTAATTCTAAATAAAACCACTGCCGTAGATTTATATATCAATATTGCAGGCATATCCAATGACGTACACACCAAGGACCACTCTAACAGAGTTTTCGCGGTTTATAAACGTGAGCATCATAAAAACAAATAAGGTTTCTAGGATAAGAAGTTGATTAGCATTTCCCATGGGGGGGCGGAATCTTGTCTCCTCCCCAGTTATATTTTGTTATTAGCCTATGTATGACAAAGACAGAAAAAAAATCCCTCTACACAATTTGAAAAATTACATGAAACCCACTGCTTCATAAATATAAATATAAATATATAAAAAGACAGCGTAACTCTTTGCACATTGGCAAGGCGAAACTCCAAAATTATACTGTACACTTAAAAAGACATCAGTTTAATCAAAAAGCTCTTTTTCCAACATATGGCAGAAGGAAAATTATTATAAATGGAGTAAAAAGTATGTTCATAAGCTTGACTTCACATGGGAAGAATGCTGGGAAGAAAGGCAACAGCATTCTTCTTGCATATGTTTTTCTTGTCGAGAACAATGTGGGAAAGTCTCATTTTCCTTTAATCTAAATGTTCATTTTATGGAAGCAGCAACATTCGGCCCAGTTATTAGCAAAGGAGTTTTGTTGCTTTATAAAGTCTAATTTTAAGATGCTCACTTCCAAAAAAACATTATGGTGTCCGTCCCACTACCCTTCAGCAATCCTGTAACAACTTTATTCAACCATTTCTAATTATAATTATATTTTCAATTCCTTTTAGCTATAGAAACTATCAATCAGAGCACAAGACAGAAAATTACTTTATTACAGCTACAGCTCGTTAGGCTGAGTGCTCTTAATGAAGCAGCCTCATAATCAGATGAAAATCATGCTGGAGAAAACGTGCATCATTAGTCTGGGCCTTAATTACCAAGAAATACAGTCACTAACAATGATATTCCATTTCATGATATGGTGCATGCACCTTCTACACTAGTTGTGATTAATAATCCCACCGACTGCTGCAGAATCTTTCCTATTTATTCGTAACAATGGAGGGGGAAATTCTAAATTTAATTGAGCGGTTCAGATTGCTCTCCCTTTCTCCTTTTCTTGCGCATTCAGATTAAAATGTCACAAGGCTAATATTCTATTTTACAATAATTCATCATTTTAATTACATATTTTATGTATGTGAAATGCCTTTTTCAGCTTTTTCGTGGAGCTTGACATTTTTGGGGATGCAGCTAGGAAAACGTGTGACCTCTTGCAGAGGTGGTTCCTACCACCCAGGACCCTATCAAGGGAATTAAAAAAAAAAAAAATCACTGCTGTCAGCCCGTCAACTCCATCCATGTTGGAAAAAGCTGCCAACAACAACAGGGACATTCATTTAAATTAACGTCGGCATCTTCAGATAGGCTTTGGATGGTAGAATAGTGATAGTCTGGAGGGAACAAGGCCTGGTGTCACTGGCCTCTTTGTTAAGTGTGATTGATCACAGGCAGAATCAGCAACTTTCCTTTTTGAAAGCCTCCTTTCTTCTGCCCCATTTCCCTGCACTCTTTTCTTGCCTCCCTCTCCCACAAAGGTCCTTGTTCTGACCACCTGAGAAATACCTTCAGCCAGAGAAAGAGATCTGGCTTCTGGGTCTGGTGCTGGGCTCTGCCCACTTCTGGATCCCAAGTGATCCCCAGCTGATCTCCTGATCTGCTCCCCAGCCTGGTTTAACACTGGACCTCAAGGTGGTGTTGCAACCGCTGCTCTTTTTCAAACACAAATTAGGTTACTGGGTGAGGGCAAAGAGCAGCTGGGGGCAGGCAGAGGGCAATGGGGTTGGCACAGATAAATGAGGTCCCCGTATGACCTCAAAACCCAAGTGTGCCCAGAGTCAAACTTCTGCCTTTCATAGGAATAGTTGCCAAACAGCTGATATGATTAATCTGGGCTGCACTTTCCTCAATCATCTGCCTGATGAGCACCAAGCAGTCTAATAAATGAAACTGATCGAAGAAGAGAATGACTTGGAAAAATCCACAAGCCACAAGATGAAGGGTTGGCAATAATATAAAAGGATGCTCATTTTTTAAGACCTTAGCATTCTATTTCTATACCATGAGTGTCAAGATTGCCTACTTACAGGTCCCTAGCTTCACACTGATTAGTATTTAGCCAGAGGTGGCACAGTTCTTGAGCCAGTGTAAGGAGGGAGGTAATCTCCCCACCCAAGTTCAGACCCCAAATAGAAGAAGAAATGATGGAATAAATTAATAAATAATCCCCCCCCCACACACACACACAAATCAGATAACAACTAGCTTAAAGGTGGTAAGGAACCAACTATACCATTCTTTTCTCCTTCTGGCATTGCTAGGGTCTGGAGGGGAGTGGTGGCACATAGAAGCATATTTCACATAGACTTGTGGTTAAGCATCTGGCTGCTAACCAAAAGGTCAGCAGTTCGAATCTACCAGCAGCTCCTTGGAAACCCTGTGGGGCAGTTCTACTCTGTCCCATAGGGTCACTATGAGTTGAAATCGACTCAATGGCAACGGGTTTGTTTTTCTGTTTTTTTTTTTTTTTTTGTTTGTTTGTTTGTTTGTTTTGTTTTTTACAGAAAAAGTGGGCTTGGAGGAAGGATTTGGAAAAATAAGAGCGTCAGAGCAGGAGCATCATGAGGCAGAAGAGGAGGATGTGGGCCACCTGAAGAAGGGCAGTAGGTTGGCCAAGAGAAGGTGGACCTGGACCAAGGACTAAACCCTAGGAAGCAGGAGGAAATGAAAAGCAGTCCAGAAGGACAGCAGGAGAAGAGGGGATATTAATCAGAACCACACAGAACAAATTTCCATAGGAAAAATGCTTGGCATTTTGAACAGCCCAATGGCTTGCAAAGAGCTTGAGATGTGCAGTGATCCCCAAAGACAACTGGTTTGCAAGGCACAGGCTGATTCCCATAAAACCAGCCACAGGAGAGCAGGCAAGAGTTAAAGGGAACAGGCTGAGTCTCCACATACTCCTATCAATGCAAAGTCAGGAAAAGTTCTCAACATTATTGCCCTGGCCTTCAGTCACTTCCTAATGTTCCTTCCTAATAGCAATCCGTTTAAGTGCAGAAGTCACTACAGGGATTTCCATCTGGCAGTGGCTGCCCACTGGACACAGGAGAGGCCCCTGGTGGAGTTCTAGACCTTGGTCAGTAGCCATGCCCTGCATTCTGATGGTACCACTCTCTGCACCTGTCAATGTCCACATCCGGTTTCACAAAGGAAAAGAGGCAACAACCCTAGCTGATGAGACTTGGGCCTGCTCTACCTCGGAGAGCCTTCAGAGGGAGGCAATGGCCCAATCCCCCTTCATGGTGCGAAGGTTACAGTGCAGGATCCTCCTGGCGGCTGCCACATACCAGCTGGGTGACCTCAGGAGGAGGACTTAGCTCCTCTGTGCCTCAGTTTCCACATCACTGAAGTAAGCATAATAACAACATCTGCTTCCTGGGGTTGCTGCAAAGGTCATCTGAGATGAAGCATGTAAACGTGTTCATAGCAGATAATTTCAATTAACATTAGCTGTGATCAACATCATCACTATCATAGCATACTCTGAAAATAGATTCGAAGATTTCAAGCAGTGGTTTTCAAGCCTGGCTGCACATTAGAATCACCTGCCCCCAGTACCCTCTCCCCAGGCTAATTAGACGAGCATCTCTGAAGGTGGAATTTTTTTGAAAGTTCTCTGCATGATTCCAGTGTGTAACCGGGACTGAGACTCACTGATGTCGAGTCTTGAGACCTATGCGTGATCTTTAAAATACAGAACGGGCGTGCCAGCTAGAAAGCCTGATTCTTGGCAACTGGCAAAGCCCTCATCAGGGTCTCCCAGAGAGCAATGGGAATCTTGGAGCTCCATGTTGACATGGGAGAGCTTGGAGCATTTATGGCCCGTGAATGAGCAACCACAGCCTTGGATGAAGGAATGCGCCTGCTGGCTTTTCCAGCTGGCAAAGTGGTCCATCTCCCATAAACAGAGCATGTTGCATGCAGCCAAATGTTCCCACCAGAAGGCCACCCATGACACACAAATGCTGCTGACTGGGGCCAGGACTCCCATGTGCCACAAGGCAAAAGTTTACCCATGAGCTCCGGTGCAAGAATTGCCTTCTCCTGTGGTTCAATAAGGGCAGCTCGTGCAAAAACTGCCCAGAGGAGAATTTTAAGGCTACAGGGAGAGGAAATGACTGCCACCAGCTCTCCGAAAATGAAGATTAACCTGTCAGAGTCTACAGAGTTAGAGTCCCCCTAACCTGGAATGAAAGTGACAAACCTAACTTGTTAAATCCTTAGGAAGCTTGATGACTTTGGCAGCTGTTGGACATTTGCATTAACAGGATCTAGGAAAACTAAAAGTTTCAACTGCTTGATACCTCCAACCTAAATAAATCTGCCAGGCACTCAAAAGACAATCCCCTATTTGCTTTTAATATTTAAGGCACTTCCGCCACAGAAAGACCTCAGAGGGCTTGTATGAAATGATAGAAAACCACAATTTAAAAAGAAAAGAAGAACACTAAGCAGCATCTAAACTCATCATTCACTTCAACTCATGTTTTTCTTCCGGCAGAAAGGGATTTATTTAGACTGTGGTGCTTAGTGGAAACCACGAAGGGTGTCAGCTCATCCCTCAGGGTACAGGTTAGCTCAGTCCTCTATCATCAGCTAGAGGGGACCAGAAGGCATGGGCAGCAAAGGAGGGTTCTATTCATCTCTCACTAAGAGGCATCAGGCCCCCTTCTTTTCTGACCTCTGGCTGCTTTTTCACCCCACAAAAGCATCATGGGAGAGAGACAAGTACAACAAAGAAGAAAAAATAATCAACAGGAAGTGGGAAATACCGGAAGATTGATTTACCACCAAGAGGTTTTGAATGTAACTTTAAAAGTAAGAACCAACATGCCACAGAACTGAAAAATAAACACAAAAGAACAATTATCTTGAGGTAGTAAGGACATTATACAATATTTCATGGGTTTTTGCTTCAAGGATTAAAAAAAAAGGCAACAACAATACAAAAATCAAGAGCCTAAGCTCTTCCTTGAATCACTGGAAGCAGATCAAAAGAGAAGGATTTGAGGCATCTTGAGAGATGAACTGACTAAGTCAGGAGTCCTGGGTTTAAGACTTCTCTCTAACCCTAATAAGCTGTGTGACCTTGGGCAAGTTACTGCACCTTTCTGGACCTTGGTTTCTCCTTATTAAAACCAGAAACTTAAAGATGATCACTAAGGCCATGCCAGCTCTAAAATCCACAATTCTACAGCTTCTTCCCTTTGTCTCATTTTTCAATTCTACCTTCACAGAAATATTTTTCTAGGAAAACCACACCGATCACTACAGGCAAATAGCAGTATTCTCTATTGGTTATAAAGAAAAGGAGAAAGATGTGTGGAAGATCAGATAAAAATAACTCTTCATTGTCAAACCTGGTAGAGAACCTATAAAAAAGTGGATGTCAATTTTTAATGTTTCATTCCATTATCAGAAAATATTTTTCTCTGATGAAAGTGGTCTTTTTTTCAAAAATGTAGACTATCTAGTTACAAGCCATTGGGTCTATGACTGCCTTGAGTGAGGAGTGGCTGAGCCTGTCCCCTTAAGACTCAGGAGGTCAGCTGCAGCTTTGTTTAAAATGAAGGTTCGTGAGCAACCTGGCCAACAGCACAGCAGAACTGCTATTTCTGTGTCTCTGCTTCCCTCGGTCCTATCGGGGCGGTGTCTGTCCCACCCTTGGGCTGTTTCTAAATGCTCGCTCCTTTCTCCACCAGCAATCTTAGTGATCAATGCCGTGATCTCAGGGGACCAATATCCCAACCATAATTTGCATTGTTAAGTACCTTTTCTATCTGGCTTTGTCCTATCCTTCCAGTTTGACTCTGAATGTCTGGAAGGAAGCAATCCTGCTATGCATCTCCTTGCTAAACCCCATGGCACCAAAGGGAAGGCAAGGAGTTAGGCTTCAACCAACCTCTAAGAGTGACCAACTATGCAAACTGCATTCCATTCTTCAAACCAGAGGTTCTCAACTGGGGACAATTTTGCCACCCACCTCTCCACCTCAAGGACACTTGGCAGTGTCTGGAAACATTTTTGGTCAGCACAATGGAGGACAGGTGTGCTACGGCATCTACTGGGTAGAGGCCAAAGATGCCACTAAATTTGCTACAATACACAGAAAAGCCCCCGTCACAAAGAATTATTTGACCCAAAATGTCAATAGTGCCAAGAAACCCTGCTTTATACCGTTTAAAAATGACAGAAATTATGAAATAGGTTTTCTTATGCTCATTTTACAGATAAAGCCCTAAGAGGCTAAGTAACTTCTCCAAGATCACCCAACAAGGGAGTGGAAAAGCCCGGAATTAGATGTCAAGTCTCTGGGTCTGAAGGCCCGCTGCTTCTCCTGAATGAATGAGTAAGCAGAGAATGAATAAAGTCAGCCCGCTGCTCCAAACAGGGGAAGTCATGAGAGGGGCAGGCTGCTTCAGAGGCAGGTGCAGGCAGACCCGAGACTGCACCTGGGTATCACTGTCAATGTCCCAGGCCAGATGTTCAGGCAGTACATGCTCATGGCCTCATGGCCAGTGCAAAGGAAACAGTGAGGCTGACCAACAAGACCTTGAAGCTCCACACACGGGCCAGCTCCAGGCCTGTGTAGTGGCTCACTGGTGAGCTGGGAAATGGAGATATGAAGCTGTACACATAGAAAGCGCCAGCCAAGACTGGCCACTGCAGCGGAGGCAATTGCAACCAGCTGAACTGCCCTTTTAGGTCTTTTCCTTCAGCAACCGGAAATGGATGGCAGGGCAACGAGTGGGAAAAGTCCCTGAGTTTTCCCTGAAGGCAAAGCCACCTCTCTGTGGGCTAACTCACTTCAGATCCTTTGTAAAGTAAGCGGAGCCACACACAAGAGAATTGTGGTTTTAAAAGCTAGCACCTCCAAAAGGAAAAAAAACCTAAGCCCCCTTCACACTACTAACTGAAGTTTCCGAAGATCTGTCATGAGCATCACCCTCCATGAAGAAGGAGGTGGGGTGGTAATTTTTCTAAAAGCTGCTCGCTGGGGCCCAGGTTAGGGAGGCCCTTCTCCTAAAGCACCTCTTGTTCCTCACATCTCCGCTAGCCCCTCAGAAACAAGGGCCCACTGTCTGAGGTACAGCCTAGCAGCAAGCTGGATGGAGTAACTAAGGGCTGTTGGAGCCCTGGTGGTCCAGTGGTTAAGAGCTCGGCTGCCAACCAAAAGGTCGGTAGTTCAAATCCACCAGCTGCTCCTTGGAAACCCTATGAGGGAGTTCTACTCTGTCCTCTAGGGTCACTATGAATCAGAACTGACTCGACAGCATCGGGTTTGGTTTTTTTGTTTGTTCGTTTGTTTTCTGTCAACCATTCTGCTAAAAAGCCTTAAGAGCATTTAACTCCCTCAGGCCCCATGCATTAATTAAGTCCTTTTTTACCGGCTTTGGTAGTGCAAACGGTAACACACTCAGCTGCTAACCAAAAAGGTTGGAGGTTTGAGTCTACCCAGAGGCATCTCAGAAGACAGGCCTGGTGATCTACTTCCAAAAAAAATCAGCCACTGAAAACCCAACGGAGTCCAGTTCTACTCTAACACACATGGAGTTACCATGAGTCTGAGTCAACTCAACAGCAACTGCTTTACCTGGTTTATCAGATTGTTCTGGAAACAGGAGAGTGCTAGGGAGAAGAGAAAGGGGAAAAGTTCTTTGGCATTTCCACACTACAGACATTGAAATCCATTCATCAGGGGTCTAGAAAGCACCTTCCAGGTGCTTAGCACCTCGTCTGCTATAAGAGTTGCTTTCCTGGGGATCAGACCAGGAGACAGATGGGGCAGAGCCTGCAGTAGCCTCCCAAGGACACCACAAGTTTACCTGCTGTCCCAGGGTCCCCTCCAAAGCACCTATAGCCATTGGTGCTCGTTTTATTTTTTTACTACTGAGCAGAAGAAACCAAGTGTGTCAAGCAATAAGTGATTAATTTTTTATAATTATTATTTTTTTACTATTAACTAAACCCAGCATTTATTTAGATTTTACCAGTTTTTCCATTCATGCCCTTTTTCTATTCCAGGATCCAATCCAGAATAACTCCCTGCGTTTAGTCATCATGGCTCCTTAGTCCCCTCTGGTGTGTGTCAGTTTCTTTCCTTGTTTTTCAAGACTTCGATATTTTTAAAGAGTAAGTACTGGTCAGGTGTCTTGTAGAATGACCCTCAGCTGGGGTTTGTCTGAGGTTTTGATGCACCCTTCTCATCGTATCATATCAGGGACACGTGATCTCCATGTGACTTCAGTGGATGCTCACCTTGGTCACTTGGTTAAGGTGGCGTCTGCCAGCTTCCTCGACTGTAAATTTGCTATTTTTCCTTTCTGTGCTCTATTCTTTCAAAGCAAGACACTAAGTCCAGCCCACACTCAAGGAAGGTGTGAGGCAGAGAATATTTATCACATTCTGCCTTGAGACAGACTCCTCAGAAATAAACAGAAATCCATTATTTTGAAAAAGCACACCCAGAAGTCAGGACCCTGGACTCTCATCCCAGCTGTGTGACCTTGAATGAGTCACTTGATTGCTAAGAGGGGCTTGGGAAACTCTCCCATCTGTAAAATATCCAGTGTAGTCCTGCTTTCTCCAGAGGGTCAGTGAGGGATCAGAGGGCCAGGTTGTGGGAAAGAACTTTCAGCCGCCACAGTCCACCCCATCTGAAGCCATAAGTTAAATACCTGTTATTATCCCCCGTCCTTCCTTGGCCATAGCCCCACAGCAGCCCTGATGTCCCTGCATACACTCAGCATGCTCTTCCCACGCGATATATCTGCAGAACTTTCTTCCTTACCTGAGGAAGAACTTTCTTCATCACCACCACAGAAAGGTCTTCTCCGATCCTCCTATTTATAACATTCTCAAGTTTCTGTTTAGCATTTCTGCTTTCAGTTCTTTGGGGTATATGCCTAAGAGTGGAATTGATGGGTCAAATGGTAGCTCTGTGTTCAACTTTTTGAGGAAGCACCACACTGCTTTCCACAGCAGCTGCATCATTTTATATTCCCACCAGCAATGAATGAGGGTTCTGATTCCTCCACATCCTCACCACTGTCTATTATTATTATTGTTACGGTAAATACGTATGTAACAAAATATTTGCCATTTCAACGCTCTTCACATGTACAGTTCAGTGACATTAGCTTATGTTCATCACGTAGCCAGAAGGTGGAAACAACCAAAAAGTCCGTCAATACATAACCGGATGAACAAAACGTGGGATGTACACAGAACAAGATGTGGTCTGCCTAGAAACTCTTGGAAAGGATTCTTAGACCAGATCTGGGTTCAGCAGGAGCAAGTGCTGTGATTGCTTTGTAATGTCATCCAGTTATAAGACAATAGGGAGCAGGTGGCAAAATAGTTAAATACTCATGTACATACGATGGAATATTAGTCCGCCGTAAAGACAAATGATGTCTTGATACACGTCACAACATGGAGGAACCTTGAAAACATTGTGTTGAGTGAAATAAGTCAGTCAGAGAAGGGCAAATACTGAATGATCTCACTTATCTAAAGTAGGCAAATGTATAGAGACCAAGGGGAGTGTTTACTTAGAGGGCACTGAGTTTCTATTAACGGTGGTGGATTCATTTGTAAGTAACAGTGGTGAACTGTGCGTGTAAAAAATATTGAATGGGTAAACGGCTTGCTGTATATATTTTACCACAATAAAAAAAAGTAACGTTTATGGAATAAATGTTTTTTAAAATAATTAAAATAACATTCCCACACAGCATGCCCATATGCATGCTCTATCCCTTCATCATGCTATGGCATTTTGTGTGGTAGTCAGCACCACTGACATTATGTTAGGTAATTTGGTGTCTGTTGTTGGCTCCATGAAGCTCAGGGACTTTACATGTTTTATTTCCCACTGAATCTCCAGCACCTAAGACAGAGCCCAGCGCATAGTCATCTGACCCTCCAGAGGTATTTGTTGAATAAGGGAACACATGCGAAGCATATTACTTTTTCATATCTATACAACGTTATGCTTGATAATCTTGTAGTTTCACCATCCTTTGCAATAACTCTACAACATCACACAACCTCCCACTAGGCTTGGAACTGCTGGTCTAACCTATTAGTGACTATGATCGTAACTTTGCAATGGGGGATAGTCATGTAGGGAAAGACTGTAATACTGGGATGGAAAAAGAATGGTTTCATCTGCCGTGAGGCCTCTGGTCTATGGACAACGGCTACCTAGAAACTCTTGAAAAGGATTCTTAGACCAGATCTGGGTTCAGTAGGAGAAAGTGCTGTGATTGCTTTGTAATGTCACCCAGTTATAAGACAATAGGGAGCAGGTGGCAAAATAGTTAAATACTCAGCTGCTAGCCAAATGGTTGACGGTTCGAATCCACTCAGCAGCTCCATGGGAGAAAAGAACCGATGATCTGTTTCTGTAAAGATTACAGCCTAGAAAACCCTGTGGAGCAATTCTACTCTGTCACATTGGGTCACTCGGAGTTGAAAATTGACTTGATGGCACACAACAACAACAACAATGCATATGCTGTGTATCTGCTATTCCTGATTCTCAAATCATTCCACTATGAGTAGGTCTTGCTTTCTAATTAATACAAAATGATCACCACTTAACCAAAGTCTTGCAAGGTCTTTACCTACATGAAGAGTTGGCAGTGGTTTTATGTAAAGGGTCACATAGCAATTATTTTAGGCTTGTGAACTATATGGTGGTCTCTGTCACTACTACCGAATTCTGCCATTGTAGAGCAAAAGTAACCGTTGAAAGAAAAAGTAATCGTCAAGTTGACACTGACTCATGGCGACCCCATATGTGTCAGAGTAGTACTGTGCTCCATAGGGTTTTCAATGACTGATTCTTCAGAAATAAATCACCAGGGCTTTCTTCCAAGGAGTCTCTGGGTAGACTTGAATCAGTAAACTTTTGGTTAGCACCCAAGAGCTTTAACCCTTTGTACCACCCAACCCATTGATTCCAACTCATAGCGACCCTATAGGACAAAGGAGAACTGCCCCATAGGGTTTCCAAGGAGTGGCTGGTGGATTCGAACTGCCAGCCTTTTGGTTAGCAGCCATAGCTCTTAACCACTGCACCCAGGGACTTCCAAAATAGCCATAAACAATATGTAAACAAATGGGTGTAGCTGTGTTGCAATAAAACTTTATTTACCAAAATAGGCTGCAAGCTGGCATTTGTGGGCCATAGTTTGCTGACCCTGACCTCCACAACTTTATCTTCAAAGAACAGCTTCCACCACCCTAACTCCCCCAAAAGCAGCAAGATCTTTAGGGGAAAAAAAAAGCAAAATATTTAATCCTTGCTAGATCATCTGACTTCTTGCTCCAGAGTCCACAGAGATTATTTACACATGAACATTGCCTGGCATTTTAAGAGTTATCAAAAATGTCACCAGTCACCAAATGTTTCATTAATTATTGCAAACATCTTTAGAAAAATGCCACAGTGGGTTTCTTTCACCGAGTGATTTATTTCGGATATAATTTCAGCTTAATTAATAGGGGATTTTGTTGTGACCCAGAGGGTGTGAGAATGAGCAGAGTCTGCGGTTTGGTTAGGGAAGAGCTACAGACCTGCCTGTGCCTGTCGAAAGAAAATTTTGCAAAAAAGAAAAAAAATAATCCTGGTATTTTTTTAGCCGTGAGCATCCAGCCAATCCCCTCATTAAGGGCACCAGTGGAACAACTTGAAAAAGCAAATTAAAACGAGGTAGGGGAGGAGCTAAGAGGTACAAATTAGAGGGAAAAAATGCGATTTGACTTATTTATTCCACGCCTGAAAATAATTCCATTTCTTATCGATCTGTATCTGTACCGTACATCCTTAGAAAATCCTAAACCAGCAAAGGCAACAAATCAACGGTACAATTTATTAGGCCCTGCTTGACACCACACAGCAAAAATGAAAAGACACGGTCCCTGCCCTTGAAGAGCCAAGCCCTCTTTCAAGTGGCTGCATTTGAACTTCCTGGCGTTCTGCAAACGTTAAATTACTTATCTCAGCAATAAAGCTTATTTCTGAGGGGCGCATTTGGAGGGGAAAACGTTGTTGTTTTCAATTACCAATAAGCAAAATGCCTCGTCCACATTTCCCAAAACACCAGGTTACATTAGTTTCAGTTTTAATATCCTGCCAAAGAAGAAGAAAAAAAGTCCCCAAATATGAAGCAAATACAGCTGTCTAATATTGCTGTTCAGAACGCCACTGCATTAAATAAAATTCCATGCTGTAAAATTTTGCAAGGTGATAAAACAAAAATGATATAATAAATATAAAACATCTGCTTTTTTTTTGACAAGACATTTGGAAACCGATTTCATTTATATTTAAACTTGTTTTGAAGTGTTTCTAGTTTTGAAAAAATCCTAGTTACAGTATATTAGACTTTTTTCCCAGGCAAAAGATGAAAGAGCTGATGCCCAAGTGAAGGAGGATGAGGGGAGGAGAACTTACCATTGTATTTCCCAGAATGAGCCTTGTATTTGAATCTTCCGCCGGCTTTCGGTCATAAAAAGGGGGTGCGTGACCGCCATCAGCAGTCCTGGAAAATGGATTCTCACACAAGCATTAAAACAGCATTAAGTTTCTGGCAGCAGCTCAAGCACATACACCGCAGGAAGCAGAGCGTTTAACAGTCTCTGATCCTCTTCATGTGCCTAGGCGGGGTGGTTCCTAGAACTCTAGGGGAACAGTAAGACCACCTGCTGCTTTGGACTCAGGCAGGCTTTGGTGTGGAGAGCTAGGGCTCAAATATGGGGCGCTCTGCCACCACCCTCAAGCTGGGAAACCCAGGCTCAGAGCATCTGACCTACCCAAAATCCAAACCCATTGCCGTGGGGTTGATTCCAACATATAGCAACTCTACAAGACAAAGATCTGCCCCATAAGGTTTCCAAGGAGTGGCTGGTAGAATTGAACTGCTAACCTTTTGGTTAGCAACCTAGCTCTTTAACTACTGCACCACCAGGGCTCCAACTGACCTTTAACAGTTCAAAATTTTCTCAAAAACCAAAAGAACAAAGGCAATTGACATTTAGGGGAGGGAAAGAGGACAAAACGTGCATCTGTTTGCTACAGTTTTAAGCACATTTATTCTCCATTGTTAGAAGGAGGAATACATGGATACCTGAATTCGCAGATGGGAACTCCACCACCACCCACCCACCCAAAACACCACTGTATCTGCCAACACCCGTCTTTGACCTGAAAACCAGCCATTGAGCCGAAAAATTATTAGCAAGCTCTTTGCTCATTTCATTGCTCACTGTAGAATGGATAAATCCTTTCTTAGAACAATCAAGGGAAGAGAATCTGGGCTGAGGACTGCTCATAAATGAGTTTTCAATATTAATATTAGCTAACATTTATTAAGCATCTTTTTGTACCAGGTGTTTTACAAACACTGCCACATTTCATCCTCACGGCCGCTGCTATTATAGGTGATCATTATCATCACTTCCAAATGAGGAAGATGAGCTTCAGTGAGGCCAGATAAATCACCCTGGGTCAACTGAACTAAAATCTGGATGATTCCAAAGTTACTAAGCTGTCATTCCTCTGCATCCCATAAATGGGAAATTGGTTATAACCCAAGTTTGACACAGAAAGTTCACCAATTTCAAACTAAGGAGAGGACTCCGGAATGAATGAAAATTCTGTTTAACAGAGTGTCAGGGATTGAATCGTGTGGCCCAAAAATATGTATCAACTTGGCATGGCCATGACTCCCAGCATTGTGTGGTCGGCCTCCATTTTGTGATTGTAATTTTCCTATGTGTTGTAAATCCTAAATTTCTGCCTGTGGTTAATGAGGCAAGATTAGATTACATAAAGAGGATTAAGGTGAGATTATAACACCCTTACTAAGGTCACATCCCTGATCCAATGTAAAGGGAATTTCCCTGGGGTGTGGCCTCCATCACCTTTTATCTTACAAGAGATAAAAGGAAAGGGAAGGGAGCAGAGAGTTGGGGACCTCATACCACCAAGAAAGCAGTGCTGAGAGCAGAAGGTGTCCTTTGGACCCAAGGTTCCTGCACAGTGAAACTTCTAGACCACGGGAAGATTGACAACAAGGACCTTCCTCCAGAGCCAACAGAGAAAGCCTTCCCATGGAGCTGATGCCCTGAATTTGGACTTGTAGCCTACTAGACTATGAGAGAATAAATTTCTCTTTGTTAAAGCCATCCACTTGTGGTATTTCTGTTATAGCAGCACTAGATGACTAAGACACAGACAATTTGAAGAGAAATGCAATTTTTAGTATTTTTCTGATAAGACTCCATTTGGAACTAAGTTAACCACATGTTGTCAAGTAGAAGCCTTTAAAGACCAAGTATGGATACACAGTTAGCCGTGGTGTGTATGTGGCACGTGCCACTTATGTATAAAGGTATCTTTCAAGACTATAAAGAATATGCTCTCATAAATTAAACCCTCCTTTCTACAATCTTATTAATTTGTTTGGAAAATCTTTTCTTCATATCTAGTTTAAAGTTTATCTTCATCACAACTCTCCAACAATGAAGAGAAAAAAATCCTTAATAAGCATGTTCCTTCAACACCATCCTGCATACCCAACTGTCCACCAAAATTTTAACTTTCCCTTCTTATGTAACTTGTGTCACGATATCTTCCCAGATTAACTGTAACTGTTAAGGACCCATGGTCATCTCCATATCATCTAAGATGTCACTTTGATGACTAAGGTGCATCTGACCCAAACCATGGTCTTTTCAATCACCTCATATGCAGGTGAAAGCTGGACATTGAAAAAGGAAGACAAAGGAAGAATTGATGCATTCAAACTGTGATGTTGGCAAAGAATATTGACCATACCATGGGCTTCCAGAAAAATGAACAAATCAGTCTTAAAAGAACTACAACCAGAGTGCTCCTTAGAATCAAGGATGGCAAGACAGTGGCTCACTTACTTTGGACATGTCATCAGGAAAGACCAATCATTAAGAAAGAACATCATGTTTCGTAAAGTAGAAGGTTATTGAAAATGAGGGAAACCCTCAGTGAGATAGACTGACATAATGGCCACAACAATAGACTCAAATATACTAACGACCATGAAGATGGCACAGGACCGGGCAAAGTTTCATTCTGTATACATAAGGTCGCCATTAGTCAGAGCCTACCCAGCAACAGCTAACAACAATACCCTCCCCATAAGGTTTGGGTGGATTGACCAGACTCCCATCGCCAGAAACCTGTTTAAAGCTAGCCTTGGTAATCTCATCTCCCTTTTCCATTCAGTTAACCCAGGCCTAAGCCAAGATGATCCAATCAGGGTGAAACTCAGGATTCTTACCTGATGTTCCTGGAACAGGACTTTCCCTCTCTCCCTGGATGTGAGTTAGGAAGCACGTAGCTCCAGTCATGGCAGTCTTCTCTCTTGCAGCCAAGGGGGAAGCCAGTCTGAGAATAAACTCCAATCTACAAACAAAGAAGAGAGCCAAGAAGACCTTAGAGAAATAGAGCCCTGATAGAACTACATACCTGAAGCTTGACCTGTCGCTGGACTTTTTAGTTACGTCCAGCAATAAATCTTCTTCATTGTTTAGGGCAATTTGAGTACAGTTTTGTTTTGTTTGCAAGTAAAAGAATTCTGACTGGTACACTGAATTTTCTATAGCACTTTGAGAACTACTACGCAACTTCCAGAACTAGATAATAGAGTGTCCACCCAATACAATGGAGTTGCATCGTAAGTCAGAAAAGTTTAGAATCTAATGTCAGGATGGGAGAAAATCATATATAGAAAATTTTATTATGGAAAAATTCCTAAAGATGCTAATCAGTAAACATAGTGGAGTAACTTTTATGAACATTAGAGTTTGAAACTCAATGATAGGAAAAAACACTGAAGCATAGTCTATGACATATTTTTACCCATGGATTAATGTCCTCAGATCCAGTATTCCTACACTCAGAAGCCTACTTCTTAAAGAGGCATTTAAGGTTTTTCCAATCCTATGACTTCTACACCACTAGCCTCATCAGATTTCATGTCTTTATGTTTTGCACTTGCTGTTCCCATCGAAGTGTCCTTTTCATTTTCTTCACCTGGCAAACTCCTACTCACACTTCAAGGCCCAAATCAAATATCACCATCTCCCTGAAGTCTCCTTGACTCTTCCTGGAAAACAAACTCACTCTCTCCTCTGGGCTGTCATAGCACTTTGTTCACATCTCTATTAAAGCATTTACCTCATAGTACAGGATTTATACATTTTTCTTCCATATAGAACATGAGCAGAAACCCTGGTGGTGTAGTGGTTAAGAGCTACAGCTTCTAACCAAAAGGTCAGCAGTTCAAATTCGCCAGGCGCTCCTTGGGAACCCTATGGGGCAGTTCTACTATATGCTACTGGGTTGCTATGAGTCAGAATCGACTTAATGGCAAATGGTTTGATTTCTTTTTTTTTTTTTTTTTTAATAAAACACAAGCAATTCTAGAGTGGGGACATGTCTTATTCTCTGTTGTATCTCTCACTTTTGCATACAGAGTAGATACTTATTCTATTTGTTGAATAAATGAACAAATGAATGGATGAGGTCTGTTCTCTTCTTTTAATTCAGCTGATTACATATCCTAAATCTTCTCACTTCTCTCCATCACCACTACTCACAGTCTAATCCATGCTCCAGCATCCTTTCTTACCTGGATGACTGCAAGAGCTTTCTAAAGAATCTGTCTGTTTCCATTCTTACCCTCTTCAATCGCTTCAGGGCCAGAGGTGCCTTTGAAAGAAGTAGAAAAAATCACCCCTTTGAGTGAATAAGTTAGAAAGAAGTGTCCTCTCTTACGCAAACTATTGGGAAAGTGATGAAAAAGAGGACTTCTCTTTTCCTTGGCTTACTAAATTGATAAAATGAACACCTGGAGTTGCTTGTGGTCACTTTGTTGCTGCATTGGTTGAGTGATTCCTGAGATTGAAGTCAACTAGGCAGAAGAAATATGAAAAAAAACAAATTAATGATTGTCTTCTTGAGCACCTGGATCCAGCCCTACCTGAAGAGGTTATCCCTGAACTTTCCAGTTGCCTGAGCTAATTAAATCTTCTTTGTGCTCAAGCTAGTTTGAGTTGCATTGTACACATTTACCACCTAAGCAGTTCAAATTATATATCATGGTTAAATGCTAAAAGTATAACATTAAAATGTGACAGAGGACAAGAGACAAGACTTACCAGTACAGGTATAGGTCTAGAATCCCCAGTGTCTGTAAAGCAAACCCATTTGCAGAAACTGTTTAAATCAGGACTCTACACGGTAACTCTGTGTTTTGGATTTAAGATGAATGGGTGCCAAATCACAAGACACTCATTTATCTTTTATTTTTAAAATGCTATCGCCATACACATTAGAACTGCGAGGAGGCTTTCATGAGAGATCATCCCTCTGTCTCCATGTAGTTCTGCCCTTAAATCACTCCAAAAACACAGCCACCTAACACTTTCTTCAAAAAAGAAACTCTCTGACCTTCTGAAAAATGTTTGAGTGTTCATATGGTTTCATAGCTTTTTTTTAAAACAATGCTCAAAGATTTCGATGAATCCTATGAAATATTAAACAGAAAGCCTTGCAGGCAAGTCAAAAAGCACCCGACATCATTGGATATCTTGCCTTCTTCTAACTGACAGTATAACTATGGCTAGAAAGTGAGAAAGTCAGCCAATGATGGTTTTTTTTTTTTTTGTTTGTTTGTTTGTTTTGCTGCAGGCACATCCGTTGCCTTCCTTGCCACCCACCAACCCCCCACCACCCCACCCCACAACACACAAGCTTGGAGGATTTGTGGCATAGTGGATGGACATTGGGTTCCTTTCCTGGTTCTATCACTTCTTTGCCAGGCAACGTAGGCCAATCAATTGCCTTCTCTGATCCTCAGTTTCCTCCTCTGCAAACTACAGCCTTCAGTATGGATTACACCTCAACATAAAGAAAATAAAAATCCTCACAACTGGACCAGTAAACAACATCATGATAAAAGGAGAAAAGATTGAAGTTGTCAAGGATTTCATTTTACTTGGATCCACAGTCAACACGCATGGAAGCAGCAGTCAAGAGATCAAACAACGCATTGCAATGGGCAAATCTGCTGCGAAACACCTCTTTAAAGTGTTCAAAAGCAAAGGTGTCACTTTGAGGACTAATGTGCTCCTGACCCGAGCTATAGTCTTTTCAATCGCCTCATACGCATGGGAAAGCTGGACAATGAATAAGGAAGACCGAAGAAGAACTGATGCCTTTGAATTACGGTGTTGATGAAGAATATTGAATATACCATGAACAGCCAGAAGAGCAAACAAATCTGTCTTGGAAGAAGTACAGCCAGAATGCTCCTTAGAAGCGAGGATGGGGAGACTTTGTCTCACGTACTTTGGACACATTATCAGAAGGGACCAGTCCCTGGAGAAGGACATCATGTTGGTAAAGTAGAGGGTCAGCGGAAGAGAGGAAGACCCTCAACAAGACAGATTGACACAGCAGCTGCACCAATGAGCTCAAGCATAGCAACCATTGTGAGAATGGCACAAGACTGGGCAGTGTTTCCTTCTGTTGTACATGGGGTAGCTATGAGTCAGAACAAACTCAGTGGCACCTAACAACAGCAATAACAAATAACACACAGGCTTGGGTTTGAAGTGAATGAGATATCCAACTCAGAGCACCTAACACAGCATCAGGAGCAGAGCAGATGCTCCAGACATATTCGTTTGTTTGCTTTTTACTAAAGTACCGGTCTTTGGCAAAACCAGCCAGTTATTTTGGTATGAAATAGGGTAATTTAAGCAATTCCTCTCCAAAGTGTTTCCTGGTCAGTAAATGGCACGAACACCCACCAGTTGCTCAGGCTAAAAGCGTAGCGTGATCTTGACTCTTCTGTTTCATTCACATCCTATATCCAATCTATCAGTAAGACCTGTCGGATACAGCCCAGTAAATAGCTCAAATATGATTCTCTCTCCCCTCCTTCTACCACTCTGTGCAAAAAAAAAAAAAAAAAAAAAAGGTTGCCATCGAGTCCATCCTGACTCGTAGAGACCCTATAGGACAGAGTAGAACTGCCCCGTAGGGTTTCCAAGGTGCAACCGGTGAATTCAAACTGCCGACCTTTTGGTTAGGTATCACCCTGTGCAAGTCATCATCAACTCTTAGCTGGGCTACAGCAGTAGACTCCTAACTGGTCTCCCTGCCTCCCCTCACCTCCTTACAGCCTCCACACAGTAAACTGAGTGACCTTTTCTAAAGTATAAATTAGACCATATCACTTTCCTGCTAAAACCCTCCCATGTTTGCCAATACTATTATTAATAACAGTAGCTATAATTTATTGAGTACTTACTACATGTAAGACACAAATCTAAGCACTTTGCAGATTTTTAATTATTTAATCTACAAAACAAGTCGCTGATGTAGGCACTGTGACATACCCCATTTTTTGCATATAAAGGTCACAGTTAGTAGGGCAGGAGCTAGGAAAAAGTACAAACTCATTTCCTCTCTAAGAGGCCTTATATATACCACCTGTCTGACTCTCTCACCCTGTCCCACCCTGCCTGACTTTGTCACTTCATCTCGTAACACTCTCACACATGTCTTGTTCCCCAAGCTCTAGCCACGCTGGCCTTTTTCTGTCCCTCAAACATGCCCCAGCTATCTGTTTCTCAGGTTCAAAGACTCTTTGTTCAGGCTCCGCTCAAAAATCACTGTTTATTAGTTTCCTAGGACTGCCGTGACAAATCACCACAAACTGGATGGCTTAAAACAACAGAAGTTTATTCCATCACAGTTCTGGAGTATAGACATCCAAATTCAGGGTGTTAGCAGAGCTATGATCTTCCTGAAGGCTCTAAGGGGCGATCCCACCTTGACTTTTTCAGGCTTCTGGAAGCCCCTGGTGTTCCTTGGCTTATGGCAGCATTCCCCAATCTGTGCTTCTGTCTTCACCTTCACATGACCGTCTTCTTTCTGGATGTCTCTTTCTGTGTCTTCTGTTATCAGTCATATTGGATTAGGTCCCACCCTACTCCTGTGTAACCTCGGGTTAACTAATTACATCTGCAAAGACCCTGTCTCCAAACAAGGTCACCTTCACAGACACCAGGAGTTAGAATTTTAACATACTTTTTGTAATCCAGCCTTTTGAAGAATCTTAACCTTGTCCCTAATTTGTGAAATCTTCATTTTACTCTGAATTTTAATCCATAGATGTTTTCATATAAACTGCAGCAATGAGAAATATAAACCAAATTTGATGGCAATGACAGATCGCCATTTTGGGTGATTATATCTGCTGTAACAGCTGGAGAAAGATAGCTTATGGCAGATAGCTTTTAAGCCTATAACAGTCACCATCTTGGGGAAGCTATCTATCCCTGACCACAGGTGAAATGGATGCAACCACACTTTCCACTACCGTTACAGCCACCACCCCCGCGTGACTCTAGAAGTGCATTCCTTGAGGACTTCTGGTTCTTTTTGCTTGAAAATACAGGGGTTTAAAAACTTGGGGAGGTTATTGACTCAGAGTGCTCTGATAATCATTTATATCAGGTACTTCATAAACACCCCTGCTCCGGAGTTTGATTCTGAACAGAAAAATGCCTAGGAAAAGAGTGGAAAGTCTGTAGCGAGTTTTTGGAAATTGCTTCTTAGAACCCTGAAAGGTTTTTTTTTCCCAGAGTGAATGAACTACTCTCTGAGAGACTCTGACGGCTGAAAACTGATGGTACTGAAAACATTCTCTCACAGAAAGGGCTTATTTTAACATTTTAAAAAATATTTGTGTTTCTTTAAATATTCCTACAGTTCTTTTTTCAAAGGCAATCCAATTTTGGAGGAACATTACGACAATATGCTACTTTGTGCCAAAGAAAGCTTTTTATTGGCCTCTCTCGTGTTTCTGGCTATCTTTTTCCAGGTGTTACAGCAGATATAATCACCCAAAACGGCAATTTGTCATCTCCATCAAACTTGGTTTATAATTCTCAATGCTGCAGTTTATATGAAAACATTTATGGATTAAAATTCAGAGTAAAATGAAGATTTCACAAATTAGGGACAAGGTTAATATTCTTCAAAAGGTTGGATTACAAGCAGACCTGAGGAAACACTTGAGTTGGTCCCAGATGTTGGACAGTCTGTCCAGGATGTTCTGCTGAAATGTGGTAGGACGAGACCGACATGCAGAACCAGCCGGGGTCCCCTTCATCAAGGAAATGAACAATCTGAGGGAGGGGATAAAAATGACCTGTCAATCCAAAAAAAGGATCACTTTTAGGCACTTGATTAAACTTGATTAAATGGTTATTATATACCATCATACCTACTGCCCATGGTAGATATCCACCCAAAAACCAGTTGCTGTTGAGTTAATTCTGGCTCAAGGTGACCCATGTGTGTCAGAGTAGACCTGTGCTCCATAGGGTTTTCAATGGCCGATTTTTCAGAAGTAGATGGCCAGATCTTTCTTCTGAGGTGTCTCTGAGTGGACTCAAACCTCCAACCCTTAGGTTAGCAGCCAAGAGTGTTAACTGCACCACCTGGGTACTCCATGGTAGGTACATACTGATGAAAATAGCTACCATTTGTTGAATGATTACTATGTACCAGGCAATGTGCTAGGCAATTTGTATGCCTTATTTTATTTAATAAACCTTTGAATAAGTGGAGCTTCTTAATATTAGGAACGAATTATATGAACTTGATTTTTTTTATAGGTAAAAAACAGTCCAATTGCGGCAATTTCATGTAGTTCAACCTCATAGTTGTTCTGAACCTCCCACCTGATGCAGCACTAAAGCTTATCACACGGTAAACCAAACCAAACCTGTTGCCGTAGAGTCGATTTCAACTCATAGTGACCCTATAGGACAGAGTAGACATGCCCCCATAGGGTTTCCAAAGCACAGCTGGCTAGTGGATTCAAACTGCCAACCTTTTTGGTTAGCAGCCAAGCTCTTAACCACTGTGCAACCAGTGCCCCTATAACACACAGTAGAGTTCAGTAAACTCTTACAGGACAGAGGAGAACTGCCCCATAGGGTTTACAAGGAGCAGCTGGTGGATTCGAACTGCCAACCTTTTGACTAGAAGCCGAAGTCTTAACCACTGCGCTACCAGGGCTCCTGTTCATTAATAGTTATATATAGAAATAGCCTTGGAGAAGGGGGTGCGAAAAGGACAGCAATATTTCAACCAAGATTCAACCAGCCATCTCTGCTGCCACACTAATCCCAGTCACTCAGAATTGCTGAGATTCCTTTGAAATCTCAGGCCACAGCCTGCCTCCTTAGTAAAATAATGTAATCTGCCTGTGTGCCTCAGCCCAGTGTGACTGAAGGAGGATGTGGGATAGTGCCTGCCACATACTCACCAAATTACTTCTCTTGTCTCCCAACCCCAGGCAGCTCGCTTTTCCTCTACTGCCCTGAGATAATCTTTAAACTTTAAACCTTAAACCAAAACTATTCCCTGAAGTCTTCTATAAACCAAAGAGAAAAAAAAAAGTTTATCTTAATAACTGAAGTATGTCTGCCTTGAGCATTGTGCGCTTTTAAAGAATTATCTGTGTGGGATCAAATTGACAACAGCAACCTGAAAGGTTAGATGAGAAGCTTAGGGCGCAGTGAGTTTAAGTCAATGGTGGTGGAACAATTTGCAGAAACATGATGAGAATGTTTGTACAA
Source organism: Dugong dugon (assembly GCA_030035585.1). NCBI lineage: Eukaryota > Metazoa > Chordata > Mammalia > Sirenia > Dugongidae > Dugong > Dugong dugon. The sequence continues at coordinate 101,792,519 of CM057469.1, read as the reverse complement.
CTTGAAGAATGTAACCAATGTCACTAAATTGTATATGCAGAAATTGTTAAAATGATGTATGATTGTGTATATTTTCACCAAAATAAAAATTTAAAAAGTCACCATACAAGGTACTTTGTGGTCAATCAGCTACAAAACAGCACCCTAGGAATACTGAACTTAATCCTGAGGTTAGCCTTAAAAATTGAATTCTAGAATCAATTGTATCCCAATTCGTGATATTTAAATCATTCTTTTTTTTTTTTTTTTTTTTAATTGTACTTCAGGTGAAGGCTTACAGAACAAATAGTTTCTCATGAAACAGTAGTACACATGTTGTTTTATGACATTGGTTAACAACCCCACAACATATTAAGCCTCTAAATTCTCAACCCTTTTTTTTTGATGAAAATACAGATAGCCAAAGATACACCATTTCAAAAATTTCTACATACACAGTTCGGTGACATTGACAACACTCTTCCAACTGTGCTGTTATTCTCACTTAAGATGAAGGCTTACAGAACAAAATAGTTTCTCATTTAACAGTTACTACACATGTTGCCCTATGACAATGGTTAACAATCTCACAACACATCAAGAATATCCTTACTCCACCTTGTGTTCCCTATCACCAGGGGACTTCCTTGTCCCCTTCTGTCTTCTGGCCCTTGTCACTGGACTACTGTACATCATTAGTCTCATTTGGCCTTTTTTTTTTTTTTTAACACCATTTCAAAACTTTTTACTTACACATTTAAGTGATATTGACTATGCTCTTCCAATTGTGCTGCCATTCTCGCCCAAGATGAAGGCTTACAGGACAAAACAGCCTCCCATTTAATAGTTACTACAAATGTTGCCCTATAACAGTGGTCAACAATCTCACAACACATCGACAGTGTCCTTACTCAATTTGTGTTCCTTATCATCAGTTTCCTACTCCCCCTCTGCCTTCTGGCCTTTGTCACCAGACTCCTGTACCTTGTTAGTCCCATTTAGTTTTACTGGGCTGTCCACTCCCAGGCTTAACATCGAACCTCGAAGGTAACTTCACCTCTGAGCTGAAAGGGTGTCTGGGGGCCACACTCTTGAGGTTTCTCCAGTATTTGTTAGGCCAGTAAATCTGGTCTTTTTTTTGGGGGGGGGAGTTAAAATTATGCTCTACATCCTTCTCCAGCTCTGTCCAGAACCCTCTGTTGTGATCCTGGTCAGAGCAGTCAGTGGTGGTAGCCGGGCACCATCTAGCTGTACTGGACTCAGTCCGGTGGAGGCCTTGGTAGCTGTGGACAATTAGTCTTTTGGACTAATCTTTTCATTGTATCCTGTTCTCTTCATTCTCCCTTGCTCCCGAAGGGATGAGACCAGTGGAGTATCTTAGATGGCCGCTCATAGGCTTTTAAGACCCCAGACACTACTCACTAAGGTAGAATGTAGAGCATTATCTTTATAAGTAGTGTAATGCCAATTGAGCTAGATGTTCCCCGAGACCGTGGTCCCCAGAGCCCTCCGTCCAACAACTCAGTCCCTCGGGGGGTTTGGATGTGTCTATAGGGCCTCCATGACCTTTCCTTGTGCAGGTTTTGTTAGTTTCCCCTGTACTGTGTACTATCTCACCTCTCACCAAAGGTACCACTTATCTATTGCCTGTTTAGTATTTCCCCCCCCCCCCTCCCATCCCTGGTAACCAACAAGGATTGTTACATTTTGCATGTGAATTTTTTCATGGGTTTTTACAATAGAGGTCTCATACAATATTTGTCCTTTTGTGATTGACTTATTTCACTCAGCATAATGTCCTCCAGTTTCATCCATATTATGAGATGGTTCACAGATTCATTGTTGTTCTTTCTCATTGCATAGTACTCCATTGTGTGTATGTACCATAGTTTGTGTATCCATTCATCTGTTGATGGACATCGAGGTTGTTTCCATTGTTTTGCTATTGTGAACAATGCTGCCATGAACACAGGCGTGCATATGTCTATTCGAGTGATGACTCTTATTTCTCTAGGATATATTCCTAGGAGTGGGATTGCTGGATCGAATGGTATGTCTATTTCTAGCTTTCTGAGGAAACGCCATATCATTTTCCAAAATGGTTGTATCATTTTGCATTCCCACCAGCAGTGTATAAGAGTGCCCATCTCCCCGCAGCCCCTCCAACATTTGTTATTTCCAGTATTTTTGATTTGTGCCAGTAATGCCGGGGTGAGATGGTATCTCATTGTGGTTTTCATTTGCATTTCTCTAATGGCTAGTGATCGCGAGCATTTCCTCATGTGTCTGTTGGCCATTTGAATGTCTTCCTTGGTGAAGTGTCTGTTCATTTCCTTTGCCCATTTTTTGATAGGATTGTTTGTCTTTTTGTTGTAGAGGTGTTGGATTTTCTTGTAGATTATGGAGATTAGACCCTTGTCTGACTTGTACTGTCCAAAAATTTTTTCCCAGTCTGTAGGTTCTCTTTTGACTCTTTTGGTGAAGTCTTTTGAATAGCATAGATGTTTGATTTTTAGAAGATCCCAGTTATCTAGTTTATCTGTTGGGTTTTTTGTGTTGATGTTTATGGTTTGTATCCCGTTAATGCCATGTATTAAGGCCTGAAGTGTTGGTCGTATTTTTACTTTTATGAATTTTATAGTTTGAGGCTTTATATTCAGGTCTTTGATCCATTTTGAAGTAGTTTTTGTATATGGTGTGAGGTATGGGTCCTGTTTCATTTTTCTACAAATGGATATCCAGTTTTGCCAGCACCATTTGTTAAAAAGACTGTCTTTTCCCCATTTGATGTATTTTGGGCCTTTGTCGAAGATAAGGTGACCGTAGGTGGATGGAGTTACATCTGGGTTCTCAATTCTGTTCCATTGGTCAATGTCTCTGTTGTTGTACCAGTACCAGGCTGTTTTGAGTACTGTAGCTGTATAGTAGGTTCTCAAGTCAGGTAGTGTGAGTCCTCCAACTTTATTCTTCTTCTTCAGTAGTGCTTTACTTATTCGGGGTTTCTTCCCTTTCCATATAAAGTTAATAATTAGTTTTTCCATCTCTTTGAAGAATGTTGTTGGTATTTGTATCGGGATTGCATTGTATTTGTAAATTGCTTTAGGTAGAATTGCCATTTTCACAATGTTGAGTCTGCCTATCCATGAGCATGGTATGTTTTTCCATTTATGTAGATCCCTTTGGGTTTCATGCAGCAGTGTTTTGTAGTTTTCTTTGTATAGGTCTTTTACATTCCTGGTCAGATTTATTCCTAAGTATTTTATCTTTTTAGGGGCTATTGAAAATGGTATTGATTTCCTGATCTCCTTTTCATCGTTCTCTTTACTGGTGTATAGGAATCCAACTGATTTTTGAATGTTTATCTTGTATCCTGCTACTCTGCTGAATCTTTCTATTAGTTCCAGTAAATTTCTCGTGGAGTCTTTAGGGTTTTCTATGTATAGTATCATATCATCTGCAAACAGGGACAGTTTAACTTCTTCATTACCAATTTGGATGCCCTTTATTTCTTTCTCTTGCCTTATTGCTCTAGCTAGAACTTCCAGCACAAGGTTAAATAGGAGTGGTGATAAAGGGCATCCTTGTCTTGTTCCTGTTTTCAAGGGGAATGTTTTCAGCCTCTCTCCATTAAGAATGATGTTGGCTGTTGGTTTTGCATAGATGCCCTTTATTATGTTGAGAAATTTCCCTTCTATACCTATTTGATTGAGAGCTTTTATCAGGAATTGGTGTTGGACTTTATCAAATGCCTTTTCTGTGTCAATTGAGATGATCATGTTATTTTTTTCTTTCCTTTTATTTATGTGGTGGATTACATTGATGTATTTTCTAATGTTAAACCATCCTTGCATACCTGGTATGAATCCTACTTGGTCGTGGTGTATTATTTTTTTGATATGATACTGAATTCTATTGGCTAGAATTTTGTTCAGAATTTTTGCATCTATATTCATGAGAGGTATTGGTCTATAATTTTCTTTTTTTGTGATGTCTTTGCCTGGTTTTGGTATCAGCGTTATGCTGGCTTCATAGCATGAATTTGGAAGTGTTGCTTCCTCTTCTATGCTCTGAAATAGCTTGAGTAAAATTGGTACAAGCTCTTCTGTAAATGTTTTGTAGAATTCTCCAGTGAAGCCATCTGGGCCAGGGCTTTTATTGGTTGGGAGTTTTTTTATTACCTTTTCAATCTCTTCTCCTGTTGTGGGTCTGTTCAGATTTTCAATATCACTTTGTTGTAGTTTGGGTAGGCCGTATGTTTCTAGAAATTTATCCATTTCCTCTAGGTTTTCAAATTTGTTGGAATATAGTTTTTCATAACATTCTGTTATAATCCTTTTTATTTCGGTTGGGTCTGTTGTAATGTCCCCCATTTCATTTCTTATTTGGGTTATTTGTGCCCTCTGCTGTTTTTCTTTTGTCAGTCTGGCCAGTGGTTTGTCGATTTTGTTGATTCTTTCAAAGAACCAACTTTTGGTTTTGTTGATTCTTTCTATTGTTTTTCTGTTCTCTATTTCATTGATTTCTGCTCTGATCTTTACTATTTCCTTTCTTCCGGTGGTTGTAGGCTTTTTTTGTTGTTCTCTTTCTATTTGTTTGAGTTCTGTAGTTAATGTTTTGATTTTGTCCCTGTCTTCTTTTTTGATATGTGCATCTATTGCTATAAATTGTCCTCTGAGGACTGCCTTTGCTGTGTCCCAAAGGTTTTGGTATGACGTGTTTTCATTTTCATTTGATTCTAGGAATTTTTTAATTCCATCTCTGATTTCTTCTATTACCCATTGATGTGTAAGCAGATTATTATTCAGTTTCCATGTGTTTGATTTTTTTTCCTTGCTCTTTCTAGTGTTAATTTCTACCTTGATGGCATTGTGGTCAGAGAAGATACTGTGAATTATCTCAGCATTTTGGATCTTGTTGAGGATTGCTCTGTGGCCTAAGATGTGGTCTATTCTGGAGAACGTTCCATGTGCATTGGAAAAGAATGTGCACTTTGCAGCGGTTGGATGGATTGTTCTACATATGTCTATGAGGTCCAGTTGGCTGATTGTGTCCTTTAGGTCTTCTGTATCTTTGCTGAGTTTCGTTTTAGTTGTTCTGTCCTTTACTGAGAGTGGTGTGTTGAAGTCTCCTACTATTATTGTGGAACTGTCAATTTCTCTTTTCAGTGCTGTTAGAGTTTTTTTTTATGTGTTTTGGAGCCCTGTCATTGGGTGCATAGGTATTTATTATGGTTATGTCTTCATGATGGATCATCCCCTTAATCATTATATAGTGTCCTTCTTTGTCTTTTATGGTAGATTTTGTTTTAAAGTCTATTTTATCTGAGATTAGAATTGCCACTCCTGCTCTTTTTTGATAGTTGTTAGCTTGATATATTTTTTTCCAACCTTTGATTTTTAATAAATTCACATCTTTGTTTCTAAGGTGTGTCTCTTGTAGACAGCAAATTGATGGATCCTGTTTTCTTATCCATTCTGCCACTCTCCATCTCTTTATGGGTGCATTGAGTCCATTTACGTTCAGTGTAATTATTGATAGATGGAAGTTTGTTGCTGTCATTTTGTAGTGCTTTTTTTTGTGGTGCTGAAGTTTTCTTTGTTCTTCTTACTCTCTTGTGCTGAGTTACTTTTGTTTGTGGATTTTGTGTTCATTTCTTTTGTTTTTGTAGGCTTTGTTTTTGTTGAGACTTTATGTTTTTCATCTTTATTTTTATGAGTTGGTTTGTTAACTTTCTTTGTGGTTACCATGAATTTTACCCTTATCTTTATAATTTTGAAGCAGTCTACCCTTACTTGGTATCGCCTTGCCTTCCTTTCCTTTAGAAGATTCTATACCTATGCCATTTGTTCCCTCTTTCATTGTTTTGATGTTGTTGTCATCTTTTGATTGATTTCTCTGATTCCCTGTTGTATTTCTTTTGTTTTTGGAAAGTCCCCTGTAGTTCAGTTCCTAGAATGGTATCTGGTTCATATGAACCTGCATCCTAGGTCCTAGGTCCTGCCTGAGGGCTGAAGCTGTTTGTCCTCAGATCGAAGAACTCCCTTTAATAATTCTTGTAAGTTTGGTTTGACTTTTGCATATTCCTTTAGTTTCTGTTTATCTGGAAATGACCTAATTTCACCATCAAATTTGAATGAGAGTTTTGCAGGATATATTATTCTGGCTGACAATTTTTTTCTTTCAAGATTTTATATATGTCATCCCATTGCCTTCTTGCCTGCATGGTTTCTGCCGAATAATCTGAGCTTAGTCTTATTGTTTCTCCTCTGTATGTGACTTCTTGTTTTTCACGAGCTGCTCTCCGGATTCTTTGTTTGTCTTTGGTTTTGGCGAGTGTGAATATGATATGCCTTGGTGATTTTCTTTTGGTGTCTCTTCTATATGGGGTTCTTTGAGCTTCCTGGATGTCCAGCTTTTCATCTTTGATGATATTGGGGAAGTTTTCTGTCAGCAGTTCCTCAGTGATCCTCTCTGTGTTTTCTGTTTTCTCCCCCTGTTCTGGAATTCCAATCACTCGCAGATTTTTGCTTTTGATTGTGTCCCACAGAACTCTCAGGTTCTCTTCATTTTTCTTTGTTCTTTTTTCTGAGTTTTCCTGAAACAGAGTTGTAGCCAAGCGTTTGTCTTCAGTTCCACTGATCCTGTCTTCCATGGTTTCAAATCTACTTCTCAGCCCTTCTATGACACCCTCCATTTCTGAAATCTTGTTGTTTATCTTTTGGATTTCTAATTGTTGTTTTTGTATAATTTCGAGTTGTGAATTTATTTTGGCATTTTGTTCCTGCATCATCTTCCTGAATTCTTCCAATTTTTTGTCTGTATTTTCCATGAATTTGTCTATTTTTTCCTCATGTTTGTCAGCTTTTTGCCTCAGTTCTTGGAAAATTCCGAGTATTAGTGATTTGAGTTCCCTATCAGGTACTTCTAGTGCATTTTCTTCCACAGGAGAGTTATCTGGTGTTTTAATTTGGACGCCTATTGGAGCCATCTTGTCTTGTTTTTGTAGATGTTTTGATATTGTTTGCTGTTTTCGGGGCATTCAGTAGATATTTCTCTCATTTATTGATTGTAGATTTTTTTTTTTTTTTTGTTTCGTTCTTGTGGTAGAGCTGGGCAGATCTAGCTGAAGAGGAGCCACTGGGACGGGTTGTTTGTGGCACTCATCACAGCCCGCAGGACGGTCGGTAGTCAGTGCTGGGCAGGTTCCAATATGGTGTGCCTGCACAGCTTGGTGGTGTGATGTCAAGTGCACGGTGCAGGTAGGTAGGGTGCAGTGGGAAGATGGTTATGTGTGAAGCTAAGCTGGATATGGGAGAGAGGAGAGAGGAGCAGGAGCAAAAAGCATACAAACATAAAAGAATGCTAGGGGAGCTTGCCGTTGGAATGTACAGATGAGAGACTATGGGATGGAGGAAACCAGAAGGGGGAAGAGAAAGAAAAGGAAAGAATGAACAAATAAAAATCAGAAAAGTTAAAGAACTGCAAAGTTCCCAGGGATCCCACTGATGCAGTTATGAGGTCTGGGGGAGTCGGTCTCAGTTTTCACAGCACAGCCTGGCCAGAAGGTACAGAGGCATACATCGCCTGGTATTCAGGGATCAGAAAGAGAAGGAAGAGATAGACAGACGAGAAATTAAGCAATGAAGAAAGACAAAAGGGAAAAAGAGGGAAAAGATGACAAAACTAATCAAAAAAGAAGAAAAATAAAATTAAAAAAAAAAAAAAAAAAAAGCAACTCCAGCTGTCAGTGCCAACAAATGGGACCCAGAGAGCCCCCACTCAGGGGCGCGAATTCCAAGCAGCCGGCAGTCTCAGGGTTAAGAGACCGTGGCCACGGGAAGCAGAGGGGCCAACGAACAAAGGCCCTGGTATCTCACCAGCGTGGCAGCCCAGACCTGGAATCCGCCACCCACCCGAACGCAGCCCCACAGCCCCGCCGGAGAGAGCAAAGACGGCTCTTGGAACCAGGCACCCAAGAAAAGGAGGGGGAGGCAGCCAGAGGCAAGCGAGAAACCAGAAGAAGCAGAAAATGCCACACCAACAGCCAACAAATGGGACCCAGAGAGCCCCCACTCAGGGGCGCGAACTCCAATAGCCGGCAGTCTCGGGGTTAAGAGACGGTGGCCACGGGAAGCAGAGGGGTGAACGAACAAAGGCCCCGGGATCTCACCAGCGTGGCAGCCCAGACCTGGAAGCAGCCACATGCCCGAACGCAGCCCCACAACCCCGCAGGAGAGAGCAAAGACGGCACTCGGAACCAGGCACCCAGGCAAAAGGAGGGGGAGGCGGCAGAAAAAGCTTCGCCAGCAGCCAGCAAACGGCTCTCAGAAAGCCGCCAGCCCGGGCGCGCGGAATCCAAGCACCGGTGCCCCCCAGCCCAGGGACCCTGGCCACAGAAAGCAGGGGAGCCCCAGCCGAGGCGGAGAGGGGTGGGGGGTGGGAAAGCACGCACCGCAGTTTACCGGTCGTTCTGTCTCCCACTGGATGCTCTGCGAGGCTGCTCTCCCGTTCGCTGGTCTCCGATAGGAATCCAAGATGGTGGATCCGCGCTGCGTTAGCTGGTAAGGAATCTCTGCACGAGTCTCTCCTCGCTCTCCGTTCTCATTTAGTATTCTCACTCCATTTGGTGTTTGGCTGAGTTCTTTATCTCTTCATTTGGTGTTCTAGGGTTTCAGGATTTTTGATTCTCTGTTAGGCTTAGTTTTTCGGATCTTTGCTGTGGAGGGACGGCATGGTGCTTCTGCCTAGAGCGCCATCTTGCCCCGCCTCCTAAATCATTCTTTAGAGGATGAAATGAGTGACTTAAGAAAAAGATCCTATCTCTAAAGAAATTGGAGGTAAAAATGCTCAAGAACCTCAACTGACACCCAGGAAACTTAGACTGAGTATGGGTAGAAAGGCATCTGAAGCCATTCAGACAAGGTCTTAGAAGACATAAGGTTGTTTCATTTTAAAACAGTGCCTGAGGGAATGAGGGAGTGTCTTTTGCCTGGCCACTTCACACCTACATCACCACACCCTCAGCCCCAACCAAGAAACAAAACTAAAGAAAACCCAAAAGCACCAGATTCCAGAGGTTCCGTTTTATCCAGAAGCTAAACTCAAACCAAAGACCGATGGCTGAGCAACAGAACACATTTCCATGCTTCCCACCATCCATGTTAATAAGTATAGCTCAGAATCATAGAAGTTGAAGGCAGTTGTCTAGATCTGGTGTGTTTTGAACAAGGAATATCTTGCCATTTGGGGTAGGAGGAGCCGGGAATGGCCCTAAGTGAATTGTTCTACCCTGCTCATTGTGGAACTAATAGGCAGGGAAACATCTGCTTGACAGCTGTGAACATGAACCAGCTGATTTATCTATAGGTTCAGATTCTCAGCTGCCCAAACTTGGTGTGCAGAACTATTAGGGCAGGAAAAGGAGGAGGAGGAGGAGGGGAAGAGAGGACAGAAGAGGATGGGAGGGGAGGAGAGTGGAGGGGAGAGGAAAGGAGAATTTCAGAACCTGGGGCCAAGAAAGTTTGGGTAAGGGCTCATTGTGATCACAGATGTTTCCACCTCTTCTCTCATCTTCCCCACCCCACCCCTTTATCCTCATAGGTTAACTACTAAAATTGATGAATCCAGGTTTTTAGTCACTGGAAAACCAAATAAGAGATGTATGTTCAGCCCCAATGACAGCAATATGCATGACCAAATGGTATTATCTTAATTTGAGGAAGGAAAAAAAAGAAAAAGAAAAAGCGTTCTGGTGTAAATCTGTGTGGAAATGCAATGTAGGTTGAAAGCTGCTTGCATGTGTTAAGTGGTGCCCAGAGCTCTCCATTCCTCTGTAAGGAGAACGGTCACACCCAGACAGGGCTCAAGACGGCAAAGATGAGAGTGTAGCCAGTTGCCATTGAGTCGAGTCTCACTCATGGAGACCCCAGATGGTGCCACGTGGGCAGCCTGCCAGGCTGGAAAGGGTTTGATGTCTTCCCAAAGCATTTTACTTTGTAAGTTACAAAATCCCACAGTGGGAATCAGGATGCTGCATTCCTGCAGAAGGGTCATATTATGGCAGCTGTCTGGGGCAAAAACCTGTTAATACCTTCCCTGCTTTGTAGCTTCAAAAATCCCTAAGCCATCACCTCCGAGTATTACACACCAGTCTGCTGTTAAGTATAGCACTAGAAGAAATCGTATAAAAAACCATCAGGTCTTACTCTCTTCTATTAGCCCAACTTTCTATTAGCCCAACTTCATTCTGTAACCCAGCCCATTCTCCAAATAGACTGATGTCCAGGCTTAATTTAGTCTCCTTCATGTTCAAGCAAGAAACCCACGGTCTGCTCCAAAAATCACCAACAAGACTGGTGATGGGGCTGAAAGCATGGACTCAAGAGCCCAATCACCTGGTTTTGAATGCTAGCCTACCCCTTATCTTAGGCAAGTTGCTTAACTTCTCTGTGCCTCAGTTCCTCATAAGAAAGAGAGGGATAATAATTGAAGCTAACTGCTAGGGTTGTTGTAAGGATTAAATGAGTTAGAACCATGCCTGGCACAAGTTAGCTGCCTTTAAGTCAACCCCTAACTCCCAGCAGCCCCACGCACAATGGGATCAGACAGTAGTGATCCATAGGGTTTTCACTGGCTGGTTTTCAGAAGTAGATTGCCAGGCCTTTCTTCCTAGTTCTTCTTAGTCTGGAAGCTCCACTGAAACCTGTTTAGCATCACAGCAACCTGGAAGCCTCCACCAGCAGATGGGTGATGGCTAACACATGACCTGGCACATAATGAGCAGTAACAAATGTTAGTTGTTAGCCTCATCGTCATCATCATCACCATCATTTTCCCAGCTCCTATTTTTAAAGAAGTAAAAAATTCCACCCTTGGTCTGCTGCAATTTACAGTCTAGTTGTGTAGATAAGGTTGATACCAAAAACGAGAAAAGGAAACCAACTCAGAATCCGGGCAAGTGCTGATTTTGTGACCCAGACCATACACTCTGTAGGGGTCAGAATGAGGAGGGAGGAGGGGCTGGGGAAGGTTCCTGGAGGAGGTGGGCCTCCTTGGGGCCTTGTACAATGAGAGCATTTTAATCTCCCCTCTCCAGTTACCATCGAGTCAACTCTGACTCTTGATCGCCCCATGAGCATCAGAGTAGAACTGTGCTCCATGGGGTTTTCAATGACTGATTTTTTGGAAGCCAATCACCAGGCCTTTCTTCTGAGACCCCGCTTGGTGGACTTGAACCTCCAACCTTCTGGTTAACAGCCAAGCATGTTAATTGTTTGCATCACCCGAGATTCCAATATTTTTACAGATGGAAAGAAAGACAAGAGGGAGAATATAGAATTCATTTCCTATTTCAAGATTTTTAATTGGGGGGGGGGTCTTCTGTTATTTTAGTTAAGATCTGTTTGAAAAGCTGTTCTCTCAATTATTTCTGGAAAATTTTTATTGCAGTAAAAACACACATTTAACACAGGCCCAACTGCAAAAAAAAAAACAGGTAAATTCCCCCAAAACCTGTCTCCCCCGGTGTAGTCAACACTGTAAATAGAACTGCCATGCTATTGTTGAGAAGCTGGGAAACCTCCCATGCAACTATGTATTTGATTAGGATCTGAAGTCTTTGCTGAAGGATGTATTCAAAATAATTTAGGTGATACATATTAATTTAATTTCTTTGCTGAAAAACTCTGCCTCTGAAATGATGCCCCGCAAATGTGCAGCTTGCACCAAGGTCTACAAAATGAGTCTCCTTCTAGCTCGTCTGTACTGTGTGGAAATAATCTTCAAGGAAAGGAATAAACCTATTTAAAAAACAGCTGAGTCCTTTAGATCATATACCCTAAACCCACTTATGGAAATAAATGGAATTCAGTGTTAAAGAAATATATTTTTCCCGCTCCACCAGAAAATGTAAATACCAGCTACAAAATAGAAAGAAAGAAGAAAGGCAAAGAAATCAAGAATGGAGCAGCACAGAAAGGAAGCCAGGAAAACCCATTCAAGGGCAACTGAGGAATCCCTGCCTTATAATCCCTTCCTGCCGTCCCCTTCACCTCATTTCCCCATTGACCCAAAAGAATTCTATACAGGAATATCACAGAGCAGAGGAAACTCAAGGAGAAAAAAACAAAGCAAAACAAAACTTCTGAAGAGAGCAATTCATTGCCACCATCTAGAATCAGAGAAGGCAAAGTTCTCTGTGGAAACAAATCCCCTCTCTCTACAATAGAGAGGTGCCGCTACCGGCAATCTTTCCTGCGTTCCATACCATTTCAGTAACTCTTGGGTTAACTGTGGGCTAATTACCAGGATAGATGAGAAAATAAGAAAGGAGAAAGAGCAAGAAAGAAAAAACAAGTAACACTGTGAGTGATTGCTTGTGTCCTATTAATATAAATGAATACGAAATACTTTTAAAAAAATGCATTAGGCAGATATTGGCTTATGATGGGGTCAATATCACGATTTATTTAACTCTGGGGACAATAAATCTTGATATTGACTGAAAACATAAGTCAATATGTGTACTGTTGGGTGCATTCTATTACAAAAATGAGGGTTTTATCTTTAATGGCCACTTTTGCGAAGACAAAAAATAAAAGAGCTCCCTTGAAGACCCTCAGACCACAGCCGCACCAACACCTGCTGGGAATGGACTCGCTCTCAGACCCAGCTTCTCAGATCATGTTTGTTGATTGGTCAGTGGGTCAGTTAATGTGGTAGATTGAGTGGTTGCTCCTAATTCTTCGCCCCTCCTTATCTAGTGCTGCTATAACAGAAATACCACAAGTGGATGGCTTTAACAAACAGAAATTTATTTCCTCACCCACATGGAGGCTAGAACTCTGAATTCAGAGCTCTGGCTCTAGGGGAAGGTTTTCTCTCTCCGTTGGCACTGGAGGAAGGTCCCTGTCTCTTCAGCTTCTGCTTCCTGGTTCCTTGGAGATCTCCAAGTGTCTTGGCATCTCTCTTTCTCCACCTCTGCTTGCCTAATCTGCTCCTTTTATCTCTTGTAAGAGATTGACTCAAGACACGATTTACACCAAGCCTGCCTCATTTACACAACAGAAAACTCATTCCCAAATGGGATTATAACCACAGGCAGAGAGGTTAGGATTTACAACAGATATTTTGGGGGGATACAATTCAATCCATAAGACCCCTTTAGCAGTTCCCACAAAAAATACAGTAATTCTAAGCCATTGGATATTTTTATAGTTTTTTCTGGTGATCAGGGAGGCTCCATGGAGATGCCATATAGAGCTGCACATAGAATTCTACTAAAATCTATGTTAGACATTTTATTTTCCCAAAATTCCTTCTCAGTCAAATCATCACAGGGATTCTGTCTTTCTCCCTTCACTGACCCAGTGGCCAGCTTCCCCAGTTAGTCTTTTTTCCTTCTGGGCTACTTTCAAGAGCTTCAAGCTTCTCTTCCCCTTTATTGTGCAGAAAAGTTTAACTATGCCCCTGCTTATAAGCCCAAATTTGCATTACGCAGCTCATTCTGTTATCAGCAAATACTGAACCCTTCAGTAAACAGAACTGCCCTCTTTAGAAGACTGTTCAACTATTTGAGAAAGTTCTTTGGTGTCTCAAGCCCCACCCCTAGTGGCTGATTTAAGCCTTTTTTTGAAATACATACATGGAACTCTCTAAAGAGCTTTTGATGAGTGAAACTGACTTCATTTTATTATAATCATTCATTCTTTTGCTTAATAAGTATTTTTTTAACCAGTCACTGTTCTAAAGGCTGGAGATAATAGCAATGAACAAAAGAGAGGAGCTCCTTGGCCTCATGGAGTGTACGCCCTAGAGGGGCATGCAGACACTAAGTTGCAGATGAAGTCATGTTGGGCAGGGTAAGTGCTATGAAGGAAATTAGCACAGGATCAGGGGACCCACATGCTATTCTAGAAAGGGGTGGTTGAGAAGGCCTCTCTGAGGAGGTACCGTTTGAGCAGATAGATGAATCAAGCCTATATCTCTGAGTGCTTGTTTCACCTGCCCATTTCCTAAGTGTTTATTGTGTACCTGCAGTACTGAAGGGATAGTGTTTGGTTGCTGAGGGACACAGAGAAGAATCATAGGGGGATACTTTCCTCAGGAAGATTTTATCAAATAAAAGAGATAAGAGTTGAAAATAACACGTGCTATGTAGGTAGACAAGTCTCTGAGTGGCACAAATGGTTAAGCACTGAACTACTAACCAAAGAGTTGGCAGTTCAAACCCATCCAGAGGCCCTCAGAGGACAGGCCTGACGATCTGCTTCCAAAAGATCACAGCCATGAAAATTTTATGGAGTGCAGTTCTGCTCTGAAACACATGGGGTCATCATGAGTTGGAATCAATTCAAAGGCGGTTTTTGTTTTCTTTTCCTATAAGTCGGAATCGACTTGACAATGGGTTTAATTGGTTTGGATGTAGATAGAATATGTACCAGGGTAATTTGGGAGCATGAGAAACCATACCATGAGAAATCTAAAGGTTCTTTTAAAATTGTAAATTTTAGATAAAGAAACTTGTTCTGAAGAACCAGGGCAATTTTATCAGAAATGGGGAGAATTGTTCCACTCCAAATTTCCAGGTTTTTTTACATCTATAATATCCCAGTGTATGCCATACATGACAACTTTAAGTGTAAACCAACAATCTACTGTGAAGCCCGTGAGAGCCGGAACTCAACGGGACCGCCTCGAAACCATTCCACCTTTGATAAAGTGCTTTCTTAGCACTTTTCTATTACTCCTTTTAGTGGAAAATGTTTGGATTTTCCTTCTCTCACAGGTTACCGCCTTACTCTGTTTCCAGCTTTCGCAGGTTTTACTGTATTTACCCCCAGGTTGTATCCTTGAGATAAATGGACATGCACTCTTCTTGCCCTTCATGTCGTCTCTCTCCTCATTGGCTAGAAAATGGCACAAGCTGAGGTACCCACTTTGACCCAGAGATAGAAACCACATATTGAAGACGGTAGAGACACCCTTCCAAATCCTAGACTTCTGACTACTGTGTTAAAGAGAAATAAATTCCTATCATGGTTAACCCACACTATTTAGCAGTCTTTTTGATCTAGTAGCTTAGTCTGCACCTGAGTAATACAGGAAAGATAGCAATAAGGGGGCCACTAAATCCAGCAAAACTAACTGACCCAAATGGGCATGCTCTGGGCCGGGTTTGTGGAAGTCACGCTATCACTGGAAAAGCAAGTTTGCCAAACTCTGGACTTTGCATCAAACATCTAGCTTTCTTCTTCTCCCTTGGACATGGCCACATACTCACAGTCGCCACGTATGACTTGATGTTCATGCTCTGAGGTCACTGACAACAGAACTTTCCAGACCAGGGGAACCAAGCTATTCAGGGTCATTGAATGAGTATTTACAGACTCTTATAAGAGAACTGAATGAGTATTAGAGACTCTAATAAGTGAGAGAAGTACAGCCAGAGTGCTCCTTGGAAGCAAGAATGGCAAGACTTCATCTCACATACTTTGGACATGTTATCAGGATGGACCAGTCTCTGGAGAAGGACATCATGCTTGGTAAAGTAGAGGGTCAGCAAAAAAGAAAGCCCCGCAACAAGATGGACTGACACAGTGGTTGCAACAATTGGCTTAAACATAACGACTGTGAGGATGGTGCAGGACCAGGCAAAGTTTCATTCTGTTGTACATAGGGTCACTATGAGTCAAAACCAATTCGACAGCACCTAACAACAAGTGGAAACTTGTCTGTTGCATTTCACTCTAAAATTTAATGCTTCTTGAAATTTGTAGCTGATATTCTCCCCCATCTTGTTTTCTGGTACAGAAGCAAAGTTATTTTATGAGCTGTAGTTTCACCAAAAACCATTTCCTTTTAGGTAAGAAGGAATGCAGCAGAGAACAACTCAAAGGAACACAAATTTCTTTCACTTGAACTCTAGGAGGGTACCTAAGAAACAGAGGATTCTCTTTCAGATTTGAGTACTGAGATTGCCCAGATAGTCTATTTAGAAATCAGAACCCAATTTTATTGCAAAGAAGGTTTAAATTAGCTCAATTAAAGGTATAGGACTTGGGGAGGGAGGGGTAGTATTAAAAAAATAAAGATCTCCAAGAATCGAAGGGCAGGAAGTGGAGTAGAGCTGGGAGAAGTGGGAGGTGGACCTGGTGGCAACAGGACACAGAGAGTGGTTCTAGATTAAGGGTGGTCTGGGGACCCCATCAGCAGATGCTCAAGGGCCTTCATTCTCCCCTTTGTACTTAACCTGATCTGGTTACTCTCACAGAAATGCCACTGTGTTTTGTCCTGCTATCAATCAACTTGGGCTCTTAATAGCCCTGTGTCCAATTCCTCTTGGGAGAGTTGGTGGTGAAGTGGTTAAGTGCTCAGCTGCTAACCAAAAGGTTGACAGTTGAGTTTACCAGCTAATCCTTGGAAACCCTCTGGGGCAGTTCTACTCTGTCCTATAGACTGGGAGTACAGGCAGTTCCCAGAGAAAGCCGATTAAGTGAGAGGCAGGTATCTGGAAACAAAACCCGTGCCCAAGTGGTATGGGACAACACAGATGTCTGGAATTTGTAGGATAGGTTGGAGGCAGAGGGTTTAGCTGACTTCTTGAGCTTTCTTCCAGTGCTGTGATAAATGTCCTTAGCCAAGGTCATCTGAGCTAAGAGATCTTAATTCATCTATTTACTTAGTCATTCAAACATTCATTCAAAAAACATTTATGAGCGCTTTGCGCTATGGAGGAGGAAAACAAAGTCGAATAAAGCAGGGTCTCTTTCCTTCAGAAGCTCACAGGTAAACACATAAACAGTCACTTCCCTGAGAGCTGAAACATTTGAGAAAACTGGGGTGGGGGAGTTACAGGGGAGACGAAGGTCACATATAACTCAAAATATGAATTTAAAATAACTAGTTGGGCTATGGTATGAAATAGTTTTAATGTAAACCCATGTTTAAACTAAATGCAAACTCTTTTACACGAGTAGATTTATTTGCACAAAACCATCCACATGTCTTAAAGAGGTCAGCCAACAGTAGCTCAGGATGCACCAGTGTGACCTTGTTTTTGCTAGCTGTTGTTGTTCTTGATTAGACCATTTTGCTCCATAAGGTTTTCATTGGCTAACTTTTGGAAGTAGATCACCAGGCCTTTCTTCCTAGTCCATCTTCGGAAGCTCCGCTGAAACCTATTTAGCATCACAGCAACCCACAAGCCTCCGGTGACACAGCACAAGGTGCATTGGCAGGGAATTGAACCGGGGTGTCCCACATGGGAGGCGAGGATTCTACTACCACTGAACCATCAATTTCCCCTTTTGCTAGCTAGCCACCCTTATTACAGTCAGTATCCTCCATGCCACCCGCTGCACCACAGTTGCTGAGTGTCCTAAATGCCAGCTTTTAAATCCCTTGCCACTTTTTGAAATTGTTTAACCAATAAAAGATGAATCAAGAATAACTTCTGTTCTGAGAGCGTCAAAGAAACACTTGCTTGTTCATCCCAGACCAATCCAGACATATTCTTTTTACTCTGCCAATGGAACTAAACCAGAACTACTTTATCAAGGTTGTTGTAAGAGGATCTTCTTTCATGATTTTGCCTTTTTTGTTCCTTCAGTCAGTTTGATGGACTCACTGAGGATGCAAAAAAAATCAATTCCGTTTTTTTTTCTTTTGACCCTAAACCACTTATATCCTTCTGCTATATGTAATTTAATTTGTTGGTTTGGGTTTTATATTCTACCTTATTACAAACTGTTCCACGTTTAAATGTTTTTGTAGTACGTTAAGTATTGTGTAGTTTGCTTTTTCCGTTCCAGTGTCTTAATTATTGGATAACTATTATACTCAAACATACATCAGTTCCCTAACACTGCACTATTAACCTTTCCACAAGCAGCTGCCAGCAAGGTACTTTACATGTTCGATTGACGAGGAAGATGGCATTCCTCTGTTACAGTGGACAATTTAACACTCATTGTGGACAGTTTAGCTTCTCCAAACAAGAGAAATCTGCAGATTCTTCTTGGCAATTGTAACATTTTTATAAGTGTGCTCAAAAAACACAATCCACAGATTAGCTAATGCAAACCCAGATCATCAAAAACAGTCAATGCGTATATGATAACAAATGTACCCAGTTATATTTCCAGAACAAAGGTGACAATGGCCAACGTCATGGAGAGGGTGGGGTTAGGTGGGGGCGGGGGGGAAGGGTGTGGTGTTGGGCAAAAGATTCTCAGAAGTCACTCTCATGATATGGCTTGAAATGGAAATGAAAGCCAAACTATACCCTCTTAAAGCTGTGGTAGAGCGGATATAGGATTGCCCTAATTGCCCTAATATTTAAGGACTCCTTTCTAAGTAGTTTTCCAGGTACATAATCACTGTAAGGTCAGGCAGTCTCTGTTCCTGGAAGACAGTGGCCTGTTTCCTGCTATTAAGGAATATTCAAAACAAGATAGTTATTTCCATTAGCTCGCCTCCATCTTGTAACCTTTCAAAAATACCTAAAGGTGTTATAATAATGGGTGGACCTTCCATAAAAAAAAAGGAAGGTCTATTTGGCCAACTGACTTTCATCATTTTCCAATAGAGAAGGCTAGCATGCCTCCAGTTCAACTTAGCCACATACCATTCGAGGCAAAGTTACAAGTAAAAATGTTGCTGGTTTCCATTAAAGAAAAACAAAACTCCAGAAAATAGCCCACTTCAGATTTTTGTCCCCAAATAATTGAGAAGAAAATAACCCTGACAAGCTCACCAACCTTTGTAATACTTTCTTCTCATTTTTTAGCCACTATCACTGATTTTAAGTCATCCCTAACTTAAATTATCTTGCTTGAAAAGTAAAGACTTTCCCAGCTGAAGATTTCACTTCTTCCTGTGCCTGTGGACAGACGTAATGCAAAAAGAAATACAACCACGTAGCAGCTTATTTACTCCTTCCTCTCTCCCAAGATACTGTAATGCCCTGGGTGTGGAGAGGTAGTATAGAAAGGACTTTATTATTATTATTATTATTATTATTATTATTTCCGCTCTTTTCCTCCCCGATACCTTTAAAGATCTTCCTTAGAACTAATATGGGTCTCATCATTTGATGATGAATTTGCATGTCGATGGCAGCCAGCGTAGCAACCTTCAGATTAGGGACATTCCGCTGCACACTAAGAGGCACAAAGACCAAGAAGTACATTTCCATCTGCCCTTCCTTTCCAGTCAGTGCATTCCCAGGCGTGTCTATTGATGAGCACTTGGAACAATACCAAAATGCAGTGTCAGATCAATCCTGCTGTTTACTTCGTTGAGCTAAGGGAACAAAGAACAGAAGAAAGGCCTTCAACCCAGCTATGGTAAAGGAGAGGCAAGGAAGGGTGAAAAATGGGCCTGATGGGCAGTGGCACAGAGTAAATGTATCTGGAGAAGCAGCAGCTCCAGCTGAGACAAAGCCAATGCTGGTTTGTAGTCTGTACTGTATCTTCAGGTGCTAAAGGCACTTCTATCAGATAGCATTGGAGGCGAACTTGAAACACTGCGGCAAAGGGCTGTGTTCCCTGCCAGGGAGAGACTAAAAACTCCCCACATTGCAAAAGAGTGTTAAATATCTGATCGTGCATGCCTCTCTCTTCCCATGGTGAGACAACTCAACCAGGTCCTCCTTTTAACCTCCCAGCCCCTGCGCACCCAATAGTTGGCTGGGCCCCCGCTGTCAACAAAGCAACAGGGTGCTGGGTTTTACTCGGGTAAATATCAGCAACTGTAATTTGTGGGATTGTTGGTCTTTAAGCCTTTTTAAAGTTATTTCACATGGAAAGCCTGGCAACTTCTTTGCTGCCAAAATAAGATGGGGTGGGGGGCAGAGGGCTGGGAGATGGGAGAAGGAGGTAGTGGGGGAGTAGAGAGGCAGAGCTGGTGTTCAAATGCAAATATTTTGAAAAAGAGAAGCCAGGGCTACCAAACCATTACAACAAAGGTAGGATTTCTCTCTTCCTGAATAAAAAGCAGATGTGGCTCATGGCCTCCTCATTTGATGTGGCCACATGGCACTAGCCAGCTGCAATGAAGGCAAAGAGCAGAAATGCAAAGGCAAAATTGGGCACATTCTATGTAGTGTGCAAGTCCAACTCATCCCTTAGCCTCCCATCTGTATGGTGCATGGACCAGCAACATCAGCCTCACCTGCAAACTTGTCGGAAATGCAAACTGTCAGGCTCCGCCCCAGACCTGCTGAATTTCTGGAGGCCCTGGTGACCCTGATGTGCAGTGAAAGTTCAGAACCACAGCCTTAGACCATTCCCAAGAAAACTACCCTGACTCCTTCAGCACTCAACAAGCCCTCTGTCATCTGAATCCTATACCCCTAATTGTCAGGTCAATCACAAGGCAGTAAAATGTTGCTTTGCACATAGTGGGTATTCAGCCGATGTGTTCAATTTGTCTTGGCCTCATACACAACCCAACAGTACCCCCATACTGCCTGTCTTCCTCCTCCTCCTCTCTAATCCCGGGAAATGGTTGTATTACCTTTCAATGGCAAAAAGACCACCTCAAAATCTTCTGAAACTGTTCACTTGCCAACCTAAACCCTGATATTATTGTGTTTTCCACAACAGTCGGGCACGTGGGCCGTGAAAATCTCTCTCTCTTCCGATCATGGCACAGTCACAGGAGGACATAATCTTTGGATGAGAAAACTTCCTCTTCAAACAAAGGAATATTTCTCCCTGTGCGGCGGGAGACATTTAGCCCTTCTAATATCCCCTGTTGTGGAAGGTGGGCCTTCTAGGCTTTGGTGATGGGGATAATTGCAAAGGGATTTGCAGTCAGGGACTGGAGGTGGTTGGTAGGGAGGGAGGAGTGAAAAGCAAGAATCCCAACAGCTTTTTCATGTCTGGGAAGCATCTTCGTGTTCAAAATGAGCAATGCTTCCTTATCACTGACCTCTCTCTCAAGTAAAAAGGTAAGTCCTCATAGTTGTGAGAAGATGCTTGTAAAAATGGTTCCCACAGTCTGATATGGTGAAATGTCTGATGGATTTGAGCCTTTCTTGGCCCAGCATAGGGTCCCTGGGTGGTGCAGATGG
Organism: Dugong dugon; assembly: GCA_030035585.1. Taxonomy (NCBI): domain Eukaryota; kingdom Metazoa; phylum Chordata; class Mammalia; order Sirenia; family Dugongidae; genus Dugong; species Dugong dugon. The sequence goes on along the minus strand of CM057469.1, from coordinate 101,771,464 downwards.
TTTATGCTCAACTACTAACATAAAGTTGGACAGTTTGAACGCACCTAGAGAAAGAAAGTCGTGGCAATCTTCTTCCATAAAGATCACAGTCAAGAAAACTCTATGAAGCAGTTCTACTCTGTAACACGTGGGGTCACCATGAGTTGGAACCGACTCGACAGCCACGGGTTAACAGGTTGTCCTGGCGTCCAAAAGTCCACCTGCCAAGCAGACATTCACACGGCCTCTGCCGTCTCTTCCCATCAGGATGCAAACAGTCGAGGGCAGGTTGACAGTCACACCACAGCTAAAGCTAGTTAGAAAAGAAAAGCAAGACTGCTTGGAGAGTCCAAGCAACCACCAGTCCACCTGCTTCAACTACCAGCCACTCAGGAGCCCCACTTTGAGGGCAAAACATCAGAACAGAGGAGAGTTGCAAAAGGCAAAAAGACAGCCGACTACCGTTCCAAGCTGAGCGTCTCTGCGGACACGCGTGTTTCCAGTTCAGTGATCTGAGCTGGAAACCTGGGCCTGAGCTATTCTAAAGCGCGTGTACCAAACCATCTGCTCCAGTAAGCAAAGGGACACCCTGCCCTTGTCAAGGCGTGTGGGGAAATCTTGTCAACCCCTCCACCACCTGGAACATCCGCAGTGCCTGGCTAGATGGCAGGGCCTACGTTGCAACCATGAAAACAGGCAGAATGCGTTAGTGGAACACCTCAATTTCACACAGCACTGGATGATTTTCAAACTGCATTTGAAATCTCCACATTCCTTTGTTTTGGTTGGTTGATTGGTTAGTTGGTGGTCTGGTTTATCCCACCCTCCTTTAAACCCCTTGTAACCAGATGTTAAGATCCTTCCTGGAAAAAAGCCAGGAGAGCCGATTCTCAAAGAATGGTTTATTGGGGTTAAGTATTTCTGAAGTAGAGCAATGTGGGGGCGCTGGTGGCACACTGGGTAAGAGCTCAGCTGCTAACCGAAAGATTGGCAGTTCAAATCCACCAGCCACTCCTTGGAAACCCTCTGGGGCCATTCCACTCTGTCCTACAGGCTCGCTATGAGTCAGAATCGACTAAACAGCACCCATCAACAACAACAACAGAGCAATGTTGAATAATAACACACAGTGTTTTTCTTTATGGTACTCACAGTAAATACATTTGGCCTCTTGTATAACAAAGAAAAATATCCTGCCTCAGCCTTGCATCTCAGAAAAGAAAATAGAGCTCACACCTGTCCCTGCATACCCAGACTGCTCCACTTGCACGAGGTTAGTTGAGCATTCCTCAGGAAGTGGCCTGCCAGGAAAGAGAGCTGTCGCTTAACGGTGGCTATTTTGTTGAACATTTTAAAATACATTGCATTTCTGGTAGTTTCGTTTTTCAAAGATGTATTCCCACACACATGCACACATAGTTTAAACAGTACAAGTAATCTGGACCTTCAGTTAGCTTTGGCTGGTGAGCGTATTCTGAAAAACAGCATTTCACGCGCACGTGTGATTCATTTCCACTTTGCAGAAGTGGAATCTCAGAACGGGCATTAAAAGACTTGCCCAAAGCTAAACAGGAAGTTAGCAGCCAAGGCAAAACCAGAACTCTAGTTCGTTTCTGATGCTTAGACTGAACTTCACCAACAGGTTTGCATTTGGACATACGGGAAGAAAAGACAAAGGAAGCAAAAAGAGAATAAGGGAAGAGAAAGGAGCGAGAGAGAAAAGGATAAAACAAAGGGGAAGAATAGTCTCCCATGCCCTGGAGAATTTTCCCATTCCTTTTTCCTGCATAAACTACTAGCAATGCAAGCAGGGAGGCGGGAGGCCAGGGGAGACCTTTCCACCAATGTTCTTCCTATCAAAGCTTGCTTTCTTCACACATTTCTCTCTCACTCAAAAATTTCTTCTTGCACCCATTATCTTCTTTCTTCTCCCCACATTTACTCTCTTACCCAGCTTCCCCTCATATCCAGTTTCTAAAATTAGCTGCCTTTTTCCAAACGAAACACTCAACCTGGGCCCAGAATAATCTGAAGAATGACCCATTCCTCTATAAACTTCTCTCCCTTCATACCCAAAGTTCTCCCTGCCATCTCCCACCCACCATGACAAGGGATCCCAAACTCTGTGAGCTGAAAGTCACCTCCTTCTCTCCTTAGATTCCCCGTGTCCTCAAGCGGGGCCCCAGGACCAGTCAGAACAGATGCCCCCCAGACAGGTATAGTAAGCACATGCTGGGATCAAAGATGTTGTTAATAATAATACCCTTAGACAGGCCCTGGCAGGCTGGGGTTAATCTGGAAACACACATGCTCATCACACATGAAGCCCATAATATATACAGATGAGGGAGAATCTTAATTCTATAACTAACTAGCACTCATTTATATTCCAAAGTCTCTATCTCTCTCCCAATGGAATCATTCAGCACAATAGGATTTTCTCTACTCAAACCCACCTTCACTTTAAAAGAACCAAAAAAGCTTGGCTTAGCTCCTGTTACTGGCATCCAGGCTTTTCCTCTTTGACAACTGGCCCAGGGATCTGCAGCTTCATCTCTTCGTCTTTCTTTCTTTCTTTTCTGCATGCACATGTGCAAGACCCACGGCATCTTTATTGTAGGTGATATGAAATTCTATTGGCTACACGTTGGCCTAGAGCTGGACGGTCTTGAAAGCTAGGATGATGGGACTTTAATTTTCAGCCAGTCTGGGTTAAAAAGACTTACCACCCCTGATAAGGCTGGTTGTCTCACCAGTGGTTTGCATTTGGTCGAAGCTGCCTCCACATAGCAATAAGGGTGGTGACAAGAACTTGGCTCCACAGCGTCCACACCTGGAAGCAGCCGCCGCCCTGAGCTCTCCCTCCAGCCAGGAGCAGCGGGGAGGGGCATGAGAGGTTTGTGTGTGTGATGCCAGAGGGAGGCAAAAGCATATGCCAGCCTGCCAAGCAACACAGATGTGGACATGCTGAGGCTACTGTTGCCCACTGCTCACCAAATTCCACCTGGAACCTCCCAGAAGCCAGGCAGGAATATCATCTTCAAAGGGCCCATCCATTGTCTTGGATAAACCATCACCTGTCAAAAAGTCTGAAGTCCATGGGTGATGCAAGTAGTTAACACACTCTGCTGCTGACCAAAAATTTGAGGGCACCCAAAGGTGCCTCAGAAGAAAGGCCCGGTGATCTATGTCCAAAAAATCAGCCATTGAAAACCCTATGGAGCACAGTTGTACTCTGACACACATGGGGTTGCCATGAGTCAGAGTCAACTTGACAGAAACTTTTTTGTTTTTAATCAAAGAATCTATACGGGGTTGCCCTACATCATGATACCCTAGATTACCCAGAAACATTCCCTTCCTTACTCTTCTATTTCCCAATCCTGATTTTTGCAGTACTGCAAGGTGGTTCCTCCTCATCTCAAAATACATTGAAAAACTCTTGGATACGATTCTAAAGACAAAACTCACTCCATTGCCTTTCATGTTTGAATGTATCTTACACCACATTTAGGAGGAAATGGAGAGTAAGTTATCTTAAAATTAAGCAAAGGCGTTATCTTAAAATTAAGCTACTAATGCTGTGTCCCTCAAAATACTAACACTATTAAATATATTGAATATAGGACAAAAAATATTCGGGCTACCTGATTAAGTGGGGACCTTCTTAACTATAAAGAAGTGGAAGATGCAGGGTTTTTAAGCAGTTATTTTGCTTTTCACACAGAGATAAATTGTAGTGAGTCAAACTACAGTTTCTTGTCCAACCCAATCCAGTCATTTCTTCACAGGTGTGACCTACGACCAGCAAGGACTTGCACTGTGACCTTCATATCCCTTCCCCAAACTGGCTTCATAAGAAATGCAATAAGAGAAATAGTTTCCCTCCCCAGTGGCGGCCACTGCCTGTGTGAAACAGGAGACATTTCTGAAGACGAAGGATAATTTCAGCTTTCTTCCTAGGCACACCAATTTGTTCATTCCTTCATTCAACAAGTATGTATGGAGTCTCTATGCTGTGCCTGGCCTGGTGCTAGGTGACTGAGAAACAGAGGTGGACAAGAGCAACCTGTTCCTCCACCTTTGGAACTTCTATTCCAGTGGGAAAGCGAGACCAAAAATTAATTAACAAGTGAATAGAATAATTGCAGGCTGGAATCAGTGGCATGAAGAAATCAAAGGCATGAAATAGAGACTAACAGGTGGGACTGACTTTCAACTGGGTTGGTGAAGCTTCTCTGAGGAAGTAACATTTAAGCTGAGACTAAAAGGACGAGAAGGAGCTCCCAATGCTAAAAGTGGGGCATTGTTTTCTAATTATGCTCAAGTAAAGAGAAGGGCAAGTTCCAGATCCTTGTGATGGAAAGAACTTGGTGCGTGTAAAGATTAGAAGTAGCTTGATTTGCCTGGCGAGTGGTAACCGCGAGGGAGAGTGGTGCAAGACGAGACTCATGGGCCCGTTACCCTCTTACTTGTTGTTATTGTTGTTAGTTGCCATAGTGTTGGCCTCACATACAACAGAATGAAGTACTGCCCAGTCCTGCTCTATCTTCATGATCGTTGGTATGGTCAAGTGCATTGCTGTGACCACTTCATATTTTGAGTGCCTTGCAACCTAGGGGGCTCATCTGCCAGCACCATATTGGACAATATTCTGTTGTGATCCATGTGATTTTCACTGGTTGATTTTTGGAAGTAGATCGCCAGGCCTTATTTCCTAGTCTTTCTTAGTCTGGAAGCTAAACCTATCCACCGTGGGTGAACCTGCTGATATTTGAAATACCGATGGCATAAGTTCCAGCATCATAGCAACATGCAAGCCACCACAGTACGACAAACTGACAGATGGGTGGTGGTACCCTCTTATGGATGTCCCCAATTCCCTGCCTGATCCTGCTTCTGAAGGAAGTATGCCAGAATGCAAGTGAGGAAGAGGAATGTCATGGGGATGACCTTGAATTTTGAGACTTTACCTAACGTGGGTATAGACTACTCGTGGCATACCTAGTCCTGAACATACCATACTATCGTCTTGGGACACCATTTTTGAAAACAGAGGTATAGAGCACAGCTTCTGGAGTCCCACAAGCCTGTCTTTAGTCCCACTTTAATTCCTCTCCATGGAGATTCAGTCTCCAGCTGACACACTGGGAGATTTTCTAACAGGACTGACTTATGAAGCCCCATCGTCATGATGCCAAAAAGCAAGTTAGCACGAAATGTTGCTCCTACTAGTGATCCCTTTGGATATTTACTTAAAAGTCATTAACTAATGGATGCTTTATCAAATAAATAACTGCTCAATCCCGTTTTAGAGCCCAGTAACCCAGCAAACACACAAATGAATGCCCTACAGCGCCTCTGGAGCCCTGGTGGGGCAGTGATTGAAAGCTCAGCTGCTAACCAAAAGGTTGACAGTGTGAATCCACCAGCCGCTCCTTGGGAACCATATGGGGCAGTTCTACTCTTTCCTGTAGGGTCACTATGAGTCAGTATCAACTCGAAGGCAACGGATTTGGTTTTGGTTTTTTTATAGCAGTTCTGTCCAATAGAAATAGAATGCAAACTACAAATGTGAGCCAATTGGATAGTTTCTGATATTCTAGTGGCTACACTGGAAACCCTGGTGGCGTAGTGGTTTAGAGCTACAGCTGTTAACCAAAAGGTCAGCAGTTCAAATCTACCAGGTGCTTCTTGGAAACTCTATGGGGCAGTTCTACTTTGTCCTAAAAGATTGCTATGGGTCGGAATCGACTCAACGGCGATGGGTTTGGTTTTTGGTTGTGGTTTAGTAGCCACATTAGGAAAAGTTTTAAAAAAGATTTTAAATTAATTTTGATAATATATTTTAGCCCAAGATATCTAAAACATTATTATTTCAACATGTAATCAATATTTTTTAAATTATCCATGAGATATTTTGCATTCTCTTTTTCATACTATCTTCAAAATCTGTTGTGTATTCTACACTTATTCAGTTGCCCTCAAGTCGATTCTGACTAATGGCCACCCTATGTGTGTCAGAGTAGAACTGTGCTCCATAAGGTTTTCAATGGCTGAGTTTTTGGAAGTAGATCTCCAGGGCTTTTCTCCAAGGCATCTCTGGGTGGACTTGTACCTCCATCCTTTCAGTTAGCAGCCAAGTGCTTTAACCGTTTGCATCATCCAGGGTCTCCGTTGCCCTGTGGCTTATCCTAATGATGTGTGGGAGCACGGGGCAGCAAATGGAAGAAAAGTTACCCCCCAGGAGAAGATGCAGCTTTTCTTCGCTTCTAAATCCTGTCCCTCCTGGGCCTTTTGTGGCTGCAGGAATGATCTAGCTTTGTTTTGCTTTGCTTTGTTTTAATTACATTCGAAATTAGCAAAACAATCCCCCATGATGCACTTATAAGAATAATTGGCCCATTTGGTGCATCTGACTATGTGGCGAGACCCCCTTGTCACCATACCAGAGCCTCACACACATCCCGCTCCAGGTAGATGATGTCTGCAGAGCCCAGAGAGCTCATCCAGCCCATCATTAACCTCATTTTGAGACAGCCCTAGAGGCAGTGCTTTAGCCACTGGCACAGCCATCTGTCAATTGTATCAAGCCAGTAACATATTAGTTAGCAGGGGAGCAATCCAAAGAGGTAGCCATAGATCCAAATGCCTAAAAGATATTCTTGAATGTGGTAATTATGTCCTGCAGCTATCAAGGGTGTCCTCTGTGAGTTCACAGATAGGAGTTGTACCACGGAAACAAGAGGACAGATAATAGCAGCCAGGCTGTTAATAACAAACAACAGGTCTTGGTTATAACTCACCAAGACAGTCCTCAAAACTCAAGTCATGATTCATCTTCAGAGTTGTACAACTCTTCCCAGGAGGCTCTGGTCTCCTTCATATGGGTGCTGGGTATCCATGTCCCCGAACAGAAGTGATAAGCGACAAGAAATGGAGGGTAAAGTTAAAAGTAATATGTCATTATTGTGTACCGTCAAGTTGACTCCAACTCTTAAAAACAGAAAAGCCAAACCCGTTGACATCGAGTCAATTCCCACTCATAGCAACCCTATAGGACAGAGTAGAACTGCCCCACAGGGTTTCCAAGGAATGGCTGGTAGATTCAAACTGCTGACCTTTTGGTTAGCAGCTGTAGCTCTTAACCACTGCGCCTTCAGGGCTCCAACCCTCTAAGAGAGACAAGAACTGTCCCGTAGGGTTTCCTAGGTGGTAATCTTTACAGGAGCAGATCGCCAGGTCTTTTCTCCCACCAAGCAGCTGCTGAGTTCGAAACACCAGCAGCCAAGCGCTTTAACCATTGCACCAGCAGGGCTCCATAGGAGTAATATAAACCAAAAACCAAACCCGTTGCTGTCGAGTCGATTCTGACTCTGCAATCCTATAGGACAGAGTAGATCTGCCCCCATAGTGTTTCCAAGGAGCAGCTGGTGGATGTGAACTGCCGACCTTTTGGTTAGCAGCCAAACTCTTAACCACTGCACCATATAACCTGTTGCCACTGAGTCGATTCCGACTCATAGTGACCTATAGGACAGAGTAGAACTACCCTATAGAGTTTCCAAAGAGCGCCTGGTGGATTCAAACTGCTGACCTTTTGGTTAGCAGCCATAGCTCTTAACCACTACGCCACCAGGATTTCCCTGCACCATATAGGAGGGTTTAAAAGAGAATAATCTATCCTCGTTTTACTAAGCATTCCATGGCTCTACTTTTATAGGTAAAATTTCATAACTTCCATTTTTTTTAAATAGACAATTTTTCATACTTTATCTTGAAATAGCTTTTGCTTAGTTTGTTTTTTCATTGGTAATAAAATGGAATCACAGAGCATCAAATGCTCCAGAGTTACAAGTTAGCAGGATCACTAGACTTGAGTAGAACCAGGGGCTCTAGAATATCAGAGCATTTGGGTAAAGCCAACCACATTCCCTTCCAAGAAACTTCAGCTGCATTGTTCACTGAAACTCACCTTCCGGGCCCTCTTCATTTGAGTCTGTTTCAATATGGAGCTCATCTTTCAGAGCTGCGTGGAGCATACAGTTGTTAGGCTCTATAGACTATATTCCCGCCCATTGAAAACAGGTTTAGGTCTGAGGGGCAGATGCACACCCTGAACCTACCACAGTCATTGCTCACTTATCTGGTAATGTTTCTCACTGAGTCCAGAACCAGGGTGGATTAACCAGTAACCGAGATATACACTGACTTACATAAAGCAAGGTATGCAAGAGCTTACTTGTGTTTACTTAACTAATTGGTGTTTTCTTACTAATCTGTAGTGCACAGGTGAAATGATGCACGACATATTAGTAAGAAAGCACAAGTAAGCCCATGTGTGCCTTGCTTATTGGGCAATCTGTCCATGATCCAGGCTCAGCCACAGAATCATTCTCAACCCAGAGCCCCAGGCACCACCTACCAATGGATTAGAGTTGACATGTCATCGTGGCCTAGCAGCAACCCTCAGTTATGAATAGACCACATGTATTAGTTTCCTACTGCTGCTATAAAAATTACCATCTTAGTGGCTTAAAATAATACTTAAGTTCTGGAAGTCAGAAGTCTACAATGGGTCTGCAGAGCTGCATTCCTCCTTAAGGCCTTAGGGGAGAACTTGTTCCCTTGTTTTTAGCTTCTAGAGGATGCCTATATTCCTTGGCTTGTGGCCCCTTCCTCTTTCCTCAAAGCCAGCAGCGTAGCATCTTCTCTCCTCTCTGACCTCTGCTTCTGTCCTTACATCTTCTCTCTCTCTCTCTCTCTCACTCTGCCTCTCCTGCCCCCCCCCCCCAATAAGGACCCTTTTGATTACATTGGGCCCACCTAGCTAATACTGGATAATCTCCCCATCTCAAGATCCTTCACTTAATCACATCTGCTAAATCTCTTTTGCTAAGTAAATTTCCGGGGATTAGAAGGTAGACATCTCTGAGGGGCCACTCCATGTCTCATCTAGAAAATTTTCTTGTAAAACTACAGAAGAGATCTGTTGATAATATCTATCTGTGAGTTCTGAGTACAGAGCAGCACGAGCTGAGTGACTAACTTATCCAAATCTCAAATTATTCATGAACAACAATAATTCTTTGACAAAAATCAGTAAGAATATGTCTCTGGGCCAATTACCTCCTGCAGTCCAAAAAGACATACCATTGAAAAGCCAAGGTGTTTTGTTATTTGTTTGTTTACTTCCAGTGTGTAAAGTTTGGTATAATTTGCTCTTTTTCCATTCCTCTAAGGAGCCCTGGTGGTGCAGTGGTTAAGTGCTTGACTGCTAACCAAAGGGTCAGCGGTCCAAAGGGTCAGCTGCTCCACAGGAGAAATATGTGGCAGTCTGCTTCCGTAACCTTAGAAACCCTATGGGGCAGTTCTACTCTGTCCTACACGGTCACTATGAGTTAAAACAGAGTCAACAGCAGTGAGGTTTTTTTTTTGTTGTTGTTGTTGTTGTTTGTTTGTTTTCTCTATTCCTCTGATCATGTCTCTCATATTAGTTATAATTATTCCTTTAATGTGTAACATTTGAAAAGTAAATTGTCACTGAGCCACAACTGAATGTCTTGTCTTTGGGGCTTCAGTAACTACATGACAATTTGCCAGCACCTAAGGCAAGAAGGTTTCAGCCCTCACTGCACCCCTCTCTTCTTTAGGCTTTTATTAAGATTCCTATTTTTATTGTGTGCAATGGAGGTCGGCTTCATTACTGCCAATCTGCAAGATGCTATAGTCGCTCTGGGAGACATTAGCCTGTCACCACTGAGCCAGCTGGGTCACAGGATTCTGCAATAGGTCTCTTGCTTTTTAACTTTAAGAACAAAAACATTAACCACAGAGAGCATAGCATTACTTGACTTTCAGCACCAGCCCTAGGACAATAGCAGTGATGAACTGACATCACCTAGTGCCCGCAGCATGGGATAGCATGACCAGAGGCTGTAGCCACTTGGCAGACCTGAAGAAACTTGCAAAGAAACCCACCACTCAACTTGGAGTCAGGCTAAAGATGTCCTCTAAGAAGGAGCTTGTTTAGCTAGACTACTACAATGATGTGGGAAGACGTGTCCAGTCTTCCACTGTAGGGAAATGATGCCACTTTTCTTAAAATGTGCATCAGTAGAAAGAAACATAGAAATACACCAAAATATCAATGGTGGTTACTACAGGGATGCTGCATTACAGTCAGATTGTAGTGATTTATTTTTTGCTTATATTTTCTGAAGTTCTGCAATGAAAACATTACTTTTTTTAAATTTACAGTTTTTTAAAATAATAATAATAATAGTACCCTTCTTGGCAACAAGCCTAATGAAGTCATGTATGCACACCCTTACATAATTCAAAGAGGCAAGGTTGTGTTGAAATTTGTGCAACACAGGCATTTGGCAATTTTTCATCTTTATCCAAAAATAGCTTTTGCTTAATTTGCGTTTCCATCAATGGTAAGATGGAATCACAAGGCATCAAATGTCCCAAACATACAAGTTAGTGGGACCACTAGTGTGGCTTTTTCTAAGCCACACATTGGGCATACACTAAATGCCAGATACTATTCTTTAGTGATGGGGATGCAGTGTTGAACAAGATAAACAAGGTCCCTTGTAGGGGCAAAGGGAATACAATAAAATAGCTATCAACAAAATAACAAGTGAGAGGAGGAGTCAACATGACACCATAGACAGATGCACTATGCTGTCCCTCTGCAGCAAAGACCTGAAAAACTAAGTAAAACAGTTACAAAAGTGAATCCTGGAACCTTAAGTATTAAATGAAGGGATAAAGAACTAGATCAAACAATGAATGGAGGAAGAAACTGAAGGAAAACAGAGAATAAGGAGCAATACAGAGTGGAGGTCTCCTGCCAACCAACACAGCACAGTGTCGCCATCTTGGAGCATACCTAGCAGTGACCTCAGACAGGAAGTACGGGAAGGCAACTTCATGGAGCTCCCAGCAGGAGACAGAGCAACGAGTAACCAAAGTGACATGCTTTCTCACCCCCAACACTTCCCACCAGGCCATGCTGCACTGCCATGGGTATAGAGACACCAGCCTGCTGCCACCCCAGGTCCCACACACTCCCATATGCCACCACCTGCCCCCACCTGCCAGCTCCTGCAGCACCAGTTTTTTTTCCCTTTCTTCTTTTTCTCTTTCCCACCTAGCCCCATATGCCACCTCCCCTTCTTCCTGCCAGGCCACACTGCACTGCCATTGGTAGAGAGCCACCAGCCCATAGCCACCCTAGGTTCACCCTGCCCACATCTACTGCCTCCCACTGTACCTTTTTTTTTCTTTATTTCTTTTCTTTCTCCTTCCCACCTAACCCTGTATGTCACCTCTCCTGCCTTCCAACTGACCCTCAGGTCTACCCTGCCCCAAATGGCTGGCCCCACCACACCACCAGTTTTCAAATTTTTTTCTTTTCTCTTTCTTTTCTTTCTCTCTCCCACCTAGCCCCATATGCTACCTCAATCCCCCACTGCCAGTTGCCACTGCAACACCACAGGTAGAGAGCCATGAGCCCGCCATCACCCCAGGTCTGCCCCGTCCTCACCTGCTGGCTCCTGCTACACTGCCATTTATTTTCCTTTTGTCATTCTTCTATTTCTTTCTCCTTTCCACAGAGCCCTATATGCCACCTCCCCTCCTTCTCACCAGACCCCACTGTGCCACCGTGGCTAAAGAGCCACCAGTACACTGGTGTGCCACAGCCCCAGGTTTGCCCTGCCCCCACCCATGGCCCCACCACACCACATTTTTTTTTTCTTTTCTTCCTTTTCTTTCTCCCTCCCACCTAGCCCAGTATGTCACCTCCCTCTCTTCACACCAGCCCCTGGGTCTGCCACATCCCCACTCACTGCCCCCCACCTTGCTGCCATTTTTTTCTTTTTTCCTTTCTTAGTTTTCTTTCTCCCTTCCACCTAGCCCCACACACCACCTTCCCCACTTCCCACCATCCCCTGCTGTGCCACTGCAGATAGAGTGCCACTGGTATGCCAGCCCACCCCCACCCACTGGCCTCTACCACACAAGAGTTTATTTTATTTTATTTTCCTTTCTTTCTACCTCCCACCTAGCCCCTTATGCCACTTCCCCTACCCCCCTTCCTGCTGGCCCCAGTCCCACACTGCCCTTAAATGCTGGCTACCCTTTTTTTCTTTCTTTCTTTTTTCTTCTCTTTCTCCCCACCACATAGCCCTGTACACTAACACCCCTTCCCAATGACCCTTACCATGCCACCACAGCCAGAGTGTCCCTAGTGCTCAAACCCACTGCCACACCAGGCCTGCACTACCCCTCCCCTCATGCCACTCAGCCAGTTGCTGAACAGTGGGAAATGAGCCCCTACCACTACCAATCCAACACCCACACCTATCTGGGGAGGGACTGTGGACACCTCCACACTGCTGGACCAACATCATTAGGCAGACAGCACCCACCCAGTCCAACCTCAGCCACCTCACCAAACCAGCAGGCTTGCCCTACCTGCTGCTGCTGTGCCCACCCAGATAAGGTGGTCAGAGCTATCATGCCCACAGATGAGCAAGCAGTAAAGTACAAGTGGCCCACCCTGCCTTACATATCAAAACAAAACAAAGAAGCAGAACAAAACAAATGAACATACAATCAATATATAAAGAAAGTAATATATAATGTCTCAGAGACAGTAGACAATATCAAAACATATAAAAAAGCAGGAGAAGATAGCTCAAGCAAGTGACCAAAATAAAGAATCAGGTGACCTTCAGGTGGAAGAAAAGGTAGTGGAACTACCTGATATGGAATTCAAAAGACTAATATTTAGGTTCCCCAAGAGATTAGGAAAGAGGTTAATGGAAACACAGACAAAACCAAGGAAAAAATAGACAAAATCATGGAAAATACAGACAAAAGCAATGAAAATATAGCCAAAATCAATAGAAGAATTCAGGAAAATAATATAAGAACAAAATGTCATAATAAATAAACAATTAGAAACCATACAAAAACAGCAACTACAAATCCAAAACATAAACAACAAAATTTCAGAAATTGACAACTCAATACGTTAAAGGAGTGAATTTGAAACAATGGAAGACAGTATCGGCAAAATTGAAGACAAACCATGGATTCCATTTTCTTTGCACAAAATTCAAAGAAAAGAATGAAGAAAGTCTAAGAATTATGTAGGACCCAATCAAAAGCAAAAATTTGCACTTGATTGGAGTTCCAGAACAGGTGAGAAAATGGAAAAAGCAGAGAAGATTATTGAAGATTTTCTTCAGAAAACTTCCCAAATATCATGAAGACAAAAAGCTGATCATCCTAGAAGCTCAACAGACTTCATATAGGATAGACCCCATAAGAAAGACCCCAAGACGTATCATAATCACACTTGCCAAAACCAAAGACAAAGAATCCTGAAAGAAGCTTGAGAAAAATGAAAAGTCACTTACCAAGGGGAAACAATAAGATTAAGCTCTGATTACTAAGTAGAAACTATGGAGACAAGAAGACAATGGGATAACATATATAAAACCTTGAAAGAAAAAAAACTGCCAACCAAGAATAATATATCCTGCAAAACTCTCTCACATATGATGGCAAAATTAGCACATTTCCAGATAAGCAGAAATAAAGGCAATTCATTAAAACCAAACCAAACTTACAAGAAATAGTAAAGGGAGTCCTTTGGTTAGAGAAACAACAACATCAGACAAAAACCAGAGTCTAAGACACAGGACAGCATCAACCAGATACCAACCTAGGTAAAGAATTCTCAATATTAAAACAAAGCTAAAAGACTTAAAACAGGGAAACAGAGACCTCAATCTGTAAATGACGACAATGTCAAAACAATAAAAGGGGGAATAAATAGTGTAGGTATAGAACTTTCAAATAGAGAGAAAGTCAAGGCGATATCAAGTAATAAAAGACTGCTTTAAACTTAGGAAGACAAGGGTAAATTTCAAAGTAACCACAAAGAAAGTTAACAAACCTACTCACCAGAATAAAAAAGAAGAGAAACATAAAGTCTCAGTAAATACAGAATCTATACTAACAAAAGAAAAGAAAACCCACAAACAAAAGGAACTCAGCGCAGGAAAGTAAGAGGAACAAGAAAACATCTGCACCACAAAAGAAAAAAAAGCACACCAATATGACAACAAAAACTCATACCTTTCCATAGTCACCCTGTATGTAAATGTCTTAAATGCACCTGTAATGAGACAGAGAGTGGCAGAATGGATAAAAAAGTGCGGCCCATCAATATACTGTCTATAAGAGAAACACCTAGACACAAAGACATAAATATATTAAGAATTAAAAAATGGAAAAAATAAATCAAGCAAACAGTATTGAAAAATGGTTAGACACGGCAATACTAATCTCAGATACAATAGAGTTTAAGGCCAAATCAACCATAAAAGACAATGAAGGATATTATGTAATGATTAAAGGGACAATCTGTCAAGAAGACCTAACCTTAATAAATATCTACACACCCAACGACAGGGTTCCAAAATACATAAAACAAACTCTAACAGCACTGAAAAGAGAAATAGACAGTTCAACAATAATACTAAGAGACTTCAACACATCACTCTCGGTAAAGGACAGAACATCTAGAAAGAAAACTCAACAAAGATACAGAAGATCTAAAGGCCAAAATCAACCAAATTGACCTCATAGACGTATATAGAACATTGCATGCAAAAGCAGCAAAGTACACATTTTTTTCAAACACACATGGAACATTGTCCATAATAGACCACATTTTAGGCCACAAAGCAACTCTCAATAAAATCCAAACATCAGAATAATACAAAGCATTCTCTCTGATCACAACACCATAAAAGTAGAAATTAATAACAGGAAGAGCAAGGAAAAGAAATCAAATATATGGAAACTGAACAACACCTTGCTGAAAAACAACTGTGTAATAGAAGAAATCAAACAGAGAATAAAATAAATTCCTAGAATCAAATGAGAATAAAAAAACATCATACCAAAACCTTTGGGACACAGCAAAGGCAGTGCTCAGAAGTCAATTTATAACAATAAACACATCAAAAAAGAATGGGCCAAAATCAAAATGTTAGCCCTATAACTCAAACAAATAGAAAGAGAATAGCAAAAGAAGCCCACAGTCACCAGAAGCTAGGAAATAATAAGGATTAGAGCAGAAATAAATGAAATACAGAACAGAAAAACAATAGACTCAACAAGACCAAAAGTTGGTTCTTCGAAAAGATGAACAGAATCAGCAAGTCACCAGCCAAACTGAAGATGAAGGAAATCACCCAAATAAGAAATGAGAGGGGTGACATTACAGTAAACCCAACTCAAATAAAAAGGATCATAACAGAATACTATGAAAAATTGTAGACCAACAAATTTGAGAAACTAGAGGTAATGGACGAATTTCTAGAAACACACTACCCACTAAACTAACACAAGGTGAGATAGGAAAGTTGAACAGACCCGTAACAAGCAAAGAGATTGAAAAGTTAATTAAAAAAAAAAAAAAAAAAAACCTCCCAACAAATAAAAAAAACCCTGACCAGGACGGTTTCACTGGAGAATTTAGGTAAGTACTCACACCAGTACTACTCCAATTATTTCAGAGCATAGAAAGGAAGGAACACTTCCAAATTCATTCTGTGAAGCCAGCATAACCTTGACACCAAAGCCAGGCAAAGACACCATACAAAAAGAAAATTACAGACAAATATCTCTCATGAATATAGATACAAAAATTCTCAACAAAATTCTAGCCAATAGAATTCAGTATCATATCAAAAAAATAATACATCATGACTAAGTGGGATTCATACCAGGTATGCAAGGATGTTCAATATTAGAAATGCAATAAATATAATCCACCACATAAATAGAACAAAAAAAAGCTATATGATCATCTCAACTGACACAGAAAAAGCATTTGATAAAGTCCAACACCCATTCCTGATAAAAACTCTCAATAAAAGAGAAATAGAAGGGAAATTCCTCCACATAATAAAGGGTATCTATACAAAACCTACAGCCAACATCATTCTCAACAGAGAAAGGCTGAAAGCATTCCTCCTGAGAACAGGAACAAGACAAGGAAGCCCTTTGTTACATAGACCAATAGAAGTCCTAGCTAGAACCATAAGGCAATAAAAAGAAATAAACGGCATCAAAATTGGAAAGGAAGAAGTAAAACTATCCCTATTTGAGGTAATAGGTAAGGGGTAACTTGGGTGAGAGATGAGATAGTACATAGTACAGGGGAAACTAACACAACCTGCACAAGGAAAGGTCATGGAGGCCCTATAGACACATCCAAACCCCCCGAGGGACTGAGTTGTTGGACGGAGGGCTCTGGGGACCATGATCTCGGGGAACATCTAGCTCAATTGGCATGACACTACTTATAAAGATAATGCTCTACATTCTACCTTGGTGAGTAGTGTCTGGGGTCTTAAAAGCCTATGAGCGGCCATCTAAGATACTCCACTGATCTCATCCCTTCGGGAACAAGGGAGAACGAAGAGAACAGGATACAAGGAAAAGATTAGTCCAAAGGACTAATGGTCCACAGCTACCAAGGCCTCCACGGGACTGAGCCCAGTACAGCTGGATGGTGCCCGGCTACCACCAATGACTCCTCTGACCAGGATCACAACAGAGGGTTCTGGGCAGAGCTGGAGTAGGATGTAGAGTATAATTTTAACTCCCAAAAAAAAAAAAAAAAAAAAAAAAAAGAAGACCAGATATACTGGCCTAAAGAATACTAGAGAAACCTCGAGAGTGTGGCCCCCAGACACCCTTTCAGCTCAGAGGGGAAGTTACCTTCAAGGTTCGATGTTAAGCCTGGGAATGGACACCCCAGTAAAACTAAATGGGACTAACGATGTACAGGAGTCCGGTGACAAGGGCCAGAAGGCAGAGGGAGAGTAGGAAACTGATGATAAGGAACACAAATTGAATAAGGACACTGTCGATGTATTGTGAGATTGTTGACCACTGCTATAGGGCAACATTTGTAGTAACTATTAAATGGGAGGCTGTTTTGTCCTGTAAGCCTTCATCTTGGGCGAGAATGGCAGCACAATTGGAAGAGCATAGTCAATATCACTTAAATGTGTAAGTAAAAAGTTTTGAAATGGTGTTTAAATAAAATAAAAATAAATAAATAAATAAACAAATGAGACTAAAGAGGTACAATAGTCCACTGACAAGGTCCAGAAGACAGAAGGGGACAAGGAAGCCCCCTGGTGATAGGGAATACAAGGTGGAGTAAGGATATTCTTGATGTGCTGTGAGATTGTTAACCATTGTCATAGGGCAACATGTGTAGTAATTGTTAAATGAAAAACTATTTTTTCTGTAAGCCTTCATCTTAAGTGAGAATAACAGCACAGTTGGAAGAGCGTAGTCAATGTCACTGAACTGTGAATGTAGAAATTTTTGAAACGGTGTATCTTTGGCCATCTGTAATTTTCATCAAAAAAAAAGGTTGAGAATTTAGAGGCTTAATACGTTGTGGGGTTGTTAACCAATGTCAAAAAACAACATGTGTACTACTATTTCATGATAAACTATTTGCTCTGTAAGCTTTCACCTGAAGTACAATAAAATATATATTAAAAAAAAAAAAAAAAAAAAAAAAAAAAAAACTATCCCTATTTGTAGTTTATATGATCCTATACATAGAGAACCCCCAAGAATCCACAAGAAAACTACTAGAACTAATAGAAAGATTCAGCAGAGTATCAGGATACAAGATCAACATACAAAAATCAGTTGATTTCCTATATGCTAACAAAGAGAACTTCAAAAAGGAAGTCAGGAAAACAATACCATTTACAACAGCCCGCAAAAAGATAAAATACTTAGGAATAAATCTAACCAGGGATGTAAAAGAACTATACAAAGAAAACTATGAACATTACTGCAAGAAAGCAAAAGAGACCTAGATAAATGGAAAAACATACCATGCTCATAGACAGGAAGACTCAACGTTGTGAAAATTTCAATTCTGCCCAAAGCAATCTACAGGTATAATACAATCCTGATCCAAATACCAACAGCATTCTTTAACAAAATGGAAAAATCAATCACCGACACTATATGGAAAGAAAAGAGGCCCCAGCTAAGCAAAGCATTATTGAAGAAAAAGAACAAAGTAGGAGGCCTCACACTACCTGATCTCAGAAACTACTAGACAGTCACAGTAGCCAAAACAGTCTGGTACTGGTACAATGACAGACATATAGACTAATGGAACAGAATTGACAACCCAGATGTAAATCAATCCACCTATGGTCAGCTGATCTTTGACAAAGGACCAAAGTCCATTCAATGTGGAAAAGATGGTCTTTTTAACAAATGATGCTGGCAAAACTGGGTGTCCATCTGTAAAAAAAAATGAAACAAGACCCGTACCTTACACCATACACAAAAACTGGCTCAAAATGGACCAAAGACCTAAATATAAAGACTAAAATGATAACAAACATAGAAGAAAGATTAGAGACAACACTAGGGGCCCTAACATATGGCAAAAAGAGAATACAAATCATAACACTGTACAAACACCAGAAGAGAAACTAGATAGCTTGGAGCTCCTAAAACTAAAACACTTATACTCATCAAAAGACTTCACCAAAAGAGTAAAAAGAGAGCCTACAGACTGGGAAAAAAATTTTGGCTACAACATATCCAACAAGGCTCTAATCTCTAAAATCTATAGAATATTGCAACACCTCAATAACAAAAAGACAAATAAGCCAATTAAAAAATAGGCAAAGGATATGAACAGACGCTTCACTAAAGAAGACACTCCAGCAGCTAGGAGACACATAAAGAAATGCTCACAATCTTTAGCCATTACAGAAATGCAAATCAAAACTACAACGAGATACCATCTTACCCCGACATTACTGGTACTAATCAAAAAAATAGAAAATAACAACTGTTCAAGAGATTGTATGAAGATTAGAACTCTTATGTACTGCTGATGGGAATATAAAATGGAACAATCACTTATGGAAAACAATATGGTGCCTTCTTAAAAAGCTAGAAATAGAAATATCTTATGATCCACAAATCCCACTCCTAGGACTGTATCCTAGAGAAATAAGAGCTGTCACACAAATAGACATAAGCACACCCATGTTCATTGCAGCATTATTCACAATAGCAAAAAGAAGGAAGCAACCTAAGTCCAAATAAATGAATAAATTATGGTACACACACACAATGGAATACTACCCAATGATAAAGAACAATGATGAATCTGCAAAACAGCTCACAACATGGATGAATCTGGACAGCATTATGCTGAGTGAAAAACGTCAATCGGAAAAGGGCAAATATTGTACAAGACCACTATTATAAAAAACCAAGGAAAGGTTTATGCACAGAAAAAAAAATCAATTTTTGATGGTTTCAAAGGAGGGGGAGGGTGGAAAGGGAAAATCACTAACTAGATAGTAGACAAGTGTTAACTTTGGTGAAAGACAATACCCAATATTGGAGAAGTCAGCACAACTTGAACAAAGCAAAGTCATAGAAGCTTCCTAGACACACCCAAACAACCTTGAGAGATCAAGTTACCAGGGCTGAGGGATGCAGACCATGGTCTCAAGGGACATCTAGATCAACTGGCATAAATCAGTTCATAAAGAAAATGTTCTACATCCTACTTTTGTGAGTAGCATCTGGGGTCTTAAAAGCTTGTAAGCGGCCATCTAAGATACATCTATTGGTCCCATCTTGTTTGGAGCAAAGGAGAATGAAGAAAACCAAAGACACAAGGAAAGTATTAGTCCTAAGGACTAATCGAACACATAAACCACAGCCTCCACCAGCCTGAGCCCAGAAGAACTAGATGGTGCCTGGCTACCCCAACAACCACTCTGACAGGGATCACAATAGAGGGTCCCAGACAGAGCAGGAGAAAAATGTAGAACAAAATTCAAATTCACAAAAAAAGACCAGACTTACTGGTCTGACAGAGACTGGAGGAGGCTCCGAGACTGTTACCTCTGGACACCCTTCTAACGCAGAACTGGAGCCACTCCTGAAGTCCACCTTTCCACCAAAGAGTAGACAGGCCTATAAAACAAACAGTAACACACATGAGGAACGTGCTTCTTCGTTCAATCAAGTATATGAGACCAAATGGGCAACACCTGCCCAAAAGCAAAGACCAGAAGGCAGGAAGGGACAGGAAACCTAGATGAATGGACATGTGGAACCCAGGGTTAAAGTGGGAGAGTGCTGACACATTGCAGGGATTGCAACCAATGTCACAAAACAATTTGTGTATAAATTTTTGAATGAAAAACTAATTTGCACTGCAAACTTTCACCTAAAATGCAATAAAATTTTTTAGAAGAGGAAATTATAACAAGAGTAAATGTCCATACAAATACATATTCTTAATAAAGAAATGCTCTGGAAAAAGAAAATAAGAAGTTACTCTAAGTACTGTGATAATGACAAATCAGGGTGCTGTGGTAGAGAGTGACTGTGGGGTTTCTTTATGTTGGATGAGCATGGAAGGCCTCTCTCTGAGGAGGGAAGTTTTAAGCTGATGCCTGAATGACAAGCGGGAGCTGGCCATGAGAACAGCAGGGAAGGGCATTTCAGGCAGAGGGAACAGCCAGAGCAAAAGTCCTATGCCAGAAACAAGCCTGATGTATTTATTCATGGGCAGAAAGAAGGCCAGCCTAGCCAAAGTTCTATGAGCAAAGAAGTGGAATAACATGAGATTAGGAAAGGAGTCAGGAGCCATGTCACAAAGGGCTGTGCAGACCAGTGTTAGGACTGGGATTTTATTCAAAGTGGAGTGGGAAATCATCGGTGAGTAGACTTGAACCAGGAGAATGATTTATATTTTCAAAAGATCAATTTAGCTGCTATGAGGGGATTGTATTGGAGGGTGCAAGAGTATAGGAGGGAGTCTAGCTAGGAGGCTACCACAATAGCGCGGGGTTCAGATGACAGAAGTTTGAACAAAAATGGTCATAGTAAAGGTGAACAGAATTAAACAGATATTGTGAAGCGGAGCTTATAAGGCTTATTGATGGCAGAGAAAGAAATAAATCAAGGATTAAAAAAAAAAACAGTGGCCATCAACCTGATTCTGACTCAGGGTGGCCCCATGTGTGTCAGAATAGAACTGTGCTCCACAGGATTTTAAATGCCTGATTTTCCAGAAGAAGATCACCAAGTCTTTCTTCTGAGGTGCCTCTGGGTGGGCTCGAATCTCCAACCTCTTGGTTCGCAGTCAAGCACATTAACTGTTTGTACCACCCAGGTACTCTGAATCAAGGATAACATGCATTTATTCAACAAATATTTATGAGCACCTAATATATGCTAAAGGAGCCCTGGTGGTGCAATGGTTAAGCACGTGGCCGCAAATCGAAAAGTCAGTGGTTTGAATCCACCAGCTTTTCCCCAGGAGAAGGATGTGGCAGTCTGCTTGCATAAAGATTACAGCCTTGGAAACTCTATGGGGAAGTTCTACTCTGTCCTGTAGGGTCGCTATGGGTCAGAATCGACTAGACAGCAATGAGTTTGGTTTGGTTTTTGGAATATAATGCTGAGCAGCTGATGTATGGTGGCACCATTTACTGAGGCACTCAAAACTAGGGGAGGAGCAGGTTTGGAATGAAAGGAATCAACAATTCTGCTTGGAGCAGGTTAAGTTTAAGATTCAATATTCACTAAGGTAATTCTAGCTGCTCTTAAAAACATCAAAGTTCAATGGCTTGATACAATAAAATTTTATTTCTTGCTCACTTAAGATCCAAACCAGGTATACCTGATTAATGGTTGACTCTCCTCCAAGTGGTGATTCAGGGACCCAGGTTCCTCCCATATTGCAGCCTTTTCATCTCCAACATTTGGCTTCAAAGGTCACTGTGCTCATCTGCATCAATCTATGAAAGGTGAAGAGTATTAAGTATCACGTGTGGGAGATTTTAATTGGCCATGCCTAGAAGTTCTATACATCACTTCTGCTCACATATCATTAGCTAGAAAACTGTCACATGGCCACATCTATCAGTAAGGAAAGCTGGAATATTCAATCTAGGTGTGTGTTCAAGAAGAGGAAATGAGTTGGATGACCTCCCAGCAGTGTCTTCTATAAAAAGCATAAACCACTGTCGTCGAATCAATTGCAACTCATAGTGACCCTATAGGACAGAGAAGAACTGCCCCATAGGGTTTCCAAAGGGTGGCTGGTGGATTTGAACTGCTGACCTTTTGGTTAGCAGCCGAAGTCTTAACCACTACACCACTGGGGCTCCGTCTCTTATAGATGGCTATTAATCATCCAAGAGACAGGTCAAGTAACAGTTGAATATACAAGTCTGGAGTTCAGGAGAGAGGCCTGAGCTAGTGTTAAACATTTTAGCATAATCATCATATGGATGATGCTACATGAAAATAATATCTAGAGTAACTGTATAGAAAGAGAAGTGAAGGGTCTGAGTCATGGCATCCTTTTGAGACCAAGCAGAGAAGAAGCCAGCAAAAGAGGCTAAGAGATATGGGCAAAATCTGAGATCAGGGGTCATGGAAAAATTGTTTCAAGAAGGAGGGTGGTCAGCTGTATCTAAAGCCGCTGAGAGGACCAGCAAGATGAGAATGAAATATTGACTACTGAGTTTGGAAACATAGAAGTTGACAAGAGCCATTTCAGTGGAAAAGTAGAATTGAGCATAGATCTGGAGAGAACGTGCGGTGAGAAAGTAGAGAGAGTAACAACATCAAGACATATTCATGAAGAGAAGCAGAGAAATGAGGCATAAACACAAGGGGATGTGGTACAAATGAGCCTATGGGTGTGCTCCAAGATGGAAAATACTACTACAGCATGTTTAGATGCCCATGGGAATTATTCAGTTTAGAGGAATGATGATACAGAAAAGAAAGGAGAAAATTTCAAGGCAGAGTCCTTGAGAAAATAATGTGGAAATGGTCTAGAACACAAGTGCATAGCTTGGGTTGTAATAAGCACAGAACATGTCATTGTTAACAAGAGAGAATATGGAAGATACGAGTATAGGTACAGATAGGTTGGTAGATTTGGGTGGTGGGGAGTAAAGGGTGTTCTTAGCTGACTGATTCTGTTTTCTTAATAAAGTAAACTGAAAGTTCCTCAACTAGGAGTGGACCAGGAGGAGAGAGTGTAGGAGATTTGAGGAGAGAGGTGCTAAATGGTAATTTGGAGTGCAAGAAACAACTGTTGCTGTTTAGTGCCGTAGAGTCGGTTCTGACTCATAGTGACCTATGCGCAACAGAAAGAAACACTGCCTGGTCCTGCACCATCCTCACAATCGTGCTATATTTGGGCCCATTGTTGCAGCCTCTGTGACAATTCATCTTATTGAGGGTCTTCTTTTTTGCTGACCCTCTACTTTACCAAGCATGATGTCTTTCTTCATGTCCCTCCTGATAACATGTCCAAAGTTAAGTGGGACAAAATCTTGCCATCCTCACTTCTAAGGAGCATTCTGGCTGTGCTTCTTCCAAGACAGATCTGTTTATTCTTCTAGAAGGCCAGAGTATATACAATATTCTTCACCAACACCATAATTCAAAAGCATCAATTCTTCTTTGGTTTTCCTTATTCATTGTCCAGCTTTCACGTGCATATCAGGCAATTGAAAATACCATGGTGTGGATCAGGTGCACCTTAGTCCTCAAAGTGCCATCTTTGCTTTTTAACACTTTAAGAAGGTCTTTTGCAGCAGATTTTCCCAATGCAATACATCATTTGATCTCTTGACTAGACTGCTGCTTCCATGGGCGTTGATTGTGAATCCGAGTAAAATGAAATCCTTGACAACTTCAGTATTTTCTCCATTGCCCTACTAGGGAGATGTACTAATAGGAGTGGTGGGTGGAGGAGAGCTCATTTGAGATTTGTGGTTTTGATTTTAATATGAGATTAGTTATCCCAGTCGTATGTTTTCTACAACAAGGTGCAGCTACTCAAGCGCAGACATGAAGGAGGCAATTGGATGGCATTAACCAGGGCTGGGTTTTATTAGGAGAGACTACAGAGTCAGAGAAGGGCAGAGGAGTCAGGGGTATAAGCCTAGGAGTCAACCTAAGGACGAACCAAGGAATCCCAACTGGGAGAGCTAGGAAGTGAGGACATGAAGACCAGAATGGCTAGAATGGCCTGGAAGTCTCAGTTAAGGCTGGGGTAGTGGTGATGATAAGGTCATGAGTGTGTCCATGGACCTGGGCAAAGGAGTTGGGAAGAGGAAGAGATTTTGGCAGTGAAGAGGGAAAACAATTGAGAAGTCACAATGCTCTTGGATCAAATACCTGAATACTGACATCACCATGAACAAGAATCGAGGCAGGGGTATGGGAGGAAAGTAGAATAGTGAGCTGAATGCTAAGTATGTCAATGAGTTTGGATATTTACCATTTGCACACACATAGACACTAACCTCTACCCCGCCCTTTATGGAACACATGAACTAGCTTCCTTGAACTTTGGCCTCCCATTGGGTTTGGCCAATGGGACCAAAGCAGGAGACTGGGGGGAGGGAGAAGTGTGACTTTGGGATATTTATTCTCATGGCTATATTGTTGCTGGATTGCTGTGGATCAACCTCATCTTTTAACAGAAGGATTCAACTCCTGTTGACGGCAGTCTGTCTCTAAACAGTCTTCTCCATTCCCCATATCCACTCTCTCCCTCCCCTTTTAATTTTAGGCTAGTAACAAAGGAGCTCTACTGTTACTAGCCGCAGGCACTCTATGCCTTGGTATTTCCCTCACTCTGACCATACTTTTGTAAATAGTCCCTTTATTAAACTCTTCTCAAATTATCCTAATTTGAGCAGGCCATCTGTTTCCTGCTGGGACTCTACTGATACAGTAGATGTCAGCAATATGAATACCCACCTTGCAGGGTTGTTGTAAAGATTAGAGAGAAAATATGCAAGACTCCTAGCTCAGTGTCTGGCATGTTATAGGCACCCAACTAATAGTGACAAGGAGGAAAGAGGACTAGCAGCTGTTTTAGTTGTTGTTGGTAAAAGACTATATATTCAGGTACAAGCAGACTAACCAAATTCACCAGTTTCTTCAATTCATAACTAGTCCTTACTCAATCAACAGCTATGAACCTGGCTTCTGGTACTACCAAGGAACTCTGGGATCTATCAGCAGGCAATCAAGTCAATCACAGCAATTATGAGAAAAAATATATCCAAAAAAAAAAGGAGGAGCATTTCAAGAAAAATATCTCAACAAAGCAGTTGGCTTTATGGTAGTCTTTGTAGATAGGCTGGATGTGATGGTAAATATGAGTCCATCCTGTGCAACTGGGAGAAGTCTCTGGAGAACCAGAGAAAGGAGCCCCCCGCCCCCACACCATCTCCTACTCGCCTCACTCCTGCTGCACTCTGTAGCTGCACTGTTTCCTAGTTCTAACAGAAGAGCTACTGAGAATGTGGAACTCACACATCATAAAAGAGCTGGATTCTTCAGAAAAGTTCCCTGAGGCCAATTTTGTAGAGGAACAGTGCACTAGTTTCCTAGATCTGCAGTAACGAAGTACCACAAAGTGGGTAGCTGAAAACAACAGGAATTTATTCTCTCACAGTTTTGGAGGCTACAGGTCCAAAATCAAGATGTCAACAGAGTCATGCTGTCTCTGAAGGCTGTAAGGAAGTATCCTTCCTTGCCTCTTCTAGCTTCTAGTTGTTGCCAGCAATCCTTGGCATTTCTTGGTTTGTAGACACACCACTCCAGTCTCTGCCTCCATTGTCATATGGTACTCTTCCCCTGTGTTTGTGTGTCCAAATTTCCCTCATCTTATAATAAGGACACCACTCACATTGGATTTAGGGGCCACCCTAATCCAGTACGATCTCATCTTAACTTGATTCTGTCTATAAAGACCCTATTTCCAAATAAGGTCACATTCATAGATTCCAAGTGGACATGAATTTTGGGGGACACTATTCAATCCAGTACAAACAGCTTCCCCCTTCAAAGCCAGTTTCTCCATTTCTGGAACAGAGAATGTGGGAATCATCAGCTTAGGACTTCCAAGTACAAGGCACATAATAGAACCTTTTTGTATCAGTGACAAATCTGGACTAGTTTGAAGAAAAGATTAAGAAGGCAAAAATAAACTCAGAACTGATTCAACTCATTTGTCCATTTTGCATACAAAAGGAATCACATGTATGTTGCCACTAATGTCCAGGGTCAACTAAAACATACTAGATGGCTTCATTTTTGTGGCCCATATGATCGTGTCACACCGCTGCTTACAACTCTCAGTAGTTTCTTATTGCCCTTGAGGTAGAAACCAAAACCCCTCACATTGCCTCAACTTGTGTCACTCTTTATAGCCCATCTAGGCTTGATTTCCTTTGGTTTTTCAGTTCCTCACTTGTATTATGCTCTCTTTTGCATCAGGACCTTGGTATGGCTGTTCCCTTTCACCCTGCCCCTCCTCCCTACCATTCCACTTACCACTAGGTAACTCCTATTCATACTTTGTTATTGTTGTTAGTTACCATCGAGTCAATTCCAACGCATGGCAACCCCATGTGTGAGGAGTAGAACTGTGCTTTGTAGAGTTTTCAAGCCTAGGACCTTTCGTAAACAGATTACCAGGCCTGTCTACAGAGGCACCTCTGGGTGGGTTCGAACTGCCAACCTTTCAGTTAGTAGTCGAGCACGTAACCATTTGCGCCACCCAGGGTCTCTCATACTTTGTTGTTGTTAGGTGCCATCGAGTCGATTCCAAATTGTGACGACCCCGTGTGTGCAGAATAGAACTGTGCTCCCTAGCATTTTCAAGGCTGTGACCTTTTGGAAGTACATCACCAGGTCTATCTTCTGAGGCGCCTCTGGGTGGGTTTGAACTACCAACATTTCAATTAATAGTTGAGCCCAACTGTTTACACCACCCAGGAACTCCCATACTTTAGGACTCAGTAAATTCTCTTTCCTCAAGAAAGCCTTCTGTGACCCCCTAGAATATTTATGTCAGCCTGTAATACTCCCCTCTAGCACTCTGTGCTTATAACATTAGCATTTTTATAATTATTGTTTGATTATCTGTCTTCTTTACTAGACTATATACTCCATGAGGGCAAATATTCTGTCTTGCCCTAAACTATATCCCAAGTATCTGGTATGTAGTAGGTCCTTGTAAACGTTTTCTGAATAAATGAATCAATATATAAT
Source organism: Dugong dugon (assembly GCA_030035585.1). Lineage (NCBI taxonomy): Eukaryota > Metazoa > Chordata > Mammalia > Sirenia > Dugongidae > Dugong > Dugong dugon. The sequence continues at coordinate 101,744,263 of CM057469.1, read as the reverse complement.
GCATATAGAAAAGTATCGTGCACAACTGCTAAAAACACATAGATCATACACTCATGTTCTAAAGAAAGAGTATGCTGTAATTTAGAGTGTAAAAAATGGAAGTTGCTTTTTTGTTTCCAATTTGTTAGTTTTTCTGACTTGCTCGTTTTAAAATTAGTAATTTCATTTACAATGCATTGTGATTAAAAAATAAAATTCATTGCTAACCAATAGTTAAGGAGCCCTGGCGGCACAATGGTTAAGTGCTCAGCTGCTAACCGAAAGCTTGGTGGTTGAAGCCCACACAGCAGCTCTGGGAGAAAAGACCTGGCAATCTGCTCTCATAAAGATTACTGCCTAGGAAAGCGTGGGGGGGCAGTTGTACTCTGTCATACAGGGTTGCTATGAGCCAGACCCAACTCGATGGCACAACAGCAACAACGAATGTTTAGAGAATTCCGAAGAGAGCAAGTGGTGAATACGGGGAGCCTAAGGATTAACAGATAACAAGTCATTCCACAACAATTCTTTATTTTTTATGAGGCTAAAGAATGTTATGTCAGAGAAGTGTTACAGAGATTCAGAGGGTATTTTGTTCATTCAACATGTATTTATTGAGACTTGGCTGTGTACCAGATACTGGGAATAGGGCAGTGGAGAAGACCTCACCTCTTATAACACACAAATGCTCCCCTATTTGCAGCACCAAATGGAGCAATGAGGGCAAAATGATCTTACATTAAGTTGAATTTGTAATGGTTGATTATTCAGTAACAAATAACTAGTCTTGGCTCTGCCATCACTAATGAGGATGAAACCAGAAGGTTTAGCACGTTTCTGGTACAAGTGGCATTGGACTTTTAGCAGGCAATTTGGCATTGCGTTTCAACAACCATATAAAGCGCTGCTTACCTTTGACCTTGTAATTTGGCTCCCATAATTTACACTAGGAATTTACCCTGGAAAATAATGCAAAAGAAGAAAAAGAAAATCTGAAAAAAAAGACTGTTGTAGCATTTTTAGATTGGTGAAAGAGAGGAAACAACCTGATTGCCCAACAAAAAACAATGGTTTACAGTATTATGGTATGGGGCCTAGTGGCACAGTGGTTAAAGAGCTCGGCTGCTAACCAAAAGGTCAGCAGTTCGAATCCTCCTGTCCTATAGGTTAAGTATTTTTCAGATTGCAACAGTCTTCAAAATGATCATGTTGTAGCTGAACCAGTTGCATAATATTCCATAAAGTGGTCATACCATGATATAAAACAAAAAAAAAACAAAAAGCCCATTGCTGTCGAGTTGATTCCAACTCATAGTGACCCTATAGGACAGAGTAGAACCACCCATAGGGTTTCCAAGGAGTGCCTGGTGGATTCAAACTGCTGACCTTTTGGTTAGCAGCCCAATGCTTAACCACTGCATCACCAGGGCTCCTGAAAAATACTTAAAGATGTTTTATTTTAAAACCAGAATACAAAATCTTATCTGTTTTGTGATTACAAATCTGTATAGTTTTTTTTTTCTGCATATGAACTAATAAAATGAACTAATATGAACTAAGCAAATAATAGGAACATTAAGATAGTTTCCTCAGGAAGTTGTGGGTTTCTGATTTCTTACATTTTTACTTCCAATCTTGTTAAAATAAAAATATTTTACTTATAACTTTTTGCTATAACCTTTTAACTGAAATATGGCTTATCATATTCATGGTGGACATAATCAGGATTCAAAAAGATAAAAAGAAAAAAATACAATGACGACTCATTAAAGATAAGGCTCTTATTGGGATTCAAGACTTCAGTTGAAAAAGAAAGGGAGAAGTGGCTTCCTCCCATGGACATGAAAAACAGCTGTAAGTTTTCTCTTCTACAGGTTTAAGGGCAATAAGAAGGAGCCCTGGTGGCATAGTGACTAAAGCACTAGGTTACTAACCAAAAGGTCGGCTGTTTGAACCCACCAGCTGTTCCAAAGGAGAAAGATGTGGCAGTCTGCTTCCATAAATATTACAGTTTTGGAAACCCTATGGGGCAGTTCTACTCTGTAATCCCCTAACCAGAATGCACTAATACAGCAATGTAGGACGGATTCGCCCCCTGCACTCATTGACAATCAGACCACACTCTGGGAACGATCTAGTTTTCTGAGTCTTACTTGATAAACCATATTAGTACCACCGAGGATAGACCAAGCCAAGGGGAGGTTAATCTGGCAAAGACTTCACATTTCTATGATTCTCATATTGTGGATGGAAGCTTTATTAAAAGACACTTTTTTTAAATATTATTTAAAAAGATGAGAGAAGGATACTTTTCGTCTTGGTCAGAAAGCTTAATTTTCCCCAACCACAGTAATTTTCTCCCTCTCTAACCTCTGTAATGGAGCCCTGGTGGCACAGTGGTTACAGAGCCACAACTACTAACCAAAAGGTCGGCAGTTCAAATCTACCAGCTGCTCCTTGGAAACCCTATGAGTTGGAATCAACTCAACGGCAACAGATTTTAACCCCTTTCATAGAACTGTGCTCCATAGGGTTTTCAATGGCTGATTTTTTGGAAGGAGATCGCCAGGCCTTTCTTTTAAGGTGCCTCTTGGTGGACTTGAATGGCCAATATTTTGGTTCTACTCTCACACGTATGAGGTCACCATGAGCTGGAATTGACTCAGCAACAACTGGTTTTTTAAACTCTCTTATATGGCACATTTCACACTGTATCACAATTCTAAATGTCCAAAATCAAACTCATCCCCTCCCTCACTGCAGGCCCACCCCCACTTTCCATACTCTACCTTTTATCGATGTGCATCCACAACCATGTCTACCCAGGCCACTTACAGGACCTTCAGTGCACACTGCTCTTCCAGGCCTCCGAGGGGTTCCACTCTCTAGAATTTCCCCACTGCCCGTGGTTCTTTCTTCAAGACTCCACTCCTTGTGAAGCTTTCCTGTGACCACCCAGGAGCACTCAGCCCTTGCTCCTCTGTGCTCCAATGGCACCTGGTATGTGCCTCCACTGGGAAACATCACCACATAATAGGTGATCTGGTTACTTACCCACTAGCACCACTGACTGTAAGTTTCTTGAAGACAGGAGCCTGTGGTTTCATTGTTTCCTGCCCAGCGCTTAGCACATTGTCTTACAAAAATAGACTCTCTGTAACTCTGAGTGAATGACTTAATCCCCTCTATCTGCTTCTGTAAAGATCTGCAGTCTTGAAACCCTATGGGGCAGTTCTACTCTGTCCTATAGGGTTGCTATGAGTCTGAATCAACTCAACAGCAGTGGGTCAGTGGATTGAGCCTTTGCAAAACCCATTTTAATCATTTTCCCAACGTATACCCATTAACCCATTGCCGTCGAGTCAATTCGGACTCATAGCTACACTTTAGGACAGAGTAGAACTGCCCCATAGGGTTTCCAAGGAGTGGCTGGTGGATTTGAACTGCCAACCTTCTGGTTAGTAGCCTGAGATATTAATCACTGTGCCACCAGGGCTCCTCCCAATGAATAGGTGTCTCTAACTGCAGAATCCACCATCCATCCATCAGTGTGTCATACTGTGGTAGCTTGCGTGTTGCTATGATGCTGGAAGCTGTCACTGGTGTTTCAAACCCAGCAGGTTCACCCATGGTGAACAAGTTTCAGCAGAGCTTCCAGATTAAAACAGACTAGGAAGAAAAGTCTGGCAATCTACTTAAAACATTAGTCAAGGAAAACCCTATGGATCACAACAGAATATTGTCCAAAATAGTGCTGGAAGATGAGCCCCCCCTAGATTGTAAGGCACTCAAAATACACAGTGGCCACAATGGACTCGAGCATACCAATGATCGTGAAGATGGGTCGGGACTAGGCAGTGTTTCATTCTGCTGTACGTGGGGTAGCCATGAGTAGGAGACAACCTGATGGCTACTAGAAACAACAATTGCAGAATATCTTTGATGACAACTGGAAAAGTACTGCCTTTGTTGCACAGGTGCAAGATGAGCTCTCTCTCCTTCCTTGTACTCCTTGAGCAAAAGCCTTGCCAGTGGCCCAGCCCCTGAAACCACTACAAATGTGTGTAAATTCCATCGGCTTAAAACTCAAAACACAGGCAAGCTCTTGAACTCATGCTATGAACTCTGCCATTGCTGGGTTGTTGGTTTAGAAAAAAATCCATCTGCCGTAAATCTACATTCCCCCCAAATGAAATATAATACCCCTGCTTTCCTCTAGCAGTCAGATAATCATCTCCTTGTTTTACAGGGAACGATTTAGAAGAGAGAAGACTTGGTCTGAGAGTCTCATAAGTTTCCGAAAGTGCTTACCCTGACAGTCCCTTTCTTGCTTGTCCTATTTCTTCGCATCCCTTTGTATGTACACAGGTTCATGCACACTCACACACACGCACACTCTTGCACGCATGCATGAAGCCACTTGCGCATGCTCACATATCCATTGAAATCTCGGTCTCTGCCACATTAAGCCGAGACTGGAATCATGCTGTTAATAGCCCATTTTAGACCCAAGCATATTCTTCTATCTCTAAATTGCTTCCTGGCTATTCTTTGTCTGCTAACTATTTTTCCAGCTCTCCACAGCTGACTCAAGTCCAGGAAAATAAAGAGGACCCTCCATATCATGCAGATCTTCAACTTGACAGTCGAAAACACTCACCTGGTACTTTCAGTACTGGGGGTTGGGTGAGAAGGTGTGTGCTCACCATCTTACTGGGCTGTGACCCTGCCTCCAATATGATTCCCCCTGAAGCCACAGACTCAGTTGTCCATCTGTCTCCGGGTCAATCCAGCACATCTCTTGTTAGCAAGAGGCAATTATTTCCTTAAACACTCCCACCAAATCCTCCTCAGCTGATGCTTAGCAGTGTTCACCTTGAGACGGCAGGAGATGACACCATGTAGGTGAAGAGAACATGACAGAGGCCACCACTACTCATCACTTCCCCTAGATGGAAAAGCCCTCTGGGCACTCAAGAGGATGAGAAAGTTTTTTTCTTCACCACTGATGTTTATTGATTTGTCCAGCTCATAGGGAGCATCCCTTAATGTTGTGCTTTCATGTTCCTGCTTTGTTGCATGGGTGCAGAAAAGAATATTGCAAATTGATCTGTCTTCCCAGCCTTTGCTAGGAATGGACTCCTATCACTTTAGTTTCTCAGACCTGTCATCGCATGTTTGTGTTGCAGGGCATATATAATCAGCCTGGCTAAACACTGCGTGCTGAGCTGATTAATTTCTAACGTTCTTGCCTGAGTCCATTGATGGCATACCTGTTTGATGATCTCTGCAATAGATAGCCACTTCTGATTGTTTGACCTTTGCTCTTCACCTGGGGCTGTCTACTCTGGCACCTGTTTAAGCTGACAGCATGTATACTTCATCTACATTGCGTTTGAAGAAAATCGTAATGTCTTGGTGCCGTGAAAGCTTAGAAGAAGGGCTTTTAAGCGAAACCCACTTCCATTACCAAATTGAGCAGCATTTAAGAACCAATCATATGTCTATTAAACAAAAAGAAAAGACATTATCCATAACCTATAGTATGACGCTTGTACTTTAGAATCTACCCATTCATTCTGATTTAGCTTTATGTGCCAATTATGATCAATGGATTTCCACAAGAATGTAAAATCGTAACATAGCTTTTAATCTCTCTTTCCACTATTTCCCAGAATTCTGTTGTTTTAATTACTTTATATGCCTTTACTTCTAATAGCTCAGAACAAAAGGGTCATCATCACCGTCATCAAAGCATATATATACACATAATTTTAGGTATGTCAGCCCATTTCTGATGTAACCCTAATATTAGGTTGGATGGGTTTTATTTTTAGTTTTTATATAGAGGGGGAGCCTCTTTAACAATTTCAGAGATGTACTTCATTTAGCCTAATATATCTTTGGTTGTAGGATAAGTTGGGGTCTATTTATAGAGCTAAGTTCTCAAAAATGCACATAATTTACATCCTAACTTACTAAGGACCAAGTAGTTAGGGAGTTAATGCAGGTGCATTTGGCAGTCATTTTTTAAAGATCACACCAAATCTGATCCACCCCACAGAAAAAGGGAAGATGGTGAGAATACCAAGGTCATCCAAGGACAAATCACACGTGCATCTAGTTTAATGAATCAAATCCATGTTCTGGACTGAGGGCACAGTGAACAGCAGACCAGTGTGAAAAAAGGCTCAAGGGGAAAGGTAAACACATTGAACAGTAAGCATACTTCCAAACCAGCTGCCATAGAGTCGACTCCAGCTCATGGTGACCCCATGTGTGTCAGAGTAGAACAGTGCTCCACAGGGTTTTTAATGGCTGATTTTTTGGAAGCAGACCACTAGGCTTTTCTTCCAAGGCACCTCTGGGGAGACTTCAACCTCCAATTAGCAGCTGGGTGTGTTAACCATTTACACCACCTAAGGACTCCAAACATACTACTAGAAGTGGGTTTATAATTGTACCAAATGGTGTCTCCTTTTGAAAATGTCTCAGAAAACAGCACATGGAGAACTGGTGGAATTACAGAATTAAAGAGCTTCAAGGGATCCTTGAGATCACATTCACCATCCTCCACTTATAAATGAGAAATAGGGACACACTGGGAAGCAGCCGAGATGGGACTAGACCTGCTAACCTCTCGGGGCTCACAATGTTTTCATTGCACCGGGATGTTAGGCTTCCTTGGAGCCCTGATGGCACAGTGGTTAAGAGCTATAGCTGCTACCTAAAAGGTCAGCAATTCAAATCCACCAGCTGCTCCTTGGAAACCCTGTGGGGCAGTTCTACCCTGTCCCATAGGGTCACTATGAGTCAGAATCAACTCAACAGCAACAAGTTTGTTTGTTTGTTTTTTGGTTAGCTTTTCTCAGGTTCCCTAAGTCCCTTCTCTCTTACCCCAGCTCCCTTCATGCTTATTTTCTCATATTTCAATGTGGAAATATGAGATGTTGCAAGTTTATAACACTTGGTTCAACCTGATTTCCTTGAAAGACATGTAAGAAACAATGGATCAATGGCTTGGTTTCTGAGGTCTGGACATCATTTAAAGAAAAAGAGAAAGAGTACTTTTTCTTTTAGCTTGTGATCAAGCTGATTTGTGAGATCAGCTAATTTCTTAAACAAATAATAACAAATGAAGCTTAGCTGTTGCCTTCATTCTGTGTCATATGAATTACATATGAGCTTCGTGTAATATCAGTGAAATATACCAAACTTTAATATATCTGTCTGTGTCATTTAGACGTCTCTTAATATGCTACACATTTTTAAAAGAGAAAAGTCTTTAAAATTAAATGTGCATGTATACTTATATATTTGTGTGAATTTCAAATAGTGTTTCTTTTTTTTTTTCATTTTATCAAATATTTCAAACACACAGAGAACAACAGCACAGTCTTTACTCCCCAACTTGAAAAGTTTACATTTTGCTGTATTTGCTCATTTTTCATTTTACTTAAAAGAAATAAAAAATTAGAGACACACACAAAACAGCCTATGTAGGAGGTTCTGGCAAGATGGTGCTCTAGGCAGAAGCACCACGCCATCCCTCCACAGCAAAGATCCGAAAAACTAAGCCAAACAGAGAATGCAACATACCTGAAACCCTAGAACATCAAATGAAGAGATAAAGAACTCAGCCAAGCACCAAATGGAGTGAGAATACTGAAACAGAATGGAGAGCAAGGAGAGATTCATGCAGAGGTCCCCTACGAGCTAACGCAGCGCGGATCCACCATCTTGGACTGCTATCGGAGACCATCAAACGGGGGTATGAGAAAGCAGCCTCACTGAGCGTCCAGTGGGAGACAAAACAGCCGGTAATTTGCAGTGTGCGCTTTCCCACCCCCCACCCCTCTTCGCCCCTGGCTCAGGCTCCTCTGCTTCCCGCGACCACAGTCTCTTGACCTGGAAGCACCGGCTGGTTGGAGTCCACACACCCAAGCGGGCGGCTCTCTCGGTGCCATTTGTTGGCTGCTAGTGTTGCTTTTTTTTTTCCTGCTTCTTTTGATTTCTCACTTGCCTCTAGCCGCCTCCCCCTCCTTTTGCTTGGGTGCCTGGCTCCGAGCGCCATCTTTGCTTCTTCCTGAGGGGCTGCGGGGCTCCATTCGAGTGTGCAGCTGCTTCCCAGTCTGGGCTGCCACGCTGGTGGGATCCCGGGGCTTTTGTTCATTTGTTCCTCTGCTTCCCGCAGCCACGGTCTCTTGACCAGGAGGCGCCGGCTGCTTGGATTCCACACACCCAAGCGGGCGGCTCTCTGTGTGCCATTTGTTGGCTGCTAGTGTTGCTTTTTTTTTTTCTGCTTCTTTTGATTTCTCACTTGCCTCTCGCCACCTCCCCCTCCTTTCACTCAAGTGCCTGGCTCTGTGCACCATCTTTGCTTCTTCCTGAGGGTCTCCAGAGCGCCGGCAATTTGTGATATATGCTTTCCCACTCTCCACCCTTCTTCACCCACACTCGGCCTCTTCTGCTTCCCACGGACACAGTCTCTTGTCCAGAAACACCAGCCCGCACTGGCTGGCTCTCTGAGTGCCATTAGCTGACTGCTGCTGGTGCTTTTTTTTCTTTTCTTTTCTGCTTCTTTGGATTTCTTGGTTGCCTCTCGCCTCCTCCCCCTCGTTTCGCTCGAGTGCCTGGCTCCATGCGCCATCTTTGCTTTTTCCTGAGGGGCTGCGGAGCTCCATTCAAGTGTGGAGCTGCTTCCCGGTCTGGGCTACCACTCTGGTGGGATCCTGGGGCTTTTCTTCATTTTGAATAGTTTGTCTGTTTTCTTTTCCTTTTCTTGAGTTGGGAGCCTTTTCTGGCCAGGCAGGAGTTGCTTACCAGGGAAACTCCCCTTCAGCTTCCACAGACGTGCAGAGGGATCCCTGAGGACATTTCTTTTTAAGTTGGTTTTTTTTTGTTTGTTTGTTTTCTTTTGTTTTCTTTTTCCTCTTTTTCCCTTTTGTCTTTCTTCATTGCTCAGTTTCTCGTCTCTCTATATCTTTCATCTCTTTCTGATCCCTGAATACCAGGCGTTGTATGCTTCTGCGCCTTCGGGCCAGGCTGTGATGCGACACCTGAGAGTGACTTCCCCAGACCTCATAGCTACATCGGTGGGATCCCTGGGAACTTTGCAGTTCTTTAACCCTTCTGATTTTTATTTGTTCATTCTTTTCTTCCTCTTCCCCCTTCTATTTTTCTCCATTTCATAGTCTCTCATCTCTCCATTCCAAGGGCAAGCTCCCCTAGCATTCTTTTTTGTTTGTTTGTATGTTTTTTGGCTCCTGTTCCTCTCTCCTCTCTCCCAAATCCAGCTTAGCTCCACACATAACCGTCTCCCCGCTGCATCCTGCCTACCTGAACCGTGCGCTTGACATCACACCACCAAGCAGTGCAGGCACGGCCTACTGGAACCTGCCCAGCACTGATTACCGACCCGCCCTGGTGGCTGTAGTGAGTGCCACAAACAACCCATCCCAATGGCTCCTCTTCAGCTAGACCTGCCCTGCTGTACCACATCTCAGTGACTGAACCTGCCAGTTGGAGAAGGAGGCAAAAAGTATTGAGCACACAGACGAGCACACAACAAAGAGCACGCAGTCCACCTGTTCAGACATACTCAACTTTTTTCTTTTTTAAAAAGAAGGGACAAAACAAACAAATCTACAATCAATAATTGAGAGAAATATCTACTGAATGCCCCGAAAACAGCAAACAATATGAAAACATTTACAAAAACAGGACAGGATGGTTCCAGTAGGCGTACAAATTCAAACGCCAGATGACTCTCCTGTGGAAGAAAATGCACTAGAAGTACCTGATAGGGAATTTAAATCTCTTATACTCGGAATTTTCCAAGAACTGAGGCAAAAAGCTGACAAACATGAGAAAAAAATAGACAAATTCATGGAAAATACAGACAAAAAATTGGAATAATTCAGGAAGATGATGCAGGAACAAAATGCCAAAATAAATTCACAACTCGAAATTATACAAAAACAACAATTAGAAATCCAAAAGATAAACAACAAGATTTCAGAAATGGATGATGTCATAAAAGGACTGAGAAGCAGATTTGAAACCGTGGAAGACAGGATCAGTGGAACTGAAGACAAACACTTGGATACAACTCTGTTTCAGGAAAACTCAGAAAAAAGAACAAAGAAAAATGAGGAGACCCCGAGAGTTATGTGGGACACAAATAAAAGCAAAAATTTACGGGTGACTGGCATTCCAGAACAGGAGGAGAAAACAGAAAACACAGAGAGGATCATTGAGAAACTGCTGACAGAAAACTTCCCCAATATCATGAAAGATGAAAAGCTGACCATCCAGGAAGCTCAACGAACCCCATATAGAAGAGACCCCAAAAGAAAATCACCAAGGCATATCATATTCACACTCACCAAAACCAAAGACTAACAAAGAATCCTGAGAGCAGCTCGTGAAAAACAAGAAGTCATATACAGAGGAGAAACAATAAGACTAAGCTCAGATTATTTGGCAGAAACCATGCAGGCAAAAGGCAGTGGGATGACATATATAAAATCTTGAAAGAAAAAAATTGTCAGCCAAGAAGAATATATCCTCCAAAACTCTCGTTCAAATTTGATGGTGAAATTAGGTCATTTCCAGATAAACAGAAACTAAAGGAATATGTAAAAGTCAAACCAAACTTACAAGAATTATTAAAGGGAGTTCTTCGATCTGAGGACAAACAGCTTCAGTCTTCAGGCAGGACCTAGGATGCAGGATCGTAAGAGCCATATACCAACCTAGGAAATGAACTCTCAAGGACTATCCATAACCAAAAGAAACACAATAGGGAATCAGAGCAGTCAATCAATGGATGACAACAACATCAAAACAATGAAACGGAATAAACGGCATAGGTATAGAACCTTCTAATGGAGAGGAAGGCAAGGCGATACCAAGTAAGGGTAGACTGCTTCAAACTTAGAAAGATAAGGGTAAAATTCATGGTAACCACAAAGAAAGTTAACAAACCAACTCATAAAAATAAAGACGAAAAACATAAAGTCTCAGTAAAAACAAAACCTACACAAACAAAAGAAATGAAAAAAAAATCCACAAACAAAAGTAACTCAGCACAAAAGAGTAAGAAGAACAAAGAAAACTTCAGCACCACAAAAAAAAGCACTACAAAATGACAGCAACAAACTCACATCTATCAATAATTACACTGAATGTAAATGGACTCAATGCACCCATAAAGAGACGGAGAGTCACAGAATGGTTAAGAAAACAGGATCCATCAATATGCTGTCTACAAGAGACACACCTTAGAAACAAAGATGTGAAGTTATTAAAAGTCAAAGGTGGGAAAAAAATATATCAAGCTAACAACTACCGAAAAAGAGCAGGAGTGGCAATACTAATCTCAGATAAAATAGACTTTAAAACGAAATCTACCATAAAAGACAAAGAAGGACACTATATAATGATTAAGGGGACGATCCGTCATGAAGACGTAACCATAATAAACATCTACGCACCCAATGACAGGGCTCCAAAATACATAAAACAAACCCTAACAACACTGAAAAGAGACATTGACAGTTCCACAATAACAGTAGGAGACTTCAACACACCACTGTCAGTAAAGGACAGAACAACTAAGAAGAAACTCAGCTAAGGTACAGAAGACCTAAATGGCACAATCAGCCAACTTGACCTCATAGACATATATAGAACACTCCATCCAACCGCTGCAAAGTACACATTCTTTTCCAATGCACACAGAACATTCTCCAGAATAGACCACATCTTAGGCTACAGAGCAATCCTCAACAAGATCCAAAACGATGAGATAATTCAAAGTATCTTCTCTGACCACAATGCCATCAAGGTAGAAATTAACACTAGAAAGAGCAAGGAAAAAAAATCAACTACATAGAAACTGAATAATACCCTGCTTACACATCAGTGGGTAACAGAAGAAATTAGAGATGGAATCAAAAAATTCCTAGAATCAAATAAGAATGAAAACGCATCATACCAAAACCTTTCGGACACAGCAAAGATAGTCCTCAGAGGACAATTTATAGCAATAGATGCACATATCAAAAAAGAAGAAAGGGAAAAAATCAAAACATTAACTACAGAACTCAAACAAATAGAAAGAGAACAGCCAAAAAAGCCCACAACCACCGAAAGAAAAGAAATAGTAAAGATCAAAGTAGAAATTAATGAAATAGAGAACAGAAAAACAATAGAAAGAATCAACAAAACCAAAAGTTGGTTCTTTGAAAGAATCAACAAAATCGACAAACCACTGGCCAGACTGACAAAAGAAAAACAGGAGAGGACACAAATAACCCAAATAAGAAATGAAATGGGGGACATTACAACAGACCCAACCGAAATAAAAAGGATTATAACAGAATATTATGAAAAACTATACTCCAACAAATTTGAAAACCTAGAGGAAATGGATAAATTTCTAGAAACACACGGCCTACCCAAAATACAACAAAGTGATGTTGAAAATCTGAACAGACCCATAACAAGAGAAGAGATTGTAAAGGTAATAAAAAAATCTCCCAACCAAAAAAAGCCCTGGCCCAGATGGCACTGGAGAATTCTACAAAACATTTACAGAAGAGCTTGTACCAGTTCTACTCAAGCTATTTCAGAGCATAGAAGAGGAAGCAACACTTCCAAATTCATTCTATGAAGCCAGCATAACGCTGATACCAAAACCAGGCAAAGTCGTCACAAAAAAAGAAAATTACAGACCAATATCTCTCATGAATATAGATGCAAAAATTCTGAACAGAATTCTAGCCAATAGAATTCAGCATCATATCAAAAAAATAATATACCACGACCAAGTAGGATTCATACCAGGTATGCAAGGATGCTTCAACTTTATAAAATCAATCAATGTAATCCACCACATAAATAAAAGGAAAGAAAAGAATCACATGATCATCTCAATTGACACAGAAAAGGCATTTGGCAAAGTCCAACACCCATTCCTGATAAAAGCTCTCAATAAAATAGGTATAGAAGGGAAATTTCTCAACATAATAAAGGGCATCTAGGCAAAACCAATGGCCAACATCATTCTTAATGGAGACAGGCTGAAAACTTTCCCCTTGAAAACAGGAACAGGACAAGGATGCCCTTTATCACCACTCCTATTTAACATTGTGCTGGAAGTTCTAGCTAGAGCAATAAGACAAGAAAAAGAAATAAAGGGCATCCAAATTGGTAATGAAGAAGTTAAACTGTCCCTGTTTGCAGATGATATGATACTATACATAGAAAACCCTAAAGACTCCACAAGAAATCTACTGGAACTAATAGAAAGATTCAGCAGAGTAGCAGGATACAAGGTAAACATTCAAAAATCAGTTGGATTCCTATACACCAATAAGGAGAACGATGAAAAGGAAATCAGGAAATCAATACCATTTTCAATAGCCCCTAAAATGATAAAATACTTAGGAATAAATCTGACCAGGGATGTAAAAGACCTATACAAAGAAAACTATAAAACACTACTGCATGAAACCCAAAGGGATCTACATAAATGGAAAAACATACCATGCTCATGGATAGGCAGACTCAACATCGTGAAAATGTCAATTCTACCCAAACCAATTTATAAATACAATGCAATCCCGATCCAAATACCAGCAACATTCTTCAAAGAGATGGAAAAACTAATCATTAACTTTATATGGAAAGGGAAGAAGCCCCGAATAAGTAAAGCACTGCTGAAGAAGAAGAATAAAGTAGGAGGACTCACACTACCTGACTTCAGAACCTACTATACAGCTACAGTAGTCAAAACAGCCTGGTACTGGTACAACGACAGATACATTCACCAATGGAACAGAATTGAGAACCCAGATGTAAATCCATCCACCTACGGTCACCTGATCTTCGACAAGGGTCCAAAGTCCATCAAATGGGGAAAAGACAGTCTTTTTAACAAATGGTGCTGGCAAAACTGGATATCCATTTGCAAAAAAATGAAACAGGACCCATACCTCACACCATATACAAAAACTACTTCAAAGTGGATCAAAGACCTGAATATAAAGCCTAAAACTATAAAGTTCATAGAAGAAAAAATAGGACCAACACTGCAGGCCTTAATACACGGCATTAACAGGATACAAACCATAACCATCAACGCACAAAACCCAACAGATAAGCTAGATAACTGGGATCTTCTAAAAATCAAACACCTATGCTCTTCAAAAGACTTCACCTAAAGAGTAAAAAGAGAACTCACAGACTGGGAAATAATTTTTGGACAGTACAAGTCAGACAAAGGTCTAATCTCCATAATCTACAAGAAAATCCAACACCTCTACAACAAAAAGACAAATAATCTTATTAAAAAATGGACAAAGGAAATGAACAGACACTTCACCAAAGAAGACATTCAAATGGCCAACAGACACATGAATAAATGCTCGCGATCACTAGCCATTAGAGAAATGCAAATTAAAACCACAGTGAGATACCATCTCACCCCAGCATTACTGGCACAAATCAAAAACACTGGAAATAACAAATGTTGGGGGGCTGTGGGGAGATGGGAACTCTTATGTACTGCTGGTGGGAATGCAAAATGATACAACCATTTTGGAAAATGATATGGCACTTCCTCAGAAAGCTAGAAATAGACATACCATTCGATCCAGCAATCCCACTCCTAGGAATATATCCTAGAGAAATAAGAGTCGTCACTCGAAATAGACATATGCACGCCTATGTTCATGGCAGCATTGTTCACGATAGCAAAACGATGGAAACAACCTAGATGCCCATCAACAGATGAATGGATAAACAAACTATGGTACATACACACAATGGAGTACTATGCAACGAGAAGGAACAACAATGAATCTGTGAACCATCTCATAACATGGATGAAACTGGAGGACATTATGCTGAGTGAAATAAGTCAATCACAAAAGGACAAATATTGTATGAGACCTCTGTTGTGAAAACCCATGAAAAAGTTCACACGCAAAATGTAACAATCTTTGTTGGTTACCAGGGATGGGAGGGGTGGGGGTGGGGAATACTAAATAGGCAATAGATAAGTGGTATCTTGGGTGAAGGGTGAGACAGTACACAATACAGGGGAAACTAGCACAACCTGTACAAGGAAAGGTCATGGAAGCACCATGGACACATCCAAGCTCCCTGAGGGACTGAGTTGCTGAGCGGAGGCTCTGGGGACCATGGTCTTGGGGAACATCTAGCTCAATTGGCATTACACAGCTTATAAAGACAATGCTCTACATTCTACCTTGGTGAGTAGTGTCTGGGGTCTTAAAAGCCTGTGAGCAGCCATCTAAGATACTCCACTGGTCTCATCCCTTCGAGAGCAAGGGAGAATGAAGAGAACAGGATACAAGGAAAAGATAAGTCCAAAGGACTAATTGTCCACAGCTACCAACGCCTCCACCGGACTGAGTCCAGTACAGCTAGATGGTGCCCGGCTACCACCACTGAGTGCTCTGACCAGGATCACAACAGAGGGTCCTGGACAGAGCTGGAGAAGGATGTAGAGCATAATTCTAACTCACGAAAAAAAAAAAGACGATTTACTGGCCTAAAGGAGACTGGAGAAACCTCGAGAGTATGGCCTCCAGACACCCTTTTAGCTCAGTGGTGAAGTCATCTCCGAGGTTCACTGTTCAGCCTCTGAGTGGACAGCCCTGTAAAACCAAATGAGACTAACGAGGTATAGGAGTCCAGTGACAAGGGCCAGAAGGCAGAAGGGGACAAGGAAGCTGGTGATAGGGAACACAAGATTGAGTAAGGATATGGTTGATGTGTTGTGAGATTGTTAACCATTGTCATAGGGCAACATTTGTAGTAACTGTTAAATGAGAAACTATTTTGTTCTGCAAGCCTTCATCTTAAGTGAGAATAACAGCACAATTGGAAGAGTGTAGTCAATGTCACTGAACTGTGTATGTAGAAATTTTTGAAATGGTGTATCTTTGGCTATGTGTATTTTCACCAAAAAAAAGGTTGAGAATTTAGAGGGTTAATATGTTGTGGGGTTGTTAACCAATGTCATAAAACAACATGTGTACTACTGTTTCATCAGAAACTATCTGTTCTGTAAGCCTTCACCTGAAGTACAATAAAATACAAAAAAAAAAAAAAAAAAAACAGCCTATGTATCCATATCCAACCCCATTTCTCTTTTGCCCTCCTTAGAGAAAACCACTATCTTGAATTTTGTGTTTTTATCATTCTCACAAGTTTTTATTCCTTTTGCTACTCATGTATGTATCCATAAATAATATATAATGTTTGGAGCCCTGGTGGCACAGTGGTTAAAGCGTTGAGCTGCTAACCAAAAGATCGGCAGTTCGAATCCATCAGCTAGCTGCTCCTTGGAAACCCTGTGGGGCAGTTCTATTCTGTCCTATAGGGTCACTATGAGTTGGAATCGACTTGAAGACAACGGGTTTGTTTGTTTTTAATATTGTTTTGCATGTTTAAATTTTTATATGAGTGGTATCTAAACTGTGCCATTCTTTAAATTGCTTTCTTTAATTCCAACGTGAAGTTTGGAAATTTATCCATGTGGTAAATGTGGCACGACTTCATTTCTATGGAGTATTCTGTATTTTATTCTATTATATGCATATATTCCAATGTATCCATTCCCCAGTTTGTGAATATTTAGGTTGTTTCCAGTTCTTCATTTTCACACAGTTCTCCAACAAACATTCTTACATGCACTTCTTGCACACATTTGCAAGAGCTTCTCTACAGTACATTCTTAGCAACAGAAGCACTGAGTTGTAATGTAGGTGTATTTTCAGATTTACTAGATCTCACCAAATTACTCTGACAACTGGTGATAACAATTTTGAGAACTTATATTCACACCAGTAGTGTCCGGTGTTCACATGGTTTCGCATCCTGGCAATATTTTATATCGTCAGACTTCTAGATTTTTGTTAATCTGATGGGTGTAAACCTATTCTCTCACTATTGCTTTAGCTTGCATTTTTCTAATTACAGAGACAATGAGCATCTTTTTACAGATTATTGGCCATTCAGAATTCCTCCGTATTATGAATTCATATCCTTTGCTCACTTTTCTAAAGTCCTGTCAGTCTCCTTGGTTTAGAGTATTTTTTTATGTATTCTGGACATTAGTAATAATAGCTAACATTTTTGTGTCACTAAATGCAAGACATTATCCTCAGTGCTTTACACATATTAACTCATTTAATCTTCATAGCAACCCCACAACACTATCAGGTAGGTTAGGAGCTACAGCTGCTAACCAAAAAGTTTGGCAGTTCAAATTCACCAGCCGCCTCTTGGAACCCTAAGGGGCAGTTCTACTCTGTCCTGTAGGGTGACTATGTGTCGGAATTGACTTGATGGCAACAAATTTGCTTTGGTTTTTGGATGTTGCTTGTACTTTGTCTTTGAAGATAGCTATAAATGTCTTTCATCCATTATTAAAGGATGGAGATTAGGGGTATTAGCGATCATGTGTATTGATTTGGGATTTAACAACTGTGCTTAATTCTCTTATTATTTCTAAAAATTGTCTGTGCCTTGTCTTGAATTTTTGATGTATGCAATCATGTTGTCTACAAATAAGACAGTTTTCTTTCTTTTCAATTCTATATCTTTTTTATTTTTCTTGTTTTATTGCATTGGTTATGACTCCAGTACAATGTTAATAGAAGCCGTAATAGTGGGCATCATTGCCTGTTCTTAACTTTAATGGAGATATTTAGAAAGTTTTACCATTAAATATTAGGTTAGCTTTGGGTTTTTAAAAGATACCTTTTATGAGATTAAGGATCCCTTCTTTTCCTAGTTTTCTTAGAATTCTTATCATAAATGAGTATTGAAATAACTGGATAGTTTTTCAGCATCTATGAAACAAATTGCTTTTCTTCTGTTATCTTATAATAGGATGTTACATTGACAGATTTTTATGATGATTAATTTATTTTCACACCAAGGATAAATCTTACTTGCTCATAATACATCATTTTTAAAGTATACTGCTAAATTCAGTTTGAAAAAATGTCTCTACACTCTTATAAAGAATTGTGTACAATTTTCTTTTCTTGTTAGTTCCCAGTCCAGTTTTGCTAACAATGAGTTTCAAATGCATTCAGTAGCATTCCCTCTTCTGTTATCCTCTGAAAAATTTGTATAAAGTAAAGATCATCCAATTCTTGAAGGTATACAAAAACTCACTTATGAAACTATTTGGGTCTTGTACCTGTTGAGAAGAGTATTTGTGATGGTTATTGATTTATCCAGGTTTTCAATTTCTTTTGAAATTAATTTTCATTTTCATTTTTCTTGAAAATTATCCATTTTCCTATCAAGTTGTTTATGTTGTTGCTGTTAGTTGCCTTGGAGTCGATTCCAACTCATGGCTACCTCACATGTCTATAGCATTCTTTATAATTTTAACTCTCTGCTATATCTATAGGGTAATGTCACTTTTTATTACTTATTTGTGCCTTTTTATCTTCTTTTTTCTAGAGAAGACTTGACAGAAATTTGTATGTAGCATTGAGCATAGGCCCTCTCTCCAGATAAATCATTTGATTTTGTTGATGATCACTTTTATTTCCAATTTCGTCAATTTCTGCTCTTATCTTTATTATATCACTCTCTCTACTTTCTTTTAGGTTTACTCTGTTGTTCTTTTTCTAGTTTCTAGAAGTGACCGTTTGTCTCATTCATTTTCAATAGTTTCTAACGCCTAATAAATGTATTTTAAGGCTCTAAATTTGCTTCTATACACAAATATTGCTGTAGCCCGTGTCACATGCAGTACATTCCTTGTTCTTCAGTTATAGTTTATATATACATTACATATGTGTGTATGTATATATATATATACACATGCATACGTATATATATAATGTTTACCCATTGCCGTCCAGTCGATTCTGACTCATAAAGACCCTATGTGACAGGGTAGGTTTTCCAAGGCTGTAAATCTTTACAGAGGCAGACTGCCACATCTTTCTCCCTCAGAGTTGCTGGTGGATTTGAACCGCCAACCTTTCAGTTAGCAGGCAAGCACTTAACCACTGTACCAAGGCTCCTATATATGTCAATTATAACCGCAATTATAATCATAACATTATATATGTTATTACTACCACTATAATTGCCTCTTTGAAGCATGTTATTAAGAATCAATTTTGTTATTGCTGTTTTTACTATATTTCTATGGTCTCTAATGTAATTTCATTGAGATAAGAGAACATGATCTACAAAATATCTGTTCCCTAAAATTTGAGAGTTCCTTAGCAATCTAGAACATAGTCAACATCAAGTATTGTAAATTCTTAATATGTACTTGAAAATAATATACGTTCTTTATTTGTTGGGTGCAAATATACATGCACATTTTCTATATTCATATTAATTTTGTCTATTCAATCAACAAATTTGTGATAAAATGTGTAAAAATCTTCCACAATAATTACTGCTTTGTCATATTTCTCTTAGAATTCTATTAGCTTTTGCTTCATATATTTTGACATTATGTTGTTAGGCAATACACATTCATGATTATTATGACTTCTTGGTGGAGTGTGCCTTTTATTACTATACAATGTCCATGATCACACTTGTTATTGATTTTTTCTTAAATTCTATTTATTCTATTTCTTTTTTAAGTTCTATTAATACTGCCGTACAAGATTTCTTTTGGTTAGTATTCCCTTGGTTTATACTTTTTTCTAATCTCTCTATTTTCAACTTTTCTGTGTAGCTTTACTTTAGGTTTCTTACATCTGGATTCTGGTTTTATTTGATTTTTGATCCAATCTGATCACCTATAACTACAAAGTTTTCTAACAAAATTTTATCCTCTGCCTAAGTACACAGGCTTAGCTTGCTGAGCTACCCATTAAAAACAAAAAACAAAAACTGTTGCCGTCGAGTCAATCATGACTCATAGCAACTCTATAGGACAGAGTAGAACTGCCCCATAGAGTTTCCAAGGAGTGGCTGGTGGATTCGAATTGTCAGACTTTTGGTTAGCAGCCATAGCTCTTAACCACTACACCACCAAGGTTTAAACAACCTCGTATTTAATTGTTGCCTAATATTCTAGTTTGACCTGTTTTGAGAATATGCACACAAAATGAGAGTTTTGTTTTAGCCAATGGTTAAGTAAATTTACTAACATATTTTATCAATTGCTGTAAGAATCAATGTTTATTCCATGCTATGTCTTTCCTCTGGCTCACTTTCTGTCTTGCTAAAGTACAGCCTTTAATAATTCTGTGAGTATTAAACTTTGTTAGTCTTTGCATGTCTGAAAATGTCCTTAGCGTATTTTCAGTTTGAATATTTTAGCTGGATAAAAAAATGATACATGGACAGATACTTTTCCCAAGCGCTTTGAATGTAAGAAGTGTCCTCTGGCATCTAATTTTCCTGATAAGAGATGTTCCATTAGTTTCATTATTCTTCCTATGAATTTAAGCTTTCTTTTCTTCCTTGTAGTTTTTAAATTTTTTCTTTAAATTCTTAACGTCCCTCAGATTGCCTACGATGTGTCTAGATGTGGATTTATATTTATTTATCTAGCTCAGTTCTTGGAGTGTATCTTTTGTCTAAGTACTCTTATCTTTATTTAATTCTAAATATTATTAGCTATTGTCTCTTCAGACATTGCTTCCCCACTACTGGCTTCATTTTCTCCTTCTGAAATTCCAGTTAGTGTATGTTGTTGTTATTGTATGCTGTCAAGCTGATTCCAACTCATAGCGACCCTATAGGACAGAGTAGAGCTGCCACATAGGGTTTCCTAGGCTGTGATCTTTGTGGGAGCAGATTGCCAGGTCTCTTCTCTGACAGCCGCTGAGTGGGCTTGAACCATCAACCTTTTGGTTAGAAGCTGAGTGCTTAACCATTGCACCAGCAGGGCTCTTTAGTGTATGTTAAGCTTCTGAATCCATCCTTCATGTCTCTTCTCTTTGTGTTTTGTTTAATTTTAATATTTTTAACTTTTTGTTTCTCTTTGCTACATTCTGGGTGACCACCTCTGTTTGACTTCCAATATACTGGTTCTACCCTCAACTGTCTTTTCTAGAGCTCGTCTCATCTATTGAGTGGAGTCTCTTATTCTGTTGATTATATTTTTACTTCCAAGATGTACTTCTAATTTTGGAATGGATTCTTTCTTGCATGCAATATTTTTCATTTAGTTTCTGCCTATTCTTTTTATATAATATCTTTTATTCTTTGTATGGCTGTTATTTCTTCCCTTATTAATTTGAGGTTTCTAAACATACTTATTTAAAAAGTCATTCTGGCTGAAATATAAAGTGAGTTTTATTTGAATGAATTCATTTTCTAATTGGTGGTTCCGATGGCTTGGCCGTCTTCCTTGCCTTTAGTTTCTTCTCGTGATTTGAGATTTAGCTTTGCAGGCTCATTTAAGTCAGAGGATTTTGTCAATGCTTTCATCCTCACTCCGCTCCTGACTCCGCCCCTCTCGGTATCTGCCTACTTCTGGCCTCCTATATCACCAGCTAGAACCTGATTTGATAAAAGCAGTTTGAGGACCTGCCCCTTGGTGATTTATGGGCATTGCAAGCGCAAGCATGAGCCAGAAGGTAGCTAGATTGAGTTCAGAGTCTCAAGGCTCTAAATCCCCTCGCTTCCCTAGATTTTCAGATCCCTTTAAGCTGTACTCTCAGGAGCAGCTAGCAGCATTTTTTTTTTTTTTTAAAAAGCCTTCATTCACAAGTGGTGTTGGGGCAAAGAGAACCACACCCTTGCCTTTCGCTTTAAGCAGTTATTGTGGGTCCAATCCCCCATCTTCCAGTGAGCACTTTTCATCCTGGTTGGAGCCAACCTCCCAGCCACCACTGCCTACTTAATCCACCTGGAGCCCAGCAGGCCTGTTCTTCCTTTAGCCCTACTCACTACATTATGTAGTCATCCTAGTGCTGACCCACTAGAATGCTTGTCTTGGTTTTGAGAAGAGCTATGTCTTTCTGGGTTTTTTTTTTCTTTTATAGTTTACATATAATTGTTATGTGTACATATGGTTGTTCTGTGAGTATATGTGATTGTTATTAAGATGGGTCAAATCATGAACTCACTCTGCTCTCTTGGCCTGTGGTCCCAGCTTCATGTCTATTGCTGTTAGTTGCCCTTGCGTCAGCTCCAACTCATGCTGACCCCATGTACGACAGAGAAAAAACCTTGCCAGGTCCTGCACCATCTTCACGATCACTGGTATGCTCAAGGGCATTGTTGCGACCACTGTATATTTTGAGTGCCTTCCAAACTAGGGGGCTCATCTTCCAGCACCATACTGGACAATATTCTGTTGTGATCCATAAGGTTTTCATTAGCTGATTTTCAGAAGTACATCACCAGGCCTTCCTTCCTAGTCTGTCTTAGTCTAGAATTTTCACTTAGTCTGGAAGCTCCACTAAACCTGTTCATCGTGAGTGGCCCTGCTGGTGTTTGAAATACAGATGGCATAGCTTCCAGCATCACAGCAACACACAAGCCACCACACTACGGCAAACTGACAGACTGATGGTCATGTTTATAACTCACTAGAAACTATGCAATACGAAGGCAGGGTCCCTAGGTGACTGATTCATTACTGTAAACCTCATAGAAAGTACTCAGTAAACGTTTGTAGAATAAATGAACGAATACAAATCATTTTCTTAGAAAGACAGCAATGCCTTTCAGGCACGATGTTTCAATTTTCTCAGCAGACTAGAAGCTCTTGAGGACAGAACCCACGTCTGATCTATCATATTGCTTAGCATAGTACCCTACATAGAGTAAACAGACCATAAAATACTTCAAGAGGTCAACATTTCTCCTTTGACTTTTCATATGGTGGAAAGTAGTGATGTCCTAGGTGCATGCACTGTTGTTTGAAAGGATTAAAATCTCCAACTTCGGAGATGTTTTATAATATGTTGGTTCTTCCTTGTAAGCTATACTTTTAAAAAATGAGTGTTTCTCAGTAAAAAACATTTCATACGTGAGTAGAGGGTCAGAGGCAAGTAGGATATTTTCACTAGAATAATTTAAAAGTGGGACATGTCTGACTTTAATTAATCAAGAAATCAAATGAAAAATCTTTTCCTGACATCTCACAATCTCAAGGACCAAATGTAGACGGAATGCTAAGTGATCACAATTCCTCTAGCTGAAATAACATTTTTCATACCACAGACCAAAGGACAAGAGGACAAAGGAAGTGTCCTTGTTGATTAATTACCTTTGGAACCAGGCCCAGCATGAGGAAAGAGTACAGTCTAGTGATAAGCCTACAGGTCTATTCGTCCGTCCCCTCTGCCCTCCCAAGAAATGATTCACTGGTTTTCTGAGAGACAAATGCACTTAGGTGCTTCATACCATGATATTCATAAAGAGGAGATGTTTCCACATACTTTCAAAATGAATTCACACTCTCCCAGTCAATAATCCCTTCATTTCTATTGAGCATCTACTGTGTGCCAGAACCTCTAGAGGCTACAGAAGAAATAGAAAACAACTTCACTGAGGGGAACGCATTATACTTAGAGAAACCCTTCCACACACCCACCCCCCACCACCAGTTGCCACTGAGTCATTCCTGATCCATAGCAACCCATGTGTCAGAGTAGAGCTGCGCTCCACAGGGTTTTCAACAGCTGATTTTTTGGAAGTAGATTGCCAGGCCTTTCTTCTGAGGTGCCTCTAAGGTGGACTTAAACCTCCAACCTTTCAGTTAGCAGCCAAGCATGTTAACCAATTTGCACCACCCAGGGACTTCATATAGGTGATGCCTTAATATGTGCTGTAGGTAAGTAAGGGAGGAGCAGGTCTGAGGAGGCAGAATGGATTTGGATGACTTCTTGAAGAGGCTAGTCAGGCAAAAACCTTGAAGGATGAGTAGGATTCCTGCAGTAGACACTTAACACCTATGGGGCCTTGGTTTACTTATTTGTTAAGTGAGAAATTTGGGTCAGATCATTTTGCTAAGGTTCTTTCCAGGTGAAAAATTTACTGATTCTCTTTACTCTCCGTATCGACTGATACCCCTCAATGGGGCATCTATAACCTAGTGACCAGACTCCACTGCTGGCAGATGCCTTTGGAACAGCAGGGAGAAACTTTACAAACATGTGACTTCAGGCAAACAGAAACTTCTCTCCTCCTTCAGAAGGTCTCCCTCCTGAAAGCAAATGACTGAAAGAAAGGCAGGAGTACCCAGAGCTCACTGAAGGACTAAGACTGGGATCCCAGGGGGCTGATGAAGGAAAATCAGTCAGCACAGAGCAGCACAGAAGTGCACTTGCTTCAGTCTCCGACCCTGATAACTTCATGGAAGGTGCATCTGAAGAAAAATGGCACTCAAGATTGACAACTGATTAATACACAAGCTTGATTATATGCAAATCATCACTTTTCTGTTGACTTAATTGTGATCTGATGTAACATGTATAATTAACACATGTATTTAAAATAAATCTATATTTAATTGATATGCATATTCATGAAATGAATATTTACATTTACATGTTGTCCTTTTTTTTTTTTTTTTTTTTAATTGGGGATGAATTTCTTCCCCACAGAAGTGAAAGGTTAGGGGCCCCCCATAGTGACAGAAACAAAAGAATGAGAACTTGCTTTCATATGTGTAGTCAACAAAGCGAAAACCTAGCAGTCAAAAAGCCTAATTCTAGATCGGAGCCTGCCCCCTGCTATGTGACCTTCACTTCTCTGGGCCTTTGTTTCTACATCTGCAAAAGGAAAGTTTGGACAGATCATTTCTAAGTCACCTTCCAGCTCTACAATTCTATTATTAGCTCACAGAACCATTCTGACCTTCAAATTTTTCTGTCAAAATGATTGGACTCTGACCACTGATAGCCCATAGTCTCGCTGATGGCAATTAATGTGCCTGAAAATTGAACTCGGAAGGTTCCAGAACAGTTGTGGAGCCTGAAGTGCCCTGCCCAAGCCCTCAACACTCAGAGAGCAACAGTCCTGGGAACAGGCCATACAGACACCCATCTGTAGAACAAGAAGGGCATGAATCGTTTATCAGCAGAGGACTGGTCCACTTTGAGGGGAAGAGAGAAGAAGAAATTGAATAAGGCATATGGCTTTGTTCTAGACACACTATCTAAATGAATGGGCTCATTGGTGAGTGGCTCTATGAAGACCAGCATAGAAAAGAAAATAAATGGGCCAGTGTATGACTCTCATGACCTTTGGTAGACAAAAGTACACAGAAGAAAATTAACTCCGTTTCCATCATTAATGTAAGTAAAGTTTTTCCTCAGTCTTGCATAAGCAAAGTGACTTCTCATAAAATATGATATGGGCCAAATGATTAGGAAGAGTCACTATCAAAAGAGCTGGATCCAGATATTTCTTGGCAGCTTGCTAGAGTGAAAAGAACCAAAAGACCTTTGTGTCTATCTCCAGACCGCTCCCAACGAGGTAGCAACCTTGGTAAGTTGCCTTTTTTTTCCTTCCTGACCTGTCATCCCTCATTCAGCTACCTTCCTTTTTTGGAAAGCATAACTTAGCCCTCATCAAGCAAATAAATCAAAAGACTGTCCCAGATTCGAACGTAGAATTACAAACATGAATAAGATACAGTATCCAACCAATGAAGGAGACAATGGTATATACAACTCACCACAATGCAAAGAGGAAACAGTCAGCTTAGCAGTATGAATGGTGTTTAGGGGCAGAGAAGAAGAAACAAGTGGATTTGCCTGCGGAGGAGTTGTTCAAGATAGTTGGCTCTTGAAGAATGAGCAACTTTTCAAAAAAGGGGAAGAGAATATGTCAATATGGGATCAACCAGTTGCCATGGAGTTGATTCCAACTCATGGTGGCCTCACGTGTGTCAGAGCAGAACTGTGCTCCATAGGGTTTTCAATGGCTGACTTTTCAGAAGTAGCTCACCAGGCGTTTCTTCCAAGGCATCAATTGATATGCATATTTATATGCACCAAACTTTCAAGTAGCAGCTAAGCCTATTAACCATTTGTGCCACCCAGGGACTCCCAATATGAGACAAGTAGTAGTTATTTTAGTTTGTCTTCTAGGCTTCGCTGTTCTGCATGGGATAATTCTGCAACTGACTGGCAGCAGCCCACCGTCCCTCTGCTCCTGGTGTATCTAGGAAACTAACTGCGCTGGAGCCCCTAAGCCAGCCCTTCTCTGCACACCACTATTGTCTGCAGGCATTCGATCCTTGGCACAGCCCTTTCTTTGCTTGCTGAAATGACATCAGTCATTAATTAATGTACAGGAGACATTTTTCCATGGCAAATACCTATACACAATGCAAGCTGTGCTTTGGCCACTAAGCCAGGCCACACTTAGGCCGTTGTCCGTGTTATGGAAATTGACTCGAAATCAAAAGAACCTTAAAAACGTTTTGTTGGGCAGTTGAGATCTACACGCAACTAATGGGCATGACCAACAGAAAGGAATTGCACACAGGCTCATACACGCGCACACCCACACATGCACACACAGAGCATTTTACTGTCTGTTTCCACACATGCATTTCATCTGGTAACAGTGCCTTTTGCAAGCAGATGGGGGAGAAAGAGACTTTAAAAGATGGACTCCTATTGTTCCGCCAAACAACTTAAAACTGATCGAAGCCTCAGAGGAGGGAAAAACAAAGCCAGCTCTCTGAGGCTTTCCATCTACCCCTTCAGAAAATCGTTGGCGTCCCGGGCAATACTTAGAAAAAGTATTAAAATTTGAATAACACTGGTTTACTTGTTTATATGCATCCCCATAGAATCCCCCACCACGTCTACAGAAGCTTCAAAGGCTCCACAATGAGACCCATCAGGATGCGGGGCGGGGGAGAGAAAAAGACGCAGCTCCCGCGTTTGGAGACCCAGCCCTGCGTGCAGGCTCTCAGGCATCTGCTTAGCCCAGCCTGACACCTCGCCTGCGATCTCAGGCTGTTTAATTAATTCTGATAATACCACATCGCAGGTGCTGCAGGAAGTATGTTAATTTAAGATCACATCTTACCAATTCCCACAGGTTTCATTCGAACCTAGTAAATGAAATAATCTCCACTGTGAGCGCCTTGCTTACTTAATTAGGCGTAGGGCGACGAGGCAGTCACACTTGGGGTGTATCAGCGTCACTGGTCACCTTCAAAAGCATAACCACGATCTGCCCACGGGCTCCTTCCCCAGGCTCCTACCACATGCAGATCAAAGCCAAACAAGTAAGAGATCGCATTGCCCCTTCTAGACCGGCAACCCTGCTTTTAACTCTCTAACCCAGGTCTTTTTAAACTAGTCTATAGCGCTGAAGCCTATGGAATTCTGCCCCGTTAAAATGAAATTGAACTTTAGTTCTTATTTCATATTAATTTAACTAATAATCACCATAAGATTCAGGTTATTTTTATCCATTGGGTTATTTCCTCACTGATGAGGCAGTAAAGGGAACTTATTCTCTCTGAACTAGTGAGCCAATAATAAGATAAATATCTTTACGCCCCACCCACATCCCCCCCAACCCCCACTGCACCCACCCACCATCAGAAACTAGCCTTCTGTTGGGGGTGGGTACAAAGCTGCTGGGATGATCTTTCCTGAGGGCAGCATGACTCACCCCATGTGTCCCTAATGTCCATGCTCAGATGTCACCCCCTCAGCAAGGGCTTTCCCGACCATCCAAGAAAAACAGCAGCCCCACTCCTAGTTCACACTCTGGCCTCCCTACACAAAAAGAAAATCTGACAAGGGCAGTGGCTAGTTGATTTGAATTGTGTAGAAGGGTAGTTAGTAACCCTGGCTGCTCAGGAGAGTTATCTGGACAGATTTGAAGTCAACATCCAGGCTCCACAGCCTTATGTCCTAATAAACTTGATCTGGCATCAGTAGTTGTTAAATAGGCCCCAGATCCAGGTTGAGAATCTCTGATGCAGACAAACTGACTCAGTCAGACTGAGGAGTCAAACATTCAATGGGGATGGTCCATTTTGAGCAGCTACATGATATGGACAGCTAATGATAGAGGCACGTGGCCAATGGGTATTTCCCTTTGCCTCAGAGTCAAAACTCGCGACCGAATAAATTGGGACAAGATACAAAACTATGACCTCCAGCCCTCAGAGGCCTTGCCATGGGCGTGGATTACAGAGAAGGAAATGTTGCACTAAAGACTTTTTGGGTAACTTCCAGGTTCTTGAAGTGCCACCTTCTCTCAACTGAGAGGTCTTCATTCTCTCCCCCTTGGCTCGAACTCTAAGTCTCCCTACTCCTTCCCCAGTACACCTAACATGAGATTTGATGGAGACAGTAGGCCTTTGCTAGATGTAACCACCAATTGCCATCAAGCGCACCCAACTCATGGTGACCCCCATGTGTGGCAGAGTAGAACTGTGCTGCATAGGGTTTTCAATGGCTGGTTTTTCAGAAGTAGATCACTGGGCTTTTTTTCCCAAGGTGCCTCTGGGTGGACTCAAACCACCAACCTTTCGGTTAGCAGCCAAGCATGTTAACTGTCTGCACCACCTAGGTACTCCTTGCTAGGGTAGAATCCCAAATACTAGCGTTTCCCCTGATGAACCTTTTCAGAGGGTCCCCCTCCAGCAGCTTCCTGTCTCTAGCTCACTGCCTCCTCCTGGGGGGTGTTGAGCTGGACCTCCGCAGGCCTCCCTTCTCACAGTTTACAGGAGTAGAACCCGGGACTGGTCCAGCTCTCCTGTTCCTGGATTCAGTCAGCTTTTCCTATTTTCCATTCTCTGAGCTTGGATTTGAACAAAAGTTGAGCAAATCTCCAAACCTCAGAGGGGAAACCCAGAAAACACGGCCAGGTTTTTCTAACCCCTGCTTGAAATAATCAAACCCCCAGCGTATGCCCAAACTCAGCCAATGCTGGCTCAGCCGCCAGCCCCAGCCTTGCTAAAAAATTCATAAACCACAGAACAGCTGGGCCACAGTCTGCTTTCAGAGCAAAGCATCCACGGTCAGGTTTTCATCTAGGCACTACTGAGGAACTGAGTATTTATTCCTGACAGAGACTTGAAAGAGGAAATCTTACTGGCTGTCTACTAGGAGTCACACGAGGACAGATTTGATGGGAATCCCATGCATATTCCAACTAGATAAAAAATATTATTCATTCCTAAAATGTCTTCTGAGACTCCATCTATGGAGAAATTCCAAGTGACAGAAATAACCAAAAAAAAATAGTCCCCTAATACCTACATACAATTGCATTAGGATGGATCAGGGGAAGGAATGCTTAATATTTAGGCCCTCCCTAAAATCACGTTTCTTTTCTTTTCACCACAAAGAATGAGAACTGGCTGGGGGAAGTGATGGAGGGGGAAAGAGGTGCCCCCTGGAAAACATATGGGACCAGTTAAACACTCCTTTTTCTTAACAGGAGAGATTTTGTTAGGAAGTTGCTGTATTTTGACAACTTCTATGGAGACTTGTCCTCCCAAGAATCTCCTCGATCATGACAAGCTATGGTAAAGGGAGAAGATACTTGGCTATTATATCATCAATATTCTAGGTGTGGATAATCAGTAGCTTAAGCGGGCACTAAAACACACACATACACACACACTAACACATACTCATACACACTCACACACTTTATCCTTTCTACAAAGACTCTGTCCTAAGGAAGAAGATGGAGAGGCCAAATCCCTCAAATTTTGTGCTCAGTCCAATGCGTAGCACACTCTCAATCCCAGTCGAGATTGTCAGATTTAGGAAGACCATTTTTCTAATCCCAGGTCTTTTTTTTTTTTTCTTTAACCATGAAAACTAGTTTTCTTGCAACTCCTCTTGTCACAACTCTCTGTTAACTAACATATCTACACATCTGTAGTGCAATAAGAATTATTGCTCATGATGTTGATCTTGAAGTCCTACAAGACTCTTCATAGTCATAACAACAATAAAATAATTCTCTGTGCTTTGGAATGTGTTCTTGGTCTTTGAGGACAGATTATCTAGCAATGATATACAAGGAGACTCTAAGTTAATTGCTTATAATTCCATTTTACTATGCTAAATATAGTGCACCCAACTCAACAAATACCAGATGAACGGATGGATGGATAGATGGATGGATGAAAGGAAGAAAGGAAGTGAGGGAGGAAGGAAGGAAAGAAGAGAGGGAAGGAGAATGGGTGGGAGGAAGGGAGGGAGGGTGGATGGAAAGAAAGAAGTTATAGGGTCGCTATGAGTCGGAATCGATGACAGCAACAGGTTGGTTAGTTGGTAGAACGCACTGCCTGACTTAGATAAACTGGCTCAAGGGGCAGTTGTTTAACTCACGAATCAGAAGGTTCAGTCTCCATTGTCGTAATTTTAATAACCCACATAAATTCATTGTTTATTTTCACAACTACAGAACCATCTAAACAGAAATAAAAGGTGAAACAGGCAGGGCACAAGCTTTAAAATTAGACCGGCACCAATCTGAATGCCATAGATAATGCTTTACATTTGTATCATACTTTCATTTTTCAAAACATCTTCACAAACTCTACCTTGAGTTCCCACAACAACCCTGAGAGATAGATGGGACCTGTAAATCATTGCCATTTCCACATGAGGCACCAGAGGTCAAGAAAATGAAATGCCTTGCCCAAGTCCCATGGCTAGTTTGAGACAGGATCAGCCTTAGACCCAGGAATCTTTTCATCCCCATGACTGTCTTCACACTGAGGAAGTTCCTGTATAAATTAGAGGGTATGGCCAGGAATAAAAACAGTGGCTGAGCACCAGCTGAGAGGTCTACAGAATCGTAGGTACGCCTAAAGCCAATCAATTTCAGCATTAGGATAACATTAAAAAACCAGTTGTCATCGAGTCGACATTAAGGGTTTTGAGTACGTCAATAGTTTGCATCACTCAGAGACTCCAATATTAATAATAGTAACAATACCGTATTTCATCTATTATAAAAGGCACCATTATTTTATGTATCTCTTACATAAAGAACAAACATTCTAGAGAGAAGTCTACTAGGAAACCCTTACATAAAGTCAGGTCACCAGGGAGTTACACCCTCCGTGAAAGAGTAAAGCAAACATAAACTTGCCGTTCCAAAAGGGCCAGCAAGGAAATTTGCATGTCTCAACCTTGGGCCTCTGTGGAGGGAAGAAAACACACATATCTCTGCAAATCTGAGCCGTAAGCTGGAACTCATACAGGTCTGAGGTCTGTGTTCACGTCACTGGTGTGTTCCAATAATCCTCAAGAAGGGAAATTAATTTAAAGTGGGCTCAGGTAACTCTGATGAACAGAAACAAATGCAAATTCTCTCTGGAAGAATTCAGCTTCAATTCAAGCCTAGAGATTATAACATTCCATTGATTATAGGACGCATGTTAATTGCTGGGATATTAACATAAGAATAATGTGTCTCTAAGGATTGATTAACTACAGTCATAGTAATAGTAATGATTTTCATGATTAAGATATTAACATAATTTTATGTAATTATTATTCTGTTTCTTTGGTATGGACAGTGGAACTTTCATCTATCTTCTGTAAAGTGTGAATAAAAGCATCTTAAAAAGCCCCCCTTTTTTTTGATCTGTAGTAAACAATCTTGCTATGCATACTCAGTTCTAAGAAAGTTCCAGAGTCTCTCCTAATTGGATTTCTCTCCAAAGACTCTCCATAAAGAAATGAGGAGACTCTAACTAAACTCAATTCCGACTAACTTAAACAAACAAAAAATGCAAACTCATGAGTCACGTACCCAAAAGTCCAGGACTTACATATCGCTGGGACCAGTGACTCAAAGGTTCTCATCAGGACCTAGCGTTTCTCATCCCTTGGCTTAGCCTTCTCCATGCTGGATTCTGACTCAGGCTCCACATGGGGCTACCAGCAGCTCCAGGCTTACACCATCTTTCCTGTTGGCAGCCTCAGCAGAAAGTAAAATTTCATTTTCCACTGCTATCAAAAATCTCAGAATTGAATGTCATAGGTTGGTTCGATCATGTGTCCATTCCTGGGACAGGAAGAAGCTTTTGGCTACCCCGACCCACATGCTGGCAGTGGAGAGAAGTGATTCTCAACAGAGGGGCAATTACCAGAACAAGGGGGCTTGAGTGACGGCCAAGATGAAAGCAATAGGTTAGCTACTGGAAACAACAGATGTTCATTATGTGGCCCCTGTGCTGGAGGAAGTTACAGTCTATTCGTGGGCATATGCACAGTTAAGTAAAGTGGCAATTCAAGGTGTAAATCAAAATTCAAGACAATTAGCTCGGTGAGACCTGTGACAAGATCATATGTGACACGTGCCATGAGTGATACAAACTATAAGAGCTTGATGGAGGAAGAAGTGACTGGACTAGAGAAATCTGGGAACACTTCATGGAAGAATTTGGAAGATGGTGAAGGACAAGGGGAGAAGAGAAGGGAAAGGGCAAGAACAAAAGCATGAGAAGAAAAAGCAAAGTAGCCTGATGACCTACTTCTGAAAAATCAGCCACTGAAAACCCTATGGAGCACAGGTCTACTCTGACAAACACAGGGTTGCCATGAGTCAGAGTTGACTTGCTGGCAACTGGTTAGGTGAAGTCATTATTAATATTAGAATCAGCTTGGGAAAGCAGTGGTGATTATGAAGTCAGAAGAGGGAGAATCCCCCTGAATTACCTCTCTGACGCTGCCATGGGTTGTGTTTCTGTTACTTGGAACCAAAGAGTCTCGACTAATAGATACTGTGTTTTAAACATCCTTTTAAACCTCACTGAATCTAGAACAAGGTCAGGAATGTACTAGCTGCTCAATAAATAATTACTGAGTTTCTTAATTAACTAAATTAATGACTGGCTAGTCCTTTATGAACTGAAACGAGACTAACAGTAGAGGAAAATGCACCAGGGGAGCTCTTGTACTGAATGCCTTGCAAACATGAGTCCAAGAGTGTGGTCCCTGTTAAGAGGGGCTCTCCTTTCAAAAGAGATCAAGTAAATACCCCTCCATATTGTCCTGCACCACTAGGAACGCAACTACCTACGTGTCTGAGGCACTAGATGTTGCAATTAAAATGGTTTTCTGCCATTTGGTTTAAATTTCACTTAATACTTGAGTACTCTTCCAACTACTCACCTTGGTAACAGTGGTTGAAGTACCAAGTGAATATTTCTTTTCATTCAGTTGAGCTTCCAGAAATGCCACAAAATTACTTCCCAGTATTATAGAAAATAATTCCAGAGCAGGTGGAACAAGATGTAACCTTCCACCTTCTAACTCTATTACCACTGAGGTGAAACCTTTGTTAAAAACAGATTTATAACCCTTCTCGGTTCATATTGCCTAGTGGTTCTGTGAGCACGGAGCCTGCATTTGTTGCCAGAAAGAAAACATTTGCTCAGTGAATTCTCTTGGTCTTTATCTCCTTTCTCTTAAGGATTGTTAGAAAACAGAGCATTGACTCTCCGTCTCTTTCTTTCTCTCCCTTTCCCCTCAGCGCCTCTTGCCATATAACGAGATTGTTAAAGACAAATTGCTAACCATCCCTCTTACACACACACCTCATTAAATTGGTTGCACAATTTTCTTTCATTCTTTCTCCAGGGTTGCTGTAGGAATATAGCCATTTATAATAGCTGTCAAGGTTGAGTGTAACTGCTAGGCTCAGGTAAGAGTGTGTATACCCTCTTTGTTTTGCAAAAAGCTTTCAGGTACAAATAATTTCATTCTGTTTCCTTAGAAGAATGATTGGCATATTAGGGGACCTTCATTCACCCAGGGATTATCTTGGTTTTTAATGTATTCTGTTGATATGCTGGGAACTACATGAGAGACTTCTGAATGGGCATATCATATAGGTGATTTGTTGTCATCATCCTCATCTTCAGCATTGTTGAAATGTTGATGTAAAAGGATGTCAGTAAGTCTCCTTCACTACCTTGGCTCACCCAGTTGAAATCCCAAGTTTCAAAAAATTAATGAAAATTCAGGGAGAGAGCACATCTGTGGGGCAGGACTTGCCCACAAGTTTGGCGGCTTAGTGAGACATTTAGTTCTGGTGCTGTCTTGTAGTATGGCCTTTGAGCCTCAGTTTCCCCATATATGAAATGGAAATAAAAATACCTGATGATCCACCTAGCAGAATACTAAAACCATTCCAAACAATAATTTGTGTGAAAATACTTTGAAAAACATAAAGCAGTAAACAAGCAGAAGGTCTTACTGTTGACATATTAATGGGCTCTCACACAACTTGGTGAACATTTTCAATGTGACTCAAAGAGGCTCACTCAGGGATCAGGCACAAAAAGAATAGGACAGGAAGGAAGCCAGGTAGCAACGTGCTTGCTGGGATTCTTGAGGGCTCCAGAACCCAGTTCTGAACATAATAGCCCATAATGTTTAGCACCCTCCAAGGAGCTCAGAGCCTATTAAATACCAGGTCATCAACCAAGCAACTTGCCAGGAAGGTCGTGAAACTGAAAAGAGTACTGCAGTTTATGGAGGAGAATCATCTCAAACCCAAACACGGTAAACGTAATGACCCTGGCTAACGGGCACTGTGGTAAGAAAACAAGGTGAGAGGGAAGCCTCTCAGTGCCCAGTCATCAACGGGGCGCTTAGTCATCGCCGGCCCTGGCCACAGGCCATTACTGAAGACCTTCACCCATCCACCTCAGTCCCATCCTGTGCCTGAACTGGCTGGAGTTGATCTTGCTGCCCTAGAGTCCAGAAGCTCACATACACACTAAATGGCAGCCCTTCCCTAGTCTCATCATCACTGTCCACCCACATGGTTGTGATTGAAGCCATACAATGGGCCTAACCCAACCAAGGCCAAGTTTCCTACATTCTTTGGATGTCCCTATGAAGGTCAGCCTAGAGCTTGTTAGTCTCCATGGCAGAGCCCACCTTGGTTTCCGTCCACTGTCTTATCCTCACCAACTCCCCAGTTACCACCAACACAGTCTGGGCTCAGAGAGCAGGCAGCTCATCCTCATCTTCAGCATTATTGAAATGCTGATGTAAAAGGACATGGGTAGCCTCCGTCAAGGAGCCCTAGTGGCTCAATTGTTAACTGCTCGGCTGTTAACCAAAGGTTGGCGATTCGAACATATCCAACTGCTCCATGGGAGAAAGACCTGACGATCTGCTTCCTTAAACATTATAGCCAAGAAAACTCTATAGGAAGGTTCTACTTTGTTACATGGGATCACTGTGAGTCAAAATCAACTCAACAGCACCCAACAACAACAACAAGCCTCCTTCTCTGCCTCACCTCATTCAAGTAAAATCCCAAGTTTCCAAAAATTAACGAAAATCCAAGGAAAACATGAATTCAATCCTCAACTCCCTCATTTGTAAGTTTGTGTCTCTGGGCAAGAGGCTCTCCCAACTTTATTTTCTTCTCTTAAAAAAGGGGTATAATAGTATCTACCAACAGAGGTATCCTCAAAATTGAGTGGATATATTTAAAAACATTCTAAACGATAACAGGCTATAAAACTTGAGGAAGTTTTTCCTTCAGTTGTCCAGAAGAATGTAGAACTTATAACACTGGACTCTAGGCTTTCTATAAAGATTTGCTAAATGAATGAATGCATGAATAAATGAAACTTAGGCTTTGCTTTTTTCTGAAATAAAAGCTTTACATTGCATTGAAATATACTTGTATCTTAAAAGAGCTCTATGTATCTACGCTCCTAAAAATGACCTACATTTTTTTAATAAAAACCCTCTTACATACTTATTGCATCTGTCCCTTCCTCTAAAGCCCCACTGCCAACACCTATTGTAGGGCCCTGCCACTTTATGACTGTACTTTTATGGCAATTACCTCCTGACTGGTCTCCCTGGCTCCTATCAACCTGAAGGAGCTGTGAGGCCCACAGCCAGGGAAGCAGCCACGGTGTGAACTGTGCATTGCAAATAGACCAGAGAAACAGATGGAGACAGGATCTGGCCAAGTATGAAGCCAGCCAAGGAGGTGGCCAGAAGAGGAAGGCGGGGTAATGAGGCTGAAATCAGGTTGGGTGAGGAGATACCAGGAGCACCAGAGCAATCAGAAAGGGAGGTGAAGTCGGGTGAAGAAGTTCAGCAGACAGAAGCTGGGGTGGAGGGGCTGTGGGGGCTGAGGCAGAGCAGAGGGTACCATGACATTGCATCAACCATATGTGGATGCTTTCCCCGGGTTGTTTGAGATGGTCAGCGAGCAGCCCTCTGCCATCACTGTATCTCTCTTCTACAATTTGAACTGTGTTCCATTCATCCTCTTACTGTCTGCTCTGTTCACACCCCCGTTTTTCTCCAAAGTCCCCAGTGTCCTATGTCTTGCCTTGGCCTCTAATACACAGTCTGCTCTCCTTAACTTAGTGCTCAAGATTCATGCGTCTGGCCTCCAACAACCTATCTGACTTTTCTCCATCCTGCACCCTCCCATGTTTTCTGCTCCAGGCATGTTTCCCAAAGCATCCAACCTTTTTTAGTTCCATACTTTCTTCATACCATTCCACTCACCTAGAAAACTATTTCCCTCTCTCTGCCTCTTCATATTCTACACTGATCTTCAAGACCCAATTCAAAACCTTCCCCCGGATGGAGCTCTCCAAGACTGCTGTGTCTACAGTTGTTGGCCTTCCTCTGAATCCTCGTAGTCCCAGTCCTCCATTATCAGTTTGGGATAAATGTTTCTTATATGATGGTATTACA
Organism: Dugong dugon; assembly: GCA_030035585.1. Taxonomy (NCBI): domain Eukaryota; kingdom Metazoa; phylum Chordata; class Mammalia; order Sirenia; family Dugongidae; genus Dugong; species Dugong dugon. Next base: position 101,707,589 of record CM057469.1, on the reverse strand, counting down.
ATGTTATTTTTTTTGTAATTTCTATTATTTAAGTTTCTCTCTGCTCATATCTTATTAACGAAAAGAATGATGTCACATTCCTTTTTGTATCCCCCAAATTCTAAGAATAAGGCCTCAATTATAGAAAGCCCTTAATAAATATCTGCTGTATTTTTATTCTACATTCGTTTGCCAAACACGCTTTTCTCCCACAAGGTATTTTCGTAAGGACCACTATGCCAATATTTTTTTTTTACATGTTGCTGTAAAATGTATATATATCATGCCTGCTGACAAAAATAGCTTGTGAGGAGAAGGCGTGGTTGGCCAACAAACATAGAAGGTGCTCGTTATTTGCATAAAATACAGTATTGATTGCTTAATAAAAATACTGGTTTTATACTTACTCTATAAGCTCCCTTCCGTCCTCAAAAAGATAATTCTAAGAAGCAACATATTAATGGTTATGAGCATGCTCTGGAGTCAAACTACTAGGGTTCAAATCCTGGTGGCATCACTTACTACCTTTGAGACCTCAGGAAATTACTTAACATCTCTGTACCTAAACCCTGTCCACAGGGCTGCTATGATGCTTAAACTAATCTATATGAAGTACTTTTATTCTTACCGACATGTAATAAACACTTCATAAAAGATAGCTATTATTAATGTAGAGGTCAAAAAATACATCTGATGTTTGCAAGTTTTATATTTTCTATTGGACTAGTTCTACGAGCTGGAAGAATTAAATTTATTGTGTTTCTTAGGTTATTTTTTTTTTTTTTTTTTTTTTGAATGCCTGGATTAACTCAGAACGTTTTTCTGAGGGTCATTAACATACTTTGTTTGACTCATCAGAGTTCAGGGTTAGGTTTTGGAATCTTAGAGTCTATAACAGAACTAAAGTTTTCTGGTTCAGTAAAGAAAGAGAGAGAGAAGAGAAAGTCAGGAGGGAGGAAGAAAGAAAAAGAAGGAGGGAGGGGGGAAGGGAGTAAGAAAGAAAGGAAAGGAGAAAGGGAGGGAGAGAGGAAGGAAGGAAGGGAGAGCAAGTCTGATCCTTCACTGTCCTTCAGTTGTTCACAGCGTGGTTTGATTATTTTTAATAGCGAAAACGTTGTCATAGACCAATTCAAAATCGATTTATTAAAATTGACAGATAATCCTATCCTTTGCCATAAAAGGATGCACCCACACTCTCTGCAAGCTTTTCTCCAAGAAACCTGGGGTTGCAAATGCCTGCCTAGAATGCTATCAATTTAAATGATTGAAAAAAACAACACATAATAAGTGACAGATTTTTCAAATCAGATAAAGATGGGAACCAGATTATCTGTCTGGGGGTGATAGATTGCAGCAATAATAAATTCACTTGAAGACACTGGATCAATTTTTAATCAAGCCAAGAATTATTATTGCAGAAAGATAAAATGACCCATGAGAAGATGCCTTAATTTTCCACCAATCAAATTATAGCCTTTCTAAATAAGATGTAATGAGATCCATGGACTATCCAGGTTACACATCCCACCTAATTACCCATGTTCCCTGTCATGTAGTGATATACTAGTGGTAAACTGACCTCTGCATTTGCCCAGATGAAAAGGTAATTAGTTTTTCCACCAGGCTGTAGTGAAAATAACAGCAGTGACACATGTCATCTCCTGCCACCAAGTCACAGTCTCTGAGGTGTTTGTTCTTAAAATATACAGGATATGACCTACTGGGTAATAAACTACACAGTCATTAAGTGAAGCTTGTGTCTGACAGAGAAACAGCCGCCATCTCTAAGTTGAGAAAAAAGGGCCTGGAGGTAAAGCAAATCAGTCTACACTTGACATTAAACTTTATCAGCAGGGAACAAGCCCCCTCCCCGTCCTCCCCCAGGAGCCACCAACCAGGAAATGTAACTTGTAATTATTGACGATTGTGCAGAAAGGCCAAGGTCCGTATGTCCCATCTGCCCCACTTGTTCCCATCCATCCTTCCAGACTAAGACTCCTCGATTTGGGATCTCTCCCAGCTCAAGTTCCTTTGCTTACCCAAATGCTGCAGAGAAAAAAGAACATCACTGGAAATCTAGGTAATTCTCTGAACAAATCCCCACTTGCATCTGTTCATCATTTATTCACTCAACAGACACCTACTAAAAGCCAGGCACTCTCACTTTCTTTTCTTCAATCCTTGAGGCAAGTAATTCCACCAGCGTGAGTCGGCCTTTACCATCAAGGTCTTCATCCTGTCCTTGAACACGTAACTGAGCTCTTCTAGCATCAGGATTTCCTGTATTTATCTGAAATCCATTTAGTTTATCATTTACTTCAATCCACTCTTTCTCTCCTACTAGGGCCTGTGTGCCTGTAAACAGGCTATTAGTAAACAGTGATTCCGGGTTTTCTTCAGGCTTCCATTGTTAGCTATAATAAGTTGTTGGTTTGAAATTTAGCCTGTTTAATTCATTCCTATTATTAAAAGCTTTGAAGAACTGCTGACATTTCACTAAGAGTGTGCAAACTGAGAAGATCTTACATTTTCCAAATATAGTGCAAGGCTACCCCGCGATTTCCCAGTCTGATAGCTCTTGAAAAGACATAGAATTCTTTGCTTTAACGAACAGTACGTCTTCACAATGAGACTTACTAACCAGAACCCAATGAATGCATTTAATAATAGGTTTTTTCCAATTAATGATAATTGTCCAAATTTCTGTCTTTTTAATCACTACGTTTACATTTAACACATTTTTCACAATCTATAATCCTTCAAATAATAAAAGTTAGGGCGTGCTCCCAAGAAGAATGAAATAATGACTGAAAAATGATCATTTATTCTAATGTAACACCAGATTTCATTTCATTCAGTTTCACAGCTCCACACTGATACTTCCAAACTTTAATGATAACCCTAGTAACACTAAGATATATTGGTCGTTTTACTTTTTATTATTTAGTATGATATATATAAATACATTATATAATATAACCATTATATTCTACATATTAAAATTAATATATAATGCATAAAATAATGATATCAACTAACACTCTTTCAGGCACTGTGTTAAGAGCTTTATATTCATTTTTTCAACCCAGCAGTCCAAAAGGTAGCTCCTCTAACTATTCTAATTTCGCAGATGGAAAAACCAAAGCTTGAGGACCTTTTGCACAAGGTCCCACAAGTGGTGCAAACCCGAGCAACCTGCCACCACACTCTACCACTAAGATAGAAAATGAGCTTTCTGGAAAAATGGCCAAGTTAGTTTTCAGTTAGCCTTTAACTCGGATTGTAATTCCTGGACAATGGCCACTGCTATGATATCCCACTAGTGATTTCTCCCACTTTTATGATATCTTGGCTTTGAATGTTACTGCCTCCTCTGAGCACTCTATCTTAGAAATAATTTGCTCAAACACAAAGGGAGTTATCCTCAATTTAATGAATTCCAGCAATTCATCATTTTGCTACCCCTTCCTTGCTAATTTATTGATAACAATTACAACAAAATTGCCATGCTGTATAAATTCTTACATTTTCTCTTTACCTTAAAATATAGTCCCTGGCAGTGTTAAAAGGTGATGCGTTAAGATTTATGGCTTATTACCAGTAACATAGCTACAGCCAATTGACCATAAAAAGCCAACTATTTTTAAGTAATTCAAAATGCCCATTTTAGTGAATGGAATATTTGCTTGACTATGTCTTTAGAATATTAATATCTTCAAATATCCCTTTGCATTCTTGTACTTGATCAAACCGATACTTACTCATTAGCTGAGTATTTGCTGCTCCCTTTGTAGTATATTCTTATGGGCAAAACCAGATAATTATTTAAACACAGACAGACAGTTGGTCATGGATTTGTATTACTTATCTGTATTAATTGTCTGAATACAGACAAGTAACTCATGGATTTTACAGTAAATACTTTCACAAATCTGTATCTTCAATTAATGAAAGCCATTTAAAATGGTACGGCATTATTAATCCATTGATTCTCATAGTCTAAACAAGTTAGTATAAAGATAGTACTGTCATTCATATGTGTTTATATTGCCACATCACTTTCATTGACTTGCTCCCAGTTATTACACAATATTGAAGACATCCCTTCATAGGGTGACTGACCAGGTGTCCCAATTTGCCCAGAACTGTCCTAGTTTTAGCACTGTAAGTCCTGTATCCCATGGAATTTCTCAGTCCCAGATTCTTCCTAAATCTTCCTTCAGTCACCCTCCCCAGAGCTACTCCATTTTAACACCATAAAGTCTACTCTCAAAAGGTGTTGATTCATCGTGTAAATGGCTTTTTCCCAAAAAAGATATGATTCTCAATGTGTATGGCTCATAAGAAATTGCTTCTGGTAAATAGATAGATCAACACAATGGGACTTGCTACCCAAGACTCTGGGTGCTGAAATTCTTTTAACTGAAAACTAAGATAGGATGGTAGCAATGAAAAAGATTCAAACTTATTCAGACATAGCCCTCTCTTGCTCAAGAAAGCCTAAAGAGTGAAGGCTTTTAGTCTTTCTCCAATAAAGTGAAAATAGAAAGATGTTCTGGTTTGGGGTGAGAAAGGATAATAAATTCCATTTTGAATAAGGTGACTCTGAGGAGCCTTTGGGAAGAACAGAAATATTCAGTAGCTATTCAGATATAAGGGTTTGGGGCTGAGGCAAGGGGCTGGAATGGAAAGATGAGTTTAGGAGCCATTGGGTTATGGGTGGAAGCTGAAGTGGATGAGATAAGTGGAGTGGCTGAAATCACCTGGAGAGAATAAAGAGGAGGAGAGGATGAATATCTTGTCTACTCCATTTAATCTTATTGATTCTTAAATTGCCTGACACTAGCTTCCACTGAGCTAGGTTTGTCTGCACCTTGAATTTGGCCAGTTATTCTTCTGCTGGGTGGACTATTCTGGACTACTCATGGGGGGCCAGTTTTCCTGACCCCTCAAGGCACCTTCTCTGTAAGCACACTCTAAGGTTTGTCCTGGGAGCCCTGAGATAGTTAAAGCTCTTATTTGTGCAATTCATTCATTAATTCATTCAGTCTTTCAGAAAATAGTTACTGAGCACCGATCATGTGCCAGGCATTGCTCCAGGCACTAGAAGAAATAAACAGACAGCACAGTATTACTATAACATATACTCAAACTTTATATTTAAGAGAAATGAGCTAAAGGGTTATTTTTACTAACTTTTTTAAATTTTTGCGTTGTTAAGAAAATAGTGGCAGAGTTGAAGTCTTTTGAACTTGCTCTTCTAAAGGAGAGCTAAAGAGCACCATGAAATTACTGAAGGCATAGTTATTCTTTCTAAGTCATTAAACCTAGAGCATTGGATAAACATGGAATGTGTTATTAAAGAGAAACACAAGAGAGTTTTCAGCAAACTCAAGGCTCAGAATTATATTCATGCAGCCCCCAGCTCTCACCTCTTCCAACATAATCACTCCATCCATTAAGCACTCCATAGGGCAAACCTATATCTTCCTTTATAATATTCATAATCTCTCACCCAATGCTTTGTCAATGGAAAAACTTGCTGTCTAGCGGCTATAAGTGTTCCTGTGAGCTATTGGGTCAAGGTCAATGAGATGATTTCTGAAATGCCTCTACCTGCTAATCGGAAGTTCACTGAGATAATAAGAAGACATATGGTTGGCTCTTTGAGGAATCTGGCCATTCAAATCATACATTAAAATGCTTCCTAACTTCCAAGAAGGCAAGAAAAATGATTCTTAATAAAATGTTTAATGTTTATCATAGCTAGAATATTAGTTTTAGTTCAAATTTATGATGCACTCGATTTGTACTTTTTATTTTATTATATAGACTTTATAGTTCATTGAGATTTCTTATATAATCAATGGGTACAGTATATTTGAGCCCATTTATGTGACAGAGCATAACTTTATTCTTTAAAATTATTACAGAGGTTTATAGCTGTTGCATCTTTGCTTTTATGACATATTTTTGTCACATCTATGGTTTATTTAACGGCAAGTCCTTGTTCAGGAATGCAAGGCCCAAGGATGACATTGTTCTTATGGGAAAATGTGACTGCTTTATGATAGAGTTTCCAGGAATGGCTTGTGGTCAAAAGCAAAGACTAATGGTTCTTCACAAGGAACAGCTCACCTGTGTGTGTATGTATGTGTGCATGCAAATGCATGAACACGAATATATGAAACCCTTTTTCTAACCCAAACATAACACCGAGCACCCTCTCCTACCCCTCGGGCTTTGAGGGACATATCAGCCTTTGAGATGTTTTGTATCATTCATACAGATTGAGTGATGGACAGAGAACAGATGCAATGTGATTATCCACACATCCATCATGCACCCCAAGAATGAAAGTCGTACTGGGCTCTCAGAAACAACTTCTCATATCGCAAGTTGCTGTCCCTGGCTTCTGGCTATTTTTAGTGAGTAAAGAATAAGTTCAGCTGCTTCCTCTGAGACGGGCTTAGGAAAAAACAATGACCTGTGCACAGAACCCACCTGAAGAATCCACAACTCCAAAGTTCAAGTCAAGGACTTCAGTGTGACTCTGGATGCCCCTTGATTTTCCTGAACCCTGAAATGTGCACATTTTATTTACAAGGGTTTCTACTCTTAGGTACCTCTAATTCTTCTTAAAGGGTCTCCTGAAAGATACTATTTGATAACACCTTAAAAATTGCATATACAGTAGCATTCAACATTGGAAAGCACCCGTCTCATTCACTTATCAAAGGTTTTATTATTATTATTTTGGCAAATGAATAAGTAAAAAATTCCTGGTGGCTTAAAAGCTTGGGATACCTGACAGGATAGGGAATAGAGAATTTCAGATCAGCCTCCAACAGACCAATGCATCTGAAACATCAGAACAAGATGAGGTCATGGAATCATGCAGACTCATACATGACACATCCTTCTCTATGCCAAGTTTAAGGGATCTTAGTGTAGCAGCATTGTGATGGCTCAAGTCACAGGACATGCCTTGACTGGTAGTGGCAGCAGCAGAGCTCATGTCAAGGAATGTGCCAGGGCATAAGGGAATAGGAAGACCCCTACTAGACAGGGATAGCAGGTATGTGACTGTGATGGCGATATTGTCAGGCTGGTCAAGAACATGGGTATGAAAGCTGGTGAATTATATCAGGGAGGAGGACAAGTGCAGGATCAGTCAGTGTATGGGTTAAGATTCAGCTACAGCCAATAGAAACTACGCTAGCTAGTTTCAGCATAAAGTAATTTATTAGTAAATATTAGGTGGCTTATGGGGGTGGGGAGTGGAGATCAGTGGTTCAGTAGTAGAATTCTTGCCTTTTTTGCAAGAGATCTGGGTTTGATTTCCAGCCAATGTACCTCTTGTTAATCAGCAGAGGCTTGCGTGTTGCTGTGATGCTGAACAGACTTCGGTGGCACTTCCAGACTAAGAAAGACAAGGAAGAAAGGCCTCATGATCGATTTCCAAAAATTAGTCAGTTAAAATCCTGTGGATCACAACAGTCTGATCCACAACCAATTATGGGGATGGCACAGGGCTGGGCAGTGTTTTGTTCCATCGTGCATGGAGCTGACATGAGTCAGCGGCCAACTCGACAGCAGCTGAAAACAACAACAATCCCAACAACAACATTATATAGAGCTCAGGGGAACAATTCCCAGTGTCCTGCCATGATAGAGAAAACCGTGGCCACTGCAGCAGGATGCTGGTGAGTGTGGAAAATGTCAGCCTCTGGCCTGATCTACACCGACAAAGTGAATGCCACGTACCCTGCATCTCGCCCCATTTCATTCAGCTCTGAAACCTAACCTTGCACATAGGCTACCGGTGGGCAGAACCAATATATACCCAGAAACTGAGCTCAAAGGGAGATTTTTCCAGCAGATTTTTGTTCTTGAGCATCAGCAGCACAGAAGGTTCGAGTGGGTGTTAAGGGAGCTAGTGCAGAGTCCAGACAGCAGACAGGGAGGTGGGAGTCAGGACTGGGAAATCTAGATCAGCAATGGAGCAGGAAGGATCCAGAATGATAGAATGTGAAGGAGACCCAGGAACTGGAGAAAGAAATGGACTACAGGTCTAATTGCCTCCACCAACTACTACCTCCTTTGTCGTGAGACCAGAAGAATTAGATGTTGCCCAGCTACCGTTACTGAACATATTGCTCAAGGACGCAGTAGATGAATGTTGATCAAAAGGAGGAAAAATGTGCAACAGAATATCATATTCCTATGGAAACCACACTTACTGGCTCCTTTGAGACTGGGGGAACCCCTGAATCTATTTTTCTGAAATATTCTATAAACCTTGCACCAAAACCATCCCACAAAGTCACCTGTAACCAAAACAACAGTTAACTCAATAAAGTTAATGGTGGTGAAACAATATGAGTAGAGATCATAAGAATGATGATACAATGTGAAGTATGTAGTCAATGGCATTAAACTGTACACGTAGAAATTGTTGAACAGGTGTATGTTTTGTAGTGTATATTTTCACCAAAAAAAAGAATTTTAAAAAGAATGTGATGTGAGAAGGAAGAACATCTGACTGCTTATCCAAGAAGGTGGACTAGACCAAGGCCAAGAGGAAAAAATAATGATGGGAACTTGCATGAACAGCTAAGAGTAGCCCAGAGGATGTGTGTAGAGACCAAATATTCCATATTGTCAACAATTCAAATTTCTCCCTGAAAGGAAAGGCTTAGGGGCAGGATTTGCAGTCAAATATTGTTTGATTGCTTATTTGTTTATTTATTTAAATAGGCATCTGAGAGCTTCCTGGGAAGATAGCTGTCACATCCTTCAAGAAGCCAAGGCTGCAAGGGAGCCTGGATAGAAAAAGATAGTCTTAACTGAGACCCCAGCCATACAGCATGTTAAATTCAAGCCATGTCATCTTCTCTAACCCTTCACAGACCAGTCTTCCCTATGGGACAACCTGCTATAGCATCCAGGATGGAACCAGTGCTTGGAGCTACCAGGGAGAAGTTCTGTTCAAGGGGAGATGAGGACAGAGTCCCTTGCTCAGCCAGTGAAGTAATCAGTTTTCTCACACTTCAAGGTAGAACGTAGCTGTCATTGCCTCAGCTTATCCCAGCAGCGTTCCACCCGTTGACATGGAGAGGGGATTACCAGCTCCCAGGCCAATAAATTAGTCCAGGCCTTCCTCAGGTGCGTGCATGCCCTGCCCTTCTGGGCCAATGTCTTTACTACCACTCTTAATAAAACCTCACCAGTCTGTGTTGGGAAGCAGACCTTGGACACTAATGCACCCCGAAGTTCTCTGAGGCCAGCTCTACTCCTGCATTTCAGGTGTCTGCCCAACTGACAATGATAAAACACTATGATTGGTATTGGAGACCTTTCTATATATTTTATTTGCTCCCCACTACAACCTTGGATGTAGGCACGAAAAATATGGGAAATTCTATTCAAAAATGAGAAAACTAGATGAGGAATCTACCCAGGGCAAATAATGTTAGTTCCCGAGCAGAAACCAGGCCTCCTAATTGCAGACCCAAGGAGATAACCCCAACTCCAAACTGCCTAGAGCTTCCGCTACCTACAGCCAGATCCCAGGAGCACACTGCGAGGATTCAAAGGCCCACTCCTGAGCCAGAGCAGGTCCTCAGGAGTCAGAAGACAGGGCACTGAACCTTCCCTAGAAATACTCCCCAGGCACATCAACATTTTCTGGGCCATCCTGGGGCAAAACAATTGAACATAATTCTGAAAAGAAGTAGAAGGAATGGGAAAAATATAATGCCACTTCCCAACTTTTTTCAGTGTCCATACCGAGCTGAAGTCTGACTTTCTCCCCTAGCCCTTAAAAAATGCTACATATGTGTGTCTTTCAGTTTATTATTAATTTTGAGTTCAGAATTTCCCCACACTCCCTTAAGATAGTTAAAGGTACCTGAGTAGAAGATCCGTATGGTGGAAGTGGATAAAACAAAAGCCATTACCCTCAAACCCACCGCAGTTACTGAGCATTTGTACTTCCAAGGAAACTAGGAAGCAAGAAAGTGGAAACACAAAATTTTGACCTTCAACAGACAGTTGCTCTAAGGAAAGAAACTGCTTGCTTTTCCATCTGACATCGGCTTAATAATTATAACTGGTAACAGTTACTGAGGTCACATCTTGTGCCAGACACAACTGCCAAACCCTTGACTTACATCTCACTTCATGGCACCTCTGTGTTATTCTTAGTTGCAGTTGAGTCAGCTCCGACTCAGGTGACCCCATGTATAACAGAATAAAACTTTGCCCAATCCTGTGCCATCCTCATGATCCTTGGTGTGTCTGAGCCCACTGTTGAGGCTATTGTGTCAATCCATCTCTCTGACGCTTTCCCTCCTTTTCACTGACCTTGCGCTTTACCAAACACGATGCCCTAGCACCCCTAGAAAATAAATATTATTCCTGTTCTACACATGAAGAAAACAAGGGGCAGAAAGATAAGGTCGGTGTTTCTCAAATTTTGACATGCAAACAAATGTCTGGAGGATCTTGCTAAAATGCAGATTCTGATTGCATTTAGGTCTTGATAGGACCAAGACCTAAGACTCTAAGCTCCCGGGTGATGCTGGTCCGAGGACCACATTTTGAGTAGCATGGGATTTAAAAACTTGACCTAGGTCGAACATCTGGGAATGGGGGAGCCCAAACTCCAAGTTAGAGGGTGGACTGCTAACCACCACACCCCTGGTTCTCAAACTGTAGTGCAGGAGCAGTAGGGTGGTGCAAATGGTTAACAAGCTTGGCTGCTAACCAAAAGGCTGGAGGTTGGAGTCCACCCAGAGGTGCTTCTGAAGAAAAGTTTGGTAATCCACTTCTGAAAAATCAGTCATTGAAAACCATAGTCTGACACACACAGGGTCGCCATGAGTCAGAATCAACTCCACAGCAACTGGTTGTAAACTTGTTAGAAATACAGATTCTTGGGCCTCACCCCAAACCTATGGAATCAGAATTTCTAGGGGGTAACCAACAAAACGACAACCAACCCATGGTCGTCGAGTCAATTCCAACTCATAGAGACTGTATAAGAAAGAGTAGAACTGCCCCATGGGATTTCCAAGGAGCAGCTGGTGGATTCAAACTGCCCACCTTTTGGTTAGAAGCCGAACATTTAACAACTGCACCACCAAGGCCCCTCTCTGGGGGTGAGGGCCAGCAATCTGTGTTTTAACAAGCCCTCCAGGAAACTCTGACGTCCTCTCTAGTTTGAAAACACCGCACGATGCCACACCTTGGTCTCTGTTTTTTGAAGTCCTTCCTGCCACTTTGCATTTGAGTCTTGGAATGTCTTTGGAGTTCTGACACATTACAATCCCTCTGCACTAACTACTTTCACACAAAAAGGGAGTTTCTTCAGATAAGGTTGAAGACATATTACCTCTTACGGCTAAAAAATGCATTTCTCTCAGCTTCTCCACACCAAGAAGAATAGCAAAACAGCTTATGCCACAGATAAGACGGAATGCAAAGGAAGAATTTAACTGGTTTCCCAAATCAAATTTTTTATATGCTCTGGAGTTATAAAGCATAACTGAGCTGCTGCAGGTGTGTGCTTAATATCTAGGAAGTGATCATTCTCCTAGGCCCAAGCACAGAACAGATTTCCATGAAGAAATGGAAATATTTCCCCCGAAAACTCCCCAATACAGCAACAATGATGCAATCATTTATTCTTCACGTTCAGAAACACAGAAGGTCGGTACTTCCCCCAAGCAGGACTCTGGGGCTCCCAGAAATTATCCTTAAAATGGAGACTAAATGCAGCTCAAAAAAATGAAAGAACAAGCATAACAATATCTTTCTGCTTATTGAGCTAAAAATAATAGTATCCCATTCTGTTCAATTTGCAGACTACTGAAGGTCAGCCTTGGTTCTCACTTTGTCTGACCCGATACATTCATCCACACTGAAGCTCCCACCTCGTACTTGCTCTGGCCAGACTCCAGTCCAGCTATTTCACAAGTTGAAAGTGTGATAGGCTCTTGATGACAGCACATATTTTCCCCCATCTGCACTAAATTCAAACCATTCTTCGCAGCCCTATTAGACATGAGCAAAGTCGCTTGTAGCCAGTAGGTGTCCTTTGATTGTATTTTTAGAATAGCCTATGAATAAAATAGAGTTGGATTACCCAAAGAAAACCAGTAACTAAACATGACAGTCTGAATACACCAGGAGAATTCTAACATTTTATCTGGAGAGAGGTCTCCCCCGATGTCATTGGAAGTTACATGTTATAGTCCGATTCCTGATTTCAGATAATCTCAAGGAGTTGCTTTAGGTGTTGAAAGATACTGGAACTCAGCACAAAAGCACAGTAATGCTCCCAGTGAAGGAGCAGGCATGCACACGCACGCACACACATGAGCACGCATGCCATGCAACTCCAGGAGAACAGGCTTCAGTGGAAGATAAACCAACCTGCAGTCTCCTGCTATTCAATCTTCTCTCCCTAAATTCCAGCCTTTTCTCTAAAGCCCGAACTTCCTCCACTGTTACCTTTAGATATTTAATTAATTTGCACCCCCGTCCCCAGAACTATCGTTCCTTAACTTCCATCTGAGCCTGGCCCCAGAGAATCAAATTCATATTCACACTCTCAGAAGCTGGAGATCTTACCATATTTAACAAGAAGCATCTCTGACAGTAATTGGAGTTTTGTATCAAGGTAAATAAATGGTAAGATCATAAGAACATACTCCAGTGGCCCCACGCATCCTGGAAACGCTAACATCAGAGAGCAAATTTAACATAAGGCCTCGGTGGAAATGAATTTTCTATAAACAATGTGAAGAAAGCCTCACTTTTGTCATGTGTTATTCCCATCGAAGAAAAGATGAATATTCTGTTTCATACGTTTGTTACCAGAAGCTGCCGCTTCATTTATTTAACAGAGGCTTTTCACTTCCTCACTGGGCAGACCGAGTTACCATCCTACCTTGGCCAGCAATGGATGAGCAATCGTAACTGTCAGTGGCTTCTGATGCAAATTGTCCAACTATTCAATGTGCTATGATGTTAACACTTCGAGTGAGTCAGTTCAAAACTGTGTCTTCTATCCACATCAAATGGAGCGCCCATCTTCTAGGACTAGGAAGTCTTCTGTGGGACGGAGTTTCTCAACCTCAGCTCTTTTGACATTTAGGACCGGATAATTCTTGCTGTTGTTGATAATTCTTGTTGGAAGCTATAGTAGGCAGAATGATGGCCCCATAAAGATATCCACATCCTAATCCAAGGAACCCGTAACTGTGTTATGTTACACGGCAAAAGGGAATTACAGTTGCAGATGGCATTAAGGTAGCCAACACACTGACCTTCAGATAAGGAGAGTATCCAGGTTTCTCTGGGTGGGCCCAATATAATCACTTGGGCCCTTAAAAGTGGAAGGGGAGGTAGAAGGTTTGGTCATGGAGATGCAGACGTAACAATGGAAGAGGCAGGGGATATCCCAGCATGAGAGTCACTCACCTGGCTATTGGCTGGCTTTGAATATGGAGAAAGGGGGTTATAAGCCAAGGAATGTGGGCAGCCTCTAAAAGCTGGAAAAGGCAAGGAAATGACTGTCCCCTAGAGCCTCCGGAAAGCAACATAGCCTTGCCGACACCTTGATCTTAGCCCCATGAGAAGCAGGCTGGACTTCTGACACACAAAACTGTAAGATGATATATTTGCTGTATTTTAAGCCATTAAACTTGTGATAATTTGTTACAGCAGCAACAGGAAACTAATACAGGTGCGTTCCTGTGCATTGTAGGATGTTCAGCAGCATCCCTGGCCTCTACCCACTACATGCCAGTGGGACTCTTCCCCAAGTCATGGCAATTAAAAATGTCTCCAGACATTGCCACGTGTCACCTGGCAGGTAAAATCACCCTCGGTTGAAAACCACTGCCCTAGGACCACCAGACCTAGTTCTTTTCAGAATAACACTCTCTTCTCATTCTCAGGGCATAAATACATAGCCAGCCTCAAACTTTTGGGCCAAGGTGTTTCAATATCCCAGCATAGAGCCACAAAAAAAAATTTCCATTTTGAGAAAAATATTGAAAAATGAAACAGAAATATTCCACCACACGTTATTGTACCAGAAAAAAAAAAAAAAACTAATCCTCAGTTTATAATGAGGCAGGTGAGAAGGTGAAAGATACAGGCTAATGTCAGACCCATGTAGGGCGTGCCCATAACCAACAATAATAAAAATAAGAAGAGTAATAAAAATAACTAAGGGCTTTGTATCTATTCCTTCATTTCATCTTCAGAACTATTTGTATCCCCATTGTGGGCCATAGCTCGGGAGTGTCGGGACATTCTTGCTATCGTCTGTGAGTCACTATAGCTAATGCTTCAGAGGTGGAGATGGGCTGAACTTTTATTCAGGGACAGGTGAAACCAGAACGAAATAGGTGGAGAAAGTAGAGTTGTTCTGGGAAAGGAGGCCTATACGACTTAGAACCGGTTCATTCTGAATGGAACTCCTGCTGAGAATTTGCGTTTCTAACAAGTCCCCAGGCCATGCAAATGCTGCTGGTTAGGGACCAATTCTGAGAACCACTAGTAGAGCAGTGGTTCTCAAATTTTATTATACATAAGAATCACCTAGGGATTTGTTAAAATGTAGATTCTGATTCCGTAGTATATCTGGGGTGGAAATGCAAATTCTCAGCAGGGGTTAGAACTGGAACAAACTGGTCTGAAGTCCTGAAGTCCTCGCCCAGCGCTGTGTGCGCACTGGGTATCCCAGGAATGTTTACAGACTGATTAAATAGCCATGGGGACCCCACACAAGTGTCAGAGAGCGGCACTTTGTCTCAGTTATTCACATCCTAAGACCTTCCCTATTTAACTGGGTGTTCATGGTCACTTCTGATAAAAACATACACACACAGACCCAGAAAACTTTTTAAATGAGAATTAGCTATTGAAGCTCATGGTGGTTCCAACTTTAAGTTAGGACTTATTTTCCCCAAAATACCTACCCAGTACTTGGTTACTGTCATCTCTTGACATACCCCCAGGAGCTTTAAAAAAAAAAACCGATGTCCCAAGGAAATGCAAGCAGGAAGTCTAGAGGAAATGCCACCCCTGTGTGCTCCCTGACACTGAGCCATCCTAACTTTGTAGGATACATTTTCCTTTGGTTTTCCACTGTCATTGTCTTGATAGTTAAACAAAGGATTTACCTCTGATCCAGCTTGGACCTTCTTTGCAGCCCCCACTTGCCCTGAGAGCTCTCCTAAATGATAGATCAGCATTCACCATCCCTAGGAATCCTGTTAATGAAGGTTTTTGTGGTTTCATGGTAGAATTCTCACCTTCCATGCGGGAGACCCAGGTTCAGTTCCAAGCCAATGCACCTCATGTGCAGCCACTGTCAGTCAGTGGAGGCTTGTGTGTTGTTATGATGCTGAATAGGTTTCAGCAGAGCTTCAAGACTAAGACAGACTAGGAAGAAAGGCCTGGCAATCTACTTCCCAAAAGCAGCCAGTGAAAACCCTATGGATCACAACAGTCTGACCCACAACAAATCATGGGGACGGCACGAGACCAGGCAGTGTTTCATTCTATTGTGTATGCGGTCGCCATGGGTCAGGGACGGACTTGGCTGTAACTGACAACAACAGGAATCCTCTTGTGGGAACAAGTGGCCGTGATGGTATTAAGGCTAGCGCTGCTTTCCATTCTCTTGGCTCATGATCAAGGTGATGCTGGGGCCACCTCATTAAAGCATTATTCACTGGACAAATTGCAAACTCTGTGTCTGCCTGATGTTGCCTTATAGAAATGACTGCTTTGATTTCAGTGTTTCTTTTTTTCATGGGGGATTCAGAAAGGGGCTGTGTAAGTGAACTGGGGGTCGGGGAAGACAAAGCAACAGCAAGACAGCCAGGAACGCTTCTCGCAATGGGCAGTAACTATATCACACCCGCATTATCCATAAAGTACCTTTCTGCTAACGTGGATTTTCTTTCTCTTCCAGCTCTGCAGTATATGGCTCACTTTACTATCGTATTAAACGTAAGAAATCAACGCTAGACCCTTTGCCTTTGCAGAATTCATAGTCAGGAATATTCCTTGCTGCTCTACTTGGATGACCCTTTCCTCTGCCTTATAATTTTTTTTTTTTTTTCCTTAATCTTGCTTCAGGAGGTAATCAGCCTCAGGGTAAGGAGACAGAAATAAAACATTGCGTCAGAAAATGCCTTTTAGATCATATTTTATTGATGTCGGGCAAACAGCACCTCCCCAAAATGGACAGTAGTTATTTGAATTGGTTGCATGGTGAAGCTGTTCATTCATTTACACTGTGCTAAAGAAATGGAGGCGAAAATCATTTCTAACATCAGTAATTACAGAGAATAAAAGACAATTTCACATCCAAGCAAAAGCCTAAACTGCAGCTGGAAGACAGGCCCCACCTGAAACCCCTTTCGGCAGCTGGAAAGCCCATCAGCAGCCTGGCCTGGACGCTTCCTCGGCAGCACCAGGAGTGATTGTTCAGCAGTAAATTCTGCTTTAGGCATCAAAATGGCAGGAAGGAAATGCAGTGCAAGTGGGGCATAAAACCTGAGGAGCAGAACGCGGTCAGATTGGGTTGTTCGGTATCGTTCACCTTTGGATCTCTCCACGCTGGGCTAATAGGCCCTAGGTGGATCTCACAGGGGACAGGCAGTGGCTGGACTACACAGGGGTAGAGGGGAGAGAAGAGAAAAGAGCCCCAGGTAACTTTTCTTTCTTGTTTTAAAGAAAGAAGCTCAAACGTATGTTAAGGCTGCATTGTTAGTTCTTTTCATTCCCCTAAAAAAGGAGAAATTAAAATTTGGGGGGAATTGTTTGTGGGAAATTCATTCAATGAAGATTTATTGAGTATATCCCATGTGGGAGTGACAGACTGGCAAAAAAAAAAAAAGGAAGAAAGAAAAAAAATGGTCACTACCTGAGAGGTGGTCCCCCTTTTGAAGGAGTTAGATACTTAGATAAGTAACTGCAATACAAAGTAACTATAATACACAGGTGGAGTCCCTGGGTGGTGCAAAAGGTTAACATGCTTGGCTGCTAAACGAAAGGTGGAGGTTCAAATCTACCCAGAGGTGCCTCGGAAGAAAGGCCTGGTGATCTACTTCCAAAAAATCAGCCATTGAAAACCCTATGGAGCACAGTTCTCTACCACACATGGGGTCACCATAAGTTGGAATCGACTTCAGAGCAACTGTTTTTTTGTTTTTTGTTTTTTGTTTTTGTAGGAGAGGTAGAATCAAGTGTTCTCATACCACCCACAAAGAGGGGTCAGAGAAAGTGTCAGGAAGTAGATAGCATTTGAGCCAAGCCTTCTAGTCTGACAAGGATTGCAACAGATGGAGAGAACATGGGAGGGCATTCCAAGCTGGGAGCACAGCTGCAAGAGAAGGCCAAGTGGTATGGGTATGTAGAGCACATCTGGGGAGCAGGTTGCATGACCTGTGGACTGAAGGGGAGAAGTTAAAATGAAAAATGATGCTCCCTTTTGCATATTCCAAGCAGCTCACTAAACTTTGCCAGCACACAGTGAACACTCAGTCAATAGTTGCTGGATATGGCAGAAACACCGCAAACCCCCAATGAGTCACAACAATGAGTCACAACCTTGTATAACTCCCTCTCCTTGAGTTTAGGTGGAATCTGTGACTTGCCTCTCACTGATAGAATATGTCACAGGTGAGAGATGCCATTCCACTGATTACAGTACATTATACAGCAAAGGTGATGGGATACTACTCCCATGATCATGTCGTGTTATGCCTATAAGATGTTATCTTAGCAGACTGGAGAAAGAGGTTCCCTCACTGGCTTTGAAGAAGTAAGCTGCCACGTTATGAGAAAACTACGTGACCAGGAACTGTGGGCAGTCTCTGGAAGTAGAGAGCATTTTCCCACCAACCAAAAAAAACAACTATTTCCAATGAGTCAATTCTGACTCATAGCGACTCTATAGGACAGAGTAGAACTGCCGCATAGGGTTTCCAAGGAGCGCCTGGTGGATTCGAACAGTTGACCTTTTGGTTAGCAGTCAAACTCTTAACCACTGTGCCACCAGGGTTTCCTTCACAGCAACAGCCAGCCAGAAAAGGAGGAAATGAATTCTGCCAACAACCTGAGAGAACATGGAAGCAGATCTTTCCCAGTCAAGCTTCAGATAAAACCACAATCCCAGCCAACACCTGGATTACAGCCTGGTGAGACAATCCTTGAGGAGGAAACCCAGCTAATCCTTGTCTCGACTCCTGGCCCACAGAAACTGTGAGATAGCAAGTGAGTGTTATTTTAAGCCACCAATTTTGTGGTAATTTGTTGTGAGGCATAGAAAGCAAATACATCGCGTAAGTAAATGTTAAAAACAGTTGGCATTCAAGACCAAAGGTGGGGGGGGGGGCTTGAATGCCATGCTAAAAGGATTGAATTCCTTTATGGAAGAGTAATCAATCAATCTGATCCAATCTTCTGCTTTGTTTTTGACAATTACCAAATCAGTTGCTGTCAAGTCAATTCTGACTCAAGGCAACGCCATGTGTGTCAGAGTAGAAGTAGAATTGTGTTCCATAGGGTTCTCAGTGGCTGATTTTTTGGAAGTAGATTGCCAGATCTTTCTTTCAAGGTGCCTCTGGGTGGACTTGAACCACCAACCTTTAGATTAGCAGCCTAGTGCGTTCACTGTTTGTACCACCCAGGGACTCCTTTTGACAATTACAGACACCTTATTAAATAAGCTAACATGTGCTGAGTACTCCATACAGTGCCCAGAACATAATAAATGCCATAAATATTAACTATTATTGTTGTTGCTGCTATTAACATTATTATTTCTTGCCATGAAGACAAGATATTTCCTCAAGAGGTGGAAGACCAGATGCTATTCAAGATGAAAGTTTACCGAAAAAACACTCCCCTTAAGTCTTAAGCTTTTGGGACCTCTGAGAATCTGAAGAAAATCACACACTAACCACCACCCAGAAAAAATGCACATACTCACTTATACACAGAATTTTGCCTGCAGTTCCCAGGGGCGCTCAGAGAAGAGAATGTGGCACTCTACAGGCAGGTGAGACACTCCCCTGAAGACCCCAAGAGACAGTAGACTGAGAAACTCTGATTTTACCCTCAGCTCTGAAGCCGGAACTTTGCCACTGCAGATCTTCTTTAGCTAACGACACTTTTTTTAAATTGTTGTAAATATATAACAAAACATTTGCCAATTTAATGTTTTTCATGTGTATAATTTAGTGATACCAATTATATTAATCATGTTGTACAACCGTCGCCAATATTTGTTGTCAAATTTCCTATCACTGTTAACAGAAGCCTACTCCTTCCCCAACAGTGACACCCCCTGTCACTCTCCCTCCCGCCTTTGTAACCACTAACACACTTGATTCTCTATACACTTGCCTATTCTAGATGTTTCATATGAGGGAGAAAAGTGGCCAATGCCACTTTAAGGGCTGCTCAAAACTGCCCAGAGACATCCGGTTTCCCAGGTAGAAAGTATTCTCACCTCCACTCTTTTGAGTGGTGGGCGATGCCCATCACCTTCAGATTACTGAGTGAGAAAGTCCACAGCATACTGTTCCCGAGCGGCCACAGCAAGTTCTCCTCGGGCTTCCTACACCTCCCGTGAGCACTACACCAGATGCAGGCAGGCAGAGCCAATATCTCCTGAGCTCCATCCCTCGTGAGGCATTGCTGTGCCTGGGCTCTGGTGTAGGGGAGTCCACAGCACAAACACTCGTGGTCAAAGTGGCCCACCCTGCCCTGAGTGTGTCCATGCAGTCAGTCCAGATACAAACGCAGGCTCCAGAGACTGCCTGACTCGCTTTGCTTCTTTAAATTGACAACTGTGCGCTCTTAAGATTGAGAGGCATTCAAGATGAAACTGGACAGCCTCCAGGAAGCCTGGAACTTTTGTTTCCTGCCCGGGAAAGCAAAAAAGGGGCATACAGAAATGTGATGAACAATGTGTGGACCAATGAACAAAACATAACGTGCATGGAACTAGTGAGAAGTGCACCTCATGCTTCCATCCACACAGTCCATTCAGTTACTCTGAAAAAAAACTATATATATGTATACAAGTATATATATATATATATACACACATATATATATGAATATATACAAATTTCATTCTCATGGTAAGTAGAAATTAATAATCAAACTTGCACATCATTCTTAATTAAATCCACCTCATCCCTCCCCTCCCAGCTGTTCACTGGTGTTTATGTGGAACACATCTGGCGGCCCTCAGCATTCTCCACAGTCACCCATGCTCTCAGGCCCCAGATACACCTGTGCTCTGCAGCTGGTTCCCCCAACAGGTGCAACTGAAAGCCTAATTGATGGGCATTATAAACACTCCTGCTGCTGAGCATCTGTGAGGTCAGCCAGGCTTTATGAGGTAACAGTGGGCCCAATTCTAACTGCTGTGCTCCTTCCTCCAGTAGAAGCGAAAAGCACCTCGTGTGAGCTAAACATGCTGGAGGCGCCATCGGTCCTTTCCCACTCCAGGAAGAAATGCTTCAGGTCAACCGAGTACTTACAACTTGTGCTACCTTCTGAGTTATAAACAAAGGTCTCAGCAGGGAGCTGAGCCTTGGTCACTCTTGATTTGTCTAATCTTCCAAGCCATCAGCCAGTGGCCTGGACCTTCCATCTCCATTTGCCCTGATGAGCAAGGCACAGATAGAATTCGTGGTCCCCCGGTTTGTAGCCATTAACCACCTGGTTTTGATTGGGAAGCCTGCAGACCAATGCTTCCCACAGCTCTTCCAAATGAAAAACACATGGAAGCAACACATACTGTGAAAATTACTATATTTGCAATTCCTTGTTGATAGAGTGGTAGGTATTTCAAAGCAAGAAATTTTCAGAATAGCATGCAGGTTTCTTTTTTTTCTTCTTTTTTCTTTTTTTTGGTTCTTATTATCCCAACCCCTGAAATTTGGAAGAGGGTTCAGATTATTTTTCCTGTGGTGATCTGAAAAATACTTCATCCTATACTGAAAGCATCCGTGCAGTTAGTCCGGAAATAAATATAGGCTCTAAAACTATGCTCCGTGGCACCCAGGTTAATGGACTAACTCAATAAAGCAATAGATTACCATAAGGAATTTCAATACAATTAAAACCATAAAGCTAATGATGATCTGTTTCAAATGAAGCTCTAGACGAAAATGAAGCACTAAAGTCATTTATTCATTAAACAGTGTTGGTTCCACTTGCAGAAGTTCACAGAGGGTGTTAGTCATCTGAAGTGTAAGATGCGCTGGAGATGAAATACATAAAAATGGCCTCCATTCTGCTATTTATTTCCACAGTCTCGCCTCCATGCCAGTGGACTACTCCGCACGTGCCTGTAAGGCAGAGGCCAATTGCTACTCCATTAGTATCTTCTTGTAGCTTATTTATCCACATTTCAAGCTACTATGCCCAGCCCAGGAATTAAGTTGGTCACCTGAGATACACAGAGTCTAGGTCAGGATCCCAGGCTACCGTTAGCTACAGCGATGCCTCCTACTTGCTTAAAAGAGTTACGGTGTCACACTGTGATCCTTAAAGGACCCCAGTTATCTTCAGGTAATTCCTGCTGCCCTGGAAGGATCTAGTCCCTGCATGCAATGACTATCCTATTTAAGCTTCTTTAACTTATATTGTTTAAGTCCCTCCTGGTCTTCTCCTGGCTCCCTCCTACGCAGAACTTCTTTCTAATACTGCTGAAAAAGGAGGAGGTAGACTCTGGAAATAAACGCATTTCTCCACCAATGAAACACTTTAAGTTATGTTCAAAGAGCAAGCACTAGAAGTTGAAGGATCTACGTGTTATAATTCCAAAGGCACTGCTCCCCAGGAAGAAGGAAAATGATGCTCTGTATTCTTAACACCTGTTGCTTGTATAAGCCCACAATCATGTCTCTGGGCATATAAGACCAAAAAGACAACCAAAGCCATTTGGAGCTTTCAGCATAGCACATCCATTGGTGAGTGAAAACTCCATATGTGGTTTCCTTACTCAAATTAGTTCGTAATTTCTGTTTTCTATAGATAATATCTATCCACCTAAAACCACAATGCTTGGACAAGCAAGTCATGAAAAGATGGCTGCTTCCTCTCTTCTCCCTGCTCTGGGTTATGACTCCAAGACAAATACAAAGAAGCTACCAGAAACTTGATTTATAGACTTGGCCACTGGGGTTGAGTGTAGGAAAACATTATGGATTGAATTGTGTCCCCCCAGAATGCGTATCAACTTGGCTAGGCCATGATTCCCAGTATTGTGTGGTTATCCACCATTTTGTAATCTGATGTGATTATCCTGTGTGTTGTAAATCCTAACCTCTCTGATGCCAATGAGGCAGGATTAGAGACAGTTATGTTAATGAGGTAGGACTCAGTCTACAGGATTAGGTTGTATCTTGAGTCAATCTCTTTTGAAATATAAAAGAGAGAATCAAGCAGAGAGGAGAGGGACCACATATTACCAAGCAAGGAGAGCCAGGAGGGTAGAGCGTCCTTCGGACTCAGGGCCCCTGTGCTAAGAAGCTCCTAGACCAGGGGAAGATTGATGACAAGGACCTTGCCCCAGAGTTGACAGAGAAAGAAAGCCTTCCCTTGGAGCTGGTGCCCCGAATTCGGACTTCTAGGCCCCTAAACTGTAAGCAAATAAGCTTCTGTTTGTTAAAGCCATCCACTTGTGGTATTTCTGTTATAGCAGCACTAGATGACTAAGACAGAAGACTAGAAAGCCAAAACTGCTTTCCTATTATTCTTGCTATCAGGGCTCTAGCACTTTGCTGCATACCTTCCATTGTCCCTCCAAATGCACTCTCCACCCTTCCCCGCCCTTCTCTGTACCCAAAGAGGCTGACATATATGGACTACACCACAGGACCCCTCGTGCTCTGGCTTCCAGTTGGTTTTGGCCAATGGAAGACACTGGCAGGAGGCAGAGACTGAAAGCAAAGTATTTATGCCCCTCTTTTCTTCCTGCCAGCTGACTATGCTGACTGTGTTCCTCTACAGGAGGCCTCAGCTCCCAACAGGCAGCCCTCTCCATAAAGCTGCCAGCCCCATGCTCCCACATCTGCTCTTCTCTTGGCCTTTATGTGTAGCAGTGGTAACCACTCCCCACTGTGACTTTCCCAGGGTACTGTACTACCCTGACTAGTTTCCTTTAACTCTGCCTGCTACTGTTGTTGGGTGCCATTGATTCCTCCGACTCATAGCAACCCCATGTGACAGGGGAGAACTGCCTCACAGGATTTTCCAGGCTATAATCTGTACGAAAGCAGATCATCAGGTCTTTGTCCCACAGAGCCACTGGTGGGTTAGCAACCAAGCACTTAATCATTGCACCACTAGGGCTCTTTAACTACACCTCTGTAAACAGTTCCTTTATCACACTCTCCTTAAATTGCTAATTCGAATGTGTCCTTTATTTCCTGCCAGGATGCTGACTGATAGAGTCAAAATCATATCTAAAAACAAATAACTCACTCAAGCTAGGATTTAGGGAACCTAAAATAATATTTCTAATAACAGACAGTGTCTAAGCAGAATGTTAGGGTGCAGACAAGCAAGCCATAAAAACCATTGCCCACTTTCTCGTTCCTTCAACAATATCTACTAAGCATCCTGTGCCACAGGCATGGTTCTCAGAAGAAACAAGGATATCCTGGCTCTTTGAGATAATCTACAAACTGTCTTCAGTGATCTCTCTATTGCAAATGCTATGTGGGTATTTTTGTATAACTGTTCAATGTAAGGCAAGAAAGTAATTCAATACGTTAACGGGTACTGTGGAAGGCAGTAGACATAGAGGTTGGCAGATTTAACAGTAGCTTCATGCTTTATATCCATTTTTCTCAAGTTTGGCTTTAAATCAGAATCACCTGTGAACTTTCTAAAACTGTAGATGATCTACTACTTCCACCCTCAGAGGTTCTATTTGCCTCAGGTGAAAATCTTTTTTGTTAAAAAAAAGCTATTTTGAACAGATACTTCTGATGAGTCTCAGACAGGGACAGCTCTCACACACCAAACCCAAAAACCAAACCCACGGCCATCCAAGTCAATTCCAGATTGTAGTGACCGTATACTACAGAGTGGACTGCCCCATAGGGTTTCCCAGGCTATAATCCTACAGAAGCAGACTGCCACATGTTTCTCCCTCAGAGCAGCTGGTGAGTTCAGCCTTTCAGTTAGCAGCCAAGTGCTTTCACCACTGCGCCACCAGGGCTCCCCTCTCCAACACCAGTCTTCTAAAACTTCAATGGGTTAAGGAATCAGCTGAGGATCTTGCTAAAATACATATTGTTATTCATTACCGGGGCAATGCTGTGGTCTTCTGGACCACACTTTCCGTAGCAAGGTATCCACACCATAATGTACTTACCCAATTTCCTAATGTTGGATATTTAGCTTATTGTTAATATTTTGCTATTACAAGTAATAATGAAATGAACATCTTGCACATACATATTAGTACAAGTTTCTGAATATTTACTTTAGGATAGATTTATAAAAAGGAAATTATTGAGTCTGGGAGGATGCAGAGTCTTTAAGTTCTTAATACATATTGCTAAATTGATTTCTATAATCGTTATACCAATTTACATTCCAAACAGCAATGTCTGCAAATGTATTTCACTGTACCCTTATCAACACTGAAGAATAACCTTTTTCTGTTTTTGCCACTTTGATAAGTGCAAATGGTATCTCATTTCAATTTGCATTTCTTAATTAGTGAAATTGAACATTTTATATATTATTAGTCATTTGCATTTCTTCTCCTGTAAATGGTGTATGGCCTCTGTTGGACCAGTCTTAAATTACTCCCTGTCAAATGTTTTCAACTCAGTCTATCATTGATATTTTTCCCCTTTTTATGAGACTACAGCTCCAATTGTATAATTGAAGTAGTAGGGAAAAATAAAAGCTCACTTTAAAGAAATTCAGTTTATTGATAAGTTGTAAAAACATATTCCTGTACTGACTTCAGGGGAGAGCCTTCTCTGCTGCTGCAGACAGGCAGATTCTACCATAAAATGAGAACTATATACTTTGGCTTTGCCATAACATTTGTAGGTTTCAAAAGGCAAATTCTGTATTTCACTCCTTGACAGATGGTTGTTTTCTTGGCAGATTTTAAATTCAAAAAGAAAAAAAGGAAGGGAAGGGAAGTAGAGATAAAACCAATCCACATTTCTCTGCACCAGAGTAAAACCGTTGCGCAAAACCCCAGTGGTGTCATAATCAAGTATGGATACTGCTGTGTGTATTTATGAAATGCCACAGTCACAGAAATACTTGATTCAAAATACAGGAAGGATTTCATACAGTGAATGCAGTAAAGTATATTTTCAACATCATAAAACTGAGAAATTAAAATCTTTAACAATAAATAAGAACTGTGAACACTGAATCAAATACTACACAATACTGAAAGTTAAATCAACAAGAACTTAAGCCCTTACTCTTATTCTCTTCCCATGTATATCCCATATATTCCAAAAAAACAGGTGACTCAATTCCTACTCTTGATTAACTTAAAATCATATTGCCTCAACTCGTAATTTTTAAGATTAACTTTTGAGGGCAATTTCACACATTGTCAGTGGGATGTAATTGGAACAACCTCTTTGGAAAGTAATTTTCAATATGTATCAAAAGCCTTAAGATTGTTTACACTTTTAAATTAGTAATTTCACTTCTGAGAATTTATCCCAAAAAATCATCCTAATGTAAGTAGAGTTTTATGTACAAAGATGCCTACAGTAGTAATGTGTATAATAATGAAAGGATGCCAGCTTATATGTCCTATAGGGGCTGGTTATGTAACCACTTACAAAGAGCCTATTAAAAAATGGAAAAATGTTTAGTAATAGTGCCAGATTTAACAGCCGTCTGCAAATTTGTTTATTCAATATGACCACAACTATACAAAATAAAAGCCAAGCATAGACAAAAAAAAAAAGGCTGGAAGGAAATAAATGTTGACTAGGGTTATTTATGCCTTTTGCTTCCATTTATTTTTCCCAGTCTCCCAAATGAGCAATTACAATGATGATAATAATAGGGGGAAGCCTTTGTTTTTAAAATGAACAAACACAGACATTGTCAAAATTGTCTCTGGTTTGGTTCTGTTTTGCTCAAGTGGGGCCATTGCCTGGAAAGGAAAGGGAGGACTTTGCTGAGAGACCGTGAGAAGCCAGAGGTTTTTTCCCCAGTTTAATCTCTCCAGGGAAGGGATAGAAAATGTATCTTTGGCTCTGAGTCTCCCCCATTTTATTTAATAGTTACTCTGACCATGTGGATTCTCAAGAAGTGCTGTCAGAAGTAACTGAGGCCCAATAATTCGGAAAGAATTCATGGTGGGCGCTGCTGTTCTTGGGGGACACAGTGTATCAAAAGAAATCTCCCCCCTGATGTAGGGACCTCTTGCAGGCAAAAAACATCTATCTCTATATCCTCAACATCAGAATTGTTCAGCCTGGGCACTTTTGACATTTTGGGCCACATAATTCTTTCTTGTGAAGGGTTGCCATGTGCATTGTAGGACATTGAACAACATCACTAGCCTCTACCCACTATGCTCCAGTAGCACCTCCCAGATGTGACAACCAAAAATATCTGCAGTCAGGTCCAAATGCCCCTGGGGGGAATTGCCTCCAGCTGAGAACCCCTATTCTACATCTAACCAGCACCAACAATTAAGTAGATACTTAATAAATATTTGTTGAATTGAACACGAAGAAAATGGGTTGGAGGAGAAGTTGGCCAGGAAATGAATGGGCCAACTAATGATTGAGTCCAGCTGTCTTCAGGTCAGAGAAGCCCTAGATCTAAGTCTAACTCAGTCAGGTATTAACTGGCTAGCTTTGAGCAAAACGTTTCACCATTTTGACCCTCAGTCTCCTAAGATGTAAAATGAGAAGGTTAGACTAGAATAATGATTACTTCAGTTCAACCACTCTGAGAACTTATCACAAAGCCCAGAGCATAATATATGCGCAATAAATATTTAATGATAGCACTTACTGGGAACCTATTGTGTGCCAGGCTTTGGAGTAGATATTTCATATACATTGTGTCATTTAATTGTCACTGCCACTCTCTGAGATCGGTTTAACTCAGTTTGACAGTTGAGGATGCCAAGACTCGAAGAGGTTATATAGTAAATTGTGCCTGGTCATGGAATTGAAACCAGTGTTTCCCTGTCTTTAGGCCTGAACTCATAGCACCATACATACAACAGTACACACACCCCAGAGCAGCCTGGTGGGGAAAAGAGCCTAGAATAAATAAGAACTTAAGTCCTGTAAGTATTAGTCAAGAAAACCAAAAATCTCAGTGTTGAAAATGAGCGACTATAGAGACCTTCTCATTCAATCCCTGGAGAATACTGGAATATCATCAGCGACATTCCTAGAGAGTCCATGGTTCATAAACTCAATGCCTACAGGGGCTCAGGGAGTCAAAGGGACCAGGTGAGGATGGCAGAAAAACAGAGAAGACTTCTCTCTTCCAATGGGGTGCAACCAATCTGTGCTGTGCAAGAATGTGGGCCCAGTGCTTCCAGCCTTCCCTCTTTCTCAAGAGAAACAAAATTCCTAGAATGGTTAAGCTTTTTTTTTTTTTTTAATGCTGACAACTGGTTCAATAATTAAGGACAAAAAAAAAAAAACAAAACGTGAAAGCCACTGGTGATTCAAGGCAGCACATTAGTCTCCAGTTTGTGAGCTCTGATCTGTTGATGGCCCTCAGTGACTTGGAGATCACTCCTTCAGGAGCCAGTCCGTTCGATTTTTAAAAGGCCAGTTCTGCATTCCTATTCCTTTTCCTGCCATGCAGAGCTTCACAGACTCCCTCAGTCCATTCTCCCTTTGTTAGTATGTCTTTTTTCAGCTACTGCTCAGATGCGTGCTAGAAAGTCCCTTAACATCAGGGTCACCTCCATCTGTCAATACACCACCCTCATGAACACAGCACAATTCCTCACTCATGGTTTGGAAGTCAATGAACAAAACAGACCTTCCATGCCTCTCTCTAAATGCCCAGTTCTACCAGAGCGGCCTTGGACCACACTGACCATCAAGGTCTGGTGGCTTTCCTTTGTTTCTGGCCATGACCCACACTCGGATGAATGCTAGGTTTGCACTTGATTCTTTGATTCTTCACACCCCACATAATTCCATCAGCAAGGCTCATCAGCTCTGCCTTCCAGAGACATCTGAGTCCGATGGATCCTTTCTAATCCATTCAGATCACCATAACCTCTAGCCTGAATTACTGGCATTCCTTCTTCCTCTCTTAATCCTCCTTCTGAGTAGAAAAATCTGACAAAAATGTGTATTTGATCATGTCTCTCCCTGGCTTTATACCCTCCAATGACTTCCCATTGTACTTAAAGTAAAAGCCAAACATCTCCCGACAGCCTACAAGGCCCCACGCTACTTGACTCCTGTCTCCCCTCACCAACCCTGCTCCAATGACACTGGTCTTATCACTACTTCTCATTTGTTGTTAGGTGTCATCAAGTCAGTTCCGACCCATAATGACTCCATGTACAACAGAACAAAATACTGCCCAGTCCTGTGCCATCCTCACAATCATTGCTATGTTTGAGCCCATTGTTGCAGCCACTGTGTCAATCCATCTCCTTGAGGGTCTTGCTCTTTTTCACTAATCCTCTACTTTACCAAGTCCTTTTCCAGGGACTAGTCCCTCCTAGTAAAATGACCAAAGTTTGTGAGACGAAGACTCTGTTGTACTTCTTCCAAAACAGATTTGTTTGTTCTTCTGGCAGCCCATGGTATATTCAATATTCTTCGCTAATACCATAATTCAAAGGCATCAGTTCTTCGGTCTTCCTTATTCATCGTCCAGCTTTTGCATACATGAAAGGCAGCTGAAAATACCATGGCTCGGGTCCGGTGTACCTTAGTTCTCAAAGTGACATCTTTGTTTTCCAATACTTCAAAGAAATCTTTTGCAGCAGAGCCCTGGTGGCACAGTGGTTAAGAGCTTGACTGCTAACCAAAAGGTCAGCAGTTCAAATCTACCAGCCTCTCCCTGGAAACCCTATGGGGCAGTTCTACTCTCTTCTATAGGGTCGTTATGAGTTGAAATGGACTTGACGGCAATGGGTTTTGCAGCAGATTTGCCCAATGCAACAAGTTGTTTGATTTCTTGACTGCTGCTTCCACGGAGGTTGATTGTGGATCCAAGTAAAATTAAATCCTTGACAACTTTGATCTTTTCTCTGTTTATCATGATGTTGCTTATTGGTCCAGTTGTGAGGATTTTTGTTTTCTTCATTTTGAGGTGTAATCCATACTGAAGGCTGTAGTCTTTGATCTTCATCTGTCAGTTTCAAGTACTCTTCACTTTCAGCAAACAAGGTTGCATCATCTGCATAACACAGGTTGCTAAGTTTTCCTCCAATCCTGATGCCCCTTTCTTCTTCATATATTCCAGCTTCTCAGATTATTTGCTCATCTTACAGGTTGAATAAGTATGGTGAAAGGATACAACCTTAATGCACACCTTTCCTGATTTTAAACCATGTAGTATCCCCTTGTTCTGTGCAAACAACTGCCTCTTGGTCTATATACAGGCTCCTCATGAACACAATTAAGTGTTCTGGAATTCCCATTCTTCCCAATGCTAACCATAATTTGTTGTGATCCACACAGTCGAATGCCTTTGCATAGTGAATAAAATAGAGGTAAATGTTTTTCTGGTATTGTCTGCTTTCAGCCAAGTTTCATCTGACATCAGCAATGATATGCCTCATTCCACATCCTCTTTTAAATCAGGCTTGAATTTCTGGCAGCTCTTTGCCAATGTACTGCTGCAATCTTTTTTGAATGATCTTCAGCAAAATTTTGTTTGCGTGTAATATTAATGATATTGTTCAATAATTTCCACATTCTGTTGGATCATCTTTCTTTGGAATGGGTACAAAAATGTATCTCTTCCAGTCCGTTGGCCAGGTAGCTGTCTTCCAAATGTCTTAGCATAGATGGGTGAGTGTTTCCATCATTGCATACATTTGTTGAGACATCTCAATTAGTATTCTGTCAGTTCCTGGAACCTTGTTTTTCACCAATGCCTTCAGTGCAGCTTGGACTTCTTCCTTCAGTACCACCAGTTCTTGATCATATGCTACCTCCTGAAATGGTTGAACATCAACCAATTCTTTTTGGTACAGTGACTCTGTGTATTCCTTCCATCTTCTTTTGATGCTTCCTGAGTCACTCAAAATTTTGCCCATAGAATCCGTCAATATTGCAACTCAAGGCTTAAATTTTTTACTTCAGTTCTTTCACCTTGAGAAATGCTGAGCATGGTCTTCTCTTTTTGTTTTCTAACTCCAGAACTTTGCACATTTAATTATAACACTTTTCTTTGTTTTCTCCAACTGCTCTTTGAAATCTTCAATTCAGCTCTTTTATTTCATCATTTCCTGCTTTCACTCTAGCTACTCTACATTCAAGAGCAAGTTTCAGAGTCTCTTCTGACATCCATTTTGGTCTTTTCTTTCTTTCCTGTCTTTTTAATGACCTTTTGCTTTCTTCATGTATGATGTCCTTGATGTCATCCCACAACTCAACTGGTCTTCAGTCATTTGTGTTCAGTGCATCAAATCTATTCTTGAGATGGTCTCTAAATTCAGGTGAGATATGGTCAAGGCCATACTTTGGTTCTCGTGGACTTGTTTTAATTTTCTTTATCTTCAACTTGAGCTTGCATATGAGCAATTGATAGTCTGTTCCACAGTCGGCCCTTGGCCTTGTTCTGACTGATGATGAGCTTTTCCAACATCTCCTTCCACAGATGTAGGTGATTTGATTCCTGTGTATTCCATCTGGAATAGTATAACTGTTGAGAAAAAGTATTTTTCAAGGAATTGGTTGTTGGTCTTGCAAAATTCTATCATGCGATCTCCAACATCATTTCTTTTGCTAAGGCCATATTTTCCAACTACTGATCCTTCTTCTTTGTTTCCAACTTTTACATTCCAATCACCAGTAATTATCAATGCATCTTGACTGCATGCTTGATCAAGATAAGACTGCTTCGCAATTATTCCATGCTTATTTTCACCTTAGCACCTTTTCACTTGGTGTTTCTCATGATTGTAAGACTCTGGCCCCAATGTTCCTAGGTTTGCCTCCTCCTTGGTAACTCAGGTCTCATCTCAAATGGCACCTGTACGATGGGATGTTCCTCAACCTCACAATATAAATCACTGTCCTTCTTCCAATCACTATTACATCCCAGTTTTATTTTCCTCACAGCACTTCATACTATGTGAAAATATCTTGCTTATTTATTTGGTTACTTTTTTTTAAGGTCTGTCCTCCCCCTGTTTGAGTATAAGCCCTAAAAGATTAGTGTCTGCACGTCACAGGGGTTCAGGAAATACTTGTTGAATGAACAAAAGCAAGCAGAAACCTTGTCTGTTTTATTCAATGATTTATATCAAGTGTCTAGAGCAGCCTTGTCCAATAGAAATATAATGTGAGCCACACAGGCAGTATTAAATTTTCTGGTAGCCACATTTTAAAAAAAGTAAAGAGACAACAGCTTAAATTTATTTCGCTAATTATTTTATTTTATCCATTATATTCAAAATAGTATCATAACCAACATGTAGTTAATATAAAATATTATTGAGTATTTTATGTTCTTTTTCACGTATCAGGTCTTCGAAATCCAGTGTGTACTTTACACTTGCAGCACATGTCAATTCAGACCAGCCACGTTTCAAGTGCTCAGTAGCCACATGTGGCTAGTGGCTGCCATATTGAACAGCACAGCTCTAGAACATTGTCTGGCACACAGAAAGTGATCAATAAGTATTGATTGAATGAGTGATGAACTAAAACCTCTGAGTCTTTTTCATAAGAACTTCTGTTAAGCCACTTCTCCACACTCCAGACTCACATTGTTGATTGGTTGGTTGGTTGGTTGGTTGGTTGGTTGGTTGGTTGGTTGGTTTTGGTGATTTAAAAGCAGGATTTTATTTTATCTCTATCAAGTGTGATTTTTAACATTCATCTCCTGGATCCAACTTGCCAAGGTCACTGTTGTTCCAGACTCTATCATCTTAATACATTTGCCAGTCTTCGCACTTTCTTGTCATGCTTAAATATGGTAATCATATCAACTGTACCCAAAAAGCTTGGGCAGACCTGGTTTAAGGTGGATTTCTACAGCATCCCTTACTTCCACCTCATATATGCCCCTCTGAGTGAAAAATCCCATAGTTCCAATTTCTCCAATTTTCCCATGTGAATATCACTTGCATTTTGGGAGTAAATCAATGCCTCAAGAAGTCCCTTGAGTACTGTCTGGGGTCTTAAAACTTTGTGAGTGGCATCTAAGATACTCTACTGGTCCCACCCTATCTGGAGCAAAGGAGAATGAAGAAAACCAAAGACACAAGGGAAGGGTTAGTCCAAAGGACTAATGGACCACAACTACCACAGCCTCCACCAGACTGAGCCCAGCACAACTGGACAGTGCCCGGCAACCACCACCAGCTGCTCTGGCAGGGATCATAACAGAAGGTCCAGGACAGAGCTGGAGAAAAGAGTAGAACAAAATTCAAATCCACAAAAAAAGACCAGACTTACTGGTCTGACAGAGACTGGAGAAACCCCGAGAGTATGGCCCCAAACACCCTTTTAACTCAGTACCAAAGTCACACCTGAATTCCACCCTTCAGCCAAAGATTAGACAGGCCCATAAAACATAATACATGTACCTCAGTCATGTATACACGACTAAATGGGCACACCAGCCCAGGGACAAGGACGAGAAGGCAGGAGGGGACAGGAAACTGGATGAATGGAAATGAGGAACCTAAGGTTGAGAAGGGGAGAGTGTTGACGTGTCGCGGGGTTGGCAACCAATATCACAAAACAATATGTGTATTAATTGTTTAATGAGAAACTAATTTGCTCTGTAAACCTTCATCTAAAGCACAATAAAAATAATAATGAAAAATAAAAGAAGTTCCTGACTTATCTAGTAGGCAGCATTATTCTCATTTACGTGCTCTCCTCTGCAAATATATTGTAGATTTATTTAATGAATCAATTAACTGATATAATAAATTCATCAACAGATTCATTTAAAAACCCTGCAGTGTATATAACCAAATAACTATTCGAATCTCCGGCATTTGTGGATTTGACATTCTTAGTGTCGATTGTTCCCTACGTGGTAATTCTTAAGTATGCTGCCCCATGAATTTGAATTGTGGATGTTAAAAGACTAGCGTGTGAAAGAGAATTGTTTAGCTAATAGGAAACTAGCCAATCTCCAGCACTCCTATTTCAATTTACTTCAGGATTCTCCACTCTTTCAACTACATAGTAACTCTCATAATATGACTTTTAAACAATAAATTTGTATATAGTGAGAAATGACCTTCAAAAGGAATCTAGTACACTGTCAGTGAAATGTATGTGAAATGAATAATTGTTGAGCAGTAATAAAAAAGCAAACAAAAAACACTAGTAAAAAGTGAAGTGTTGGATTCAGCAGTGACTCAGAGGTATCTTACAGAGCATGTACTCTGTGCCAGGCATTGTGCATTTCTTCATTTAAATCTCTCTTAAAAAAAAAAAAAAACCTTTGATAAAATCCTATTATTATCGCCATTTCACGAGTAAGCAACTAAGTGATTTTCTCTGAATCACACAGCTAGTAAGCAGTGGTCCTGGAATGATATAAATGAGTTCATCATGTGCTCTACATAAACAAGAAACAGAATTCATGAAACTGATTCACATGTGAGCAGTGTAGCAACTGAGAAAATAGAGAAAATATTTGTGAAACAGAGAGAAAGTATTTGTGAAACAGAAAGTTAACTGGGTGTGATGATGCGGAACTATGATTCAGAAGACAGCCAAGAGTCTGTAGAAATGAAACACTTATAAAGCCATGATCCATGTGGCCCAGTCCCGAAGAGGTATTGCAGTCAAAAGAATCTAGACACAGAAGTAATTTCCAAGTAATTCTAGTTCTTTGTATACTTTCTCAAACACCTATGAAAACCATGGGAATATTTCTTTAAAATTCTATTATCTCTTCCACTTACAAGAAAAGCTGCAGTAAATGAAGGAAGTATCTCTCGTATGAAATGCTTCCAAACTCTCCCACCCAGTGCCCTAATTTCCTTGTCTTTCTTTTTCTCCTCCTTTCCTTTTTTCTGTTTTTTTTTTTGTTTTTTTTTTTTTTTTGTTTTAATTTATAAATACCTTTAACAAGTAGGGGAGAAAGACAGGGGAGAATTAGAAGCATTCATACTTTAATAATTTTTGTTATTTTGTTTACAGAAACATTCCCATGTTCAAGAACTCAGGGCTACTTAAAGGTTACATGGTAAAGCCCTTCTGAAGGTTTACTCTATCTGACACATGCCTAGTGCTTCACCTTGGGCAGGTAATTTCACATGTTGACAAACTTCATCTTAGGAACTTCATTCTACAGATGAAGAAATCAGGGCACCCAGCAGTTAAGCAACTTGGTAAAGGTCACATGACTAGTTATCAGCAGACCTGGGAAACAAGCTCAGGATTTCTAACTCTAAATCCACTCATCATTCCACTATACTAGAGATGTTTCTGGAAACAAAATAGCTGTATAGGAACCCTTTCTCCTTCTTAGACTCTGCTCTGACTGTAGACTTCCTCCCACCCCCTGATGACAGTCACCCTCAGTGTCCACTGCTTTCTAGCTACTTCTCTTGCTGCTGATGGTGCTGTTGCTTCTGTTACAGGCTACACAGAGCCTCGAGCAAAGCCTGTTAAAAGGGGGGTTGACAGATGTTATTAGGGAAGCATTACAGACCTTTAGAAACTAACCAATACTTTCTCTTTGATGTAGATCAAAAGAATTGAAAGAAATTAAAGAGCTCTTTTGGAGAAGTTAACTATATTTTTACTGTACTAGCATCAGAGTAGATGCTCAATGTTTATGGAATTCATGGGAAATTGAAAGCAGTCATAACCATGATGCAACAGGAACAAATATTCACACATTTGTCCCTGTCCAGAAAGGTCTAGGGTGAATCTCTTTCAATTGAGTTCATTCTAATTGAGGAAGCCTAAATACAATGTAGGAGCCCTGGTGGCACAGTGGTTAAGTGCTCTCCTGCTAACCAAAAGGTGGACAGTTCAAACTCCCTAGCCACTCCACAGGAGAAAAATGTGGTGGTCTACTTCCATAAAGATTGCAGCCTTGGAAACCCTATGAGCGGTTCTACTCTGCCCTGTAGGATCACTATGAGTTGGAATCGACTTGAAGGCAATGGGTTAAATAAAATGTGAACCCCAATATCCTTCTATCACCCAAGAGATGACAAACCTGGCTCCTATTTTATCATATCCTAGCATGTGGAGTTACCATGAGTCAGAAGCAACTCGACGGCAATGGGTTTGTTTTTTTTTTTTTTTTTTTTGGTTTGGTTTAGCACTAGTCGGGGAATCCCCGTGCTTGGCTGCCAACCAAAAGATGGAGGTTTGAGTACACCCAGAGGCACTTTGGAAAAACGGTCTGGCTTTCTACATCTGAAAAATCAGCCACTGAAAACCCGATGGAGTACAATTTGACTCTGACACAAGTAGAGTCGCCTTGAGTCAGAATTGACTTGACAGCAACTGGTAAGCACCAATGTGTTTCTCAAACTGTGATCTGCAAAACCACCCACATCAGAGTCACTGGGATGTTTCTTTAAAGTAAAGTGTCCCAGGCCCCACAGTATCCCTAGTGAATCAGACTCTTTGGGGATAGGATCTGTGACTCTTCATTTTGAACAAGCTCTCTGAGTGATTCCAATGAACATTAAATTTCACAAAGAACTTATTTAGGGTCTATCATACAAGGTATTTTAAAATAAAGAAGAGGTTTTCTGGAAGTGTTGGGTGTTCCCACTTAACATACATCAGGAAAACATGGAGAGTGCTTTTAAAATATAAATGCCTAGGTCACACCAGAGATGGTGCAAATTAGGATCTCTTGGGGTTACACCTGGCAATATATACTTTTTACACAAATTCTCTGATTCTTAAAAGCTGCAGGCCAGACCCTATTAGCTGATGAGAATTTGGGAATCATTGGCGTATGTTCCCATCTGAATCGCGTATACAAACTTCTGCAAATTTTATGCTAGTTTCAGTAAATCCGAATTCTTGGTTGCATAATTTTATAGAAAAGAAAAATACACGACATGGTAAATTAAGATTCTTACTTACCTATATGGAAGAAAATACTTACTCAGATCAAAAATTTGAGGGAAAAAGAAATAAGCTGTTCTGGGAACATGAGTTGGAATAAATGATACAAAACCAAAACACCAAACCAATTATTGTCGAGTTAATTCCAACTCAGAGCAATCTTATATGTGTCAGAGTTGAACTTTGCTCCATAGAGTCTTCAATGGCTGATTTTTTTTTGGAAGTAGCTCGCCAGGTCTTTGTTCCAAGGTGCCTCTGGGTGGACCTGATCCACCAACATTTCAGTTAGTAGCCAAGCGCTTAATAAATGATATAACCTCAAGTAAATAGTAACGCTGCCATTATTTCATTGATTCCCTGGATTCCAGTGAGGGCCTTTCATAATTCAACCACAAAATATTATATAAGTGATGGCATTTTTGAAATTTCTACTTAAGATTTCGACTGATCAAACCCAGAAGATATTTTCCCTCATGTAAGACCCACTCCTTCTAGAATCCCTAGTATGATTTTGCTTATGAGGTCCCATGTAATCCAACTCAATGAGACATCCAGGTTACAACAAAGAAAATGTGTGAAACTTGGCAGTGAAGAACCATACTGATCAGCTGCCAATTGACTCATAAACTGGTACACAAAATGTGAGCACAGAGCTGTTTCTGAACAGGTCAGCAACCCAGCTGGAGGAAAAGAAATAAAATGTCAAAGAGTCTGGAGTAATAAAGAGAAAAATGCCTAAACGACTAATTAAAACATTTAGAAGAGTATCCTGCTCCATGCCCCATCAGTGCAACTGCTGGTCGCTCTGGAAATATCCTAGACATACCCTGCTCTGTAAGCATTTATAGAAGGCCTTTTATGTAGTATCTTGTGGAGAAGGCCCAGGTCCAAAGGGATACTAGGTAAAACAAGGCTGTGCGCGGCCACAAGTCAGCAGAGGGATCTGGCGGGGCAGCTGCATCCAGCCCCCAAATGTAGGGCCCTTGTATGCTGGCCGCTAGAACAATGTCAATAGGGTCAAAATTCATGGACTCCAAGAACTCGGAGTCTGAGCTCAACAGAACAAGAGGAATAAAAGTTATCTGAGGTGTTTCAACAAGGAGCACAACAAAGGAAGGAGGAGAAACAGAGTATGGCTAACTAGAGGTTAGGGAGAGGAGGCCTTTGTGCTTTAGAAATAAGCTTGAGGGTATCAGTGCTCCAGACAGTGGAGTCAGGTCAGCTAGAGGGAGTGGAAGATATAAGAGAAGTGGAAGATGTGATGAAAGCAAAATATGTACGTGGTAGAAGCCCTCTCAATGGACCTGCACTTAACCAACTCACCAGGTTAACCAATACTCCCCATTCCCTCTCTGAAACCCACAGATGCACGTCTCGGACAGTAGGCTGCTGCCCAAGATTCCTGGGCATCTTTACTCCCACCAGTGATGCTCACAAGAGACGCAAACTGTCTAGGCCAAGTGTACCTACTATTATAAGTGTGAAATTTGTTAAATGTACAAAAAAAAAACCCTGTTGCCATCAAGTCAATTCCAACTCATAGCAACCCTATAGGACACAGTAGAACTGCCCCATAAGGTTTCCAAGGCTGTAATTTTTACAGAAGCAGACTGCCACTTCTTTCTCCCATGGACCCACTGGTGGGTTTGAACCTCTGACCTTTCAGTTAGCAGCCAAGCATTTAACCACTGTGCCACCAGGGCTCCTAAAAGTTGATCTACTGAGACTTGGTTTCAAACCAATATACGCACTAACCCATTGGATCTTAAGTCCAACACCTTACCCACTCGACCAGCCCAGGAGTGTTTAAATGCATAAAAACAGTGAAACAGGAGGACTAAGAGAAGTGTCTATGAAAACAAAATTAAATGCTTTGAGACGACACAATAAAATTGTTTTTTAAATGTTACCCTGGAATTAGGGGTGGGTGAGACAACTGTTAAAGACTGAGAGTGTTGTAAAAATCTAGAAAAGTGTATTTACATTCTTGCTCTGTTTAAAGGAGCCAAACATACTTTATTGGATTGGTTTACACAAGAAAGATGTCTAGAAACTCTAAGTAGCAGAACCACACTCTAAGGAAATGCTCAAACGCTGCATGTAAAAAACTTAGTGAGAGAGAAAAAATAAAACCAACCATGATCCCACTACCCAGAGACAATCACTGTTAACATTTTTTGTGTATACCTTTTAAATACACACACACACAACGCACACATACACACACACGCACACACACTGGGTTTTTTATTGTTGAAGAATGTTATTTTATAATGTAGTTTTCTTAATAATAAATAATAATGCTAATATTAATAATTAATCATGAGCATCTTATGATGGCAATAAAAATTCATCTATATCTTTTTAACAACCTTGTACCATTTTACCCTATGGATACATCACAACTGATTCAATAGAGTCCCTATCGTTGGACGTCTAAATTGATTCCAGTATAATAATTCCCTGTTACACACAATGCCGCCAACATTGTGCACAGCCTCCACTATTTCCGTAGGACGAATTCTGGTGGTTGGAATTTGAAACACCAGGTAGCAACTCCCAGCTCTGCTCTTTCTGGTTTTTAAAAGAACCATCATGTCAGCAATGTGGATGTTTGGGGTGGAGTGTTGTAAACTCAGCAAACAGCCAAGACAGAGCCTTAATGTTTTCAACACATTTATTAAGTATAGAAGAGTTACTTCCTCTCTGAGAGAGTTTGGTCTTGATAGACATACAAACCAAGGAAATCTTTGATGCTCATTGTGCTGAGTGACCTGCATTTCATGCATGAAAGGAACTTTATAGGTCATCTAGTACAAGGGCTGACAAACTTTTCCTATAAAGGGACAGATAGCAAATAGCTTAGGCTTTGTGGATGAGCCACCAACGATCTCAGTCACATATTCTTCTTTGTTGTCTTTTTTTTTTTTTTTCAACCCTTTAAAAACATAAAAATTATTCTTAGTTCAGGGACCAAACAAAAACAAGCCTTAGACCAGATTTGGCTGTGGGCTATAGTTACTGACCCCTGATTTAGTCCAGTGATCTCTAAACTATGCTCTAAGGAGGCCCAGAAAAAGATGGACCTCAGGAGCTGCCAGGCGGTTCTTGCAAAAGGTCTGTAAGGAGGGCTTAGGATGCCATTCTTGCTTCAAACACAGCAGCTCCTCTCTTTCCTGGAGTTCTATAGGCTTGACATGAAGAAAGGCCACTACTGCTGGAAAAGGTTTGGAAAACCACTGCCTATTCAAGCTTCCTCGTTTTATAGAAAATAAAATGAAGGATCAGAGATATCAAGTGAGAACCCAAGCCCTTAGCCTGTGAGCTCGGTGCTTGTCCATTATACTACTCAGCCTCCCTCCAAGGAAGGCCACCCCCTACTAACAGCAGACTGTGGCTACCCCTTAACAGATGCCCTGAGACTGATGTCTTAGATCCCAACTGAGTCAAGTGATTTATTCAGCACTCTGATGTGCCCAGAAAATGCTGTGTGAAAATAAGGCAAGATTCTGCTTTGTGGTTGTTAGCTGCTGTCGAGTCAGTTCTGACTCATAGAGACCCTATATACAACAGAATGAAACACTGTCCAGTCCTGCATCATCCTCATGATTGTTGTTATGTCCATTGTTGCAGCCACTGTGTCAGTCCATCCCATTGAGGGCCTCCCTCTTTTTTGTTGACAGTTACCTGGACAACAACTGGAAGAGATCCATATTTGTACCCATTCCGAAGAAAGGTGATCCAACCAAATGCAGAAATTATCAAACAATATCATTAATATCACACACAAGTAAAAATTTGCCAAAGATCATTCAAAAGTGGTTGCAGTAGTACATCAGCAGGGAGCTGCCAGAAATTCAAGCCAGATTCAGAAGAGGATGTGGAACGAAGGATATCATTGCTGTTGTCAGATCCTGGCTGAAAGCAGAGAATACAAGAAAGATGTTTACCTGTGTTTTATTGACTATGAAAAGGCATTCAACCATGTGGATCATAACAAATTATGGACAACATTGCAAAGAATGGGAATTCCAGAGCACTTAATTGTGCTCATGAGGAACCTGTCCAGAGATCAAGAGGCAGTCGTTTGAACAGAACAATGGGATACTATGTGGTTTAAAGTCAGGAAAGGTGTGCGTCACTGTTGCATCCTTTCACCATATTTATTCAGCCTGTATGCTGAGCAAATAATCTGAGAAGCTGGACTATATGAAGAAGAACGCAGCATCACAATTGAAGGAAGACTCATTAACAACCTGCATTATACAGATAACACAACCTTGCTTGGTGAAAGTGAAGAGGACTCGAAGCACTTACTGATGAAGATCAAAGACTACAGACTTCAGTATGGGTTACACCTCAACATAAAGAAAACAAAGATCCTCACAACTGGACCAATAAGCAACATCATGATAAGTGGAGAAAAGATCGAAGTTGTCAAGGATTTCATTTTACTTGGATCCACAATCAATGCCCATGGAAGCAACAGTTAAGAAATCAAATGACTTGTTGCATTAGGCAAATCTGCTGCAAAAGACCCATTTAAAGTGTTAAAAAAAACAAAGATGTCACTGCTCTGTGGTAGGCAGAATAATAGCTCCCCAAAGATGTCCACAGCCTTATCCCCAAAACCTATGAATATGTTACCTTATGTAGCAAAAGGAACTTTGCCAGTGTGATTAAGGTTAAGGACCTTGAAATTACCCTGGATTATTCATGTGGGCCCAATCTAATCATGTGACTCCTCAGAAACAGAGAGCCTTTCTTGACCATCTATAGTCAGAGGAAATGAAGCCACTGAAGAATGGCCAGAGAGATGTGATGCTGCTGGCTTTGAAGATGGAGGAAAGGGGCACAAGCCAAGGAATGTGGATGGCTTCTAAAAAAAAAAAAAAAAGCAAACCCATTGCTATTGAGTCAATTCCAATGCAGAGCAACCCTATAGGACAGAGTAGAACTGCCCCACAGGGTTTCCAAGGCTGTCATCTTTATACAAGCAGACTGCCGCCATCTTTCTCTTACATAGCAGCTGGTGGATTTGAACTGCCCACCTTTCAGTTAGCAGCCGAGCACTTAAACCAATGCACCACTAGGGCTTATAGAAGCTGTAAAAGGCAAAGGAACAGATTCCCCCTCTAGAGCTTCTAGAAAGTATCATATCCTGCCAACACCTTGATTTTTTTGGCCAGTGAGACTCATGACAGACAGTTACAAAACAGTAAGATAATAAATGCACATTGTTTTAAGCCACTAAATGTGTGGTAATTTGCTAGGGCAGCCATAGGAAACTAAAACATACTATCTAACAGACACAGAATGGCCTACTTATCCTGTAGCATGTGGTCACTTAGAAGCACCTGCTCATCCGGCCCTTTCGTCTTCTCCACTAATTTGCATATTGGCCCCTTGAGCTCACAGCCTTGCCCAGAAGGCATGGAAATCAAAATGTGAGCCAATCTGGATATTTCCCAAGGCAAAAAATAATAACAATAAAATTTTTAAATCTACCTCTATAAATAACAATACTTCAAAAGCTGAAAGGGAAAAAAAAAAATCATCAGTTCAAGATCTCTCTATCCTAAAGACAAGGCCAAAGTCCAGGTCATCATAATGCTAAAAATATGATCTGGTCTGTGTATGCGTTATGTGTGTGTGAGAGGCAGATAGACAGACACGGGGTAGAGGGATCAGTTCAACCAGTTCTTTCACTACATTGACCTGGAACTCCACTCTAGAAGTCATCCAACTACATCCCTCAGGCCAAAACCAACCCACTTCCTGTTTTTGTAAATAAAACTTTATTAGAACACAGCCACATTCATTCATTTACATAACATCTATGGTTGTTTTTCCACTACCATGGCAGAGCTGAGTAATTGTGACAGACGTCTTATA
This sequence comes from Dugong dugon, assembly GCA_030035585.1. NCBI lineage: Eukaryota > Metazoa > Chordata > Mammalia > Sirenia > Dugongidae > Dugong > Dugong dugon. The sequence goes on along the minus strand of CM057469.1, from coordinate 101,665,413 downwards.
GCCTGAAAAGCCGAAAACATTTACTATCTAGCTTTTCTCAGAAAGTTTGCTGACCCAGGAAGCCCCACATAGAAAAATGATCTCTGAGAGGAAGAGTTCATAAATTCCCACCAGCTGCCATTCCCCCTGGTGGCAGCCATGATATGAAAGGCCATGTTTGTCTTTCCTCCTGCAGTTGATGTGGTGACTCATATCTGCCAGCCCTGTTAGTGAGATTGAGAAAGGCAACCACATAACCCAGGGAGACCCAGCTGTGACAGTCAGGCTATATTTTCCTTTGAATCTGCCACCTCACTATGTGAGCAATCTCATTTGATCCATTTCTTCTAATCCAGAAGTCCCCCAACCCTTTCCACTCTATTTTTGAAAATACTCTGTTAACCCATTGCCATCAAGTAGATTCTGACTCATAGTGACCCTATAGGACAGAGTAGAACTTGCCCCATAGGGTTTCCAAGGAGCGGCTGGTGGACTTGAACTGTCGACCTTTTGGTTAGCAGCCAAGCTCTTAACCACTGTGCCGACCAGGGCTCCTTGAAAAATTACACCAAAGTATTATTACCCATAAATCATGTTGCCCTGCAGCTCTCAACCCATCAATTCAATGGCCTTTGTTGCTTCAGGGAAAAGAGGCACAACCTTGAACCAAGAAATCCTCTTCCTTTCTTGTGTTTTATATTAGATTTCTCAAGTCAGACAGCAACTATTGTTTTAGATGCCAGTTTGGTTGAAAGAGAAAATAATAATATTTCTGTTCAAAAAATCATCTTTGCGCATATTAATAACAAAGCTCAGGAGATTAAGCATAGAGTTTTTACTGTAAGGTACAATGTAGAGGGGACAGAGGACATGATGTAGGGGTCACTCCTGTCAGACAGAAGGAGAAATAGAAAGACTTTCCACCCATGTCCACACTTCTTGGGGGCTTGGCCCTGGAAAACGGGGAGAGTGAGATGACAAAAATTTCAGATAGGCTGCAGGAAAATCCAGAAATATTCAAGCTGGTGTTTTAATTTCTTCTTACTTGCACTGCTCCTCCAACACATACATGCATGTGTGCACACACACACACACACACAGCCCGTGTGGTTCAGGAGCAGTAGACCATCATTAAAATCAAAAACCAGTTGCCTTGGAATTGATTCCAACTCATGGTGACCCATGTATGTCACAGTAGAACTATGCTGTATAGGGTTTTGTATGGCTGATTTTTTGGAAGTGGGTTGACTTTCTTCCAAGGCACCTCTGGGTGGCCTTAAACCTCCAACTTTTCAGTTAATAGACGAGTACATTAACCGTTTACAGCACCCAGGGACTCCAGAACATCACTGGCAGAGGAGAGTGCCTAAGTAGATGGGATGGAGTTAGCATTCTCTGGTTTCCCCCACAGACTACACCTGGCATGGAGACACCTAGAAGCTCCCTAGTGGCCCTGTTGTAGACATGGAGGAAGGTAGCTTAGAATTAAGAGTGAGAGTGTTCGCCAGTGGGCTGCCTGGCATGTGGCAAGAGAATCCTATAGCAGAGGCTGAAAAGTAGGCCTCCTGAATCCAGGTTCTGATGGGAGATCCTGGCTAAGCCTCACAGGGTCTACAGCAGCAGAGTCAAGGTAGAGGAAGCTAAGCCTAGGGGCAATCACCAAGCACTGCTCGTGCCAAGACAGATCGTCTTGAGACATAGCAAACAAAGACACCTTGGCAGCAGAAGCAGCAAGGACAGAGCTAATGCCCAATGGTGAGATGAGATAAGCTGCATCTCAACCGAAGCCAGCAGGGAAGGACAACACATATACAAAACATCCTGCCCCCAACCATGACAATGTCATGTACATTTTTCCCTGTGCCCCGCTGTCAGCCAGAGAGAGAGGAAGAAGGGCAGAGAGGAGAAAGCCTGAAAGAAAAAGTTTTAACACTCATGCAGAGAAAGAGAGAGACTATACATGGCATCTGAGCTTACCTGAATGTTGCTTCAAAGCAGAACAGACCAATTTTACTTAAATGGGCAAGTTTTACTTCCTTTTTTGTGTGTTTATTTTGTTTTGTTTTTGGTTACTGTACATGAATAAGGGCTCCAGAGCAAGATAATATCGATTACAAAAAAGTGACTTTTCCATTTTTTGAGTAATAATTTGAGTATGATGGTATGTTTCTAGGTGCCCCGTCCTCACTTCTCACCCCTCCCAGCCTCTCACATTATGTTTTAGTCCACTTTTTTACACCTAGATGGAAAAGACTTCCTTCTCCCAAGGCAGAGAGGAGAAAGGAATGCTGATGAATTCAGGCAAGGGTAAAGGGTGGCAGCAGCCCTCACCCCTCCTTGGAAGGGACTCCTCTGGAAACAGGAAGTGGGTCAGAGGCTGTGGGAGAGCTTCCTGCTTGCACTAGCCAGCAGCAAAGCAATGGAGGGGGTATGTTGTAGTTCCTCTCAGTGCCGCTCAATGCTAACACAAGCTTTCCAAACCACATAGTCAATTCTGTGTGTTCTATGACTTCGGACCCCCCGTTTCCACAGTGGTCCCCATTTCCACAAAGCCCTCTCCCAGGCTCACACTGTATGCAGTACCCAACAGAGCAGCCATCGCCGTGGGCGTTATGCCCCTTCCCTGAGAGGACATAGAGCAGGCTGCAGATTTACAGCATTTCTCTGAAACTGGAATTAATTATCGCTACTTGCTTCTCTGTCCCTCTAAGATCCACAAAGTTTGGGTCACAGTGACTTTGTTTTTATTGGTCTATCACATATTGAAACCATTCCTGCATATTAATATTGAATAGCTTGGCCAAATCTTTGTGAAAATTACTTACTTTGCAGCACAACAGAATGACTTTCTAAAGTTAAATGTCTTGGGATATTTTATCTTTTCAAGTACATACCAAAAGCAATTAAGTTCAAACTATGGAATACAGTCTTTGCCAGTTTCCATTCTTGACACATATGTGTCTGGGTTTATAAGTTCAAAGACCTCTTAAAAGATCAAATCTCCAGCTTTAATTTTCTCTTTGAGAGGTGAAACACAGTCCTACATCCTTCCTTAAAGCATCTGCAAGGAAATCTGTGGCATGAAGCCTCTACCCAAGACCTCCCTAATGTGGCCAGAAAGGGCAGACCCAGACCCCACTGCTGTCCCTCTCCAGCAGCCTGCATGTGGCAGGTAGCACAATTGATTGAGAAGTAAAATGGTTAGTCACAGAGCCCTATGCCAAAGAACCAATCTGACTCTGAGTTTTTACTACACTGACCAAACAGGGTGGTTGTAGCTTTCAGGACAGCCTCATGCTTCCTGCTTGTTTTCCTCTTCCCTGTCCTGGTTCTTTACCTCAGTTGCCTTGACTACAGACAACTCTCCTATCCTCCTCTTTCTGCTGCTTCCTGAATTCCTGTGTCCTCACACAACTCCTTCACCTTCTCCTTACTTCTCTGAGAGCCACATTTTCTCTCTTCTGAGTCTTCTCCCCCCTCAAACATGAAGGCCTTTATCAACAGGATTTGTGCATGTAATTAATACATACTATTACTATGAGTTGACGTCAAATGGATTCCAACTCATGGTGACCCCATATATGTCAGAGTAGAACTGTGCTCCATAGGGTTCTCAGTATCTGATTTTTTGGAAGTAAATAACCAGGCCTTTCTTCTTAGGCATCTCTGTGTAGACTTGAACCGTCGACCTTTTGGTTAGCAGCTGAGTGTGTTAGCCGTTTGTTTACACCACCCAGGGACTCACGATACATCCTGAACACGCTGGAAAATCCCAGAAAACGTGTTGCTATTTTCCCCGCCCCATTCCCCTCCTCCAAGTTTATCTTTCAACGCTGGTTTTCAAAATAAATATAAGAGAAATCAGATAGAGATTTTCGACATAGTTCATTCTGGGCAAACACATCCTCTTCCACAGAAGTATATTTTCAGGAATACACTTCAGAAATTCGTTTTTCTCTACAGATGGTGTGGATGCTTCTTCGTCCTCTGACCTTAGCCTAAGGAGTATCTCAACTCCAGACGCTATCCCAGAAGTTCTGTCTTCTCCCTCACGCAGGCTCCAGACCCTCCTCTCCAGGGAGCCTTCCACGCTCACCTCACATTCCTGCAGGAAGTCCGCTAACCTCCTCCCATTCCCTAGCTTTCACTCTTCTGGAACCCCCACTTGTTAGCCATGATGTGCAACAGAGGTGGACTTTGTGATATGTCCAGTTACACCTCTGTCACTTTTGTCTTGATGTACACTTCATTGGTCTCAACTCCTCCTTGGTTTGTGAGTTTCCTCTTCCTTTCATAAAGTTCACAGTGCCTGCTAGAGTGCTCTGTATGTCTGTGACTGTAAAATAAATTTTTCTGATGAGTGGAAATGTTTTCCTGTTCCCTCTGCCCATGCCTTCAATTATTTCCTCATACTCTAGGCACGTAAGACATTCTCATTTGTGCTCCGTCTGTCTGTCAACCTGATTTGGAGATTTAAAGGGAAGACTTTATTCAAGCACTAAACCAAAAAAACCAAACCCTTTGCCATCGAGTCAATTCTGACTCATGGTAACCCCGTGTGTTACACAGTAGAACTGCTCCGTAGGGTCTTTTTCTTTTTTAGCTGTAATCTTTATGAAAGCAAATTGCTGAGCCATTCTTCCGTGGCACTTCTGGATAGGTTTGAACCACCAACCTTTAGGTTAGTAGTTGAGCACAAACTGGTTGCACCACCCAAGTCTCTTTACTCAAGCATAGCACGTGAAAATGTCAAAAATCGTAGTGTTTCAGGATTTTGCCATGATATGATGACTGTGATTGATGTAAGACATGCAACAATTGTAAGTAGTGTGTTTGTGACTAGCTGATCTGGGGGTATAAATAACCTTCTGAGTTTATCTTCTTACTGTCTCAGATGCTTTGAATTTGCTCTCTCTTCTCCCCCTGTACTCCTCCCCTGCTATGACACATCCTCTCTATGAGTAGAGGCACCTGCTTGAGTCAGACAGGCTTTTAAATCTCAGCTCTTGCAGCAAATACTTGAAGAAGGGATGATTAGACAATAAAATAACCATTGGGTGACCCCTAGTGAATTACAGGATCCAGGCATTGAGTATCAGTGACAGCTATGTCACCGAGAGAGAGACCCTCATGATGGAAGAACACAACACCACTTATGAAGTAATCTTGCCCCTACCCCCACAAAAAAAAATCAAACCTGAATCTGAACAAGCCTTGAATACTCCAACTTCCAATTTATAAAAAATACAAAGGACAGAGGAACATGTCAAACTAAAAAATGGGGATACAACCAGCAAAGTCTAGATTATAGGAAACTCTACCTACAGTCAAATAACTTGATTTCTCCAAAAGGTTCAAAGGAAAGAGCTGGAGAAGTACAGCCAGAATACTCCTTAGAAGTAAGGATGGCGAGACAATGTCTCATATACTTCGCATGTGTTATCAGGAGAGACCAGTCCCTGGAGAAGGACGTCATGCTTGGTAAAGTGGAGGGTCAGTGAAAATGAGGAAGACACTCGATAAAATGGATTGACACAGTGGCTGCAACAATGGGCTTAAGCATAATAACGATTGTCAGGATGGCACAGGACTGGGCAGTGTTTCATTCTGTTGTACATGGGGTCACTAGGAGTCAGAACGAACTCAACAGCACCTAACAACAACAACAATATCTACTTCTGTGTATGTTCAAATCTCTTCATAATGAAAATTTTAAAATAAGCTTAGAAATTGTAGCTCTGCGTCTTACCATCTGTGTGACCTTGCGTGGTTACTCAACCTCTCTGAGCCTCAGTTTCCTCTGCTAAAAGACCTGCCTGTTAATATCATGGTGAGGGCTCAGTGAATTCAGGTGTGTGGCACTCCAATCACAGTATCAGGCTAAAGAATAATCTCTGTTATCTCTCTTCTAGTATCTTTCAGATCTGTATCTCCAGTTCAACTACTTATCTGCACTCCAGGGCTCTAGTTCTAAAGTCAAGAGATTTTTCTCCAAAGTCAGCAATTCTAAGCAGAAGGAGTGGTTGCCTATTCATAAGGCATTTTCATCTTCTGCTCTGCTAACAGTCACAACTTTTTTTCTTTCTTTTTTCTAAAATAATTTTATTTATTTTGTTGTTGTTGGGAATATACACGGAAAAGCATAAACCAATTCAACAGTTTCTACATGTACAATTCAGTGACACTGATTACACTCTTCGAGTTGTGCACCCATTCTCACCCTCCTTTTCTGAGTTGTCCCCCCCCATTAACATAAAATCACTGTCCCCCAAGGTTCCTACCTATTTTACAAGTTGCTGCTGTCAGTTTGATCCCATATAGATAGGTAGTTCTTAAAAGAGCATAATGCTCAAGGCAGACCTTTCTTACTAGCTATGCTAAATGACACAGTTTTGTTTCTGGTGTTACCTGCCTCCCACATATGACTTGAGTAAATTCTTTTAGGTCTAAGACAATCATGATCCTTTCATCTCCTTTACCAGTGATTGGTTCGGCGGGGGGCAGGGGAGGTCACCAGTCCAGTTCTTGGCACCGAGACATGAGAAGAAGTCTTCTGGGGACTTTTGGGATAGGATTCTTTGCCTTTTAGAAGAGGACGCACACTGTCATACACTGCTGGTAGGAGTGCAAAACAGTCTGGCAGTTCTTCAAAAGGCTAAACCCAGAATTATCATATGACCCAGCGATTTCACTCCTAGGTGTATACCCAAGAGAAATGAAAACGTATGTCCACAAAAACTTGTGCATGAATTTTATAGCAGCATTATTCATAACAGCCAAAAGATGGAAACAACCCAAACCCCCATCAACTGATGAATGGATAAACAAAATGTGGTCTATCCATACAATGGAATATTATTCAGCCATAAAAAGGCCTGAAGTACTTATAAGGCTACAATATGAATGAGCCTTAAAAGCATTATGCTGAGTAAAATAAGTCTGTCACAAAAGGACAAATATTGTATGATTCTATTTATATGAAAGTCCAGAACAGGGAACTCTATAGAGGCAGAAAACAGATTAGTGGTTGCTTTGGTCTGGGGATGAGGTGATGAGGGCACAGGTGGCTAATAGCTAAAGCATATGTGATTTCTTTTTGATGTTATGAAAATTTTCTAAAATTGACTGTGGTGATGGTCGCACATGTCTGTAAATATGCTAAAAACTGTTTAATTGTACACTTAAAATGGGTGAATGAATTGTATAATATGTGAATTATATCTCAATAAAACTGGAATAAAGGAGAAGAAAAAAAAAGGTGCACAGAAAAAGAATAATCTTTCTTCTCCTAGACATAGTCACATCTGCATGTGATGCCTGGAGCTGCAGCAGCCATCTTGTGACCATGAGAGGAAATAGCCTGAGAGAAATATGCTAAAAAAGGCAGAGTAGAAAGGTGGAAGGAATCTGGGTCCTCAGCAATATTCTTGAGCCATTGAATTGGCTAGCCCTAGATTTCTCATTACGCATCATAAGTCCCATTATGATCTCAGATATTTTTAGTAGGTTATTCTGTTACTTGTTTCCTAACTGAAATAGGCTTATCAGAATCGCCTTGTGGGGCTGGGAAGTACCTGCACGTTGCCCCTTCTCCTGTTTCTCCATTGAGATCATATTCCCTCCTTCATGCCCCTACTTCTTTCCCATACTTTGCTCATCCCCTCCCATTCTCACTCCCATAAGTTTATGCCATGTCCCTTATGAGTGTTCGGATGGAAAAAAGGTGAGAGCCACTGCATCTTAGCTGAAGGAGGTCACAGAGTGTTCTATTTGTTTTTTATCCCCAGTGCCTGGCAAAATTAATAAAGATCTATTAAATGCAGGGAGAAAAACAAATCTATAAATGAATGCCCTGCCACCTTTTAAAGCTTACATTTTCAAAATTGGATTCAACTTTCCCCCAGTACTCAAGTAACACATTTTTGCATCATCTCTTGCCTGACAGCTAATGGCCCCCTATTGGTCTCCCTGTCTCCAGCCGCTCTCCACTGCTGTCCTTCCTCTCTAAGGTCACCAAGTTATCTCCTAAAATACAAATCAGATCATTTGCTACCTCCTTAAAGTTCTCCAAACTAAACCAAACCCATTGCCATCAAGTCAATTCTGACTCAGAGCAACCCTGTAACTCTCCAGTAGATCATAATTAGCAACAGGATTAACTCCGAATTTCTTTCATAGAATAAGGCCCTTCTTCATCTGACCATAACCTAACTTTGCTGCTAAATATCCCACTTCCCTCCTCTCTCCTTCTCTCCCACCTGGACAACCCACTCTAAGTTCCAGTCATACAAGTCACATGCAGTGTTCTGCACATCTGTACCTTGCATTTTTTTCTTTCCACCCCACCTAACTAGCCTAACAAACTCCTGACCTGATCACCCTTCACGACTTTTAATTCAGATGTCAATTTTTCTTCACTCGTACAGACAGAGTTGGTTGTGCTTCCTTGGTTTTCTCATAGCCCTTTGACCATAACTCCCCCCAACCCCTTGTCACATCAAATTATAATTATTTGCACAAATGTCCATCCCTCCTACCAAACTAAAGACTATCCAGAATGGACCTGCGTCCTTAATCCCTACAATATCATGTTCTGGATAAAAGTTCTTGAGTGACGGAAAGGAGGGAGGAAGGAAGGTATCGGCATTTTTAGACCTGGAAGTCATGAATTCCCAGAACAGAAAGGAATGTTACAGATCATTGTGGAAAACCTTTACTTTAAAGATAAGTAAACTGACTGTGCTTTCCTTCCCTTTATTCAGTTTGTCACCAAATCCATTTACCATATCCTCCTTCAAAATGTCTAGTAAGCCCCACCTCCCCCTGCACCTATCCATCCGCACTGACCACGCGCCCACTTATTCATGCTGGGATTGTGGAAAGAGCTCTTTGAGAGGGTCTCTGTTTCTCTCCCCATTCTGAGCCATCTTATTTATACACAACGGACAGAGGAAGCTTTCTAAACTAGTATTTTTCTCATGTCACCCCAACCTCTCAAAACAAAATACTCTGCAATTCCTATTGACCTTATTTTTTAAGGCAAGCTCCTACCCTACCCCACTCCATCGCCATTAGCCTGACCACATTCATCTGGACCATCCCCTTAGCCCAACTCTTCCTCAGACTCCCAGATACACATGCCATGCCCCAGGCATCTCACCTTGCCAGAAAACACGGTAACACTCACTCCTGCCTGCAGATTCCTGCTTATGCCCCAGGATACTGCCTGCTCACCTCTGCTCATTAAAAAAAAAAAAACTTCTCCTTCTTCAAAGTCCTCCCTGCCATTACACCAAGCCTCCCTCTCTGCCACAGATCAGACTGACGTTTCCTTTCCTTGAACTCCTATGGCCCCCACATTCACTATTCTGTCTCCCACTTAGATCGTAAGTGGCTTGAGAGTAGAGACCATGTCTTAAAGCATTTTGTATGCTCCGTGTGCCTGCCTCCTCCCGTCCCTGCAAATCATCACATTACTCTTCCTTCAAGACTCAATACATACACCATCTCCCTGTGAACTAAAGCAACTAAAAAGCCAAAGCTCTTGACTCCTGTAAAACTTTGTGGGTATCTTTCTTATGGCATTTATCACATTTGTCCTGCTGATGGAACTGTATGCTGCTGTGTTTCACTGTTCTGCATGTAAGGAAAACTCCTTGAGGGTAGGAGAGAGCCTCCTTGTCTCTGCAGCATGTCATCCCATGTGCCTTCAGTGCCTATTAGAGTGCTTTGTACCAAGTAAGCCCTCATTGTAACATCTTTTCTTTGAGCCTGTCTGTTCCTCTTTGGCTCCTAACATGGGTGCTGAATGCAGAGTCTCAGGCAAACACAATCACAACGCGTGTGTGTAAGTGTGCATATTGTGGGGGAGAGGTATGGGCATGCTTTTGTGTGTAGGCACATACAAGTGCCAGTACACCATGTTGATAAACAAGTAAAGTCCTATTTAAAGGGTCCTCAGTGATAGCCTTGAAGAGGAGAAAGGTCATAAAAGATTAGGCAGAGAGGTGGGTCCATTCCCATGAGGCCTGTCTTGGTGACCCATGGAGGACTGACCTGGTCTTAGCATTGAAAGTCCTGCATCCTGGGAAACCTTGCAACTCCAAGAAGACCAAATGGTCTATCACCCTAGCCTCAGGCCTAACTTTAGCACCTGAGGCTACGCTGTTGTCTCCCTCTTCCTGACTCCATAAGTCACTGTTGATTCACCTGCATAAGCCTGGGATAAGCACTCCAATTTTTCATAGCTTAGGAGCCCTGGTGGCACAGTGGTTAAGCACTCAGCTGCTAACCAGAAGGTCAGAAGCTCGAATCCATCAGCCACTGCTTGGAAACCTGTGGGGCAGTTCTACTCTGTCCTATAGGGTGGCTATGAGTCGGAATCGACTGGACAGCAATGGGTTTAGACCACACCAAACTATGATAATTCTTTAGACTTCTTAAATCCTAATTAAGCCTTGCTTTGCAAAGTGGATATTTTAGACTTCAGATCTCAGTAGGAATTATTTCAACAGATTAGAAATACATTTTAAAAAACATATTTGAGGTGTTTCAGGACAACATAAGGCAGGTGAGTATGTACACTAATATTATGTAAATACTCTAAAAATGTCATTGAATAGTAGCTTATTTTCTCCATTCACCCTCAAATCATATAAAAAGGCAGCTGAGGTAAAGAAACTTCTAGAACAACTTCAGTATGTTATATTTGGCTTTGAGAGTTCCTTTTATTTGTAAAATGTTTCAACTTCTTCTATCTACTTGACTCTGTCCTATTTGGACGGTTTCAAACCAACCATATTCTGAACCACAGTATTTTAGGTCAAATTTTCATGTAGACAAATTCATTGAAAATGTTCAGAAACAACTAAGCCTCAAGCCTCCGTGGTGATTCTTTGGGAGTCCTTGTCTTTGGTCTGGTATTTACACCAGATCTTCAATGTGGAATATGTTCTACTGAGTTTCCATTAGTTTCCACAAGGGAATGACAAAGCCTTTCAACACTTCTTAGAGCTCCTTTTTCAGCCCTCCACCGTGTCTAATGCCTCAGAGGCAACATCTGAAATGACCGTGTATGCACTGGTGTGACACCTGAGGACCTATAAAATGTATTTAATTTGGTAAAACATTCAGTTAATATTCTAGGAGTTTCCACATGTTTTACAGCATCGAATTGTTCTAAGTAGACTCAACTGACTGAATTTTTTGCTGGATTGACTGGAGGTTCAGACACCTCCTAAATCCACCATTGCAAGACTGAAAATATGTGACTAACACTACCCATAAAGTTAGTAGAATCAATTATTTTTGAGCAGGAAGAAAACATTAGATTGTCCCCTCACATTGGCTGTACCATCAGTCAAATAAGCTACATAACTTTTCATAGAAATATGATTTGATATGAGAACATCTGTAACCGTCTGGAACATATTTTTTCCGAGGACTTTACTTGGAGCTCTTTATAGATATCAGATGTTCTCCACAGAATCTGTGACACTTCTCAGGATTCTTGAATAAACATCAGTTATGCCTCTGTGTTGAATCGTGTCAATCTGAGTTGAAAATCTGCCAGCTGCCTTAACATCACCACCAGCAGACTTCTTAATTAATCTGCTGATACTGTGGATAGACATATATTAAAATCAGAGTAGTATAAGATCGTCCCCTTAGTTTGGAAACTCTCTTTAGTTTCCAGAGACTCAAGATACGTTTGAGGAAGCAACTATCTGAGAAATACGTAACAGAGCCCTATCTCCCTTCATACATTTGCCAGAGTGCCATTTGTCCCATGTTAACTAACAGGGCCCTTTACCAATGGCTCTAAGTCTATTAATCATGCAGAATAAAAATACTTCAGCACAACTTGTTCTATCCTCATGTACTTTTGATTATAAAATGGGAGACTGGCGATGTGATTAATAGTACTTATTAAACAGGAAGTCTCCATCTCTTATACAGTCTCTCTGACATAAATGTCCTTTGAATTACATCTGAAGCACACATTACACACAAAAAAAGAACCTATTTAATTAATTTTAATGAAACTGTCTCAGATATGCACAAAGATGTACGTATGAGGATGCTCTTCTCAAAGTTGCTTAGAGATTCTAAAAAATTGGGAAGACTTGCACCATAGGAAAGAGTTGACATGGTTTATATTATATCCCTACAAAAAAAATACCATGCTGTTATTAAAATTAATGTGGTAAAAGTGTTTTTCTTTACCAAGATAGTCCACCATTATTGTTAAGTTGGGGAAAAATTTTAAAAACATGGTACTACAATATAATAGATTTTTGTCTTAGGTCTATATTGCGTAGAAATACGTATAAAAAGATATACACAAAATAATGGGAGTGGTTATCACTGGGTGGTAGAATTATTGGTAAATTTTATTTTCTAACTCTTCTTTATACCACCACCACTTCACTGTGACCTATCAGTACCCCGTACAGCAAGGTGTGCACCTGAGGTGTGAGCATGAGCCAAGGGCAGAGGACGCTCACAGGTTAACTCTCAGACACCTTAGGGTGCCACAGTCCCACATGAGAAGTAATGAAGGTCACGGGTCTTTCTCAGAAATACCCCTCCTGTGTTGCTTGAAAGTCTCTCCGTTATTTTATTCAACAGTATGCATTGGACACTTGCTATTTGGAAGGCTGGTGGCACAGTGGTTAGGTGATATTGCTGCTAACCAAAAGGTCAGCAGTTCAAATTCATCAACCGGTCCGTGGAAACCCCGTGGGGCAGCAGTCCTACTCTGTCCTCCAGGGTCGCTATGGGTCAGAATCGACTCGACGGCAAAGGGTTTTGTTTTTGTTTTGTTTTGTTTAAAAACTATAGGCAGGAGCCCTGGTGGTGCAGTGGTTAAAAGCTCTTACTGCTAAGCAAAAAGCTGGCAGTTCAAATCCACCAGCCACTCCTTGGAAACCCTAGGCGGCAGCACTACTCTGCCCTGTAGGGTTGCTGTGAGTCAGAATCGACTCAACGGTAACGGGTTAAACTAGGGGCAAGGAGCCCTGGTGGCGCAACAGGTAAGCACTGACCGCTAACCGAAAGACCAGCAGTTAGAATCCACCCAGCGGCTCTGTGAAAAAAGTCCTGGTGATCTACTCCCACGAAGATTGTTGTTGTGGTTGTATGTCGTTAAGTCAATTCCGACTCACAGAGACCCTATATGACAGACTAGAACTGCCACTTTAGGGTTTCCTGGGCTGTAATCTTTATGAAAGCAGATCACCACGTCTGGGTGGATTTGAACCACCAATCTTTAATTAGCAGCTGAACGCTTAACCCTTGCACCACCAGAGCTCCTTCAGTAGAGATTGCAGCCTAGAAAACCCTATGGAGCAGTTCTACTCTGTCATGTGGGATTGCTATGAGTCGAAAATCAGCTTGAGGGCACCAGAAACAATAAGCTAGAGGCCAGGAGCCATGGACCTCCCTGAGCCTTTAATCTAGTGAAGGAATCAGGACACACACACAAAATTCTCAACAGAAGACAGCTTAGGAGGGAATCGGTTAATGAGTGCCATGATCAGTGAGAACCCTAGGGTGGCGCTACTCACAGTGTTGCCCTCCAGTCGATTTCAACTCATGGCGACTCCATGTGTTACAGAGTGTAACTACTCCATAGGGTTTTCTTGGCTGCAATCTTTAGAGAAGCAGATTGCCAGGCCTTTCTTCCGTGTAACCACTGGGTGGATTCCAACTACCAGCCTTTAGGTTAATAGCCGAACACAAACTGCTTGGACCACCCAGGGACATTTTTCAGGCAATACATCCCTAGAGAAAGAGATTTTTTTAAAAGAAAGGAAGGCGGGAGTAAAGCACAAATTAAAAAAAAAAAAAAATTCTACTTCCCCAAGAGAGTTTTAGGCAAGCTCCAAGTTAGAGGCCAAGAGGGAGTTGGACTCAGAACGTTTGCTGGATTGTTCCTTCCCACGTGCTACTGTTCCCAGCAGGCTCTGCCAAGACCTAGAGTGTCAGCATCTTATAAAAGGCATTTTGAGAGGCTGCGACACTTCCTCCTCTTACCCCAACATAAGGCCCTCGATTAAGCCGGAACTAATTCTTATGACAAGTTACAAACCTCAGGCAAAAATAATGGAAACATCGACACCACTCACAACTCGGGGGGACCTCAGGGCGCTCCTACGACAAAGCCCCCATTACTCATCAGACTCCCCTGATGGTTCCCAGTGCAAGCTATGGCAGCATCCCTAATCCACGTAGAATGAGGCAAAAAGCAGGCTTTCCAAAATGAGTCGGATTCAAGCTTCTTGCAGATCGTTCTGCATATCTGTCCAACTTTTTTATAATTTTGTTTTTAAGTCAGGGTGAAGCAAAGAGAAGAACATTAGACTCGGAGCTAAAAGTCCTGGGTTCCGTATCCCAGGTTATTTTAAAAATGCCTGGCCTGAAACAGTTTAGTCCTTTTCTCTGAGTCCCAGAGTGCGTGCACATATGTACGTGTTTGTGTATGTGTGTGTGTGTGTGCATATACAGGATGATCGGGCGCCTTCAAAATTGAGACTTGAACACATCTAGTGTGGACAACGCCTATTCTTCCAAATACTTACGTCCAGTGTTCCTTCACTGGGGGAAGGAAGAGCCTGGGAGCATAGGTGCTGGAGAAGGAACGAGGAAAGAGAAATATCAGGCTCCATGTCAGTCCCTGCACCCACACGGGGAGCAACCCCTTCCGCCTGGAAATGAGTGGGAGCCATGGGCCTGCCCATTGAGAACATGTGAGGCCTGAGCCCTGAGCTCAAGTGAGACACTGTGGGAGGCCCCAGAACAACAGAGGAACCCGTAAGGAGCAGCAAGGCTGTGCAGCAAGGGCCTGAGTGATTTCAGAGTCTGGTCATTCAGCTGAAGGAAATTTCCCTCCTACCTGTGCCGGCATGCTCTGGGGACAGACATGCAATGGGAAGGACAATTCCCCTGCCTACTCCACAGGGTCAGTGTGAGACCCAACCCACGTAATGTATGTGAAGGGGATTTGTAAGACCTCTCAAGATATGAGACATTCCTGCTTCCTTTTCTTTCTCAACACGAAATCAATGGCCAACAGGTATGGAGCACTCACATCCCACCTGCAGGCTGAACCCTCATCGAAGAGCACTTTTAGGAATGTGGGGAGAGGCATCCCTGCTTACCCAGGGAATCTAAAATGCCTGGATGCTGCCTCCCAGGGCAAAGGCTCTCTTACTGTCCAAAGAGTTCCCAAATCCTTGCTAAGGGGCTGACTTGGTCCTCTGCAAATTATGAATTCATTCACCCTATCTTCCATATCCAGCCCCATTACCCCCTTTTCTGTGCAGTGTCCAATTGCTTTCCCTCCTTTCCTATTTTAATAGCTCGGGTACTAGCGACAGAATTCTGCTAGAATATAATTTCCATGACAGTAGTGTTTTTCTGTATCTCCTAGGGTTGAGTTAATACTGGGTCCCTACCAATAAATTCCACCACCCATCCATCAGTTTGCCATACTGTGGTGACTTGCATGTTGCAATGATGCTAGAAGATATGTCATCGGTATTTCAAATACCAGCAGGGTCACCTGTGATGGACAGCTTTCAGCAGAGCTTCCAGATTAAAACAGACTAGGAAGAAAGGCCTGGTGATCTGATTCTGAAAATCAGTCAATGAAAATCTTATGGATCGCAATAGAACATTGTCCAATACAGTGCTGGAAGATGCAAACACTCCAGCGATTATGAAGATGGTGCAGGACCAGGCAACATTTCGTTCAGTTATACGTAAAGTTGCCATGAGTCAGCGCAACTCGACAGCAACTAACAACATAACAACAACCAGTACACTAGTGTACCCTAAGTTAATGCTGACTTGATAGCTGTTAGCCTGCCAATGGGAATCTTGCATTTAAGAGCCTATTCAGGGATAGGGAACTATTCATCTAAAGCAACAATAATCCAATGTTGGATTTTCAGCTGCCAAAGTCCTGGTTGGGGAAGACATTTGGAAGCCTCAGAGTCTTCCCGGATACCCTCCCATGAAACCAATAAATCCTTCCGCAATCCAACCTCTTCCAAAGCTGGCCCTGGAGGTGGTAAGGAAGGCTGCCATCTCCTAGCTGAACTTGTTTCACTTAAAGAACTCTGGGCTTACAAATGGTCTTTGCTGCAGAGCCAGGAGACCACACGCAGATATTGGCCCATGGTGACCAGTAGGTCTTGCTGTATGTAACCCCCACACACACACAGACATATACACTACTTACCCCCAAAAGACTGCACCTTCCAGATCCACTTTATTTTTAAGAAAATAAAAAAAAATTAAAAAACACTATGTGGTTGGCCAGGTAACCAATGGGCTTTCTGAATGCCACGTCCCAGACTCCCATACTCCTATAGCTAAACATCTCCTCATAAAGTGCCCCTCAACACACACACGCACACACACACGGCCATGTGGGCACTTCTCTGGCTTTAATTCCCAACAAAGCTATCTCTCCTGTGTTCATATCCCTCAAGACACTCTTTTCTGCTTTACAATCTAATCTGCAAATCTGATCAAAAATGTTTTAACGGATCTTGTTTCCCTAAAAGGAGTCTGTCCTGGAATTGAGGACTCTCATCTTAGAAGCTGCCTAAATCCCCCTAGATACTTGGGGGACTTGTCACCAGATTAACAGCACTGTTTATTTATGGTGGCCTAGCCCCAGAATCTTTCCCTGCACAGATATGACAGAGAGAAAGTTGCCTGGTTCACTCACTTGTCTGCTCTATAACAATATAGCACCAGTAAGTTGAGAGCAAGTATAGACGTCCCACTAACGTCTATTGACAAACAAAGCAATTAACACAAGGCCCCATGAAACGGCACGTACCTTGTACTGAACAGCTCCTACCCGGGCATGTGTACATTGACGACATTTCACCTACAAGGCGGTCAAGACAATTTCAAAGTTTTCAGTTATTTAATGTCTGCTCCAATTTCTTCTACAGTCTTTCCCCTGTTAGCCTATTCTTATCTTCTCTTCCTATTTTCCTGATTCCACATTCTATATATTCTTTGCTGCACCTTCATATATAAACCAAAAAAAAAAAAAAAAAAACGAAACCCATCGCTGTGGAGTTGATTTCGACTCATAGCAACCCTATAGGACAGAGAGTAGAACTGTCCCATAGGGTTTCCAAGAAGCTGGTGAGGTGCCGACCTTTTGGTTAGCAGCCAGGTGCTTCAATCAGTGCTTCGTATGTATATATGTTTTATATATATAAAAGCCAAACAAACCCATTGCCTTCAAGTCAATTCCGACTCATAACGACCCCATGTGACAGAGTAGAACTGCTCCATAGAGTTTTCTTGGCTGTGATCTTTAAGGAAGCAGATCGCTAGCCTTTCTTGTGCAGAGCTGCTGGGTGGGTTCCACCCACCAACCTTTAGGTTAGTAGATGCCATCCATTTGCATCAACTGCTGAAATGCTACATAAAAGAAATAACTTAAAAGCCTTTGTTAGTCTCTACTTTCATATATTTAGTTTGACTAACTTGAAATCACACAGGAATCTCTTTCCAAAATAGTCTGAACTCAGTTTCATCAATTCAGACTGGTTTTCCTTTTCTATTCATCCAGACGGATAAAGAGGCTTTGTCAAATGTAGAGGATTTCCCCCTCTGACACCTTCTCTGGTTGAGCCTTGTGAAGATACTGCTAAAAGGAATATTTGATCAGATGCTTAAGCATTAACCATGTGCAAGGAAAGCCATTAAATGAATGAACCTTCTGTGAATTAAATTGATTTTCTGGAAAATGAAAAGCAAATTGAATCCAAGAACAAACTATCTTAAAATCACATTAGAAGAGTAAAAACATAAAATATTTTTTCACCAGGGCTATAAAAATTAAATCAGCTAAAAGAGGAAATAAATGCTTTTGTGTTCCAAGCAGTTCCATTTATGAGGACAATAGGTACCTCTGAAGGAACCAAAACTCTAAAAGGAAGTGTAATTGTTTCTCACGATGATGCTTCGTGTAGTGAAAGGAAAGTCAGCTTTTTCTCTGGGTAGCTTTCCTGGAAGAGGAGAATCTGACTCAGTGGCTGCTCACACTTGGGAGAGGAGGGAGAGGTAACAAGAGGCTCAGTGAGGTCCACGTGTGACCCAAATCAGACTGCTGAACTGACAGGGTGATAGAAATTGCTGGAATTCACCAATATCCAGTTCTCCTCTCTTTCCTCTGCACAAAGCAAAGCTAAGGTCTGGATAAGGTCTTACTACACTGCTGAGTGGCAACTGTCTCCTTGCGAAGGACAGGGTGGGCAGACCGGCTTCTCCATCTCTTTCATCCCTCCTCAGGCATCACCAACCTTTCTTTGGGTTTAAATTGCTTCTTTACATTTATGATTCTCATGGAGGCAGGGCCCGTAAGTTACTTGGGCTCAGCAGGCTTTGTCAGTGGGTTGAGTCATATCGTGTCGTGAAGTCTGCAGCATAATTTTTGTTGTGCCCAGATCCTAACTTTATTAGCCAGGGTAAACACACTAGTTGCTATAACAAACAGGCTAGGATTTCAGAAGCCTGAGACAATTTATAAAGTCCAGACCCCTCTTCTCCATGTGGTGACTTGGGGATCTGGGCTCCACTGTCTTCCAGCCAACTGAATGGGAAGGAGAGCGAGAGCTTGTGGAAGACTGTGCAGTAAGTAATGACCAGGCCTAAAGAGGCTCACAGCTCTCCCACCCACATTCCATTCGCCAGAACTCAGTCACATGGTTCATCTAGATACATAGGGAGCTGGGAAACATAGCTTTGCTTTGCACCCAGGAAAGAGAGGGAGACTGGATACTGATGAATTCTAGCAAATTCTATCACCCTGGCTCTGCTCGTCAATTCATAAAACTCGTGCTAATCTATTTTGCTCGTCACTCTGTCCAGAACTGGAGTAAATGGTGAGCAGTACCTTGTCCTTGATCAGCCTCAGTCTAATGGGAGAGGAGAATGGATAAATTAATAATTACATTACCAGTACCAGTGGCTGTCAAATCAACACTGACTCATGACAACCCCATGTGTGACACCACATGTGTCAGAGTAGAACTCTTCTCCATAGGGTTTTCAATAACTGATTTTTCTAAAATAGATCTCTGGGCTTCTTTAGAGGCACCTCTTGGTGGACTCGAACCACCAGGCTTTTGGTTAGTAGCTGAGCATGTTAACTGTGTGCACCACTCAGGAACTCCAATAATTACATTATAACGTGTATAATTACATTGTAACTCTGCATTAGCAGAGCGCTGAAGGAACCCAGAAAAGAAGGAAGTTCAGGGAAGCTTCAGGTACATTGGAGCTGAGTCCTGAAGGAGAGTAGTAATAGCTAATATTTTCTTAATCACTTCTTTCTCACCAGGCACTGTTCTAAATGCTTTGCATGTATTAACTTACATAATCACACAACAACTGTAAGAAGCAGGTATGATGATTATACCCACAGGTGAGAAAACTGAGGCACAGAGGAGTTAAGTCACTCACTCAACAACTCCCTGTTAATGATAGAGGCAGGATTTGGATCCAGGCAGTTTGTCTCCTGAAACTATTCTCTTAACCACTACACTACTGGGAAGCAGTAGGAGTTCACCAAGAAGCAAGGACATTTCTGGTTTATGTAGGCCCTGCATCAGCATGTCCGTAATAGTCCAGCAGGAGGGCATTTGGAAGTTGAGAGAAGCATGCCCTAGTAAGGTTTTGCTACACCCGTACCACCTGTGCCATGCAGCTGCGAGTCTCCCAAACGGAGTAAGGACCTGGAAACAGGACAACCACTGTAGGGATAGAAGGGTGTCAGGACATCAGTGAGACGAGCCAAACTGGAATCAAGAGCCCAAATCTGAATAGTAGTCCCTAGACAGAGTTCTCCAGAGAAACAGAACCAATATGTATATTTGAATGTGTAGAGAAAGAGAAATTTAAGAAATTGGGTCATTATAGGGGCTTCCAAGTCTAAAATCTTTAGGGCAGGCCAACAGGATGGAAACTCAGCAGGATTTCTATGTTGCAGTATTGAAGCAGAATTTCTTCCTTCCTTGGGAAACCTCATTTTTTGCTCTTAAAGCCTTCAACTGATTGGATAAGGCCCACCCACATTATGGAAAGTAATCTTCTTTACTTAAAGTCAACTGATCGTAAATGTCAATCACATCTAAATATCTTCATAGCAACATCTAGACTAGTATTTAACCAAACAACTGGGCACCATACCCTAGCCAAGTTGACACATAAAATTAACTATCACACTCCTCAGGTAGAACAAGTAGTCAAGAAAGATATCAAAAGAGGGTAATTTATTTAATAAAAATTTATTAAAAGCTTATTAAGTTCAACATACATCAATCCAAGTTGAAGTAGACCCCCAGCCAGAAGCTAGAGGTAGGGACAGTGTCCATCTCCCCCTATATAGGTGATGGTGGGCTGTGCAAGTTATCACTGTTCCAAAGAAGAAAGCGATATCACGTACTTGATTCCCTAGAATTTTGGCATCCCCTGCTGAATATCCATAATATCTGACTCTGGCCATTCCCAAGATTCTGCTCCAACCACATGCACTAAATTCCTATATGTAGGAGAGGCTTCTAGTGTTCACCCACCTCCAGTTCTTCTCCTTCCTGGCCACACAGGACGTCTACACTCCCAGCTCCCTTGCAGCCGGGTGGGACCATGTGACCAGTTATAATGAATGAAATATGTGCAGAAGCGATATGTGTTTCTTCTGAGTCACAGCATAAAGAACTGATCTCCATACCCATGCCTTGACCATCCAGGAAGCCACCTGTTAAGATGGAAGCATAACAAGATAAAAGGAATGTTACCCGGGAGAATCACTTTACCCATATTGAATATTTTGCAAACATGAAATGTCTTTTTTCCTTAACCCCTGAAATTTCTAGGTTTATTTATTAATGCAGAATAGCCTGCTAAGTGTATATATTTTAACTCTTTGCCCATTGCTGGTTCTGTTTTTACTTCTGTTTCAACCCTGGAACTCATGCCAACCTCATTTCATTATTCAGCCAAGATTAAATCTGCTGAATCCAATCTAGCAGTATGCACATATGGTGACTCTTTGTTTATTAATCTTTATGTTTTTAAATGAAGCTATAACAAACTCCTTGACCACCACTTGGAATGTCATTGTCTAAATTTGATGCCATAATGGCCATAGAGTCTGAGCTATTTTCTAACACTTCCTGCTGCTCCATGTGGAAATCTAACAGGATGAACTTTCCACTAATGAGGCTTGACAACATTACCACCACCAGGAGGAGAAGCAGTCAAGCTGTGAGGTGGCTAACTTCTTCACCAAAGTGTTGATTAGGCTTTGCGCAACTGGCCTACTGGTGGAGTGATTCTTACCAATCCACAGTTGAAGGACTCATATGAACACGTTGTGAATTCTTCCTGGTCCTCCCTTCCACTTCAGTCACTCACACACACACACTAAAAGAAGCTGTGTCCGGTATAGTTGTCCCCCATGTTATAAGAAAGCTACATTCAAGAAGTATTAGGTGTGAATTCACTAAGAATTAGAGAACGGCGCCTTTTGGTAAATTCCAATTTGTTTACTGTGTTTTCTTATAGGAGATATACACACTTCTGTACAATTTCAAAGGAGCCATGGTGGCACAACGGCTACGACCCAGAGGATTGGCTGTTGGAACTCACTCAGCCGCTCCACAGGAGAAAGACCTGGCAATCTGCTCTTCTAAAAATTACAACTAAGAAAACCCTATGAGGCAGTTCTGCTCTGTCACATGGGGTCAGTATCAGTTGGAATCAACTCAACAGCACCCAAAAACAACATATCATTCCAACTTCAACTTGACGATTATGACTTGCAAACAAAAGATGGGGGAAGAGTAAGTTAAATTGCCTGTTAATCTCTAGTACCAGTTGAGCAGTCAGACACCAGTCTTAAGCAGACAGAAATACATGCTTCCCTTCACTATGGTTACTTTGAGAAATGCACATTGAAGTGGGCGTAGCAGCAGGACAGGAGCCCAGACAGAGGACAAAGCCTGAGAGCAAACAAAATGCAGAAACTGTATAGTAGCCTAAAAAGCCATGAAGTTACTTAGCTAAATTTTTTAAGGAATAATATTACTTAAAATGACAGTCATCCTCCTTGATTAACCTGAACATTTTTCAAAACACCTGGGTAACATTTCACTTGCTGTGTCTAAACAAACCCCAGGAATAAAATGATTAACGTTATTCAAGGCAAATGCCTGGAATCCCCCACCTACCTACTTCTCATCCTGTTACCTCCCACTCCTCCTCCCCCTCCCATTCCCAGAACTTTCTTCTCAGACTTTGATAATACAATATGGAATTATAGATACAGCTTACCATATCATTATTTTTACACTGTGTATCTTCTAAGAATTATTTTTTACATTCTCTTTGAGTTTGTAAACAGAAACACAATTGCAGCGTAAAAAATACATAAATCCTAATTATTATTTATAATTATCTAGATATAAAGAAGCCCTGGTGGTGCAGTGGTTAAAAGTGCTTGGTTACTAACCGACAGGTCAGTGATTCAAACCCACCAGTCGCTCCTCCTTGGGAGAAAAGACCTGGGGATCTGCTCCTATAAATATTTACAGCCTAGAAAACCCTATGGGGCAGTTCTACTCTATCATATAGGATCACTATGAGTTGGGATGAACTCAACAGCACACAACAACACAATAACATCTAGATATTCAAATAGATGTGCATTATCTGGTTTAAGCATTTGCTTCCAGCCTTTTTTATACTCTGGCTTTTCTATTTTGATCTCTCAGTGTAGCACCAATTCATCTCTTGGTCAACTAGAATTTATCTTCAAGCATGTTTTTCAACAGAGACATATGATTGATACATTTTTTAAAATCTTCTCTATCAGAAAATATATTTGTTGCTTTCACATCTGAAAGACAAACTGGCTGGGTATAAAATTCTTGAATCATAACCTTTCATAAACAAAACTCTGTGGATATTGCTTTGGTACAGCTATAACAGAGTGGTACAATTCTAGGTGTTTTCTTGTTTTGGTATTTTTGTTTTATCTATTTGTTCCACACAGAACACATGTTTTTGCAGTAAGAAATATACTAAAATAAATAAATAAATAAAATCAAGAAATGTGTCCTGGAAGCTCATTATCATATTCCCAAATTCTGCTGGTTGTTGAGAGGCACACCAATAATCCTTGTTGTCAAGGAGACAACAACCAGGCTGTAGAGTTCTAGTTATCCCACTCTTCTCCCTTCCCCACCCCTCTGCCAACTGGCTTCCTTCATTTCTACCCAGAGCCCCATGGGCACCCGTCCTTCTTTCCTTTTTTAAATAGATCCTAAAGGCACAGTAACATACAGAGGGGCCAAAAGAGTGAAAACACAACGCTAAGCACACCCTCACAAACACTTCCTAATAATTTTGTAAAATATATACTATATACTAACTCGGTGATATTACTATACAAGTAATTTTACAATTAACAGAAGTATAAAATTACTATTACATTATTTAGGGGGAAAAAAGTACTGCGTTTGGAATACCTAATAAGATAAAAACATCACAAATCCTCAGACCTCTCCATGACCTTCCACAAGGCAAGATTCTGAAATCTGAAGCCTCCGGGGTCTCATAGGATTAAGCTTAGTTCTAACCTCCCCTAAGTTGAACAAACATATTATGTCTTTCTCCAGAAAGGTGAGAACCTCCCCCTCCCCCATCCAAAAAAAAAAAAAAAAGATATGTCAAAACTGATTATACTGGAGAAGGTCAGATGGGGAAGAGCCATAGCACAGTTGTTAAAAACACACTATCTAGGTTCAGTCCAACTGGGTTCGAGTCTAACTCTATCACGTACTATTTGTGAGTGCCCTGAACAAATCAATTTTTATATGCATCTGTTTTCTCACGTGCAAAATCAGTATAAGAACAGTATGTCTCTCATGGAATTGTTTTAAGAATTAAATAAGGTAGAATAAAGCACAGTGCTTGGCATGTAGGAAGTGTGAAACAAGTGCTTGCAATGAACAAACGAACCAGACAAAATAAGACAACAGTTATATGTTGACCTCTATTATTTGACTTACGAGTCCTGGTTGCACAGTGGTTAAGCACTTGACAACTAACTGAAAGGTTGGCAGTTCCAACCCACCAGCAGCTCTGCAGGAGAAAAGACCTGGCCATCTCTGCCACGTAAAAGTTACAGCCTAGGAAAACCTACCAGGCAGTTCTACTTTGTCATATAGAGTGGCTATCAGTCGGAATCAACTCAATGGCACACAACAATAACTATTATTTGACATATCCCCAGGAGCACCTACAATGAACAAGGTGGGCAGTGCAGGCAGTCTTGTTCCCAACCCAAACCAGTTAACCAAGCTGAGGGAAGGTAATGGGGCTGGTCCAAGTCATAGAACATATTGGTGCCAGAACTAGAGTCAGCGCACCAGGTCCTGGAGCACCTGGAGAAGCTTCCCATAGAGAAACAATCCTCAAAACATCACCCTACAAAATAAGGGAATCCTACTTCAATTTTGTTGTTTTTATCACTGTGTACTTGTTTGTCTGGGTAGAGGGAATGTTTTATTTGCTCTTCTACCTCAGAACTATAGATTTCTCAACCTCCTTCTTTTAAAAGAAAGTTGTCCTAAGAACAGGCAAATGTATAGAGACCAAAGTCTATTAGTGGTTTACCAGGGAAGGGAGGGAGGGAGGGAGATGGGGTGAGGGAGTTATTGCTTATGGGGTACTGAATTTCGGTTCAAAAAAATCTGCTGCCATCGAGTTGATTCCAACTCATAGTGACCCTATAGGACAGAGTAGAACTGCCCCATACAGTTTCCAAGGAGGGCCTGGTGGATTTGAACTGCCGACCTTTTGATTAACAACTGTAGCTCTTAACCAGTACTCCATGTATGGTGATGGAAAAATCACGTTGATTAAGGGTAGGGTTGCACAGTCAATTAGTGTAATTGCTGTCAACAAATTGTATACCTGAAAAAAAGTTGGCATGGCAAAAGTTGTGTGATAGATATATTTACAACAATGACCAAAAAAAGAGTAGCTGCTGAGGCTGCTTATGTATAACCAAACACCTCATGGACCCTGGTTCCTTGATTTGGAGGCTTAGGGTCATGGTTTTATGGGATATCCCAGTTAAATGGCCTAATTATCGTGTTTAGTACTTCTGTTCTACCTCCTAGTTCATCGTGTAGTGCCTGGGATCTTAAAAGCTTGCAAGCAGGCATTCAAGATATAACAATCGGTCTCTATTCACCTGGAGCCAACAGAGGAAGGAGAGTTAGGAATAGGAGGAGGAAATGGAATGTGTGGCTAATTGCCTCCATGAACAACTGCCTCCTTTGCCATGAGACCAGAAGAACCTGATGGTGCCAACTACTACTACTGAACATTTTGATCAAAGAGTCTATAGAAGAATCCTGATCAAAAGGGGGAAATTGCAGAACAGAATTTTAAATTATCATGGACTCCAGGCTTTCTGGAGCCATGGAGATTATATGAATCCCTGAAACTATTGCCCTGAGATAACCTTTAAACTTTAAACCAAAAATATCCCCAGAAGTCTTCTTAAAACCAAACAATAGTTTAGCTTAACTAGTAACAATGTCTGCCTTGAGGACTGCACTCTTTTAAAATCTAACTATATGGAATCAAACTGGCAACAGAAACTCAAAATATTAGATAGGAAATGTAGGAGGCAGTGAGTTTATGTTAATGCAGGTGGAACAATTCAGAAGAAGAGGGTGAAAATGGTTGTACAACTCAAAGAATATAATCAATGCTACTGAATTTTACATGGAGAAATTGTTGAATTGGTGTATGTTCTGTGTGTATATTCTCAACAACAACAACAAAAAAAAAACCTCTGCAAAAAGAAAAAGAGAGAGAGAGAAAGTTGTCCTAAACCCACAACTAGGAACCCACATGAAGATTCAATATTGCTATTTAATGCAGTTAAAAGGAAGTCACGAAGCAGTTTTTCATTTCACTAAGCATCTGGTTTGAGAGCTGAAGTCTCTCAGCCCCGTGGCCTCATGATTAATTTGTTGTCACAGTTAATCTAAATTAAAAGGAGGATTTTACTCACACATCCACGAACCCGTGGTAGGAAAATCCATGAGGCACAACACCCTGGAGTATCCCCCAATAGCAGCAAGAATCGCTAAAGGGAGGCTATAAGAACACCAGTTCTAGAGGTCACCTGGGGGAGCCTGGGCAGATGACATAACCTCAACACGTTAAATGTAACACTTAACCACAGAGTGTTCTCATCTGTACAGCAGAGATGTAATAGTACCTACCTCATAAGGTTGTTGTGAGAATTAAATGAGAAAATATATCTAATGCACTTAGCATGAAGCCCTGCATGTTTATTATGGCCACCATTGTCACAGCCAGGCGAGCTAGAGACTCCAGTGCTGGAGTATAGCATTTCCATAAATGAGGGCTTACCAAGCAATGCACAAAGTCATTGTGCAGTGCTGCTGGTTTACCGGAAGACTTTTCTGTGTCATAATCTATAATAGGCTATTTGTATGTTCCCAGGACCAGCTCTTCTTCCATAGTTTCTGTAGAGCCTCTAAAACTTTGCTATGGTGGCCCTGAATCTTGCCCCGATGACAAAACCCTTTCATGTAGGGCTGAGGCCAGAAATCTCCCACCCCCTGGTGTTCTATTGACTTTTGACCTTTATTAGTCAATGTCATGGGGCCCAAGTTTGTTTGCTTCCATGTCTCATTGCAACAGGAGGAACAGCCGGGTTGACAGTTTGTGGACTTTCAGGTTAAATTCAGCTGTGGGATGCCCGAAAATCTCCATTTTGCCTCAAGGAAACCAGAATCTGACCTCAGGATCCCAGAAGCAAGAGAGAAACCAGAGGATTCCCGGGCCAAGCGGGGCCTCTCTAGTTTGGGGTGCAGGTAGCCCCCAGGGCTGCCAAGAAAGAAACATCTCACTCAGCCTAGCTGGAGCTGGTAGTTTTAATCTTCAGAGGGAAGAACTGTGAGGGGAGGCAGAGAAGCTCACATGTTTGGTCCTGGCAGGCCCTGAGCTCCAGATCTGCAAAATCTGGGTGCACCTCGCACCTGCAGGGAATCACCTTGCAGTTAGGTGGTCCTTACCTCCTCAGGCTTTTAGGGAGAGCTTGAAGCTGCTGGCTGGATTTATTTGTCTTCCATCCAACAACACCTTGCTCTCGTCCCAAAGGACTGTTGGCTGCAACAAATTGAGCAAATGCCTTTACTGAGTAGTACCTGGAAAAGCATATTACCGAGAGAGGGTTCACAACCACCCAACAGACCAGGTCAAGAGGCCCACACTTCAACTCCTTGTTCCCTATACTTTGGTTCTTTGGAGGAGAACCTTCTAGCCATCTCACTACGCTCGCTTTCCTGCACCTCTGCCCATTTGCTCCCTAACTTCCACACCCAGCTCCTTGGGGACCCTTTCTTCTCTCCCTTTCTAAATAGATCCCAAAGGCACAACTACATAGACAGGGGCCAGAAAAGTCAAAACACAAGGCTAATCACACA
The DNA here is from genome assembly GCA_030035585.1 of Dugong dugon. Lineage (NCBI taxonomy): Eukaryota > Metazoa > Chordata > Mammalia > Sirenia > Dugongidae > Dugong > Dugong dugon. The sequence continues at coordinate 101,637,859 of CM057469.1, read as the reverse complement.
CTCACAGACACTTCATAATAGCTTTGTAAAATAACACTTTAGATGTGGGCTCCTTGGAGGTGAGAAGCACTCGTGATAAAGAGTCTACTTCAAAGACCTGGAGCAAATGTATTACATGGAAAAGTTCATATGATTTCTTATTAGAGAGTGATTCAAAGAACCTGACTCATACGTTCCTCTGTTTTTTGTCAGAGGAGTTTACAGTCAAACAGTCACAAACAGTCTCTCTCTCTCTCTCTCTCCCTCCCTCTCTTTAGTTTCTATTGTCTGTGAGAGAAAGGGAGATACCAATGTCTCCCACTGGGAGCCGATTATGGCCAATGGACCCATCGTAAGCAGAGAATCTTCTCCTTCACAAACTTGGCACTATCAAATGACAGAACAAAGACAGGAGGCTCCATCCTTTCATTTTATTCGCTGTGGCAAGGATTCTGCCCCCTCCTTACCTACTGTCTGATTTATCACCAAAGGAGCATTTGCAGGATGGAAGATTTATATTCTGTGAAATAGTTTCACTTGTCATCAGCCCGGGGCTCCAGGCTCCCCAGCTGTGCTGGTCAGTTCCGGGAAGTTTCGCTGCGCCTCCCTCATAGACTAGGCCACACTGCTCCCAAGTGGCTTCTGTGGAGAAGCAGGAAGCCAGAAACGGCTGCTGCTGGAATGCTCTCCAGATCCACGGGGCCCTGCCTGGCTGCAGCTTTGCTGCAAGAGCCCAGCTCGGGAGCCCCAGCCTGAGACCCTTCCTAGTGCCCACCACGCTGAGGAGCTCGGCTGCTCACAGCACGACTCTAGGAATGCCCCTTCCTCATGGCAGAGGGGCAGCCACCCCTAGTTTTCAATAACCCTAAAACATTGCCCGGAGGATCTAACGAAAGAAAGCCCAGAATTCAACCTGGGCATCATCGTGGTGGGAGTCTGTTAAGATACAAGTGAAAGGGCAAGGAAGCCCTTCCCTTCCCACCCTTAAAAAAAGCAAAAGGAAGGAGAAGACAGAAATAATTGGAGAATAAAACAGCTACTAGTACCTACTGCGGAGGAGGTTTTGTACCCTGAAGGCAGATCTTTACTCCTTAGGAATCTACTTGCAGTAGTTTATGAAGGTAAAGCGATCTTAGTAAGTAAAATCCCCTTCAAGCTCATCTTTTGTCAACAATTAAAAACACGGTTGATCTTTGTAATTAGCGTTCTTGTACCTTTGATAGTTCCTGCACCCCAAAGGGGATGGACTATTGTCTCTAGTACTCTGATCAGCTGAGCTCGAAGTTTAGATCAGTCTCACCTCCTTAACTCTCCGCTGATGGGAAAAGCAGGCCAGGCTGGTGGCGTTACGTTCTCTGGTAAGAAAGCAAAATTAAGACTTACCCCCCGCCCAAAAAAAAAAGTCTCAGATATACCACCCAGCCCTTCCAAATCCTAAATCACCTGGAAAACTCCCAAAGCCCTGGCCATACTCCAGGCCGATGAAATCCGAACCTCTGTGGGCGGGCCCAGGCATCAGTACGTTTTAAAGTTCCACAGGTGATTACAAAATGCAGTCAGGGGTGAGAACAACTGAGTTAGACCAGGGTTCTTAATTCTAGCTGCACGTGAGAATTAACTGGGGAGTCTTTAACCAATGCCCATTCCCAGGCTCCACCCCAAACCAACGGAATCCGAATCTCTGGAGATGGAGCCCAAGGGTTTTGTTAAACTCCTAGGTGATTCTGAGGCACTGAACGTTGAGAATAAAGTTATCTTATTTGATTAGATGATTTCCTTTTCATGACAAAAGTGTGTTCACAGAAACAGAAAAGAAATGAAATACAGAGAATAAAGAAGTAGAAAAGTATTCTTATTCTAGGCATGTATAATCACAAATTCTAGCTTCTAGACATACAAAGAACCAGTTACCCTGGAGTGGATTCCAACTCATGATGACCCCATGTGTGTCAGAGTAGAACAGTGCTCCATAGGGTTTTCAATGGCTGACTTTTCTTTTCTTTTCGTTTTTTTTTTTTTTAATCGTACTTTAGATGGTTTACAGAACAAATAGTTTCTCATTAAACAGTTAGTACACATATTGTTTTATGACAATGGTTAACAATCCCACGATATGTCAACACTGTCCCTTCTCAACCTTGCGTTCCCTGTTACCGGTTTTCCTGTTCTCTCCTGCCTTCTAGTCCTTGTCCCTGAACTGTTGTGCCCCATTAGTCTCATTTTGTTTTATGGGGCTGTCTAATCTTTGGCTGAACAGCGAACCTCGGGAGTGATTTCATTACTGAGCTAAAAGGGTGTCCGAGGGCCATACCCTCGGGGTTTCTCCGGTCTCTGTCAGGCCAGTAAGTCTGGTCTTTTTTTTGTGAGTTAGAATTTTGTTCTACATTTTCCTCCAGCTCTATTCAGAGGGTCTCCAGGACCCTCTGTCGTGATCCCAGTCAGAGCAGTCAGTGGTGGTAGCTGGGCATCAACAATCGCTGATGTTTCTGAAGTAGATCGCCAGGACTTTCTTCCAAAGCACCTCTGAGTGGACTCGAACCTTCAGCCTTATTTAGCAGCTGAGCACATTAGCCATTTGTACCACCCAGGGACTCTAAATACCCTCAATTAATTACCTTAGCTGGGGTGGAAATGGGGGGTGACGTGCTAAGGGAATATATAAATGAAGAAGATGGACTCCCATGTCCTTAATTGAAAATCTCCATCAAACTCTCTCCAAGCAGTTCCGAGGGTGGGAGGCTGCACCCCTGCATCACATGTGCACATGCATCAGCACACGCGCGCACACACACACACACACACACACACACACACACACACACACACACACACTGCACTAGAGGGGGCCTGGAGAGACTCTGCCTTCATTTGCATCACTGAGAAGCCCTTTTGTCATTTCATTTTGTCACTATCTAAGTTGGAAAAAAATTTGCTCAGCAAACTATATGAAGTAACAATTACCTCATTTGCCCAGTTTTTAAATCAATCAAAGATTTCTCTAACTCCCAGTTGGAGCTGCTGATCAGCACAAGACAACCCAGGCCCCTGGACCCGGTGCTATAATGCCCACTCGCGCAAAGCAGAGGCAGTGGGGATTCAGTGGTAGAATTCTTTCTTTTCATCTGGGACACTCGGATTTGATTCCAGGTCAGCACACCTCATGCACAGCCGCCACCCATCTATCAGTGGAGGCTTGCGTGTTGCTATGATGCTGAACACGTTTCAGCAGCGCTTCCAGACTAAGACTGACAAAGAAGAAAGGCCTGGCAATCTACTTCTGAAACTTCAGCCAAAGGAAACCCAGTAGATGACAACGATCTAACCTCATGTACATGGACTCACCGTGAGTCGGGCCAACTCCGCAACAGCACCTAGCAACAAGAAGAGAGCAGAGCAAGCTGGTGTTTATGGAGCCCCTGCAGTTTATCTTAGGTAGATCTGCTTTTTTTTTTTATAATTATTATTTAAGAAATTTGAAACATTTAAAATATCTAAGAAAAATCACTGCCTTGGGAGCCTGAGGACATTTGAAGGCAAAGAAGGAAACAAAATGAATAACAAATTTTCCTGAGGCAGTAGGTTAAGAGAGGCAGGGGAAAGCACAGGGGGAGGGCTGCACTATAATGCTATAGGTGTTAGGAGTTTTATTCTGCCAATAATTAGGGGTGAATCCTTGGGCAAATCAAGATATCACTTCTGGACCAAGTTTTCTCATATGTAAAATGAGAGATGTTAAGTCTAAGGCAGGGTTCTCACCTCAGTACTATTGACGTCTGGGCCAGATAATTCTTTGTTGGGAGGTGCTGTCCTGTGCGTTGTAGGATGTTTAAGTAGCATCCCTGGCCTCTACCCACTAGATACCACCCAGTTGTGACAATCAAAATTGTCTCCAGATATTGCCGAATGCTCCCTACAGGGCAAAACTGTCCCAGTTTCTGAACCACTGGCCAAAGGTAAGTCTGAAGATCTCTTTATTTTTGAAAATTCACAAATTATGCGGAAGACGTTGGGGAGATGAGTTTGACGTATCAGGGCACGTGTGTGTAAAAGCCAAAGATGGGAGTGTGTGGCATTACCCTGTAAAGCAATGGTTCTCAATCTTGGCTAAACGTTAAGATCACAAAAGAAGCTTTTCGTTTAAATCCCCATTTCCAGATCGAACCCCAGACCAATTCACTCAGAGCAATGGGGGTTGGGCAGAGTTCCCTAGATGATCCCAGCGTGCAGCAGATGGAGAACCAGGGCTGGAGAGTCTATTGTGGGACAGAAATAACAGTAAGTCTGCTTATCGTTTTTCATAATACTGATGATACTTCATTTCCATCATCAACAAAACCGAAATCCAAGCTGCGCTAGCGTTTTGCAAAGCACCCGAAAACAGACCATCTTAATTAAACCAGGTCAGTCTCAAGCTTTAGCTTTAAATGAGGCCATCACACACTTCCAGGAGAAGTACATGAGCCTACAGATACCTAAGCGAAGTCGAAAAGCCAAGTGTATGTGGGAAAGGTGCTGCCATTCACCCCATGATCCTCTATTCTCTGTAGTTATTGATCTGAGACCATGCCAGCCATTCTCTCCAAACCATGACTCAACTGCATTATTCAATAAGGGATCATCTATTCCAGTTTACCAAGTGAATGACAACACATGGAAAGAAAATGTGTACACTCCCTAGAAGAGGAAGATACACCCTGGACTCATTTCTATGTGAAATCAGTCAGTCTCGCCCGGGTTGGAAAAGATCTACACACCAAGCCAATGAGTCAAAGCCACTACCAGCCTGCTTTAACATCAACATGACATAAGTGCTTCGAGGGGATCACTGTAAAGTCAGTAAAGAATCCTTGCCTGTTTCTGGGGACTCCGTGCTGATGAACTTGGTACTCGTTTACAAAGTGCTCAGTTACATACAAAGAAAGCTGTGATATAAAAGTATGTGTTGTGGATTGAACTGTTTCCAAATATGTATATATATATATGTTGGAATCCTAACTAACCCCTACACCTGTGGATGTAATCCTATTTGGAAATAGGATTTCCTTTGCTATGTTAACGAGCCTATGTCACTGTAGGGTGTGTCCTAAACCTAATCATTTCTGAGTTATAAAAAGAGCAGATTAGACACAGAAGCAAACACAAACAAGGAGAAGACAGATGCCATGTGAAGACTAACAAGAAACTGGGCTGGGGTACAGAAGATGAAATAGACAAGGAAGGACCTCCCCTCAAGAGCCGTATCCCGAACTTGGACTTCTAGCCTCCTGAACTGTGAGAAAATAAATGTCTGTTCCTTAAAGCCACCCCTTTGCGGTATTTCTGTTATAGCAGCACTAAGAAACTAAGACAGTGTGCCATCTTATTTACTGTACTCTTTGTGTTCTGTTACAACCAAGTAGCAGTGGCAGCCAAAATTTATGGAGCACTTACTATGTGCTGGAGCCCTGGTGGCACAGTGGTTAAGCAGCTACTAACCAGAAGGTCAGCAGTTCGAATCCACCAGCTACTTCTTGGAAACCCCACAGGACAGGTCTACTCTATCCTATAGGGCTGCTATGAGTCAGGGTTGACTCGATGGCAATGGGTTTGTTTTTTTTTTTGGTACTATGGGCCAGGCCTGGAGCCCTGGTGGTGCAGTGGTTAAGAGCTATGGCTGCTAACCAAAAGGTCGGAAGTTCAAATCCACCAGCTGCTCCTTGGAAACCCTATGGGGCAGTTCTATTCTGTCCTTTAGGGTCGCTATGAGTCGGAATCAACTTGACAGCAACAGGTTTGGTTTTACGGGTTTGGTGCAGGCACTGTGCTAAGCATTTTACATAAATTATTTCATTTAATGCTCACAACAACCTGGTTATATAGGTAGTATTATTATACCTCTTTTACATTTGAAGAAACTGGGGCTCAGAGGGGTTACATGACTTGCCCAAGGACAGGCGCCTGCAAGTACAGTAGTGGGAGCTGGAGCCCAAGCAGTCTGGCTGCAGAGCCTAAATTCTTCCACATTATGCAATATGGCCTCGTGAGTCTTCTATTCATTTGTCAGATAGTGAAACTAATAACTTTCGGCCTTTGCATAGCAGTCTTTCACCCAAGGATTTCAAAACACTTTTAAACTGTATCAGACACAGACTCATGTCTAGATACAATGGTGCAAACGGAAAAACTCTATTCCAGTGTTCTCAACATGCAGCTTCAGATCACCTACATCAGGATCCCCTAGGAGAGTTGGTTTAAAGGCAGGTTCCTGGCCCCCATCCCACACTTACCGTATCAGAATGTGGGCCTCCAGAGGAAAGCCCAGAATGAGAATTTGCATTGTGAGCACACTTTTCGGGTGAGTCCTTTGCCATCAAGGCTTGAGAACCACTCCCCTAGGATCGACACACCTTCGCATCGACAAAGCGCTGCCTCACACTTGCAAAACTTGAAGAAAGAAAATGTGCCTCCCCAGAATTATACCGCAAAGAAACTGCAGAGATCAACCTTCAGGACCAAAAGAGTCCCAGTAAGGCAGCCCCCTCAAGAATACCCAGATGTATTTAAACATATTCAATTTTAGATGTAAACCCACTTACCGGAACATATCATACTTTAAGCTGAGAATCTGCCATCCTCTGGAGACATGAAATCTGCTTTATTAATATCACTTAAGCTGTTACTCAAAGCCCTCAACATATGCACACGTGCACATGCACACACACGCACACACACGCACACACGCACGCACATGCACACACACACATCCCTACGCAAACCTTAGTAACCGAAAATGAAATTGCTCTCAAATAACCATGATGACTTTTCTTATCTGCTCACATTACAATAAAATTCGGAGTGAGAGCTATCAGATGGAAATTACAGAGCATGCATTCCCATGCTAGATACGAGCCCTTCGGGGCTGGGATTGCCTCTTACTCCTCTCTGTGTCTCTGGTTTTCAGCACACAGTAGACAGTTAGTCCAGTTCTGTGATAAGAAAGAAGAAATGGAGGAATAAAGCTTTGAAGGAATTAGTGAGCAAATCAACTCCTCAATTAGAAGGAGGAGCACAGATCCTCTCTTCCCCCCGGCAGCTGTGGACAGGACTATCCTGTCCAACATAACAGGATGGCTGTGCTTTAACCAACTGGCGTCTCACAGTAACACTTCTCCGATTTGTGCAGCCATGCCTCTTTCCATCAAAAGATAATCACCCCCAACCTCCTCGGCACGCACACAGCCCAATCTCAACCTCCAGATGAAAACTAGAGTGAAACACATTGAAGAAGAAAAAGAGAGAGAGAAGACTGATTGTGGTTTAAACAAAAAAAAAAAGTAACGGCATACGACACACCCGGGGCTGGAAAAATACCAGATTTTCATTTTGTAGCAAAGAGCGTGTTGAGTTTTGCTTCATTCTGCTATTCATGAGCTTCATATCCTTCCTTACATTAAAACATATTTATGCTGCTACTTCATTCCTTCCAGTCCCTGTGTGGCATGAATATTCACACAGTCACCATAGGCTGCAAATGTATGCACACATGCACACACGTGCCTACATCACACGCAAAGGTCAGCCCCTTGATCTCTGGGTACTCCTGTGATTGCATGATTTCCAAACTGCTGCAAAATGAATGTTAGGGAAGACACTGTTCAAACAGCATCAGGACCCCCTGTGTGTAGGTCTGGGTCTCTGGCCACTGGAATAGCTCTGAGTTGTTGGATTCGGAGCATCTTACTCAGATTTCTGCAGAGTCTCATCAAATCATAAACATTCAGAACTTGAAGAGACCTTAGAATCATCTGCTTCCAAATCCCTCATTTTACAGATGAAGAAATCAAGTTCAAGGTGAAAGTGCTTGCCCATAATCAGATGACGAGTGGGTCCCTGGCTATGCAAGCCAGTTGTCTCTCTACTATGCCATATAGAAACCAATATTTTGCCCGTAATAGATACCTAGCTGACGGTTCAACAAGAAAATTCATCTAGAGTCCCCTCAGTAATGAATACGAGATCTAAATTCAATGTCTATAAATAATCACCAATTTTTGTTACATTTCCCAAAGAATGCTGGACTCCAATAATTAATATTAAAATAAGTGAGTCCTAGCTCTTCTTTTTTGTGACCCTTTTTTTTTTTAAGTACTAGTGACTAAAGGGAATAAAATATGAAAAAGAGAGAGAGCAAGAGAGACCTTAATGTTCAGGAAATCCACAAACTGGACATTGCCTTTGGCTACATGTTTCCGTTTCGTGACTCCAATCCTGGCCATAGTGGAAAAAGTGATGCCCTCCTATCCAGTGCTTCTCAAACTTTAATGTGCATATTAATCTAACAAAATGCATATTATGATTCAATAGGTTGAGATAGAGCTGGAGATTCTCCTGGTCACAAGACCACACTTGCAGTAGAGAGATTCTAAAGTAATATCCATGGTGTGATGGTTAGGGTTGTGTGTCACCTTGGCTGGGCCATGATTCTCAGTGGTTTGGCAGTTGTGTAATGATATAATTTGGCAGTTACGTGATGATGTAATTTGGTGGTTATGTAATGATGTAATCATCCTCCATTTTGTGATCTGATGTAGTCATCCCTCATTTTGTGATCTGATTGTGAACAATCAGTCTAAAAGGGAGTTTCCTTGGGATTGTGGCCTACATCCAATACATACAGATGTTCTGGCAAAGCTCACGTGCTCTGGATCCAGCATCTGACTCATCGTTCTCACATCTTGGGACATGAGCCAGCAGCCTCCTTCCTGACCTGCCAATTTTGGATTTGTCAGCCCCTGCAACTATGTGAGTTAGGAGAAGACTCCAGCCTGATGTCTGACTCATGGATTTGGGACTTGCCAGCCTCTACAACTGCATGAGCCATTTCCTTGAGATAAATCTATATATATACTTATATATATATGCTGTACTGGCTTTGCTCCTCTAGAGAGCCCAGCCTAAGACACATAGTTACTGAGGTATCAACTCTGTGCAAAGCAAACCAGGTGGCAAAGAGTGAGAGCCCCATCAGCAGCCCTGAAAGCAATGCTTATAATGAAAATGGCAGAGAATAGAACCAGTCAACAATAATTAACAGAATAGGCAAAAGTATAGAGACCAAGGAGTCCCTGGGTGGTACAAATGGTCAATGTGCTTGGCTACTAACTGAAAGGTTGGTGGTTCAAATCCACACAAAAGCTCCTCAGAAGAAAGGTCTGGTGATCTACTTCTGAAAAATCAGTCATTGAAAACCCTATGGAACACAGTCCTACTCTGACACACATGGGTTCACCATGAGTTGGAATCGACTCAATGGCAGCTGCTTTGGTTTTGGTTATAGAGACCAAAGTTTGTCAGTAGTTACCAGGGCAGGAGGGCAGGAGGGAGGGGAAAAGGGGACTCATTGCTTAGGTGACACTGAGTTTCTTTTAAACTTTGGAAACAGATAATGGTGATGGTTGAGCAACATAAACATAATGTCACTGAATTTTGCATGTGAAGAACATTGAAATAGCAAATGTCTTGTTAAGTACATATTTGCCATAATAAAAAAAATTAGTCATCAGCTAATTAGATAATGTCCTCTGGCCTTAAGTCTGCTTTATCTGGATGTCAATGCCAGCGAAGCCTGCCATGTCATCAAACAAGGGCAGTAAGTTGTACTTATCCAGGAAACTCACCCCAGAGAAATACATCTGGAAATACAAAGGCTGCAGAGGTTCTAATTCTCTGCATTAATACTCGGGAGCAAGGAATAAATGAAACCAGCACACGTTTAGTTGCTTATAAATAACTTCACTGCCAAGTACAAGAAAACAGAAAGATCTTTAATGATACAAGCAGATGAGTGCATCGCTGAGTCCAGCCCCATCCTTAGTTTACTATACATACCAAATCATCATCTCTAACAAATTTGCTTGGAAAATAGGTTTTGTGCCAGATGGACGTTTATTTTAGAAAATCAAATGGGCAACTTAATTTCAACCTTTCTGATTAAGTAGTTCCTAGCCTTGCTCTGAACATGCTTCCAACCCTTCCCCAAGGGAACTGAGTGGTAACATGGAGAGCATGACCGTTTATTTGGCTTAAGGAACACATTAATTTATCTGTTTTATAGAATTTAAACATCTGAAGAATGACAGTGGGGTTGATTTTATTCATCAGCTAATTGCTTTGCCACCTGGAGCTGAAGCTTTATACATGCAGCTTATAAAAGATCTGAAAAGGATCTCAATTATTCTTTAATTTGTTCCTTGAATATAAAGTAGGAAAAGCTGGCTTAATCAAACATTGTCTCAATTCTACTGGGATATGTCTAGTTACCTTATAACAAGGTAAGCTTTCATTTAATCATATGATATGATAATTCCCCACTTTCAAGCCAAGTATCCTCTTAGTTACAATCAATTTTCCACTGAAAAAAATAAACATTGCCTCTTTACTGAAATCCCAGTAGAGAAAAATAGCCCTTTTTAATGAAACTTGCTGGTAATACAACCACACTAGGAATTTCTGTGTAGGAATCCATTAAATCCCCTAATTTGACATTGCTGGTAAATTGCAGAATAAAGCCAGCTCCATGAACAATTCTCTATGCACATGGCCGTTCTTGGCACTCATGGAAGAAATGGATAATGAGTGTATGCGCACACACACGCACACACACGCACACACACGCACGCACGCACACACACGTGCACACACACGCACACACACGCACACGCGCACACACACAGCATTACTGGAATCTATTAAATCTCACTTAATAAACGTTTTAATCAAGTTGAATTCTACAATTTATCTGAGGGGAAAAAATAAGAGGAGAAACTACCAGTCATGCAATTTCTTTAACTGCACCGAGTGAATCTGAAATGCCAGCATGTGCTAGAAGGCTGCTAGAAATCCCAAGACATAAAAGCAGTAACTGGCAGGCAACTGGGACACCTCCTGAAATGTAATCTTGCAACAAGCTGAAAGTTAGAACTATAATGCCATCATTCTAATGATCTAGGGTATCGTTGGTTTAAAGTCAAGTATTTGGTTCCCATTTTTGCCAAGTTTACCTTCCTTGTCTTTTAAACACCCCAGGAAGGAGCAATACAACTTGGAGAAGGGCTATGGGGACCAGGCACCATACAGGCTTTCTGGAGGAAAGCAGGTCATCATCCAGTACCCCAGCCTGGAAGAAGGGGAACTTCTGGGGTCTAAGGCAAAGGAATAGTAGAGGTGCAGGCAGAGGGGCAGCAACAGACACTGGCACTTGGAACAGGGACTTGGCTTTCAAGGGCAGGTCCGCTGTTCCCAGAAACCCACTGAAAGCAGGGAAGAACTCAGATCCCTTAGGAACGGTTCTGTGTGGTGGGAAAAGGAACCAGAACAAAACTTGGGCAAAACAGAATGCCACAAAAATAAAAAATAAAATTTTAAAAACCCATCGTTGTCAAGTTGATTCTAACTCATTCATGACAACTCCATGAGACAGAGTAGCACTGCTCCATTGGTTCTCTTAGCTGTAATCCTATGGAAGCAGATCTCCAGGTCTTTCTTCCACAAAGCCACTGGGGAGGTTCGAACCACCAAACTTTAAGTTAGTAGTTGAGTGCAAATCACTCGTGTTACCTAGGCTCCTTTGGGGAATGCCACGTGGACTTAAAAATAGACCAGGATCCAAGCAGGTGACTTGGTCATGGACAATAATGCAAGACACACAGGGATGAAAGTTCAGAGCAAAACCAGCCCCATTTCATCATCTTCCAAAGCACCTATCACTGGGCCTTCCTTGCAAGGAGTGCGTTTCCATAAATAATATAGTCAAATAAAACCTTCAGTGTTAGAACTGGAAAAGAGCCTAAGCCATATCTAATCCATTGTACACATAGAGAACATGAGTCCCCCAGACGTTGGGAGGCAGCATAGTTTAGGAGTTAAGAGCTAGGACTTTGGCATCAAAATCCTAATCCCATAATTCTCTAGCTGTGCAGTTTTGGGCAGGCTTTGTGCCTCTGGAAAAGGAGATCAATACAGTATCTATTTCATAAGGTTGTTGTGAGGATGAAATGAGATAATGCACAGAAAGTAATCATAAGAGTGTCTGGGATATATAACAACTCTGTGAATGTTGCCTTCTATCATTATGATTATTATTATCATCGTTATCATTATTATCTGGTCCAAGTCACACAACTAGCTAAAAGAAATGCCGGCATAAAGACCCAGCCTCCGTGCTCTTTCCGTCAGCTCCCCGCTCCCACGTTATTTCCCCAAATCCTCTATTTGGTATATTATACTGAAACATTAGTTACTTGCCTGCTAACAGAGGACGAGATAATATTCAAGAAAAATAGAAAGCGTAAGAAACACGAAAATCTGGGAGAAAGTGTGTCTCAAAGAGAGATAAAACCCAAAACCTGTTTCTGTTGAGTGGATTCCAACTCGTAGTGACGAACGGGACAAAGTAGAATTGCCCCATAGGGTTTCCAAGGCAGTAATCTTTACAGAGGCAGACTGCCACATCTTTCCGCCGTGGAGCGGCTGAGGAATTCAAACCATCCACCTTTCATTTAGCAGCCAAGCACTTAACCACTGTGACACCAAGTCTCCTTCAAAGAGAGATACTGATTCTGAAAATTTATACCCTCTGTTCTTTACCAGGAAGTCCAGGCTAGAATCTATTCTTTTTGCAGATTGATGTCTCTCTCTCTCTCTCTATCTCTATCTCCCGATTTTGAATGGATGAGTGTGCACTTGTTTCTCTCTGTAGGTAATTGGCATTTGTACCACATAGTTTTAATTTTATTGCCCTTCTCCCCCAGCACACCCATGTGCATGCCCCCACAAATGCTAATCCATAACCCCATTTACATATTTAATTAGGCCTTTAATAGCTCCCAATCTAATTGCACTCCAAAAAATATGCGTCCACTAACATTTCCTGGGGAGCCCTGATGGCGTAGTGGTTAAGAGCTAGGCTATTAACCAAAAGGTCTGCAGTTCAAATCCACCAGCCACTCATTGGAAACCCTGTGGGCCAGTTCTGCTCTGTCCTGTAGGGTCGCTATGTGTTGGAATCCACTGCACAGCAAGGGGTTTGGAGGCTTTTTTTTTTTTTTTGTAAGCACTCCTGAGGAAATCCCTGATTGGTGCAAACCAATCCCTGGTTAAGCACTCAACTACCAACTGAAATATTGGTGGTTCAAACTCACCCAGAGCTGCCTTGGAAGAAACATGTAGCAATCTGCTTCCTAAAAGTCACTACCTTGAAAACCCTATGGATCAGTTCTACTTTGCACATGTGGGGTCGCCATGAGTCAAAATCAACTTGACGGCAACTGGGTTTTGTTTTTGTTTTCTTAACCTCTCCTGAATGCCCTTGGGTGGTACAAACAGTTATTGATGCACTTGGTTGGTAACCCAAAGGTTGGCAGCTCAAGTCTACTCTGAGGCACCTGGGAAGTAAGGCCTTGAGATCTACTTTTAAAAATCAACCACTGAAAACCCTATTGAGCAAAGCTCTACTCTCACACACATGGGGTCGCCATGAGTCGGGATCAGCTTGACGGCAACTGGAATTGGAAATCTCTCCTGAGAATAGAATCGGTGGGTTAAACAGAGAAATCATTCTGGTGCTCCCTAATCTAGATTCCTTGGAAGTATTTTCATTTATCTGCAAGTACTTTTTAATATCTGTTTCAGAATTAGAAATGTTTGTTGAGCTGTACCTACAGACATGATACTGTACGGTGTTTGGAGAAGGAAAACAATAAAGTAAAAGTAGTGGTCCCTGCCTTCTCAGGGCTAATTCTCTAGTAGTTGGAGATGAGACATGGGTTCTTGGAACAATTCTGCAGGAACACAAAGCTGTCTGTAGTAAGAGTCAGCACAAGTGTGACCAGCTTGAGGTAGCATGCAGAGCATTCTGCATAGGACAGAGAGAGTGTGGGGGCTGGGAGCTCTCAACCAGGTAAGCACAGGGCCCAGCTGTACTTTCCAGTGGGCCTAAAGGGTCTGAGATCTAGAAGCAGTCATGTTTGAGGCAAAGGCTGGTACTAAAGCCAGGGCTGGGAAATAAGTTTGGATAAGCAGGTGGAACTTCATGTACATACCACATGCTAATGGTTCTCAGATTTGTATCTCCACCTTCTTCCCTGGGCTCTGGCTTACATATCCAACTACTTGAATGTCTTATAGGCTTGTGTAGATGCTTGATTTTCTCCTTTGCGTTAGTTAGGCTATAGGTTTGGCTGCAAAAGAGACAAAATAATAGCAGCTTCACCAAGGTTATGGATTGACATAGTAGCTGTAACAATGGGCTCAAACATAACAATGGATCTGAGGATGGCACAGGACTGGGCAACGTTTTGTTCTGTTATACATAAAGTCACTATAAGTCGAAGCCAACTCGTTGGCACCTAACAACAAACCGAGATTAACTTCCCACTCACAGAGAACTCTGGGCTTGTTTGGAGCCTCTGCTCCACAAAGTCATCAAGGGTCCAGGCTCTTGTTATTCCATCACATTGCCAGTCCTAAAGTGTTGCCCTGATCCACCTATTCAAGATGACTCGCCACCATGGGATGGCATTCCACCTGGAAGGGGTAGAAGAGAAGGGGTGGACATCCTTGTCCTTTACAGACATGACCTAGGTCTTGCACACACCCTTAGTGAAAACTTAGTCATATGGTCATACCTAGCTGCAAGGGAGTCTGAGAAATATAGACTTGACTACGTGGGGACTGCCCTGGAGGCAAGAGGATTTAACACTAAATTAAATTGGATGTCTTTATTAATAGCTAAGAGTGGGCATGCTAATTGCCAAAGTGAAGATGTATTCACAACCTTAATTGAGGTTAGGCCATTCTATTACATGAGAAGGGGCAGAAGACCACTGGAAACTGCCAGGATTTTCTTACAGAGGCAAGGGGAAATGACTCCAGGAACTGCAGACCAAGCATAAGTTATGTTTGGATTATGTCATGAGTCATGTTTGACAGTAACATGCCACTAGTAACAAAAATGACAACACAATACTCAACACTTTTGGAGCTCTAGCTATACACCTAACTTCATTCAAGGATCATTTGATTTAATCCTCCTAACAACTCCTTTGCTAACCCCATTTTATAGCTGAAGAGACTGAGGCTTACAGAGGTTGGCTGACTTTCCTGTCAACTACTTTGTACAAAAGTTCTAGTACTATGATTTCCAATTTTCTCTATATTCGTTATGACCCCACCCCCAATGTTTTTGACATTCATCCAAAGGAATTCAGACAAATTTATCACAATGCACTCCTTAACTCCCCCATCCCCACAACCACAGTTATTACCCCTATACCCAGTTTGTCTATGCTACTCTCTACCATTTCCATATAGTGAGTGCCTTCTGAAACCAGCATCATGCCTGGAGCATTAGGGGTGACCCTTTTACCCTAGTGGATCAGGGGCCTGTGGCAGGGATGCACTACCCAGCACCCCCTTCAGGAAAGGACTCACAGCCCAACTGCAGGGAATGTGGTTAACTGACAACCTCCAGCTGTTAGCTCCTCAGGATCTGCCTCTGCATTCCAGCCGCGGCCATGTTCTTCTCAGGACAACCCCTGGACAATGACTGAGCAAGGCAATGTGCAAGGACCTAGACATTGGCTCCCAAGCAGGACTCCTCAATCAGGCAATCTTTGCTCCAGAGTTCCCTGCTGGGCTGGCAGAGACTCTCTCAGGTCTGCATTGGGAGTCTGATGGCTTCCCTTGCCCAACCATTCTCCCTCCCCCTTTTCCTTTCACGGGGACTCTTTCTCAATAAGCCCTTTGCACTCCTAACTCTACCTAAACATCTATTTCTGGTCAAACCTTAGCCCCCAGATATATTTCAATCCCAAAGTGTCCAGCCCTATCTCCTTCCCATTTGGCTTTTTGGTTCATCAGGCAAGGAGATACCCTCCCTGTCCCCATCACCCTTATATCTGAGCCTATAACCCTCACCCCCAACAAGCTCAGACAGGTTTAAATTCGCTGAATTGAGGGAATCAATGCCCCATGCCAGGTCCCCAGGTCTCAGGATAGATCCAATACACAGGTGGCATGTCCTTCCTAGAGCAGGAACATTCCAAGAAGCATCACTGGACCTGGTTCTATAACCAGTCTTCAGCTCATCTCAGCTGCCACAGTGATCTTGCCTTTCTGTCCCATCTGAAGCACCCTGCAGGTAGGTGGCTCCCTATGCAGACAGAGCATATTTGTTCCACAAGTAGTTCTACTCCATTTATAAAATGGGTGGACTCAGTCATCAAGGTTCCTAATACGGAGGATTTAAAGGTGGGATATACTATTCATTAAATGGTGCTGTGACAACTGGATAGCCAAATGCAAAAGAATGAAGTTATACCCCTTACCTCACACCATATACAAAAATTAATTCAAAATGTATCATAGACCTAAATGTAAGAACTAAAACTATAGAATTCTTAAAAGGAAACATAAGCATAAATCTTCATGATCTCTGATTTGGCATTGGATTATTAAATATGATATCAAAAGCACAAGCAACAAAAGAAAAAATAAGTTAAACATCATCAAAATTTAAATCTTTGGTTTTAAATTTAAAACTTTTGTGCATCAAAAAACACTATCAGGAAAATGAAAAGACAACCCACAGAATAGGAGAATTTTTTTGAAAATTATATCCGATAAGGATCTAGCATCTAGAATAGATAAAGAACTTAGCGCTTAAGAGCTCCTAACCAAAAGGTCAGCAGTTCAAATCCACCAGGCGCTTCTTGGAAACCCTATGAGGCAGTTGTACTCTGTCCTGTAGGGTCACTATGAGTCTGAATAGACTGAACAGCAGTGGCTTTGGTCTTACAATTTAATAATAAAAAGACAAGAATCCAACTTTAAAATGGACAAAGGTTCTGAATAGACATTTCTCCAAGAAAGGTATAAAAATGGTATTTGTATAAACACATGAAAAGACACTCAATATCATTTATCATCAAGGAAATGCAAATCAAAACTGCAATGAGACAGCAGTTCACACCCACTCGGATGGCCACAGAAGAATGTGGCATCAGCATTAGTGGAAATCTCATTAACAACTTGCGATCCGCAGATGAAAGTGAAAAGGGCTTGAAGTACTTACTAAGGAAGATCAAAGACTACAGCCTTCATGGGGACCATGGTCTTGGGGAACAGCTAGCTCCATTGGCATAACACAGTTGATAAAGAAAATGTTCTACCTTCTACCTTAGTGAGTAGCGTCTGGGGTCTTAAAAGCCTGTGAGTGGCCATCTAAGATACTCCACTGGTCTCACCCCTTCGGGAGCAAGGGAGAATGAAGAAAACTAAAGATACAAGGGAAAGATTAGTCCAAAGGACTAATGGACCACAACTACCACGGCCTTCACCAGACTGAGTCCAGTACAAGTAGATGGTGCCTGGCTACCACCACTGACTGACTGTTCTGACAGGGATCACAACAGAGGGTCCCAGACACAGCTGGAGAAAAAAATTCTAACTCACCAAAAAAGACCAGACTTACTGGCCTGACAGAGACTGGAGAAACCCCAAGAGCATGGCCCCTGGGCACCCTGTTAGCTCAGTAATGGAGTCACTCCCAAGGTTCACACTTCAGCCAAAGATTAGACAGGCCCATAAAACATAACGAGACTAAAAGGGTGCAACCACCCAGGGACAAGGACTAGAAGACAGGAGGGGACAGGAAAGCTGGTAATAGGGAACCCAAGATCGAGCAGGGAGAGTGTGGACATGTTGTGGGTTTGTTAACCAATGTCATAAAACAATATGTGTACTAACTGTTTAATGAGGAACCAGTTTGTTCTGTAAACCTTCATCTAAAGTACAATAAAAGAAAAAAAAAAGGCTACAGCCTTCAGTATGAATCACACTTCAACATAAAGAAAACAAAAATCCTCACAACTGGACCAATAAGCAACATTATGGTAAATGGAAAAAATATAGAAGTTGTCAAGAATTTCGTTTTACTTGGCTCCACAATCAACACCCGTGGACAGCAGTCAGGAAATCAAATGATGTATTGCATTGGGCAAATCTGCTGCAAAAGACTCCTTTAAACTGTTAAAAATCAAAGACTCACTTTGAAGACCAAGGTGCACCTGACCCAAGCCATGATATTTTCAATGGCCTCATATGCATGGGAAAGCTGGACAATGAATAAGGAAGACTGAAGAAAAATTGATGTCTTTGAATCATGGTGTTGGTGAAGAATACTGAATATACCGTGGACTGCCAAAAGAAAGAACAAGTCTGTTTTGGAAGAAATACAGCCAGAGTGCTCCTTAGAAGCCAGGATGGTGAGACTTCATCTCAGGTACTTTGGAGATGTTATCAGGAGGGACCAGTCCCTGGAGAAGGACATCATGCTTGGTAAAGTGGAGGGTCAAAGAAAAAGAGGAAGACCCTCAACAAGATGGATTGACACAGTGGCTGCAACAATGGGCTCAAACATAACAACGATTGTGAGTGTGGTGCAGGACTGGGCAGTGTTTCGTCCTGTTGTACACAGGGTCACTATGAGTCAGAACTGACTCAATGGCACCTAACAACAACAGCAAGATGGCTGTAATCAAAAAGTTAGATAATAATAAGTGTTGGTAAACATGTAGAGAAATCAGAACTCTCATACACCACTGGTGGAAATGTAAAAAACACACCTGTCATTCCTCAGCCACTTCCCGAAGATTTAAACATAGAGTGACCACATGACCCAGCAATTCTATTCCTAGGTATATACCCAAGAGAATTCAAAATATAGGTCCACACAAAAACTTACTTTCAAATGTTTATGGCAGCACTATTCATAATAACCAAAAGGTGGAAAGAACCCAAACGTCCATCAACTAATGTATGGATAAACAAAATGTGGTATATCCATACAATGGACTGTTTATTATTCAGCCATAAAAAGGAATTAACTATTGATACATGCTACAACTTAGATGAACCTGAAAATATTACACTAAGCAAAAGAAGCCAGTCACAAAAGATCACATATCATACGTTTCCATTTATATTAAATATCCAGAATAGGCAAGTCTGTAAAGACAAAAACTAGATTACTTATTGTCTAGAGCTGGGGATGAGGGGAGCAGAGGTGGCAGCTAAAGGGTATGGAGTTTCTTTTTGAAGTGATAAAAATATTTTAAAATTTATTTTGGTGATGGTTGCCTAACTCTGTGAATATACTAAAAACTACTGATCTGTACACTTTAAACCGGTGGATCATATAATGTGTGAATTATATCTCAACAAAGCTGTTCCAAAAAAAATCCACCAGAGGAGACCTTTGTGCCTTAGTTCTTCTCAGTCCCCTGGCACTCAAACCCCCCTTCCCAGTCTTAAACACTCACACTTTGTACTTGCTCCACCAGGCAGCTCTTGTGTGCCTCAGTATGACCATTCAGCTCAAGCTCATATTCACAATCGTGTACCTTTGGTCTTTCAAATTCCTTGTATATCCACGGTTCTACCTGTCATTCCTCATGAAGATACATTTTCTTTCCAGAATTCCACCATTTTTTCCAAGGGAACTTCTTGATATTTTAATCATCAACAACCACTATGTTTCCAATAGGGCAGAATAAAAAGGTTGAAGAGGTCAAACTTCCATTCTCAAATCTTTTTCCCCAGGCAGATGGCTATCCCAGCTGCAGATGAAATGTATGTAGCACAAAGAACATGCGATGTTTTGTCTTTCCAAATGCGTCTTATTTTCCTATAACTGAAAAGTTCATGCATCTGATAATGTTTGAAAGTTGTAAATTTACTTTATTCAGGTTAAAAAGTAAATAGCTGGAGTGGAAAATATCTAAATGGCCAGTAAGAAAACAGAAAGCTAGTTTGCCCTGTCTACACCGATAGTAAACAATTCCCCACACTCTCTGGTAGTTAACCATTTCTAAATACTATACCCTTTCAAAATTATCTGTCTTTACTGAGTTTCCAGACTCAGTTATTGCCTGAGTTTTGTGCCAGGGGCATCTGCTCCTTAACAGTAAACCAGATGTTGTTGTACCATAAAGTATTCCTTGAATACCTAGTGCAGTTAAAGAGCTCTTTGAGAGCCAACACAATTCAGCCTCCCTTTCTCAGGCAGAAAAGAGGAGATCAAAGAAGCAAAAAAGATGGAGCAGGGCTCTTTGGCTTTTGTTACCTCTTTCCTCTCTCCTATCTCTCTTGCAAATCTGCTTACTTCTCAACATCAAAAATAAATTCCATAGAAAAACAATAGAATGATTTTTCTTTAAAAAGAGAAAATGAAAGAAGACTAGAAACAAGCATGCCTTTTGTTAACAGTGGAGAATTCTGGGTGTTGAAAATATGGATAGATTTTAATTTTCTTCTTTTTACTTTTACGTATTTTTCAATCATCAAAAAAAGAAATTTTTTTTAAATTTGAAAATATGTGCCATGACTTTCACAGTTCTAGTCATACAATCCCAATCCAGAAACTATTTCAATATTATGTCCCAGCAGGTTGTAAACCCAGAAATAAATGTGAAATGTGATGAATTTTCTTTGGAAACCTTTTCTGTCTTCCTTTCTCTGTTTCAATATTCTCTTACAACCTTCCATCACACCCCTACCCTCCACTCAAGGAACAGTACTTTCCTCTCTGGGATTTAGAAGCGACTCCTTCCACATTATTGATTTTTTTTTAAACTTTTTTTTTTAGATAAAAAAATTATTTTTTTTTCCCATACAAAAATTTATACATACATTGTTATGTGACTCTAATTGCTCTCCCCACACTGTGACAGCACACTCCTCCTTTCCACCCCTGATTCCCCATGTCCATTCAACCAGCTCCTAATCCTCTCTGCCTCCCCATCTCACCTCCAGACAGAAGCTGCCCATTTAGTCTCTTGTATCTACTTGAGCTAAGAGGCACACTCCGAGTATCACTTTACTTCCCACAGTCCAGTCCAATTGCTGTCTGAAGAGGTGGCCTTGGAAATTGTTTTAGTTCTGGGATGATAGAGAATCCAGGGGCCATGCTTTCTGGGGTACTTCCAGTCTCAGTCAGACCATTAAGTCTGGTCTTCTTACTAAAATTTGAGTTCTGCACCCCACATTTCTCCTGCTCCATCAGGGACTCTCTGTTGTGTTCCCTGTCAGGGTGGTCATTTTTGGTAGTTGGCACCATCTAGTTCTTCTGGTCTCAGGCTGATGAAGTCTATGGTTTATTTGGCACTATCTGTCTCTTGGGCTGCTACTTTCCTTATGTCTTTGGGGTTCTTCATTCTCCTTTACTCCAGGTGGTTGGGACCAATTGATGCATTTTATTTGGCCGCTTGCAAGCTTTTAAGATCCCAGATGCCACTCACCAAAGTAGCATGCAGAACATTTTCTTAATAAGCTTTGTTATGCCAATTGATCTTGATGTCGCCTGAAAGCATGGTCCCCAGATCCCTACCCCTGCTACTCTATCCCTCAAAGTGTTTGATTGTATTCAGGAAACTTCTTAGCTTTGGTTTAGTCCAGTTGTGTTGATTTCCCCTGTAGTGACTACTGTCCTTCCTTTCACCTAAGATAATTTTATCTACTATCTAGTTAGTAAATAACCCTCCCCCCCCCCACACACTTGTAACCATCAAAGAATCTTTTCTTCAGTGTTTAACCTTTTTAACATTTTATTTTGAAATAATTATAGATTCACAGGAAGTTGCAAAGAAATGTTCAAGCAGGTCCTGTGCACCCTTAATCCAGCCTTGCCCAATGTTAACATTTTGCATAACTATTTACCATAGTACAATATCAAAACCAGAACATTGACATGGAGTTTATTCATATTTCACCCGTTATGTGTACACTCATTTACGTGCGTGTGTGACTATGCAAATTTTTCACATGTATAGTTTTATAAAACCACCACAATCAAGATAAGAAATGGTTCCATTACCACAAGACTCCCTCAAGCTACCCTTTTATAACCACATTCATTCCTCACCCCACACATATCCCTAACCCCAGGCAACCAATAATCTGTTCTTTATAATTATGTTATTTCACAAATGTTATAAATGGGATCATGTAGTATATATCCTTTTAGATGGGCTTTTTTCACTCAGCATAATTTCTTTGATGTCTATCCAAATTTTTGCATACATCAGTGGTTCATCCCTTTTAATTGCAGAGTAGGATTCCATGGTATGGATTTGCCACAGTATGTTTAACCGTTCACCCACTAGAGGACATTTGAGTTGTTCCCAGATTAGGGCTATTAGTAAAGCTGATCCAAACATTCCTGCACAAGTTTCTGTATGAACATACGTTTTCATTCTCTGGGATAAACACCCAAGAGTACAATTGCTGCATGTGTACTTTTTTAAGAAACGGATATTTTCCAGAGTGGTTGTACCATCTTACAGTCTCACCCACAATAAATGAGTGATCCGGTTTCTTCACATGTGGTGTTACCATTATTTTTTATTTTAACATTTCTGACAGGTGTAGACTGATATCTCATTGTGGTTTTAATTTGCATTTATCTAATGGTTAATGATGTTGAACATCTTTTCATGTGCTTATTTTTCATCTGTGAAACCGCTTCAGGGAAATGTCTGATCACATCTTTTGCCCATTTTCTAATTGGATTTTGTGTTCTAATGTTGAATTTTGAGAGTTCTTTATATATTCCAGACACAAGTCCTTGATCAGCAAATATTTGCAAATATCTTCTCTCAGATGTAATTTTTTCTTTTCACCCTCTTAACAGGATCTTTTACAAAGCAAAACTTTTTAATTTTGATGAGGTCCCATGTATCAATTTTCCTTTCATGGATCATATTTTTGGTGTCAAGTCTAAGAACTCTTTGCTTAGTCCAGGGACCCAAAGATTTCCTCCTAAGTTTTTTCCTAGAAGTTTTATAGTTTTAGATTTCATATTTAAGTCCACGATCCATTTTGAGTTAATTGTTGTGTAGGGTATGAGATTTAGGTTGACATTCAGTTTTTTTGCTGATGGAGGTTCAATGGCTCCAGCTCCATTTATTGAAAAGGCTATCTCTCTGCCATTAAATTGTTTTTGCTCCTTTGTCAAAACTTAATTGGGCATATTTGTGTGAATTTTTTCTGCATTCTCTACTCTGCTCCATTGATCTAAGTGTCTGTCCTTCTGAAAGTACCACACTATCTTGATTACTATAGCTATATAATAGGCCTTAACATCAGAGAGAGTGATTTTTCCCACTTTATTCTTTCCCAGATTTGTTTTGGCTATTTTAGGGCCTTTCTTTTTCCATATAATTTTTATAATAAATTGGTTTATGTCTACAAAAAACTTGCTGAGATTTTGACAGGAATTACATTAAACCTATAGATAAATTTAGAGAGAATTCACATCTTTACTATGATGAGTCTTCCAATGCACAATGTGTCACTCTCAATATTTATGTCTTCTTTGATTTCTTTCATCGGTATTGTTAAATTTTTGCCATATAGATTCTGTACATGTTTTACTAAATTTATACCTAAGTATTTTATTTTCTTTGGAGCAATTGTAAATGGTATTGTGTTTTTCACTTTGGTTCATTGTTAGTATATGGAAATGCAATTGATTTTTGTGTGTTGATTTTATATTCTGCAACCTTATGAAACTCATTTAGTTCTTAGGGTTTTTTGTTTTTTGTTTGTTTTGTAGATTTCTTAGGATTTTCTGTGTAGACACTGATGCCATCTGCAAATAGAGACAGTTTTCTCTTCTTTTCCTATCTGTATGCTCTTTATTCCTTTGTTCTGCCTATTGCAGTGGCTAAAACTTCCAGTTTTATGTTGAATAAAAGTAATGAGAGCAGACATTCTTGCCTTGTTCCCAGTCTGTGGAAAAGCATTCAATCTATCACCATTACAAGTATGATGTTAGCTGTAGGATTTT
Organism: Dugong dugon; assembly: GCA_030035585.1. Classification (NCBI taxonomy): domain Eukaryota; kingdom Metazoa; phylum Chordata; class Mammalia; order Sirenia; family Dugongidae; genus Dugong; species Dugong dugon. The sequence continues at coordinate 101,613,996 of CM057469.1, read as the reverse complement.
CGTAGATGCTCTTTATGAGTTTGAAGAAATTCCCATCAATTCCTAGTGTACTGAGAGTATTTATCATGAATGAGTGTTGAATATTGTTAATTTTTTTTCCTGCATTAATTGATATGATCATGTGATGTTGATATGGTGGATTACACTGATTTTCAAATATTGAATCAACCTGTCAGACATGGAACAAATCCCACTTAGTTGTGGTCTATTATTCTTTTTATACATTGTTGGGTTTGATTTGCTAATATTTTGTTGAGAAATTTTGCTGCTAAGTTCATGAGAGATATTGGTCTATTGTTTTCTTTTTTGTGCTGGCTTTGGAATCAGAGTAATACTGGCTTCATAAAATGAATTAAAAAGTGTTTCTTCCTCTTCTATTTTCTGAAAGAGATTATATGAAATTGGTGTTAATTTTTTCTTTGAATGTTTGGTAAAATTCTCCAGTGAAACTATCTGGATCTGGAGATTTTTCAGTAGCTTATTAATTAAAAACTCAATTATTTAAATAGTTATAGAACTATTTAGGTTACCTATTTCATTTTGGCTGAGTTTTGGTACTCTGTGGCTTTTGTGAAATTATTCCATTTCTTCTTCTAAGTTTCTAGCTTCTATGCAAAAAAGTGTGTGTAATATTCCCCAATTATTCTTTTAATCCTGAAGGATCTACTGTGATACTCCTTGTTTCATTCCCAATATTGGTGATTTGTGTATTTTCCTTTTTTAACATTTGTCAATCTTGCTTGAGATTTATCAATTTTATGATTTTTTTTTAAAAAAAAAAGCTTTTTATTAGTTTTCTCTACTGTTTTCCCGTTTTTAATTTTATTGATTTCTGTTCTTATATTTATTACTTTATTCCTCTGTTTACTTTGGGTTTCTTTTGTTCTTCTTTTCCTAGTTTCCTAGGGTTAGAACTTAAGATTACTGATTTGAAATCTTTCGTCTTATCTAACCTAACCATTTACTGTTATAAATTTTGTTCTCAGCAACTGCACCCCACAAATTTTGAATATTGTGTTTTTATTTTCATTAAGTTCTATGTATTTTTTCAAATTCTTTTGGGGTTTCCTCTTTGGTTCATGGGTTATTTAGAAGTGTACCGCTTAACTTCCAAGTGTTTGGAGATTTTCCTCTTGTCTTTCTGTTATTGATTTCTAGTTTGATTGTATTATGGTCAGAGAACATACTCTACATTATTTTAATTCTTTTATATTTGTTAATGTTTGTTTTATGACACAAAAAAATGGCCTATCTTGGTGAATGTTTCATGGGTGCTTGAAAAGAATGAATATTCCACTGTTGTTGGGTAGAATGTTCTATAAATGCCAATTAGATCATATTGGTTAATGATATTGTTCAGTTGTTCTAGATCCTTGCTGATTTTCTGTCTAATTGTGCTATCAGTCTTTGAGAATGAGTAGTGAAGTCCCCAACTATTCAATTTTCTCTCTCCCACCTACCAGCCAAGACCCACCCTCCACCCAATGATCCAATATTATCCCGTCCGAGACTTAATCCCTCAAAACGTTCGAGGCAGAGGAGCCGTTCTTTTGAAGATCATTGGAATTTTAAACTAAGACACTGAACATTGGGAAAATGTGGTAAAACTCAAGGCTGGAACTTGCTGGAGGTGGGTGCCAGAGGAGATGCAGCCACATATCAAAGTTGATCCAAGAGGCAGCAGATGATTTAGTCAGGCAAAGCCAGAGTTAGTTTCAACCAGTAGACTGGGAGAAGCCAAAAGCCAAGTGGAGTGGCCATCACTCAGGGTCTTAATCCACAACCAAGGCCAGGAACCAGCCAAGCTCAATAAGTTTTAGGACCAGGACCTACGGAGAACATGTGGGAGCTCCCATTTAATTTCATCTGAGCCTTAATGGCCTAGAACTTCTATGATAGGGTCACAGAGCCCTTTCCTGGCCATACTGTAGATCATGTTAAAGGTATTCATAGCTGCTAAAGTAACCCAAAGGAATGAATTATACTGGGACAACTTCCAGCTTCAGCAACAAAATGGTGAGGGGGATATTTTGAGATGCATTTCCTGGATATCCTAAAATCATACTGCATGTGTCTCAGCTTACTTGTCCCATACATCTCATTAGCCCGGGTCAGTGTCATAAATGTCTATTGGACAAACACTAGGCAGACTAACACTCGGGTACAGAGTCAAGAAAAAAGTGTGATTTTAGGAAAAATGATAAAACCTTCTCCACCTTCAACTAACTGATAGAAAGTCCAGTAACTCACAAATTACTTACCCGGATTTCTAAGAAGCAGAATATTGACATTTTGATCAACCTTCTTGCTTAATGTAGCCCCCTCCCAGTGTAACGCTATTCAAGCGGAGATAACTCTGAAATGAGGCTGACAATATTTTTAACCACATTAGCAAACTGCTAATGACTCTTGTCCTTTGAAACTAATGCTCCAAACTATATGAGAAGAAACCCAGTTCAGGGCCCTGCCCCTGTCCTCCACGTCTGGGGAAGGGTTTGTCCTTAAATGCACAAAGTTACTCTGCCTGTGATCTGGCCAGGAGAAGTGCCCTCAAAATAAGTGACAGTGCTCTGGAGGGACCTGGAGGGACCTGGAGGCAGAGGCACCCAGAAGGTGCTGAGTGCTCCACTTCTTTGCTCAGAAATGAAAGACAACAGCTCTACATACACCAAAGCCAACCCAAAGTCAGGCCGTTCCAGGCCTTCACACTGTACCTCCCATTGCTCCATCCCAGGCAAACAAAGTCTCTGGCCTCACAACTTTTTGCTGTCCGAGGTCTCAGAATGCCCCCGAGATAAGGCTTATGAATTTGTATCCATAAAAGAAGTTCCAGGGCACCTTCGTAATCCTTCACATACCAATGGTGCCAGTCTAATATTTGTCCAGAAAAAGATGAAGCAGAACACCCCATATAAGGCCGCTGATTTATTTTATCAGGTATTTTAAAGGAGGCACAAAGTCTACCCTAAAATTAAGTGGAACCAGGGCGTTCGCATAAAGCACCCATCCCATGGTAAATGAAAGTATAAGTACACTGAATTGGATCACTGCCTCATCAAACCAAGACACTACGTAGTGAAATGTGCTGCTACAATTCAGTCCTGGGCCCCAACAACAAAGCTGGGACTGTAATTACTATAATGACCTCCCACTGCTATTGTGTCTTTAATTACGTCTTTATCAGTAGGCATTTGCCACTTAAACCTAACTCACTGTAACTACAGCAGCGTATCATCTACATTTTCACAAAGAATTACTGAATCATATTTCTGTCACAAAGATGAAAGGGAATATTTTAGTTCAAGTGCCATTTGCAGACAAGCTGCATAAAGAAAAATCAAGCTGTCCTTTAACGGCACTTTCTGACAAGTGAAACTCAACTGAGAGATGCCGAGGGGTTCTGTGTATGTGTGTTTTGGCTGCTCTGGTTTTCTTTTTACCACAACTCCACTTCCTTTCTACATAAACTATGGAGAAAGAATGGCTCCCAATTAATAACACACTTGATTACATAAAATGTCTTGAGGTGGAAAGGGCTGATACTCTTATGTGAGGACCAGAAAGATTAAGTGAGTTGTCCAAAGTCACACCAGTGGCTCACTGACCCAACCAGACCACATCTCCCACCTCAGGTGTCAGAGCTAACTACTTGCTCTTCCCACCCTATCCTAAGGCCTCTGATGGAGCCCAGAAAGCCCATTTTATGCAGGGAGGCACACTAGAACTACCCCGGGCCAGAAGAGACCACATCCCAAGTTCAAGCTTCCAGTCATAATCACTTCCTTACATCAGCATTAAAGTGAGTGCTCAGACCGTTTTTTGGCAGAGCCCAGCTAAGTGGGCCAGACAACCCTGTGTCAGGGGAAAGGCGGCCACCTCCTTGAGGCCGCCTCAGGGGTTTAATTTGCCCCTCGGTGAGGGAAAAATGAGCGTGCACTCTGGTCCACGCTCATCTGAGATTACTGGATTCACTTAGGATTCAGCGAAAGGCCTGCTCACCCCTATCATCCCATCCTTACCCCCACCCCTGTGTCCCACAAATCTTAACTGCACCAGCCTCCACCAAGTAGCCAGGCTGTGGTGTCTTTATTTATGCCTTTTCTTTTTTCGTACAAAACACTATGACTGAAACCTGCTCCTCCAAAGGGCATAAATCCTTCCAGAAATGAGGAAGAATGTGCGCCTTGTGGTGGTAGGTGGGAAAAAGGGAGGAGGACCTGGCGGAGGAGGTGGCCGGGCCCGTCTCTGGTGTCTGAGCGGCACCACTGTGGAAAGAATGCGTGCGGGGTCACGGAGTGCTCCTGGCCCAGAATGCCACTTTTCTCAGACCCACTTGTAGTCACCAACGATGTGCGCCATCTTCCGCTTGTTTATCCAAGAGATTCTGACTCCAGCTACGGAAGCCTCATGTTGCCACTGGTTCCCACTTCTTTTCCTGTGTCTTCGTTGGCCAGAACGGCTCCCCCTTTTCCTGTCGGTTCTAAATTCATTGTTAACAACCTAAGGGCTTTGGCTGCAGACAGATGAACTGAAAATGAGAAAAAATGGAGAGTGGGGGAGGAAGCATGCTTCCTGGGGGGACTCGAGGGGAGAAATTCTATTCATTTTTCTCCCACGTATTTGCACCCACTGAGGAGCTTCTCAGGTTTCCCCACCTCGTCGGGGGTGCCTGCTGCAAAGGCGCGACCCAGTTTAGATGGGCTCTGCTGCCTGCTTGCTTCCACTGCCGAGCTGCGGCCATGGAGGCAGCCAAGCCGCAAAATCAAGGGTTTTGGCCTCTGATAAACCTGTTGCCATGGAGTCAATTCCAATTCATGGCGATCCAATGTGTTAGAGTAGAACTGCTCTATAGGGTTTTCTTTAAAAAAAAAAAAAAATAGAATTTTTATTGCCATTGTTTTCTTGGTACATATATACTTGGTATGTAATGCTGTTAGGTGTCTTAGAGCCAATATTCAGCTCATAGCATCCCATGTCACAAGGTAGAACTGCCCCATAGGGTTTTCTAGGCTGTAAGATTCATGAAGGAGCCCTGGTGGTACAGTGGTTAAAGGGCTCAGCTGCTAGGAACCCACTAGCCCTCCACTGGAGAAAGATGTGGCAGTCTGCCTCTGTAAAGAGTACAGCCTTGGAAACCCGATGGGGCAGTTCTACTCTGTCCTACAGGGTCACTATGAGTCTGAATCAACTCCATGGCTGTGGGTTTTAGAATGTTTACAGAGCAGATAGATTGCCAGGTCTTCCTTAGAATGGCTGGTAGGTTCCAACCACCAACCTTTCAGTTAGCAGCCTGGTGCTTAACCACTGTGCCACCACCCTTGTGCCACCCAGGGACCTTGGCCTATGATAAGAAATCCAAATTGTCCTCAGCCCTGAATTCAGCAACGATTTCAAGATGCTTAAGGAATCTTTGTTTTCACCTACTGAACAAAGCAGCCCTCCAGCCTGGAATCCACATACTCTCCACAATGTAGTAATGCCAGGAAGCTGGCCTTGGCCATAATCAGTGTCTTTGAATCCATTTTAGGTATGGCATCCTCCTCCTCATTCGTCTTTGTTCTATAAAGAGCTCTTCTTGGCCTAGAGATATGTGTTAGTGAATCTTAAAACAACTGTGTCACCAGCTGCCTGCAGACATCTCTTTGCTTTGCTGGACTGTCTCTGGCTTGCCACTGAGCCAGTGTCGCCACTGTTGGATGAACTTCCTCGGGGTCTGAAAGCAGCAAGGAAGTGTCTAGGCCAGTGCCGGAGGGAAAATAGGGTTCTGAGCCTGGTGAGTCTGTTTCGGAGAACCACCCCTACTTCTCACAGCAGCCCACGCCCAAACTCCCAGCCCTCCGCATAAGTCTGCTGCTGTCACAGGAAGCTTAGGCCGAGGATTGTTTCTGCTAATGCTCTCAGCTGCTACCTCTTCATCTGGCAAAGGAACTGGCCAACTGATGAAAGACATAAGCCAAAATCCACTCTATGCCTCATCATACAAATACTTGCCTTTCCTGGGGCCAAGACGCCTTCTAGTGATTGACAGCTTCTCGGTTTTTGACATGCCCTGCTGCTGTACAAGTCAGAATGTTTCTCTGGGTAGATGCCAAGCTCCTCCCCAGAGGGTAAAAGAAATGTCAGAAGCATGGTTCCTCTGACACAACCTGAGATTATACACCTAAAAAACATACTCACTAGGAAAAATCCCTCTTAGCATTTTCGCCAAACATAGGGTAATTCCCATCCTCAAAACATGGAGCTGAGCCCAGAGCACTTCATAAATACTTGCTGAATATAAATGAATGATGTATGCATAAATGAATGAATGGATTTTCTCAAGAGATCTGATTTCCTTCTCTGTTCCTTCACCCTCCTTATTCCCACTCATCCTGTTGTTGGTGACTTAGAAGCAGTCATGTTTTATTTTCCACATGGAAGGTAAAGGGAGAAATGGAGATGACAGACCTAATATTCATTCCCATGAAAGAAAAAATAAGGATAGGGAAGATTAGATAAAGCTGGAGTGACGTTAGTTTTTTGTGAGGCCTGTGGGAGACCTGGGTTCAATTCCAGCCAATGCACCTCACGCACAGCCACCACCCCTCTATTAGTGGAGGCATGTGTGTTGTTATGATGCTGAACAGATTTCAGCAGAACTTCCCAACTAAGTTGGGCTAGGAAGAAAGTCCTGGCAATCTGCTTCTAAAAATCAACCTATGAAAACCCTATAAATCACATCAGCCCTATCTCATTGTACATAGGGTCCCCATAAGTGAGAGGCCAACTTGACAGCCATTAGCAACAACAGTGTTAGTTTAGAATACCTGTTCTCAACCTTGTCTGCACATCAAAATTCCCCAAGGAGCTTTAAAAAGTATTGAGGCTTAAATACCACCCCCAGAAATTCTGATTTAATTGATATGGATGTAGCCTGGGTATCAGAATTTTTAAAGCACCCGCTAATGTGCAACCAACTCTGAGGGACGCTGGTTTACAAAATGTCAGCCATAATGATCCTGGATACTAGCTAGAGGAGAATAGCAAAAGTTGGCTCTGAGCTTCCTAGTAGCCACAGTGGAAAGAGGGAAACACAAGCCATAGCACAATCTAGTGTCCATAAGATAAAATCAAACTACTCGCTTAGAAGTACAGTTAGTCCTGAGACAGACCAGAAGAAGAATTACACAGGGATCCTCATAAAGAGGACATGAAGTGAAACAAGCAAAAAACATCCTCAACGGTGTCCCTGCAGTATTCAATCAGTAAACATTCATTGAGCACCTATTACGAGACCGATACTGTTCCAAGCCCTGGAGACACAACGACTAAGAAATTGACTTGAAACTTCCTGGCTAACAGCAACTAACAGCTACCATTACTGTCTGTTCTGTGCTGAGCACTTTACATCCCGTGACTCATTTAATCCACTCAGTCACCCAAGGAGTTGGACATTCTACACTTGAGGAAACTGAGGCTCAGAAAGAGGAAACAACTGGCCTAAGGTAACATGTAAATAAGTGGCAGAGCTAAGACTCAAACACAGGATTGTCTGACTCCACAGAGTCCATGCTATGCTCTCAGCCACTGTATTGTACTACCTGCAGGTAAATACAGTAGGTTTCACATGACTCTTCCTTAAAATATGCTTTAATGTGAGATGGACATTGTCTCACATACTTTGGTCGTGTTATCAGGAGGGATCAGTCCCCGGAGAAGGACATCAAGCAGATGGTCAGCAAAAAAAAGGAAGACTCTCAACGAGATGGACTGACACAGTGGCTGCAACAGTGGGCTGAAGCATGGCAGTAACTGTGAGGCTGGCCCAGGACCAAGCAGCATTTCATTCTGTTGTACTTGGGGTCACTGTGAGTTAGAACCGACTCCACAGCACCTAGCAACGACAGCAATGTGAGATGACAGAGTTATTCCAACTACCATTGTGTTCAAGAATATTATTTAAGAAGTCAGGACCACACGGTTCTCAGATGCTCTGGTCTAAGCTATGGTTATAACGTGGGTTCTAGATCTCAACTAGAGGGCCAGATAGACTGCAAACCATTCAGGAAACCCTCCATGAATATTACTTCTCACAGATGAGTTTTTTTATAAGCATCAGAGCACAGAGTTTGAAGTTATAATCCCTCATAAGAAGCTACTGAGAAAATAGCCTATATTGATGATAAGGGGAGTAACATAGTCTTTATTCATCAGCCAAGCTGGAGTCAGGTCAGCATCTTCTGTATGCTGGGAACCCAGCAAGGGCACAGGCTGGGCTGGGAGGCCATTGAAGCTCCCCACAGAGGCAGGCAAAGGAAATCCCATTATCGAGAAAGAGTATGAAGAAAAATGGGCAGCGTTCATGAACAGAGCATTTGAAATAAAAGAAATCCAGTCGCCCTTAAACATATAAAAAGATGTTCAAGCTCACTCATAGTAAGATAAACACAAGTGTCAATTATATGAGGTATCCATTCTCACCAATCATTGGCAAACATCCAAAAGTTTTACAATACACTCTATTGTGGCAGGGGCGGGGGTGGGGTGCGGGAATATACATTTTGCTTATGGGAAAGCAAAATGGCATGGCCTCTTTGATAAGGCATCGGCAGTATTTCCTACAATTACAGAGGTATTTATCCTTTGAAGGAGCCCTGGTGGCCCAGTGGCTAAGCGTTTGGCTGCTAACCAAAAGGTTGGCAGTTCAAACCTACCAGCTACTCCAAGGGAGAAGGATGTGGAAATCTGCTTACACCTTGGAAACCCTATGAGGCAGTTCTACTCTGTCCTATAGGGTCACTATGAGTCAGAATCAACTCGACAGCAACAGGTATTTATCCTTTGCCTCAGCAAAGCTATTCCTACAGGCATACCAGTATACATAGGATGTATTTACCAGATTACTCACTGTGGCATTATTTTTAATAGCAAAAGGCTAGAAACAATGCAACTGGGTACTGGTCGAGTAAACCATGGTACATCCCCACAATGGAATACTATGCAACTGTAAAAAATGAGGAAAATCTCTATAATCTGATGACGTGAATGAAAAAATGAGGTTCAGGACAAAGTATGTAGTATAATGCCTTTTGGGCAAATTATTGTTATTGTTAGGTGCCATCGAGTTGGCTCCAACTCATAGCAACCCTACGTACAACAGAACAACACACTGCCTGGTCCCGTGCCATCCTCACAACCGTTGTCATGCTTGAGCCCATTGTCACAACCACTGTGTCAGTCCATCTCGTTGCGGGTCTTTCTCTTCTTTGCTGACCCTCTACTTTACCAAGCATGATGTCCTTCTCCAGGGACTGGTCCCTCTTGATAACTTGTCCAGAGTAGGTGAGATAAAGTCTCGCCAGTCTTGCTTCTAAGAAGCATTCTGGCTGTACTTCTTCCAAGACAATTTTGTTCTTTCAGGAAATAACAATACATACTCGTATTTGCTTATATTTTTGTTTAAAAAAAAAAAAACACCAGCAAGAACAATAAGAAACTAATAAAAATGGTTGCCTAGAGGAATCAAGAAGAAAGAGAGCAAAATAGATGGGGGAAGAGAAGAGAACAAGACTTCTAAGCACATATATTTTTATCTTTTAAAAATTTCAACAGTGTAAAAGCATTACCCATTCAGTAAGAGAAAACAAATAGTGAAGAGAACTGTGTGAGGTCTGAAGTTCCTCAACTAGTATATCATAGAGCTCCCTACCCATAGATAGCTTTGAACTCAAGCTATCAGCTCCCAAGCCCAGAATCTTATCATAATGCTCTGCTTCCCCTAAAACTCAGGGAAATGGCTCTCGTGCTACCAGCCAGCCTGCAGAACTGACTTGGACAATAGGGCCCCGCTCCCGATCTCTGGTTTCCCCAAGAGTGGTCCCGAAGCTGGGGGTTCCAAGGCACTGGTTAAATCAGGTTTGTTGTTTCGTTTTGTAATCTCCATCAAAGAATCATGCAGTAGTAACCAGTCAGAGTGGGAAGCCAGCTATGAGAAGAGGTAGCTCTAACAAAGACAAGTTGGGTAAGTTTAAATTTATAGCCCTTTATAATCCAAGCGTTTAGAGCTCATTCATTTAGGGTGAGTTGTGTGATGCAAGTCCTCCCGGCAACAAATAACAATACACCCTAAACCAATTATACCTGTCGGCCTGGTTTATGGCTGAGTCTTGGCTTATATTAAGGAAAAGGCTTCTCTTGCCAATTCAGAGCAAGGATGCTGTTCTACACTGAAGGGAAATTTCAAACAAAATTTAGAACTTTACTGCCTGTCTACTCTGATTTAGAATAGTACGTCTTAAAAAAGCTTTTTTTTTTAAAAAAAAAAAGGTAATTTTCTACCCTAAACTTCTTTTCTCAAGTTTAAATTCATCCCAAAGCTGCCTGAGAAGATATTTAGAATAATCATGTTCAACGTCTCAGGCACAGATGGTAGAGCTATCCCCATAAGATACAGCTGACCCAGAGTGTTTGTGTAAAATTCTCCCATTGGCCCCTCCACGTTGGTGAAGCATGTTGGTGAATAAGGAGACAATGGGGGCGGGGGGAAGGGTGCTACTGGCCTTGACAAAGTAGAACTACTTCCTATGGTATCACTTTCTGCCTTACATTGGGATTTTGCCTAAGATTAACTGGTCTCCCTTTTTTTTCTCAAAGGGTAGGAGAGATGGACCAATTTCCCTTCTCACTCCTAAACACAGGCCAGCCATGTTTGCTTTTCCTCCAAGAAAACAAAGTGAACTGCCCGAGGTTTGTGGTTTTTCCAGGTGTGGATGGGGGAAAATAATTAATCTAGGTAGGATTCATGTTACAAAAGGGCCCAGATTGACAATACATTGGATTTCAAATTCAAATATGTACAGTCAAGGTCTGTTTGATACAAGATTATGAAATGAGACTACTGTTATCAGCAGTGTTTGAGTCCTCCCTTTCTGTACCCATTCCCCCTTCTTTTTGTTAATCTAATAATACCAAGTTCAGTTCAACTGCAACTTGGACATCTACTGTGCGGTGGGTCCATGGTGCTAGGCGAACAAACTACTAAAGCAATCACTCCAACAAAGAACGGTGAATACTTCCACAGAGGTGTTTAGAATGTGCCAGGAGAGCAAAGATGAGGAGTGCTAGGAGGATTAGAGGAGGCTTCCTAGAGGAAGTGATGTTTGTGGCAAATTTTGAAGATTACATAGGAGTTAGCCAAGCAGTGGCTTCACGTTCAAGGTTCTGCACTTCAAAATGCCACCAGTGCCAGGCATCTTTAGACTATTCCCAGTCCTCATCAAAATTTACCTGTCCTCCATGTTTTATGCATCTATTGTACCTACAGAACCTAGCACAATGCTAGGCACATAGAAATTGCACAATAAAATTTGATGGGTATTATAAATGATCAGACTGCAATATATGAGCGTGATGGTTAAGACAACTAGCCGGTGCCATACTGTGGGTAAGGGCAGCATTTAATTGACAGTTGATTATTTACTTTTCCCCTTTGATATTGCGTCATTTAGTCAGTCTTTAAATATGAACAATATAAAGGAGTCTTCTTCAGAATTATTCCAGTAAACTACTGCAAACTTTTGTTGACTGTGGAATGACTGCTGTTCTAAGAGATAACAAATGAGATAACTATGAGCATGTATATAAAACAGCATCTTTTACCAGCTATGTCATTTCCTTCACACAGAAGCTGATTTTAACCAGGGCTTCAAACCAGTTCATTTCGTTTCCAACCCCTGCTGCAAATTTGCATTTCTAACAAGTTCCCTGCTGAGAACTTGCATTTTCGCCCCAGATGTACTGAATCATATTCTACATTTTAACAAGATCCCTAGGTGATTCTTATGTATAACTTCCTGGGAACTTGTCAGAAATGCAGATTCTCAGCAGGAGTTGGAACCAGAACGGACCAGTTCAAGGCCCTGATTTTAACTCTACACGTAGAGGGAAATGAAAGTATTGCAGATATGTAGGCTGTGGAATAAACCGCAGTTAATGAGGACAGTGGACATGTAAGGAATTTTTTTTTAATAAAATATTTACCTGTCCTTTAAATTTACCTGCCGTTTTCTCAGAACCCAGGTTTATGCTAGTGCCCATGTGTTCAAATGATTTGAGGTAAAGTGCCCCCAACTGCTGGCAGTTCTATCATTCCCAAACAGCACTTGTCTTTAAAAAGCCCTTAATTCCTTAGCCCGTTAGAACTACAGGTACTTTTGCCTAGGGGAACTTTTCCAGCACACTTCTATTCCCACTCCATAGATTGTGACTTGTACTTCAATACCATGGCGGAATACGTTTAAATCAGAGTGGATTAACCAGTAAGCAAGGTATGCACAGGCTTACAGTAAGCAAGGTACATACCGGCTTAATTGTGTTTACGCACTAATCTGTAGTGGACTACTTCACATGGGTGTCACCACAAAGATGTGATGAAAAACAGGTAAAATTGTGCACTACAGATTAGTAAGTAAGCACAAGTAAGCCCGTGCCTACCTTGCTTATTGGGTAATCCATCCCTGATTTAAAGAGACTCACTGAAACCACTAAATATGACTTTTAAAACGAGACTCGGGAGATCAATCTACTGATGTCTGCTCCTCCCCTTCACCTCTTATCCACAGTTCCAAATCTCCCTTGAACGTATGTTTCCCTTTTGACCTCAAAAGAGATCTGGGTCTGGGCCAAGACCATGCAGGAGGGGATAGGGGCTAATCTACAAGCTGTCCCAACCAAGAGCTTCTGGAAAATTCTCTGTGTTCCACCACCTCTGGTCACACCCATACTATAGCCCCAAATGGGGTGCTGTGTTAAACATCATACCTGTGTTAGACCATTTCATCCTACAACAACCCTATAAGGCAAGTACTGTCATTGGCCTCACCGGAGCAACCTAGCAGTAAAGTAATTTGTTCAAGGGCACAACTAGCAACATGTAGGTATGAGATTCAAACCCAGGGCACCTGCCTCTTGAGCCTATGTTTTTAACTGTGAAGCAACAGCTATGTCCTAACCACTTGCAGTGATGGAAAGCAGAGTCTTCAGGGCCCCAGACTGAGGTCTGAATCTCAGCTTCACCGCTTACTCAGTTAAGTAACACTAGGCAAGTTACTAAGGAGCCCTGGCGATGTAATGGTTAAGTGCTCAGCTGCTGACAAAAAGGTTGATGGTTCGAGCCCACTGAGCAGGTCCATGGGAGAAAGACCTGGTGATCTGCTTCCATAAAGATTATAGCCTAGGAAACTCTATGGGACAGTTCTACTCTGTCACACGGGATCGCTGTGAATTGGAATTGACTAAACAGCACCTAACAACAGCACAACAACAGGCGAGTTACTTAACCTCTCCAAACCTCACTGTTCTCATCTGTAAAATGGGACCAGTAACAAAACCTACTTCATAGGCTGGTGGGAGAATAAATGATGCTGATCTGCATGTAAAGCACGTGCCACAGAGCCTGGCATTTTGTAGGTGTTCAAAAACGTTAGCTGTTGCTATTAACACATATTTACAAGTCTGTATATCCTTTTCCCACCCCAATATAAAGGAGGGCAAAAATGAAACATATTGATATCTTTCTCCCCAGATGCCCAGCACAGTGCCTACCATGTAGCAGGCACTTGGAAAATGTTTGCTGAATGGACAGTTCCACAACACTATTTTTCTCATTATTTCAAAGGCTCAAGCAAAGGCCGCCTCTGTTTTGACCAGGGCTTTGAACTGGTTCTTCCTGGTTCTGTCATGGCCAGGGAAGCAACACCGGAAGAAATCCGAATTTTAAAAATTTGAGTGAACCAGCACCACAACTGGAACAGGAAAAATTACTGGTTGAAGCTCTGCTAGAAACTTAATCCTCCTCTTAGAAAACAAGGGCAGTATACATGTTGCATAGCAACCAAATCTCTTCCCCATTAGATTTTGCGCAGTCGGAAACAGCAGTGCCCCGCTCAAAAATGGCAGCCAACCACACTATTTTGAATGTGTGTCACTCTCCTTAGTCGTGGCAATAATCCAGTTTCACCATCAGGCTCCTGAAGGGGCTCACTAAGCCTCTTTCGAGTCTCCCATTCCAGGGCTTCGACCTGTCATTTTTCCCGTTCCACTTAAGGTGCCAAATCACCCAAATTTTGAAAATTCGGATGTATTCCAGTTTCGCTTCATCAGCCATTACTGAACCCGGTTGAAGTGGTTCAAAGCCCTGATTTTGATACACAATAGCCTCTTCTTGCTAAATTCTGTTTCTTAACGTTTGGAAGTAGATTATCAAGTGTTTAAAGAGATCATTCTCAAATTAGCAGAGTTGTATGATTCGTCTTTTCCCTCTAGAAAATGAGTGAAAGTCGTCTTCCCTTTCTCTTCCAAGCCCTCTTGGGCTCTCAGTCACAGTTCAGGAAGGCTTCACTTCGCAAGTCTGGTATATGCGGATGGAAACTTACAAAGTGAAACATAACCAGGTTGGGAGTGGCTGAGTTTTTCACTCTATAAAAAGTTTTGTAGTTTCTTGAAATGTCAATGTTCCTTTCAAACTTCACTTTTTCCTAGAGACATTTGAGAGTGAATTATTTTGAAAAATGTAGCTTAAGTGGCTATTTTAAAAGTGCATTCTTCCTGTAAAGTGAGGCATACTCTCACTGAACACAAGTAGTCACTCAACACTTTTTTATTTGCTCAGAAACAACTGTAATTGTCTTTCTGCAGTGCCTACACACGCCTTCCTTCCAGCTGAAGAACTCACGGTTCATGCTCAACACTCCACACGCTGTTCTAGCCAACATCTCTGGCCTGCCACCAAAATTTCCCCTGGATCTCTCCCCACTGCTGGGTCCACTAGGCTAATCCTGAAGACTCAATGAGCATCCTGCTTAAGAAGAGGTAAGAATGAGTAGAGAGAGGCAGCAGCTATGTGAGGTGGGACTTGCAGGGTTTCCCCATCATTAAAAAAAATTTTTTTTACAGTGCTGAAATTCTACCATTAGAAAGACTTTCCTTTGGCTCTTAATGCCTTTTTAGTGCTAAATAAAATGAAATCAAAACTTGTAATATTCCAAACACTGTCTGGAGGGATGACATTCATAAATCACTCCCATCTCCCACTTGAGTGGTCATTTAGCCAATCAACCTCTTCTTAAACATGACAGTAAGCAAGAGCAAGGTTCTATTAGAATGGGACCAGGGATCAGTGATTGGAAGGGAGCAGATGCCACAGGAAAAATAGGTGACAAGGCGCCAAGGATAGACATCACTTAGGTAAATCTGCACCTGCATCTCTCAGGGAGCCCAGAGCACCAAAGACCATGTACCACGAAAGGTTAGAAAATGTAGTTTATATTCACTCCAGTTCACATTTATTGAGCACCTACTGTATGCCAGGGACCATGCCTGGTGCTTCCACACACGTGATTGCATTCAGTCCTCACAACCACCTCATGAGGTAGAACTTATCTTCTCCCAATTCACAGATAAGAAAACTAAGGCTCCAGGTAGTTCAGTGGGTTGGAAAAGGTTGGGAAATGAGTAATAACCAAGCTCAAGTCCAGGTGCTAAGATCTGCCATGTCACAGAAAGAAGAAGAGATAGCAGGGTCTGAGATCCTCGTTCTCAGTTCACGGAGAGCCAGTCCAGCCTGAAGCTCTCTCGCTGTGCATTCAGCTCAGTTCTTCTTAACTCTGGTTTTAAATTGGCAGTCGTTTTCTATTTTGTTTTCAGTGGGCCTCTGTGTGTATCTTGGAAAGTGGGAGAAAGAAAATATATGGGTCAATATAAGCAGACTCTTAAAAGCTTATCCTTTATCATTGTAATAATCATAATATATTTTACTTTACAGCCACTCATAACTGAAGCCTCTGGGCACCCTAACAAAAATAGCTAAAAGAAAAAAGGAAATTATATTAAACAAAGGAAATACGACTATAAAATCCCAATAGCCAGGGAACTAAATGAACAACATAAAATCTCCAAACAACAAAACTACAATGAAGCCAAGGGGGGGGGATACCCTTTCACAAGCTTTACCCTGAAGGATTCCACGCTGTGAGATCACATCTGTTTAAAGCACCATAATTTATCGATATGACATCAAACCAGGAACCAGCCATTGTAAACCTTTCCTGCAGAAACTCAGAAAACTAACCAGGTGGTCGGTGGGGGTGGTTGCGGGGGGGTCTGCAGCATGTAGCCGGGGCAACAGTGGCTTTAAAATTTTATGTTCAAATACATTGATGTGAAGTTTCAAATCTTGGTACTGAGATGCAAAAATTAGTTTATTCCATAGGTAAACAGAATTTACAAACAGGACTCTTTTTTTGGCAGCAATATTTTGTCTGGAATACTCCATCCGTTATTACTCACTGATGGCTTCTCACGCCGTTGAATTAAATGGACCGTTTTCAAGAGCAGATCCTCTTTAAAATTAGCCACTGAGTCCCAAAACCTATGAAAGATTTTGGGGAGGATAAAACCCTTTTATTTATAAAGCAACTGAGTTATTGAGCCTAGCCTCTCGTTCTGATGTTGCAGACACTTCAACAACAGCAACTGCTGTTGACCCATGGTACCACCATCAATGTGTGTTTAGGAACCACTGGGATGGCCATGTTCATGTTGGTGAGGGCATGCCCCAAGTAACTGCTTCCAACATCCTTCCTACAAGCTTTCCTATTGAATACGGAAAGCAGAGCCTGCTGGGGGAAAAAATTCTTTGAAAGATTTGTGGGGTTAGGACAGCCCAAGGGTTTACACAACTATTTGGTTGGCAAAATAAAATAAAATACTAAAATGCTGGAAGTCGCTCTGTGCCTATGTAAAGTGTTTTTCAAAATATTTGTTCATTCTGGAGTACCAACTAAGTTAACGTAGATCTGGCCCCAGGAATTAGCACACTTTTGTCAAAAACCTGGACCTACTGCCTTGTCTTAGTTACTTAGTGCTGCAGTAACAAAATACCACAAGTGGGTGGCTTTAAAGGACCTGTAAAACGCCATTTCCATCGAGTCGATTCCAACTCATAGTGACCCTATAGGGCAGAGTAGAACTGCCCCATAGGGTTTCCAAGCAACACCTGGTAGATTGGAACTGCCAACCTTTTGGTTAGCAGACA
Organism: Dugong dugon; assembly: GCA_030035585.1. Lineage (NCBI taxonomy): Eukaryota > Metazoa > Chordata > Mammalia > Sirenia > Dugongidae > Dugong > Dugong dugon. Next base: position 101,596,925 of record CM057469.1, on the reverse strand, counting down.
TAGCTCTTAACCACTACAACACCGGGGTTTCTGCTTTAAAGGACAGAAACTTATTTTCCCACAGTTCTGGAGGCTAAGACGTCCAAATTCATGGCACTGGCTCTAAGGGAAGTTCCTTCTTTGTCTCATTCAGCTTCTGGTACCTGCTGGCAATCCTTAGCATTCCTGGGCTTATAGATGCATCTGCCTCCATTTTCACAGGATGTCTCCACCTGTGTATGTGTCTCTCTGTGTCTATTTTCCCTTTTTATAGGACACCACTCAGAAGGGATTAGGTTTAGGACCCACCCTACTCTGTATGACCTCTTTAACATAATAAAAGAAAAATCCTATTTCCAAACCGAGTCTCATTCACAGGTACAAGGGTTAGAATATCAACATATCTTTAGGAGGGACACAATTCAATCCATAATAGGTCTCAGGTAACTTCACAGTGAAGCAGGTGACAGAGTAGTGAGAGGGAGGAGAAAGAAGGTGGGATTACAAAAGGGAAGTCTGAATGGTGCGAACAGTTAACATGCTTGCCACTCACCAGAAGTTTGGAGGTTTGAGTCCACCCAGAGGCCCTTCGGAAGAAAGGCTTCACAATCTACTTCCAAAACACCAGTGACTGAAAACCCTATGGAGCACAATTCTTCTCTGAAACACACACGGTCACCATGAGTTGGGGATTGACTTGATAGCAAGTGATATTCCAAAAGAGAACTAATGATGCAAAGTCAGGAAGCCTTGCTTGGGGCAGGTGACTGAATGGGGACTTCATTTTTCTAATATTTCAGAGGTAGAATGTATTAATATATTACTAATGGATGAGAAAAGAAAACATCTATTTTATGTGTCCGATAAAAACTACCTTCTAGCTTTTGCCAAAGAATCAATTCCAGAGGAGTCCCTGTCAGTCAATAACTGAAAGCTGATTTTATGTTGAGACCAAAACTTGGAGAAACTAGCGTCCCACTTGGGATGACTGAGGTATGAGTTCCCTTAATGAGGTGGAAATTTCAAAAACTGCCTCACGACCTATCTGAAAATGGACCCAGCAAGGCACTGATATGTAAAGTGGACTTGCAGCTGGGACTAGGGAACGTCTACGGCAGGTTGAAAACCTGGACAGCCAGGAAGATTATGTCAACCAGAGGAGCATCTGGCCTTGTCATCTACCACGTACCCGCCACATACGGGACATGCACCCACAGCAGCATCCAAAACCTGTTTGTCTGGGACTCTGCTACAGTTAACGATGTCTCCTCGTATTGGTCTCACACAGAGCTTTTAGTTCTTCTCGGTTGGAACTGCCCACGCAGACCTGGGAGAATTCTGAGTCACAGCATGAACAACCCACTGTCCTCATTCAATTTGATTGCTCTTCAGAATTGATCGATTTAAGCATAAAGAGCTTCCATGGGTCTTCCTGGAAATACCACAAAGATATTTTCTTTCCTCTACACACGAAAGGTAAAGGTGTCACCAGCACACGCTACAAAGAGAAGAGAAAATGAAATGACCTGAGATTGCCTGGTGACTAAAACGTACCTCTTAACTTTAGGTGTAGTGTTGGAGTCAATGCAAAATTTTATTTAAATGTAAGTTACACGTGTCTTCAATTGGCTTTTTTAAAATCTAGTGTGGCCAATTCATTATCAAAGCAGGAAAACTATAGGGAGATACCTGGTATGATCACTTAGAATTTTCGCAAAAAATATTGTGATGTTTTCTTCCATGGCCAATTTAAGAAAAAATATATTCAACCACTTAAATAAAGTAAAAAATCATCCAGCACTTAAATAAAATAGAAAGTAATCCAGGATCAATGCTCCATGTTTAGGGAAGGGAATGGCACTAAAATGGAAAGCTATCAGGAGGAGGGGCTGATTCCACTCCTTTGTTCACCCATTTTACACAAGCGAAGTCCCACATAAAGCCTCCTGCTGGGAGAAGGTGCAGAGGTGGGCAGAGGGCCTGGTCACCTTGATGGTTGTACCTCACTCATTTCAGGAGTTGGACTTCATGTTTTTTGTTTTTTGTTTTTTAAAGCAGGAATTTGAAGTAAACTAAATACCAATTCACTTGGGAAAAAAATTTATGTTAGAATTATTTTTTCTTTCCACTTTGCCTGTATAACCAAATAAACAGTCAGTTCCTATTCACTCTGACTCAGTAATTATCCTTCGAAAAAAGTTTGAGTTCCATTTATTGATGTGCACATGAGTGTATTTGTGCATGCACGTATGTGTTTTAAATCAACATTTGGGTTTAGCAAATTACTGCTGTTTTGCCTGTTTCTGGTGTATAGATCAGTTCAAGATCTGCTTTTAAGCACCAAGTTACCGAAGGATTATTATTTTTAGAATTTATATTCCTTCTTAATCCCCTAATCCGTTTCAGGGGAAATGTCCAGATTGTCAGCCCAACACATGAGAAAACCTCAATGAAGCAGCAAGAAAAAAACAGGAGGCAATAGACAAATAACCATGGGATATATTGTTCAGCTTTTGTTCAGCTTGAAATGTGCCAAGTTGGAAACAGGAGAGGTTTGTGATATTCTACTGGAACATATTGTCACTGTTATAACCAGCCCACGTTCACCGGAGATGCCAATTACTCCCCAGTCCCCGTTTTTTTCCTTTAGATTGATCTCCTGCTTGAGGCTGTTTCACACCCATGACTCTGAAGCTTCCCTAGTGGTATGTTGGCTAATTAAGAGCAAAATCCATCTCTTGATGAAATAATGCTGCCACTGAAAAGGAATTCTACTTTTTTTTTTTTTTTTTACTTCTTAATCAGGCTGGAAGGAGCAGTAATCTAACACTTGTATCAAGCATAGGAAAGAGGTCCATAGCTAGCAATTAGCAATGATGAAAAGGACAGAGATTTTAGAGCACGTTGCAGTGACATTTTTTCAAACTAGATGAGTTTGCTAGGCCCACCAGCTGCATATGCTTATTGTCGTTTACTGTTTGGACAGCAACACATCAGCCACTGAGTATCAGGGGGTGCCGAATTTAATAAGCCATTTTGACACTGGTGTGAAATGAGCAGATCAGCATTCTGAGGAATGTGTTCACACTCTGAACAGACAGGCAGACATTCTAAGCATGCGAGGTGACACCAATCAACAGGAAGAAATGATGAAAAGCCAGGCTAGGAAGCAGGCTGCAGTGGTGGCGCGGCGGCGGCAGCAGCCGCAGAGACACACCACTGTTAAGAAAGGAAAAGATAACACACACCACACACACGCACACGCACGCTCAAACACTGAACCTACTATTTTGGGGTTTAGCTAGACAGAGTATCTAAAGAAGCAAAGACTTTTTCAGAAACACTGGGACATGGATCCATTCTAGACACTGTGAATTTTCATTTATTGTTTAAAAACCTACACAGTTTCCCTATAACAGCAACCTCTAGAAGAAGCTGATAAATCACCAGATTTTTTTTTCCTCCCCTCATGTTTGAAACCCAGCATCACATTCAAAAGTAACAAACAAACGAAACAATCCTCTACCTGCTAGGGAAACAAAAGTTTTGGTTGACCCTTTTCACCTAATGTTTTCCCTAAACCGATTGCCTCGCTAGGTTTTGATTTTTTTGATTTATGGTGGGGTGAGAGTGTATGTTGCTTTCAGAACTCTTGCTGGGAATATGAGATGTGGAATAACATTCTGATAATCCCAGTAGCTATTTATGTCGAGGGAGAGATCTGATAGTGATGTCTCAAACATGTACCTGGCATCAGAGTTAAAATGTGCCAGATAGTCGATTGCCAATTTCTTCTTAAAACGTGCAGGTGTAATTTACAGCCTAACAAAGGTGACTAGTAATTAGTTCATGGCTTCAGAAGTTTCTAATGCCATCTAGTGGAAATGGTAAATTTGATCACTTGCACTTCAAAGGAGAGCTTCAAATCCCAGATAATGTCATTACGCTGCCACATATTCAGCAGAACTTAACACCAGAGTCCAGTCTCAAAGATATCTCAAAAGAATTTGCTACGGTGACTAAAATGTGCCTTGGAAAATAAGACTTTCCCAGAATAGCCTTGGATGCCTGCCCACTGCAATAAAATAATTATTAGCACCACTCCACACTATTGCCATGTCTATAAGATCCCTTTCCTAGTCACTGTTCTCTTTCTTATCTTCTAGACTCTAGAATCTAGAATTGGACCACTTAATAGGTGTTTTGTGTTATTTTCAAGAGTAGTGGGTTCATTATAATCTTTTGAAGTAAATGTTCCACTGGTTTTAATCTCAAAAGCATTTAAAGAAAAACTATATCTAGTTTGCTAGTTTACTCCTAGAAGCTGTTCAATTTTCAGTGAAGTCTCCATAGATTTCCCTCCAATGAACTACCAGAGTCTAAGCAAGAAGGACAGCATTGGGATTTTGTGCTTCCTTTCAAGATGGTCACCAAGCAGCTTTAGTCACTGAACTATGAAGCAGAAATTCAAAAAACGCTATGGATAATTGTAAAAACAAGAATAGGCCGTGTTTTTATTCTGGGTAATAAGATAGGTAGGTATATATGTCATGTTCCTCTTTATCATCTCTCAAAGATAAGTCATCAGAGAAATCACTGTGCAAAGAATCCGGAACCCTGAGGTCTACTGCAAATTCATGTGAAACGCAGAGCTACTCTATTCACCTGTCTGAGCCTCAGTTTCTTCATCCATCAAATAAAACCAAAACCAAATCTGTTGCCATCGAGTTGATTCTGACTCATAGCGACTATATAGGACAGAGTAGAACTGCCCTATAGTGTTTCCAAGGAGCAGCTGGTAGATTTGAACTGCCGACCTTTTGGTTAGCAGATGAATGCTTAACCACTGCACCACCAGGGCTCCATTCCTCAAATAAGTTAACTTGAAGTCAACTTAAAAGCCCTTTCTTCTCTAAAACACTGTAGTTTAGAATGTCAAGTCCAAATTTCAGGTTTTCTGTTTCACGGTAATAATTTTAAATAAAAGTATTAATTTCATTGTAGTTAACTTATTTAAAATAATTATTTGTATTAAAACTATCTTATTAAGATGAGTCTTGCAGTGGACTTCAGTGTGGCCCACCATCAGTTTTGAAAAGAACTTATTTGTAAGAGCAGAGGGCTACATATAGTTTAAATGAACTCTAATTTTAAAGAGTTAAAAATAGAAAGTATGTCTTCTCTATATATCACCAGCTTAGCATCATTATATTTTAAAGTATTCTTTTCAGTAGGAAGGAAATACTTACACATTCCGCAGGTCAAAACTTTTAACAAAAGGAAAGCTAAAGAAAAAAGGAAATCATTTGTAGTTCCGACATCCAAAGACAGATGACTGTTAACGAACACTGTCATGTCCCTCTCTCAATTTTTTCCTCTCAGTTGATGTTTACATAATTTACATCATATATAAAACTTGTATATAGAGATTTTTATAATAACATCAATTTTTCTGACAATTATAATAATAATTATTACATGAACTTGTTTAAATATAGAAATACATGAAGAAAATTGAAATCACCCTGAGTCTTAACACCCGGAGATATCTGCATTTACTATTTTATTTCTTTGAAGTTCTCTTTTATGCATAGTTTAAGACAGTTAAGATTATATTACACATTCTGATTTTAAGTACAATTAACTAAAGAGTCATTCACCAGTCCCATCGGAAAGATGTTATAAGGAGGGTCTTAATCACAGATTAGATCTGCCACTGGTAGTTTATTCATTTTTCATAATTTTTTTTAAAAAAACCTATACACTCAGGTCATTCAAATGAGTTAGAAGAAGAAGAAAATTATTACTCGAGTTCCTTGTCAATGCAAGGCTGCTATATTGCTGAATAATAATCAGTTTTAGTGGAGGGAAGAAAAAATTACTTTCGAGGTTTAGTTAATCCTACGAACACCACGTCCCTGTCATTTAAATGTTGCAGTCATTGTTTTGGATCAGAAAAGTAATGGCTTCGGTTGTGTTTAAGAAGCAAGAGATTCCACCTGAACCGTAGGGTAAAGAATATTACATAAAGAAACACATTTCCTGTTATTGGAAAAATAGCAAAAACCAACAACAAGAACTGGTGGAAATATTACCGACCCTAGCTTCACCCCTAGGTTATAAATCCATTTGAAAATCTCTAACACACTTAGATTCCTGAGTGTGGGACTAAACAGAGTAAGAAAATATCTTAAATCTTTTATATCATGGCTTCCTCATTCCCAAATCCTTTATCCCTCAATCCTAGAGTGAAACTTTAAATGATTTTTTCAAGTTGTGTGCAACTTGGCATACTGTGGGGTTTTTAATATTGTCTTTGCAAATTAAGACACTTCTTTGGTTACATTTCCAAACCCCCAACCTTTGAAACTCTGTAGACTGTGATGGCAGTTCGATCTGCATGGGGAACTCTGAGACCAGCTTGATTTTGGTTACTTTACAGTCTGTTTTTGAACCTGGATGCTTAAGGATCTTTTATTTAGCCTTAGTGGTGCAAATGGTTAAGCGCTCGGCTGCTAACTAAAAGTTTGGCACAGTTCAAACCCACCCAGAGGCTCCAAGGAAGAAAAACTTGGCAATCTGCTCCTGTAAAGATTACAGCCTAGAAAACCCTATGGGGCATTTCTATTCTGTCACATGGAGTCGCTATGCATAGGAATCAACTCGAAGGTACCCAACAACAGTAACATAGTTCAGAAGGTCTCTTGGTGGCACAAATGGTTTGCGCTTATCCACTAGCCTAAATGTTGGTAGTTTGAACCCACACAGCAGCACAGAAAAGGGAGGCTGGTGTTCTATTTCCGTAAGGATTACAGGCAAGAAAACCCTACGGGGCAGTTCTACTCTATAACACAAGGGGCTGCCACGAGTTGAATCAACTTGATAGAGACAAGTTTGGTTTGTTTTGGGGAGGATAGTTCAAAAGACCCAGAAAGGGTATAGGTGAAGGTGCCCTTTTAATGAACCTTGTCAGGACCACTGGGAATCCTTTCAGTCTTCAGCCAAGTCTGCTTGTGCCTCAGGCAACTTTTCCTCCTATTGTGTCTGTGGTTACAATTGTTGTGCGATTCGGAGGGTGTTCTCTTCTGCAAGTAGACAATCGGTGAATTTTCGTTTTGCTGGTCTCTTTCCTCTGACATCCATATCTAATCCTTTCCGTCTTCTTTTTCATTTTTGTCTTTTTTCTCTGTATTCTCAAAAAAATTATTTTTTACAATATGTGTCCTACACTGTACAACTCCATTATGAATTTTAACCTCTAGTTCAGTTCTAATTTCCTTGGAATCCTTCCTTATTTTATCCATCTTTCCTCATTCCACGGGTGTTTTCACCTCAATCCTAGTCCTTTTTTAAGTAGTGCAAATGTAAACATCTTTAATTTAAAAGATGTTCTTTTTTTTTAAACTTCTTGTTTTCCAAAGTTTTACTTTAAAAAAAAATAATTTGAGTATAGAAATATACAAATGATAACAGCAAATACCTGTGTTCTGTAATCCTGGTGGTGTAGTGGTTAAGAGCTATGGCTGCTAACCCAAAGGTTGGCAGTTCGAATCCATCAGCTGCTCCTTGGAAACCCTATGGGGCAGTTCTACTCTGTCTATAAGGTCGCTATGAGTTGGAATCGACTTGACAGCAATGGGTTTGGTTTGGGTTTGGATTATCCACCTATTACAAATGTTAACAGTGAATCACATTTGCTTCAGATTTTTTATACAAATAAAATATCACAGATGAAGTTTAAACCTCAACTGTCCCCCAGACAAATAATAAATTCATTATTTTGAATTTATTGTATATCTGTTCCATGTTTGCAAACTTATGTTACTTATATATGTATCTATAAATGATATATAGTGAAACGTGTTTTTTTAATCTTGCAGATTGTATCATACTGAAAATGGTATCATTTTGCCACTTTTTTTTTCTCTAGATATTGCGTCCTATGGAAGGGCCACATTTAGGTGTTACAGCCGACAGCTCCAGGTGAGGCATCACCTAAATGTCAGACTCAACCACCAAAAAATATGCATGAGTGAGCCTTCACCTGGTTCCACCCCTAGTCACTGAGGCACTCCAGCTAATGTCAAGTAGAACGGAAGCGAGGTGTCCACACTGAGCCCTGCCCAAATTGCAGATTGTGAGCAAAATAGATGGCACTGTAGTTTTAAGCCACTAAGGTTTGGGGTAATTTGTTATGCAGTCACAGTTACTAGAATAGCTTCTTCTGCTTCCATGTCCTGCTTCCCCCACTCCCTTAGCTGTTCTTCTGGGTGTCCCGCCTAAATAAATCCTTTGCATATTAATCCTGATTCTAGAATTTGCTTCTGGAGAGTCTAAATTAAGATGCTATTTTACTGTGTGATACCTATTAACATCCCATCTGTGTTCAAAGAAGAAACTCTGGAAGATGTTTAAGTACCAAAGATACTACCGTGGAAGAAGGAAGAGAAGATGCAGAAGGTGGGGAAAAAAGGAGAAATAATAAAAAGATCAGAGAAGAGAAGACAGCAAGACGGAGATTGGAACCCAAGCCATTGAGCTCCCACCTCAGTTACTGAAACACTAGACCACTTATGCAGCCCTGGTGGAGAAGTGGTTAAGAGCTCAGGCTGCTAACCAAATAGTCGGTAGTTTGAACCTACCAGCTGCTCCTTGGAAACCCTATCCGGCAGTTCTACTCTGTCCTCTAGGGTCGCTATGAGTTGGAATCAACAACAACAGACCACTTACTACTTTTGATCTGTGGGGGAGGCAAGCAGAAGGAAGACGACGCAGCACTATACATGGAAAGATATTTTTAAAACCACAAACAGTCTTAGTTTCCTGGTTCTGGTAATCATCTAGATCTGTTCTCCGGCTAATTTCATTTTAAGACAAACCTTGCCATTAATACCAAGAGACCAAGACAATATTATGGGATGATCCACACCAAAGAAGAAATGTACAACTTCCCTTCAAAGCTCTGCTATACTTAAAACTCAATGAGATATGCTATTTCTGCCATACCAGTCATTAGGGTAAAAGAAACAATTGAACTAAAACTAAAAGGTGGGGAGGAGGAAGAAATTTGCTCTCGAAATCCTCCTATGATTAGCCACATTAGTGGGGAAGCTAGAGAAGCGAGGAAGCATCTGGATTCAATGCTCTTGCAAAGAGAAGTATTTGGCAGAGGGCCCTGATTTGTAAAGGCAGTGCTTGAAACTCTTACCTTAATCCTCCTGAAAGAATCCCCAGGACACACTCTCCCTCTCAGGGGGAAAAATAAGGAGCAAATCCCACTGCCTTCCTAAGCTTGGCTCTCTAGGGAGATGGTCAGAGTATCTGTAAACAGGTGCCCTGTGAAACACCTGGGTACCAACAGCAGAGTGTGAGCAACAGTCCTGAACCTCTAGTCCTATCCTCCAGCAAATTACCTGTAAATTAAAAAAACATGGACACTTCTATAGACAGTTTGTGAGGCAAAATAATTCCGCCCACTGATGCAAGTGCTGCTCCTGACATGGATCTGTGAATTTCTCAAAACAACCTCAGAAGCTTGGCTTCATAAGCACACTACCTGCTGCCCCCACTTTAAAGTAACTGATCCAGCCCACCTTGGAACCTTCTATAGACGGGTTCTCTTCTCTTGTACCCCTGCTGCTTGACTCCAGCCCAGTAATCTGGAGGCAGACACAAAGAACAGGTGTAGTTTATGGCAGGGATTTCACACATTAGGCCTTTTCAATGGATGCTTCCTTTTTCAGTCTATTCTGCAGTCACTCAAGTATGGTGCACCTTTCCAAGGGATTTCAAGCAGAGCTAGTCCCGGTTTCAGAATTCCTCCTACAGCTATCACTGTCAAAGACTGCAGCTCCATAGACTGAAAGCCACGTCCTATAGTCACATAACCATAGGCTTCTCTTGGCTACCAGTCCCTTGGGGATATTTCAAAATAATGAGTGAACTTGGCAGCACTCTAAAATGAGCCCTAAAGAATTTCTTAGGATAAAAAAACCAAAACCAAACCCATTGCTGTCAAGTCCATTCTGACTCATGGCGACCCTATAGGACAGAGTAGAACCGCCTGATAGGATTTCCAAGGCTATAAATCTTTATGGAAGCAGACTGCCACCTCTTTCTCCTGTGGAGTAGCTAGTGGGTTCAAACCGCCGACCTTTTGGTTAGCAGCCAAGCGCTTAACCACTGGCCACCAGAGTTTCTTTTCCTAGGATAGGATGGATGTAAATTATTCTCCATGGTGCCCTTCATTTTCCTTGCAAGCTCCTCCCTGTGGTAAGCATTCTATCTTTCCTGGGCCTCATGTTACCCAAACCAGCTGGAAAAGTGAAGCTGATCTAGGAGACACTGGAGCTCTTCACGAAGGACTGAGCTATTTCCACCCTGAACTCAGCCTGGCCACCATCTCGAGCCCAGGCAGACTGCCTTGTACTGACAATTTGTCAAGAGACTGAGAAACTCCTGGTGTTCTGCCTACAGCGATGTAACAGGACCTGCAGAAAACAAGGTCTTAGGTCATCACCAGGGTTGCCAAATCCCATGGATCAGGAAAGCCTATCTGGTCCCTGCCTTCAGTGGCCAAGAAAGAGAAGAAAACGTACCGAGTGCAGTTGTGAGGAGCTCTGAGGCAGACTCCACAAGGGTTCTGGAAGGTCACTCCCAGAATGGTAACCACCTCATCTGACCCACCCCACAAGCCTTCAGGTTTCCACACCACTTTTAGCAAACTTAAAGGTGTCCTTGGAGTCTTGACATTTGTTTTTTCTTTTATTTTGTTTGCCTTTGCCTAAATATACATATTTCAAAAGACCCAAATTTAATTTAATCTGCAATAAACTGAAGTACCATAGAAAATGGAGCTTATGGTAGAGTTTATACTTTTGGGTCAAGTAGCTTAGGTTTCAAACTCCAGGTGGTTCTGTATCTTACTCACTAGTTTTGTGGTTTTGGAAAAGTAATGTAAACTCTCCACGCTTCCATTTTTTATCTTAAAAAAAGGGAAGTGGGGATAATGATTGTACATTCCCATCGAGTAATCCTGAAGATTTCATGAACTATTACATGTAAAATACTCAGCTTAGCACCAGACACTCAAGTTGTTGCTGTTGTTAAGTGCCGTCAAGTCAGTTCTGACTCATAGCGACCCTATGCACCACAGAACGAAAAACTGCCCGATCATGCACCATGCTCACAGTCGTTGTTATGCTTGAGCCCATTGTTGCAGACACTGTGTCAATCCATCTCATTGAAGGTCTTCCTCTTTTCCGCTGACCCTGTACTTTACCAGGCATGATGTTCTTCTCCAGGGACTGATCCCTCCTGATAACACGTCAAAAGTATGTAAGACATAGTTGCGTCATCCTTCCTCCTAAGGAGCATTCTTGTTGTACTTCTTCCAAGACAGATTTGTTCGTTCTTTTGGCAGTCCATGGTATATTCAATACTCTTCCCCAACACCACAATTCAAAGGCGGCAATTCTTCTTCAGTCTTCCTTATACATTGTCCAGCTTTAACATGCATATGATGCGATTGAGAACACCAGGTGCACCTTAGTCTTCAGGTGACATCTTTGCTTTTGAACACTTTAAAGAGGTCTTCTGCAGCAGATTTGCCCAGTGCAATGAGTCTTTTGATTTCCTGACTGCTGCTTCCATGGTTGTTGATTGTGGATCCAAGTAAAATGTAATCCTTGACAACTTCAGTCTTTTCTCTGTTTATCGTGATCTTGTTTACTGGTCCAGTCGTGAGGATGTTTGTTTTCTTTATGTTGAGGTGTAATCCATACTGAAGGCTGTGATCCTTGATCTTCAACAGTAAGTGCTTCAAGTCCTCTTCACTTTTAGCAAGGAAGCTTGTGTCATCTGCATAATGCAGATTGTTAATGAGTCTTCCTCCAATGCCGATGCCCCTTTCTTCTTCATATAGTCCAGCTTCTCAGATTATTTGCTCAGCATACAGATTGAATAGGTATGGTGAAAGGATGCAACCCTGACACACACCTTTCCTGACTTGAAACCACGCAGTATCTCCTTGTTCTGTCTAAACAACTGCCTATTGATCTGTGTACAGGTTCCTCATGAGCACAATTAAGTGTTCTGGAATGCCCATTCTTCGAAATGTTGTCCATAATTTGCTATAATCCACACAGTCAAATGCCTTTGCATAATCAATAAAACACAGGTAAACATCTTTCTGGCATTCTCTGCTTTCAGCCAGGATCCATCTAACATCAGCAATGATATCCCTGATTCCATGTCTTCTTCTGATTCCAGCCTGAATTTCTAGTAGTTCCCTGTCGACATACTGCTGCAGCCACTTTTGAATGATCTTCAGCAAAATTTTATTTGCATGTGATATTAATGATATTGTTAGATAATTTCCACATTTAGTTGGATCACCTTTCTTGGGAATAGGCATAAACATGGATTTCTTCCAGTCGGTTGGCCAGGTAGCTGTCTTCCAAATTTCTTGGCACTTCCATCGCTGCATCCGTTTGTTGAAACATCTCGGTTGATATTCTGTCAATTCCTGGAGCCTTGTTTTTCGCCAATGCCTTCAGTGCAGCTTGGACTTCTTCCTTCAGTACTATCAGTTCCTGATCATATGCTACTTCTTGAAATGGCTGAACGTCAACCAGTTCCTTTTGGTATAGTGACTCTGTGTGTTCCTTCCATCTTCTTTTGATGTTTCCTGCATCATTTAATATTTTCCCCATAGGATCCTTCACTATTGTAACTCGAGGCTTGAATTTTTTCTTCAGTTCTTTCAGCTTGAGGAACGCTGAGCGTGTTTTCCCTTTTGGTTTTCTATGTCCAGCTCTTTGCACATGTCACTGTAATACTTTACTTTGTCCTCCCGAGCTGCCCTTTGAAATCTTCTGTTCAGTTCTTTTACTTCATCATTTCTTCCTTTTGCTTTAGCTACTTGATGTTCAAGAGCAAGTTTCAGAGTCTCTTCTGACATCCATTTTGGTCTTTTCCTTCTTTCCTGTCTTTTTAATGACCTTTTGTATTCTTCATGTATGATGTCCTTGATGTCATTGCACAACTCTTCTCATCTTCGGTCATTAGTGTTCAACGTGTCAAATCTATTCTCGAGGTGGTCTCTAAATTCAGGTGGGATATACTCAAGGTTGTACTTTGGCTCTAGTAGATTTGTTCTAATTTTCTTCAGTTTCAACTTGAACTTGCATATGAGCAACTGATGGTCTGTTCCACAGTCAGCCCCTGGCCTTGTTCTGACTGATGACATTGAGCTTTTCCACCATCTCTTTCCACAGACGTAGTCGATTTGATTCCAGTGTATTCCATCTGGCAAGGCCCGCGTGTATAGTCGCAGTTTATGTTGGTGAAAAAAGGTATTTGCAACGAAGAAGTTCTTGGTCTTGCAAAATTCTTTCATGTGCTCTCCAGCATCATTTCTATCACCAAGGCCATATTTTCCAGTTACCGATCGTTCTTCTTTGTTTCCAACGTTCGCATTCCAATATCACCAGTAATTATCAGTGCATCCTGACTGCACGTTCGATCAATTTCAGACTGCAGAAGTTGGTAAAAATCTTCAATTTCTTCATCTTTGGCCTTAGTGGCTGGTGTGTGAATTTGAATAATAGTTATATTAACTGGTCTTCCTTGTAGGCTTATGGATATTAACCCATCACTGACAGCGTCGTACTTCAGGATAGATCTTGAAATGTTCTTTTGACAATGAAGGCAATGCCATTCTTCTTCAAGTTGTCATTCTCGGCACAGTAGACCATAAGATTGTCCAAATCAAAATGGCCAATACCAGTCCGTTTCAGCTCACTAACGCCTAGGATATCAACGTTTATGTGTTCCATTTCATTTTTTACAATTTCCAATTTTCCTAGATTCGTACTTTGCACATTCCACCTTCCGATTATTAATGGATGTTTGCAGCTGTTTCTTCTCCTTTTGAGTCATGCCACATCATCAAATGAAGGTCCCAAAAGCTTGACTCCATCCACGTTATTAAGGTTGACTCCACTTTGAGGAAGCAGCTCTTCCCCAGTTGTCTTTTGAATGCCTTCCAACCTGGGGAGCTCATCTTCCGGCACTGTATCAGGCAATGTTCCTCTGCTATTCATAAGGTTTTCACTAGTTAATTCTTTTCTGAAGTAGACTGCCGGATCCTTCTTCCTAGTCTGTCTTAGTCTGGAAGCTCAGCTGAAACCTGTCCACCATGGGTTGACCCTGCTAGTATCTGAGTACCAGTGGCATAGCTTCCAGCATCAGAGCAACATGCAAGCCCCCACAGTACAACAAACTGACAGACACGTGGGGGTGATACTCAATAGGAACTCACTTAAAATTAGTATGTGCATAGAAACCGTACCCAACTCAATTTTCCCGTTTATTCTTAGTTTTAAGTATTCAGGACAAAAAGTGGTCTGTCAAACAAGTCAGGCAGTCTTGTGGCCTGTGGTGGAATCCCATTTCAAAAGCCATGAAATGAGTCTTAGCCACACACACAGTAGAATAACCTGGATGATCTGTTACAAGCATTAAGTCTAAGAGAGTAGGCTTCAAGCCAATTTAGATTTTATGTGAAATTGAAAATTCACCCCACAATATGTGCTACTTTCTTCAGTCCTGGAAGCTTCCTTATGTTAGAGGCATCATTTTGGGGATATTATGCAAAGTGGAATGGACAGGCTGAATTGTATTAATTGTGAGATGTTTGGTACGCTTTCTACAAAGTTGCCCAGGAATACAGAGAGGTCTTTTTATCTTTTTATTATAGAAATTTTGGAATATGTACAAAAGTAAACAAAATAATATAATAAATCACCCTGTTCTCTTCACTCAGTTTCTACAACTATCAATTCATGGACAATCTTCTTTCATCCATATCCATATCCTCTTCTCCCATTATATTATCTCAAAGCCCGTCCCAAACAGTATTTTATTTTATTCATAAATATTTTAGTACGTGTCTCAAAAAGAGACTATTTTTAAATGCAGCTATATTGCCACTATCAGCTAAAAGCTTAGTAATAATTTTCTAATACCAAATATCCAATGTTCAGATTTTTAATTATCTCATAAATGTCATACTCCTTTTACAGTATTTTTTAAAATAAGGATCCAAATAATGTCCACATATTTCCATTGGTTGATTTATCTCTTAAGTCTTTTATCAATCTACAGGTTCCCCTCAATCTATTTTTCCTCTTGCAAATTATTTCTTAAAGAAACCAGATTGTTTGTTCTGTGAGTTTCCCGAAGTCTGGATTTTTCCAAAGAACTTTTTAAAGGATACTTTTCCAACAACCATCCTCCAAGTGAGAGGAAAGGCAGAGAGGCTGAAGAAGGCATTGACCTGCCGGTGAGAACATTTTTTTCATACAGGTTGCTGATGCAATCCACAAGATCACTGGCTTGTCAGCTGCAGGTTAGAATGAGGGAGTCCAAGACTTGTTATGATTCCAGGTCTTTTCCTATCTTTCTTCTAATGAAAACATTCCAGACACCACCACTCTGTGTACCTCATTATCTCTCGCAAATATATTCCTGAAAACCTGCTCCCTGCTCTCTGCTTGACCAAGCTACAGGCATGGGTCTGTGCCACAGGAACTAAGGTGATAAGGATGTGGGTTTAGGAGGAGGCAGAGGTGGGAAAATTTTTAAAAATCAACAAAACTTATTGCTGTCAAGTCGATTCTGACCCATAGTGACCCTATAGGATAGGGTAGAAGTGCCCCAATAGGGTTTCCAAGAAGCAGATGGTGGATTCGAACTGCCAACTTTTTGGTTAGCAGCCGTAGCTCTTAACCACTGAGCCACCAGGGCTCTGGGAGAATGAAAGGGTGAGGAAGTATCAGATAGATACGGCCAAAGTCAGGGGAGTTGGGGGTTATGGATAAATAAAATGGGCAGACAACAGGTTACAGGGATGTCACAGTGAAGTGGAGAGCAAAGGATATGGCCCCTGCCATGATCGCTGAGTCCCATACCGTCTGTTTGGGATGAGGCCACTTGAGCTGAGAAGATGAGTCCACTACCTTTTCTTGTGCCATGAACACAATTTATACTCGCCCAAACCAGCTACCTTTAAGCAACTCAACAGGCATAGGAGATTCATTCTGAGCTGAATCAACATCTCAGCTCAGAGTCCACTATGCAGCCATGGCAATAAGCACTGGGTACACTGTTAACCTGATAGCTACTTCGTTCTTCCCATACAACAACCCTGCAATGAGGCTGGTCCCCTTTTGTAGTCAGTGGGAAGATTCTGGAGCACTCCCCCATACTATGAAGGATCACATGAAAACAACAATAGCTTGCTGACAATGGAATAATATAAAGCTGTTGTATATCCTGATAAACTGAAATATTGATATATTTGTGGACATTGAAGACATATTGTGTCGTGTCCTTTTGATTCTCTTTTTCTCTCATAATCATCCTTGAAATTTAATGCATTTTTCCATGTAACAAGATGCTCCAAGTTAATACTAGACCTTAAGATATTTTGAGTCCTTGATGAAAAAAAACTGGAGAGTCCTACTTTTGGCGATTGTAGCAATTCCTGTTGAAGACTCATCTTCCTACTGAGAACAACTGGAGCATTTGGACAAAATATATTTTTTAACCTCCTTAAAGGCTTCAGAGAGCTACCAAGCCAGTGAGGACTTGAGGAGCCAAGTTCCTGGAAAGAAGAGAAGTGAGTTCAATATGCAGCACTCCTTTTGCCTGCAAGACATTTACAGGTTTCAAAGCAGCAGCTGAAAGGCTAAGAAGCTAAGCAGAAAGTAGTAGATGACAGACTAAGCAGAACATGTGGCATTCTTTGGTGTGGGGGGGTGGGGGCAAATATTATAGTTCAGAGATCACCAAAGTGGAGGACTTGGTAAACACATGAAAGTTTCAGTTGGGTCACCCAAGTGGCTATACCACAGGCATAATGATGGACCAAAATAGAGCAGCCATCCCCAAAACTGAAGACTAGCTTCAAATCAACTTAATCCCAGGTTGGATCAAGGTAATCCTGTAGCAAGCTCCTCACAAACACAAAACAGATTCTGTCTAGAAGAATGTAACATCATAGAGAACCTCAAATTATCTCCAGTTATGCTAGGAGATGAGAACAAATGACCAAAAACCAAGAGAAAAAAACATACAATAGAAACAGACTCACAGAAGATCCACATATTTTAGCTGAAATACAGACTACAAAATAACTGATATTAATTAGTTCAAGACATTAGATGATAAGATGAAAATTTTCAATAAAGAATTGCAAACTTTAAAAAAGAAACAAATATAAATTCTAGAACTGAAAAATACAGTAAGTAGAATTTAAAATTCAAGAGTTGAGCAAAACAGCAGCTGAAAAGAAAACTGGTTAACTGGAAAGTAGTTCAGAAAAAAATATCCAGACTGAAACACAGAGGGGGAAAAAAAAAAACATGATGGAAAGTAAAGGAAAAAAAGACATAAAAACATGGTAAAAAGATGTAGCATACATGTAACTGAAGTCCTGAAAGCAGAAGAGGGACAGAATGAGCAGGAGCAATATTGTAAAAGCTCATGCATATGAATTTTCCAAAACTGGCAAAAGAAATAAGCCACAGATTCAAGAAGTTCTGTGAATCAGAATTACTACCACTAGAAGAAAAGATGGGAAAAAAAGAAAATCCCACCTATTGGCAAACTTAGCAAAATCTTTGAAAACTAAAGAAGAAGGAAAAATCCTCTAAAAAGACAGAGAAGAAAAAGGCCTATTAACTTCAACAAGACTGACAGCTGAATGCTCAACAGACGTAAGAGAAGTTGGAGGACAGTGGAATGATATTTTCAAAGTACTAAGAGAAAACAAGGTCCCTGGGTGGCACATATGGTTTGTGCTCAAATACTAACCTAAAGGTTGATGGTTCAAACACACCCAGCAGGACCACAGAAGAAAGGCTGAGTGATCTGCTTCCATAAAAATTACAGCCAAGAAAACCCCATGGAGCAGTTCTACTCTGTAACTAACATGCTGGATTGCCATGAGTCAGGATCAACTCGATGACGAGTTAAGAGAAAACAACTGGCCTTCCACCTCCAATAGAATGAAGTAGCCTACCCCACCCCAATCTCCCACAGATTACAACCATAAACTCCGGGCAAAATTCAAAAAATAAAAATAAACAATCACTTGAAGGCGCTGGAGAGTGAACAAAAATGGAGGAGAGTAGGCAGCGCAGGATGAATACCTATTTTTATGGCATTAGCCTGAGGGAAGGCCAAAGGCAGTGCTGCACAGGGTGGATTCAATAGAATTCCGATAGAAACCCACAACCTTACTAGCTTGAAAGATACAGAAGTCAGAGTTTGGGTTCACCACAGCCACTGAAAAGTGAAGAAGAAATCACAGAAAAGAGAAATCCAGAGAGGGTTAAACTCTGCCCAAATCTCTCCCTGACACTCAAATCACACACGCACAGAGCGAACGCTAACCAAGAATGTGAGCCTTGATGTCATGCGGGACAATACCAAAAGGTCTAAGATATGGATCGTTAGAATCCCAGAGGAAGCGGAGAGAGACAATGGGGAATAAATAATAGTTAAAGAACTAATATATATTTAAGGATTCAAGAAACCCAGTGAGCCATGAGCAGGATAGATACAAAGAAAACCACACCGTTCACTTCAGAGTCAAACTGCTGAAACCCAAAGAGAAAGAGAAAATCTTGAAAGCTGCCAGAGAGGAAAACACATATCAGATACAGTAAACAATGATTAGAAATTCCACTGACTTCCCCTCAAAAGCTATGGAGGTAAGAGACAGTAGTAAAACATTTAAAGTGCTAAAACATAAAGCTCCCAACCAAGAATCTACATCAGTGAAAATATACTTTAAGAATGAATGCAAAATAATGACATTTTCAGATGAAAGAAAATAATCATCAACCTGAAAGTCTGTACCAGTGAAAATATTCCTCAAGAATGAGAGTGAAATAAAGATGTTTTAAGACAGAGAAAAATTGGGATAATTTATTACCAACTGACATGTACTAAAGGAAATTCTCAAGATAGTTCTTTAAGGAGAAGGAAAGGATCCCAAATAGAAGCTCAGAGACACAAAAAGGAATGAAAAGTCACAGAAATGGTAAATATGTGGGTAAATCTAAATTAATATATAATGTAAAAACAATAATAATAATTTCTTATGGAATTTAAAATATATATCTAATAAACATAAATGACAATTTAAAAAAAGTGTTCTAAGGTCTTTGCATTGCCTGGGAAGGGATAAAAATATTAATTTATATGTAGTGGATGGAATCTATTCTGCACTAGCCAGATCCCCCCTTCAAGACTTAATGACCTACTCCCAGGGCAGCCTGCATCCAATGATTGGTCAATGCATCGGTATAAAGACCTGGTCCTCTCACCCAAACTCAGGACCGCTCTGAAGGGCCACCTCAGCTTCAGAGGTCCCCTGGGAATAACGTTTTGTCTTTGTTATAATTGTATTGCAGCCCAACTTCTCCCTCTGCCAAACCTGCTTCCTTTCCTTCCTTTCCATTTGTGTTTCTTCCCTTCCACCAGTGTTAAATCCAAGAGCACCCCCAATACACTTCCTCTACACTAATCTCCATCTCAGAGTCTGTCTCATAGGGAACCCAAATGCAACATTACAATAGACTTCCATAAGTCAAAGATGCATGTTTAAATTCTAGGACAACCATCAAAAGATCAGTAAAATAAAATATAAAATTAACAAACTAATAGAGGGAAGAAATTAATGATAAAAAAATAATTCCTCCAAAAGAAGGCAAGAAAGCAAACAAAAAAAGAACACAGAACAAGTGAGAGAAGTAGAAAACAAACAGCACAATGAAAAAAAACTTAAAAAGAATTGGCTGCGTGAATGCTAACCCTATGAAAAGATGCTCAGCTATTATTACTCAGGGAACTTCAAGTTAAAGCAATACTAGGATAAAATTATTTATCTACCAGATTTGGAAAAATTTAAAAAGAATGGTATCATCCATTCGGCAAGGATTCAAGGTTATGGGCACTCTCGTGTATTGCTGGTAGGAATGTGAATTGTCACAGTCATTTGCAAGAGTAACCTGGTAATACATATTTAAATTTAAAATGGGAGGAAGTTAAGCTGCCCTAAGCAAGTGTCTTAGTCACGTAGTGCCTCTATAACAGAAATACCACAAGTGGATGGCTTTAACAAACAAATTTATTCTCTCACAGTCTAGGAGGCTAGAAGTCCGAATTCAGGGTTCCAGCTCCAGGGGAAGTCTTTCTCTCTCTGTCGGCTCTGGGGGAATGTGCTTGTCATCAGTCTTCCCCAGGACAAGGAGCTCCTCAGCGCAGGGACCCCAGGTCCAAAGGACACACTATTCTCCTGGCTCTTGTTTCTTGCTGACATGAGGTCCCCCTGTCTCTCTGCTGGCTTCTCTCTTTTATATCTCAAAAGAGACTGGGTCAACACACTACTCAATCTTGTAGATTGAGTCCTGCCTCATTACCATAACTGCTTCTAATCCCATCACATCAACATCATAGAGATAGGGTTTACAACACATAGGAAAAGCACATCAGATGACAAAATGGTGAACAATCACACAATCCTGGGATTATGGTCTAGCCAAGTTGACAGACATTTTGGGAGGACACGATTCAATCCATGACAGCAAGACAGGAGAAAGAATGGGAGCTGGTTGCTCACACTACTTCAGCTCAACATGTCATCGATCAGAATTTAGTCGTATGGCCATACCTAGCTGCAGGGGAAACTAGGAAATGTAGTCTTTACTCTGGGAAGCTGCATCTGCAGCTGTGGGAGAAAAATAGAACAAATATTGGAAGACAACTAGTGTTTTCTGCCAAAGTGGTAGTGCTTCCCCTTACCTTAAACTTGGCGAAAGGAACTTCATTGAGACCAGTTAGAGCTTGTTCAGTGTTCCCCGGAGTCTGTGCAGCACCAGAGGCTGGTGCCAGAACCTTGCATGGACGAGCCAAAGTGTGGGCAAGTGAAACGGGAAAGGGTAGCTACCAAGTCTGAAAGTAGAGAGAAGAGAGGATGGCCCACATAACTGAGTGAGAGCCAACCTGTCACCATCTTAAAGGGACTCTGCCCAAGAGAGCCTGCTGGGGAGACACTGGGACACCAGCTGAGCCTCTCTGTGTGAGTCAGACTACTGAAAAGCCAAGGCAACTGCAGAGGAGAGCTTCTCAGAGACGGAAGGCAGTCTCTGAAGAACACGCAAATGCTTTCAGACCCCACCACTGCCACCACCACGCACGCACACACACAAACACACACACAAAACAATCAGCTTTAAACATCCACCGCAGCCAGAGGAAGCCATGTCAGATGACACCAATGCCAGTCACATTACAGCCTCCTAGCCATGACCTCTTCCTCCCTCCCAACAACCACCCACCTCAAGCGCAGAGCAATCAGCAACTTCGGTGAGTGAATTGGCAGGGAGGAAAAGGCTTTTAAGGTGAGAAGTAGAAGTCCCCCATGCCTTCCTCCTTTACACAGAATTCCAGACAGGAGGAAGAGAAAAGAAGGTGCTTTAATTTTAAATAAAATCTAGAGTTTATTAACCTCACATTTTATTTTCAGTGGTCCTCAACCTTGGCTGTCCACTGGGATTACCTGGGGAGTTTTTAAAATTCCTGATACGGGACCCCAGGTTTAATTGGTCTAGGGTGTGGCCTGGGTATCAATTTTTTTTTTTAAAGCTGTCCAGGTGATTCTGATGGGCAGCCAGAGTTGAAAATCATTTTTGTAATACTGAATTAAGAACATTTTTGCAAGCAAAGGATCACAGAATAGCCAAAAAAGTGAGGGAATTTTCCCTAGATTTCACCCAGGAGGTGGAGAACTAGCCCCATAACACAGGCTTGGAAAGAAAGAACAATGATATTTTTATGAGAACACCAGTAGGAGTCCTCACTTTCAATCTAGCAGTTATATAAACCCTACCTACATCTAAGAGATTAGAAGCCTCTTCAGGGCAAGGGCCATGATTTTGGATTCTTCTGGGTCTCTGCACATGGGTCTTACACCTGCTAGACCCATGGTGAGAGCTTACTATATACTTGTTGCCCAGTTGTTAACCTCTGACCTCCACACTGGGAAAAAGTAAAGTGCCCTTCCTTATGTGGAGCCCTTGGGTGGTGCAAAGAGTTAATGTGTTCAGCTGCTAACCAAAAGGTTGGAGGTTCATGTCCATCCAGAGGCATCTTGGAAGAAAGCCCTGGTACCTACTTTCAAAAAATCAGCCATCGGAAACCTATGGAGCGCAATTCTACTCTGACACACATGGGTTCACCATGAGTTGGAGTCAGCTCAATGGGAACTGATCTTCTTATGCAAAGGGCAAACTAAGGTAACACTACGATAGCCTTGAACTGTATCTTAGAATCAACCAAAAAGATAGAAAGTGGGTGAGCTAGATTCAACTTGAAGTGGTCAAGCTATGACCAAATTTTATAGTCCAGATTATGACCAGTATATTGAAAATGTCCCACATTTGAGCAACTTTTTGTCTCTGTGACCCAAGGAAAGGCCTGCCAAAGGGCTAAAACAGCCAGCATTGTAGAGTAGACCCAAATGGTGGACTTTGGCACCTTGAAATCCTGAAGCCTACACAAGTGAGTGATTCAGATCCAGTTCTCTAGATCAGACTACTTCCTCCAACACGCCCTCCTCCCTACCTCTCCTAACTAGACCCTGGCAGAGCAGCCCTACTCACCTAGCACCACCCTGCCCACCACTCTCAGTCACAGGGAGACTTGCCCCATTAATAAAGTTGGGCACAATGACAGGATGCAGGAAAGGAGCCAAGAGCTTGCAAAACCATCGGCTAACATCCAAGAGCAGCTTTATTCTGTCAACACAAAGATGTCATGTCCCAAAGTAGGAGCCTACAGCACCAGGACCCCACAGGAGATGGTTCTCAAAATGTTCTCTATTCCCCCAAGCCGGCATTTATTGTACAGCTCCATCAAATAGACAGCGGCGGGCTGCCAAATGCATCACGCCCTGAGCCTTGACACTTGAGAAATCGCGCTTTCCTGTAAATGGATCCCAAAGCTTGGTATCAAGACAGCACCCTTTTCATAACCTAAAAAGGAAAAGCAAATTCCTTCAAGCCCATTCTACTGTCAAAATTCGCCTTCTCTATCACAAGCTGCTGTCTTTTGTCTGGTGCAAAGACATTTGTTAACTAGAAATAAAAATGTACTCTACCATGAGCCCACGCTCAGACAGTCTACTTAAAGTGAATTTAGTGAAAAGAGCATTCCAATCCCAATATATTTTTTTAGACTTTTCTCAGCAGAGGGAATCCCCCACATGAAATGTCAATTCAAGCAAAGATGAGGCCCCTTGCTCAGAAACAGCTTTACCCTCTTGTCTCCTCTACTCCATCATTACCAAGAAGGTCGACTTACCTTCTAGAGGTATCAGTACAAAATGATCCCCTGATACTTGCAATGCTGCTTTCAATGTCTATATTTTACCATTTAGAAGCCCTATTTGAGCCTTCCATCCTGGGTAGTTCCAACAGCACCAAGCCAGGAGCCCCCAGTCTTTGATTTTAATCAGGTGTTAAAACAACGCTGGAACGTCAGACGAGCGGAGAATTTGATGATGGCGATAATGAGTAGACCATTAAAAGTAATTTTATCAAAGTTTAATGAACTCTCCCCGAAGAATGGCCACGTACTGTACTGAAAAATGTCCACAGGACACACTGCACTTTCTCGCTATTTATTTAACTTTATGTGGATGCCATAAAACTTCTTTATTTGCTTTCAGTGAGCCCATAGGTTTTGACAAGATAAATTTTTATTTAGGTCTTTGCCCGGCTACAATCAGAAACAGGAGACTCACTTTCAAAAGCTGGGCTGAAAAATGGATTAATCAAAGCTCTCCCCACCCTGCTTTCCTTCCAGCAACCACAGGGATCAACAGACGAGTCTCTCCTTAATTAAAGAAACTCAGCAACAAGGTGATTTATCAATGATGAATCTTGCAGGCCTTTTCATTGTGCGGTCACTGTTGGCCACTGTTTGAAATCTACCAATATAAATAAAGCCTCTCCATGACTAAACAAAGTTAAAGTAGCAATAAATTGGGCCTGCCATGTCGTCTGGGCTAGCTCGGAAGCCAACATAAATACCAGAGTGCCTCAGCTGTGACACGCTGGACACGATGACATCATGCACTCCCAAACAGAACAGTCCAACCCAAGCCAAAGCCTAAAGCTTAATACAATTCTCCGAAATGAATCGAATTGCAATGGTCCAGACTCGGCCGATTCTAAGTGTACCACTTCTGGTTTCTTTGCCCTCTGCTGTCGAGCGATCGCATTGAAAACTAATCCATACGCTGATCTAAATTTTGCCTTTTCTGCATGATTAACTTTTGGCAGGAGTAAATCTCTGTTATTCTCACTCCCCGGGAATGTTTGGAAAGTTACTAAAAACTTGGGACTCAGCAGCTTCAGGTCCAGCGCTGCGCTGCAGCGGGAGACCAGCCACGGGCTACCGCGCAGCGCCTTAGTTGTTCATCAGAAGGTGAAACTCTGCTTGCTGAAAAAAAGCTCAATGCTGGCTTCTCTCCCGAGGGACGTGCTTTGCCCAGATCTAGCAACAGGCTGTAATAAAATGCCTTCATGAAGCCAGAAAGTCAGCTAAAGAGGGCTAAACTCCGCCCCTCCGCCCCAGCCCCATTACTGATAGGAGATGAAAATGCGGGAAAGAAACCTTTCGGAAACGCACACTCCAGACGGGGAATTAAAAACGGAGAAAATCTAATAACTAACTGGTGAAACCATAAAAGCTGCCATAAAAGACATTCTCCTTGAACTACTTTACACAGGGCTGTATAATTTTATGTCACTTTTTATTTATGTTGCTGTAATGAAAACTGTGCTGGGAGCCAAGGAGCCTTGGAAGAAAGGAACAGGACAATTTTTAAATTGGAAAGCCCATCTATAGTGCTTCAAACAGGATTCCTTTTGAAATATAGAGGGATCAAGGAGCGGAACCCATGTACACTTAAAAACCTCGGAGCAAAAATAATTTTTGCAACAAGCATCTTCCTTCCACCGCTATCCTCTCTGCCCCCAAGGCCTTCATCATGTAACACGGATTAAGTGGGTTCTAGCGTCACTATGAGTCGGAATGGGTTTGGGGTTTGGGAGTGTTTCAGGCATGTGAGTTGGATAGACAGACCCTGGCTGTTGAGGCTAATCATGTGAAAGTAGGTTTTTATTGTGTGAAATGTATATGGCAGTCGGATTTGAGCCTCTAGATGGATCCATGTAAAAACGAACCCCATTTTAACAAGATACTGATGAATTTGCAAAGCTGCATAGGACATTACTATGCCATATTCAAAGTATTCTAGAAAGACCCTGCTTCTTATTACCCAAAGGATCAGACAAGCTCTTTTCCCCTCTCGATTCATGTGGACGGTTCAGAGACTACTGCACCACCAGGAGAAGAGGAATAAATTGCAATGTAGAAAACCTTGGGTAAATTATTAGCAAAAGAAATTAAAAACTGTATATGTTCAAGTGGAGGGGACACAGGGGGACTCTTGGGGGGCTGATGATGATGTTTCTGGATACTAGGGTGTGTTCAGTTTGTGAACAGTTGCTGTACACTTACGTGCTGTTTTCTCCAAGTATATTATACTTCAATAATTTTTTTAATAGCACATGTTCACATGAGCATCTTAAAGAGATGCAAAGAGTGGGTAATGTGCGTGCAAAAAACAGAAGCATTATAAAATTTTCCTAGGGAAAACGTAGATTATCCCTTAACATAAAGGGGCCCTCGGAACCCTGGCTAATTTTCAAAGCAAGATGAAGTTGTTTTTAGAAACAATTTGCCTTCTATTAACAATGAAATCCAATTCTGCCTCGAATATTAGAAAGCGAAACATATACACAACTTAGAGGGACTGTTGGAAGTACCAAACAGATAGGGCCTTATTTAGGTAGACCCAACAGTCAAGGCCACTTTACACCATTACGGACCAGACTAAACAAACCTGACCTGTGCGGTGACCTTCCAAGGATCCCAAAAGATCGGAAACTCCGAAATGGCAGCCCTGACCAGACTTTATGGCCTGGTAATGGCATGCAAACGACACTCCATCTCTGTCACACGGCCAAAGGTTGGTGTTGTATATGAGAGCAATTTCCTCAAGAATTCAGAGGAAAATGTGATACTTTGCCTTTTATGTAAGGGGTTCACAACATCAAGTGTATTTACTAGCTGGAGACACCCAAACCTCCTGATGACTGCCCCATCGAGTCAGCCTGCCTGGCAGTGGGGTGGTTTCCTGACCTCTTCCCAATCGTTGGCAGTGACACGGGTGTCAGATGGAGAAGGAGGGGAGAGCCCACTCACCCGGGACAGGAAAGGCCTCATTTGCAAGATATTTTAAAAGCTGAAACCGTATCTAGAAAAACATTATTAAGATTCGGGGTCACATTTCACTGGAAAGCAGGTTTTCACTCACACCCTCTCTGTGCAGTCCCCCTTGCTGTCCTCAGCACAAGCGATTTTTGCTTGGGGTTGGCTCCATGCACGAAGTCCAGCCTGTGCCTGTTATTCAATCTTGTTCTCCTGGGAGATGCTGGCAGTAGGCAGCCATGAGTCCCGCTTATTCAAGGGCCTGTTTTCACACGTTCCTGTTACAGGACTATATGTACCACACAGGATGAATCAGATCCATCTTGTGGAGAATTTGTCACTCCAAACAGCCCTCAACAAGAAGTTGGTTGCGAAAGAGGATACGTTTGCTGAGAGAGAAAGAAAGAGAGGAGAGGAGAAAGCAGGGGAGAGGAGAAGCGGGAAGGGGAGGGGAGAACAGACTAAAAGAGGAGAGAGAAGGGAAGGGAAGGAAAAAGAGAAGCTGTGACCATATGCTCTGATGAGAAGCATAAGCTTTGGAGATGACTTTAAATTTAAATTTAAATCACAACTCATCCAGAACCTTTTACATACTTTTTTCTCTCACAAAACAAGTCAGGGGTCTGACTCCTCATTACACCCTATAGCTGCTTCCCAGAAGCCTCTTGGGCCATGGGGAAGGGAAGTATGTCCCTGCCCCTAGACTTCCAGAACATCTTCTCACCAACCCGTACAAGCATGGCTCACTTTCAGGACCACCAATAAAGTATCCCAGGCCCATGGTCCTATTCAAGAGGAAACTGTATCTGTGGATCATAAGGAAAGGATATAAACACCATGTTATTGTTGTTGTCAGGTGCCATTGAGTCAACTCCAACTCATGGTGGCCTTATGTATAACAGAATGAAACACTGCCCAGTCCTGTACCATCTGCATGATCATTGGTATGTCTGGGTCCACTGTTGTCAGTCTATCTCATTGAAGGTTTCCCTTGCTTTGTTGACCTTCTACTTTACCTACCATGATGTCCTTTTCTAATGATTGATCTTTCTTGACAACATGTGCAGAGTAAGCAAGACAAAGTCTCACCATCCTCACTTCAAAGGAACATCCCAGTTGTATTTCCTCTAAGACTGATTTGTTCATTCTTTCGGCAGCCGATGGTATATTCAATAGTCTTCGCCAACAACCACAGTTCAAGCACATCAATTCTTCTGTCTTCTTTTTTTCATTATCTAACTTTTGCATGCATATAAGGTGATTGTGGCTTGGACCAGGTACATCTTAGTCCGGGGACTTGAAGGTTGCTCACAACATCTTTTTAAAATCTTCGTAGTTGTTGTTAGGTGCTATCAAGTCAGTTCCAACTCATAGCGGCCCCATGTACAACAATGAAATACTGCCCAGTCCTGCACCATCCTCACAATTATTGTTATGCTTGAGCCCATTGTTGCAGCCACTGTGTCAATCCATCTCTTTGGGAGTCTTTCTCTTTTTCACTGACCCCTTACTTTACCAAGTATGATGTCCTTCTCCAGGGATTGGTTACTCCTGATAACATATTCAAAGTACCTAAGACGAAGTCTCGCCATCCTTGCTTCTGTAAGGAGCATTCTGGCTGTACTTCTGCCAAGACAGATTTGTTCATTCTTCTGGCAGTTCATGGTATATTCAATATTCTTCACCAACACTATAATTCAAAGGCATCAGTTCTTCTTTGGTCTTCTTTATTCATTGTCCAGCTTTCGCATGCATATAAGGTGATTGAAAATACCATGACTTGGGTCAGGCGCCCCTCAGTCCTTTGAAACCCAGAATTTAGCTTCATCCATCACCTTTTGGAGATGACGCCTGACCCCACATAAGTTTACATGAGGCATTCCTCCAGCCTATACCATAGCACATTTCTATCATTCAATACAAGGGTCCCTTATCCTCAGGTGGATCGTGAGCCTTGCACTGGAGGGACGTGGTAAATTTCTAACATTTATGTTTGGAAGCATGTGCATTTTGACTTTTTCTTCCTTAAAGCCACAATCCTACTTTCAATGGACAAAAGGTGAGATAATGTGGCTTCCAGGCGAAGCACAGACAGAGTCTGGCAATAAAGAGAAGCCAGTCAGCAGAATCTCTGCAGAAACAATGACATCCTTCCTGCCCGGGAAGAGAGGACAAGCTAGTTCAGTTCAGCCCAGGCACTAAATAAATAGTCTAGGCCTGAAGGCAACCAAGGCCTTCCATGGGGAGCAAACTTCAAGGACCAGGAATTCATTCACCCTCCAAAACAGGAGAGGAAATTACTTCTTTCTAGCACTAATAGAAGTTTCTGGGTGGTACAAACAGTTCATGTGCTCAGCTGATAACCAAAAGGTTGGAGGTTCGAGTTCACCAACAGGTACCTCTGAAAAAAGGCCTGGTGATCTAATTCCAAAAAATCAGCCATTGAAAACCCTATGGAGCACAGTTCTACTCTGACACATGTAGGGTCACCAGGAGTCAGAACCCACCGGGCAGCAACTGGTGGTGGTGGTGGTGGAAGCATTAACAGGCCTGAGCAAGTTACCTGCTCCAGTTACTGTGTATGTTCAACCAGAAACCAAACACAAGGCTGAGAGGCCCAGCAACCAGCACGGTGGCCCCAGCCCTGCAGCAGCAGCAGCCCCCTTTCATCTCTGTGAGGGTCACTTCCCGCAGGAACCCCCGCCCCACGTAAGTTTAAACGAGGCGTTCCTTCCAGGCTGTTCCACAGCCCGTTTCTACCATGCGATTCAAGGGGCTTATCTTCCCCTCCCCCTTCTTCCTCTGCCCTTTAATCCCTCCTGGGGAATTCAGTTAAGCATCTTGCATGAAGTGAGGACCACAGGCTGGGCCTCTACAAGCTGCTAATTGAAAATCTTGTCAGAAGTGGGAGGAAGAGGCAGAGGGGGAAAAACAACAACCCTTGACAGGACACCCTTTCACATTGTGAACAGCAATGCGACCTCCCAGAAGGGCAGTGCTGGCTTCATCTCAGCCAAATACGAGTCCTTCCTCACTGCTGAGAGGATTTGAGGTCAACGTCCCTGGGCCTCAGTTTCCTTCTCTGTAAAGTGGGGATAAGAATTGTACTTCATAGGGTCATTGTGAGGATTATATGTGATAATATAGGTAGGCATTTAGCACAACGCCTGACACAGTAAGCGATGTTGAGTGCAGTGGATTCCGACTCAGGGCCACTGTACATGTGCAGAGAACTGTTCCATAGGCTTTTCAAGAGTGTGATTTCCAGAAGCAGATCACAAAGTCTATCTTTCAAGGGGCCTCTGGGTGGGTTCCAACATGCAACCTTTTGGCTAGTAGTCAAGCATTTAACCATTTGCACCCCCGAGGGACTCCTCAGTAAGTGATACCTGTTAACATGTTGCTGTTGGTTCTAACAATGAGAATTCTCCCTCTGCCAGACTGGAGAGTGGCTGAGGACAGAGGAGGGAAGTTAGGACCACTATTCCACCCCCATTTCATAAGTAAATCTGGGATTAGCTATGTGGAAGCCTTCGAATTAAAAAGGGGACGAGAATGCATGCCTATGACGAGGTGGGGAGAAGAAGGCCAGAACTCAATGGCGGGGAGAATGCAAGGAGAATAGGGAAGGAAGACAAAGAAATGCAGGTTTCTCAATCACCTGTTATACAGCAGGCACTTCCTGGGGACCTTCATGGAATGTCTCTACAATGCTATAGTTACGATTATCCCCATTTTCCACTAAATATCTGAAGCTCAGAACAGTTAAGTCAGCTCCCCAAGGTCATGGGGCATGGAGGGTTCTGAGTCCCCAGACCCCGCTCCTCCCACCACAATCCACACTCTGCCCTGGGGGCCCCTTCCTGCCTTCGAGGCAGGCAAGGAGTCCTTGGACAAGGGTACCAAACCGGTTCCCAGGTGCTGGACATGTTTTTCTAATACTACATCTGTAGACGGTTCAGATTCAAATGTGGGACCACCTTCTTCAGAAAAGAAGTTCTTAGCCCATCATTCCTTGCCCAGGGTAGGTGGGAATGCGTCTGAAGCAATAAATGAAAACATGTTAATGCTTCCCTGTGCAGAGCTCTGGCTGAGGTGTTCGCATCCAGGTTACAAATATAAAAAGCAAGCTAAATGAAGGCACTGTGATTACAATGGTGGTGACTTTATCAGAGGACCTCCAAAATCACTCGCAATTAAGTGGTATGAAATACCTACATTATGAAAACTGCGATGATTTTGTGTCTACTGATGAGGATAATGACTAATATATTCTGTCAACAGACGTGACAGCTGTCTGTACAGATTTGGAGGCATATATTTTTAGATGCCGTTACTGTACCTCCAGCTATTTTAACTACTAAATTTTGTTGACACGATGCAATCCAGTAACAAGGAGGCTTATGGAGAAAAGGTTAAAATTCCTATTTCCAGCTGTTTCTCTTCCTTACATCATTTTTGTCTCCTTATTCACTGGGATCCATAAATCTGCCACTCACATCACAGACTAAGTGATGTGCGACAGGGAAATTGCTAATGTCAGTAGGAAACGGAATAAAATTGAACGCCAGGTCCACTGCCTTCGGCATTCAGAAGCAACTCGCCCTACCTCATCCTCATTCTAACGCATTCTCTCTCACTGACCAGAAGAGCTTCTGTCTGATCAGGGACACTTGCTTCATTCTCTCTGTCCCAGCTCCCCATTTTGCAAAATGGGGGGGAGTTGTGAAAGGAAGGGAGGTAGAGAGATTTCCAAGACGGTATCTAATTTTAAGACAAAAGCCATCCCGTTAAATCTTAACAGATGTTACTCAAGTTTAGAAGATTAAGGAAGATTTCAGCATCAAAAATCAAAGAAAATACTCCATGACCTTAAAAAAGGATAAAACACAAAGCTCCAACAGACCCAAAGTCCACTTTGACAGCTGTCTGTGATGGAATTGACGAGGTGCTATTGATGTTTGGATTAAACCATGCCTCTGTGATCAAGTACTCAAACATGGGATAAAAGACAAATATATTCTTTAATCCTATCCACTAATTTTATCCTAGGCCCTGAATAGCAATGGGTACAGAACAAATGTTGAAAGTGACTTCTCCTCTGCTTATTGACAACCCTATTTTTATTTCATCGATTTGCCAGCTCCTCCTCTCAGTGTTTAAACTAACACAAGGAAATCCATACAAGATACTGAACTCTCGGCAAACAGATTGCTGCAACCTCCAAGTCACTAAAGGTAGAATCAATGATGATGATTCAGAAAGTGAGGAAAATGTAATAAAAAAATTACTTCCTGGCTAATTTTTCATTTTTATTTTTTAATAATTCTTTTCCTAAAACATAAAATAGCATTGGGAATTCTGATTTTCAGCCTGGTGAGTTTTTAAAGAAAAAAATTTTTTTTTCCTTAAAAAGAAAAGGGTGAAGAGGCAATTAAGTCATTAATTACTCTCTTTGTCTAACGCTGTCCAACCCATCAAACTTCGCCTCTTCTGTCTTCATCAAAGGTGGAGCTCACTCTGCTTTACAATAAGTACCTCTTAAAAAGACAATCTCATGTTTCAAAAGCTGCTCTATGAGGAATTTAGATGAAGATAAATTAAAATAACACTTAGCAGCAGACCCCGAGTTTGACAGCCACACAGAGCTTACTATCACCCAAAGTCCTCAATGAGAGGTTCCCAGAACCAGGACACAGGAGAGAAACAGTTTGTTGTGTGCAAAGGGCAAGGTTCTTGGAGTTTAGTAGAAGGGGAAAGAAGTAACGCTAAGATCTGGAGGCTGTGATCCATAGCTCCCTGTCAGGGAAGACTGGGGGGGAAACAGGCCCTATGCAAAAGGACCCAGCGAAAATGCCAGAATGTCCTAAGAAAGTTAACTGGAAAGACGGTGTCTGAGAAGAATAGTTCCTCAGTCTTAGGCCCTCTCTAGTGGGTAGAAATGACTTCAGGGAGATTTGTAGGGAGTGGTCTTCACCTCCACCCTACCAGTTTGTCTTCAGCCCCCTTCACACCCCCTCTCCTAGATGTACCTCCCAGGCAGTGGAGCAGTGGCCGCATAAAAATACCCCTCTGTACTGCATGCAATAAAGTACACTCCCTTAGGGTGCTTAATGAACTTCCATGAAAAAATATTTCTTAAAAAATAAATGACACAAAAAGACAAATATCGTAAGATCTCACTTATATAAAGTATCTAGAGTAGGCAAGTGTATACAGACCGAAGTTCATTAACGGTTACCAGGAGCAGGTGGGAGAAAGGGCAAATGGGGACTCGTTGCTTAGGGGACCCCTTCAGAAACAGATAATGGTGATTGATGGCTGTACAACATGACCGACACAATTAATGTTGAGGAACTGCGCATGTGAAGAAGGTTGAAATGGCACACGTTTTGTTACATACAGAGTTCGCACCATTACCCAAAAAAACTCTGCAACCAAAAATGTGACGAAGTATCAGGGTCCCTCAGTCTGTTCGTCGTGTTAGGTTTCCTGTAGCTGATCTGGTCGGAAGCTGACATTTCACATTTCCCCTGAACCAATTCTCCCCAGTGACTTAGGAGACAACGCTGCCACATACAAGGCTGATGCATCTACAAGCAAGGAATGAGCAGCAACATACATGTTAAAGCTCTTTTGGAAGACTGGGCCATGTTTACAGAGGATTCTCACTTTTCACCCCCATTGCTAGAGCTCCAACCAGGTTACACTCTCAGGACTACGACGAGAGAATTCAGCAAAGAATGTGCTGACTTCATCCTCAGATACTCTGTCTCCGAGATACTGGAATTACGTAAGTACCAATGTAGTAACAACAGCTTTATTTTTGTGTGTTGCTATGGAATTTTAAGAAACAAAACAAAGAAAACCACTGATCAGTAATTGTGACAAAACATCTTAGCCACAGCACTGAGAATAGGGCCCAATTATTCTATAAACACACTTTGATTTGTTTACTTCAATGTCAAATTAACTTCAAATGTGGAGCGGCAGACACTGATTTGATACCGTGCACCGCCCAGACTGCGCGCCGTGTACCTTGCAAAAGTCTATCTCTTTTCTAAACAGATTCATTTGTAGAAGTGCCTCCATAGCACACACCGCATACAAAATAAGGGGCCACATATGCATTTTATTTAAAAGGAAATTGTCTACAAAGTGGGGTGTGTGTGTTTGTCAACCCATGGTTTGGCTCACTCTCCTTTGCCCCTTAACGCAGTAGAAACTGGAACATTTTTTAGGAAAAATTAGCATCTCGTGACCTCAGAGATGCTTAGACATAGAACACGGGCCCAGGCAAATTAAAAACTACAAAAAGAAGAAACTTCGTAAATTGCTGGGGAGAATCACTAGGTGCTAAGTGAGACAGGAGGAGGACGAGAAGGGGAGAAACGGACAAACCAAGACGGAGGCCCGTGCTAGTCATTCAGTCAACAAGTGTTTGTTGAGTCTGCATTTCATTCTTGTTCCTTTATTTAACCCTTATACAGAGCTTACTTCTCTAAGCAAGATCTATATGTTAACTATATATTTTAAATATATGTATATTATAGATAACATGTATTTAAAAAAAAAAAAAAAAAACCCGTTGCCATCGAGTTGATTCTGACTCCTAGTGACCCTATAGGACAAAGTAGAACTGCCCCATAGGGTTTCCAAGGAGCAGCTGGTGGATTCAAATTGCTGACATTTTGGTTAGCAGCTGAATGCTCAACCACTGCGCCACTGGAGCTCCAGGTAATATGTATATTATCTATATAGTAAGAATATAATAACCCATATATGCTTCCTAATAATTCTATGCAGTAAGAACTATTCATAGCCCCATTTTACAGAAAAGGAAACTGAGGCACAGAGAGGTTAGTAATTTGCCCTAGGTCACACAGCTAGTAAGTGGCAAGTTAGGGATTCAAATCCAGGTACACTGTCTCTCCAGTCCTTATATGCTATGCTGGTTCTGCCAGCCATATTCCCAACCCTAAGCTGGGCCCTGGAGTGACAAAATATGATCCTTGCCCTCAAGGAGCTTACCGCCTAGAGGACAATCCCAACACAGTGTAGTAGGGCTGTGAAAGTGGTTAGCACAGAGTGGAGTCCTGGGAGCCTCAGGATAGATACCCAACCAATCTTAAAGTGGGCAGGGAGAGAGGGAGGGAGGGTTGCAAAGACTTTCGAGGTCTAGAATGGAGTTTCTCAACTTCGGCACTAGTAATATTTGGGGCCAGATAATTCTTTGTTGTGGGGGCCTATCCTGAGCATTGCAGAAAATTTAGCAGTGTCTCTGGCCTCTACCCACTATATGCCAGTAGTATTTGCCTCCCCTCCACCCCCACTCCACACTGCCTTCCCACAGTGTGATGACCAAAAATGTCTCCAGACAAATGTCCCCTGGTGGAATCTGGAGCTATTAAAGGGAGAATGGCATGATCAGACTTGCATTTCAGAACTCGCACTCTTCCATACAGACCATGAATTAGAGGAAAAACAAGACTGAAGATCAGCCAAGATACTGTTATGTCTGTACTCTCTATGCATGTTGATCACATTTCCTTTTAAGTATAATCTTAACATTTAAAATTAAGTGTGTATCTTTCATATGTAAAAAGAGCTTGTGTATCAATAAGCAAAATATGCTCACACCAATAGCAAAAGGAGGAACAGACAGTTCACAAAGAGTAAGTGCAAGTGTCCAATCCAAAACCCAAACCCACTGCCATCAAGTCAATTCCCACTCATAGAGACCCTGTAGGACGGAGCAGAACTGCCCCATAGGGTTTCCAAGACCATAAATCTTTACAGAAGCAGACTGCTACATCTTTCCCCCCAAGAGCAGCTGGTGGGTTTGAACCGCATATCTTTCAGTTAGCAGCTGAGCGCTTAACCACTGCACCACCAGGGCCCCTAATTGTTCAACAGACATGCGAAAAATGTGCTACCTTTCTAATGATCAAAGAAATGCAAATTAAATCATGACATCCCACTTTCCAGCTATCATACTGATAAACAATTTTTTTACATTATAATTGCATCTCTTGGTGAAATGCACAGAAATGACATTCTCCTACACTGCTAGTGGAAGTCAATATTGGTGCTACTTCCCTAGAGAGCAATTCAAGAAAATAATCATAAAATTGAGTTGTGTAAAGAATTAACTGGTGAACTATTGAAATGATCTAAACATCCAATAAGAGACTGGTTGACCAAACTATAGCAATTCTGTGTAATAGAATACTATATATCCATTAAGAATCATTTTGTGGAAGTATATTTTATGAGATGGAAAAATATTTGATATAAGGCAAAAATAAAAAATTTTAAAAGTTGGTGATATCCACACTACAGGGGAAGTCAGCACAACTGGACTAAACCAAAGCTAAAAAGTTCCCTGAATACCACTAAACACTTCAAGGGACAGAGTAGCAGGGGCAGGGGCCTGGGGACCGTGCTTTCAGGGGACATCTAGGTCACTTGGCATAGCAAAGTTTATTAAGAAAATGTTCTGCATCCTACTTTGTTGAGTGGCGTCTAGGGTCTTAAAATCTAACAAGCGGCCATCTAAGATGTCTCAATTGGTCCCAGCTCACCTGGAGTAAAGGAGAATAAAGAACACCAAAGTCTCAAGGAAAGTATTAGCCCTAGAGAGCGAAAGGGCCACGTAAACCAGAGACTTCATCAGCCTGAGACCAGAACTAGATGGTGCCCGGCTACCACCAATGACTGCCCTGACGGGGAACACAACAGAGAGTCCCTGATGGAGCATGAGAAAAGTGGGGTGCAGAATTCAAATTCTAGTAAAAAGACTAGATTTAATGGTCTGACTGAGACTGGAGTATCCTCAGAAAGCATGGCCCCTGGACTCTGTCAACCCAGAATTAAAACCATTCCCAAGGCCAACTCTTCAGACAAAGGTTAGACTGGACTGTGGGACATAAAATGATACTCTTGAAGATATGCTTCCCAGCTCAGGTAGATTCATGAGACTAAATGGGCAGCTCCTGTCTGGAGGTGAGATGAGAAGACAGAGAGGGTCAGGAGCTGGTTGAATGGACACGGGAAATCAGGGGTGGAAAGGAGGAGTGTGCTGTCACAGTATGGGGAGAGCAATTAGAGTCACATAACAATGTACGTATAAATTTTTATATGAGAGACTAACTTGAATCGTAAAGTTTCACTTAAAGTACAACAATTAAAAATAGTTGGTGACATGCAGTATTGGTGAGCGAGCAGAGAAGTGGACACATAGTGCCGACTACAGTATAAGAAGGATGTCTGTGACCCTGGGGTCTCACCATTGTTGGATTCAGATTTTGAGGCTGAATTGATTTGCCAAAAAGGTGGGGGTGAAAGGAGGTACCTCGATTTAATCATCAGCTTCTGGAGCAATTATCACCAATACTCACTGGACTGGCAGCACTTGTCTTGGGTACAGACTTTACAAGCAGCTTGCAGAGCTGCGCTGCTGGCAAAGACAGTCTCCAAGAACACTGTCCCATAAACACAGGGTTGTTGGAGAGCCTCTCTTAGCAACTTATTTTGCCGTTAACCAACATTTCCACGTGGGGCTGCGGAGCCATCAGACCACTGTGTATTTAAATATATGGTAAAAAAAAAAAAAAAAAAAAAAACCTGTTTTGGTAGATAGGTCCTCAATTGCTTAGAGAGAAATCAGGACTCTGGGGCTGTTTTTGATAAGGTTTATGCACCCTAAAGGAATCCTAGTGGAGCAATGCTTAAGCTCTTGGCTGCTAACCAGAAGGTCAGTGGATCAAATCTACCCAGCGGCTCTGGGAGAAAAGACCTGAAGGTCTGCTTCTGTAAAGATTACAGCCTAGGAAACCCTGTGAGGTAGTTCTACCCCGTTATATGGGTCGTTATGAGTTGGAATAGACTTGATGCACACATCAACAACAACATATACCCTAAGCTCCAGTTCCAGTTGCCATTGAATTGATTCTGACTCATGGCGACCCCATGCGTGTCTGAGTAGAACCGTGTTCCATAGGATTTTCACTAGCTGATTTTTTGGAAGTAGATTGCCAGGCCTTTGTTCCAAGGTGCCTCTGAGTGGACTTGAACCTCCAACCTTTTGGTTAGCAGCCAAGCCTCTTAACCATTTTCACCACCCACGGACTCCATATACCCTAAAGAGGGTATTTTTAAAAAGGCATTGTTGAGTGCCAACAAATATTAGTTATGTGAATGAGTGAGGTAGAGTAACTAGGGCAGTCTGAACCATATTCTAAACTTGCCTTCTACTGAATTCAAGTGAGCGTGTAAACCTGTACTTGGTATGATTTAGGGACTCCAGAATGGCTCCATAAAATATTATCTCTTCCTAAAATTCACAGCCAACTAAAAGTGTGTCACATCTTGACATGCATTTCTTGGACTTAAATATAAGAGGAGGCACTTCTTCTCAAAAAAAAAAATCTCTCTCAAAAAAGAGTCAGAATTAAGTAACTTATCCAAAAATCGCATAGCTTATAAGTGTCAGTACCAATATTTGAACCCAGTTCTGTCTGAAATCCAACACCAGGTGGGTTTTGTAGTCTTATGAGTAATATTTGCATTCTTAAAACCAAAAAAACCGAACACATTGCCATCAATTCTGGCTCATAGCAACCCTACAGAACAGAGTAGAACTGCCCTATAGGATTTCCAAGGCTGTAAATTTTTACAGAAGCAGACTACCACATTTTTCTCCTGTGGAGTGGTTGGTGGGTTCGAACTGCCGACCTTTCAGTTAATGCTTAACCACTGGGCCACCAAGGCTCCTTTTTGGGTTCCTACCTCACCTAAATTTATGGCACTAACTGTACAACTTATTTGTCACCTATTATTAAAGGGTCTTGCCCTGTGTCATTTTATTATTTGCATGTGTGCCTCACCCTTCTGGCCAGTGAGATTTGAAGTCCTTGAAGGGTCAGCAGCCTTTCCCTGGCCCCTCTATCCCTCGGAGACACACACTGCCAGTACCCCAGTACCTAACAAAATGCATTACACAATGTAGGCACTAAACATGCACTTATTGCATAAATAAAATCTAATAAAGATTTCTCGGAGGTCCTTAAGGATCGGACCAAGTGATATTCATCACTGAGTAAATGAATTCATCTTTAGGCAATGACCAGATGGGAAAGAGCACTTCAAATCTTTAAAGATGGTAGAGAAATTGAAAGACCAATAACAGAGAGAGAAAAAAAGTTGCTATGATGTAACAAAGTGTTAAAACCTTTATTATGTAAAGAGCTAGAAGAAAGCAATAAGAAACATATCAAGACCCCAGTAGGCAAATGAGCAAATCGCATAAGCAGAAAATTCAGAAAAGGGGGATTGCAACTAATTTTTTAAGTGTGAGGGACTGTATAGCCTTTCCAGTAATCAAATATATGCAAATAAAAGCAATAAGGTGCTATTTTTTTGCATGTCAAATTAGCCAAAATTTTAATTATTATTTTAATGATAATACCCAGTGTTCATGAGGCTGACATAAAATATGCTGGTGGCAATAGGTATTAACAGCCTTATAAATTAACAAGAGAGCCTTGGCTCAATAATTTCTGCTCCTGTAAACCTACACTGCTAACCAAAATGTCGGCAGTTCGAATCTGCCAGCCGCTCCTTGGAAACTCTGTGGGGCAGTTCTACTCTGTCCTATGGAGTCTCTATGAGTCAGAATTGACTGGACAGCAATGGGTTTTATAAATCTACGCTAAGGAAATAATCCCAAATACAAAGGAGGGAGTATAGCTAGTGACCAGAAGCACAGGCTTTGTAAAGTTAGATGTTTCTCAATTCAAATTCCAGGTCTAAATTTTCTTTGTTGGGTGATTTGGTGTATGATACTAGCTTCTGTTAGTCTTAATTTTCTCATCTGTAAAATGTAAAATAATATCTAATCATAGGGTGATTGTCAAGATTAAATGAAATAATATTTGTAAAATGCTTAGCACGAAGCCCAACATATAGAAAGGGTTCAATAAATACTAACCAGTGTTATTATCAGAGACAAGAAAAAAGAAAAGCTTTATTGAGACACTTCTGACTCATAGCGACCCTATGTACAACAGAACAAAACACTGCCTGGACCTGTGCCATCCTCATGATCGTTGTTATGTTTGAGCTCATTGTTGTAGCCACTGCGTCATTCCATCTCGTTGAAGGTCTTCCTCCTTTTCCCTGACCCTCTACTTGACCAAGCATGATGTCCTTCTCTAGGGACTGGACCCTCCCGATAACATGTCCAAAGTACGTGAGAAGAAGTCTTGCCATCCTTGCTTCCAAGGGGCATTCTGGCTGTACTTCTTCCAAGACAGATTTGTTTGTTCTTTTGGCAGTCCATGGTATATTCAATATTCTTCACCAACAGGGTAATTCAAAGGCATCAATACGTCTTCGGTCTTCCTTATTCATTGTCCAGCTTTCATGTACATATGAGGAGATTGAAAACACCATGGCTTGGGATACAATACCCTAGTTATTATACATTCATCATAACTTTTCTTTTTTTTAAAGGAAAGCACCTGAGTCTCCAATCATAGGGGTATAGTTAATT
This sequence comes from Dugong dugon, assembly GCA_030035585.1. Lineage (NCBI taxonomy): Eukaryota > Metazoa > Chordata > Mammalia > Sirenia > Dugongidae > Dugong > Dugong dugon. The sequence continues at coordinate 101,556,976 of CM057469.1, read as the reverse complement.
GAGCAACAACACAGCCATTCAGAGACACAGTAACCTTTAAATTTAGTGACTGTGTTTGGATGGTGGGAGTTTAATATATTTATTAATGAAAAGTATGTAATAGCATGGACAAATGCTTATGTACCCAACATGGCCTGTTTTACAAGCTTGGGATTCGAAATAAGATCACATCACTTCTAATATCTAAATTAATATGGCTCCAAGCCTCTACCTGTCTCTTGAGAGAATCTCTTTGTCCCTCTCTGGGCTTCTTCTCCCTATAATAAGCCCAACAATGCCCAGCTGGTCAGCCTGGTTGCTCTCACGCTGAGGCCAGGTAAGAGCTCAGGTACCCCCACCTCACCCCACTCAAGGCTAGAGTTTTCCATACTGGGTGCCCCAGAACAATGCTATCAGGCTCCAAAATTGTTTGGGAAAAACAAAGATTGACACAAAAATACTATCCACAGTTCCACCATCCAAAGACAACCATAATTAACAGTTGGTGCATTTCAAGTTTCCCTTCTATGTACAGTCTCTCTTTGCAGAGTTATTATTATACTATATATACAGTATCAAACTCGTCGCCTTCAATTCCAACTCATAGTAACACTATAGGACAGAGTAGAACTGCCCCATAGGATTTGCAAGGCTATACTCTCTACAGTATCAGACTATCACATCTTTTCCCATGGAGCAGCGGGTGGCTTTGAACCACAGACATTTCAGTTGGCAGCTGAGTGTTTTAACCACTGTGTCACCAATTCTCCTCATACATATAGTAAGTACTCACATATATACACTTACACATATTTTTAAACTGTATCTTCCAACCCCAGCAATGAGGGAAAGCCCCTTCCTGGTAAGGCAGAATTTGCCCAACCAACTGTCCCATCCTGAGCCCTTATGGATCTTAAGGATGATTTCCACAAAATCTGCAGCAATCTGCCTCCCATTAATCCTAACAAACCTCATGTGGCAAAACGTGCTAAAGGAGCTGCAGAGTCTCTACCCAGTGGCCCTGAATTGATAGCAAGGCCTCCGTCTTTACTGCCCCCCTTACACACTGTCTTCACACTGTACACTGCCTCTGTTCACAGAATGATAGCTGTCACACGGGTATCCATTTCACCCATGACCCCACTGTGTTTTTGTTTTCAATTTGTTTTGTTGTTGTTGTTGAGAAGGTACACAGCAAAACATACACCAATTCAACCGTTTCTCCACGTACAATTCAGTGACGTTGATTATATTCTTTGAGTAGTGCAACGATTCTCACCCTCCTTTTCGAGTTGTTCCTCCCCCGTTAACATAAACTCACTGCCACCTAAGGTTCCTATCTAATCTTTCAAGTTCCTGTTGTCAGTTGATCCCATGTGGATAGTTCTTAAAAGAGTATAATGCTCAAAGCAGACCTTTTTTTACTAGTTGAGCTAAACTATTGTCTGGTTTTAAGAAGACTTCAGGGGATATTTTTGGTTTAAGTTTTAAAAAATATCTCAGGGCAATAGTTTCAGGGGTTCATCCAACCTTCATGGCTCCGGAAAGCCTGGAGTCCATGAGAATTTGAAGTTCCATTGTGCATTTTCCCGTTGTATTTTTAAAACTAAATTTAGGAAGTATGATGAGATGAAGCGGAGACTGACATTGAAGGTGTAATGTGCTTATTGTTGTTTGCTTGAGGGTACTTTATCAGCCTCCCTTGCAAAGTGAGAAGGCTGATCACCGAATAGAATAAAATGGAAATACAGTAATCTAGTGAGGCAAAGACTACTCTAAAAGATGGAGCTCAGTCACTTCATTGTCCTCTGTTATTATCTTACCGAAGCCAATCTTGTTGTTCACAATTACGAGGTTCTTCCTAGTAAACATGGGTGGCATCCAACAGTCAGAGATACAAGTTCCTGCGTGGTGCAAAGGGTTCACGTGTTTGGCTGCTCACTGAAAGGTTAGAAGTCCAAGTCCACCCGGAGGCAACTCAGAAGCTTCTGAAAAATCAGCCATTGAAAACCCCATAGAGCACATTTCTTCTCTTGACTTACATGGGGTCGCCAGGGGTTGGAGTCAACTCAACAGCAAATGGTTTTAAAGTCTATAGATCTCTTGCCATTTGTTTACAAACAAAATTAAGTCTCAGGCAGACCAAATTCTGCCACATATACATTGATCCATTTAGCAAGCAGGCCCCAAAACAGTCATAAACCTAGTCTGTAAGCTTGAAGTCCCAGTTTTCAGCCCTTACTGGAACTTTTGGGTTCACCAAAGGCAAGCACAACAATCTAGTGGCAGGTTTCAGCTGCTTATAATCAGACTCACAGGACAAGAACCCTCTAATCAGTGGCAGGGCCCAGGACCACTTCAGAATGGAGCCTCAGCACCATTCTGAAAGGTCTAGACCTCAGAACTTGCTAGATTCTTACAAAGGTGGAGGGCACTGCAATATTTCCAGTCAATCCGTAGATCATGAACGGCACGTTCTTAGCCTGAGAAAAATAAGAAAGATTCTGGTGTTGGTTAGATACCAAGATAGCTGAAATCCACATCTGGAGTGTGGACTTCTGATTGGAAGCTCTCACAGACTGACTAACCACCCCTGAAGTGTACATTCCCTCTTCCGGTAGCAGTCTGTCTCTAGGATGTAGGTCAAAATAAACGGATACACAAATGCACTTACATTACATACACCAACACGTGTATATTCTCACACACACTGTAAAAATGTGTGTGTGTGTGTGTGTGTGTGTGTGTGTGTGTGTGTCAGGACATCTGTGTCAAAGTGTTTTAAAGTAAATTTCAGGCAACACAATATCCTCATGCTGTTAAAAAAAAAAAAAGACTTTAAAACTCAGTTAAAAGAAGGAGGTAGGTTAAAAAAAAAAACTTAAAGACCTCATTTCATTTTTAGGAATGAGTTTTAAATTCATTTCATTTGAAATAAATCTGAATACATTCAACACACGGGGGAATAATCCCACCATCAGTACCATCTGTCAAATGTGCCTTGATGTATAATATGCTTTCTTTTACTCCAAAGCACCCCAAAGAAACAAAACTTTAGATGAAATTGCAAACGAAAAAGAATGAAGATTATTACCCAGTGTTGAATTCTGTCAAAAATAAGTTGATACCTTCAAACAACTGATGTTGTTGTTAGGTGCCGTCCAGTCGATTCCAACTCACAGCGACACTATAGGACAGAGTAGAATTGCCACAAAGGGTTTCCAAGGAGCAGCTGGTAGATTTGAACTGCCAACCTTTTGGTTAGCAGCTGAACTCTTAACCACTATGTCACCAGGGCTCCACGACACATAGGGCAAGTAATTGCAGCCTGAAAGGATGGATGCCGTAGAGGAGAGACAAACGAGTTCAAAAAAACAGCGAAGAAGGAACAACCACAACTGCCTGGAAAATCAGGGGAAAGAATCCCAGGGGCCACATTTGGGCTGCGTCTGATAGGAGAGGAAGTTTGCCTGGCCAAGAAGGGGATGTCCATTGCTGAGTCCCGTAACTGTCAAACGAGGGAAATAAGGGTACCTGTCTCACAGAGGTCACCACCATCCATCAGTGTGTGATGGCCTGCATGCTGCTGTGATGCTGGAAGCTATGCCACCAGTATTTCAAATACAGCAGGGTCACTCATGGTGGACAGGTTTCAGCAGAGCTTCTGGACTAAGACAGACTAGGAGGAAAGGCCTGACAATTGACTTCCAAAAATTAGCCAATGAAAAACGTATGCATTCCAACAGAACATTGACTGACTCACTTGTTTTGGACACATCATCAGGAGGGATCAGTCACTAGAGGAAGACATCATGTTTGGTGAAGTAGAGGGCCAGTGAGGGCAAAAGAGACCCTCGGTGAGATGGATTTTGGCACAATACCTGCAATGATGGATTCAAACATGCCAACGACCAAGAAGATTACCAGGACCAAGCAAAGTTTCTGTTATACAGAAGATCACCATGAGTCGGAGTTGACTCAATGGCGTCTCTCTCTCTCTCTTTGTCTTTCTCTCTCTCTGTCTCTCTCTCTCTCTCTGAGGAGTGAGAATTAGAAGACATTATTACTTAAATCCTGCCACATGGTGTGCACATGCAGGAATCCATCCATAACATCAGGAAGTACGCTGCAAAGAGCTCTGGACTAGGAGTGAGAAGCTCTGAAACCCAACCTCAGCTCTGCCCCCAGCTAGCTGTGTGACCTGGGGTTAGTCTCTTCCCCTCTCTGCACCTTCATTCCCATGGGTTTAAAAAGAAGTCAGCGAAACTGTTCTTCCAGCTCTCATGAGAGCCAAGTGAGATCAAAGATTGGAAAGTGCTTTGAAGAGAGTTAAACACTCTACAAATACCATCATCTTACCAGTTGTCGAGTCAACTCCAGCTCATGGCAACCCCATGCGTGTCAGAGTAAAACTGTGCTCCACTCCGTAGGGTATTCATTGGCTGATTTTTCAGAAATAGATCGCGAGGCCTTTCTTCTGAGGTGCCTCTGGGTAGACTCAAACTTGCAATTCTGCAAACACAAGACATCATTTTCACCAAAAATAGAAGAAAATTTCCTGAGTCTAAATAAGCTAGAAGGGAAGATTCAGGGGGAGAAGTGAGAAATAATCGAATCAAAAAATCTGTTTGGTGACAGAGAGCAAGGAAGCCTTCCAAATAGGTCTAGATCAAGTTCGCTTGTTGGCCATGATGCTCTTGGCTCTTACAACTGGGCCATGAAAGAACTAAGGCAGGACTAATGTGCCTCGTGGATTCCAGTGCTGAATGGAGGGTCTCTCTCCACTGAAGCTCTGGGGTGAGGCTCACCCATCTCCTTCTCCCAGATGAAAGCAAGAAAAGCCAGCTCTGGGGCTACAGTGGCCTCCCATTCTCCACACAGAGCCAAACTGATGAGGACCCCTGGGGTAAGAAGTCATAGGTGATGCCCCCATGCCACTTAGCCCTTTAATCCTCACTTTAAATCCAATTTAAAAGCCTTCAAAGTAGATCTTTGATGAGAAGGAAAATGTTTAATTGAAAAGGCTGCTCTCAGGAACAGTTGATGTGTCCCCAAGGGGTGCCTGTTTCAAAGCACTCCCAGCAATGGGAGAGTCTCTTAGGTTTAAGTGTCGACATCACAAGTACCAGCTCTGGGCTCTGGCAGGTACCAAGGGCCTGGCTGGCCTTGCAGCTCTTTGAAAAGAGGAAGCTGAACCAATTCACAACTGTGTCTGAAATGGGTTGCCTTTAACCAGGTCACTGATGGCACATGAGTAACAGACCACCATTTATTTCCAATAGGAGACCGTTGTTGATTGTTCATTCATGCAACAAGCATTTACTGAGCACCTGTTGTATGCCGGGAGCCCTGGTGGTGCAGTGGGTAAGAGCTTGGCTGCTAACCAAAAGGTCTGCAGTTCAAATTCAACAGTCACTCCTTGGAAACCCCATGGTGCAGTTTTACTCTGTCCTATAGGGTCACTATGAGTCGGAATTGACTCAACAGCAATGGGTTTGGATTTTTCTCGTTTTTTTTTTTTTTGTTTTGTTTATTGTATGCTGGGCACTATGGTAGGCACTGAGCCACAGAAGATGGAGAAGACGCGGTAATGGCATTCAGAGAGTTCAAAATCTAGTTAAGGGACTCAGGGAGTGAACAGAAGACAGCAATGCCATATTAAGAGGGCTTTGAAGACTGCCCAGAGGCCCCCCCTAACCCTATTCTGAGGGTGACCTAGAGGGGCAGAGGAGGCTACCTAGAGCAGCGCTTTTCTAGCTTTACTGTGCACTCAGATCGCGCCTGGGGATCTTGTTAAATGCAGATTCTGACTCAGGGGGTCTGAGTTGGGGCCTGAGTGAGGTTCTGCACTTCTAAGAAGCTCACAGGAAAGTCTGAGGGTGCTGCTGGTGTGCAGACCACACTCAGGGCACACCTGGGCTGAGTCTTGAAGAATGAGTAGAAGTCAGGCAGGGTAAGAGAAGTTGGGGAGGAGGGTTTGCCCTCAGAGCCAAAGTACAGAGGTGAGGGGTGTGGTGAGTTTGAAGAAGCACCAGGGCTTCAGTTTGGCTTGCATGGGAAGTGAGAGGGAAGGCTGGAGAGGAAGACAAGGGCACAGGCACACAGGGCCTTGTATGTCCTGCTGCGGCATTTGGACATTACTGAAATGACTCCACGGGAGCCATTAAAAGATTTTTGAGCTGAAAAACGATACGGTCACGTGCTTTTTTAAAAGCTCTCTCAGCCAAAAATGTAGGAAACGAGCCAGCAGGGGTTCAGATGGAGACAGAGAGGCAGTAAGGAGGCTCTGGCGCATCACAGAGCCATGGGTGGAGTCAAGAGGCATCAAGAAGGCACCATCAATAGCACTTGGGAAGCCATTCTTTCTTCATAGCTGCAAATTCACTTTCCCAAAAATTAATTCATTTGGTTAATGGTTCTCTGGTGCCTCATCTTAGTTGTGAAGCTCATCTGTCTGGCTCTCAAAACATTCTACAACCCAGGTTTGCCCCATCTGCTCACTGGGTGCCCACTCTAACCCAAAGTCAACACCCATCTGCTGCCCTCCTGTTCATCTACCTTCCAGACTCGGCTTCCACTGTTCCAAGCATCTAGAGTGTCCTCCTGGCTCCTCCCCACCTGCCCTCATTCCACCCTAGCTTCCGTAAAGATTATAGCCTTGGAAACCCTATGAGACAGTTCTACTTTGTTCTATAGCATCACTGTGAGTTGGAGTCAAGCTTGCCCAGACTTCTCCAGCCCCGTTGATCTGTGTGACATACAGTCAGCTTCATTCTGTTTATACTTCATCCCAGAGGGGCTGGGGTTTGTTAATGCCCACTTCTATTGCCTTTTGCTTTTACTGAAATAGCTCATCCTTCAGGAGCGTACCTATAGCGTATGTACATGGATTCAGTAAGAACAGTGAAAGGAAGCCTGTACATCCTCCTCTCAGATGAGGAAACAGACATTACCAAGTTATCAGAAGTTCTGTGTGCCCCTCCTTAGTGGCCTTGTGTTTTGACTGTGACCTCCTCTAATTACCCATTGTCATAGATTCCAACTCATAGCAACCCTAACGGACAAAAGAGAACTGCCTCATAGGGTTTCCGAGGCTATATAAATCCTTAGGCAAGCAGACTGCCACATCTTTCTCCCTCTGAGAGGCTGGTGGATTCAGACTATAAACTTTGCAGTTAGCAGCCGAATGCTTAACCACTGCGCCACCAGCAAGAACAGATTATCCAACAGGCAAGATAAAGCATGGTGTTTACTTTGCTTACCAGATCGTCTGTAGAGAACAATTTCACATTTTTTCACCACATCAAAGATTCTGCTTCTAGGTATGGCTGGCATCTGTCTCTCTTCCGACCCCATGGCATCTCCCTACAGAATCAAAGCCTCTTCTCAAATTTACAAGCACTGGCCACCAGGACCCCTCCCGGAATCAACTCCAATTCATGGTGACACTACAGGACAGAGTAGACCTGCCTCATAGGGTTTCCAAGGCTGTCATCTTTATGGAAGCAGACTGCTTCGTCCTTCTACTGCAGAGCAGCTGGTGGGTTCAGACCACCAAACTTTTGGTTCGTAGCTGAGTGCTTAACCGCTGTGCCACCAGGGCTCTTTCCTCTCCCCTAACTAGATAACCCAAAATAAGACCCGAGGAACAAGAGCAGTCTCCTACATCCGGTGTTTCTTCCACAGCCCTTGTCATAACGCTTTCAGTACAAACATCTGAGAAGCAACCAGCCAGCAGGAGTGCACTCGTGGGAAGATGGGAGAGACTATTTTAAAGCAGGTCCACCCAGAAGAATTCAGGGCAGAGAACTATTGTCTTTATGGCATTTCTTAGACTGCCCAGCGTGAGACAGACCCTCAGTGATACTCATTTGATTGAATTCTGGTTTTACTTCATCTAGTGGGTGTCATAGCAATTCTGGCCCATCTCAGACATAAAACCACTGCACTACGCAAGTGTTCTGCAAAGTGGGGTGCAACCCCCCAAGAAATGTGCATTGAAATCCATTGGGATATAGGAAGAAATACTCGAACTTGTATTTAGGCTTATGTTTTCTCATTTGGTTAAAATTCCTAATTTTGTGCGTATTTTATAACGCATATATGTAGCATTTGATATGTATATGCAGTACGTGCTACATAGTATTATATACTATATATTATAACATACGAAAATCCACTGCAGTCAAGTTGATTCCAACTCACAGTGACGCTATAGGACAGAGTAGAACTGCCCCATAGGGTTCTCAAGGCAGAAAATCTTTACGGAAGCAAACGGCCACATCCTTCTCCCACGGAGCAGCTGGGGGGTTCAAACCGCCAAACTATTGGTCAGCAGCCAAGAGCTTAACCACTGTGCCACTAGGGCTCCTTTATAAAGTACTACAGAGTATTATATATGTAATACATGGCATATTGTATGTACGTGGTGTTACGCCACTATACTCACACCTGCCTTTCTAGAAGGGACATGAAACAAAATGAAAAACCCAAAATGAGGTCTCCCCCCATGAGCTGCTAGGACTCACTCATTCATTCATTCATTCACTCATTGGTCCATCAAAAAAAAAAAATGTGTACTGATCTCCTTATGTGTGGTGTGCTCTGTTGCCCAAACTGCATCAAACAGAGGCAGCAGAACAGGCGTCCTTTGGAGGCTGGCTAAGCCCTTTCTGGCAGCCCACAGGGTTCAGGCTGCTGGTGTCTAACACTGGGTTGCCAGAGTGAGCAAATACACATTCAAGTTCATACCCTCTTAGAAGAGGATGACCATGAAAGAGGTTAACCAGACCCAGGCTCCTAATCCTGGTCCAGCCACAAATGTTTGTCTGCTCATATGAGCTCTTAGCAACTACTGTATGGGGCTCTTTTGCTCCCACTTGGCGTTCCCCACCAGCAGAGAAGGGGGCTGCCTTCTCTGCCTTCAAACGTTCTCATCTGAAGTTTAGCTCTGAGAATGTTTTAGTGTATTTTCATAATAAAAACAGTGGGAGAATATCAAAACTCCGCTGATAAGGAAACACCTGCTCCTAGAGGCTGAAAACTGCTCCGAGAAGAGAAAGTCCTGCAGATAAAGGAAGGGACATGACTTTAAATGCCCTTGCCATAGGGCAAAGTATCACTGACAAATGTGCGCTAAGTTGCAAATGACTCATATCCACTACTCTCCAGAGAGCTAGTCTGGATAGGAGACATGGAGAAGAAGACACCAGAGATCCAGTTTATGGTACCTACAGGTGAAGTGAGAGGGTCTCGTGGATGGAAAAACAGCCTCGGAGAGGAGAGGCCAGGCCACTGGGCCAGGGCCAAGAATGTTGAACGTTTCAGTTCAAGGGGTTTTGGATCCTGCACTTGCCCTCTCACCTCAAAAACTTATAGTATAGAGAATGTTAAGGCCACCTGGGTGGCACAAATGGTTAAGCACTTGGATACTACCCAAAAGGTTGGCAGTTCAAGTCCACCCAGTGGCACCTCAGAAGAAAGCCCTAGTGATCTGTTTCTGAAAAGTCAGCCCCTGAAAACTCTACGGAGCAGAGTTCTACTCTGGCACACATGGGGGCGCCATTAGTCAGAGTCACCTCGAAGGCAACTGGTATAGAGAATGCTGTAAGGAAACATGGGGGCTCCCGCACTTTACAGGAAGACACGGAGATTCCAGAAGGTTAACATGACTTAGGATGGGCTAGACCCTCAGCTCTTGACTTCTGGTCCAAGTGCTTATCCGGTGAGCCTTCAGCCAACCTGGTGACAGAAGGGAGACAGATAAACAAACCAAGATTAAAACTCGAGATGGCATTCTCCATCTTGAGAAACTAGCTCATAATCCCACGTTCTAAACGTTTTTAACCACTTAGCTGCATTTCTCCCCTCTGGGTTTGTGATATAACATCCTTGGCCCTTTTCAGAGTGCTGCCCATGGCAAGGAGTCAGTAGTGATTGCCCTCTTCCATATCTCGCACCAGAGGGAAACCTTGAAACAATACACTTTTGTTTTGCTGGATAAAATAAGACCAAGTCTTACCCTGCAAGACTTGGGGCTAAATGTCCTATGACAATTTGGGGGAGGAAGAGAAAAGAGCAATATTTAAATGGAACTTCCTACTTCCCAAGGATGAGAAAATGAAACGGCCAAGTAGTTATATTGACTCCAGGCACAAATATAGTTGACTAAATTTGCCCAGAACTCACAGAGAAGTAATCAGTTCAATTATATGAGTGGTTAAGAGATTTTATTTCATTTTAAACAATTCTACTTTAAAATGACTGGTATTAAAACTGTTAAAGAAATCCAAGTCGTGACCTCTATTCTAAATATATAGATACTATTTGGATACATTAATTTATGAAAATAATTCTATGTATACACTTAAGTATATTATATACACGTATTTTATGTAGACTTGCACTTAGTACACTGTGCACAGATAACTAAGCATCTTTACCCTCACTGTCACAAAGTTTCCTACAAAACCTGGGTATGATATCTGTGGCTGTGTTTTTAGCCAAATTCTTTCACATTCTTAATAGAAATGATGAGTGTCTGTAGGTTATAATCTAGAATTCATATGAAGAATAGCACAGACACACACTTGGCATCAGACAATTTCCCTCAATGGAACAGCTACTCTTTGATTCTGAACATTTTAAGACATCCAGAATCGCTTTCCCTAAGCAATTACGATTTTACAAAACGCTGTCAAGACCCTCGCAAAGTCATACTGCCCAGACAAAGCTAAATGCCTGGAGCTCTCGGCAGTGATTTATTATTTACTCTGGAGGTAAGTTACTAGGCCAGACTTATTCGGTCAGAACAGAGTCATCCGTAACAGTACAATATATGTTTGACTGCGAGGGTGATTTTTTCAGCACTCCTCAAGAAAATTTGTTCTCTAAAATCAGAAAAATACCCATGTATGCAAGCTTCCACCCTCCCGTAAAATAGGCTGCACCACTAGGCACTGGACAAGCTAGTTTGGTTTCAGACGTTCTCATCTGAATTTCAGCTCTGAGAAATCTTCAGTATATTTTCATAATAAAAACAGTGGAAAAATAATATCAAAATTCATGGCTAAGAATCAGCTGGGTATCTGCTTTACCTACACAGTGCTTTTATTTCCGTGGTAGTTCCTTCATTCCACTAGGCTGGCCTAACCCTCACATTTATGCCATCTCAAAAAGACTCTGGATTCTTAAGAAAAAGAGCACTCAAAATGTGTATTTGCCAACTTTAGTTTTCAAAACTGTTAATAAGTTCTGGGGCCAATTACCAGCCTACTTCTGCCCCCTAGTGACCATCACATGTAGTTGCTTTTGCAGAAAGGAGATTGGGGTGCCGGGAGCGTGAAAAGTGGCTGCATCCTTCCTCCCCTCACCCCCACCCCAGCTTCAGCAACCTGTTCCCCAAGATACCCATGGCCCTCCATCTGCTCGCTCACGGGACATAGAAAAGAGATATGACAAACGCATTCACGTTAGGGTGGCGGGGACTTAAAATGTGCCTTCTCTCCAGAGTGTAGGCCACTGAACAAAAGCTCTGAAGCGAGAACGCAATGCTGCTTAGCCCGAAAGAATAAATCACCAATGGTGGAAATTTAGGCTTAAGCAGAAAGTTTGGGTTTGTTATTTTTTTTGAGAGGTGCCTTTGAAGAGTCGTCCAATCTGCCTTGGTATCTTTGATAAATCACTGCCTCTGTTGTAATCAGGCTGAGGGGCGAAAATCAGCAGAGAACTCAAGGAAATGTTCCGTTTCCCAGACTCTGGCCTCCATCCTCAGCCGCTCCCCTCCCGGTGCCATGCTGGAAGGTGCGGCTCTGGGGTGGCCACCGTGTCCAACCGAGCAGCTCACCCCGCAGACACAGAGTGGGTGGAAACATGAGCGCGGAATGTTCTGGTCGGACTCCAAGCACCCTCCACAGCTGCTAACAGGACTCCCTGCTGCAGTTTCTCAGCAGGTCAGGGAGTTTTCAGGCAGGTAGCCAATCCCCAAGATGGCTTTAGACTGGGGGAGGCTGGGTTGAGCAAAGGGAGTTAGACAAGGAGACAGGATCTGGGAAGCTTTACAGAGGCCCCAGGCAAGATCTCTGAACTCAGGTTTGGGCTGATCGTTAATCAGTCTTCTCCCTTGTGTTTGAACTTGGCCTCTCCCGCCATCAGGAGTGATGCCGCAAGGCCACGCCTAGGGCCAGTGCCCAAGTCCAATCTAGACAGAACCGTGGCGAAAATGGGAAGAATGCACGGAGAAAGAGGGATACTTCGTGCTTCTGGCATAACTTGCTGAGAAGCCATAGGGGCCTGCTGCAGCCTCCAATCCACCATCACCAACTCCCACGGACAGGGAATACAAGCGGTGGGCTGGTGCTGTGTGGCTGGTGGCTGGAAGTCAAAGGTCCGATTTTCGTGCATAGTTTTAACTGCGTATAGGAGTGTGACGTAGTCCCCGGATGGTACAAATGGTTAACCAAAAGGTTGGAGGTTCAAGTCCATCCAGAGGTGCCTTGGAAGAAAGGCCTAGCAATCCACTTCTGAAAAATCAGCCCCTGAAAACCCTATGGAGCACAGTTCTACTTTGACACACATGGGGTCGCCATGAGTTGGAATCGACTCCAAGGCAACTCGTTAGTAGTAATGATAAGGCTACAGTTTGGTGTCAGATAGCCCTGAGTGTGAACCCCAGGTCTGCCACTGGCTAGCTGTGCAACATTGGGCAGCTTCTACTCTATCCCTCAGTTGTCAGCTCAAAGGTCACGCCCTCAGGAAAGCCCTTTCTGACCCTGCAAACTAGATCAGATCCCCTATTTACAAATCTCGTAATCCCTTATAATTTTTATTCATAGCACATATCACAATTTTTAATTATGTGTGGGATGATTTGTCTAATTTTTCTCCCTACTGCCCTCTAAAGGAGCCCTGGTGGAGTAGTGATCAAGCACTTGGCTGCTAACCTAAAGGTCAGCGGTCTGAACCCACCAGCAGCTCCCTGGGAGAAAGACACGGCAGTCTGCTTCCGTAAAGATTGCAGCCTTGGAAACCCTATGTGGCAGTTCTCCTCTATCCTATAGGATCACTATGAGTCAGAATCAACTTGATGGCAACAGGTTACTGCACTCTAAGCTCCGAGAGGGTAGCAACCAGGTCTCTCATCAGCTTATCCCAGGGCCTAGCACGGTAGAATATACACAATCAAGATTTAAGGAAAGAATGAATTACACTGAGCCTTTATCATCTATGGAGCCCTGGCGGCACAGTGGTTAAGAGTTTGGCTGCTAAACCAAAAGGTTGGCAGTTCAAATCCACCAGCTGCTCCCTAGAAATCCTTTGGGGCACTTCTGCTATGAGTCGGAATAGACTCAAAGGCAATGGGTTTTTCGTTTGGTTGGTTTTGGTTTTTACCATCTATCAAATGGGATGACAGGACCTTCCTTGGAGGTTGGTTGTGCTTAAAACAATATGTTAAGTAACACAATACATTTGGGAAAATTTCTCCCTGTGTCTGACACACTAAGTGTTCCAAAGGGGACAGTTCCTTTTCTACTCTCTCTCTTTGGGGACCCACCAAAGGTGAACAGTTGTCCCTGACCATGAGAGATGCTACTGAGCAGTGAAATGAGCCAAAACAGAAAACTGGGGAGCGGACCACTCCACAAAGTCCATCGCCAGTCCCTGAATGATCAAAACTAGCTGGCACATTCCAATGAATCGCCTCTCCTCTCTAGATGTCCCTTGATGGCGGGAAAAGTTATTCCCAGCTCCACTTCCCTCTCCATCCCAGATAGAGAAGAGCCAGAGGGACTGTAAATCCATCCCGAACATTTTCAGTTGTTTGAGTTATGTTCTGCCAGAATTAACAAGGTGACTTTAAAACCATGAAGGAGAAGGAGAGGTTGCACATCCCAGAGCAGCGAACAGGTGTAAAATGAAACGGAACTTTTAATATGAAGCTGCTCGGAAGGAGACGGCACTGAGAATATTTTTACAGAATCCTTGCATTGTGGGTAATTGTTTTTTTAAATCCAGGGTTCAACTTACATGACATTAACGCATAAGTCTACCACTTAATGACATTTATAACTCTGTAACCATAGGTTTTGTATAAATTACTACTGAGGCTTAACATTTCTGATTATGATATACAGAATAAAGTGATGTCACAAGGGTGAAGTTTGTAAGTTACAATCTGTCCTGTTGCTTTAAATAAGAGGATTTCTGGAGACAATTGCCTTGATGAATATAAACTCAAATGAACCTTGAGTCTCTTCAATTATTCTTATTTAGAATTCATTTTCCTTTGAACTTTCATTTAACTCAAAGTGCGATCGTTCCATTATAAATCAAATGCGAGCTTGTCTTTCCTGCAATAACAAGTATGCTTTAAATAATGAAGCAACACCTATGATCGTAAAAGATAATGTTTCAATGCACCAAAATACAAAAGGTAAAGAGATTTATTATCCTAGTTCAGAGACAATGAGTTGAATATTTTCGTAGCAACAAATATCTCTATTCCAGACAACACTTTTCATTTGACTTTTTGGAGTATTTCCTTTTCCAGAAGACTAGAGTGTGTTACTACAAATGAGAGAAATGGAAGGTTCAACATGCGTTGCCGCTGGTGAACGAGAAGCTCAGCTCTCTCCTTGTTCAGTTTCTCTACTAGGCTAACCAAACAAAAACAAAAACATAAAAACCATCACCATCGAGTTGATTCCGATTCATGGCAACCCCATATGTGACAGAATAGAATCAAGCTCCATATGGTTTTCTTGGCTGTAATCTTTACGGCCCTATTGGGCAGTTCTCCTCTGTCCTATAGGGTTGCTATGAGTCAGAATCAACTTGATGGTAGTGGGTTTTGTTTGGAGCCCTGGTAGCACAATGGTTAAGAGCTTGGCTGCTTTCCAAAAGGTTGGCGGTTCAAATCCACCAGAGGTTCCTTGGAAGCCCTATGGGGCAGGTCTACGCTGTCCTGTAGGGTTGCTATGAGTTGGAATCAACTGGATGGCAACGGGTTTGGTTTGGTTTTTTGAATCTTTAGGGAAACAGATCACCGGGCCTTTCTTCCATGGTGCCACTGGGTGTGTTCAAATTGCCTACCTTTAGGTTAGTAGTAGAGTGCAAACTATTTGAGCCACCCAAGGACCTTTCCCTATTAGGCTCATGGGTATAAAAATACCTCAACCTTCCTGGGCCTCTTTTCCACTGTGAAAGGTCTGAGCTGAATTATCCTAAATTCATTCCAAGCTCTACAGAGTATGACTTGGTAAGCCTTTCCTTTTGCAGAGAATAATGCTGAGGAAAAACTAAATTAATGGATATGAATATACTTTACAAGAGATAAAAGTGCTGTACATAGCACTTGATGGTTTTCACTCTGTATTTTGTAAATACCTTTACACACCCATTACGTGAACTATGTTGTCCAAAATAATATAGAAAAACTCCGCCGCCTCTCCAGGCTATTACAGATTAAAAAAAAACAACATTATAAATGGGACTTTTCTGGAGCACCCATAATAAAATATCTTAGATAGGCTCTAAATCCCACATTATAATAGGTCAAGTAGCCAAACCACCCCCAAACTAGAGCCTACTTCCTGGTTGACGATCAAGCCAGCAAGCAGGACCCTGAAGAACTCAGCAGGTAGGCTGAGCTGTTGGAAAGCTCTCTTCCTTTTATCTGTTTATGCATTCCATCTTCAAAACATTATGACCTATCTTTAACACACCCTCCGGTGTGGGATTTACATTTTTAATATTGGCATTTATGACGTGGTGCTTTTTGCTGGTTAATTGTTACAGAGCAAAATGTTTGCCTCTCTCCTGAAATAAATCTCTTCCAGAGCCTCAATCGCACATTCTTTTGTTCCATCCCTCATTTGAAACGAGCTCTATAAAGCCGCCAGACCACGCTACATAATCTTTTGCCTCTCACGTTTTTAAATCTGGGGGTTTAATGCTTTAATGGCTTTGATGTGCTTACTGTTCAGCCTGTTTCTTAAACCAAGTTCCTCCCCGTCCAACATCCATCTCTCCCTCAGCCTTGCAGCCTGTACCCTCTGAGGCTGAAAGGATTTATTTATCAGCCAGAACGTTTCCATAATTTTGGAAACATATGTTTCAAAATTACATTCCACTATCTCATGCTATGTTCTTTGTCTTGCATCTGTTCCATAGAAAACAAACAAACCCACACGCACACATAATTATATTTCAATGGCTACAAAGCATACGTTTTCCGCAAGGGTTGGTTCTTCCACAAAAAAGCCACCTACACCCCACCTTCAGTGCTATCTGAAATCACATTCTTGTGTTAATTATAGCTAACCACCTATAATAGCAAACTTCTACGGTATAACTGTGTGAAACTTTAATTGACTCCTTTCCAAACTCATTTCAGTTTTACAGGATAATCTCTTTATTGAAAATTTGGAAAAACCAAAGTCTCAACATAATACTCAACCTTCCACGGACAACAACTCAGTAATCTTTCATCCTCTCAGGGTAGACCTTGCACTAAATATGTTTTAAAAATCCACTTCTCTCCCTGTAATATCCTAGTGGAGAGACAGTAAGTCAATACACAACAAAAAAGACCCAAAAACACACAAAATAAATAAATAAATAAATCAGTAAAAAAGAATCCTCAGTGAAACATAGAGGGAAAAATGGCCAAAATATATTCCTCTTATATAACTATCCAAATCGTACACCAGCTTCCTTCTGCTTGACACTCTTTCAAACCATAGTACATGCACACACACACCACATACACACACACACCCTCTCCCCTATTCACTCCGCACCACCTTGTCTTATATACCACGCTATCCATGACTGTCCCCAGCATGCACAACAGTGTGGGAAATATAGTTCCATTCTGACTGCTTTTCTCTAATAATAAATAATAGTCTCCATTTCATTACAGTTACATGAAAGTATATGTCAATGTGACTTCTGTAGCATCACAATAACAATAATAGTAAACACTTACAGTGGCCGTCCAAGCAATTCTGACTCACGGGGACCCCATATGTGTCCGAGGAGAACTGTACTCCATAGCATTTTCAATGTCTGATATTTCAATAGATCGCCAGACCTTTCTTCCAAGGCACCTCTGCATGGACTCGAACTTCCAACCTTTTGGTTAACAGCTAAGCACGTGGTAACCATTTGCACCACTCAGGGACTCCAAACACTCCCATGGCGAGCATTACATCAGTGGAGGTGGAGTATTTATGGGGAGGCATTTGTGTGTTTCAGGATTGAGGCTGAGTTCGTCATATTCCTCAGTTCATGGGGCATTGTTGTCTTTGGTTCACGCACCACTCCTCCTCCCGTTCTTATAATTCCCTTTCATCTCCTTTCCCCAGCCAGTTTTCCTAGACAGCCATTGCAATGTGTTTATATGCATATGTTCTTTGAATATCATCTGGTGCGCCTATATTTCAATGTATGGAGATGGTGTGATATCATGCTACAGATCTCATTCTGTTTCTTCCTTTTTGCACCCAGCCCAATGTTTTGAAGATCTAACCGTATTGCAGAGCAGACTTCTAGTCCATTTCTTCTAAGCGGTACATCCATAGTCTATACACCCACTACATATCCAGCCTCCAAGGATGGACAGCCAGAATGTTCCAACTCCCCAGTCCCACAGACAAGCCTCATACCTGCCCCTTACAGATCTACATGGGAAATTCTCTGGTGTGTATGCCCACGAGCAGGAAGGCGGAGTCTTGTGGGTTAAAGGTACTTGATTCAAGTAATTACTGCCAAAGGGCTGTCCAGAGAGGCCGAGCCTGCTCACTCTTCCACCCACAGTGCCTGAGCTTCCCACCCTACCAGCTTCCCCACCAGCACTGAGCAATATTCAGTTTGCCAGTCTGAAGGGTGTCACATATTATTATTTTTATTTGTATTTCTCTGATCACTAGTGAGTATGAGCAACTCTTTATACGCCTTTTCGGTTCCCTGTGAACTGCCAGTTCCTGCCCTTTGCCCACTTTCCAGCGGGGCACCTGTCTTTTTTCTCATTGGTTTGCAATAGTTCTTTGTAAAATCTAAATACCAGTCCCTTATAGTTTGATTCTTTATAAACATCTTCACCTAAACTGGCATCTGTCTGTTAACTTTATCAATTCCTCATTGGCCAAAATTGTTTAATCTTGTATTTAATCAAATTCATCAATTTTTTATTTATGATTTGTGCTTTTGAGTTTTACGTAAGAAATCTCCCCCCCAACCCCCAGCCCCATGTTACAAAGATATTCTCCTACATAGTGTTCGATGATCTGTATGGTTTTACCTTGAACATTTGCAGTCAACATATGTATGTGGTGTTAGAGATTTGTTTAACAAACCACAGTACAACAAACAACTGTATAACAAACCACCGTGTAACGAACAACTGTATAACAAACTACTCCAAAATGTTGTAGCTGAAAACAACAACATACTCATTTTGCTCACAAATCTGCAATTTGGGCAGGGATCAGTAGGGGTGGCTCATCCTGAGTCATGGAGTGTCAGCTGGGATGACTTGACTGAGGTTGAAGGGTCCACTTTTAAGATGGCTCACGCATCTGGCTGGCAAGTTGGCATCGGCTGTCTTCTGGAAGTTCAGCTAAGGCTGAGGGCCAGGGGCCTCAGTTCCTTTCCACTTAAGCCTCTTGACAGGCTGTTTGGGCTTCCTCGCATTATGATGACTGCGTTCCAAAAAAAAAAAAAAAATCGCAGGCTGTACCACCTGAGACGACCTAGCTTCAGAAGTCACACAGCATTTCTTCCACCATGGTCACAGACTGCCCAGATTCAAGGGGAGGGTTACACCCCACCTCTCAGTAGTAGAAGGGTATCAAGGTCACATTGTAAGAAGCACAGGTGGGAGTGGAGATAAGACTGAAATCATCCTTGGAAATATAATCTGCAACAGGATCCAATTTCATTAGTAGGTCCTCTATCATTTTCCAGATTCCCTTTACACGTGTCCGTTGCTGAGCTCACTACTCTGGTATACGGTACCGTTTGTCTGGGCTGGTTTCGTTGTTTTTTGTTTGTTTCTTAGAAATAAGGCTAGTCATACGTCTTAATATCTGGTATCTTATTATGTAATAGGGTAAGGTCTCCCTCTTTGTTCTTTCTTAAAGTTGTTAGCTATTCATAGGCCTTTACTCTTCCATAAACATTTTAGAATACAACTATCAAGCTCCCAAAAAAAAATCTTAACGGAATTTTCTTGAGATGGCCTTGACTCTGTAGGTTAATTTGGGAAGAATTAACATGTTTTCATATTGTCATCCTATCCAAATACATAGAAATTACTTCAACCATTTATTCAGACTTTATTTCACAGCTTTTAAGAATTTTAATATTTCTGCTATAGATGTCTTAGTTATTTTTATTAATTCCTAAATATTTTATATTTTTTGTTGCTGCCATGAATATTATTCTTTTTATTATACTTTCTAATCTGTTTCTGCTGGTGTTGAGAAGTACCACTGCTGTATGCATAAGCCGATCTTACATACAGCAACCTTGCTTAACTCTAATAGCTGACTCTGTTGGTTTTGCTATGTAGATGATCACATTGTCTGCAGATAATGACATTTCCATTGCTTCCCCTCTAATCCACACCACTGATTTCTTTTTCTTTAGTTATACTCTTGGCTGGGAAGCTAGCATTGTGCTAGCAGGAGCGCGCGATAGTGTGATCTTTGTCCTGTTCCTGATCTTAAATGGAATGCATCTTTCTCCACTAAGTATAATTTGTCCTACAGGTGTTTCATATAAATACGTATGGAAACTTTATTAAATGCTTTTCTTCATCTACTAAGATAATTATATGATTTTTTTTCTCCTTTAGTCCATTAATACGGTGAGTTATATTACTACATTGAACCACCCTGTTATTTCTGAGCAAACCTAAAGACAATATATTAATATTTTTTAAACCACTAACATTTGATAAGTTACTGCAATATTTTATTTAAGATTTTTGTATCTGTGACCATAAGCATAAGAGGTCAATAATTTTCTTTTCTTGTATTGTCCTTACCCAATTTTAGAATAAAGATTATATCCAGCTCAAAAATGAAGTAGTCAACTTTTGTTATTTTTTTATTTTCTATTTTGAAAAGTTGCTAGAATTTAACTGCAAAACTGTCTGGGCTGCGGGCTTTTTCCTAGACGAGGTCTCTGATTACTATTTAATTATTTAGTACTTACAGATTTATTCAAGTTTTCTATTTCTTCCTTTACCAAAATAGGCATTTAATAGTGTCCTATAAATTTTTTCATTTCATATAGGGTTTCCAGATTTTGTAGGATAAGGTTATACATAATTTAGCTCTCTTACCACTTTTATATCACTCTATCCCGGTGGCTCAGTGGTTTAAGAGTTCGGCCGCTAACCAAAGGTCAGCAGTTTGAACCCACCAGCCGCTACGTGGAAACCCTATGGGGCAGTTCTACTCTGTCCTGTAGGGTCGTTATAAGTCGGAATCAACTCAACGGCAGTGGGTTTGGTTTGTTATATCTATAATTGCCCCCTTTTCAAGCTGTATTTTATTTATTAAATCTTTTTTTTCCCATCAGTGTTTATTAATTCACATCCTCATTGATTATTAGCTATTGATGGAACTGCCCATGCTATTTATATTTCCAAAAGGAGAAACAAGCTTTTTGGTTGTCAGACTTCTTGATTTTTGTTTGTTTGCTCTCTTCTCTCCTAACTCACTCCTCTCCCCTTGCGTGCCTGCAGCCCAGCCACGCCGAGTTTTCCTCTCATGTACCAAGCTCCTGCTCACCTCAGGGCCTTCACACATGCTGCTCCTCCTCCTGAAACCAGAGCCTCACAATGTACAAGGTGTGCATTGCACAACTCCAGAGAGAGCCATTCACCTCACAGGTATCACAGATTTGTAGACTTACTCCAATGATCTGGCAGTAAAGTGTCTTAAAGAGGAGGTGACTTTCTAATTAGCAAAGAGTCATCATATCCAATAGCACCAAGGCTGTCTGAAATACCCTCTTCCTGCCCATCCTCTGTCTCTCTTAAGTGCCCCTGGGAGGGAGAAGCCTTTCCTGGCCCTCCAGACTAGATTAGGTCTTCCTGTTAGTCACTTTCAACTACCCTTCCCCACTTTACCTTCACGGCACGTACCACAATTACAGTTATACATGGTTGTGTTATTATTTGTACCATGTCCGTCTCCTCTGATGAACTGTCAGCTTCCAGGGGATAGTGACGGTTTCTGGAACATTCTGCTCTATACCACTCTGAACCCACTATGGAAGGCATGTTCATCTGAGAGGTGATAAATGGAGAAATGAATGAATGAACCACATGGGCTTCTCTTGGAAGCAAGCAAATAACACTGATGGGTGTTCTGAGTGGTTGTGTGTTTCCTGAGGGCCGGGAGCCTCAAAACTGATAGGGATGGGAATAATAGGTAACATGTATGAGTTCCTACAAGATGCCAGACCTGTTCTAAGCCCTTTATGTATATTATCTCACTCAGTTATCACAACAGATTTATTGTATATATTTAAGAGAGAGAGAGAGACTTGAGGTTCAGAGGAAATCAAGTAACTTGCTTAAAATCACAGTAAATGGAAGTCCTGAGATTTGAACCCAGGGAGTGTCGTACCAGAATTTGGCTCTGACCACTCTGTGCACATTGCTCTCACATTTGGATATTGAATATAAAAGGAATAAATCTAGTATTAGAACCAAGCAAGACATTCTCAAAGGAAAAGCCCCAACATCTCTCTCCACTTAAAAATTACTCTTTGCCGTTTATTATTTAACAAACATCTATCCCTGACTCCTCACATGTGAGGAACACTGGCCTGGCAGACAGTTTTGCAAGGTTAAGTATCTTTAAGAAATGGGCAAGAAACTTCCACCAGGCACCAAGGGAAGGGCAGCTTAAACCCACAAGTCCTAAAGTCATGTCTATAATAGAAGCATAAATCCCCTCCCGTCTTTCACTCTCTGATGTGATGATACCACTTCCCTCTAGTCACTTCATAAAGCCTATAATTCAAAGGATGGGGAGAATGGCTCCTTAAGCAGTGGTAATAAGGAAAAGAAAAGGAAATGGTTTTATTTGCTACAGCTGGCTAATCAGTGTGCAGACACTCCCACTGAGCGGTATGTGGGGCTCACAAGTTACTGCTGATAAAATGGCCAGTTTACTTAACTATCACCATGTGATCAACAACTAAAAAAATTCCAGATATGGTAAAGAGCTGACTCTTCATCAACTGAATATTTCTCATGCCTTTAGTCTTTATTCCTTTAGTCTCTTTTCCCTGCCGGTCTTGAGTCCAAATCATTTAGCGGGCAACCCCAGAGCAGCAGCACCTTTGGCAAGGATATTGATCAGAATTCCTTTGGTTGGAAGTAACAGAAATCTGCCCAAACCAGATTAAGACTCCCAAAGGAGAATGGTCTATCAAGATACAGGAGGATCTCATCACATCCAAAGGCAGGAATGCAACTGGGCTTAGGGACCTGCTGGAACTGGGGCAGTCACACTGCAGGGACTACAAAAACTGCTCTCCCCATACACCTCTTACTTCTGCTTCTCCTTGTGCCTCTGATTTACTCTTCCTTCTTTCTGCAGACAGACTTTCTCTGTCTCCCTAACACATGCATGGAAGAAAGAGACACCACCAGCCCAAGAGTTTACTTTTCTACCATTCAAGAGATAGCCTAAATGAAGGTGGAAGTCATTAGCACCAAGTTTAAATTCCTGAGGAACTTGTATTGGCCCAGCTTAGGTCAGGCACCCACCCTGGATCACCATCTGCGGCCAGGAGACAGTTCCATGTGGTATCAACTTGGCTAGTCCCATTATTACCGTCTCAACAAAGATAGTCATGGGAATGGGCAAGAAGGAAATTTCCAGAAGAGCAGAAGTAGAAGCTGTTCATTTCAACAAATTCTCTACACAGAAACGCACGTAAGAGAAGAAGGAATTCTGAGCAGGGGTTTGGAACGTCCGAGCTTCTGCAGAGCAACAGTCTGAAAGGTGTGGAGGGAAATGGTTTAAAGTAAGAGCAGTGCAGAGGACCCAGTCAGAAATTTGGATCTTTACTCCCCTGCACTGTTTCCTTGAAGACAAAAGATCTGCCATGGCAGCCAGGGAGGGAAGAGGGAAGAGAACAACTAAACAGAAAAAGAAAAACAGGGCAGAAGGCAAAAAAAAAAAAAAATAGCAGGGGAGGGGGGGAACTAAGCTACACTAGTGAATTCAAAGCCATTAATACAGGAATAGCTAATTATGACAACTAAGATGTGTGCAGCTTTGCGCACAGCACTTACACAGGGACTATCTCCTTGGCTTCCCCCAACAACACTGAGAAGTACCTTAACCCCACTTGACAGATGTAGAAGCTGAGGCCCCCCCCAAAGACTGTGAATTCCCCAGTCTTACAAAGTTGGCAAGTGACTGAACTAGGACTCAAAACCCTGACCCTTCTGGCCCCAATACTGTCCTCTTTCCCCTAAATCACATGGCTTTCAGAAACAGACAGTTATAGGACTGGATAAAGGGGAAACTGACTTCTAGGTATTCTTCCCACTACTGCAAAACCTTATCTCTCCTGCCAACCTGACCCACACACACTGGAAAACGTCACAGCAATGGAAAGTCCCCTTGTTTGCCTCCTAAAGAACATGCTATCATTTATTTCCCAAGAACCTTGGCAGGACCTTTGTGCTGTCAGCCTGCTCTCATTGTGCTGTCCTCATGTCACCCTGCTCTAGGGACCAAAAAGGGTCAGCACTGGGAGGAGCTGAGGTTTGTACACCGTCAGCCTAGCCTGGTAGGCACAGGTCTAGGTGCTCTGATGGAGTCAAGGACCTTACAATTGAGCTGCACCATGATGCATCTGTCAGCATAATTACAGCAACAACCACAATGATGGCAGCTGACACCTCCTGAGTGTTGACTGTGCGCTGAGCACCATGACGGTGCTTGGCACACACAATTGCGGTTAATCCTCATGACCACCAAATGAAGTAGGTTCTTCTCTTCCATGAAAAACCAAGGCTCAAAGCATGCACTACATTTCCCAGAGTCACACATCCAACAAGGGACAGAGGCAGCATTCAAACCAGGTCTATCTGACGCCAGGTGTCTCAGTTTCCTGGAGTTTCCTCTAGTTCTTCTGTAGGCTACAAGTCCACCTCAGGGTCTCAGCCATGTTGATTCCTTCCTTGTTGGTAGCCCCGGGCATTCCTTGGTTCCTGGGCATTCTTTAGCTTGTAGTCAGTCCTCATATGGTGTCTGTCTTTCCCCGTGTATGTGTGCATGCACGCGCGCGTTTGTGAGTGTGTGTGTGCGTGTCTAATTTGCCGTTGTTATAACTCAGAAGTCATTAGATTTAGAGCCCACCATACTGGATATGATCTAATTAATATAAAAAAGAAGACCGTATTTCCAAACAGGTGCAAGGGGCAGGAATTTAACACATATTTTAGAGGAACTCAATTCAATCCATAACAAGGGGCCAAACTCTAAACAGATATATATATATGTACATATATACAGTTGTTGTTGTTGTTGTTGTTAGACGCGATTGAGTTGATGCCGACTCATAGCAATCCTATGTACGACAGAAGGAAACACTGCCGGGTCCTGCA
This sequence comes from Dugong dugon, assembly GCA_030035585.1. NCBI lineage: Eukaryota > Metazoa > Chordata > Mammalia > Sirenia > Dugongidae > Dugong > Dugong dugon. Next base: position 101,532,348 of record CM057469.1, on the reverse strand, counting down.
CCATCCTCATGGTTGTTGCTATGCTTGAGCCCACTGTTGCAGCCACTGTGTCAGTCCATCTCATTGAGGGTCTTCCTCTTTTTCACTGACCCTCTACTTTACCAAGCATGATGTCTTTCTCCAGGGACTGGTCCCTCCTGATAACGTGTTCAAAGTATGTGAGACAAAGTCTCACCATCTTTGCTTCTAAGGAGCATTCTGGCTGTACTGCTTTCAAGACAGATTTATTTGTTTTTCTGACAGCCCATGGTATATTCGATATTCTTTGCCAACACCATAATTCAAAGGCATCAATTCTTCTTTGGTCTTCCTTATTTATTGTCAGGCTTTCACATGCATATGAGGCGATAGAAAACACCATGGCTTGGGTCAGGCGCACCTTAGTCCTTAAAGTGACATCTTTGCTTTTTAACACTTTAAAGAGGTCTTTTGCAGCACATTTGCCCAGTGCAATGTGTCCTTTGATTTACATATGTATACATATATAGATACATATATATGTATATATATACATATACATATATATATGTACATATATCCTCTGTGGTTTTAAATACCCAACCAAAAAAAAAAACAACCCATTGCCATAGAGTTGATTCCAACTCATAGCGACCCTAGAGGACAGAGAACTGCCCCATAGGGTTTCCAAGGGGCACCTGGTGGATGTGAACTGCCAACCTTTTGGTTAGCAGACGAACTCTTAACCACTACATCACCAGAGTTTCCTTACATACCCAAGGGAGGATATAAACTCCAAACAACTGATACAATTCATGTCTGCCAATATCTGAAATAGTGATAAAAGGCTTCAAAGAGGGGGTAAGTCTGATGCAGACCTATAAGAATGGAGAGAACAGACAAGGGGCCTGGAGTTACCTACAAGAGAAATGTTCGAAGTCAATGTGGGAATCTGCCTGATGAGATCCAGGAGCATGGGGTTTATACAGCGGAGGGAGACAGGAATGGTGGAAGTCAACGCCGTTGACAGTAGTCCTTCAAGCTAACAAACTGAGCACCAGAAACGGGGGCAGATGGAAAAGAGAACAAAGAAGAAAGAAGCCTACAGCCCTAGGCTGAGCTAATGTGCCCCATAATCTGACGGGTCAGCCCTCAGGTATCTAGAGCAGACTTGCCATCCCCAGAGGAGCTTTCTCTAAATATTCCCAGTCACCTCCCTCAGAACCAAGCTGATGTATGCAGTTGGAGCACAGGAACAGCCCTCTCACTGTAAACCAAAAAAAAAAAGGTGGAGGTGGGAAGGTTAGGAAAGAATAAATCCACGGCAGGGGCAGGAGTTGGTGTTTACAGTCAGCTTGGAATCCCCGATGCCTCGATCCTCTCAGTCAGGAAAAGGATCCATCCCCCTGGGTCAGGCGGTTCTCGGTTTTATTTGACTCTAGCCACATCTACACATCAGAAGTTAGAGTGTCGACCTGCCCACCATCCATTCAATTTGGTTGGTGTGAACCTCCAAACAGGGTAGCCAGGCTCCCAGGGAGCCCCCCAATATCCCATTGTGCTAGGCGGCCACTCAGTCTGTCTGTCAAGCCTAGGGGTGGAAATGGGCTTTCCAACCTTTGTCCGCCCACCCCCATGTATATAACCTCCGAGAGGGTCCACACCACCTGTGTCCTCCACATTGTCACCCATCACCAGAACACAGTAGCCTCATCTTCCTCGGGCCCTGCAACCTCTGAAAAACAAACATTACACAGCCAAAGAGAACCTGTTTCCCAAAAGTTAAAAATTACTACTAGACAGAAGAAAAGATGCACACACAACAGTTGGTCCGTTCCCCTAAAACTCTGTACTTCTCTGATTGCAAGAAGTCCTGGCTCAGGAGTACTGTTTTAACTGTTTGGTTTTAAGCTTTATTTACCAAAAAAAAAAAAAAAAAAGTACACACACATATAATGGTTTTACCATCTACAGTATATAAGACAGCAACCGCAAAACTGAAATTCTGTCTTTCAAAGGGTTTTATGTACTCCTCTAACTGAAAACAGCTTCACAATCAAAAGGTCCCATTTTACAAGTGAGCCTGACCCAAAATAGTAACTATGGCCTTAAGGGCTATTATCCCCTTGCTATATGAAGGATTTAGGGCATATAAATGCCCATTAACACAACCAAGCATAATAATCTGATTTATAAAGCACCCCTTGCCAGGGCCCTTGTGGCACCCTATAATTACACAGCCCCAATTAAAACATCTGAGAAGCCTAATAGACTTGCCCTGAGAGAAACCGCCCGGTAAAACATAACCCACCCCACCAAAAATTCCTGACAGAGGATGTTCTACGGCAAGATGGTGGTGGAAAAGGGGTTTTCAGGTGGAAGGAGAGCATTTCAAGTGTCTGTTTCCCACGAGTCCAACTCAAAGCCTGCCAAAGTACACAGAAGTGCAAAATAACCCCACAGCAAAGAAGCATTCACAAGGAGTGCTGTCCGGGTGTCCATCTCGGGCTTCTGTAGTAAATCTGACATTTGCTTGTTACGAATGAACACTCATAGGTTCTAAGCTTGGGGAATCAAAATAACATTTTCTACTGGAAAATAGGAGGAAAACTTCTGTTCCAGGGATCTATTTGGGGCATAGAATTTGGAAACCTTCTCTCAACCTTAGCCCACCTCAACTCCAATTACCTTGCCAAAATATGCAGGATCTCAGCCACTTGTATGCATGTGTGTTGCGGGGGTGGGAAGGGTGGGGGGAAGCTTTATCACAGCAAAATGGAAAGACAGCACCCAACATTTACACTTCATTCCTAGACATTAATGGGAAAATGAAATTTCCAAAAGACCTAACAATTTACTGAACTAAAAGTCTATAATTAGTCAGCTCAAAGCAGATCTTAGTGAAGTGTGAATACTGCCCCCTTGAGTATACTGAAAAAACGGTATGTGCCTAAGGAAAACCTAAATATTCACAGAGAGGTGGCCATAGAAGGCAGCGCTCCACCACGTGACTCAGTCACATCAACTTAGCAAGGTTTCTATTAGGGTTAATACTCAAAATACTGGTGAGGAATCAGCCAGACAGGCACCGTCATACAGCCAGTAGAAGAAATTGTTTGAGCCTCTCTAAAAAGCAGTCTCCCAGTAGCTACCAAAAAACAAACAAAAACAAAAACCGGTTGCCACAAGTCAATTCCCACTCATAGCCACCCTACAGGACCGAGTAGAACTGCCCCATAGGATTTCCAAGGAGCAGACAGTGGCTTCAAACTGCCGATCTTTTTGATTAGCAACCTGAGCTCTTCACCTCTGTGCCACCAGGGCTCCCCATAGCTACCAAGAGCCCTTAAAATGCCCAGATTCTTTGATCCACTTCTGGAAATGTAGTTTAAGGAAATCAGCAAAATGTGCTCAAAGAGCAAAGTACACTGATGTTCACCACAGCATTGTTAATCTAGAAAGTGATCTGCTTGTTCAGCCACATATCAATTAGAAACAAATATAATAGAAAAATGTGCAAAGTGCACAAGCAACAGTTTATAGAATAAGAAATACAAGTGGCCAATAAACGTGAATAAATGCACAACCACACTAATAGTGAATGACATAAACTACATACACTCTCATACTACTTATGCAGTAGGAGAAATGAAGTCTTGATACATGCTACAACATGGATGGAGCTTAAAGACTTTACGTGAGTTAAATAAGTCAATCACAAAAGGGCAAATATTATATAACCTCACTCACATAAAAAGACAAGAAAAAGCAAATGCATAGAGACCAAAGTCTATTAGTGATTACCAGGGGCAGGACGTGGGAGGAGAGATAAAGTAGGGAATTAACACTGATGGAAAAATCACATTGATTAAGGGTAGGGTTGCACAGCTAATTATTATAGTTGCTGTCAATAAGTCGTACACCTGTAAAAAGTTGAATTGGCAAAAGTTATGTGATAATTTACAACAATGACAAAAAAAAAAAAGAGTAGCTGCTGAGGCTGCTTATGTACAGCCAAACACCTCTTGGGATTTGGTTCCTTGGTTTGGAGGTTTAGGGTCATGTTTTCATGGGAAATTCCAGTTAATTGGCCTAATAATGTGTTTAGTGCTTCTGTTTTACTTCCTAGCTCATTGAATAGTGCCTGGGGTCTTAAAAGTTTGCAAGCGCCATTCAAGGCACAACAATCGTTCTCTATTCACCTAGAGCAACATGAGAAGAAGGAAAGTCAGGAATAGGAGGAGGAAATGAAATGTGTGGCGAATTCCCTCCATGAATAACTGTTTCCTTTGCCCTGAGACCAGAAGAACCGGATGGTGCCCAGCTACCATTATTGAATGTTTTAATCAAAGATTCTATAGCGAAATCCTGATCAAAAGGGCAAAATGCAGAACAGAATTTCAAATTCCAATGGACTCCAGATTTTCTGGAGCCAAGGGGACTGGACGAACCCCTGAAACTATTGCGCTAAGGTAATCTTTAAACCTTAAACCAAAAATATCCCCTAAAGTCTTCTTAAAACCAAACAATAGTTTAGCTTAACTACTAAAATACCGGCCTTGAGCATTATGCTCATTTAAGAACTATCTATATGGGATCAAATTGACAACAGCAACTCGAAATACTAGGTAGAAACTTTAGGGGGACAAAAAAACAACCAAACCTTGCTGTTGAGTTGATTCCAACTCATAGCAACCCTACAGGACAGAGTAGAACTGCCCCGTAGGGCTTCCAAGGAGAGGCTGGTGGATTCGAACTCCCAACCTTTCGGTTAGCAGCTGAGCTCTTAACCAGTTTGCCAACAGGGCTCCACTTTAGGGGGCAGTGAGTTTATATTAATGGGGAAGGAACAACTCAGAAAAGGAGGGTGAGAATGGTTGCACAACTCAAAGAATGTAATCAATGTCACTGAATTGTACATGTAGAAACTGTTGAATTGGTGTATGTCTTGCTGTATATAGTCTCAACAATAACAAAATAAATAAAATTTTTAAGAAATAGTGAATGACATATAAATTAAAACAGTGAGTTCTTTTTTTTTTTTTTTTAGTACCCATTATTGATAAAAGTGTGAAAAAACAGAAAGATCACGTCTAGCCGGTGAGAATGTAAATGTATAAATATTTTTGGTGAGCTACTTGGCCATATTCTTCAAAATTTTAAATTTTGTTGTTCCAGTATTTTTATTTCTGGGAATTAATTCTACATAAATACTCACACTTGTGCATAGAAATACATGTGCAAAGATGTTCAATGCAGCATTGTTTATAATAGCAAAAGCATGGAAACTGCTTAAATGGCCAGCAATAGGGATAGAATTTGGTTAAGGATTAAAATTTCCATGGAATGGAATACCTTGTAGCAGTTTGAAAGAATAAAGTGGAACACTTCACCAAAAAAGACATTCAGGCCACTAACAGACACATGGGGAGTTGCTCTCAATCATTACTCATCAGAGAACGTAAATCAACGCTGCAATGAGATAGCATCTCACACCAACAATACTGGCACTAATCAAAACAACAGAAAATAACAAATCTTGGAGAGGTTGCAGGGAGATTGGAACTCTTATGCTCTGCTGATGAGAATGTAAAACGGTACAACAACTATGGAAAACGATATGGTGCCTCCTTAAAAAACTAGAAATAGAAATACCATACGATCCAGCAATCCTAGAAATGTATCCTGGAGAATATAAGCTGTCACACAAATAGACATATGCACACTCATGTTCATTGCAGCATTATTCACAATAGGAAAAAGATGAAAATAATCTAAGTACCCATCAACAAACAAATGGATAAATAAATTATGGTACATACACACAATGGAATAGTACGCAATGATAAAGAACAATGAGGAATCCTCAAAACATCTCACAACATGGATGAATCTGGAAGGCATTATGCTGAATGAAATAAGTCAATCACAAAAGGACAACTATTGTATAAGACCATTATTATAAGAACTCAAGAAAAGGTTTACACACTGAAAAAAAAACATTATTTGATAGTTATGAGGGTAGGGAGGGGTGGGGAGGGGAAAACACTAACTAGATAGTAGACAAGAGTCAAATTTAGTGAAGGGAAAGACAACACACAATACAGGGTAAGTGAGAACAACTTGACCAAGGCAAAGTCATAGAAGTTTCCTAGACACATCCAAACATCTTGAGGCACTGAGCTGCTGGGATTGAGGGCTGAGGTCCATAGTCCCAAAGGACGTCTAGGTCAATTGGCATAACATAGTTCATAAAGAAAATGTTCTACATGCTACTTTGGTGAGTAGTGTCTGGGGTCTTGAGAGTTTCTAAGATACATCTATTTGTCCCATCCCGTCCGGAGCAAAGGAGAATGAAGAAAACCAAAGATACAAGGAAAATATTAGCTCAAAGGACTAAACGATCAAATGAACCAGAGCCTCCACAGCCTAAGCCCAGAACTGGATGGTACCCAACTATTGCCACCCACCACACTGACAGGGATTACAACAGAGAGTCCCGGACAGAGTGGGAGAAAAATGTAGAACAAAACTCAAATTCACAAAAAAAGACCAAACTTACTGGTCTGACAGAAACTGGAGGAACCCCCAAGACTATGGCCTGTGGACACTCTGCTAACTCAGAACTGAAACCTCTCCTGAAGCCCACTCTTCAGACGAAGATTAGACAGGCCTACAAAACAAACAATAAGACACTCAAGGAACATGCTTCTTAGTTCAATCAAATATGCTAGACCAAATGGGCACTCCTGCCCAAAAGCAAGACGAGAAGGCAGGAAGGGACAGGAACTGGACAGATGGACCCAGGGAACCTGGAGTGGAAAGTGGGAGAGTGCTAACACATTGTGGGGATTGCAACCAATGTCACAAAACATATATATAAATTTTTGATGAGTAACTTGAGCTGTAAACTTTCACCTAGAGAACAATACAACTTTTAAAAAGAAGAATAATGAGGTGGATTTGTACACAATAACATTAAAGATTTTCAAGATATTGTAAGTGCAAAAATCATTTTGGTGAGCTGTATGAATAAATAAATTTTATTTATTTTATATGCCTATGTATGCAAAATGAATGTCTGGAAGAAAACACAAGAAATCACTAAAAAGGGCAACATCCAGTGAGTGAGATGAGGAGAAGGGAGGCATTTACTTTTTACTCCATATCCTTAGGCACCATTCAAGCTTTTTATAATGAGCATGTATTACAGTTTAAATCACAAATAAAAACAGTGGAAGTTTTAAAAATTAAAATTAAGCATCTTAATATTTATCAAGACTTTTTTAAAGATTCAGGGAAGTAATTATAATGTGGTTTTAAAGGGAAAAAGCAGATTACATAATTACATACAGAGGATGTGCTCAACTACTTAGCAATATACATCTAAACACATCAAAATGGTAATGATAATTACCTCTAGTAACAACATTATACCTTATTTTTAATTGCTTCTTCATATTTTTTAGTTTTCTAAAATTAATAATATATATAATCAGAAAAAATTTTTAATGATCAAGTCAGAATTTGCTTAGTAAATTACACAAGTAGTCCCCAACTTATGACAGGGTTTGGTTCCATCAACTCAGTTGTAAGTTGGTTCTAATTTAAGTCAAATACACCTTTTTTTTTTATTTTTCATTATTATTGCCTTTTATTATCAGTATCTTTATAAATCTGATCTTTATTTGTCTTTGGGGGTTGGAAATATTACGTGTAAACTTACAGATATAATGGCATCAACAAATGACATGCTGCAACATCGTATGTAGTACATATTACTAACAAAAAGATGTTGAAAAAAAATGGTTGTAACTCCCAACCAAAAAAAGCCCTGGCCCAGATGGCTTCACTGGAGAATTCTACAAAACATTTACAGAAGAGCTTGTACCAGTACTACTCAAGCTATTTCAGAGCATAGAAGAGGAAGAAACACTTCCAAATTCATTCTATGAAGCCAGCATAACGCTGATACCAAAACCAGGAAAAGATGTCACAAAAAAAGAAAATTACAGACCAATATCTCCCATGAATATAGATGCAAAAATTCTCAACAAAATTCTAGCCAACAGAATTCAGCATCATATCAAAAAAATAATACACCACAACCAAGTAGGATTCACACCAGCTATGCAAGGATGGTTCAACATTAGAAAATCAATCAACGTAATCCACCACATAAATAAAAGGAAAGAAAAGAATCCCATGATCATCTCAATTGACACAGAAAAGGCATTTGACAAAGTCCAACACCCATTCCTGATAAAAACTCTCAATAAAATAGGTATAGAAGGGAAATTTCTCAACATAATAAAGGGCATCTATGCAAAACCAATGGCCAACATCATTCTTAATGGAAAGAGGCTGAAAACATTCCCCTTGAAAACAGGAACAAGACAAGGATGCCCTTTATCACCACTCCTATTTAACATTGTGCTGGAAGTTCTAGCTAGAGCAATAAGGCAAGGAAAAGAAATAAAGGGCATCCAAATTGGTAATGAAGAAGTTAAACTGCCCCTGTTTGCAGATGATATGATACTATACACAGAAAACCCTAAAGACTCCATGAGAAATCTACTGGAACTAATAGAAAGATTCAGCAGAGTAGCAGGATACAAGATAAACATTCAAAAATCAGTTGGATTCCTATACACCAATAAGGAGAACGATGAAAAGGAAATCAGGAAAACAATACCATTTTCAATAGCCCCTAAAAAGATAAAATACTTAGGAATAAATCTGACCAGGGATGTAAAAGACCTATACAAAGAAAACTACAAAACACTACTGCAAGAAACCCAAAGGGATCTACATAAATGGAAAAACATACCACGCTCATGGACAGGCAGACTCAACATTGTGAAAATGACAATTCTACCCAAAGCAATTTACAAATACAACGCAATCCTGATCCAAATACCAACAACATTCTTCAAAAAGATGGAAAAAGTAATCATTAACTTTATATGGAAGGGGAAGAACCTCCGAATAAGTAAAGCACTACTGAAGAAGAAGAATAAAGTTGGAGGATTCACACTACCTGACTTCAGAACCTACTATACAGCTACAGTAGTCAAAACAGCCTGGTACTGGTACAATGACAGATACATTGACCGATGGAACAGAATTGAGAACCCAGATGTAAATCCATCCACCTACGGTCACCTGATCTTCGACAAGGGCCCAGAGTCCATCAGATGGGGAAAAGACAGTCTTTTTAACAAATGGTGCTGGCAAAACTGGATATCCATCTGCAAAAAAATGAAACAGGACCCATACCTCACACCGTATACAAAAACTACTTCCAAATGGATCAAAGACCTGAATATAAAGCCTAAAACTATAAAGTTTATGGAAGAAAAAATAGGACCAACACTTCAGGCCTTAATACACGGCATTAACAGAATACAAACCATAACCATCAATGCACAAAACCCAATAGATAAGCTAGATAACTGGGATCTTCTAAAAATCAAACACCTATGCTCTTCAAAAGACTTCACCAAAAGAGTCAAAAGACAACCTACAGACTGGGAAAAAATTTTTGGACAGTACAAGTCAGACAAAGGTCTAATCTCCATAATCTGTGAGAAAATCCAACACCTCTACAACAAAAAGACAAATAATCCTATTAAAAAATGGGCAAAGGAAATGAGCAGACACTTCACCAAAGGAGACATTCAAATGGCCAACAGACACATGAGGAAATGCTCGCGATCACTAGCCATTAGAGAAATGCAAATTAAAACCACAGTGAGATACCACCTCACCCTGGCATTACTGGCACGAATCAAAAACACTGGAAATAACAAACGTTGGAGGGGCTGCAGGGAGATTGGAACTCTTATGCACTGCCATGGGAATGCAAAATGATACAAACATTTTGGAAAATGATATGGCGCTTCCTCAGAAAGCTAGAAATAGACATACCATTCGATCCAGCAATCCCACTCCTAGGAATATATCCTAGAGAAATAAGAGTCGTCACTCGAATAGACATATGCACGCCTATGTTCGTGGCAGCATTGTTCACAATAGCAAAACGATGGAAACGACCAACAACAATCAACAGATGAATGAATAAACAGACTACGGTACATGCACACAATGGAGTACTATGCAACGAGAAGGAACAACAATGAATCTGTGAACCATCTCATAACATGGATGAAACTGGAGGACATTATGCTGAGTGAAATAAGTCAATCTCAAAAGGACAAATATTGTATGAGACCTCTATTGTAAAAACCCATGAAAAAGTTCACACACAAAATGTAATAATCTTTGTTGGTTACCAGGGATGGGGGGGGGGGGGAAATACTAAATAGGCAATAGATAAGCGGTATCCTGGGTGAAGGGTGAGACAGTACACAATACAGGAGAAACTAGCACAACTTGTACTAGGAAAGGTCATGGAAGCCCCATAGACACATCCAAACTCCCTGAGGGACTGAATTGCTGGGCGGAGGGCTCTGGGGACCATGGTCTCGGGGAACATCTAGCTCAGTTGGCATGACACAGCTTATAAAGACAATGCTCTACATTCTACCTTGGTGAGTAGTGTCTGGGGTCTTAAAAGCCTATGAGCGGCCATCTAAGATATTCCACTGGTCTCATCCTTTCAGGAGCAAGGGAGAATGAAGAGAACAGGATACAAGGACAAGATTAGTCCGAAGGATTAATTGTCCACAGCTACCAAGGCCTCCACTGGACTGAGTCCAGTACAGCTAGATGGTGCCCGGCTACCACCACTGACTGCTCTGACCAGGATCACAACAGAGGGTTCTGGACAGAGCTGGAGAAGGACGTAGAGCTTAATTCTAACTCACAAAAAAAAAGACCAGATTTACTGGCCTAAAGGAGACTGGAGTAACCTCGAGAGTATGGCCCCCAGACACCCTTTTAGCTCAGTGGTAAAGTTACCTCCGAGGTTCACCGTTCAGCCTGGGAGTGGACAGCCCCATAAAACCAAATAAGAATAACGAGGTACAGGAGTCCAGTGACAAGGGCCAGAAAGCAGAAGGGGACAAGGAAGCTGGTGATAGGGAACCCAAAGTTGAGTAAGGATATTGTTGATGTGTTGTGAGATGGCTAACCATTGTCATAGGGCAACATTTGTAGTAACTGTTAAATGAGAAACTATTTCGTTCTGTAAGCCTTCATGTTAAGTGAGAATAACAGCACAATTGGAAGAGCGTAGTCAATGTCACTGAACTGTGCATGTAGAAATTTTTGAAATGGTGTGTCTTTGGCTATGTGTATCTTCACCAAAATAAGAGGTTGAGAAGTTAGAGGGTTGACATGTTGTGGGGTTGTTAACCAATGTTATAAAACAACATGTGTACTTCTGTTTCATGAGAAACTATTTGTTCTGTAAGCCTTCACCTGAAGTACAATAAAAAAAATAAAAAAAAAAAAGGTCCTCCAAGGTCGAGAAGGGAGAGTGCTGACTGTATGTGTACTGACTGTTTAATGAGAAACTATTTGTTCTGTAAACCTTCATCTAAAGTACAATAAAAAAATTCTTTTAATTAAAAAAAAATAAACAATAAAAATAGAAAAAAAACTGTTGTAAGTGCAGTTTGTCATAACTCAAATATGTCATAAGTTGGTGACTACCTGTATGGTGTCCCACACTAAACTAGGAATCAAGGAGAAAGTAGATGTGGGATACAGTCCCCTCCCTCAAACAATTTACAGTTTTATTGATGACTCTATACACACAGCTAAAACCATTAGAGATCATGGACGTGTAGAAAACAGAGGACAAAGTGCTAAATTGAATGTTATCAGATGCCAAAGTGAATAGCACAGACAATGTGATCAACAGGACAACAGAAAGGGAAGAAGCAATGCAGGTCCTAATTATTAACATCTTCCTGACCAGACAACCAAGGAGAGAGCCTTGGACATTAATATGGAAACTCTCTTCCTTGGAGTCACAACTATAGGCATACTTGATTCTGAACATCAGGAGCTTCTTTTCCTCAAAATAGCATTTTCTCCTGTTACTGACACCTGAAGTTTTACCATTAAAAGTTTATCGCTTATTTCATATTCTCTCTCCCTCTTAAAAAAGCAAATGGACCTAGGAGTGCCAACACTTTACACTGGACGGCACCCTTGCAGTTACCTTGTGCCAATGACAGACATCACTAATCAATCTCGGCACTTCCACCTTGTGAGATTATCTCACAATCCGCAGCACAGTACTCCAAGCAGCCACCACCAATTGAACAGAGTTGAGATATAAATAGAAAACTATTTGCCATCCCTTTTTAAAGTGATAGTAATAATGGACTTGCATTTCAATAACAGTTGAGAATTTTACAAAGCTGTCGTGTCCATTATCTCATTTGAGCAGGCATTGTTTTCTTTTTCTGTATGCCAAAATGGAGGATATAAGAGTTACAAATTGCTCATGGATACACCGCTTAAGAGGCAGGTCCTAGATTTCAATGTGGAACTCAATCTTCATCCAAACCCACTGCTCTTTCCCAAACACTCCTCTTATCTCTTTTACACATCAATAGCCTATTTTGATAGCCCTTTGCAGGAGAGGAGAGTCAGAGGACCTTGGGAGGTACTGGGGATCAGAAAAGAGCATCTCCAATGAGATACAAGATATCAGAACCCAGAGGCTGGGGTCATTAAAAAAAAAAAAGTTGTCGTCCAGTCAACGCCAACTCATGGTTACCCCATGTGTGTCAGAGTGCTCCACAGAATTGTCAATTGCTGATTTTTCAGAAGTAGATCACCAGGCCTTTCTTCCAAAGAGCCTCTCGGTGGACTTGAACCTCTAACCTTTCAGCTAGCAGTCAAGTGCTTCAACTGTTTGCACCACTCAGGGACTCCTGTGGGCATAAGGGACACCACAATTTTGCTGAACACCGGCTCTCGACACTGAAGTGACAAGTAAATATATTCAGGTTCCCAGCCACTACTGGTATCTATTGGAATTCCATCACACTGCCCCCTCTCTGCTCTCTAGGCTCTGAAGGACCAAAGCCAAAAGTCTTCCCCAAGTTCCAAACCCCCAGTGGAAACACCACAATCTAAGAAGTCATTGTCTCCCTCGGTGTTTCAGACTCCACCTCGGATCCCCTGGGCTGCTGCATCAGCTGAAGTTCTTCTTATCTGGCTCAGTTTGAAGGTGCATTAAGATAAACTTCCCTGAGCAAGGACTTCCCCTCCTGGAGACCCACATCAGCTCATCCCCCAACCCAGTCAACACTGAAAGCTCAACAGTCCTAAAAGTGTTTTAAAACACCAGAATCAAATAGCGTGTTGAGTTTAAGGCTAACATACGGATTCTTGACTTTAAAAGGCTAGGTTTTCACAACAAACACGCGTTGCTATGGAGACGGCATAAGCCTATGTAAACTAAAGGCATTCATATTCATAGAAACTCCTGAAGCAAGACCAAATGTTGGCCCTAACATTCCCATTCTTGCCAAGTTCCAAATAGTGCACAAATTATGCCAAAAATAAATGGGTGTGACTAATACAAGCTTAGAACATTAAAAAAAATTGTTTTTTTACCTTGAGGGCAACGTTTGTTGATATAGAAGCTGGGTGTGTAAAGCATACTTCCCCCCTCCATAAATCCATCTGTTTTATTTACACTTCCTGAAAGACCTGCGTGCACATTTTTTCCATAAATTGTACAACTGCTAGTAATCACGTATCATTTCAATCTGTGCTCCAGTTCTGTTTTAACACTGTGTCTCTCCCTTTTTGTTTGTGTTCCATTAAGCACACACTCGAGGCAAAGCAGGCAAGACTTAACTCTTCTCCTCCCAAATACACACTCCACGGCTGCAGACTTGTCAGAGAGCTTTTGCATAGGGGGCACCTCCAAGGTCTGCAGGCCCAGGGTAAATCCTATTACAAACTCAGGGATGTCAAATTAGTTTCTGTTATTGACCTTCTTTCTCGTGACCCCTTCCCCAACCCTCCAGGCCCCAATCCTCAGTGCCCCGTTTCTCCCTCACCGAGGTCAACCTGTATGACAGCTGTGCTCTGCCCTGAATCTACTCCATCCGTGCTGGAAACTTGCCGCTAATTACTGTAGTCACACTTCTGAATTCAACAAGCGCCAGGCGGCTGCCTGTCGTCTCTCCAGTGGGCTGGGTCACCAGCTATCTCCCACAGGTCACTAAGTCGGCATTTATTTCCTGATGGGAGATGGCATTGCAAGGTAGCTGTTCCAACGTGAGTGGTAATCAACAATAATTACAAGTGATACAGCCATTCAGACTCACACCACAGTGTTAAAAAAAAAAATCTAGCATGGTTGGTGAAAGAAGGAGGAGGAAGAAGAGGAAGGAAAGAGAATATACTGCTTTGCCAAGGCAGATAAGTTTTGCATCTTAAACTTAGACTTTCTGGAAAATAATGCATGCTTTTGTTTTCTTCAATTCACACGGAAGAAGCATGTTCCCACTATGTCCACAGAGAAAAGCAGTAAATCTCTATTTCCCATAAAGGAAAGCTATGTTTCCTCTCAAAGGGTGAAACCTTTCCCCCTGGTGTCCAGGGAGAGCAGCAGATCAGGGATCAAACTAAACCAAACCAGTTGCCTCAAGTTGACTCTGACTCGTGGAAACCCCGTGTGTGTCAGAGTAGAACTATGCTCCACGGGTTTTTCAGTGGCTGGTTTTTCAGAGGTAGATCATCAGGACTGTCTTCTGAGGCACCTCAGGGTGGACTTGAACCTCCAACTTTCAGTTAGCAGCCGAGCACTTAACCGTTTGCACCACCCAGGGCCTCCTGGTCAGAGATCAGCCGCACTTCAAACCTCTTCTGCCAAGGGAGGCCATCAAGACTGTGCATGGGTGATGCCACCTCCAATCTCAGAAACTGAGAAAATAAACTACAACCAGCCCTCTGTCGTCCAGACGTGGTTTAATCTGAGCTACATAAATTGATTCCTACCCACTAGACTCTCAGCCCTAATCCTTAATCCTCCTCTCTGCATCACTGGCAGCCCCAGCTGGCCACCCCTCATTGCCAAGGCTTGCCGGGTGAACAGATACTCTAAGCACCCCCTCTGCGCTTTAAGCACAGGTCCTCTGCCCCCAGATCAAGACTCCGTGCAGCTTTGTTTTAACCGTAACTGGGATTACTCATGGTCAACTCTCTTCTCACCACCACCACATCGCCACTCTGCTCCCCTATGTTAAGGCTAGTGGACCAGAAGCAGACCCTGAACTGCAATACACTTGCCACTTAAAGATCAATGAAGTATCCTCAAGAGAAACCAAGAAGGTAGTAGGGGACGCAGGACAGGAACAGGGACAGAGCCAAGCACAGGTGCTATTCCAGGCAATGTCTCAGCATCAGCCTGATTCCACAGGGAGTTCTAGAGCATGAATTGACCCATGCGGGGTCTCCATGAGTGGGAATCAACTCGATGGCAACGGGTTTTTGAAAGCCTTGGTGATTCAGTGATAGAATTCTTGCCTCCCGTGCATGAGACCTGGTTCAATTTCAGGCCAATGCACCTCAAGTGCAGCCACCACCTGTCTGTAAGTGGAGGCTTGCATGTTGCTATGATGCTGAACAGGTTTCAGTGGAGCTCCCAGATAAGATGGACCAGGAAGAAAAGCCGAGATATCTTCTTCCGAAAAGTCAGCCAGTGAAAACTCCATGGATCACAACAGTTCAATCTGCAAGCAATCATGGGGGTGGCACAGGATTGGGAGGCTTCACTCCACTGTGTATGGGGTCGCCATGAGTCAGGGGCTGACTGGACAAGAGCTAACAACAACCAGGCAAGGGGCTGGCCTTTCCTACTCCCACGCAGTCAGTCATTTGCTACCGGCCACCTCAGGGCGGATGTCACCCCCTGGGCACTTCTGCTTTCTGTGCTGTGGCCCAAGCCACTCCAGCGGCCCAAGGGCAGTCCTCTGAAGAAGGCTGTAGGCGCCAGCTGGGAGGCAAAGCAAAGCGAAGCTGGGTGATGGGCGCACAGAGCTAGTAAAGGGATCCCTGGGCGGGGCATCACAGTGTCCGTTACACCCCCAGAGAAGTGAACACTGGTAGTATTGTGACACTAATTTCTTAAAATGATTCTTAATCTAAAAAGCTTGGAGAACCAGGAGTGATTCGGGGCAGGGAAAAACAATCACCTCACTGGTTATACCCACCACACCGCTCCCTCAAGAAAACACCAGAAAGTAAAGTCTACTTAGCAGGTGTCACACATAGACCAGGTAATAAGAGCAGGAGACATTATGTCTATATCTTGAAGCACCTAGAGAACGTTAAAGTGCTATTTCATTCACCTTTCTGCATGACAACCATCCAAGCATGATTTTCCAACTCCCCTAGAAGGAAGGAATTTTAAGAGACTGTCTCCCATGCCCAAGACATCCTCCTGCCCTCTGACTATGTGGCCACTCCACCATCTTACCTACTTTGGCCATTTCAGAAAAGTCAGAGAAATGGAGGTCAGGAATTGCAAAGAACCCCAGTGCTCCCGAAGATGTTCCAGGGCATGAACCAGATCTGACTGATTCATAGTAGCTATGTTAAAACACTTCATCAGACTGAGGAGAGTGCAATGATCTACTACTGATGCCTAACACGAGTGTAGAATGAGGAAGTAAGGGCATGTCAGGTGCAACGAAGACTATGCTAGAACTCTTGAAACCTCTTCCCTTCTTTAATGGTTTGAATTGTGTTCCCCAAAAATGTATGTCAGCTTGGCTAGGCCATGATTCCTAGTATGTGTGTTGTCCTCCATTTTGTAGTCTGATGTAATTAACCTATGCATTGTAAATCCTAACCTCTATGATGTTCATGAGGCAGGATTAGAGACAGTTATGTTAATGAGGCAGGACACAATCTACAGGATTAGGTTGTATCTTTGTATCTTTTGAGATATAAAAGACAGAAGCCAGCAGAAAGGAGAGGGACTTCCTACCACCAAGAAAGAAGAGCCAGGAGACAAGCACGTCTTTTGGACCCAGGGTCCCTGCGCTGAAAGCCTCCTAGACCCAGGGGAAGATTGATGCCAAGACACATGGAGATGTCAAGGAACTCCAGGCCCACAGATGTTGAAATGAGACAATGACATTCCCCAAGAGCTGACAGAAAGAAAAACCTTCCCCTAGAGTTGGTGCCCTAAATTTGGACTTCTAGCCTCCTAAACTGTGAGAGAAGAAATTTTCTGTTTGTTAAAGCCATCCACTTGGGGTATTTCTGTTATAGCAGCACTGGATAACCAAGACACCTTCCAATGCCTGTGCTCCCTCTCCCCTGGCCGTTTCACATAAAATGTACTCACAAAAAAGGGGGAGAGGGAGGAGGATGGTTACAATGTTCAGTACAAAGTTTGAAACTGAAGAGGATATAAAAGAAGTAGGACATGGTATCTGTCCTCAAAATGCTAACAGTCTCAAGGCGACTATAAGACATACAAACAGAAATTTTTAAGACATACATAATGAATTGGAAAGATAAAAATAAATTCTCAAGTGCAAACATGTATGGAATTTCAGGTAACCAAATGCCCACTCATGGTGGGTGTAAACAGGGTTCTGGGTGTTCGTGAAGTAAACAGAAGCCTGGAATATAGGAGGAGATGGGCTTTGAGCAGAGCCCTGCAGGGCAAGTTGAATTGAACGGAGGAACAAGGGAGGAAGGGCTTTTCACTCTGAGAAGAACAAGAGAAAAGAAACCAAATTCTGGAATTTTCAGCAAAGCCCTTAAATGTTCTAACCAACACCTAACCAGTTGCCAGCGAGTGGACTCCCACTCATGGCGACCTCCTATGTGTCAGAATAGAACTGTGCTCCATAGGGTTTTCAATGGCTTCTTACTTCGGAAGCAGATCACTGGGCCTTTCTTCCAAGGCACCTCTGGATGGGCTCAATCCTCCAACTTTTTGGTTAAGCTGAGTGCATTAACTGTTTGCACTGAAGGTTCTAGAGTACAGAAAATAGTTTCTCTTATACCACACAGAACAAAAATATGTTTCCTAGCTCACCCACCTCCCCCAGGCAGCTGCTGGGAGGCCCTTCACACTCAGGGTTGTTCCCAAGGAACAGCAAGGCCCAGTTTGCCAGCTGTTGATGAAGGTCAAACCCAAACCCACTGCCATCAAGTGATTCCGACTCACAGTGACCCCATGGGGTTTCCAAGGCTGTAAATCTTTACAGAAGCAGACTGCCACATCTTTCTCCCCATGGAGCCACTGGTGGTTTCCAACAGCCGACCTTTGGGTTAGCAGTCCGGTGCTTTAACCACTGTGCCGCCAGGGCAGTGCTCCTTGATGAAAGCAGAGGATGGAATTTCAACTCCCGGCTCAGAGGTCTTCCTATGCTGTCCAACCCAGTCACCAGAATCCTGGCCAATCCGTGGTCTCTATTTAATACTCCAGCATGTACAATCTTCCCCAACAAAAAAGATGAAAATAGCCAGCAATGAGGGAAAGGCAGCCGGGACTTGCCCCTTCTACTTCAAAAGAGTAGGGAAAACGCTACCTCCCCAAAGGACAACAAACCGGCCCCATAAACACCCACCAGCTGCCACTCGCCCCGTTCATGATTTAGTTTCCAGAAGTTGGCCAGTGTTTAGTGAAATTTGACCAGCAATAAGAATCCTAATCAGACCCAGGACCCAACTGCTTCAAACCTGTCCTCCTGCCTCAGCCATCCACACCTCCCAGCCCCTACCCCGGGGCGGGCTGAAAAAACTGTGAGCAGAACACCAACACCCAGGACTAGGATGAGAGGCTCAAGCTTGGACTGAGGCCCCTGTCTCCACCCATCTCCCCAGATTTCCCCAGCTTGCACCCCTCTCCTCTTCCTGCAGAAGCAAGTCCTCTCCCTCGCTCAGCCAAGGCAAATACGCACAGCACCAATGCGCCTTTCTAGAAGTGGAAGATCAGCTCCAAGCTGAGACTTGTTTTGAAGTAATGGAGGGGGGCCGGTAGGAAGGTAGAGAAGGAGATGTGGGAACAGACAGAAAAGTTAAGGCTATCGGCTCCCTGTCATTTGGCAGTGAGCCTGCCAACACAAAGTTGGCCGTTTTTAGAGGCTTTGGAGTGACCGGGAGAGGCTTCAGTGGGAGGTGGGGGCACCCCTGGTCCATTCTGATTTTAAGAACATCTTTTTATCCTGTTCACTCACAGTGTACACTGTGGGGGGAGGGGGCAGGGGTTGCTTTAAGAACACGAAGCCAATAAATTATCACTCTTTCCAAATCGCCCCCAGTCTTCTCTGAGCCGGGACTCCTTTCCAGAAGAGTGCTCCTGACGGCAGAGGATTAATAACAATAACAGCTCGCGTTGGTGAGGCGCTTTTAACTTTTCAAAGTGCCCCTCCATCCACCATCCTACTTCATCCTCCTGACAGCCCGATGATGCAGGTGGAGCAGGGATTACAGGGCCAGCCTTGAGTGTAAGCAAGCAGATTATGTGCTCAGTGCAGCTGGGGGCCCAGGAAGGGGCCGCTGCAGCAATCCCTCCCAACAAATTGCAGCTGAAAATGCCTTTAACAAAGGCAACGCTTCCATTTCTCAGCTAGGATAAGGCTTAAAAAGCAAATGCCCTTTGGAGAGATACACCGTAGACAGGGCGTAATGTGGTGTGAGCCTTTCCGAGAACAATTTAATAGGGGAAGGAAATGAGACAGCCAAAGGGAATATAGGGGGAATAGAGGAAAGCTTAGTTTAGGTCACAGTTTTGCCTGTGATCACCCCAAAAAATTGTTAACCCTATGTTAAGTGTGGAAAAACACAGAGAAGTCGATCACCCACTCACTCTTCACTCATTCCTTGATTCATTGATTGAGGCAAACTTTGTTTTAGTAGTTCTTATTGTGCTGGCTCATGGAGTCCGGGTGGCACTAACTGTCTAGCACTCAACTACTAACTTCTCAACTACTAACCAAAAAGTTGGTGGTTCTAACCCACCCAGAGGCACCTTGGAAGAAAGGGCTGGCTCTGCTTCTCAAAGGTCACAGCCATGAAAACCTTATAGAGCAGTTCTACTCTGTACACCTGGGGTCACCATGAATGGACTCGACACCAACAGGTTTGGTTTTTGCTTTGTTTATGCGCCAGCTCAGTCCTGTTGTTACAAAATCCAAACACAGACCCTGTCCTCCAGGAGCTCACAGTGGGGTAAAGGAGGTACAAGGTGTATCAGGATGGTCTTTTGAGACACTCCCTTCTGCCCGCCTTCCTTGTCACTTGGGGCAGCAGGGATGGCCTTCAAAACTCACTGTCTACAGGGAGAGAGCTAGACAGCCAAGGACAAAAAATGTAATTGATTTCAAAACAGGTATTTTAAATAATAGCAGAGATTTTTGAGAGAGAAAGATTGTTGGAATTCTAAAATTTTGATTTTCATATCAAACGCCAACTTCTGGAAGCCTCAGAGCACAGAGTTGCTGTCATACTCTAGAGAGTGAGTAAGAATACACAGCCACAATAGTTTTCCTTACCAGAGGAAAGGTGAGACTCATTCCACCAGCTGTTCAGAGAAGAAGACTCCATGGTTATATGATCATATTAGTTCTGGGAAGAAAGAAACCCTGAGATATATATATATATATATATACACACACACACACACACAACTATCCTGGTTACCTAGTGCTGCTGTAACACAAATATCACAGGTGGGTGGCTTTAAAGAACAGAAATTTCTTTTCTCACTGTTCTGGAGGCTGAAAGTCCAAATCAAGGTCAATTCCTTCCTAGTCAGTAGCCCTGGGTATTCCTTAGTTCTTTGCAATCCTTGGCTTGTAAACGATCCTAACGTGGCATGTGTTTCCCCCATATGTGTGGTCTTTTCATAACTCAGAAGGGATTAGGTTTAGGATTCACTCTAAACTAAAACCAAACAAAACCCATTGCTGTTGAGTTGATTCCAACTCTTAGAGACCCTATAGGACAGAGCAGAACTGTCCCATAGAGTTTCCAAGGAGTGGCTAATGAATTTGAACTGCCACCCTTTTGGTTAGCAGCCGAGCTGTTAACCACTGTGCTACCAGGGCTCCGGATTCACTCTACATGGTGTAAAATGGTGGCATTGGACCTCATCTAACTTCAGGGGGAGGAGAGAGAATCACCATCAGCATCAGCCTAAAGCTGATTCCTATGCGGTGGAGGTCAGACATACCTCCACTCTCTACCATTGTTACCAATTCTGACACTAGCCATGCCTCCCATGGCACTCTCTACTGCTCTGTTGGGTTTGATAATTTGTTGCAATGGCCACACAGAACTCACAGACCATACTCATGGTTATGGGGTTTATTAGGCAAGTCACAGGTTACAATTCAGGATCAGGATCAACTTGGAAGTAACAAGAACAACTCAGAATACAGTTCTTCGATCAGGACAGCTTCTTCTCAGCTGTGCCCACAGGCAGGCCTCTACTACCAGGCCCTGCTTGGGCCTGGCCCCTGCCCTGCTCAGGCAAGTGTTACAGCTCTTTAGCTTGCCGAGAAGTGCCTGGCAGCACCCACTCTACCAGAAGCCTCCTGCCCAAAGGTGCTCAGTTCTGGCTCTGTGGGTCAGTGAACCCACTGCAGCTGTCTGTCAGTCCTGTGCTGCTGCCATCCCATCCTGGGCCACTGCTGCCTCCAGTGTTACAATTCTGTCTCCTGGGTCTAGGAGTTTCTCATCACAGGGAGGCCAGGTCCAAAGGATATGCTCCACTCCCAGCTCTTCTTCCTGATGGTAGTGAGGTCCCCCCTCAACCTCTAGGATTGGCTCTTTATAAGCCTAGCAGGATGCCAAAACTGACCTATCACCTTGGTGGGCCACAGGCACCATATTTGCATATATCAGCCAATCCCAGCAAGAGTTTTACATACCTTATTTGCATAGTCCCACTCAATCATTTCATGGG
This sequence comes from Dugong dugon, assembly GCA_030035585.1. Classification (NCBI taxonomy): domain Eukaryota; kingdom Metazoa; phylum Chordata; class Mammalia; order Sirenia; family Dugongidae; genus Dugong; species Dugong dugon. The sequence continues at coordinate 101,510,519 of CM057469.1, read as the reverse complement.
AGTTACAAGGTGAGACTACGTCTTACATACTTTGGACATGTTGTCAGGAGGCGTCAGTCCCAGGAGAAGGACATCATGTTTGGTAAAGTACAGGGTCAGCGAAAAGGAGGAAGACCCTCAACGAGATGGATCGACACAGTGGCTGCAACAATGGGTTCAAGCATAATGATTGTGGGTGTGGTACAGGACCAGGCAGTGTTTCGTTCGGTTGTACATAGGGTCAGCAGGAGTCAGAACCTACTCGATGGCACCTAACAACAACAAGACCATGGCCAGAAAGGCCATATAAAAAGAAAAACTCATTGCCCTGCAACTGGCATGATCTCCTTAACATATAAAAGAAAATCCCTATTTCCAAACAGGATCCCATCCAAAGATGATCCAGAAGGCAAGAGCCAGGAATTCCACACATATTTTGTAAAGACATAATGCAATCCTTACCAACAACCAGACTATTTTGGCTACCTGTCACTCAGTCACAGGATGGGTACCTTAGATCTTTCTCTATTCAAATGCAGAGAAAAATGTGATTTGGGGCTCTATAGATGATGCATTTTTAGTTTTATGTTTGTTTTTCAAAAACGCCTTGGCATAACTGAGTTCAAATACAAATGACATTAGAACTTGGTAGACTATTTTGCAGCTCAGTAACCATTTTTAAAACCAATGATTTTTGAAGCACTGAAATCGAGTTCCCCTCTTCTTGGGCAGATCCCAGATGCTACCTTTTAAACAGGGTGTCCCAGTAAAAAAGGGGCAGTTTCTGCTTTTGACTTTGATGTATGACAAGGCAGCGTTTCTCAGCTTCAGCATTATTGACATTTGGGGCTGGATAATTCTTTGTTGTGGTGCTATCCTGTGCGTTGTAGGATGTTTAGCAACATCCCTGGCCTCTACCCACTAGAATCCAATAGTACTCTTCCTCTCCTCACCCCCCGCCAGTTGTGACAATCAGAAATGTCTCCAGACATTGCCAAATGTCTCCTGGGGGACAAAATTGTGCCTGGTTGAGAATCACTGGACTAGAGATTGCAAACTAGCATGTTTAAGTTAACCAACCCAACGATTTAAAAATCGTGACTCAACGTTAATAATTTTGGAGACATCATCAAAAAATCCAGATTTCCACCTCCTGAGAAAGCAGGTGCAGACCACCACTGGCACCTGCATTGCTGTATGGCAACAACTGGCTGAGCTGAGTAGCTACTGCCCCACCCAAAGTTGAGTTTATGACCCTTAATACAGCCCATAGTTTCTTCAAACCAGAAAACCAAACTCCTCACTGTCAAGTCGATTCTGACCCATAGCGACCCTAGAGGACAGGGTAGAACTGCCCCATAAGGTTTCCAAGGAGAGGCTGGTGGATTCAAACTGCTGACCTTTTGGTTAGCAGCCATATCACTTAACCACTGAGGCACTGGGGCTCTAACTGCACCACCAGGGCTCCCATAGGTCCCTAGGTGGCACAAAAGGTTTGCACTCAACTGTTAATGTAAAGGTTTGCGGTTCAAACCCACCCAGTCGCTCTGAAGAAAAGGCCTGTTGTTGTCATTGGTGCTGTCGAGTCAATTTTGACTCACAGCTACCCCATGTGACAGAGTAGAACTGCCAAGAAAACCCTATGGAGCACTTCTCTCTGCACACTTGGGGTCCCCATTAGTCGGAATTGACTTGATGGCAACTAACAGTGATGACAATACAGCCCGTAAAGCAAAACCGAAAACAAAAGCCAGGGAAGGCTGCCTCAGATTTTTCATATGAAATGTTTCTGATTTGCCTGACTCTGTAAGTACACATGATAATGTAAAATCTCTGACCCTCTGACTGAAACTGCCTGAACTGTCTCTCTTTCTGTGTCCCTCTCTTAGAGACACACACACGTGCACACACACACACAACACACACATATAAATACACCACACACACATACACAAACACACACACAAGAGGAAGCATGGTTCACAAAATTAAACCACTGGACTAGAAGTCGGGAGAACAAGGCTTTACCCCTGAGCCTGTGCCCTTGAGTAATTCAATTCAAGCAACAGTCACTGACTGCCTACAACATGCAAGGTTTCAGGGTGGGCACAGAGCTCACCTGGGCCTCAGTGTCCTCATCCCACCCAACTCCCCTATGGATAAGTGAGCTCTCTGAGCTCTGTGACCCACAGAGGGCTGGAATAGAGGAAAGCACTGCTGCTCCAGAACAGTATTAGACAACTGGTGTGCTACACAGGAGATGTACCCCGCTTCAGGGAAGGACCTTCTGCCCAGCTGAGAAGAAGGACCCTTCCAGGTCTGCCTCAGCTGCAGAGAGCTGCCTCAGCTGGCATCTCACATCTGATGAGTGATCGGATGGGTTTAAAGGCCTGGCCATTTCAACTGATGCAGGACACTGATGGGCAATACTTGCTCCAGACTCCCTGCTACATGGCCAACACTTTGCCAGGCCAGCATCACAGTTTGGCTTCTTCCTCTGCCCAATCCTGCTTCCTCCCCTTGCCTTCACAGAACTTGATCCCCAATAAACACCTTGCACCCCAAACTTTGTCTCAGCATCTGTTTCTGGAGAGTACACACTGCAACAGTTGGCTATTATTGGATAGCCTTGTATTGCATAGGAGCCCTGGTGGCGCAGTGGTTAAGAGCTCAGGCTGCTAAACTAAAGGTCGGCAGTCGGAATTCACCAGCCACTCCTTGGGAACCCTATAGGGCAGTTCTACTCTGTCTTACAGGGTTGCTATGAGTCAAAATCCACTCAATGGCAATGGGTTTCAACGAGTATGTGCGTATGTGTGTGTAAGAGTTTGTTCAGGGAATCACCTCTCCCCAACTTGACCTAGGGGAAATCCTGATTAGTCTGTAGCGCTAGGCAGTCAATGTAATCCTGTTCACTTTGCTACTGATGGACACAGGAAGGGATTGTGATCCCATCCTGGCCAATGAGATGCGACAGGAAGTCTGCTGAAGGGTCTCTAGGAAATGTTGCCTCAGTAATAAAAAGCTGGGCAATGTCATGTCTGTTTTGATGCCTAAAACTCTGGCAGCCATCTTGGTACCACGAGAAGGTATCAAGTGCACTGAGAAAGGCAACATAGAAAGATGGAAAGAAAGTGAGACCCAGATGATGTTTTAGAAATTCTGATTTTGGAACCAGTCTTGAAGTTACCATACTTCAGATCTTCTTGTTACATGAAATAACAAACTTTCCATATTGTTTAAACTGCTCTGGTTTGGACTTCCTGTAACTTGCAGTCAAAAGCATCCTACCCAATGCAGGAAAATCAAGCAGAGCCTAGTAGAGATTCTCATCTGGTCTTTTTAATGAACACACAAAAATTCAAAGTACCATGCCAATATTTTACATGTGAGGTAATTAAACGTTTGTCCTCAAAAGCACTTTAAACATGACTTGGATATCCCATTTCATTTGTAATATCTTAGAAGATACTGTGTGGTGTTGGCGAAGAATATTGAATAGTCCTTGGACTGCCAGAAGAGCAAACAAATCAGTCTTAGAAGAAATACAGCCAGAATGCTCCTTAGAAGTGAGGATGGTGAGAATTCGGCTTGCTTACTTTGGATACGTCATCAAGAAAGACCAATTGCTAGAAAAGGGCATGGTTGGTAAGTGGAGGGTCAGTAAAGGTAAGGGAAGCCCGTGGTGCCATGGTTTCACACAATAGTTCCAACAGTGGACTCAAACATAGCAATGATCATGAACATGGCACAGGAGTAGGCAAGATTGTTTTCTATTATACGTAAGTCACCATGAGATGGAGCAGACTCAACAGCACATATTAACAACAATCTTAGAATTTGCCAAGCAGAAGCAAATTTTTTCACAGTCCCTGCTAATTATCATTGATTGTCAAAGTATTTGAAATGCAAGGTAACAGCCTCTTAATTAAGGTTTACTACTGCAATCTACCCAATATTTCTGGCCTAGCCTGTGTGTACAAGTTATGCCCTGGAAGTCTACTAAGACTTTGGGGTAGCTTTTATCTCTTTCAGATCTCCAGGGTTCCATTTCTCGATATGAAGCTGGCATTCACTGAACGATTCCCTAAGTACTGCATCAAAACTGCCTCCTCTACAAACAAGGAGTAGCTCACTCTCAGAGACTCTATTTCTGCCATGTTTTCCAACTATATAACTCGTTAATGACAGGCTGACAGAAAGAAAAACTCTGAATGCAAAGAAATGCAAATTTCTGCACACAAGACCACATGTGCAGGTCAGAGGGCAGTTTGCTTGTGAGTCTGCTGGGCCAGTGGAGCTTCAGCTCCCAGGTGGCCATGGGCAGTCTGTCTTCTGTCTCCACCAGCTTATGGTTTCCAGGATTTGGGCTCAGAGACTGATCCCTATGCCAATTCCCTTTGGCAGGAAAGACACCTTCTGGCATCCGCATTGCTATTCCCAGTCCTTCATCCCTGCCAACCTCCTCATGTTTTATCTATTTTTATTTGAATTGGTGATCAAGGGATTAACCCAGTTTATACAAATTCCATCTTCCAAAAGCCATTATGGTGTTGTTGCAATTGTGATATTTCACTCTCCAAATGAATCGAATTGGCTTTTCATGACAGTAGACTCCATTAAGCAACACCTGATGGGGTTATTTCCTGGAAATTTCATCTTCATCATTTTCTCCATCCATGTTACCCAAAAAAACACAGAAGGAGAGTTATAAGGGGCTGCTGTCAAGCTATATAGGATCATCCTTTAAACTGTGGTCCCATTTTCTTCTGTTTCTGTCAAATCAAACATCTCTGTTTAACTCATTCATTCCACAAGACACCCTTAACACAGTGTAACTGCCATTAAAAAAGGAGAAAAACATTTACGTGAGTTTTTTCAGGTTGCTTAGTGGTTGTAGTTTTTTAGGTTACTTTGTATTTGTATACCTGTGGGATGTACAATTGATATGCAGTTTTCTGTATTTATTAGAATTTATTTTGAATAACATTAAAGCGTTTTTCTTCTTAGGATGGAAAAAGCAATGGTGCAAATGGTCTGCACTCAGCTGGTAGCCTAAAGATTGGTGGTTCAAATCCACCTACAGTGGAAAAAAGGCCAGGAAATCTGCTTCCGTAAAGATTACAGCCAAGAAAACCCTATGGAGCAGTTCTACTCTGTAACATATGGGGTTGCCATGAGTTGGCATTGACTCAACGGCACAAGACAACAATAACGAGTTAAATCTACGTGAGTCAAGTGAAGAGCAAAACAGTTACACTGTGAATTAGTCTTTAAAAGTACAATTTTTTTCCCCAATATCACCAGATTTTAAGTAGTTCAAAGTCCTTTCTCTATTAAGGACTGTATTTAGGATCTTGGCAGAGTCCAGCCACACAAGTCCTCTGAGGGCCAAGGTATGTTTGTCTTGCTCCCCACTGAAAGTCTGGGGCTGGCATGATGCCTGCCATATCATAGGGAATCAATGAATATTTGCTGGAAAAGTGAATAGAGGAATGTCTGAGAATAACTGACAAGTGCCCAGCATATGGAAAAGCCATCCTGATTCTGTATCCAGCCAATCCACTTTCCATTTCACCCTAGTAATCAATGTCAAAGAGCCCTGGTGGCACAATGGTTAAACACCTGGCTGCTAACCAAAAGGTCAGAAGTTCAAACCCATCAGTGGCTCCACAGGAAGAAAAACCCAGCAATCTGATCCCATAAAAATTACAGCCTAGGAAACCCTACGGAGCAGTTTTACTCTGTCCTATAGGGTCGCTATGAGTTGGAATCGACTTGACAGCACACAACAACAACAATCAACGCCATCATCAGGAAAGGGAAAAATGGCAGAGCCATCTGGCATGAACAGCCATATGTGTATAAGGAGGAATGGAAGAGGTGAAAGAAGTGTAAAAACAAATAGCAACTTTGTCTTTCACCCTCTCGTTCAAACCTTAATACTCTGCTTTAGTTTTTCCTTCTCCAAATAAAATGTGCAAGATGAAACCCAGCAAATTAGCACTTTCAATTAACCCAAATGTTTTATTCTTTCTTAAGAAATAGTCAAATCATAACAAATGCTGACGAGGTTGTAGGGAGAGTGAAACTCTTATACGCTGCTGGTAGGAATGTAAAATGGTACCACCACTATAGAAAACAGTATGGTGCTTCTTTAAAAAGCTAGAAATAGAAATACCACATGATCCAGCAATCCCACTCCAAGGTATATACCGCAAAGAAATAAGAGACATGACACAAATAGACATATGCACACCCGTGTTCACTGCAGCGTTATTCACAATGGCAAAAAGATGGAAACAATGTAAGTGCTCGTCAATGAATGAATGGATAAACTGTGGTATATACACACAATGGAATACTATGCAAAGATAAAGAATAATGACGAATCTGCAAAACGTGTCACAATATGAATGAATTTGGAGGACATGCTGAGTGAAATAAGTCAATCACAAAGGACAAATATTGTATGAGATCACTGTTATAAAAAAAAAAAAAAACAGAAAAGCTTTACTCACAGGAAAAAAAAAATTCTTTGATGTTTACCAGAGATGGGAGGGGAAGGGAGGAAAAATTACTAACTAGACAGAGGACAAGTGTTAACTTTGGTGAAGGGAAAGGCAATACACAATATGGGAGAAGTCAGCACAATGTGATCAAGGCAAAGGAAGACACTGAGAGGAATGCAAGAATAAAGGGCCACTATATGTGCTATACGTTACTATAACTATTATTATAACTATAATGTATATTATATATATTACTACAAAGCAGACAATCCTGCAACAATAGTACTAACAAACAGTGATCTACAAATGGGTACATAGGTAGGTAAGTAAGCTAAAGAGGTATGGGAAGGTGTAAGGGAGCACACTCATCTGCAGATACAGTTTTCATTGTGGATATTTCTACACACATAATTGTAGGTGCTGCATATATATTAATATAGACAACAGAGAACACAAGGGGCACAGTCACGGAAACGTCTTAGACATAACCAAACACTTCGTGGGACAAAGTTCATAGGCTCAAAGGCAAAGGAAAATAGACTTGGGGGACATCTATATCAATTGGTCAATTGGCACGACATAGTTCATAAAGACAATGTTCTGCATCCTACTTTGGTAAGTAGTGTCTAGGGTCTTGAAAGCTTGTGAGCAGCCATCTAAGATTGATCTCTTACTGTGCAGAACAAAGGAGAGTAAAGAAAACCAAAGAATCAAGGGAGCAGTTAGTTCAAAGGACTAACAGACCACATGAACCACAGCCTACAAGATCCCGAGACCAGAAGAACTAGATGGTGCCCAGTTATCGCTACCAACCACTCTGACCAGGTTCACAAACAAAAAGGGTCCCGGACAGAGCTGGAGAAAAATGTAGAACAAAAAATCAAATTCATAAAAAAGACCAGACTCACTGGTCTGACAGAGACTGGAGGGACCTCCAAAGTTATGGCCCTATGACACCCTTCTGACTTGGAACTGAGACCATTCCCAGAGACTACCTTTCAGCCAAACGATAGACGGGTCCATAAAATAAACAATAACACCCGAGATGAATGTATTCCTTAGAACAACCAATTATATGAGATCAAAATGACAACATTGGCCCAAAAGCAAAGATGAGAAGGCAGGAAGGTGCAGAAAATCCAGATGAAAGAAAACGGGGAAACTAGGGTGGAAATGGGGAAGGTGCTGGCACACTATGGGGAATGCAACCAATATCATGGAACACTTTATGTACAAACTATCAAATGGGAAACTAATTTGCCCTGTAAACTTTCACCTAAAACACAGTAAAAAGAAATTTTAAAAAAAATAGTCAAGTCACAAGTGAACCAAAATATAGCAAAGATTTATGCCACCACCATCATCCCACAAAAGCAACATTTAGGCTATGTCCTTGTGTAGCAAACTTGAACTGCTAATTTGCACTCTTAACAAAATTCTTTACTGAGCACCTCAGTGTATATATAATATCACTTGAGTGATTTAAAGACCTGTAAAAAAACCAAACCCACTGCCGCCAAGTTGATCCTAACTCATGCTGATCCCATGTGTTACAGAAGAGAACTGCTCCATAGAGTTTTCTTGGTTGCAATTTTTACAGTAGAGATCACCAGGCCTTTCTTTTTTGGCACATTCAGATGGGCTTGAACTGCCATCTTTTAGGTAACAGCCGATTACAAACCACTTGCTCCACCCAGGGACCTTATAAAAACTTATAGAATACAAAAAACATGGAATGTATGCATATTTATAATTTAGCTAAATTGTACAAGCTTACAATTTATCTGGGGATATAAGACACATGGAAATAACCATAAAACACAACAATGACTGATTCAACAAGGCACAGCGTAAGTTAACGGTCAAACAATAAGTGTCACACTTTAGAAGATCACGTACCAAATCTCCTTCTTATTAAAGAGAGCAAACAAAAACGCTAACTATTTCAGAGAAAATCCTAAAATAATAGCGTATGTATTTTAATGGGCAGCTGCAAAATTATTTTATTGTAAAAAACACTGAATTAAAGAGTACCAGCCATGAAAAGATAGATTCCCAAATGTCTAATAGACGAGAGATTTTGACTCTATGTTACTAAGTACTTGAGAATGTATTGTTTGTTTTTTTATATTAAGTGTTCATGTATTACTTTTATAACTTAAATAAAATTTTTTTAATATTTGGGGACAAAACCTAATGTTTTCTTCAATCTCCCCCTGAAGTCTCTTTGGTATCCTTTCTCAACATTCCTCATATTAATAGGGCATAGTAAACTGAATTTGGATAAATGTTCAGAATGGAATATTTGAATAATAACCTTCTTATGTTTTGATAAGTGCTCATTCATATACTGTAAGACAATGCATTACAAGTTGGAAAATAAATGAATTCCTACACATCAAAAGCATTTTCTTTCTTCCGATACTTTATCTGTTTGTGGTTTGGGTTCTGAAATACTGGGGGATGTTATCATGAATTCCAAATATAATTATGTGTTTTTAGAAAAGAGACGTCATTAATTGACAGCACAAATGGCTCTGGTATGATATCCAATGCCTTTTCCCTCACTTTGTTCTCGTAAGTCATCCTAATTGAACATTTGGAGGAGACTCAGGGCTGTCCACATAGGCAAAATCAGAACTGGCACTAGAGCTATGATAGAACATCCTACTGAAAGATTATTTCTACAGGATAATTAAATCAGGAGCCAGACTTAAAGTTAGGGAACAAGTACTCATACCCTTCTTCCAAAAAGAAAATGACATCACCCCAAAACACAAGAGATTTATCTTCTATAAGATACAGAACAAGAAGGATCAAGACTCACATCCTAATCTTCTTGATTGAACTCCAAATGGAAAAAGGCCCGGGGAACTCTGAGCATGGCATTATATCAGGTTAATACCAATCCACTCTTTCAACTACAAGATTAATACATGCACACTGGGCAAAATATGACATATATATAAATATCCCTGGGCATTGATTTTGTTTAAACAAGTATTCTACTTGGCTTACTAGCATCCTAAATAGAGTTGGTGGAATTTTTTATATCCACTCGCATCCATTCTGGCCTCCATAGGGGGTGCAAACAGCTGGAGAACAGGTGCCTTTGAAAGTTACCGTATGCCTGGGCCTATGACCAGCATACAAACGCCTCCCTCTTTGAGCTAAAGGCTCGAGTACAATAAAAAGGGAAAATCTTCCATCCTGTTTCTTCCTTCTAGCATAGTAACCTCTTCCTTGGGGAATAGCCAGCGGCAGAGCTACCAGCACAGGTCAGTCAAAGAGGACCCAGCTCCATCCCAATTCATGGAAACTCCCGGATGGAAGGAAAATGCTAATGGAGATTCATTCATTTATTGACTCGAATTGTCACTTCCATGGTGGAATATCCTCAAAGCATGCCCACCCACTTGTATTCTAAGTATTAGAGTAATAAAAAACTCCACATCTTCTGGGAAGATTAGGATCCACAGAGAGGAAAGCAAAGCCGGCCAAAAGAACCTTTTACAACCAAAGACAGTGGGAAAATGGAAGATGAAGCTGTACGTGATACAGTCCATACAACTATGTAGCAAAAGGTCATAATACTCAGCCCACTCCTATGTGCCACCTCAGGAGCTAGAGGAGTGTCAAAGAATGACTCTAGTATCCTATTTGCCTAAAGACCTCTGAGTCGCCTTAGACTCAGGTGATAGAGGGTTCATAATTAGAAAGGTAAATATTGAAATCAAGACTTTACACTACGCACACACACATTGATAAAGGCTGCCCTAGAAAGACCTGGAATTTGCCTGAGAAGAGCTATGTTCAGCTCTGAGTCACAGAGTCTGTGGAAAAATCACAGCAGAGAATTGGGTGTGGCACAAAATTTACTGCCCAGCCCCAAGACACCTTGAACAAAACTTTCTCAATAGAAGAAGCTATAGGGAGAGGAGGAGAAGGGTCAACACTGGAAGAGCCGGATCGTCTAAGGTGAATTAAAATAGCCATCACCCTTGAAGAGGAAGCTCCTTTCTCCTTGAGTTAAGTGGGAAAAAAAACAGACTAAGTGGGTCATAGGGTTAAAAAAAAAATAAAAAGGGGGGGGTCACTTTCAGGGCCAGCCAAGGTGGTGTAAGTGCATTAAACCCTATCTATCCCACTGATTACAATTAAAAATTAAGGATATAATACCAAAAACAACTACCTAAGGACTCTGGAAAATAAACAAGAGCAGGATGCTCAGGGATGGAAATCAAAACTTGAAGAACATCTAGTACAGCAATGAGTTTCTTGGGTTGTTTTTTGGTTTTTCGTTTTTCGTTCCACCCCACCCCCGATCCTCAACACTTTGTCTTCTGGCTTTGACTCAAAGAGGCCCAAATATGGAATTGTGCAGCAGTCATTAACAGCATAACTCCAAGAGAAATCTTCATTTTCTGGCTAGACAACTGGGAAAGAGAACCCAGTGAACTAGAGTGTGGGGGAAATAACCTTTTTTATTTCCTCTCCCAGCCATGACCTAAGGCCATCCTCAGTTTTTAAGCTGCATTAATTCCACTGCACAGACACCTGAGACCCCAAGGGAAAACCTGTCTTTCTGTGATCTGAAAGATGTGGGAGAAGTCCCCGTTATTTTTTCGTTCTCTTTTCTCACTGCTTTGACCTGAAGGGAGCCTCAGTTACACAGAACTGTGTGAGAGAATGGGGGTTTGGTTTAACTGAGAGAAACCCCTCTTTCTGGCCAAAAGAACTGGGAAAAGGAGCTCCTGGAAGCTGAAGAGTATGGGGACAATCACAGAAGAGAGATTGAGAAAAGGATTCCCTAATTCTATGTATGAACCAACACATCTGATGCTAGCAGATGTGATGACTCTTTGCTAATTAGAAAAAGGCACCTCTCCTTTAAGACGTCTTATTGCTAAGTTATTGGAGTAAGTCTACAAATCTGTGATGCCTGTGAGGTGGAATGGCTCTCTCTGGAGTTGTGCAATGCACACCTTATACACTGTAAGTGAGGCTCTGGTTTCAGGAGGAGAGCAGCATGTGTGAAGGCCCTGAGGTGAGCAGGAGCTTGGTACATGAGAGGAAAACACGGTTTGGCTGGCCTGCAGGCACGCAAGGGAGAGGAGTGAGTTAGGAGAATGAAGACATAGATTTGGACTGGGACATGCAACACATGGATTTGGATTTTACCCTAACTGCAACATAATATTCAAAATATCCAAGATACAATACAAAATTGCTCAACATTCATAAAAAAAAGGAAAATCTGACCAAATCTTAAGGAAAAAGACAATCATCAGATGCTAACCTCAAGATGATCCAGGTGTTGGAATGATCAGATAATGACTTTAAAACAGCTACTATAATCACACTCCATATTGTAAGGATAAAAACTATTGAAATGAATAAAAACATAGAGAAATAGAAATTTGTATTTAAAACACCAAATGGAAATTATAGAACTAAAAAAATACAACAAAGGAAATTTTTAAAAATCTGACTAGCAGGATGGAGATGACATAGAGTCAGTGAACTTTTAAATAAATCAATAAAAATTATTCAATTTGAAGAACAGAAAAAAAAAGATTGAAAATAAAATAAACAAAGACTCAGGAACCTGTAGGGCAATATCAAAAAGTCTAACACCCACTACACTGGAATCCAGAAGAAGAAGATAAAAACATTGCTGCAGAGAAAAAAATTGAGTAAATAATGGCTGAAATTTTTCCAAATTTGACAAAACACGTAAATACATAGATTCAAGAAGCTCACGAACCCCAAGCAAAATGAACTCAACAAAAATACACACAAACACATTATAATCAAACTGCTAGAAAACCAAAGACAGAATCTTGAAAGCAGCTACACAAAAACTACAGATTACATACAGGGGAACAAATTATTGCGGATTTATCATCAGAAACAGTGGAGGCCAGAAAAGGGTAGAATGATGACTTTAAAGTGCTGAAAGAAAAGAACTGTCAACACGGAATTCTATATTCAGCAAAAATACCCTTCAGGAATGAAGATAAATAAAGACATCCTTGCCCTTGGTGGTGGAGGTGACAAAGTGATGTCTGTAAAACAGCCCTTCTCAAAGGATAGTCTATGGACCCCTGTGAACCCAAAAGGGTCCAAAAGGTCAAAACTGTCTTCAAAATAATACCAAGATGTCATTTGTCTTTTTCACTGTATTAACATTTGCACTGATGGTGCAAAAGCAATGGTGGATAAAATTGTCGATGCTTTAGAACAAGTCAAGCCAGCAATACACCACCACCATGCACTTACAGTAAAAAAAAAAAAAAAAAAATGGCAGTTTCACTTAAGAACTTCCTTGATGAAGCAGTAAAAAGTATTTGCCCATATTTTTCTAATTTTCTATGTGGCAAAATTGGAAATACACATAATGTACTTATGCTGCATATCAAAGGAAGGTGGTTGTCTAAAGAAAAAGTATCTGTGTTACTGTTGGAGTCACAAGCTGAAGCCACTCTTTTCATGGAACATCATTTTTACCTGAAAGAACAACTGGCAGACAAACCATGATTTTTCAAATTTGTGTATTTAGAAGATATTATCTCAAAAATTAATGAAATGAATCTGTCACTTTAAGACAGCTGACAGTATTTGTTGTCAGGGATAAAATTGGAACTTTGAGCAAATAATAGAATTTTGGGAAACCTATGGCCACCGCTGTAAGCATGACAGCTTTCCAATACTTAAAAATTTTTCTGATGAGATTGAAGGTGATAATAACAAATGCAAATTTTTTTATATCTTATATAATTAAATATGTCAACATTTGGAAGATCTTGTAAGCCAGTGGACAAATATTTTCTAAAGGATCTTTGCATGATTGTTACTAAATCCTGCATGGGTAGAACAGTCATTCAATGTGAAAGATATACAAAGAATTATAATGTAACAAAGTACAAGGAGTTCACTGATACAGTTTCAGATTCCACACTGCAACTAAACTTTAACAAACTTCTACTGGTTGAGTTTTGGTGTAATATCAAAGAAGAATGTCCACAGATATTTGAAGAGGCTATTAAAATTCTCCCTTTTATAACTAAATATCTGTGTGAGGTTAGCTTTTATTCACATACTTCAACCAAAACAGCACATCACAACAGATTGAATTTAGCAGCAAATATGAGATTTTTTAAATGTAAATCAATGCCACTATTCTCAATAATTTTTGTTTTGTAAAATATAGTTATTTTCATAAAAATATGCTATGCTAAACATTATTGGTTTATTGACATTTTTAAATAAATTAATAATTTTTTATTTCTCAGTTTAACTTCTAATATGGTAATTTTATATGAAATGGCAAGAGGCCCCAAATAGCTAAAGAAATGTAGAAAGAAAAGAACAAAATAGGAGGACTCATAGTTTCTGATTTTAAAACATACTGTAGATAGTCAACACTTACACAAAAGCAAAGCACAGATAGGAAGGCAAGGAGGGGCAAGGAAACCGGATGAATGGAAAACAGGACAGGTGGAGTGGAAATGGTGAGAGTGTTGCCGCATTACAGGGATTATAACCAATGTCACAGAACAATTTGTGTATGAATTGTTGAATGGGAATCTAATTTGCTGTGTAAACTTTCACCTAAAATACAATAAAATATTCAAAAAGAAAAAGAAAAAAGATATTATATAGATACAATAACCAAAACAACTTGATACTGGTATAACAATAAACATATAGACCAATGGAGTAGAACTGAGAGTCCAGAAATATGGTCAACTGATTTTTGAAATGGGTGCTAAGGCCATTCCATGGGAAAAGAAGAGTCTTTTCAATAAGTGGTGCTGGGAAAATTGGATTTCCACATGCAGGAAAAAGAAAGAAGATCCACACCTCACACCACACAAAAAAACGAATTCAAAATGGATTAAGTACCTAAATATGCAAACTAAAAGCATAAAATTCTTAGAAGAAAAAACAGGAGCAACCCTGTCAGGCGTAGCTTTTAACAACAGATTATCTAATATAATAACAAAAGCACAAACAGCAAAAGACAAAATAAATAAATGGGATCTCATAAAAATTAAAAAGTTTTGTTCATCAAAAGGCTTTACCAAAAAAGTGAAAAGACAAGCTACAGACTGTGAGAATATCTTCAGACACCATATATCTAATAAGAATCTAATCAATAAAATATATATAAAACTTTGACAACTTAACAACAAAAAGACAAATAACCCAATCATAAAATGGGCGAAGGACTTGAATAGACATCAAAGTGGATATTGAAATGGCCACCAAACACATGAAGAGATGTTGTCTTAGTTATCTAGTTCTGCTATAACAAAAATACTACAAGTGGATCGTTTTAACAAACAGAAATTTATTCTCTCACAGTCTAGGAGGCTAGAAATCCAAATTCAGGGTGCTAGCTCCCAGGAAAGGCTTTCTGTCTCTGTCGGTTCTGGGGGAAGGTGCTTGTCATCAATCTTACCCTGGTCTAGGAGCTTCTCAGCATAGGGACCCTGGGTCCAAAGGACATGCTTCCCTCCTGTCTCTTCATTCTTGGTGGCATGAGGTCTCCCTGTCTCTCCACTGGCTTTTCTCTTTTATATCTCAAAAGAGATGGACTCAAAATACAACCTAATCTTGTAGACTGAGTCCCGCCTCATTAACGTAACTGCCGATAATCCCACCCCATTAACATCATACAGGTAGGATTTACAACACATAGGTAAATCTCATCAGATGACAAAGTGGTGGACAATCACACAATACTGGGAATCATGGACTAGCCAAACTGACACACATTTTGGGGGGATGCAATTTAATCCATAACAGATGCTCAGCATCTTTAGCCACCAGTTAGATGAAAATCAAAATCACAGTGAGATACCATTTCACTCCTGCTAGGGTGGGTAGATTAAAACAAAAACAGAAAATAACAATGTTGGTGAGGATGTGTACCCATTGCTGGTGGGAATGAAAAATGGCACAGCCATTGTGGAAAACAGGGTGTCAGTTCCTTAAAAAACTCAAAATAGAACTACCATATGACCCAGCAATTCCACTCCTAGGTACATACTCAGAAGACTTGAAAGAAGAGACTCAAACAGAGACTTGTACACCAGTGTTTATTGCAGCACTATTCACAATAGGAAACCCTGGTGGCGTAGTGGTGAAGAGCTGTAGCTGCTAACCAAAAGGTTGGCAGTTCAAATCCACCAGCCACTCCTTGGAAACACTATGGGGCTGTTCTACTCTGTCCTGTAGGGTCACTATGAGTCAGAATCAACTCAATGGCAACGAGTTTTGGGTTTTTATTCTCGATAGCCGAAAGGTGGAAATAATCTAAATGCCCATCAACAGATGAATGGATAAACAAAATGTGGTACATAATACAATGGAATACTACTCAGCCAGTAAGAGAAATGAAGTCTTGGTACATACTACAATATGGATGAAGCTGGAAGACATTATGCTGAGTGAAATAAGTCAATCACAAAAGGACAAATATTGTATGATATGACCTCACTCATATAAAAAGACACAAAAAGGCAAATGTATAGAGAACAAAGTTTATTAATGGTTACCAGGGGAAAAGGGGGTTAATGGTGATGGAAAAATCACATTGATAAGGGTAGGGTTGCACAGCTGTCAATAAGTTGTACATCTGTAAAATGTTGAATGGCAAGTTTGTGTGATAGATATATTTACAACAATGACCAAAAAAAAGAGTAGCTGCTGAAGCTGCTTATGTACAACCAAAAACCTCATAGGATTTGGTTTCTTCGTTTGGAGATTTAGGGTCCTGGTTTCGTGGAACATTCCAGTTAATTGACCTAATAGCATGTTTAGTGCTTCTGTTCTATCTCCTAGTTGGATGCATAGTGCCTGGGGTCTTAAAATCTTGTCATCAGCCATCCAAGGCTTAAGAATTAGTCTCTGTTCACCTGGAACAACAGAGGAAGGAGAGTCAGCAACAGGAGGAGGGTATGAAATGTGTAGCTAATTGCCTCCATGAACAAATGCTTCCTTTGCCATGAGACCAGAAGAACTGGCTAGCATCTGGTTACCATTACTGAATATTTTGATCAAAAATTCCATGGAATAATCCTGATCAAAAGGTGGAAAATATAGAACATACTTTAAAATTAACATGGACTCTAGATTTTCTGGAGCCAAGGGGGCTGGATGAACCCCTGAAATTATTGCCCTGAGATTATCTTTAAACCTTACAGCAAAAATATGCCCAGAAGTCATCTTAAAACCAAACAATAATTTAGCTTAGCTGGTAAAAAAAAATGTCTGCCTTGAGCATTATTCTCTTTTAAGAACTATCTATATGGGATCAAACTGCCAGCAGCAACTTGAAAGATTAGACAGGAACCTTAGAGGGTGGTGAGTTTATGTCAACGAGGGAGGAACAACTCAGAAAAGAGGGTGAAAATGGTTATACAACTCCAAGACTGTATCAATGTCACTAAATGGTACATGGAGAAACTGTGGGATTGGAGTATGTTTTGCTGTGTATATTCTCAATTGCAACAACTAAATAAATAAAATTGTATTTATATATATATACATATATATATATCACAAAAACAAAAAGCCTTTGTAGTCCTCAATAATTTTTAAGACTGTAAAGGTTTCCTGTGACCAAAAAGTTTGAGAACTACTGACAGAAAACATTCCTTTAGTACCAAATATAAATGGCCACTCAGAAAGATGATGAAGATGGAGTTTCAGGAAACAAGTTTGAGTTATATCAGTCAGAATAGGCTAGGTAATACTGCAGTAAAAAACAATCTCAACATCTCAGTGTCTTTAAACAATAGAGGTTTAATTCTTGCACACACTAATATACCCAACACTGGTTGGCTGAGAATGCTGCTCCACATCATCCTCACTCAGGGATGCAGGCTGATAGAGCCTGTACCATTAGAAAGATCACAGATCACTGTGCAAGGTGTAGGGAATACAAAGAATGAAGCATTGGCTCTTAAATGCGTCTGCCTGGACGTCACATCACACACCGTTTGTTCTTACGTTCCTTTAGCCAAACCAAGTCACATGGCTATCCTGTCTCAAGTGGTGTTCCAGAAGGAGGAAAACAGAACATAGGCAAATGTATCTAAAGACGACCACAGGAGCTAAGGGCAAAGCTTTGTAACCCAGGCCAGTTATTTCTTTTTTATCATGCATGATGTGGCTTAGGAAATCAGTTATACATTGTACAGTATCTTTTAACCCAAAAAAAAATATTAATTTTCTTTAGCTCTAAAAAATGCCATAATTCCAATTTATCCTTTTTAATTGTCTAATAGACTAATTGTATCTAATTTGATTGAGTTAACCTGTCTGTGACAACATGTAAAGCAGTGGGTTTACAGTCTGGAATCACCTGGGGACACCAGGCCAATTAAATCAGACTCTCTGGAGGTAGGACACAGGCATCAGTAGTTTTTAAAACTCCCCAGATGATTTAAATATGCATTAAAGATGAGACCCCTTGTTCTCAAAGTATGGACCTGGGACCAGCAGCAATCAGCATCTCCTGGGAACATGTTGGAAATGCAAATTCTCGGACCCCATCCCAGACCTATAGATTCAAAACTCTAGAGATGGGGCTCTGAATTCGATGTTTAACAAGCCCTCCAGGTGGCTCTGAAGTTTGCTTAAGTTTGAGAACTACATCTATGGTTCCTTGAGTGTTAGAAGAATCCACAACCTGGGTGACCCTGCCTGGCCCTGCCTGGCTCCCAGCCTCTTTCTCCTGGTTGAGGCATTTGATCTCCCACCTGCAGCACCAGCCCTGCCTCAGTATCTCAATCTGAGCTTAACCTTAAACACAAGAAACTCAAGAGGCCAAAATGGTGGACACTAACCAGCATTCCCAGTGTGGCTCTGACCTTGAACCTCGGCTCAGATAACTGGACTCTGTTTTGTTCACTCTTCTCATTCCTCTCTAGGTAATATGGATTCTCTCTAGGATGA
Organism: Dugong dugon; assembly: GCA_030035585.1. NCBI lineage: Eukaryota > Metazoa > Chordata > Mammalia > Sirenia > Dugongidae > Dugong > Dugong dugon. The sequence continues at coordinate 101,492,058 of CM057469.1, read as the reverse complement.
GCACCTTGCCTTGGTTTTTCCAGCTCAGAGATCAAAATCCTGTTTTTAAACTCAGCCCAGTAGCGGGAGGTCCTGAAGTAGAAGCCTGCCTGGATGTGCAGGTGCTCTGTTGCTATGCTTTATCTACCCATCAAGACCCCCCATGCCATCTCTTATATGTTGCCATAAATTTTGGCCTATTCTATATGCTCAGTTGGATTTCCCTCTTAGCACAAGGCCTCTCAAGTCATTTCCTCTGTTCTCTAACCTGCTTTGGAATCTGCAGCTGCATAACAACTCTTTTTACAAGTAAGTTCAAGGTCAAAAATCTGAGAATCAAATTGGTGGCAAGAGAGATCATCTTTTAAGCCCACATTTCTCCCCCTCCTGCCTCCTTTTTTTTAATGAAGCATCAGGAACTTTAGATGTTATGATAAAATTAAGTCTGCATAACTTGCCTTTGGTGAGTTATCGGCTATCAAAGGATGGGCGAAGCATATCCTGATCATTCCTGTTCCTGACATAAATTGTGTTGAGTTCTCAGGGCTGCAGGGAAAGAAGGAGCAGGAAGAGAAATGGGATGCAGACTGGAACTATCAGATCATGCCCACATTGGGAAGAGGTCAATACTTGCAAAATGAACACCATGTTTCACGAGAGACATTTAACAGCATGTTAAACATCTCCTGACTTCTCAAGAATCAAAACTAATTTAACACAATCTAGTGCGTCTACCTGGCAGGACAGAAAGAAGAGTTTTATTTCTTTGGGATGAATAATTAAACACGATTGTCCTTTTCATTCTCATTATCGCTAGCCTGATCCAGAGTCTTAACAATGCCCACACTTAAGGTATGTTACAGCAGCCCTTGGTGGGTGCCCCTGGCTGTGTGTTCTCCTATTTTAACCCACCCTACTCTATCCTAAGTCAGCCTGGGTGGCGCAAACAGTAAAGTACTTGCCTACTAACCGAAAGGTTGGCAGTTCAAATCCACCCAGAGGTGACTCAGAAGAAAGGCCTGGAGACCTACTTCCAAAAGGTCACAGCCATTGAAAACCCTATGGGGCAGTTTTGCAACAATAACAACAACCAAAAAGGGGACAGGGGCTACAGGTACAAATGCTGATACTAATTAGACATCAATCACTTCATGGGATTAGTTCTCTTGGTTTGAGCATTTAGGGTTGTGGTCTTGTGAGACAATCCAATCAAGTGGCATAGTATAGTTCTTGAAAGTTTATGTTCTACCTCCCAGTATGGTGAGTAGTGACTGGGGTCTTAAAAACTTATGAGCAGTCATCTAAGATACAACTATTGGTCTTTATTCATCCGGAACAAAATGAAAAAAGGAAACCCAGGAATCAGAGGAAGAACTGGACTACAGGACTAACTGTCTACCTGACCACTGCCTCCTCCACCTTAAGACCAGAAGAATTAGATGGTGCCCAGCTACCACTACTGAACATTCTGATCAGGAACACAATAGATGAATCCTGATAAAAAGGGGGAAAAAATGTGGTACAGAACTTCAATTTCTTAAAGAATCCAGACTTACTGGATCTATTGAGGCTGAAGGAGTCCCCAAGACTACAGCCCTGAGTTACTCTTCAAACCTTAAATTTAAACTATTCCCTAAAATCACCTTTAAACTAAATAACAGTTTAGCCCAAAGAGTAAATGATAACTCTATTCTAAGGAAGACTGGCTATCTCTGCCACACCTGGAATACTGCAAAAACCTAACTGGTCTCCCTGCTCCCACTCTTGGCCCTCTAATGGCGATTTTTCACCCAGAAACCGAATGTAATAAACTCATGTCACTGTCTTGTTCAAAACCCACCAATGGCTTCCCTCCTACATAGGATAAAATCCAAGTCTTCTTCATTGCCACACATGATCTAACCCATCTACCACAGTAACCTCCTCTCCTACCATGCTCTCCCTCCTTTATTAGGCCCTATTCACACTGGCTCTCTTACTATTCTATAAATATGCCAAACTTGAACCTGCCTCAGGGCCTTTGCACTTGCTGTTTCCTCTGCCTGACATGCCATTTCACTAGCTTTTGATATGACTGACTACATCTCCTCCCAAAGCTCTCGGCTCAAATGTCATCTTTCCAGAGAGGCCTTCCCTAAACACCAAACCAGTATTCATCCCCACCATCCCTCTCTTATTGCCCTGTTCATTTCCTTCATAGTGATTATCTCTGATTAAAATTATCCTGTGTGTTTATTCCAAAAACACAACCCATTGTCGTCGAGTCGATTCCAACTCATAGCAACCCTATAGGACAGAGTAGAACTGCCCCCATAGGGTTTCCAGGGCTGTAATCTTTACAGAAGTAGACTGCCACATCTTTACCCCATGGAGCGGCTGGTGAGTTTGAACAGCCAACCTTTTGGTTAGCTGCCGAGCACTCAACCACTGTACCCCATGGTTCCTTGTATATTTATTAGATAACCAGGAATTAAAGTAAAAAATTTTACCTCAAGACCCTAAAGTAGCAGATATCAGATGCCAAGCTGAGTTGTTAGACAAACCATTCAGTAGAATTTGCAAAAATAGGTGTCCAAGAACCTCTTACAGAACTCTTAAAAATCCCTCCCCAAAGAGAACATACAAAATAGTGGGGAAAGGAGAGGGTATTTTCAAGAGGATTTCTTTGGAGAAAGCAGCACTGTGAGTCTCATCACCCTGGTGTAAGGAGTGAGGAGCTAAAGGAGGTGCCTGTCAAGCTTTCTTTTATCTCAACACTAGTGAGATTGCTTCCTTGAGAGCACAATAGAGTTCAATCTGTCTCCTACAGCATGGGAAGGGGTGTTATGAATTCAAAAAAATGTGTGTCAACTTGGGTAGGCCATGATTCCCACTATTGTGTGGTTGTCCTCTATTTTGTGATCCAATGTCATTATCCTAAGTGCTGTAAATCCTAACCTCTATGATGTTAGTGAGGCAGGATTGGAAGCAGTTATGTTAATAAGGCAGGACACAATCTACAGGATTAGGTTGTAGCTTGAGTCAATCTCTTTTGAGATATAACAAAGAGAAGCAAGCAGAGAGGAGAGGACCTCATTATCACCAAGCAAGAAGAGCCAGGAGTGGAGTGCATCCTTTGGACCCAGGGCCCCTTCACTGAGAAGCTCCTAGACCAGGAGAAGATCAATGACAAGGGCCTTCTCCCAGAGCCGACAGAGAGAGAAAGCCTTCCCCTGGAGCTGGCGCCCTGAATTTGGACTTCTAGCCTCCTAAACTGTGAGAGAATAAACTTGTGTTTGTTAAAGGCATCTACTTGTGGTATTTCTGTTATAGCAGCACTAGATAACTAAGACAGGGAGCATAGTGAACTAATGTCTGACACTCACCAAGGAAACATAAAAGGCAAGGGACAGGCTGGCCAGTTTTTCTCAGTGTGATGAAGGGTTAGTATTGGACTGCAGCAAGGGTTTATGAGAGCAAAGATGTTGCTTGTGTGCTAGATGTGGACTATGAAGCAGAGAGCGCTTATGGGCATCATCTTGGGTCTTGTCCAAGAGGGCCTCCTAGAGAAGCAAACGTGCTCTGCAGCGAGGCTTCTAGAGGACTGCAGGAGCAAAGGACCAGCCAGAGTAGAGAAGCATCCGGACTCATCAAGGCACCTGAATGTAAGAAGCCCTTAATGGGGGGCAGCTCTCCAAAGAAGCCACCTAAGTGTTCCAAGCAGAAAAGAGTCGACTTTTAACACCTGCAAGATCCAGCTTACAACATCAAATAAGAACTGTCTTGTTTCCTTACCTCTCCTGCCTCCGGCTTCTCCCCATCCAGGCCTGGTCAGAAAGAGCAGCTAGCTAGAGGAGCAGGAGGGCAGTGACAAATAGAGGTGAAGCTGGCCACCCCCTTTGTTTCCCAGCTGCAGGCTTTCTGTCTGCAACAGGCCCTAGAAGCACAAGGGTCTTCAAAAGAAGGAGGTGGGAGGGCAGAGTCAGAGGAGATGTGGTGACAGAAGCAGAGGCCAGAGAGTCAGAGAGAGATTGGAAGTTTCTTCTCTAATGGCTTTGAAGGTGGAAGAAGGAGTCACAAGCCAAGAAACACAGGCAGCCTCTAAAAGCTTCAAATGGCAAGGAAACCAGATTCTCCCGTAGAGCTTCCAGGGAAAAAAAAAGCTGCCCTAACACCTTGAATTTAGGTAAGAGAATAAATTTATGTTATTTTAAGCTATTAAGTTTATGGTCATGTGTTACAGCAGCCACGTGACACTAATACACTGAATCTACACTCTAGACTCCCACCACTCTACCCAAAAGACACACACAGACAATGCAGATTAGGCAGCCCATCTCCACAAGCCCCAGGTCTCGCTCTAGCCCCTACTTAGACTTCAGGTCTCATAGTTTTTGCCAATCCCAGCCCCACCCCTTCCATCCTGGGCTGTCCAAGACACCCTTGAAGACCACCTCCAGTCCTCAGTTTCTAGGGCTTGATTCCCTTGCCAGTGGAGCTATGTTTTTATTAAGCAATTAAAAGAGAAAGCCCAGATTTCCCTAAACCAAGCCTGGGAGTAGCTATTCCACAGAGGGGTCTTTTATACAAGATGTAAAATGAATTATATCAAGACCTGGAAACAGTATAACTCCCTTAAAAATAAATAACACCAATAAAGGTGGACTTCTGCCAAGGAAGTTTACAGGAAGGTTTATATAAAAGTAGACCACCCACGGTGACTTTCTGGGCTGGCTATTTGGAGACACACACACACACACACACACACACACACACAGTTCTTAGCCTCATTTGGAGCTATATTCCCTGCCTTTAGGAATCTCACAATTCCAGGTACACCAAAACTTATGTCTGGTGGCATCTCTTGGACTTAACAAGGTGGGAAGAGGCATTCAATACAATATACATACAGTATATATTGTGTATGTATAGATAGAGATATTCACACATACATACAGCCTATATAATACATATAGAAAACGAAAAACCAAGCCCATTGCCGTCGAGTCAATTCAGACTCATAGCAACCCTATAGGACAGAGTAGAACTGCCCCATAGGGTTTCCTAGAAGCAGCTGGTGGATTTGAACTGCCAGCCTTTTGGTCAGCAGCCATAGCTCTTAACCACTGTACCACCAGGGCACTGATACATGTATAGAGATACATATATACATATGAATATGCATATGCATATAAATATAGTCTGTGTATGTTTAAATAAATATATATATGACATACAGTAACCATCCCTGAAACCTACAGGTAAAATAGAGACTAAAGAACAGCTGTCAAAATCCCCAGGACATTTCCTAGGACCAGTTCAAAGGCCCCAGTGACAATGTAGTAACTAATTTACAGCGTCACTGAAGCTAATAGTGATGGTTCTGCGAGTGACCCCACCAGCCTCAGCAGAGTGTCCAGTGGCCCATCATTGCCTGGTTCCCATTGATCTCTGTGTGGTGAGTGTTAACAACTATTAGGAAAAGGGGAAAAGAACTTCATGATAGCCCTGGCAATTTCTAGCCTGGGGTCTGACTATAGAATTCTTCCCTGAGCAGGGATCATGGAGTCTACCGCATTATGTAGTTCAACAAATGAATTTTTAAACTGCCTGAGTGTAAGATGCGTTGGTACATAACTCATTGGAGAATCAACATTTAAACTCCTTACCTCATTCAAAGTTGCTAATCAACTTTAAATCAGGGATATAAAGAGTTGAGAGAGAATTAGGCAAGCAGTGTTTATATAGTTAGTGCTACTACATGGATTTCAAGGATTCTTTTACACAGCCAAAGGAAAATAAGGACGCTTGTGAAGCTCTGGAACAGAAATTGTTTGGTGAGCAAAGGCACTAAGTATTTAGAAAAAACCATACTTGCCCCATATTTAGAACTCTGTAGAGATCTGATAACCTCTTTTTTAAAAATTAAAGACCCTATAAACACTACACCCTGGTGGCATAGTGGTTAAGAGCTACAGCTGCTAACCAAAAGGTCAGTGGTTCAACCCCACCGGTCACTCCAGGGCAGAAAGATGTGGCAGTCTGCTTCTGTAAACAACACAGCCTTGGAAACCCTAGGGGCAGTTCTATTCTGTCCTACAAAGTTGCTATGAGTCAGAATAGACTCAACCCCAATGGGTGGGTATAAAACACAATATCAAAGATAAGAACGATGAAGAATACATTGATAGTTATAACCATATACAATTTTTTTTATTCTATAGGTCAATGAGATTGTAAATAAAATTAAAATTCAAACCACAAATAGGGAAAATATTTGCAACATATTTTTGACAAGCAACATGATGATGTCCTTACCATACAGAGAGGTTTTTAACCAATAAGAAAAAGACACAACACCAGAGAAGTAGGTAAAAGAAAAATTAATGATAAATGTATGAACATAGAAGTAATATTCAATTTTATTAATCAAAGAAAGGTAAATTAAAATAAGTTTTTCCCGTCAGATCAGACTTAAAATGGGCAAAGAGATATTCTCACATACTATTTGGTAAAATCGTAATTTAACACAATGTTTCTGCAAAGAAATTTGAAAAGTACATTTAAAACCTTGAAATATGTATTACCTTTTGACTCAATAATCTCACGTCCATGAATATACCCTAAGGAAATCATCAGGGATGCGGGCAACATTTATAATGGTGAAAAATTTGAAAGTACTTAAATATTTTAGAACAGAGAATTAATTAATAAATAATGATAAATCAAACAATGGAATACCATGGAGCTACTTAAAGAAATATGATATAGGTGTGTTTATTGACACAGAAAAATATTCATGATATGTTATTAGATGAGAAAAGCAGGTAACAAAACAGTATATACATTATGAGTCCATTTTCATGTGATGGATGATGGATGATAAATAGATGATAGACAGCTGGGTGGCTGGATGATGGATGATAGATGATATAGATAAATGGATAAATTAGATAGATGATGGATGGATGGATGGATGGATGGATGGATGGATGGATAGATATAAGATGGATGGATGGATGGATGGATGGATGGATGGATGGATGGATGGATGGATAGATATAAGATGGATGGATGGATGGATGGATGGATAGATAGATATGTGGTAGATAGATGAGATAGAGAGATGTGAAATAACAGAAATGCTACATCCCTCCTCGTCTCTTTCTCTCCACCACCTTTAACACACTCCATCTCAGGAGAGGAGGGCTGACGTATCTGGTTGGTAAATCTGGGAAGGATCACAACGTATGCTTGGCCCCCTCCTCCCTTCTTACTCCTGGAGGGATCTGGCTGCATGGATCTTCCTGCTCCCCGCCCAGGAGTCTTCCCCAGTCCACTGCTGCCTGAGCCTAGGCACCTCCGTCTGACTAATTCTGGGGTTTATTTTGCAGCCTCATTTGGCTGTCCCGTTAAGGTATCTTTTATCAGTAATAAAGAAGACGTCCTGCCCTCTATTTGTACTCTGCTTCAAACTTCTCCATTTGTTCTCGCCCCAGGTAGGACAGTGGGGTGGAGCAGTACTGGGTCTCCTTGGAGATCCCAACATACACCAGTCAGGGCTCTTGGTGAAAAGCAATAGCAACCTTATCTGGTGAACCGAAACAAAGGGAAATTTATTAAAAGAATAAGTAGTGGGGATGAGATGATTTTTTTCAAGATTACACAGAAGACTGAAGAACCATAGGGAAGGTCAGAAAGAAGGATCTGCATGGCAACCAATGTCACAAAACAACATGTGTATTAATTGTTTAATGAGAAACAAATTTGCTCTGTAAACTTTCACCTAAAGCACAAAAAAAAAAAAAAAGGAAAGAAAGCAGGATGTTCAGCAAGGGTGTCCCAGCCGGGACTATGGGGTCAGCATATCACCTCTTTGACATTCCCTATAACAGTTCCTTCCATTTTGAAGGAGTTGCTCCAAATTTAAAGTTTGAAGAAAGAACGTCCAAAAGGCCAAAGCACGCCTACCCAGCATCCTTCCTAACTGAACCCTGATTTTCTGGTATCCGCGGCTCTTCCACTCATTATTTAAAGAAAATGTATTCCATTCCCAGCTCTAAGTTGGACCCTGGCTTAAGCCAGTTGGCCCATCTCATTCTTGGATCACAGCCATTGGCTCATGAGTGAGCAGGCCCTCTTGGCGAGCGAATCAGGAGAATGACTCGGAACCCTGAGATGAAATCTCTATATATAACTGTCCCCTGGACATGGGCAAAGAAATATTTTGTCCTGGACGTTGCTGACAGCCTTAAAACACAGCTGATACCACAGAAGGCTAAGCAGAGACACCAAAAGAAAATCACTGAATCAAATCAGCCTGAAGCCAGAACGGACACTGGGCAAGCCCAAATAATGAATGTCCACTAAATACAATAAAGGGGGGTAGTAGTGGTTCAGTGGTAGAATTCTTGCCTTCCACGCAGGAGACAGGGTTTGATTCCCAGCCAGTGTACCTTATGCACGGTCATCACCTTCCTGTCAGTGGAAGCTTGAGTGTTGGTATGATGCTGAACAGGTTTCAGTGGAGCTTCCAGACTAAGACAGACTAGGAGGACAGACTTGGAGGTCTACTTCCAAAAATCATCCAATGAAAACCCTATGGATCACAAAACAGTCCAGTGGGCAACTGATCACGGGGACGGGGCAGGACCGGGCAGCATCTCGTTCCGTTGTGCATGGGGTTTGCCATGAATCGTGGCCGATTCGATGGCAGCAAACAACAGAAGTATAATAAAGGGGAAAGACTAGATTCAGGCAGCTTGGGCTTGGATCCTGGATCGGCCACTTTTTTTTTAATCGGTCATCGGTCAGCTTTAACCTTTCTGGCCCTCTGTTTTCTAACCTCTAAAATGGAGATGATAACAGTATTTCTTCCCAAGGTTACTGGAGCATGAAGTGAGAGAATCCACGTAAAACACTTAACACTGTGTCCAACTCATACTAAGTGCTGGGTGCATTGCAATTTTTTTATACCAAAATGTAACGGTAGATGTCTGAGACCCCTCTTGCATGCTGCGTTAAATTCACTCAGCCTCACCTGTCTCTTGCTCCAGCCACTGTTAAGGTGACCAGTTCCACTCAGACCAGTTCCTACAGCACCAATCTCAGGCCCACGTGGGTGTTTCTTCTGGTTTCCTCCATGATGCATCCACTAGGTGCCCATGCACGCACAACCCAGAAATGGAGGCAGGGTGACCTCCTGCAAAGCAAATGTTTGACCAGGGGAGCCTGAGAGCCGGTGGATAAATGCTCCCCTTTTCTTGTCCCAGGCAAATGGTCCTGATACATATGGATGGCATAAGGCTCCTCAGTGGTCATCGTGGCTCAAGAAACCAGTTGCCCATATTGTTGTTGGTGTTGTGTGTTGTCCAGTCAATCCCGACTCACAGCAACCCTATAGGACAGAGTAGAACTGCCCTATAGGGTTTCCTAGGCTGTAATTGTTACGGGAGCAGATCGTGGATTTGAACCACTGATCTTTCAGTTAGCAGCCAAACACTTAAACATTGTGCCACCTGGGCTCCTTTCAGTTGCCCATAGCGGTGGCCAAATCAAATCCACTTCCTTCTCTTGGCTCTCCCCTCTCTTGCCTCAGTCCCCTACCCCTTCCTGCTCCTTCTCAGGCTCTGCCTTCTGGTGAACTTAGGCTGAGTCCATGAACATCTCCAGGCAACACATTTTACAGTCAATTTTTATTTTCTTCCTTTCCCTTATCTCTATTTTCTAATTGTTCCTACAATAAACACTTCCTACTCATGTAATTTTTAAGTCCTTTTTTATTTAATAGTCACATCTTCAAGGCTAACTTACCTTAGTTATGAAAGAAACATGAAATTAGAGTTAGGAGAAAAGTGTGGGAATGTGACATTAAACATTTCTAGCAAACACACACACACAATTCAGTGTCCTCACAGGAAATGGGAAAAGAAAGTAGGAGAGAAAGAAAACCAAAAAATCAAACCCGTTGCCATCGAGTCGATTCTGACTCATAGCGACCCTACAGGACAGAGTAGAACTGCCCTATAGGGTTTCCAAGGAGCAGTTGATGGATTCGAACTGTCAACCTTTTGGTTAGCAGCCAAACACTTAACCACTGTGCTACCAGGGTGAGAAAGAGAGTGGTTATTTTTCCCAGTTGTTTTTCTAATGTTCTATAGTCAGTCCTGATGCCAGCTTCTCAGAAGAGGGAAGAATCTGAGGAGACAAGAGAAAGAGAGACTGAGAGGGAGGGAAGGAGGGGAGAAGAGCGGGAGGGTGGTCCCTCTCCTTCCCTGGCTCTCAGCCTGGCTCCCTGAGGGTGGTGCAGGGCCCCCTTCCAGGCCTTCTGTTCAGCAGAGGTGCTAACTGGTTGGCAGACTCAGGTAAAAGGAGGACTCAGAGGGTGGCGGCAAGAGGCAGGAGGTACAACAAACTAGGTGCAAAGGCCCCTGGAAGTGCTGGAGAGAGCCATTAGCCTGTGGCTCACACCAGCGACTGGAAGAAGAGCCGCACAGCTCTGCACTGAGCTGGAACAAGCCTCAGGCGCCTCATAACTAAAAAGCATGAGACTGCTGAAGAATGTGGAAAAGCCCACCTTGATTGTTTATGTCACTAAGGGGAACTTTGGCCCCCGCTCTTATAGTGTCTAAGGAGTCCCTGGATGGCTCAAACGGCTCAAACCAAAAGGTTGGCAGTTCAAACCCACCCAGAGGTACCTCAGAAGAAAAGCTTGGAGACCTATTTCTGAAAGGTCACAGTCTTGAAAATCTTACACAGTGCAGTTCTACTCTGCACACATGGGGTTACCATAAGTTGGAATTGACTCAACAGCAACTGGTCTCTGGCTTTGGTTATAATGTCTACCTGCTGCATGAGGACGGCAGCACTGGGTCCCAGGTGGGCTCTGGGCATCCACCCCTACTTCCCATGTCAGTGTGGCTGGGTGTTGTAGATTGAGTTGTGTCCCCCAAAAATGTATGTCAATTTGGCTAGGCCATGATTCCCAGTACTGTGTGATTGTCCACCATTTTGTCATCTGATGCGATTTTCCTATGTGTTGTAAATCCTACCTCTATGATGTTATTGTGGCAGGATTAGAGGCAGTTATGTTAATGAGGCAGGACTCAATCTACAAGATGAGATATAAAAGACAGAAGTGAGCAGAGAGACAGAGGAATCTCATACCACCAAGAAACAAGATCCAGGAAAATAGCATGTCCTTTGGACCCACGCTCCCTGCACTGAGAAGCTCCATAACCGCGCAAGATTGATGACGAGTAACTTCTGCCAGAGCTGACACAGACAGAAATCCTTCCCCCGGATCTGGCACGCTGAATTTGGACTTCTAGCCTCCTAGACTGTGAGAGAATAAACTTCTCTTTGTTAAAGCCATCCACTTGTGGTATTTCTGTTATAGCAGCACTAGATGACTAAGACACTGGGTAAGACAGAGAAGTACATGCTGGGCGGCAACATGCTGGGCAGGAAGTTCAGACAGCACAGGGAACTCGGGGGGGTATCCCAGAATTTGATAACAAGGTCACCCTCTGGAACAAGCCATTAAAATCCTCAAAAACCAGCGCATAATGAAGAGAGACGCCCCCTGAGCCCTGCTTCCCAAATCCAGTCAAGTCTGTGAAGGTGTAATTGCATGGACAATTCTGCTGCGCCATTTGCTGGTAAGTAGAAAAAAGGAATGATGTGAAAATACACCTGTGCTGATTTGGCTCCTACCAGGCTAGAAAGAGACACTATGTTAGGCCAGCTCAAATGTCTGAGCTATGAGTTGTTCATTTGTTATTGATTAATTTATGTATCATGTGTGTGGAGTCCCTGGGTGGTGCAAACAGTTAATGGTCTCAACTGCTAACTGAAAAGTTGGAGGTTCAAGTCTACCCAGAAGCACCTCAAAAGAAAGACCTGACAATCTACTTCTGAAAAATCAGCCATTGAAAACCCTACGGAGTGCAGTTCTACTGTGACGCACTGAAGTCGCCATGAGTTGGAATGAACTCAATGACAACTGATTTGTTGGTTTGTTTGTTTTTAATCACGTATACCCTGGGACCTACCGCATCCCAGGGTACTAGATGCATGAGAAGAGACAAGCTGAGTTCTGCCTTCCTAGTGCTTCCAGCCCAGAGGGGAATCAGCACGTGCAAAGGGGCCTCTGAGATGCCTGAGCCAAATGCCACAGTGAGGACAACACTGGGTGTGGAAGTAGCACAAAGGAGGGCAGCTCCCTGAGTTGTGAGGAAGGGTGTGGAGGGGTTTGCCAGGCAACAGATGGCGACAAGCATTCAAGTGGGAGCAATTGCAGGGACGAAAGTCCAGAAGAGCCAAGAGAATGTACAGATTAATTTTTGGACTCCAAGAAGTGTAGTGACTAAAAAGCCAGGCTTTAGAGTTAGGAATCCCTGGGTTCAAACTCTAGCTGAGCCATCAGGAAAACTATGACTGTGAATTCACATGTCCCTGTCCCAGTGGCCTCATCTATAAAATGTTGATGTCAATGGTTATTGTTGCTGTTAGCGGCCATCAAGCAGAAACCCATGCACAACAGGATCAGACCCTCGTGGTCCACAAAGTTTTCATTGGCTGATTTTGGAAGTAGGTCACCAGGCCTTTCTTCCTAATCTGTCTTAGTCTAGAGGTGCAGCTGAAACGTGTTCAGCATTGTAGCAACACACAAGCTTCCACTGACAGATGGGTGGTGGCTACACTTCAGGCGCATTAGCCAGGAATCAGACCTGGGTTTCCCACATGGAAGGCGAGAATTCTACCACTGAGCAACCACTGCCTCTGATGTCAAACAACCACAACTTAAACAAAACAGAAGTTTATTTTTCTTACTCACATAAAAGAAACCCAAGGTGGGCAGTGCAGGCTAGAATGGCAACTCCGTGGTCTCTGCTTTGCCATCTTTATGGTATGATGAGGAAGGACTTACTTCCATCTTCAAGTTTGCCTCAAGGTCACAGAATGGCCACTGTAGCTCCAGCCACTACATCTATATTTCATGCAGCATAAAGAAGGAGGGGACATAGGCAGCCTACCAGCTGATTAAACCCCCTTTGGGAAGGTTTCCATAGAGAATCACTTTCACTTAACGTCTCATTGACCAACCCCATCTGCAGGCAGTCTGCACACATAAGAGTTTTGCCAGTGAAGACCAAGGACAGAAGGAGTCTGCCACAGATACAGCTTTAGGCAAATGGGTGGATTGTACCGCCATCCACAGAGCCCTCTCAGGTCCCAGGAGCCAGGAATCCTGGCATCATTCCTCCCTATATCCTCCTCTCTCTCACCCCTCACAACCAGATAAGGGCGAAGACCTGTCAAGTTCATCTCCTTGACATCTTTCTTGTCCCCCTCTTCCTCTCCTTTGTCATGGCCATTGCCCTGGCATAGGTTGGCTGACCACCTTCTTTCCCTTGGACTGTTACCTTAGCGTTTTACCTGGTCTGCCTGTCACCAGCACCACCATCTTATCCCTAACAAATCCACCCATTAGCCACACTGCTGCCATATTTGGCCTCATCATTCTGCTGCCTAAACCTTGTTTCCATCTCCTTCAAAACAAAGCCCAAGTTCCTTCACATAATATACAAGACCCTTCGTGATCTGGCTCCTGCCTTCTTCTCTAGACTCATCCTTCACTGCCCTCCACCCGCCTTCAGCAATTCTCCAGTACTTAGAGCTCCCTGAACATACCATGCAATTTCATGTCCTAATTGCATCTGTTCGTGCTATTCCCTCTAGGTAGAATGCCCTTCCTTGCCTTATGTGCCTATGTAACTCCTATTTATCCTTCAAAACCTTGCTTTGACTTTGTGTTCTGATAAAAAAGGCTTTCAAGATACATTAAATTTTTTTTTTTAAAAAAAAAGCAAGGAATTTAACAATGTATAATTTTGTTACCTTTTGTGCAAAAATGGGGACATCAATATATGAATTTGCTTGTATATGCATAAAGAAGCCCTGGAAGGTATGTTTTGCTTGTATATTCTCAACAACAACAAAATAAATTATTTTTTAAAATTGTAAAAAAAAAAAGAGAGAGAGAGAGACCCTGGAAGAACGCACGGGCAGCTAACCAAACTGTCACTATATAGAGAATGGGGGGATGGGGAGCAGGGGTGGGAAGGAAACTTCACTGTATACCTTTTTATATGGTTATTTTTAACCATATGAACGTATGACCTATGAAAAAATTAACTTAAAACAAGCCTCAGTGAGCAGCCATCTAAGATACTCCACTGGTCTCACCCCTTCGGGAGCAAGGGAGAATGACGAGAACAAGATACAAGGGAAAGATCAGTCCAAAGGACTCATGGACCACAACTACCACAGCCTCCACCAGACTGAGTCCAGCACAACCTAGATGGTGCCCGGATACCACCACGGACTGCTCTGACCAGGATCACAACAGAGGGTCCCGGACAGAGCTGGAGAAAAATGGAGAACAAAATTCTAACTCACAAAAAGAGACCAGACTTACCGGCCTGACAGAGACTGGAGAAACCCTGAGAGTATGGCCCCCGGACACTGTTTAGCTCAGTAATGAAGTGACTCCCGAGGTTCACCATTCAGCCAAAGATTAGACAGCCGCAGAAAACAAAACGAAACTAATGGAGCATAACGGCCCAGGGAGAAGGCCTAGAAGGCGGGAGGGGACAGGAAAGCTGGTAATAGGGAACCCAAGGTCGAGAAGGGAGAGTGTTGACATGTCATGGGGTTGTTAACCAATGTCATAAAACAATATGTGTACTGTTTCATGAGAAGCTATTTGTTCTGTAAGCCTTCATCTAAAGAACAAAAAAAAAGAAAACTGAAAAGAGAAAAAAAAATAAACAAGCCTCAGACTTTCCTGCTCTCACACATACGTGATTCACTCCTTCCTTTATACTGTAACAGTCTAAGTGCCTGGGCCCAGCAAGGCACCTGGCACATACAGGCACCCGATACAACAGAAAAGGAAGTGAATGAAATAGCAGGGAGGGGAGGGGAGGTTAAAGAAGGGAGAGAAGGACAAGAGAAAGCAATGGAAGGTCGTCAAGCAGAGAAGAGGAAAGGGAAGGGGAGAGGGGAGAGGGGAGGGGAGGGCCAGAACTGAGGCCTTTGGAAAAGCAGACTCGTAAAAGACAACCGTTCATTGGACGTCAGATCAGAACCCAGGAATTGGATTGCCTACAGGCCATGAAGAGACCCGATGAACTCTCCCTGTCCCACCCCTCAGTTCCACCAAAGAGACAAGTCTCTAGTGGCCCCAGCACTCCTCTCCTTCAATAGGGTATCTCTCCTTAGCAAGTCCTGAGAAAATTCCAGCTCTGTCGACCTAGCCCCCTTCTTATGTCATCACAACACAGTTACTTCACGCACCATAGGAAGCCTTTGCAGAACCTCTCGTTTTCTCGTAGGTCACTCACATTCGCGCTGTGCCTTCTAAGACCCTGCTGTCACTCTGACTGGAACTGGTCATGCTCCAGGCCTCCTTTGTCCATACATCTATAGACCATTTCTTAAGGTGGAGTTCTCCTCATTCATGGTATGTTGACTTGTATGAAGTTCAGGCGCAGAGAGTGACATTTTTCTAACCATGCCCCCCAAAATCCTGGGGGTGTCTTGCTTTAGCTTTTAATCTACTGAAAGGAAGATTAGTAAACACCAGGGTGGTGTAAATTTATAAAAGGAAGCCATGATCACCAGTAACCAAAAGGTTCATTGAGAATACATCATCTCAAATGAATTGTGTTTCCCTCTCCTGTGAAAAGGTTAATGCACTATTTTCTCCAGAAAAATGCTGTAAACACAGTGAATCTTCATTTTAGAGTAGCATTTGACAATTCTTCATGATAACATTGTAGACAAGATGGAGAAATAAATACAATAATAATAATATACACGTCAACGAGGATGCTTTTAGTTGCAAGGAACGGGAAACCCCACTCAAACCAGCTTGAACAATAAAGGAAAGCTATAGGTTCATGTAACTCAGGCCAGATCATTTTTTCTTGTAGGAGGCTGTCCTGTGCATTGCAGGATGTCTAGTAACATCCTTAGCCTCTACCCACTAGATGCCCGTATCACCCAGCCAGTTGTGACGGCCAAAAACATCTCCAGACATTGCCAAATGTTCCTCTAGAGGCAAAATCTTCCCCAGGTGAAAAAGCACTGGTGTCACTAAAAAGTTGAGGAGCAGTGAGGGCTTCAGTAGGGGCTGGATCAGGGATCTGACTCAGTTTCTCTGTATTTTTCCATCATTCATTGCCCTCTCTCTCGTGTCAGCATTGTCCTCAGTCTGGCTTCATTCCAGGTATCCAAGTGGCTGCAGCAGCTCCGGGCCTTGGAGCTACATACATTGGCCAGAATAACAGAGTTCCTTCTCCCCCAACTACTAAACAAAGGCCTGGACTTCGCTGTAATTGGGCTATTTTGAATCCTGTGCCCTTTCCTGTTCCAATCACTATCGACAGGAGAAACCTCCATGCAGACTGGCTTGAGCCCACATTATGTGCCTATCCCCGAATCAACTTATGAAATTATTTTGAAAATATCAAGTGCCCACTATATATAGCCACCATGTAAGCTTACAGTAAATTCTCTTCTCTGGTTCTGTTCTTTGCCATCAACAAAAAGGTCTTAATTAAGACATAGACCACAACTGTATATTTTGAGAGGGGTCTCGACAGTCAGGATAACCTTGAAATCAGTCCTGATCTAACTGCTGATAGTGTGCTAAATAAGCAAGACCCCTGGATTATGATGATCAAAACACAGCCTTGACTACGATGAAAAAAAATAGAAAACAACAGATATTGGTGAGGATGTGGAGAAGCTGGAATCCTCGTCCATTGCTGGTGGGATTGTAAAGTGGTGCAGCTGCTGTAGAAAAAAACCTGGCAGTTCCTCAACAAGTTAAACATAGAATCACCATACGATCCAGCAATTCCACTCCTAGGTATATACCCAAAAGAACTGAAAGCAGAATGCAAACAGACACATGTACGCCAATGTTCCCTGCAGCACTAATCACAATTGCTAAAAGGTGGAAACAGCCGAAATGTCCATCAGCAGATGAATGGATTAATAAAATGTAGTACATACATATAGCGGAATACTACTCAGCCACAAAAGGAAATAAAATTTTGATACATCTTACATGGATGAACCTTGAAAACATTACGCTGAGTGAAATAAGTCAGTCACAAAAGAACAAATATTGTATGATCCCACTCGTATGAAATATCTAGAATAGGCAAGTGTATAGAGACCAAAGTTCATTAGTGGTTACCAGGGGCAGGAACCAAAGAAAACAAACTCATTGCCGTCAAGTCAATTCACACTCATGGCGACCATATGGGACAGAGCAAGTGAGCCAAGAGAGAGAGCAAGGGGAAAGTTACACTGCCTTTTACAACCTAGTCTTGGAGGGCTCCCACAATCCACTTTTATTTCTACCATATTCAGTGTTCATTAGAGAAAGTCATTAAGTCCAGCCGACACTCAAGCAGAGGAGAATTAAGCTTCATCTGTTGAAGGGAGAAGAATTAAAGAATATGTGAACATATTTTAAAACCATAATAATCCCACACCTCCTTTCTTTCCCAAGCAACACCCTATGTGGCCCTGGAGACACAGTCACACAGCCTGAGCCCTGCAAGCATGGGGTGGGACCACCCTACCTGCAGCCACACTGTTGCTGCACCGCCCATGGCGGCCAGCCAGGCTGCTCTGGCCCTAGTTTTCCAGGAAGGTGTCCACAGTCTACCTGCGTCAGCACTGATCCTCCGTGTCTCCTTCGCGGAAAGCACTTTTCAAAGTTCTGCTAGTGATCTCAAGCTTGGAGCTAGAAGAAAGCACCTATGTGGGCCTCCCCCATCCCCACTGCTCCTCAAAAAAGGAACTTGAGGGCCCAGAGCACAGCAACAGCTTTTTCCAAAGAAATCACTTCACCAAGTCTTGTTCTTGATATTTTTCTTAGCTCGGACTATTTTTTAAGGAAGTCTAAGAGTCAAAGGGAGTCCCTAGGTGGTGCAAGTGGTTAACATGCTCAGCTGCTAACCAAAAGGTTGGAGATTCAAATACACCCAAAAGTGCCTTGGAAGAAAGTCCTGGCAATTTACTTCCAAAACATCAGCCATTGAAAACCCTGTGGATCACAGTTCTACTCTGACACACATGGGATCACCATGAGTCAGAATCGAATAGATGGCACTGGTTTTAAGGGTCAAGGAGTAGGTTCCCAGAGATTTCCTTTGAAAATCTGCAAATGCAGAATTGTCTCCAATTCACTTTGCCAGAAGTCCCATCATAACAACCTTCATGCTAAAATGAAAACCAAACCCACTGCCATCAAGTCAATTCCAACTCCTGGCAACCCCATGTGTTACAGAGTAGAACTGCTCCATTGGGTTTTCTTGGCTGTGATCTTTATGGGAACAAAGGGCTTTCTTCCGTGGCTCCACTGGGTGGGTTCAACACGCCAACCTTTAGGTTAGTAGTTGAACACAAACTTTGCACCACCCAGGGACCAACATCCTTCATACTAGAATGTAAAAGAACTTCGGGTAGGATAAAGAAAGCATCACAAACCAGGGCAAGGGACGGAGTACAGTCAGTCCCTGGGTTACAAACATCCGACTTACGGACAACTCAGACTTGCCCTTTAATATTACGTAAACCTGCCTTCATTTTGAAACCCGTGAACCAACCCCTATTCGCAACAAATTCTTCATTACAATCACCTTTACTTGCTGCTGGGGCAGATTTTACATCATTGAAAAGGCTTCAGGTCTTTTCTTGCACTAAAGTAAAGCTAAATAAGAACTGTATACACCTCTTCCAACTTACCTACAGATTCTTAAAGTTGCACTTAGGAATGGGTCTCGTTCATATCCCAGGACTACCTGTATTCACAAATCGTGTGGGCAAATTTGGCTCTTTGACGTAAGAAAATAATAAGTTAAATACACACTGTACACCATATGCATAAAAAATTAATTCCAGATATGTTAAGTCATTAAATATTTTTTAAAAGAAACAATTTAAAAACTGGAAAAAATTTAAGTAGCTGTTGAACTGATTTTGAAATAACAGAGAATTTTCTAAACCTAAATGCAATGGGAGGAAAAAGCACAGAGGAAAAGATAAGAGGTTTGACATTTCTTTTTAACTGAAACGCTTAGTGAACACAGAGAACCTGCCACTAAATTAAACCTCACAAAATCCTCTCCTCGGTTCAGAGGCTGTAAAGACCCCAAGAAATCAACCTACATGCTACCTCACAGACCAGAAACCATCTTCCTGTAAGACCCCATAAGTCACCTTGAACCGAGCTCAATGTAGCATGTCCAAAGCAGTGCAGTCAGAAGCCCTGGTGGCACAGTGGTTAAGTGCTCAGCTGCTAACTGAGAGGTGGATGATTCCAACCCACCAGCCACTCCACGGGAGAAAGATGTGGCCACTCTGCTTCTGTAAAGATGTACAGCCTCGGAAACCCTATGGGGTAGTACTGTTCTGTCCTATAGGGTCACCATGAGTCAGAATTGACTCAACAGCAACAGATTGGGTTTTTCGGTTTAAGCAGCGCGCTAGGACTGCTGTATTCCATCATATGGAAACCATATTTCTAATCAACACAGCCCGAGTGCACGCCATATTTTTTTGTGCGTTCATTTCACAAAAGCTATTAAGAGCCCAGATTCTGCCCAGCACAGTTCCAGGCTACTGGAATCCAATGGTAAACCAGACCATAGTCTCTCCCTCATGTATTCATTGGGGGAGAGGGACAATAATCAAAGAAATTAGCCAACTTACTCATATTGTGAAACATTACATCAAAATATGAGCTCAAATCATTTTCGTTGAACTCTGATAACACCTTTTAGCAGGGAAACCCATTGAAGGGTGTGGTTCTCAACCTTGGCAACACATTGGACTAACGTGGAAACTTTAAAAAATACTGACACCTGGGTCGCACCCCCAGAGCTTCCGACATAATTGGTCTGGAATGCTGCCGAGGCATCAAGATTTTTTAAATTTCTCCAGGTGATTTGAATGTGCAGCGAGGTTCAGAAATCCTTGAGCGCGTATATAAAAGGAACTACCACTAGATGTCGCTGTCCCCAAAGGTTTGAGGCAAAACCATCTTCAATGGCTTTAACGAATCAAAGGCTAAATTCTCACTAGACAATAAACACAGGGTACTTTCTTTTGCCAGATGTTGGATTCATAGAAAAGCCCAATAAGAAATATTCCTCAATTTCTCTTTAGCCTCGGTTAAGCAGGTCACACAAAACCCAAGAAATCAACCTAAAACCAATCCAGTTCATTAATGCAAATTCTAAAGATCTTTCACACCGTGACTACGGAAAGAACAGTTGCATTTGTTGGTCTTCATTTTGTTTTCTTTCCAAAGGCACGGCCGTTATTCAGTTTTAATTCAAAGTATTCTAAATATTCCACATGCACTTCGAATTGAAATATTCAAGGGTCCCTGAACTGGGACATCTCAGCTGAAACAAGCAAGAACTTTAGAGAAAGGGAACAGGGTTTCTTGTCGTTGTTACTGTGTTAAATTAGGTTTTCATTATTATTTTTACAACACAAATGATACAGGTTTATTGAGAAAAATTAGAAAATATGATTAAAAAAAAAACTTAAAATCATCCAAAGCCCCCCCTAGCAAAGTTACACATGGAATATATCCATCAAGGCTTTCCTCATTGCATGAGTGAGTCCTCAGAAAAAAGAACCGTATGGCTTTGTAACCTGCTTTTTTTCACTAGCAAAATATCCTGAACATTTTTCCACGTCAATATTAACACAGTGAAGACTTGGAAGAAGGAGTTTATAAAAACTTTATGTGTTGATATATATGTGTGTGTGTGTGTGTGTGTGTGTGTGTGTGTGTGTGTTTATTATTGTGGGGTGCCATGTCAAGTCAATTCTGACTCACAGTGACCCTATGTGACAAAGTAGAACTGCCCCCATAGGGTTTTCTAGGCTGTAATCTTTACAGAAGATCACCAAGTCTTTCTCCCTCGTAGAGCAGCTAGGTGGGTTCAAACCACCAACCTTTTGGTTAGCAGCTGAGAGCTTAACCATTGCACCACCAGGGCTCCAGATAGATAGATGGGTGGATGGATGGATGGATGGATGGGTGGGTGGATGGGTGGCGGGAGGGAGGGAGGGAGGGGAAGAGAGAGACAGACAGACAGATAAATAGATAAAAGCTATGCATATATACAGTCAAAATTTCAAACATAGTGGAGGCTGTAAAACAAAAAGCAAAACTCGCCTTCTCCTTTCCACTCCTATCCCCACCCCCTACATTCTTCATTCTAGGACAAAATTTATTAAATCAGTTATCCCAGAACTCCCTGCAATTAGATCCCATACCCTATGAACAAACCACTGTGTTAGAGCTGGATGCTGAAGTGTTGTAATTTAAGAGTTGTCAAAAGGTCTCCATCCACCACGCACACACGCGTGCACACACACACACACAATGCCTACAGCTGCCTGTCAAGGTATCTGAAAATCCCACCACTGAAGTTGCTCTTTACAAGCCTTCTGGAGACTCTCTCTTTGCAGGACTGTTACGTCGCTCCCTGGGAATGATGATTCATACACTAGCACGCTTTTTGTCTGGTGCAACAATTCCTGTCCACTGAACACTAGATGCATGTGTTTATTTAAATTAGTTCAAATTTAAAATTCAGCAAAACTGAGTCTGGTGCCCCCTTTTCTGCACCCACTTGGGCAACCACCGACCCTCCATGCACAGAAGATAGACCCCAGCTGGCCAGGGTACAGCCAGAAAGGAGCTTTGGGGGTCGGAGTCCTACCACGCTGCCTGGAGTCAACACAGCCCCCCACCCCCAACCATCTCAAAAACCTCCCACCAAACCTTGATCTGCATTTTCACTGAAGATGAACCATTTGGGCCCTCACCAGGAGGCCAACCAAGTCAGGCTTGCAAGAAAGAATCCCCTGAGAGAGAGAACTGCCACACATAAAACCCAAACCTGCTTCTCCTCCTCAGCCTGATCCCCATACAGCAATCAAGGACCTGGACTGAGTCCTCACACAAGCTTAGGATCCTCTTCAGTCAGAAGTCGAGAAAGTCTCAGTCCCAAACTGTAGCTGAAGTCACTTGTCTGGACCAGAACTTAACACGCCCGCCTGTTATGTGGAATGCAGGAAAGCTTCCCCAGGTGCCAAACTCCATCCATACAAGCAGCCTCAGGGGGGATTCCAGTTTTATCAGAAAAGTCACACACAGCCCTTTGGTAAGGGACTTACTGAATGACAGGGCATCACACACCAAAAACAAACTAATCACCTTAAAATAGCACCAGGAGGCCCCAAGCAAAAGATAAATTTTCCAAGGCTTCTCCTGGTAGGAACGTCTAAATTAAACCAAAAAAAAACCCAAACCCATTGCCATCAAAATCAATTCTGATTCACAGTGACACTATAGGACAGAGTAGAACTGCCCCACAGGGTTTCCAAGGCTGTAATCTTTATGGAAGCAGATCACTGCATCTTTCTCCCATGAAGCAGCTGGGGGGTTCAAACCATCGACCTTTCGGTTAGCAGCTAAGTGCTTAACCACTGCACCACCAGGGCTCCTATGCCTAAATTGCCACCCATAAAATTCCGTGACAGTAATTCCCCCACTGATTCAAAAACAGCATGTTAACTCGAGCTTCAAGCTGCCACATGCCATAAAGAACACGTGGAGACACTAAATACCTTTCACAAAGTCCAAAACAAGCCCAACACTATCTCAGCTCAGTGGCTCAGACACACACACGCGCACACATGCACACACTCAACTGAGTGTTTTAGTGGCAAATGAAATACACCTTGTGAAAATCTGTCAGAAACTTTCTTCCAAGTTTCAGTACAAGTCAAGCAACTCCCACATACACCACAGAATTGCCAAAGCCAGTTTTCCCCCTCCTCTGCCCTTCTCCACTTTCCCTTTCCCTCTGTCTTGTCCTGCCTACCACCGTCCCACCCTGCAGTCAAATGAACTACACCAAAGGCAGCAGCTTGGACTTCGTTAAAAGCCCAGAATTCACTAACCGCTCGATCCCATGACCACTTGGACCAAGAACGAAAGGAACAGAGCCTAATGGTGCTGAACAGCATCACAGGGGCCCACGGGAGGCACACTCACCCATGCTGCGTGAAATGAAGAAGCCGTGAAACCAGATCTGAGGGCAGGCCCCTGGCCAGGTGGCAGCTTGTGAGGTTGGGCTCGTGGTGACTGGAAGATGGCCTGGGCTGTGGCCAGGAGAGGGAAGAAGTCCAGGGAGACTCAGGCAATTTTATCTGTCGGTAAAGCACACTGCAGATGTAGGAAGCGGCAATCCAGCATGCCCCTGGCCCCTTCAGTACGGAAAACTGCACCCTCAGCCATTAACATCTTTAATGACTTCTGGTCTTAGTGGGCCAAGAGCCAAGGAAAGGAAAACCTCCGGGTTGATCAGTTAGAGTCATCCAGTTATCGTGAGAAGAGACAAGGGTGGGGGCCTGAGGATGGGCAGGAACCCAAAGGAAAGCCCAAGCAAAGGAAGAAGCTGGAGCAGCCAGTGGTGACATTTTGGCTAGGGATGACGCTGGAGATAATGACCAAAAGCAACTAAGTTCTGAGGAAGCCCAAGTTCAGGGTCCTAAAAGCCCAGTCCACACACTAGTTCCTAAGGCTTTAAGCCAGAGCACCGGTTCACGGCACCCTGGGAACACCAGCCTTCTGGTGGGCAACTAGGGGAAGCAAGACCCAAGAGGTGTCTATCTGTCTGCCTGTCCGTCTGTCTGTCTGGAGAAGCCCAGGCCTAGCCCTGAGCAGCCTTGGCAAGGAGGCCTCACTACAGAGGCCCTAAGGTAAATATGACTCACAGATGCGATTGTCTGATACAGTGTTGGCCCACAGCAGGGTTTTTTTAATCTGAAATAGGTGCCAACATTTAAAGATCAAGCGATTTCACTTCTTTTAAAAGGTCCAGATCCCCGCTTCTCTTGAGAAATCTGCTTTCTGGCTCTGTTGGGCTTACTTTCTGGCTGAGGCTGAGTCGTGAATGTCCCTGTTCACCTGGGACAGTCTCTTCCCTGCTGTCTCCCTGTCACCTGTGTGTGATCTTGTCCAGCCCTGCAAGAGTGGGCTGGGGCCTGGCTCAATGCGTGTGGACAGAGGCCTCACTCAGGGGGGCACAAAGAGGCCATGGTAGCCCTGATGACCCCTGACAGGAGAGCACAGGCTTCTGGGGGCCTGCGAGGGGCTTGTAGGAGAAGGCTTCATCTAAAGGGCTGCCCAGGTTACTGCCACCCAGGAAAGGAAAGCTATAAGTTGGTTCGGTCCATATCACCCTCATCCCTCTGGGTCAGAAAGAGCCACGTGCAAGTGTTAAGGCTACACCTAAGGGAAGCCATCTTGGCTAATCCTGCTGACGAGGACAGCCCAGCTGGCCTCAGAGCACAAGCTCAGCTCACTCAGGCTAGGCTTACAAGCGAAGCAGCATCTCCAGGGCAGGAGGCGGTGCTACAGATGCTGGTGGCCAGGCTCACGGGTTGGGAGCCTGGGGGCAGCTGAGGAGAAACCCTTAAGGGGTGGGGTGTTCTCAGTCTGAAGGCTTCCTCCCCCACTTTCTCAATCAAGGTCTCTGAAGAGAAATGAGTGGAACAATCAGAGGATACAGCTGAGGAGAGGGTGACGGGGACAATTTAAAACCTAGTTACCCTGGAGTTGATTCTGACTCATGACAATCCCATTTGTGTCAGAGAAGTGTGCTCCATAGGGTCTTTCTTCAATGGTTGATTTTTCTGAAGTAGGTCACCAGGCCTTTCTTCCAAGGCACAAACCTCCAACTGGGTGGGCTCAGACCTCCAACTTTTCGGTTAGTAGCCGAGCGTGTTAGCTGTTTGCACCACCCAGTTAAACAGGCACTCCTCCTCCTTTGGAAGGACTGTAGCTCTTAACACATGTTAAGGTTTGGGACAGTATTTGTACTTGTGAGTGTCGGTAACATGATCAATGACTCAGAGGAAATATTCCTTTAAACACCATGAAGCCGTAGAACAGGGTATACCTTCAACAATACCTGATGAGCTGCTTCTCTCATCAATGCCCGGAGGTAAAGAAGCTCAGCCAGTGGTCAGAGCCGTGTACTGGCAGAGCCAGAAGTCCAACCCAGGAGCCCTGACTTCTACTCGGAGCCATTCCCACTGCCCCACGCTGCTCCAATCACCCAGAGAGGAAATGGAGCAATGCTGTAGGCAATTTTAAATTCTTACCTGATTGCACCCAGATTTTTTTTAAGTACAGCTGTTTTCTCTGAAACTCAAGCTGTCCAGAACCCTCCCACGCAAGCTTACTGGAAGCCTATGGGCCCAGCCATGGCTTTGATCTAAGTTAGGAAATGGGTGCCCAGTAGCCAAAGGGGCAAGGTATCCTTCCAGAGGAAATCTGGAGCCCACATGCCAGCAGGAAAGTCAGAAAGAGAAAGCCAAAAGTTTCCCCAGGGAGTCCAGCATAATTCTAGGAGTGCAGGGGCAGAATGAGGACAGGATGGGGAGCCCATGAGTTAGGAGTCAGGTTGAAATGGAATCACAAGGAGTATCCCAGGAGCAGAAATCCAGGGGGTACCATTCACTTTGTAATCTACGGAACAGAGCCCCCTGGAGCTGTGCAGTGCACAGGCTGCACAACGGTACATGACAGCCATGACCAGTAGTGAGCAGAAGGTGTGTATCAAAAAACATGCTCTGAACCATGTGGGAGAGTTTAGGGCTCACTCATGTTGGTCAGTGACTAAATAGTACAGAGATGCTACAAGTTGACTTAAAGGTGGAGTCAGGGCAGACAAGATATACATACTCTTGTGCATTGCTGGTGGGATTATGAAATGGTACGACCCCTGTGGAAAACAGTTTGTGGATCCTCAAAAAATTAAACATAGAATTACTGTATGACCCAGCAACTCCACTCCTAGGTATATACCCAAGAGAATTGAAAACATATGTCCACACAGAAACTTGTGCATGAATGTTCATAGCAGCATTATTCATAATAGCCAAAAGAGTGAAAACAACCCAAATGTCCATCAACAGATGAATGGATAAACAAAATGTGGTACATCCATACAATGGAATATTACTCAGCCATAAAAGGAACAAAGTGCTCATACATGCTACAGGCTGGATGAACCTCAAAACATTATGCTAAGTGAAAGAAGCCAGACACAACAGGTAACATATTATATGATATATCCAGAAAAGGTAGATCCATAGAGACAGAAAGCAGATTCACAGTTCTCGGGGTGAGGGAAGCAGCGAATGGGGGAGCAATTACTAAATCGCTACAGGGTGTTTTCCTGCAGTAATGAAAACGTTTTGAAATTAGAGAGAGGTGGTAGTTGTACAAGGTTGTGAATACACTAAATGTCAGTTTAAAATGGGTAATTTTGTGTTATATAAATTTTACCTCAATAATTTTTAAAAAGACGTATATTCTCTTGCTAATTTGTAGGCTGACACTAATCAGTCAATTTAAATGTATGATTGTTTGAGCTTGTTACATTATAAATATGATTTTAATGTCTTAAACGAAAAACAAATCCAAGAAAGAATATGTAGGGAGACAGTTTTGAGATAGTAAAGCACTCCTCTCCCCACCCCTTCCTCTTAGCTGAGCTTCAAGGCCCAGCTCACCAGCTGTCACATTAATGGCCTACACTATGCCCTGGGGAAGGAAGAACAACCACCTCTCGCCCCCAGATTGGAGAAGTCATTGTTTGCATTTCCACAAACAATTCTTAAGGTTCATAAAGCGAATATAGTTTTGAAAGCCAGGTTTTATTCAGAAAGAAACAAGTTTTCTAAATTTCGAAGTCAAGAGCAAAACTTGAGATCATAACATAGAATTTTACTATAATCCATAATGTAAAGGGGATGTAAGACTTGATGTCAGGGTATAGCTTTCTCATGACTGGAAAAAAAAATGAGAGCATTAGTCACAGGCAGAAAATGGTGAGGACAAGACTAGGAACAAATCCTGTCTGAGTCCTGAGATGGAGAAAAACAACCCTCACTATCCTGGGCTTGAAAATAACACTATTTAATTTGAGGGAGAGCCCAAGCTCCCCAAGGTTGGTGACCCAGGCGCAAGCCTCTCAAAAGAGCCCTGCATCCAACATGGTGGCCAACATGGCACAGAGCAGTCTGGAACTAGTGGTCCAGAGTCTACAGACAGTGAACAAGAGAGTCAGCGGTGCCCGCAGCCACATCAAGGGCGTGAAAATGCTGAACGGACCAGTGGACACAAAGAGACTCAAAGCTGAGGTGAAAAGGACTCAGAATATGGAGATTGTTGCAGATTGAATTGTGTCCACCGAAAAGGTGTGTTGAAATCTTAACGCTGTATCTGTGAATGTAACCTTGTTTGGCAATAGAGTTTTGTTTGTTTGTTTGTCAGTTAAGTCAAACGTAGTCATACCAGAGTAGAGTGGGTCATAATCCTAACCACTTCTGAGTGATGTTTTATAAAAGGGGAGAGCAGACTGGGAAACACAAAAGGAAGACAGACGCCATGTGACAATAGAGGTAGACCAAAATAACCAAACCAAACCCATTGCCACTGAGTCGATTCTGACTCATAGCGACCCTATAGGACAGAGTAGAACTGCCCAGTAGGGTCTCCAAGGAGCAGCTGGTGGATTAGAACTGCCAACCTTTTGGTTAGCAACCCTAGCTTTTAACCACTGCACAACCAGTGCTCCAGTAAAGACAGACACATCTATAAACAGCAAAGGAACGACAAGGATTGCAAGCAGCCACCAGAAACTAGAAGAGAAGCATGAAACAGTTGTTCTCTCGGAGTCCTCAGAAGGAATTGACATGGCCAATACCCTGATTTGGACTTCTAGCCTCCAGAACTGTGCAAACAGAAAATAAATTTCTTTTCTTTAGAGCCACCCACTTTGTGGTACTTTGTTATGGAAGCCCTAGGAAACCAAGACAGGGACCTCATGGTAGAAACAAGACAAGATCCACAACCATCATTAGCAAACGTAGCCTGATGCCAAGATTAACCAGACAAGACCCAGCATTCCACAGAGGCCACCAGAGGCCACAACCGACCAGTCGCATGGCAACACGTCATAGGGAAGGCCTGGATGAACCCACGAAGACCAGAGTCCCTCCCTGCCTCTGCCCTAGAGGCAGCCCAGAGAAATGAAAAATATAAGAGGAAGCGGAAAGAGGCCCAGAAAACTGAGTGTTCACACAAAGGGGACTCATCTAAGCCAAAAGAATCCAAATTTTAAACCAGGAGAAGCAAAAATAAATTTAATTGGCAAGATCCAGAGTCTTCTGCCATCACAGGAATGGGGGCTGGAGAGGAAAAAAGATCTGTTACAGAAAATAGAGAATATGGTGTGTGTATTTCACTTACCGGAAACATAATATGTAAACTGTAAGCCTGCTACAGCTTTATAATGGAAATTTATGAGAAAATGTGATTCAGTTATAGGAAATCCTTCCCAGTAGACTCTTTGAAAATGACGCGTCTGCAACATTACCTTACATGTGAGCGAGGTGCCCACTTGGACAATCTGGTTACTCAGCTGCACAGGGTGGTAACACTTCCCCTCCCAGGTCACTGCTGCAGAGCTCCCAAAGATGGGGCCCAGGGGCGTGAGCCACAGTCACACCCTGCCCGCTCCTCCACAAGGGCATTGGACAAACATTACACCACAGCCACCAGGGGAATGCCCAAGTGCCCTCTGAGTTGCCCAATCTTGCCTCTCCCCCACCTCACTGAGGCACTCACTGGACGCTACCTTTCACCCAGTTATGCCCGCTGGAAGACAGCGTGGTGGGGACCCCAGACAGTCATCACAGATTACAGCATGCTGCTAACATACACAACAACCTCCAGGCCATTCATTCAAGGGCAGAGGGGACCCTTTGGATTTTCTTAGCTAGGTGGGTAAAGTCCCAGCAACCACTCTGCAAGGATTTTGAGGATTGCTTAGAGTGTTCCATAAATGCTTGTTGATGAATTCTTTTAATGTTCTTTGAACTTCTCAGAGGAAACTACCACTTCAAGATAGGGCATCCTGTTTTTTAGTGTCTTGGAATACTGGGTAAACCAAAAAGCTCATTGCTGTCGAGTGGAATCTGACTTCTAGTGACCCCATGTGACAGAATAGAACAGCCCCAAAGGGTTTACAAGACTGTAAATCTTTAAGTAAGCAGACTGCCACATCTTTCTCCCACAGAGCAGCTGGTGGGTTTGATCTGCCAACCTTTTGGTTAGCAGTTGAGCACTTAACCACTGTGCCACCAGGCTCCTTAGGACACTGGGTAGAGACTAGAAACTGATAAATTCTTACAAGTTTTTCTTTAATTTCAAAAGTGTTCACTATTCAGGAAAAGAAAAAAAAAATGATTCTTCACTTAAACTGCACTGATTTATTTGTCATGGAAAGGTTGTATTGTTATATTAAGCCGGTTTGCCCTAGACCTGGGGCTGGTGGACCCTCAGGCTCTGGATCCCTGAGAAGGGAGGACCTCAGCAGGCAAAGGGTCTAAGATGGCCTGGAAGCAGGGGTCCTTTTAAAGGTAAGTCCTCAGAGTCCCAAATCCACAATCAGCAGGAGCAGAGGGAGGAGAGATCACTAAGAAGAAGAGTAATCAGGGTCTATTTTCTCCCATGATTCTATTTTTCCTTGTTATGGTTTGAATTGTGTGCCCAAAAATACGTTGTAAATCCTAATCTCTATACCTGTGGTTATTGAGCAGTGGTTAATCATTTGGCTGCTAACTGAAAAGTCAGCGGTTCAAACCCACTAGCTTCTCTGTGGGAGAAAGATGTCGCAGTCAGCTTCTGTAAAAATTACAGCCTTAGAAACCCTATGGGGCAGTTCTACTCTGTCCTACAGGGTTGCTATGAGTCAGAATCAACTTGATGGCAACAGGTTTGGTTTTGGGTTTTATACCTGTAGTCATAATCCCATTTGGGAATGGGTTTTCTTTGTTATGTTAATGAGGTAGTATTAGTGTAGGGTGTGTTTTAAATCAATGTCTTTTGAGATACAAAAGCAGATTAAGCAAACAGAGGAAGAAGCAGAGATGGGGGACAATAGACGTCATGCCACATGAAGATCACCAAGGAATGAAGAGACAAGGACCTTCCCCCAGAGCTGACAGAAAAAGCCTTCCCCCAGAGCAAGAGGGGAAGAACACAGTTCACATTTCTCAAGTCGATAGAACTGAAGAAAAATTCAAGCTACAAGTTGCAATGTTGAAGGAGTCTATGGGCAAAAAATGGAATGAAGCAGGAAGCATCAAAAGAAGATGGAAGGAATACACAGTCACTGTACCAAAAAGAACTGGTCGACATTCAACCATTTCAGGAGGTAGCAAATGATCAAGAACCAATGGTACTGAAGGAAGAAGTCCAAGTTGCACTGAAGGCATCGGCAGA
Source organism: Dugong dugon (assembly GCA_030035585.1). Classification (NCBI taxonomy): domain Eukaryota; kingdom Metazoa; phylum Chordata; class Mammalia; order Sirenia; family Dugongidae; genus Dugong; species Dugong dugon. The sequence goes on along the minus strand of CM057469.1, from coordinate 101,461,619 downwards.
AATCCTTGGCATTGGCTCCAGCAATTGACAGAATACCAATTGGGATGTTTCAACAAATGGATGCAATGCTGGAAGCACTCACTCATCTATGCCAAGAAATTTGGAAGATAGCTATGTGGCCAGTCAATTGGAAGAGATCCATATTTATGCCCATTCCAAACAAAGGTGATCCAATGGAATGTGGAAATTATTGGGCAATATCATTAATATCACATGCTAGTAAAATTTTGTTGAAGACAATTCAAAAACAGTTGCAGCAGTACTTAGACAGGGAACTGCCAGAAATTCAAGCCAGATTCAGAAGAGGACTTAATGTTTTAGGCTGGGTTCTCTAAAGAAGCAAAACCAGTAAAACATATAAATACATATATAGAGAGAGAGATTTACATCAAGGAAACAGCTCACATGATTGTAGAGGCTGGAATGTCCCAAGTGGATCATGACAGAGGCTTCTCCTGATTCACACAGCTGCAGGGGCTGGCGAACCCAAGATCAGCAGGTCAGAGAGCAGCGCTCTTGCTCACAGGCTGTGAAGGTCGACGAATCCCAAGATCAGCAGGTAAGCTGCCAGCTCAGGTCCCAAGAATTGGAGGTCAGATGAACAAGAGGCAGCTGTAGGATCCAGAGGAAGCCAAAACACCCTGGCAAGGCAAGCAGGAAGGAAAGTAGGCAGCAGGGGGTGGAGAGATGAAGGCTGATGGGGTGGTGAGATGCCACAGGCCCTGCCCCCACCAGTGCCACTCAGCAGATTCCATCATGGGGGTGATTACATATCCAATTTCAACAGGGAAGTGATCACAACATTATACAACTGCCAAAACACTGAGAATCATGGTCCAGCCAAGTTGACACACAATCTTAACCATCACACTTAGAATGAGGGATATCATTGCTGATGTCAGAAAGATCTTAGCTGAAAGCAGAGACTACCAGAAAGATGTTTACCTATGTTTTATTGACTATGAAAAGGCATTCTACTGCGTGGATAATAACAAATTATGGATAACATTGCAAAGAATAGGAATTCCAAAACACTTAATTGTGCTCATGTGGAACCTGTACATAGACAAAGAGGTAGTTTGTTCGAACAGAACAAGGGGATACTGTATGGTTTAAAATCAGGAAAAGTGTGTGTCAGGGTTGCACCCTTTCACCATACTTATTCAATCTGTATGCTGAGCAAATGATCTGAAAAGCTGGACTACATGAAGAACGGAGCATCAGGATTGGAGGAAGACTCATTAACAATCTGTGATACGCAGATGACACAACCTTGCTTGATGAAAAGTGAATAGGATTTGGAGCCCTTACTGATGAAGATCAAAGACAAGAACCTTCAGTATGGATTACATCTCAACTTAAAGAAAACAAAAATCCTCACATCGGGACCAACAAGCAACATCATGATAAACCGAGAAAAGACTAAAGTTGTAAAGAATTTCATTTTACTTGGATCCATAATCAACAGCCATGGAAGCAGCACTCAGGAAACCAAGTGATGCATTGCACTGGGCAAACTGCTGTAAAAGTTCTCTTTGAAGTGTTAAAAAGCAAAGATATCACCTTAGTCCTTAACGTAGTCACTTTAAGGACTAAGATGCACCTGACTCAAGCCATGGTGTTTTCAGTTGCCTCATATGCTTGTGAAAGCTGGACAATGAATAAGGAAGACTGACAAAGAATCAGTGCCTTTGAATTGTGGTGTTAGCGAAGAATATTGAATATACCATGGACTGCCAGAAGAACGAACAAACCTGTCTTGGAAGAAATACAGCCAGAATGCTCATTAGAAGCGAAGACTTCGTCTCATGTACTTTGAATATGTTATCAGGAGGGATCAGTCCCTGGAGAAGGACATCATGCTTGGTAGAGGGTCAGTGAAAAAGAGGAAGACCCTCGATGAGGTGGATTAACACAGTGGCTACAACAATGAGATCAAGCATAACAACAGTTGTGAGGAAGGCGCAGGACCAGGCAGTGTTTCGTTTTGTTGTACGTAGGGTCACTATGAGTCAGAACCGACTTGACGGCACCTAACAACAACAACAACAGATAACTAAGGCAGGTGCTGGGTTTCTGTTTGGGGTGATGGAAAACTTTTGGAAATGGGTAGTGATGATGGCTGCACAACATGGTGAATGTAATTAATGTCACTGAACTGTACACTTACAAATGGTTAAAATGGCTGACTTTTTGGTACACATATTTCACCACAATTTTAAAAAAACCGCATCTTCCACGACAAAAGTGATTGGAGATTTTCAATGTTGGCAAAAAAATCATCCCTTCAGCCCATCAAAACCAGAGTCTTCTAAACTGCAATGTAAATCATGGTTAGGCTAGAGGTCAAAGGCAGATTCAAGAGATTCCAATTCAAATAGCATTTATTGAAGACCTAAGAACTACCAGGCTCTTTACTCAATCATTGCATATTTACGTACCAAACACCTATGAACACCCTGTGTGCTGGGCACTGGGCCTTCACAGGAAAATCTCATTGCATTCTCGTAAACGTTTTGTGAAATTGGCATGGCTATTCCTATTAGAAACAGACGAAAGGAAACTAAGACCCTGAGAGGTTAAGTGACTTATCCAAGGTTCCACAGTTAGCTTAGGACAGAGCTAGGATTCAAAAACAGGTTATGTCAATATTTTCTTCCACTGCAGATAGACTCTTAGATTTGGAAGGGAATTTAGAATCCCTTTAGTTCACCCCCTCATCTGACATTCACCTGTTCTCTGCACTTATCCCTACTCCCATCAAAAAAATAAACATACACACATATACACAATATACAGTGAAATCTCTGAGAGCTGGAACCTGATAGAACTGCCTTTTTTTTTCCAGGTCTCACAAGTTTTCCTTCTCTGATAGGTTTCTGCCTTACACAGGTTCCTGCTTTCACAGGTTTTACTGTATTAAGCTTAAATGTCTCCTGAGTCTTGATCAGGAGGAACTAATGGGTCTTTCCTCATATTGATCTGAAATCCATCTCCAGCTGCATATCCTGTTGTAAACCTAGGAACAAAACATAACAAAGGGCCAAGATTTCTCTCCTCCACGTAATGAATCCTTGAGATAATTAAAAATTGCAGTGCTGTCCTCCGAGTCTTCTATTTTCTAAATGTCCCCAGTTCCTTAACCCATTGCTCATATGACTTGTCACCATTGGGGATAGCCCAGGTTGTCTTTTAAAACATGGTGTTAAGAACTGAACACAACATTCAATGGGTGAATATTGCAGTTCTACCAACTCCCATGTGCCAGATGTTATAGTTCTGTACTTATCACTAAGATTTGACTAATGGTTTGGTTAGCCTCATCACATTTTTTTTTAATCTACTTTACTAAGATTAATGTCTAGTACATGGAAGATACACAATTAACAAGTCTCAATTAAATGAATGAATAGGACAAATGATAGGCGCATACTGAGCTCTCTATAGACTCTTAACACATTTGCACAAATGTTTCTCTTAGGACACACTTCCTCCACCCTCTCCTGATGTGGTTAAGTATTAGCAGAACTGCCTACAGGACCTGCCATTTATCCCAATAAAATTCCGTCTTGTTACACCCACCGTATCAATTAAACTTGTATCTATTCTGATTCTATCATCCAGCATATTTTCTATTCCCTCCTGATTTGTGTCATTCACAACTTGATGACAATGCTTTCTATATCTTGATTAGAGGTACCAATAAAAATGTTGACCATGTTGCCTGCCTCAAGTGGTCGCACAGCTAGTATGATGGTTAAGGTTGTGTGTCAGCTTGACTGGGCCGTGATTCTCAGAAGTTTGGCAGTTAAGACGTAGTTTGGCAATTATGTAATGATGTAATTTGGCAGTTATGTAATGATGTGATTATCCTCCATTTTGTGATCTCCCATAAGTAATATAATGTAATCACCACCATGATGTGATCTAATGTGATCAGCCAATCAGTTGTAAGGGGAGTTTCTTCAGGGGTGTGGCCTGCACCCAATATATATGGATGCTCTGGCAAAGCTTACTCTTACTCTGGATCCTGCACCTGGCTCGTCATCATCTGACCTCCAGCTCTAGGGACTTGAGTCAGCAGCCTGCCATATTGCCTGCTGATCTTGTGTTCATCAGCCTCTGCAGCTACATGAGCCAGGAGAATCTTCCATCCTGACACCTGACCCATGAACTTGGGACTTGCCAGCCTCTACAACCATGTGAGCCATTTCCTTGAGATAAATCTCTATATATATAGATACATATACGTCACTGGTTTTGCTTCTCTAAAGAACCCAGCCTAAGATAGGTAATTAGCTGCAGAATGGTCAGCAGATGTCACTCGGTGCTTTGCACGGTTCTACACTAACTCTGAGCTGCCTGCCCTCCTGCCCCATGCCCAGAGCCAATATACTTCCTGGCACAGACACATAGCTGTGGAACTGGTGTGTCCATGGAAGGCAGCATAGGATAGGACTGGCAGTCCCCTTAGGTGGTCAGAAGGAACCTGCTCTTTCTCAGGGGCTCTGAAAGCCCCCTCAGCACTGGATTTGTGATATTTTTCTAGTGAACAACACAAGACTCTTGAACAGGATTTGTAAATGCTAAATGCTTATACCCAAAGTGGGGTGGTAATACTATAATATGGTAGATCTCAGACTTTGGCATGCATCAGAATCATCTGGTGGGCTTTTTAAAACATATTGATGGCCCCACCCCCAGAGTTTCTGGCTCAGTAGGCATGCCTGTGAATTTACATTTCAGTAAGTCCCCTGGGGTTGCTGCTGCTTCTGGTTCAGGGACCACATTTTGAGAACTAGTGGTATAAGGGATTCATATCAACTTGGAGGACGATTTCTGCATCCTAGGTTTCCAAAGCCCTTTCCCAGTTGGAGTTCACAGTATAACAGAAGTCAGCCCCAGGTGCCTCCAAGAGGATCTGCCTTTCTCACAAATTGTGAAATCACTCCAGACATCTGGTTTGGGAGCAGATGGCATAATACTTGCCTGTGGCCCAGGTGGTTGGGCAATCATTCAGAGCAATAGGACAGGGAAGAAAGAACCTTTCCTACAAGCAGAAGCTAATGCTCTATGATTATATACAGACCATAAGGCCAACTCTTCACTTTCTTCCTTCCCCAGAAGATTAAGGGAAGGTGTTAGGACTGCCCTCCCCCATTTCCCACTCACCCTCAGGCTGTATCCTTTTATGATTCCAAAGCTGAACCTGTTGCTCATTTTAGAGCTGATTCTACCTGTATGAAAATAGTGGAGAACATGAACTTGTCCTGTGGCTATTCCTTGTAGAGTCGGCCTGAGTATGTCTGTAAACTCCCCACCTGAGAAGATGAGTTAGGAGGATGATAACAGAGAAGGAGCTCACTAGTCTACAGACAAGGAGTCCTGATGGTGCAATAGTTAAGCTCTTGGCTACTGACAAAAAGGTTGGCAGTTCAAACCCACCCAGCGGCTCCACAGGAAAAAAGACCTGGCAATCTGCTCCCGTAAAGATTACAGCCTAGAAAACACTATGGGGCTGTTCAACTTTGACACATGTGGTCGCTTTGAGTTGGAATCAACTTGATGGCACTGAACAACAAAAACAGTCTACAAACCAAGTCAGGTCCAGCTGATGATGATGATGATGAGAATTTGTATCAAACACTTAAAGTGTGCCAGACACTGATCTCATTTCACCATCAGTGCTTGAGGTGGGTACTGCTATTATCACCTGAAGCTAAGAAAGATTGTGTACGTTGCCCAAGGACATTCAACTGGTGTTCAAACCCAGATGGGGCTGACACCCACCCATGGGCTCTACTGCCGATTAACAGGCCACCTGGCCAAGAGGGCCCCACAGCTGCTCCATTCAGATCCTGCCAAGACCTGCCTGGGACTTGCAGCCAGTCCTGGCACCCAAACAAAGGCTATCAAAGACAGGAACACTGGGACCTGTCAGAGTCATTTATATCTGTATTCTCAGTCACAGCCCCAAAGGCAGCGCCTTCCACCCACCCACCCTATCCAGCCATCTCATGTCTCCCCTTTCGGCATGGTGCCTCCCCCAGCTAGTTCCCTAGGCCAATGACAGCCACCTCACTTCCCCCAGCACCTCCTCCACCAGAACACTCTGGAGCCCTTGTTCCCAGTAAACAACCGCCTCTGCTTCACAGCCTTTCTGCCGGATGCACCATCCACCCCAGCTTCTCCAGTGAGGAGACTGCTCATTGTCCCACACTCCCCAGACCCCAGGCACGATGACAGTATAGACATGCTCCCTGTTCCCAGTGGCTCCTTCCAAAACATTAGTCCTCCACCCTCAGCCAAGCCTATCCTCCTGTGACACCCCCAACTTCTACCATGGCCAACGTGCCTCCTTTAAAGGCCACACCTCCCAACGCTCCCTTGAAAACTTTAGCACCTGCATCATCTTAAGAGATTTCAACATCCAACACCCCAGGCTCTTAGTTCTTCAACCCCAAGGACTTTCACCTCCACTCTATCCACCCACGCCCATGGCCTCACCCCCCTGAACTGCTCCACCTCTGACGTGGTAAACTGTGGTTTCATGCCCTTTCACCTCTCTCACGTCCACACTTTCACCAGCCATGTTCTCGGCCCTTCCCTCCTGCCCCAGCAGAAGAGGTGCATTGCTGCCAGTAGAGCAAAATTTTCCCTTACCCCTCGCCCCTGGATTCCATTTGCACCCCCTAGCTGTGATCGACAACCCCTCCGCCAGTTACAACTCATCAGTCCTCCATCTGTCTTCACCTTTTTCTCTACTTGGCCCTTTCCCATCAGTATTTAAACTCAGCCAAGAGATAAAGAATTCCATATGCATGACACAATTTTCTGGAAGGATATACAAGAAGTTGACCATAATTGTGACCATTGGAGAGAGGGACTAGGGGCCTGAGATGAAGGGTGAGGAATTTTACTTTTTATTTTATACATTTGTTATAAAAACAAACAAAAGTTACCGTCAGCTCCGACTCATCACAGCCCCATGTGCGTCAGAGTAGAACTGTGCTCCCTAGGGTTTTCAGTGGCTGATTTTTCAGAAGTATATCATCAGGACCTTCTTCCGAGCTGCCCCTGGGTTGACTCAAACCTCCAACCTTTTGGTTAGCAACCAAGTGCATTAACCCTTTGCACCACCCAAGGGTGCCACATTTTTTATAGCGTTTTATATTTTTTACCATGTACACATAATGTTTTCATTAAAAACAGTAAATAAATAATAAAAAGATAATGATTTAACCACTTCCTCTTCTCCCTTTAGGAAAAGCCCTTCCTCAACCCCCATCTTCCTGTCCTGTCACTTCAAAGACAATCCCCTTCAATGTGTTGTGTCTTCTTTGTTCTCTGCCTCCACTTCCGAGCCTCCCACTCGCTCCTCACACACACATTTTGTTTCTTTTCCCACCGTGAGACAGAAACAGGGAAAAAGAGACTCCAAACTGGTTTGTCTCTTGTAAATATCCCTGGTGGAAAGGCTTACTGTGGGTGAACAATGAACCGATTGGCTAAAAATTGGTATTTTAATTATCTGTGCATTCCAGTTATTCAACTAATTCTCCAACCCCAATGGCTTCCAACACATTTTGCAATACACAGCAAAATGCAACGCCGCTGGCCCATCCACAAGCTACCCAGGGCCCTCCTGCCAGTGCCCTGTGTTCTGAGGCTTCCCTACTCTGTTTCCATGAAAATTAAGCTTTCTGGAATCTATCACCTCAGAATCTTATTCTCTGTTTTTCAAAATGTCCATCAATTAATATGATGAGTGAATCCAAAGTAATATGTAAATGGAAATTGATACCAGTGGTCCCCTCACCCACATTCACCTCCACAATCCTGCATTTGTCACAGGGATATCTTAATAGGGATCACATGGAGGCAATCCTATGACATACTCAGTCCATGACATCCATACATAAGTTGGCACAAAGAGGCCTCCACTACAGCACTTTACAAGGTATAACGAGCCATGGAGCACTTGAGCTTCAGCTTGAAGGTGTCAGCTCGATCCCATCTGCCAGAAATACAGAGCTTGGCAGAGTAGCCCACGACACTTCTGAAAGATTACCTACTCCTCCCATGACCCAAAAGCCATGACTTAAACTGGTGAGGATTTTAAGCTATACCCAAGCCTGACTCTGAAACTCACTTTCCAGATTCTGTATGTCCCTCACCCACCTCTTCCTTCAGGTGCTGTCCTGAAGACGGATGCAGGGCATGTGACCCCAAGGTCCAAAGCCTTGATTTTCAGGTGGTTCTCACAGAATCCACTGGCTAACTCAGTGAGGATTATTGTAACATAATCCTTCTTCTGAACGGACAGAGGGAATGGACAGACAGAAAGCCCCGTGACCTGGATCTGCTGCAGAAGTGACACCCAGGAAAGCTATGGACAGGTTTCCTATCAGGTGTTTTCTGGTTTTCTCCTCTTACCCAAGCTGACTATGACATGAAGACATTCCTCAGACCCAGTCCCAGTTGTTGGCAGTGAGTCAGCTCAGCCCAATGACTCTAATCCAATGCTTATTCATAAATTATAATTTTAGTACAATATGGCACAGCTTTAAATAAGAGTTATGAGAAACCCACCCACCTGTGACACACCAGCAGGCTGTTCATCTCCCAACTTTGGGTGGACATTCTGTTAGTCACGGAGAAGCATCTGGGCCCAGCTCACTTGTCCCCCCACTTTTTTGTATCTCTAGACATTTTACCAGACACTGAGTCAGAATAAGTGGGTTTAGCAATTAAATTTTGCGTGGCGGCTACCTTGAGAAGCATTTGGTGGATTTGGAAATAAATATTCCTCCACTGTAAATCAAACACTCATTGTAAAAACCCTGAATGTAATATGCATGAAGACAATCTCAAGCTGAAAGCTCACAGCATAAGCTCTTTCTCCTTCAGCAAGGAGCTGAAAGGATTGCCATTCACTTACAGGGAAAGCTTGAGTTACTTTACGTAGGATTGTCTCTGAAGCACAAGGAACGTGAGATGCTGTCAAAGGAAGCATCTATCTGCTTCTGAATAAACCAGTTTCCATCTGGAAACTTGTTTAGCCAAGGAATGCTACCAGACACCATCCCATCATACTCAATTGGGTACATTAAAACAAAACAGCAAGTCAGGCAGTCTGAACACACAGGATTTCCAGTGCTAGCTCTCCTTCCACCTCCCAGGAGAGCTCAGGGCTAGGGTGTTCTGGGTTCCAGATGACCCTGTGAGCAAGCAAGGCAGACCCTTTGCAGCACCTTCTCCCAGTACAAGATGGAAGGAAAAGCCTGCACTGGTAGCACCTTGGTCTCCTAGGGTAACATCATGCCAGGAAGCTGCTGCTCCAAGATGGGTCATCTTTTTTCTGTCCAGGTCTGTTGTGATTTGTGAGCCTCCTGGGGCAGTGACTTGCTTTAACCAGAGTTAGTTAGATCCCCACTTAATAAGCCCAAGGCTTGTCTTCCATTTACATGAGGATCACTGCATATCTCTCTTTTGAAGATCTCCTGGATTACGGACTATACCTCTCACCATGAGCAGCTGGTGCAAACAGTTGCTGCCCAGGACCCAGGCATGCACATGCACGCACAAGCACACACACGCACACACACACACCAGAATCATCCTTCCCAGAGCCTGCCACGGCTTCTTACAGGCAGTACTAGGACAGCTCTCCTCTGAATGAGGGCTTACAGTCCCTGACAGAAATGTTTCAGGGCTTGTAGCAAGAGCAGGAGACCTTAACAAAGCTAATAAGGATCTCTCGTTCTACCATCTAGACATCCAAAGCCACACAGCAGGCTGACAGGGTAACCCAGCTAGGACTGACTGCTCGTGCTCACAGGATCTCCACTGCAATAAACGTTCCAACGTCTCCAGTTTGTATGACTCCAGGCTAGTGGTTCTTAACATGCTTAAGATCACAAGCCCCTCTGAGAAGCTGTAAAAGCCAAGGACTCTTTCCTCAGAAAAATTTACTTTCACACAAAATTGGCCGTATCGTTTCAGGGGGTTCCAAGAATCCCTGAAAACTATCCAGGAACTACTAAAAAACTCTGGTCATAGAACTTGAAAGTAAGAGGGGATTCATGCCCATGACTAACCATCTTCCACCTGCCCAGCTTCAGGTAACCTCATATCTTGGGTTGGGATAAAGCAGAAATATTTCGTAGACTGGCCAAGAGTTAACCCAGCATATAGCAGGAACTTTCTGGCTCACTTACTTCTATACGTCTGCAAAGGGCAACACCTCTCAGTGGCTATGTTTTGTCCAGTGGTTACTAGAAGCCAGCCTCAGAGCAGTGCTCTAATAATTTCTGTCATTCAATCTTTACAACAACCCTAGAATGCAATATCATTGTTTCTGTTTAACAGATGAAGACGTCAGGCTCAGAGAAGAAAAGCACCCTTCCCAACCCACAGCTGCCAATCATGAATGCTAAGACCCTTGGAGCCCAACTCATTGCACCAGGCACAGTCAGCTGAGCAAATGCCTTTCTCTAAACTAGTAGGAACGAGCTAAGATCCCAAAGCACTTGGTGAACGAGTTGCGAAAGATTTTGGTTACCTTTGTTTGCTAATTAGAATTGTCTTCATTTTCATTTGCCTTTTGACTGTCTATTTGGAAATGAAAGCAAACAGATAGTTTTAAAGAGGTCTACTCTTTCTGGATTTGTAATTGAACTGCAGAAAGTACACTAACTTCAAGGAGCAAGACTCTATCCCCTGATATGGATAAGATGTGTGTCTGGTGAACAACAACAAAAACTTAGATCAATACGGAAGTCGATCCTGCATATTATTCTAGCAGTAGTCGCCTGTAAGTAGGAGATCTAGACATCTACCATCTGCACTGTAAAATGTCAGTTACCAAACAAGCTTGGTGAAGTCATTCATTAAAGAAACATTCACGAGTGACTCTGTGCCTGGGACTGTGCTAAGCCCTGGAGATTCAGAGGTGAGTAAGGCCTGGTTTTGTCCACGGTGAGCTCATCACATAGCAGGAGGAGAGGGAAGGCATGTGATTCAGTGGAATAACAGTGTGCTAGCTGCTTCACCATGGTATGCCCAAGATGCCAAGTCCAGCAAGCAGGAAGTGAGTAACGCTGGGGGAAGAAGGGGCAAGGGCTTGGAGGGTCAGAGAAGGTCTCGGGAGACCAGGGAAAGAAGAAGGAGATTTCACCAAGTTCAGAACAGGGTGGGTCAGGGCATTGCAGGCAAAAGGCACAGTGAGAGCTAAGGCCCAGAGGGTGAGCTGCAGGAAACGAGGGCTGGCTGGGGTGTGGGCTCTGTGCTGGGCAGGAGGAGGTGCAGGATGGAAGCCTGAAAAGGAAGGCCGTGGCCAGATTACGAAGGCCCTAGCAATCTCCTTCAGTCTCTGAGGAGAGCTCACCTCGCCTTGGATCGAGACATCACATTGGGCAAATCTGCTGCAGAAGACTTCTTTAAAATCTTAAAAAGCAAAGATGTCACTTTGATGACTAAAGTGCCCCTGATCCAAGTCATGGTATTTTCAATTGCCTCTTATGCATGCGAAAGCTGGACAATGAAAAAGGAAGACAGAAGAATTGAGGCAATCAAATTGTGGTGTTGGCAACAAATACTGAATATATCACAGCCTGTCAGAAGAACAAACAAATCTGTCTTGGAGGAAGTACAGCCAGAATGCTCCTTAGAAGCAAGGACGTTGAGACTTCGTCTCACTTACTTTGGACATGTTATGAGGAAGGACCAGTCTCTGGAGAAGGACGTCATTCTTGGTAAAGTAGAAAGCCAGTGAAAAAGAGAAAATAGACTGACACAGTAGCTGCAACAATGGGCTAAAACATAGCAATAATTGTGAAAATGGTACAGGACTGGGCAACATTTTTTTCTGTTACACATGGGGTTGCTATGAGTCTGAGCCAGCTCAACAGCACCTAACAACAACAGCAATCTATGAGAAATCACGAAAAGATTTTTTTAATGGAGAAAGGGCTCATCAAATCGGCTTTGTAGGAAGACAGCTTTGGCAGCTGTATGGAAAGTGAGATCTATCAAAGAAAAGCTGGGAGCAGGAAATGAGGAAGAAAATCTCCACGATAATTTAAGCCAAAGATGAAGAGTGTTGGATTTCAGTTCTAGATGGACTTCACAAATGAATGCTCATAAGAAAACCAGCAGAGCCTACTGACATGTTGAATTGTGACCGGCAAGAAATTGTGACATAAATCAGAAAAAGAAATGCCCCTGAGGTTTCTAAGTTGAGCAACTGGTAGATGGTGAATGCTGTGCACAGGGAAAAGAACTGGTTTGGGAGTGAGGAGGGATTGGAATAATAAGTTAGATTTTGGATGGGCTGGTTTTGAGGTGGCCAAGTTGGCTGCAGTGCAGTGAATTACTTAATATGGCCCTTCTAGTCATAGTCTTTGTAATTTCCACCAAATGACTGGGTGAGGACTATGTAAATGAGGTGCTTCTGGCCCACTAAGGGGATTGGATAGTTTGCTAATAATGTAAATAAGGTGCATGGCACCCTTGTGGGGGTGGGGCCATGCAAATAAGGGTATGGAACCCTAAAGAGGGGACCAGTCTGTTTTACCATCCTGCTAGGCTTAAAAGAGCAGCTAATTCCAGAGCAGGAGGATACCTATTACCACCAAGAAAGAAGAGCTAAGCATGGAACACATCCATTGGACCCAAGATCCCTGCCCTGAAACCTCCTAGACCCAGGAGACTGAGAGAGAGGGAGAGCTGTAACACAGAAGACAGAGAGAGGCAGCAGAGGCAGCAGAACCAGGACAGAGAGAGAGAGAACTGTAACACCAGAGACAGCAAGAAGCAGCAGCAGAGAAATGGCAGCAGCAGTGGTAGCTGAACCCAGAGACAGGCAGGGGATGACGCAGTGGGCTTCCTGGTCCACGGAGCAAAGCAGTTACAGTGGGTGTGCTGACACAGAGCAAGAAAGCTGAGCGCCTTCATGCAGGCGTCTTCCTGGAGGAGTGGGGTGCCTCCGGGCACCTGGTGGAGCTAGGCTTACCAACCCACAGAGCTGAGTATCTTTGGGCAGGAGGCTTGTTGGCGGAGTAGGGTGCCTCCAAGCACTTGGTGGAACTAGGTTTGCCAACCCGTGAAGCTAAAGCTGAGCACCTTCAGGCCAAGCCTTACTGGCAGAGTAGGGTGCCTCCAGGCACTTATCAGCAGAGCTACAAGAGCTTTGTAACTTGCCAGAGCAGGGCAGAGGCTGAGGGGCCAGAGAGAGACATGCCTGCCAGCACAGATGAGAAGAAGCTGTCCTGACAGAAGAACTGCATCCTGAGCATTCCTGAATCCGAATTGTAACCTATTACTTCCCTTAAAAAAACCATAATCATGAGTATTGTATGTGAGTTCTGTGTGGCCACTGCAATGAATTGTTGAAGCCAGCAGTGAAGTAGAGAGTGCTATGGGAGGGACGGTTGGTGTCAGAATTGGTATAAAGGTTGGAGGGTGGAGGCATGTCTAACCTCTGCCTCATAGGAATCAGTCTTGGGCTTTAATCTTGATTCTCCTTCCTCCTTGTGAAGTTAGAGGAGGTCAGATGCCCCACCAAGCCATTTTTACAGTGGCAGAGGTAATTTGTCTGCAGATGATAACTTCAGGGAGATATAAAAAAGAGTGAACAAAGAGACAAGAGATAAGGATGGAGCCTTAGGAAAGGAGGTGGAGGGAGCAAGAGCTAGCAAAAGAGACCAAATACGAACAGCTAAATGTGGACTGTGGATCAGACAGCTTCCAAGAAGGAGTAGTCAAATGTTAAAAGCTGAAGAAATGCCAACAAGGATAAGACCCAAGAGGAAGCCCCTAGACTGGGCAGTTCAAAATTCCTCACTGATTTTTCCATTTCAACAGAACCTCATGGGGTTGGGAGTGGAGACAGAAAGTTTATACTACTCTTTAAAGAATTTTGGCCAAGGAGGGAAGGGGAGAGGTCACCCACCCTCACAATAAAGCTTTTACTTTTCTATAGTGTGTGATCTATTACTCTTCATGACAAGTTACCCCACCAGACTCACCATTCACCCCTCATATTTGAGTGGGGCAGGATAACATGGATGTGTACCTACTGTGGCTAAAGTCCAGAACTGGCCAGTGTTGATGCTGATTGCTAGAATTAACAAGTATTAGTAGTTAAGGATTTTAATGGTCCTAGAAAATGCGGGACAAATCCTATTGCTCAACATTACTGTGAGAAGTTGAGACCTAAAATGGTCAATAAGAAGAGGAGACTTGTCTTTTAAGAAAACACAAAACCAAGAGTGAAAACAGAAAAGGTCTTGTTGGTGTTGTATTTGACAATACTCATTGAAGTTTCTGGAAGCAGACATTCTCAGACACTACAGGTGAGGATTTAAATTAGCACAACCCTATCAAGAAGTAACCACAAAAAGAAAGAAAAAAAAAAAACTTCAAAACATGCATAAACTTTATCCCAGCAATTCAACTAATACAAACTTATCCTATATAAGTCATAATGGATATCTGCAAAGACTTATCTACAACAATGTTCCTCATAGTCTTCCTTGTTAATAAGAGTAAAAAACTGGAAAAGACATCCATTTCCAATAGTCAGGAATTGGTTAAAGACATCATCATACATCCATAGCCTACAATATTAGCAACAATTTAAAATGTTGGGTGGATAACTCTTTAATGACCCAGAAAAATGTTCACAATATATAAATACATTTTTAAAAATAGTTTACGTTAAATATATATACATATATACACACACACACACGCTCATACACACTCAGACAAGACTAGAAGAATGTACACCAAAAGAGTAACATATTCAGATGAAAGACTAGACGAATAACCAGCAAAATAGTTAACAGTAATAAATTTTCTGGGTGGTATAATTATGGGTGTTTTCATTTTCTCTTTGCTTCTCTCTATTTTCCAAAATATTTATAATAAATATGTAAAGCTTTTGTAATTAAAAATATTATATTTATTTTATATTATTTTATTATGTTTATTTTTAATATAATAAAAATAGTTTAATACCACAAAAATAGCTTAACCTAATAAAATAAGCTTTTTAATATAAAAGTAATAGATTCTGATAATTAAAAATTCAAAAAGTACTAAAGTGTATTAAGAAAAAATTAAAAGCATTCCATTTCTTTAATTCCTCCCGGTCAAGTTTCCCACAGGCAATCACAAAAAACTTTGCTACATCAGCAGACTTTTTGTATTTAAACGTATGTATATTTTTCTATTTAAATACATGTATTTCAAAAAGTAATTGAAAACAATTTTTTTTTTTTTTTAATTTGAGCTGAAGTAGAGGATTAGGTCAAGGGCCAGCAACTTTTTCTGTAAAGGTCCATATGTCAAATATTTTCAGCTTTATGGGCAGACTCTATCGAATGTTGAAGTTATTCAACTCTGCCATTCTAGCAAGAAAGCAGGCATAAAAAATACATAAACAAATGAGAGTGGCTATTTTCCAATAAAACTTTATTTACAAAAACAAGCAGAGGGCCAAAGTTGGCTCTCAGGCTGTAGTTTGTCAACGCTTGGGCTTAGGTGAAAAAAATAAACAAGCAGACTAGAAAAATGCCAACTTACTGAGCTTGCTGGCCAAAGAATGGGGTTTGTTTGGTTCCTATTTCATGTTAACATCAGTTGCAATTCAAATTTCCATGTTATTGGGTTGTCAAGTAACACTTCTTCCTTAACTTGGGTTCCTCATAACAAGTACCACCCCATCCACTGTTCCACATCCAGGTTACCTGGATAAGGGTCCTATACCAACCTACTGAGATAAGTCACTTTGGCAGTGCTCATTAAGCACCTACTGTGTACAGGACAGCACTACATGACCAACCCTCAATAATTATGAGCTCATTGTGATCAGGGCCCATACCTTGTTCATCTCTGTATTCCTAGTGCCTAGCACAAATTGAACACTGAATTAAAGATGAATGAATAAATGAACTCTAAGCAAAAAAAGATTCTACTCTCAGGCAGTGTGGCTGAGGGTAGTGGGAAAGGCAGTGGTAAATAGTAGGTGCTCAATAAACATGAGTCCCCTCAGCAGCAAATGCTAGTATCACAGTCGTGAATGTTTCAGATACATGCTCCTCAAAGTCTTTATATGAATTTAAATCACTTGGGCTTCATATTAAAATGCAGATCCTGATTTGGGAGGTTGGGAACAGCGTCCAAGACTCTGCATCTCTAACAAGCTCCCAGGAGATGCAATGCTTCTGGTCCAAGTAGGACAGTTATAGGAGGATCAAAGCAGAGATAACTACTGAGAAGTAAAGAATTGGAGAAGATGCCTGCCTCCCTGAGAGCCTAGGTAATGTGGCCACTGTTCCTTGAGAAGGTTAGTTATGGCTAGTAAGAAAAGTAGCCTACTTCAAGATGGCCTCACAGAGAACTCTACCTCTATGGTCCTTCTTCCTCCAGGATTAGGTCCTCGGTTTTACAGATCTAGAAATTCAGGTTTGTTTGTTTTTTTTCAGTGTTTCTGGCGTAACTAGAATGTTGTGACCAGAAAGCTTGCTGAGTGCTCCTAGGAAGAAAAAGAAATAGCCTAAAATTGGGGCAAGAGCTGAGAAAATTAACCAGGAATCAGTATAAGGCTCTTATCTGTATAAGAGTCTTCTCTTCCACTCAAGGTCAGTAGAGCATTTCCGATTATGAATCTTGAGTGGCAGAGAAAACTCTGGAAGATGTAGCCCAGCATTGCTATCCAAGGGGTCTGTTCTGTAGGAGGAAGGAGATCCAAGACTCCTTGTCTAGGAGGCCAAGGCTCTGAAGATCAGGTGGACATATGAGTCAGCACTCAGGGAGCTTCTTGGAACTGGAGGAGATCGATGCTAGGAGCAGGTTCCCAGAGTAAAAGGAACTTGATGGAACTGGGAAAGCAGGAACCAAGGCACAAGGCTGGTTATCAGACTAGCCACACATAGAACACAGTCCCTAAAGAGGATGGACACCCGTGGCACAGACATGAGAGACATTTTCCAGATTCACACATTAGTTGGAAAGGCACTAACACTGGATTCCCGCCTGGCCCTGATAGAGCCTGTAATCGGTAATTATTGCTGGCAGCTGGGTGTGGCTAGGACTGACAGAGACTAATGAAAAAGCCATCAGACCCTGCTAAGTTGAATCCTGGCACATCATAAATATAAAATAAGGTTACAATATCATTGTGGATAAGCTGGAAGTGGGTATGGTAGACTTTGGCAAGCTTCTCTCTCTCTCCAACAGCAAGTGCAGCCCGGAGGATGTGGATTAGGCAGTGTTTTTCAAATGTGTTGAACACAATGACCATAAGAAATATTTTTATATTGCAACCCAGTACACAAAAACATAGCTCTATAACTGAAACAAAGCAAGTTTTACTAAGAAATAATTACCTTTACTACGTGCAACATGTGGTGCACTCTGAGACTTTCTATTCTTTATTAGCCTGTTAGGTTTTATTTATTTGTTTACTTTTGAAAATTTTCAAGCCTACAGAAAAGTGAAAGACTGGTAAGTAAGCAGGGTTTCTCATCCTCGGTGCTATTGACATCTTGGGCTGGATTACTCTTTGTTGTGAAGGGCTGTCCTGTGCATTGTAGGATGTCTAGCAGCATGCCAGTTTTCTATCCACTAAGTGCCAATAACACCCTCCCACACCCAGTTGTGACAACCAAAAATGTCTCCAGACATTGCCAAATGCCTCCTTGGAGGGCAAAATCTCCCCTAGTTGAGAAACATCAACCTAGACCTACCAATAGTTAGTATTTTGCCACATTTACTTCATCTTTCCTCAATACACGCAAGTACACACACACACACACACACACATTTTTTGGTTGAACTATTTGAAAGTAAATTACAGGCATCACGACACTTGACACCTACATAGTTGTGCATGCATTTCCCAAGAATAACGACTTGTACACAACCACAGTGCCATTAGTACACCTAAAAAATTTAACATTAATTCAATAATTTCTTTTCTCCTTCTTTTTCTTCAGTGATGTTTGTAACTCACTAAATTGATTTCATGCCCCACCTACAGATTCTCTTAGTTCCCTAGTGCAGCTGTAACAGAAATACCACAAGTAGGTGGCTTTAAAGGACAGAAATTTATTTTCTCACAGTTCTGGAGCTAGAAGTCCAAATCAGGATCTCAGCATGTCAACTCCTTCCTTATCAGTGGCCCTGGGCATTCCTTGGCTCCTTGGAGGTTCTCATGTGGCACCTGTCTTCTTCCGTGTGTGCATGGCTCTGGAACAGGCTGCATAAGCTCA
Organism: Dugong dugon; assembly: GCA_030035585.1. NCBI lineage: Eukaryota > Metazoa > Chordata > Mammalia > Sirenia > Dugongidae > Dugong > Dugong dugon. The sequence goes on along the minus strand of CM057469.1, from coordinate 101,443,338 downwards.
ATTACCACCATTGCTGAATAACTGATTTCCACCATTACTAGCCCCCGCTTTGTCTCATGATATTTTTTCTTCTTTCTCCCTCCTCCTATTCCAGTCCTTGTAAGTTTAAGATTAACTAAAGTTTCTCTTTGGAGGGTGGCAAAACAAACTGATAACCCTCAAAGATTGCCAGTAAAAGGATTACCTCATCTGCAATGTGACAATCGTGACTAACGGCGCCAGATAACCCTCAAGGATTGCCAGTAAGACGTTAACTCATCTGAGACGTGCCAATCACGACGACAGCAAACATAAACTATAATTCTGTCCCTATAAAACCTTCAGCCAGTCTCCAGTGCCAGGAGACAGGTCTTTTGGAGGAGCTCATCCCCCTCTGTCTCCTGTATATCAATATACAATAAAACCCTCTTGCTGCTCACCTCACCTGTCTCAGTGTTGGCTTTTGTGGCAGGTGGCTCAGATCCACGTTTTGCAGTAACAGCTCTGTGTCTAGGCTGCTGTTTTTATACCTCAGAGAGATTAGATTTAGAACTCACCCTACTTGGGTATGATCTAATTAATATACTCAAGAAAACCCTATTTCCAAACAGGATTATATCCACAGTGCTGTGGATTGAATTTTGTCCTCCAAAAATGTGTGTCATCTTGGCTGGGCCATGATTCCCAGTATTGTGTGATTGTCCACCATTTTATCATCTGATGTGATTTTCCTATGTGTTGTAAATCCTACCTCTGTGATATTAATGAGGCAGGATTAGAGACAGTTACGTTAATGAGGTAAGACTCTATCTACAAGATTAGGTTGTGTCTTGAGTCAATCTCTTCTGAGATATAAAAGAAGCAAGCAGAGAGACAAGGAGACCTCCTACCACAAAGAAAGCAGAACTGAAAGCAGAGCACGTCCTTTGGACCTGAGGTCCCTGTGCTGAAAAGCTCCTAGACCAGAGAAAGATTTATGACAAGGACCTTCCCCCAGAGCCAACAAAGAAAGAAAGACTTCCCCTGGAGCTGGCACCCTGAATTTGGATTTCTAGCCTCCTAGACTGTTAGAAAATGGATTTATGTTTGTTAAAGCCATCCACTTGTGGTATTTCTGTTATAGCAGCACTAGATAACTAAGACACATAGGTATAGGAGTTAGGATTCCAACATATATTTTGCAGGGACACAATTCAGTCTGTAACATGGGTCATGACCTGTAGTTTGAAGATTAGAGAAGGATTATAGAAGTGAGCATAACTGTCTTTCACTGAAGATCTTTAAAAACCAGAACAGAAGCACCTCCTTCCCAGCATGAAAGGTGTGCATGAAGTCACAGAGACAAGCACATATTTACAGGAGTTTTACCAGCATGCCCTCCTGTTTTCCCCAATGGCTGCTTTCACCACACCAAGCACAACTCCACAGCAGCACCAAGAACAGACAACTCAGCCAGCCCCGCCCTTACAAGGGACTCAGAAGATGTCCCAGGCGCCGGTGGGCACTGAGCTGTGTGTGCCCTGGCCTGTCTGCCCAGGGCTGGCAGGGCCTGCTGAGCTGGACGCATAGCGGCCTGACCACATCACAGGCTCAGGCTCAGGCTCCGCTCAGGCTAGCCTCCCACTCCTTCCCTGTTTGCTCAGCTCCTTTCCTTTACCTGCACTGGCTCCAGGAAAGTGGTTACAGTTGGTCCAGAAACTGCCAACAGGCAAGGGCTGAGAAACATGAAAGTGTATGAGTCACTGGCTGTCTTTGATTCTCCTGACCTTATAAATCTGGCCTTTGAATCTAATGTCGGGATCCAAACACAGAGAAACTTGAAGACGAACACCGCCAAAAATGAAGGGGGAACTCACCCCAAGAACCTCTGTGTAATCCCTCAGGAGGTCTGGAAAGATCAGTGAGAGCAAAAGTCAAAAGAAGCTTCTCCAACAGGCCCTGCCCAGCACCTTCTACTATCCCAGCAAGGAGGCCCCTTTGTTATCATTTTACTTTTGGTTTTCTTTTAAAGATTGAGACCTATTTAGGACAGACTTTCTTGAAAGTGAAGTTCCTCCAGCTTGAAGATGAGAGGCAGAAGAGTTAGATCAGCTCAGGTATTTGAGAAGAAGACAGATGAACTGGCTACAGCCTGAGGAAATCCAAAGAGAAACTTCCACTGGGTCGGACTGGTAAGTCTGGAAAGCAGTTGTTGTGACAATAGCCAGTCACCACACAGAAGAGCCCAGAATACAGATCCCGTGTCCCCAAGCCAAGAGTGTTGAAGAAACATACTACCTGATGGGGAACAAGACACAGAGGTAGCCATTCGGTGATGAGGCCACAAAAGAAATGCATTGTCCCAGAAATGAATCCAGTCAATCAGCATGATGTCCAAGAAGACATTTCCAAAGCTGGCAAGGTAGCGAGGACAGTGATCAGAACCAGCTATGAGTGGTAGAGCCACAAATATTCACTGATTACAAACTGTTTTCATCTCCACTATGCCCACTGTGGAGCCCTGGTGACACAGCGGTTAAGAGCTTGGTTGGCAGTTCAAACCCACCAGCCGATTCTTGGAAACCCTATGGGGCAGTTCTACTCTGTCCTATAGGGTTGACTAGACAGCAGTGGGTCTGGGGTGTTGGATGCCCATCATATCTTCAAGGCTATTCTCAAAATCCAAAATTATCTTATTTACTGAGTTTCTGAATGTCTTCCCCCACTGAATTATAAGGACTGTGAAAGCCTTGTCTATTTTGTTCACCATTGTATACTCACTTCATTGGGTATCCCCAAAGCCCAGAACATAATAAGGATTATTTAAAGAGTGAGTGATTGAGTGAGTGAGTGTGTGAAGAACGTGCTCTTCTACAATCATAACAAGCAAAGTCCAACTGGCCCCGCTTAACAGAGGAAGAAAGTAAAGCACAGAGATAGCAAGCACCTTGCCCACTTCACTCAGCTAATCAGAGGTAAGCCTGGGCCTCAAAGCCAGAACTCCTAACTCTAATTCCCACTGTAAATCCCTAAAACCACATGAAGATGAAAAGCATCTTCATCACATCTCTCATCCCCTTAGGTCCTACCTTTTGGCAGGACTCAGGAGACAATCCTAGGGTTGATGTTATCTGGCTTTGCTTTCATCTGCTGGAGTCTAAAATCAATAGGACACTTTCTCAAACTTTGGGAAACCTTCTTTGCACCTTTATCTTGAAAGCACCCCCAGAGTGAGTCCAGGGCTTGCCCCAGAAGTGATTCCATTTTATCTTCAGTATCCCATGCAACCCTTGTCCCCACCCACCCCACAGAGATGGGCACTTAGTACCCTAAGCCTGCTGCAGATTCCCCCTCCAGAAACTGACAGTTGTGTTGATAACAGTCTCTTACTTTCCAGAATAGTGGAGCTGGTTGGCACTGGAGGACATCTTTTAGATAAGTACCTAATTTTAAGAGATCTAGAGAGATAATGTGACTCAGACAAAGTCACAAGCAAGTTGACCAGGACATAGCACTCTTTCAGGGTGAACTACATGGGTATGTATTCAAGGGAGGAAAAAGAAAAGAAAAAAACAGAGATCCCAGAGGGAGGTGGAAAAAAATCTCTCATGGTGTTTCAGGTACTTCAGATTGGTACATGGGAGAAGAGGCATTTAGGTACATAGTGAATTTCCCAGAAGCTCCCCCACTATTGGCACAACTGGCTACTCCTCTACCTCCCCCCATCCAGCTATGAGTTCTTGTCAGTTGCATCCCACTTCCTCTCCTTTAAAAGCAGGGAGGATTGTGTTGATTTAGCATCACAGAACTCAAGTCTCAGCTATCACAAGGATGTTGTACAAGAGCAAGCTAAGAAGAGAATTAAATCCTGCTCCTTCCCTCACAATCCCTAAAATGTGGCAGTCATACACACACACACACACACACACACACTTTTGCTTCCCCTTGCTCCACTCCTGCCACCATCACCAGCGACTCCCAAAGTCCAGCCTAGAGAGGCCTTCGAACGAGGCTCCCTGAGGATTTAGTATAACCTGGGGCCTTGGTAGCCGAGCCTTGTGCTCCTCTGGGGCACCCCACCAGACAGAGAAGTGAAGTGCAATGTCTGCTAATGTCTCCATCCCAGGCCCTGGCTGGTGCATCACAAACATTATTTTGTTTGTAAACTATCCTGCAAAAATCCCCTTTTCAGCAGATGACGAAATCAAGGCTCAGAACGATAAAGTACTTTAGCGAAAACACATAGCTTAAAAACCTGACTTCAAAACTCTTTCTCTTTTCATTAAACAGAACTATTTCCCAACTCATCGTTCTAAATACTTTCAACCTAAAAATGCAATGTTTTATATTCTCCAAAATAAAACTGACTATATCTACTTTAGACCAGAAAGTGAGAGCCTCTTTATTATTATTATTATTATTAATCACAGATAATATTAAAATGTTCAAGTTAGGGTGAAAAGTCAAGGGCAAATGCTAAAACTTTAACCTCAGTGTGGAATGGACCCAAATGGGCAAAAGACTAAGGACTTCAGCATACACTCTGAAAGAGCCAAAATATTATCCATTGGCAAATCTAACGGTATCCCTGGCTCTCAGCAGAGAGAGCGCAGACCAGGGTGGATGTGGGTCCTCCAAGGTTTACAACTCTAGTCTGCCCACAGGGGCTGGGGCCCCATCCAGACGAGGCATAGCAGAAGTAATATGTTGCTTTGCACAAAAATGACCTTTCTAATTATAAATTAGAGTGGATTCAAAGAGTATCCCTGTTGTTATAAGCTGAATTATGTCCCCCCAAAATTTATGTTGGAGTTTGTCTTAGGAAGGGTTCCACACAATCTTAACCATCACAGAGTTCTAATCTCTAAACCTGTGCGTGTAATCTCAGTTGGAAATAGGGTTTTCTTTGTTGCATTAATGAGACCATTTCCATGTAGGGTGTGTCCTAAACCTAATCACTTCTGAGTTATAAAGAGAGCAGGACACAGAGACAACTAAGCACAAACCAGGGGGAATACAGATGCCACGTGAGAATCACCAAGGAACCAAGGCACTTTGAGGCTACAGAAGCTGACACAAGGATCTTCCCCTTCGCCCAGAGCCTACAGAGAGAGAGCCTTCCTCTATAGCTGGAGCCCTGAATTCAGACTTCTAGTCTCCTAAACTGTAAGAAAATAAATTTTTGTTTTTTAGAGCCACCCATTCGTAGTATTTCTGTTACAGTAGCACTAGCAAACTAAGACACTTGTATAGAGGCATTCTTACTCACATTCAATATGCTGTTTCGAGTAGAAGAGAAAAGCCAGTGTCCTAGAGTTGCATATAACCCGGGGCACATGCATGGTGTTAATTCATCCATCAAAGTCTCACTGATTAAAAATAAACAGTTGCCAGCCATTGGTCCAAGACATGCCTGGTAGATATGAGTAGGTCCACACAGTAGGGTTTTCATCCATTAAATGGCCTCAGAGACTCCTTCAGGGTGTATCAGGGCTGAAAGATGGTCTCATTCTACTTAAACGCACCTAAGCCCGAGACAGATGCCAGAACACTAATGTATTAAGTTACGAAAAGAAACGTAACTGCACGTGGGCCAAAATCACCACGTCAGCATGATCCGTGTTATTTACTCTCTGTATGCCAGCTATGTGAAAAGCCAAAGCATAACCTGCTTCTACTTTATTTTCCATGAGCCGTCCACGTCACAAAGACCAGAAATATGCAAAATCTGTATGACCAGCACTTTCACTGGAGGAGATCCACATGTGCAACCAAACTGGAGCGGAAGATGGCTTGATGAACAGGGCATCAGAACAAAGGTGTTCCATGAATCAAAAGTTACATGCATTTAGCCTGAGAAGAGCCTGGCGTGGCAAGCTCACACAGAGCTATCTCGTCAAGATTGGCAGTTCCTTCCCTTCCACTCCCTGCTGTGCTACTGAGGCTAGAAATACTCAAAGAGAGCTTGGTGAAGTTTTCATCTCCCCTAGACAAAGCAAGGATGGGCATCATTTTTCTTCTTCCATGGCTGACCAATCCTGCTCTGAAGATCACTTGTTTCAGATGCATCATCAGTTCATTTGATCAGGCGATAGTCAAGTCCTATTGGCCTGGGAGCCCACTTGTCCCGCTCTTTCTAGTAGCTGTGTTTATCCTTCTCTCATCCAACATCTGTGGTTCCCACAGAGATGCATTAATTTCCTAAATTCAGGGGCAGAAGTTGGACTTCAAGCTAGACCACCTAGTACTGACAAGACTATTCTCACACAAAATAAGAATCTGAACCAACTTTGGAAAAACGCCTTTTGAACCTGATTTGCCCAGATCACCAAAGCAAAGATTCTGTATTTTACCACCTCAGCAAGGTTTCTTTAATGAAATTCTTCACCACTATATTAATTAAGATACAGCTTTGGCTAATCCAAATGAGACCCAAAACAACTGTGGTTTAAACAAGACAGCATGTAATTTCCTTTTCATATAACAGTCTGATGATAAGCAATCTAGGGCTGACGTGGCGGCAACACAAGTTTGGGACCCAGGCTCTTTCTGTCTTGTTGCTCTGACATGCATAGGCATAGCCCTTATCTGCATAGTCTAAGATGTCTAAGAATGATGTCACTAACAGCAGGAGAGAGGATAGGGGAAATTCAGTGTAAGCTCCCTCCCTTTAAGGGCTGTTGTTGTAGTTGTTAGCTGCTAAAAACTCAGGCCTCAACACAAGGCGACTCCGTGCACAATGGAATGAAACACTGCCTGGTCCAGCACCATCCCCATGATCGGTTGCATATCAGACCATTGTAATCCACAGGGTTTTCATTGGCTGATTTTCAGAAGTAGATCACCAGGCCTTTCTTCCTAGCCCATCTTAATCTGGAAGCCCTGCTGAAATCTGTTCAGCACCACAGCAACATGCAAGCTTCTGCTGACAGGTGAGTGGTGGCTACACATGAGGTATATTGTCCAGGAATCAAACCCAGGCTCCCACATAGAAAGCAAGAATTCTACCACTGAACCACAAATCTTCATTCCTTTAAGGGTATGACGGTTAATTTTATGTGTCAAATTGGCTAGGTTATAGTGCTCAGCTGGTTGGCCAAACATTACTCTAGATGTTGCTACGAAGTTATTTTGTAGATGTGATTAACATTTACAACCAGTTGACTTTAAGTAAGCAGATTACCTTCCATAATGTAGGTGGACCTTATCCAATCAGTTGAAGGCCTTAAGAACAAGATTTGAGGTTTCCAGAAAGAGAAAGAATTCTGTGTCAAGATTGTAACGTAGATCTCTGGTGAGAGTTTCCAACCTGCCACCTGGTCTACAGATTTCAGATTCAAGACTATCAGAGTTTCCAGTCTATCAGCTGACCTATGGATTTTGGATTTGTGTGAAGCCACGCAATCCACAATCCACAATCACATGAGCCAATTCCTCAACAACAAATGTATATATATACACACACACCCATATATACATAAAAACCGTTGCCGTCAAGTTGATTTCTAACTCATAGTGACACTATAGGACAGAGTAGAACTGCCCCATAGGGTTTCCAAGGAGCAGCTGGTAGATTCAAACTGCTGACCTTTTGGTTAGCAGCTGAACTCTTTAACCACTGCACACCAGGGCTCATATATATATGACTAATACAAAGGGCATGACCTGGAAGCTGCATATAATCACTTCTGTCTATCCCATTGACCAGAACTTAGTCATCGTTCTAGGTGAAAGGCAGACTGATCTTGCAGCAGTATTTAGCTGGACAGCCAAATGCTCAGCCGAAAGTTCTATTTCTATGTAAAAATGGGAGTAAAGGTAACTTCTCTGCCCAGCTACCATTATTTCACCTCTCTCTCTTTCCTTGCTTTCCTGTTAAAGTCAAATTGTTCCATTGCACTTTAGTGAGCACAGTTATAGCCTGGTGCATATGATTAGACTATAAATGTGCTGACTTATTGACAGGAAAGAAGCCACACAGATTCAAACGTATTAATAAATCAAAGTGCAACATTTGCACAATGTCATTCTGAAGTTCAGGACTAGCAATATTCATCAATCAATCCATGGGTGTAGGGGGCAAGTTTGCTTGATAAATGGCTTCACTTGGGAGAAGAATGGTAAATAGGTGTGAAAACGAAGTTTAGGGTTCCGTTAGGGAGGGCCCTGAATGAGCAGACTGAGGAGATGACCTCCTCAGGGACTTCCCCTCTTTGTGATGGATTTTAAATTTTGATTATATGTTGAAGTTTATTTTTTTTAAAAAATTGTATTTCTTTATAAACAACTAGAGGATACATAGCATTGGGTTTTTTAGACAAAACCTTTAGGCAGTATTCATTCCTGAATGAGGGTCAGTTCTATATTCAGCTGTCATGGACCAAAGCCTATATCCTGATTGCCTACTAATAAGGCAACTCAATTGGTTATTATACTTCCTCCCACTCTGTTTTTTAGCTAAAAGGGAAATCTCTGAGCTATTGAAAAATAAATGAAATGAAAACGAGATATAATTACGTACAGTTGCAATCATAACCATAGGGTTGGTTAGTATAAATGTTGCAATATTTTACTGGTCAGCTTCTGATCCACCACATTAAAACGTTCTTTTATCTCAAACCCTTCCCTCCCACCCCCGTTGACTACATAATCATTCCAACCATTGTTACCAGTGGACAAGAGGGAATTTCTTTGTAGCACCCAGGTAGAAGAGTTTAATTAACATATTGTTGCATTTTTGGCAGGAAGAGGGGTCATTTATAGTTGACAGCTTTAATATTAGTTCCAACTCATTTTTTCTTGCCTAGAACACCTCACTTAATAATTAGCTCAACTCTCTCCATGGCTTCATTCATGAACATGCCACATTTCAAAATGGCACAGAGGTAGTAAAATGTTTGCTTAGTTTAAGGAAATTGAAATCCCAAATTTTATTCTCTGGGCCCAAATGGATTCCAATAGCCTGAGATAGTCTTTCAACAAAAAATTTTTTACCCTCTCCATTGTAAAATCATCCAATAAAAATGTTTAACCAAAGAACAGAGGAAACGAGCTCTAGCAGGGAAAAAACAACAAAAAAGAAAGAAAGAAAACAGATGAGGTTCCCCATAAAAACCCAGATTCAAGGCCCTCCATGTTAGCACAAAGGTCATCCTCTCTCCCACAGTAGCTTCTGAAAATATTCTTGTCTCTTGCAATTCAAACTGTGTAGCCTTTACTTTTAAAAAATACCCCTCCATGAAAGAACGCATGTGCCTGGAGTTAGTTGGTCAACAAAAAAGATCATTTCTGGGTTGGTCAGCCCATGTTTGGGGAATCTGTAGACTGGAAAGACCCTAGAGGCCTGAGGAGGAAACTTCTACCCCCTCAAGGAAAGACCAAATCCAAGCCAGGGATTCTTGGCCCTGGTGTAATAACACGTAGAAACCTCAGCGTGTTGGGAGGCAAAAGAAAACAAACAGCTGAAAAATCAGCTTTTTCTTTCTCCCTCCTTAGACTTTTTTGAGTTAAAGAGGAAAAAAGAAATTATCCAATGTTTTACAGGATCGTTACGCCCCTAAACATACCAGTTAATAACTTTATAAGCAAATCAACTTGCTTGTCACACAGTAATAGATTCTTAAACTAACAATGAGATTTTGGAGCGGTAAAGAGTTTTTTTTCAGGTTGTACCCATTCAGATTTTCCCAAATTTTACACAGTTAACAATATCCCACATTGTCTCTAATTATGCAAAATTCATTTGGTAAAAAATTGTTGAATTTCTGCTATGTACCAGGTCAGTGATCAATAAAGACACAGCCTCTGCCCTCATAAAGCTTACCATCATACAGGAGAGCTGGGCTTTGAGCAGTAATTACACAAAGAATTTTTTGTTTTTTTTTGATTCTCCCATTAATCTTCAACCCCAAATCAATTTGAATCTACCTCGATACAAACATGTCCTGACAATGTGATACTTTTAGTGGAGAAAATGCCTCACGCAGGCATGCTTACAGGGAAAGGGGTAGTCAGTGTGAGCTAGCAGAAGCTGTCAATGCCACACCTACTTCCCCTCTCCCTTAACGCTTCAGGGCAGCTGCCCAACTTCCAACTGCCAAACTGCATCTCTTTGCAAAAGGACTTTCTCTGCCTGCTGCAGCCCACTCCACCGGATAATTAACACTTTTCACCAGCAGCGGCCCTCAACCAATGACTGACAGGAGTTGATGTATAAATACCCCAGCTCCCTCACCTATGTAAGTAGCAGGTATGTTTCTACATTGGCTTCTAAAGTTCCCAAGAGAGAGTAAGCTCCTGTTACCCCTGCTGGTAACTTGCTTGATAAAGCAACTTTATTTGCTACCTTCTCTTCCCATCTCACTTCCTCACTCTCTTATAGGTGATTTCTGGAATTGCCTCTTAAAGAATTTACCTATACTCAAATCCTTCCTTCACGGTCTGCCTTCTAAGCTATTTCATAGAGCCTGCCTGATACTTGCTCCCTTATTAAACCAAGCAGTAGTTACTGTGCCTCAACTGTTTCGTTTTTATTACTTAATTTATTAATTTTCTATCTCTTTAGAGAAAGAAAGGTAAGGAGTTTCCTGTGCATGGAGAGTTTTTTAAGATCTCAAGGGGAATAAATTACATGGCCTTGTTCTTCTGAGACACCATGTCATAAAATTTGCCATCACAGCCAAACAAACTTCCTTCTCTCACTACTTACACCTATTTCCTGTACTTCCATCCCATGCTGACAGTGGCATAGCTCCCCATATAAGTGGGAGGATGGAAAGGGGGTGAAATAGGTCATTGGGTTGCCTTCTTCTCAATAGGAAAGGGACAAATAAGTCCAAATTTTTTTAAATAGTATAGAAGCAGCTCTACTTTTCATGAAGACCATGTGAAATCAGTGAATCCTCTTCGGGCCTAAGAAGCTCTAACTACATTTCTGTTGTCTCTACTAAGGGGCATCTACCAAGGAGCCTTCAAATCTCTCAGCTTTTCAATTTAGAATAGGTTGCAAGGGTCAAATAAAATACAACCAATTTAAGCCAAAAAGGGAGAACTTTGGAAAGATGTGACTCTCACAAAATAGCCAAGATGTGGGAAGAGCAAGAATATAGCTGGGACTTGAGAATGATAGGAACCGGGGTCTCAGCACCCTTGGGATGAACTCTGCCCATTCCCCTGATGCTGTCTGTGAACTGACTTTATGTTTCTCTCTCATTAAAGACTAGTTACCAATTCTGGGAAGATGGTAATGTAAGCAGACCATTTTTCCAACCCTCCCCCACAAATACAACAAGAAATACAACAAGGAAATAGTACTCAGCTTTGAGAGACTCTGAATCAGGGAGCAGAGGAAAGCAGTAGGGAACTGCAAGCAGGCAAGAATCAATGAATCAATGAGTCGCATACCATAGGAAAATCACTTCTCCCACTGTCCCTGCCCTTCCCTCCAGCCACAAAGGCTGCCAACTGACCGCTGTGAATTGGGGAAGTGGTCCCAAAAAAGGAGACTGCTTCCCTAACCACCACAACACCTGCCTGTACAAAGAGACAGAACCCCAAGCTTCTGCTCTAAAATCAACGAGACAGACTTCTCCCAGGGATCTGTTTGGCATGTGCCAACATCTCCACCATACAGACACTGTCAGCTGCAAGCCTATTGTGAATTGCTACAGAAGGCCCATACAATGGAGTCTGCTCTCATAATCAGCTCTCTACCTACCTCCTTGCACTCCCCATAGCTAAGACCTCTGAAACCAACAAGACAGATCTTCCAGGGAGTCAGGTCAGGTCTATCTGCTCCCCCTTTCAGTTAGTGCTGAGGACTTCTGAGTGAGGCTGCTGTGTGCTAGGAAGCAGGCATCTTCAGGGGACATACTACATACTACATAACCAATACACTACGGGGGGTGGGGGTGTGTGGCTCTGATAGCAACAAGGCAGACCTCCCCAGGGATCTGTTTGGAGTGTGTTGGCAGCATCCCAACCCAGACACTGTCAGCTGCAAGCCTACTGAAAATTGCTACAAAAGATCCATGCAGTAGAGACTGCTCCCATAGTAAACACTGTACCAGCCTCCCTATGCACCCCATAGCTCAAGCCCCTGAAACCAAAAGGATAGACCTTCCAGGGAGTCAGCTCAAGTCTGTCTGCTCCCCCTTTCAGTCAGTGCTAAGGATTTGCTGACTGAGGCTGCTGTGTGCTAGGAAGCAGGCATCTTTAATGGAGGTTATACCCACAGCCAACATACTACAGAGGAGGCTCTGATAGCAACAAGATAGACCTCCTAGGGGTTCATTCAGAATGTGATAACCCCTCCCCAACTGATAACTGTCAGCTGCTGGACTGATACGAACTCCTACAAAAAGCTCCCTACAGTGCAGTCAGGAGGTGGGTCACCTAAGTGAAGACTGCTCCCCCAACCACCACAAGGCCACCACAAATTTCACTGGGGCTCTGAAACCAACAACACAGATCTCTTGAAGGTTCTTCTGAAGAGTACTAGCCCCTCCTCCTCCTGAAACAGAGGAAAGTCTGCCTGTGCTTCCCTTGAATGCCAGATAAAATATAAGCAGCCCCCACAGAGCAGGGAAGGAAGCTTCAGGCAAAACCATAGGGCAACACTCAGGCCCAAAGGGGGCTTTCTCGGTGTGGGTTTTCCAACTAAAAATGTGGCTGCAGAAACAGAGAAGGGAAGGGAGTAATAACCAGAGAGCAGACTGTGCCCCCTGGTTGACAGACTGATTAGTAGATGATCTCTCACCTGGGTGGCTGTGCCCACTGGTGGACAGACTGACCACGGCATGTTCTCTGCTGTATTTGGGAGATATTGGAAGTTGACAACCAAGATCTGGAACTTTTGAATCCTAATTAAACCAGGGAGGGAGAAGGCATTATCACAGAGAGGGAGAGGAAACAGTAAGCAAAATCTGAAGGTTCTGCCCACCTAAGAGTTTTTTGCATAAAGTAGTACAGGCAAAAACACCAAATACTTGGGAAACTGAGAAATTGAACACCCTCAAAAATTCCAATGCCCCAACAAAAAATCACAAGACACACAAAGAACAGAGAAATAATGGCCCATTCAAATGAACATGACAAAGGGAGTGAAAGCACATCTAGGGATGACCAAATAATGGGGAAAAAAGGAAGACTATAATACAACAACATTAAACATAATTAAAGAACTAAGGGAAAAAATTAAAAAAGAGCTAAGAGAAATAATGAAAACAATGCATGAACAAAATGAAGATATAAAAAAAGAGATATTGAAACTGAAAGGGACAATAACTGAAATTAGTTAAAATTACAGACACTAAAGAGTAACAAGAATGGAGGCTCAAGAACGCTGAGTACAGTTTAACAGAATTATGGGAAAGCCACAAGAGACCTAATGTGCACATCATGGGAACTCCAGAAGGAGATGAGAGAGAGAAAAGAACAGAAAGAATATTTGAATAAATAATGACAGAAAATTTCTGCAATCTAATGAAGGACATGAATCTACAAATCCAAGAAGCTCAAAGAACCTCAAGCAGAGTAAACCCAAAGAGATCTACACCAAGACGCATCATGGTTAGGTTCTCAAAAAGTAAAAATAAAGAGAATCCTGAAAGCAGTGAAAAAGAAGCAAACAGTCGCATACAAAGGATCCCCGATAAGATTAAGTACTGATTTTTCCTCAGAAACTTTTGATGCCAGAAGGCAATGGAACAATATATTTAAAGTGCTGAAAGAGAGAAAGAAAGAAAAAAAGAAACCTATCAACCGGGAATACTATACCCAGAGAAACTATCCGTCAAGAATGAGGGTGAAATAAAAATATTCCCAGACAAACAGAAGCTGAGAAAGTTGATATCCACCAGATCAGCCCTACAAAAAATACTAATGGGAGTTCTACAGATGGAAGAGAAAAGACACTAGAAAGTAATTCAAAGCTATATATAAAAAGAAAGATCCCTAATAAAGGAAATGCATGGACAAGTATAAGGGCTACTAATAAGTATTCATGCTTGATAATTCTAAATGTTTTGTCTTCCTGTTTTTCAATAACAAATATTTAAAAAGCAAGGATAAAATTATGTCACAGGGCACTGAACTACAAAGACATAATTAGTGTAACAACAAAAGTGGTGGAGAGGAATGGTATAGATATAGAATTTCTTGTATGTTACTGAAGTTAAATTGGTACCAATTTACCCTAGAATGTTATAAATACAAGCTTTAAATGTAATATTCATGATAACCACCAAAAAATATACAAGAGGAAAGGAGAAGGGAACCAAAAAGGCCCACTACAATAAACCAACAAAACACAAAAACAAGCATTAGTAAAGACAAAGACAGAGAAGGCTTAAGACCCTCAAAATATAAATAAATAAATAACAAAATGGCAGAAGTAACTCACATCTTATTAGTAACTATAGTGAACATAAATGGACTAAATACCCTCTTCAAAAGGTAGAGAGTGGAAAAAGGGATTTAAAAAAAATGATCCAACTATATGCTGTTTACAAGATACACCTTAAATCCAAAGACACAAATAGGTTGAAAGTGAAAGAATGGAAAAAATATTCCATGAAAATAATAACCAAAAGAGAGCTGGGATGGCAATCATTAATATCAGAAAACATCTGTTAGAAGAAATCAAGATGCATGTTATATAGTGGTAAAAGGGTCAACTAATCAAGAATATTTAACAACCATAAATATATATGCACCCCAACATCAGAGAACCTAAATATATACATCAAACACTCATAAAATTGAAGGGAGAAATAGAAAGTGCTACAATAATAGTTGGAGATGTCAATACACCACTTTGAATATTAGGCAAAACATCTAGAAAGAAAATCAACAAGCAAAGAGAGGACTTGAATGACACTATAAACACTAGACTTAAGAGACATATATAGAACACTCTATCCAAAAATAGCACAATATATATTCTACTCCAGTGCACATGGATCATTCTCCAGGACAGATCACATGTTAGGTCACAAAACAAGTCTTTCTAAATTTAAAAAGATTGAAATCAAACAAAGAATTTTTCTGACAACAGAGTGAAGCTAGAAGTCAATAACAGAAAAAAAAAAAAACCTGGAAAATACACGAACATATGGAAATTAAACAACATACTATTAAACTACCAGTGGGTCAAAGGAGAAATCACAAATTTCCTAGAGTTAAATGAAAATGAAAGCACAACACACCAAAACTTATGGGGTTCAGTGAAGGCAGTATTCAGAAGGAAACTTAGAGCAATAAATGCCTACATGAAGAAACAAGAAAGATCTCAGATCTACAGCCTAATTTGATGACTCCAGGAATCAGAAAGAAAAGAACAAACTAAGCCTAAAACTACCAGAAGAAAGGAAATTTAACAAAGATCAGAGCAGAAGTAAATAAAATTGAAAACAGAAAACCAATAGAGTCAATAAAATCAGAAGCTGGTTCTTTGAAAAGATCAATAAAACTGATGAACCTTTAGCTAGACTGACAAAGAAGAGAAAAAATGCAAAAAAAAAAAACAAAATAAAAAATGAAAGAGGGGACATTACAACTGACATGATAGGAATAAAGAGAATTACGATTACATGTTATGAACACCTGTATGCCAAAAAACTGGGTAATCTGGATGAAATGAATAAATTCTTAGAGGCACACAACCTACCCAAACTGACTCAAGAGGAAAAAGAAAGTCTCAACAAACAGCAAAAGACAAAATAAATAAAAGGGACCTCATAAAAATGAAAAACTTTTTTTCATCAAAAGACTTTACCAAAAGAGTGAAAAGGGTAAGCTACCAAATGGGAGAATATCTTCAGAAACCATATATCCAACAAGAACCTAATAACCAAAATATATATAAATCCTCAACAACTTAATAACAAAAAGACAAATAACCCAATTCTAAAATGAGCAAAGGACTTGAATAGACATTTCACCGAAAAGGACATTCGAATGGCCACCAGACACGTGAAAAGATGCTCACTGTCATTAGCCATGAGAAAGACACAATTATAACCACAGTGAAATACCATTTCACTCCACTAGGGTGGCTGAGATAAAAGGAAAAAAAAAAAAAAAAAAACAGAAAGTAACAACTGTTGGTGAGGATTTGTGGAAATTGGAACACTTACCCATGGCTGGTGGGAATGCAAAATGGTACAGCCATTATGGAAAACTGTGTGGTGGTTTCTCAAAAAACTAAAAATAGAACTACCATATGACCCAGTAATTCCACTCCTAGGTATATATACAAAAGACTTGAAAGAAGAGATTCAGAGACTTGTACACCAATGTTCATTGCAGCACTATTCACAATAGCCAAAATGTGGAAACAATCTAAATGGCTATCAACAGATGGATGGATAAACAAAATGTGGCACATACATACAATGGAAGACTAGTCAGCCAGTAGGAGAAATGAAGTCTTGATACATGCTACAATATGGTTGGAGCTGGAAGACATTATGCTGAGTGAAATAAGTCAATCACAAAAGGACAAATATTGTATGACCTCACTTATACAAAAAAAACAAGACAAGACATATATATAGAGGACAAAGTTTATTAATGGTTACCAGAGGTGGGAGGGAGGAGAAAAGAGGGTGGAGTTAACAGTGATGGAAATATCGAATTGATTAAGGGTAGGGTTGCACAGCCAATTATTGTAATTGCTGCCACTAAGTTGTACATCTGTAAAAAGTTGAATTGGCAAAAGTGGTATGGTAGATATATTTACAATGACAAAAAGAAAGGAAAAATAGCTGCTGACCCTGACTATGTACATCCAAAAATCTCATGGGATTTGGTTTCTTGGTTTGGAGGTTTAGGGTCATGGTTTCATGGGACATTCCAGTTAATTGGCCTAATGTCATGTTTAGTGCCTCTGGTCTACCTCCTAGTTCAATGCATAGTGCCTGGGGGCTTCAAAGCTTGCAAAAGGCCATCCAAAGCACAACAATTGGTCTCTATTTAACTGGAGCAACAAAGGAAGAAGGAGAGTCAGGAATAGAAGGAGAATATGGAATGTGTGGTTAGTTGCCTCCATGAAAAACTACCTCCTTTGTCATGAGACCAGAAGAACTGGGCGGTGCCCAGATAGCATGACTGAACCTCTTGATTAAGGATTCCATAGAAGAATCCTGATCAGAAGGAGAAAAACGCAGAACAGAATCTCAAATTCTCATGGCCTTCAGAATTCCTGGAGCCATGAAGTTTGGATGAACTCCTGAAACCACTGCCCTGAGATAATCATTAAACTTTAAACCAAAAAATATCGCCTGTTCTTCTTAAAACCAAAGAATATTTTAGCTCAACTAGTAAAAAATGTCTGCCTTGAGCATTGCACTCTTTTAAGAATTATCTATATGGGATCAAATTGACAACAGCAACTGGGAAGATTAGATAGGAAACTTAAGAGGCAGTGAATTTATGTTAATGGGTGAGAAACAACTCAGAAAAGGAGGGCAAGACTGGTTGCACAGCTCAAAGAATTTTATCAATCTCACTAAACGGTACTGGCAGAAACTGTTGAATTGGTATAAAAATAAATAAAGCCTAGTTACCTCCAAGTGAGGTATCATGGATTGAATTGCATCCTCCAAAAATATGTGTCAATTTGGTTAGGCCATGATTCCCAGTACTGTGTGGTTGTCCTTCATTTTGTGATTGATGTAATTTTCCTATATATTATAAAACCCAATCTCCACCTGTGGTTAATAAGGCAAGTTTAGATTATGTTAAAGAGGATTAGGGTGGGATGTAACACCCTTACTCAGGTCACATCCCTGATTCAATGTAAAGGGAGTGCCCTGCGGTGTGGCCTGCATCACCTTTTATCTTACAAGAGATAAAAGGAAAGGCCAGCAAGCAGAGTTGGGACTTCATACCACCAAGAAAGCAGTGCCAGGAGCAGAGTGAGTCCTTTGG
This sequence comes from Dugong dugon, assembly GCA_030035585.1. Taxonomy (NCBI): domain Eukaryota; kingdom Metazoa; phylum Chordata; class Mammalia; order Sirenia; family Dugongidae; genus Dugong; species Dugong dugon. The sequence continues at coordinate 101,425,449 of CM057469.1, read as the reverse complement.
ACTCAGAGTTCCTGCTCAGAGAAGCTCCTAGACCAAGGGAAGATTGAGGACAAGGACCTTTCTCCAGAGCTGACAAAGAAAGCCTTCCTCTGGAGTTGGCACCCTGAATTCAAACTTCTAGCCTACTAGACTGTGAGAGAATAAACTTCTGTTTATTAAAACTATCCGCTTGTGGTATTTCTGTTATAGCAGCACTATATAACTAAGATATAAGGGTTCTCGTTTGTAGGCAACAAAATCTATATGGTTAAAGGAGAAATGGATTTATGAATGAACATTATTTTTCCTCAGACTGAAGTTCAGGAGCGTGCACCTGATCAGTCCTACTGGCTCTTTACAGCCACTTCCACCTGGTCACACAGCCCCTCAATGCCAGTGCATATATTCTATCACTTGTTAGGTATTTTGAAAACTACTTTGGAGTAGTTCACAGACTTACGGAGAGGATGATGAAATAGCTTTAGGCTGAGCTTCCAAGAACTATTCCAAGAACCCCACTAAATAACTGACCTGGAAGGAAGCCACCACCATGAAGCAAGAACCTCACTGCCTCTCCCAACAAGATGGAGGCCACTCACCCAAACTGCTCTCTCACATATGTTACTTCCATGTCAAAATCTCTTGCAGGATTATCTGCTGGGGGAACCTGGGCCACAATTCTGCACTCTTGCTGAAAAGGAAGCTGAGAAATGTAGGTTGGTTTGTTTTGTTTTAGTTTTTGCAGTCTACCTTGAGGTGTCGAGATTCATAAAATATGGCACTATCAAAACACGGAGATATTCACAAGATTTGGGCTGCCACACATGACAGAAGTCTATTACAGCCCACAAGATGGAAAAAATAGCCACCTAGAACTCACAAATTATACAATTTACAGCTTCAACAGCTGAAGAAAGACTAGCTTATCTCCATTCTAGTCTAAAAATCCCAGAACAGTTCATTGACCCAAAATACCAGGTGTCCATCTGAGACTAGGGTAGCAGGGCCAGGAAAGGGCATGGCTGCTCCTAGGGGAACTAGCAATGGGTTTGGTTTTTTTTTGTAATCTTTATGGGAGCATATCATCAGGTCTTTTCTCCCACAGAGCCACTGGTGGGTTCAAACCATCAACCTTCTGGTTAGCAGCTGAACATTTAACCATTGTGCCACCAGGGCTCCCTCCCAAGTAAGTATAGGCGGCTAATTTTTTTTAGCACTAAAAGAAGGGAGAAGATTTCTCTTTGGGTTGTCTATAGAATAAACTCTCCTTGGCCCATAGCAATATATCAGGGGATGTGCATCATTCTTTACTGTTTTAAAGGTACTTTTTACTTTCAGTCACTCATTCAAGCATCACAAGCCTGTGAAGTATTATGAGATTCAGGAAGCTCAGGTGACTTGCCCAAGGTCTCACAAAGAGCAAGTGGCAGAGGTGGGAGTTGAACCAATGCCATCTCACTCCAGGTCCAGGAGCAAACTAAATTCCCATGCTTTAAAGCTTGGCTTTAAAGAAAAGAAAGAACAAAGATGAAGGACTTATACTATCTGACTTCAAGTCTTATTATAAAACCTATTGCCATTGAGTCGATTCCAGCTCATAGGGACCCCATAGGATTGAGTAAAACTGCCCCACAGGGTTTCCAAGGAGCAGCTGGTGGACTCGGACCACCGACATTTTGGTTAGCAGCTGACCTCCTAACCCCTGCACCACCAGGACTCCTTATTATAAAGCTATGGTAAATAAGAGAGTGGTAGTACTGGCATAAGGATAGACCTATAGACCAATGGAATAAAATTTAAAAATACAGAAATAGATTGACTTTTTTACAAGGATGCTAAGGCAATTCAATGGAAGAAAAGAATTTTTCAACAAATGGAGTTGGAAGAATTAGATAGCCATAGGAAGAAAAATCTCAACACTTACCTCACAGCATATGCAAAAGTAAAACAAATGAGATCATAGACCTGAATATAAGAAATAAAGCTATAAAATTACTAGAAGAAAACATAGGTGAAAATATTAGTGATCTTGGGTTAGGCAAAGATTTCTTAAGTAGAACACAAAAAGAAAAAATGGATAAATTTAACTTCATCAAGATTTAAAACATTTACTCTTCAAGAGACATGATTCAGAAACAAAACAAAACAAACAAAAAATACATTTATGGAATCAAGAAGGAAAGTTACAGACCAGGAGAAAATATTTTCAAAACAAATATCTGGCAAAAGGCTTCCCTCCAAGATACACAAGAACTCCTACAACTCAATAACAAGAAGAAAAATATGGCCAAACAGTTTGAAAAAATGCTTCAAAAAAAATATGAATGGAAAATAAGCAGATGAAAAGATGTTCAACATCATTAGTCATTAGGGAATTGCAAATTAAAACCATAATTAGATATGACTATTTACCCATTAGGATGGCTAAAATTTAAAAAGACTGACAATAGTAAGTGTTGGTGAGGATGTGGAGCAACTGAAACTCTGATACGTTGCTTGTGGGAGTACAAATACTTTAGAAAATAATACGGCAGTTTCTTATAAATTTAAATATAACTTACCATTTTAAAAAAACCTGTTGCCATCGAGTCATTTCCAACTCATAGTGACCCTATAGGACAGAGTAGAACTGGCCCATAGGGTTTCTAAGGAGTGACTGGTAGATTCAAACTACCTTCCTTTTAGTCAGTAGCCAAGCTCTTAACCGCTGCACCACCAGGGCTCCTAACTTACCATATGACTCAGCAATTCTACTCCTACATATTTACCCAAGAGAAATGAAAATTTATGTCCACACAAAGACACATATATGAATGTTCATACCAGTTTTATTCATAATAATCCATAAAGAACCCAAACATCCATCAACTGGTGAAGTGATAAACATGTGTTATATCCATACAATGGAATACTACCCAGCAATAAAAAGGAAAGAACTACTGATACACACTGCAACATGGATGCATCTCAAAAGCATTATGCCAAGTGAAAAAAAGCCAGACTCAACTCAAAAGGCTATAAACTGTATGATCCTGTTTATATGAAACTACTGTTTTAAAGGCAAAATTATGGTGACAGAACAAGATCAGGGCCAGGAGGTAGGGAAGGGTTCAACTACAAACGTGCAGAATGGAACTTTCTGGGGTGATGGGCATGTTCTACATCTTGATTGTGATGGTGGTCACATGAGTGTATATATCTGTCAAAAGTCACCAACTTGTGCACTTAAAATTGATGAATTTTATGTTATACAAATTATAGCTCAATAAAACTGATGAAAATAAAGAAAAAACAACAACACTGCCCTTTCTGAAGTCCTCCTACTCTTTCTTATGCATTGTACCCTGAAGTATGAGATACGTTCTTTTCAGTTGTGTTTTTTTTCCAGTTGTTATTCCAGTCATTTATCTATTCATCTTTCTAGCTAAAACACAAATTCTTGGAAAGGAGAGAGTTATTGCAATTGAGCCTAAGCCAATTTGCTTACACATAACATTAGTTCTTTTTGGTGGAAACAGTAGACACTAAAGAACCTGGAGATAGTTGAGGATTGCCTACTCCCTACACCCTCCCTACCTGGTTATGTTGATCAGAAACCCCAAATCAAATTCTGCCACACATACAAACATTTACTAAAAAACAACTTGTTAGCAAGCAAACACAAAATGCTTTAAAAAGCCTGTTCTATAAGCCCCATGAATTCTAAGCTGTTTGAAGTGTTGTGATCACTGCTTTATATGAAAGGTTTATCAGAGACAGACATGACGATAGCCCAGATGTAAAATTCTGTCACTCTTAGATATCTACGCATATATGGATATTATAAAAACCCACCAAATCCATTGCCATTGAGTCAATTGCCACTCATAGTGACCCTATGGGACAGAGTAGAACTGCCCCATAGAGGTTTCAAGGAGCGCCTGGTGGATTCAAACTGCCAACCTTTTGGTTAGCAGCTGTACCTCATAACCACTATGTCACCAGAGTTTCCATATGGATATAGGAAGGTATATACGTATATATACATGAGCATATATAGGTATATCAGTAAGCATATATGTTTATCAGTGCTGCACATATACTCATACATATAATAAAGCACATAGGGGGCACAGTCACAGATACCTCCCAGACATATCCAAACACCACACAAGATTGGTTTACTGGGTTCAAAGGCTAAGGACCATGGTCTCCTGGGACATCTCGGTCAATCGGTACATCATAGTCTATAAAGTTTATGTTCTACATCCTACTTTGATAAATAGCATCTGAGATCTTAGAAGCTTGCAAGCGGCCATCTAAGATACAACTTTTGGTCTCTACTCCTCTGGAGTAACAGAGAAAGAAGGAAATCAAAGACTCAAAGAAGAAACCAGTCTACAGGACCAACTGCCTACACGAACCATGGTCTCACCTATCTGGAGACCAGAAGAACTCAGTCGTGCCTGGCTACCACTACTAACTGTTCTGACCAGGGCTACAAGAGATGGTCCTGGATAGAATGTGAGAAAATTGTAGAAAAAAACTCAAAATCTTAGAAAAAAAAAGGCCAGACTTACTGGACCAGTAGAAACCTGGGAAACCTTCAAGACTGTCACCCTGAGACACCCTTTAAACGTTGAACTGAAACTAATCCCGGATGGCCACTTTTCAACTAAATAACAGATTGACTCATAAAATAAACTATATCACCCATGAGTACTGTGCTCTTTTTACATACTTATACAAACAATCATATATTTGAGATCAAACAGTCAACGCTTATCCTAAAGCAAACATAAGAAGGTGGATGGGGGTGGGGCAGGGAAGCAAGAATAATGGAAACAGAACAACCAGAAGGGAAATAATGAGAATGTTGACACAATGTGGAAAATGTAACCAATGTCACTGAACAAACAATATGTGCAGAAATTGTTAAATGGGAACCTAAGTTGCTGTGTATAACTTTCACCAAAAACTCAATAAAATATTAAAATAAATAAAAAGATTTTGTTACAACTGGACTAAACCAAAGCTAAGAAGTTTTCTGAATACAATCAAACACTTTGAGGGACAGAGTAGCGGGGTAGGGGTCTTGGGACCATGCTTTCAGGGGACATCTAGGTCAATTGGCATAACAAAGCTTATTAAGAAAATGTTCTGCATCCTACTTCGGTGAGTGGCGTCTGGGGTCTTTAAAGCTTGCAAGCGGCCATCTAAGATGCATCAATTGGTCCCAAGCACCTGGAGTAAAGGAGAATGAAGAACACCAAAGACACAAGGAAAGTATTAGCCCTAGAGACAGAAAGGGCCACATAAACCAGAGACTTCATCAGCCTGAGACCAGAAGAACTAGATGGTGCCTGGCTACCACCAATGACCGCTCTGACAGGGAACATAACAGAGAGTCCCAGATGGAGCAGGAGAAAGGTGGGGTGCAGATCTCAAATTCTAGTAAGAGGACCAGACTAATGGTCTGGCTGAGACTGGAGGAACCCTGGAAAGTATGTCCCCTGGATTCTCTATCAGCCCAGAGCTAAAACAATTTCCAAGGTCAACTCTTCAGATAGGGATTGAACTGGACTGTGGGACATAGTGATACTCGTGAGGAGTGTGCCTCTTAGCTCAAGTAGATACAAGACACTAAACGGGCAGCTTCTGTCTGGAGGTGAGATGGGAAGGCAGAACAGATTAAGAGCTGGTTGAATGGACATGGGGAATAAGGGGTGGAAAGGAGGGTGCTGTCACAGTATGGGGAGAGCAATTAGAGTCACATAACAATGTCTGTATAAATTTTTGAATGAAAAAAAAAAAAGATTCTGTTACCCGTATAGGGTAACAACCAGACATCCTTCTAAACCAGTGGCCAGATTTAGGACCATTTAGAGATCAAGTCTCTGGTGCTTTCCCAAAGGCTGCAGGCTACAGACTTTATTCAGTTCTTCTACCCTATTGATGTAAATGTAGGGATTGGCTCTGAAATATTTTTGCCCATTCATACTTCTCAAGTATCTTCAGTTTCACCAAATTGAGGGTCCACATTCATTACGCAGGCTACTACTTTCACCAGTAAAACCCCTTCCGGACATTCACTATGCTAATTGGCAAAGCATAGGGTATGAACATTGTTAGTGCTTATAGTAGTGACTTGAACTTCCTGATTAGAATGTAGCTGGCAAACCCCTGGACTGTGTTCTTGGCAAGAGTTGCTGCTCTTGGAGTTGAGCTTAAACCAAACAGCACAAACTTATTATTCCCTGTCTATGCTGAACTCTGAAAATAAATTGTAGACGTCTTATGAAGAATATGTTCTTTTTCCATTTAAACTCTTTACAAATTTTTTTACTTCTAATAGATGCTCAGTCCCTGGGCAGCCCAAATGGGTGACTGTTGGAACCCACTGAGAGATGTCCACACAGAGACACCTTGGAAGACAGGCCTAGAGATCTGCTTTCTAAAGGTCACAGCCTTCAAAACACTACAGAGCAGTTCTATTCTGCATACACGGAGTCCTCAATGAGTTGCATGAGTTGGAGGAATCCACTTAATGTCAACTAGCAACAACAAATGATTAATAATGATGATAATGATGATAAACCCACAGGGTTTATCATAGGAGAGGCTGGTGGATTTGAATTGCCAATCTTTTGGTTAGCGGCTGAGTTCTTAACCACTGCGCCACCAGGGCTCCCTATAACGATGATACCAAAAAAAAATTTAAAAAAACCCGTAGCCAGTGACTCTATGGATTCGAAGTGCTGACACTTGGCTAGCAGCCTAGCTCTTATCTACTGCGCCACCAGGGCTCCGTAATGATGATTTTAAAAAAAACACCAAACCTGCTGCTATCCAGTCAATTCCGATTCATAGCGACCCTATAGGACAGAGTAGAACTGCCCTATGGGTTCCCAAGAAGCTCTGGTGGATTTGAACTGCTGACCTCTAGGTTAGCAGTCAAGCTCTTAACCACTGCCCCACCAGGGCTCCGTAATGATGACTCTAAAACTGAACCAAACTCATTGCCGGGGAGTCGATTCTGATTCATAGCGACCTTACAGGACACAGTAGAACAGCTCCATAGGGTTTGGTTTCCAAGGAGGTTAGCGGTCGAGCTCTTAACCAGTACACCATCAGGGCTCCATAATGATGACAGGCTAAACAAATTAAGAATGGAGAGTTTTTTCCAAAGAAATCATGGTATGGAGATGAACAACAAGCAAAGTTTTAGAACGAGTGACTCTTAGGATGACAAGACTTACTCCAACATAGACTACTTTTTTATCTTATATGGAAACCACTCAGACCGCACTCTCTCCTTCTTACTCTCCCAAAAGAAAGATAAGAAAGATTATCAACGGCAAATTCCCGCTCAGGAGAGAACCTGCGCCTCCTCCTCGTGGTTTCCGGTGCTCTACTCAGAGAATCCTCTGTAGTAACGAACTATAAAAATGATACCTGAAAGTATAGTCTTAACCTTGAGCCCACAGCCTCTGCTGGGTCTATGGCAGTGGCGATACAGGTTCCCCAGTTCTAGTTTTATTGTAAAAGATTTAAGAGAAATAGGGTCTGCAATACAATCTTGTCAAATGTTATCAGTTAACAATGCATTTTTAACGTTTTAAGTGAATGTAAAAGACTTAGAGAACTGTAAACAGCCATGTTTAATTAACATAATACTCAATAACAGCCAATCACAACCCCCATCTTTAAAGATGCTTACCTCGCAGATCTGGGAAAGATGCCCGTCCTAACAACTAAAGGAAAAGGGCAGGCCTTTGCTTTTGAGCGTAAGACTCAGACTGAGCTGGAAGATTAGTAAATCTTGGCAGCTACAAGCAACTGCTATCCTAAGACTTTGATATTCAAACCAACGTGACTGTCTGGGTGGCTGAGACCTAGGACTGGAAAATAGAATTACTTTTCACTTTATCCCTTTTGTATCTTCTGATATTTGTACCATATGCTTGCACTACCTATTCACACATTTTGAATTTTTAAAAATAAAGCCAGTTGTTCAGCAACTCGAAAGGTTAGATAGGGGCAGTGAGTTTAATGTTAATGCTGAAGGAATAATTCAGAAAAGGAGGGTGAAAATGGTTGCACAACTTAATATAATCAATGTCACTGAATTGTCCATGGAGAAATTGTTGAATTGGTGTATGTTTTGCTATGTATATTTTCAACAAAAGATAAAATAAAAAATTATTTAAAAAAGAAATAAAGCCAGTTGTTTAGTGAATTTGACACCATTTCTTAACAACAACAAAAAGAATGGTGGGGGGATTAAGCAAAAAATAACTAAAACGCGTTAGTTTAAACCACTTCAAACTGTTGCCTGCATGGCTTCTGGCCTCCAGACCATCCTTCCCTTTGAAGGTGTACACACAGACCAGGCAACGGCTTGGCTTCCAGACTAGATTTTTGGGAGGCTTTGGGGCTGGTGTTTTTTAAACAGATCCAAAAATAAGGAGATGACGCGGTCTGCGAAAAGGCTAAACCACTCTGCGTAAAAGAAACTAGGTAATTCTGGATGTGAAAAATAATTGCCAGAGGCTAATTAACAGTCTAAAATTAGTCTGATTAGCCCACAGAAACAAGGCTCCTCGAGGTCACTGAGTTTGCCATTTCAAGGAAGCTCCACTCTGCTACCCTCACCCCATCTCAGTCACCTTCCTTTCTTTCTGAAGACCAATCTTAGGAGTCATGGAGTTGGAGCCACTCAGGGCTGCGCTTAAAAGCAAGACAGGGAAGTGACAGAGTGACCAGACACAACACCAGGCAGTCTCCTGACCCACAAATACCACCCTGCCATTTCAATCATTTCTAGTTTACCTTTCTATGACAGCATGGCACAAGCTTTGGAATTCAAATGCTGGCCTGTTGCTCTAGGCCTACAATCTTGGGCAAATCATTTAATCTCTATGAACCCAAGTTTCCTCAAGTGTACAAAAAAAAACAAGCAAAAAAAATACACTGCCTACCTGCAATGGACATCCAATATTTTTCTTTTCCCAATATCCATCTTTCTGCTTGTAATGGTGCTCCATTTATCTTTAGTGCAACAGCACCTTGCCCACTCTTGGCCTATGTGGTTGTGATAAGGCAACCCAATACTGCTCCCAACCCACAGATGCACAGGTTGTCACATGACCAAGAACTGGCCAATCAGCATATTCTATCCCAGTAACTACAGTGAGCTGTTCGTTTATGAGTCTATTACCCAACTGGGATCACTGAAATGCACTCCTGATGCCTATGCTGGAAGTATTAAAGGAAGACTCTCTCTCTCTTCTGAACTTGAAGCTTATAATGATGTGGGCCTACTGTTCCTGTGGTCACTACTTGGAGAGAGGCTGCCCTGATATGAAGCCAAGTCAGAGGTGAACAGGGCTGAGAGATGAGAGGTGGAAGTGTCTGATGGATTGAGCACTTGGATACAGCCAAGCCTGAAGTAAGGCCTACCCAGGGACTGGTCAGTTATGGGAAGGACTAAATTCCCCTTCTGGCTTAAGCCAGCTTGAGGAGGGTTTTCTACCATCTGAAAAACAAAATATCATCTACTGTGGAATCATAATGCCTAAGTTAAATCATGGCTCCATCACTTATTAGCTGTGAGGGCTTGGGCAATTTACATAATATCTCTGTGCCTCAGTTTCCTCATCTAATAAATGAGATATAATAGCACCAACTTCATACTGCTATAAACCAAACTAAACCCATTGCCATCAAGTCGATTCTGACTCATCATGACCCTATAGGACAGAGTAGAACTGCCCCACAGGGTTTCCAAGGCTATAATCTTTACAGAAGCAGACTGACACATCTTTCTTCAGCAGAGCAGCTGGTGGGTTTGAATAGCCAACCTTTTGGTTAGTAGCTGAGCGATTAACCACTGTGCCACCAGAGCTCCTTCATAGGACTATAGAGAGCATTAAATGAATGAATATACATAAAGCACTACAGCAGTGCCTGGCACATAGAAAACGTTATATTGGGGTTAACTATTTTACTGTCATCATCATCATAATAATCATCATTATTTTTATTATCATCTTTATAAAGATTGAGGACGATACCGAGCTTGGGTGAAATTAAACATTGGACAGAACAGAACAGAACAGAATGGTTCATTCTTACAGAAGGAAGGAGTCTTAGATTTCATCTAACCAAATCTAAGTCCCAATTAGCCTTATTGTCTTTTCTGCTAGACTGATGAGCCTGATAGAGCAAGGTCATGCTTTTAGGATATGTATTAATAAGATACAGGACTTTGTCAAGTCCCTGATGATGGCTTTATGGATGATATTAAGAACTCTGGATCAAGTTAGGCAATAATATTTGACTAACCAATTAAACCAGTCCTCAGTGAGGAGATGAGATTTGAGGATGACTTACAGGAGCAGAGGGCTATAAGTCTTGAAAATATCTATGGGAAGAGTGTCCTAGGGACAGGAAACAGCCAGTGCAAAGGCCCTAGGGCTGGACCTTGCCAGGCATTTTGGAAGAACAGCTGGATCAGAGTGAACAAGGGGGAGGAGATGAGAGCAGAGAGGTAAATAAAGCACAATATAAGCCACAGTAAGGAATTCGATTTTTACTCTGATGAAGATTGGGAGCCAAAGCAGGGTTTTGAGCAAAACAGTGATATCTGACTCATTTTTCAAGAATTACTCCAGCTCCTGCATTGAAAGTAGCTGTCAGTGAGCAAAGGGAGAAGCAGAGAGACAAGTCAGGAAGCTGCCACAGTAATCCAGGTGAGAAAGAACACTCCTCTCTGCATGTTGGCTTTATTCTCTCACAAACTTTCTCCTGAAGAAGGAACTATGTCTGCTGCAGCTTCAAGGCTCATATCCTCACAGCTTAGACCAGATAGCAAAGGCTCCTTCCCTTTAATTAAAATGTTAAAAATAAACAAGTAACCTCATAAAAATTAAAAGTTTTTGTTCATCAAAACACTTCACCAAAAAAAGTAAAAAGAGAAGTTACCGATTGGGAGAAGAGTTCCAGAAACCATATATCTGATAAGAATCTAATAACCAAAATATATATAAAACATCAATAACTTAACAACAAAAAGACAAATAACCCCACCATAAATTGGGCAAAGGACTTGAATAGACATTTCACCAAAAAGGACGTTCAAATGGCCACCAAACACATGAAAAGATGCTCAGTGTCATTAGCCATTAGAGAGATGAAAATCAAAACCACAGCAAAATACCATTTCATTCCCACTAGGATGGCTAAGATAAAATAAATAAACATAAGAAAATAACAAATGTTGGCGAGGATGTGGGGAAATTAGAACAGTTATCCATTGCTGGTGGGAATACAAAATGGTACAGCCACCGTAGAAAACAGTGTGGTGGTTCCTCAAAAATCTAAAAACAGAACTACCATGTGACCCAGCAATTCCACGCCTAGGTATATACCAAAAAGACTTGAAAGCAAAGACTCAAAAAGAGACTTGTACACCAACGTCCATTGCAGCACTATTCACAATAGTCAAAAGGTGGAAACAACCTAAATGCCCGTCAACAGATGAATGGTTAAACAAAACGTGGCACATGCATACAATGGAATACTGCTCAGCCAGTAGAAAAAACGAAGGCTTGATACATACTACAATATGGATGGAGCTTGAAGACGTTATGCTGAGTGAAATAAGTCAGTCACAAAAGAACAAAGTTCATTAGTGGTTACCAGGGACAGGAGAGAGGGGAAAGGTGGGGTTAACAATGATGAAAAAATCACATTGATTAAGGGTAGAGTTGCACAGCTGATTGTTACAATTGCTGTCAATAAGTTGTACACCTGTAAAGAATTGAACTGGCGAAAGTTGTGTGATATACAGTTAGTCCCTGACTTAACAACATATTCGAGTTATGATGCCGCACTTAAGACAGTTTTGTTTTGGATTGTTTTGTACATCTTATCAATTATGCTTTGCATAATTTGTTGATGTCATCATATCTGTAAGTTTTATGTAATGTTTCCAACCTCCAAAGACAAATAAAGGTCGGATTTTTAAAGATACTGATAATGGCCAAAAACCTAAACCCACTGCCGTTGAGTCGATCGCAACTCACAGCGACCGTATAGGACAGAGAAGAACTGCCCCATAGAGTTTCCAAGGCTGTAAATCTTTACAGAAGCAGACTGCCACATCTTTCTCCCATGGAGTGGCTGGTGGGTTCAAACCACTGAACTTCCGGTTGATAGCAGAGTGCCTTAGCCACTGTGCCACCAGGGCTCCTGATAAGAAAAGGCAACAATAATGAAAACTACAAAAAAAGAGTTTATTCAACTTACATTAGAACCAACTTACTACAAAATTGTTGAAACAGGACCCTGTCGTAAGTCAGGGACTACAACACACACACAAAAAAGAGAGAGAGCAAGAGAGTAACTGTTGAGGCTGATTATGTACAACAAAAAACCTCATGGGATTTGGTTCATTGGTTTGGAGGTTTAGGATCATAGTTTCATGGCACATCCCAGTTAATTGGCCTAATAATCTATTCAGTGCTTCTGTTCTACCTCCTAGTTCTTTGCGTAGTGCCTGGGATCTTCAAAGCTTGAAAGCAGCTGTTCAAGGCACAATAATTGTCTCTATTTGCCTGGAGCAACAGACAAAGGAGAGACAGGGATGGGAGGAGGGTATGGAATGTGTGGCTAATTGCCTCCGTGAACAACTGCCTCCATTGCCATGAGACCAGAAGAACTGGATGGTGCTCGGCTACCATTACTAAATATTTCGATCAAAGATTCTATAGAAGAATCCTGATCAAAAGGAGAAATACGCAGAACAAAATTTCAAATTCTCATGAACTCCAGACTTCCTGGAGCCATGGAGGCTGAAGAAACCTCTGAAACTATTTCACTCAGCATACTCTTTAAATCTTAAACCAAAAATATCCCGTGAAGTCTTCTTAAAACCAAACAATAGGTTAACTTAACTAGTAAAGAATGTCTGCCTTGAGCATTACACTCTTTCAAGATCTATCTATATGGGATCAAACTGATAACAGCAACTCGAAAGATAAGATAGGAAACTTAGGGGGCAGTGAGTTTATGTTAATGGAGGAGGAACAACTCAGAAAACGAGGGTGAGAATGGTTGCACAATTCAAAGAATGTAATTATTGTCACTGAATTGTACTTGTAGAAACTGTGGAATTGTATTTTTGCTATGTATGTTCTCAACAACAAAAACAAAATAAACAAAATTTAAGTAACTGAATAAACAAGTAAAATCCAGTGAAAGGTACCCAACTACCCTGTATTCCACCTGCCACCTTACTGCAGACTTAGCACACAGTTAACACTCATGAAACGCATTTTGGAAAATAAAAAAGTAACGCATAAGCACCTGCAGACTTGTCACTTGATTGATTTTGTTCCAGTATGTGGGAAAGATTGCACTGAACTATTAACATCCTCTTGCCTTTTCTACTTCGTGACCAATGGTCGTATGTGCAAAATGACCAGATAAATTTCATAGGGGTGGCCAATGGCCATGAGAGAAGCATATAGTCATACCTAGGGAGTTGAATTCCTGTCCTCATTACTGTCATCTTTTCATCTAGTCATTCTTTCCTAGACAATGAGAAGAAATATATAGTTTGTACCTTAGGCAATGTATTTTGAATTTTCAATGTTACATTACAAAGAAAGGAGGAAGCCACTTTCAATTATTTTATCAACATTTTTACCTTAAAGGATAAGTGCAGAATCATCAAGTTAAGCATAGAAGAGAACAAAGAGGACATGAAGGAATGTGGGACATTTAAACCAAACACTGAAAACCAGCATTCCAAGTATCTGACCTGTAGATATGTATTCTTTGGCCTACACAGTAGTGACCTACTCATTGAGTCTAATTTTTTTTAAGTGACTGATATTTAAAAATCAGAATTTTTCATATGAACTCAGATCTCAAGTTTCCCAATCAGCCCAAGGCCCTAATCAGACAGATTCACCTTAGCAGACCTCCACCACTTCCTACACATGCTCTGCTTCTGAAATTTACACCTCCCTAGTCCCTATAAAAAGCTGAATTTGCAGTCTCTATTTTAAGTGTATTTTATGAGACACCATACAAAGCAAAATCCAGAATACTGTTCTAGAGCTAGGAATGATGAAAAGAATCTCAAATCATGGAAACATAAAACTTCCTGTGCAAAAACAGAGAAGTTTTAAATGGGGTGTGTTAATATAATAGATTAATATTACTTGGATTCACAACCAATGTCCATGGAAGCAGCAGTCAAGAAGTCAAATGACAGAGTTCAGGCAAAATGGCCCTCTAGGCAGAAGCACCACGCCATCCCTCCACAGAAAGGATCTGAAAAACTAAGCCGAACAGAGAATACAACAATCCTGAAACCCTAAAACATCAAATGAAGAGATAAAGAACTCAGCCAAGCACCAAATGGAGTGAGAAAACTGACAGAGAACAGAGAGTGAGGAGAGATTCATGCAGAGGTCCCCTACCAGCTAACGCAGTGCGGATCCACCATCTTGGACTCCTATCGGAGACCAGCAAACGGGGGTACGAGAAAGCAGCCTCACGGAGTGTCCAGCGGGAGACAAAACAACCAGTAATTTGCAATATACGCCTTCCCACCCCACCACCCTTCTTCACCCTGACTTGGCCTCCTCTGCTTCCCACGGCCACAATCTCTTGACCAGGAAACACCAGCTGCTTGGAATCCACACACCCGAAAGGGTGGCTCTCTGAGTGCCATTTGTTGGCTGCTGGTGTTGCTTTTTCTGCTTCTTTTGATTTCTTCCTTGCCTCTCGCCACCTCCCCCTCCTTTCGCTCGAGTACCTCGCTCCGTGCGCCATCTTTGCTTCTTCCTGCAGGGCTGCAGAGCTCCGGTAATTTGTGATATACGCTTTCCCACTCTCTACCCTTCTTCACGCACACTCGGCCCACTCTGCTTCCTGCGGACACAGTCTCTTGTCCAGAAACAGCAGCCTGCACTAGCTGGCTCTCTGAGTGCCATTTGTTGGCTGCTAGTGTTGCTTTTCTTTTTCTGCTTCTTTTGATTTCTTACTTGTCTCTCGCCACCTCCTCCTCCTTTTGCTCGAGTACCTTGCTCCGTGTGCCATCTTTGCTTCTTCCTGAGGGCTGCGGAGCTCCGTTCGAGTGTGGAGCTGCTTCCCAGTCTGGGCTGCTGCACTGGTGGGATCCTGGGGCTTTTGTTCATTTGTTTGTTTTGAATTGTTAGTTTGTTTTCTTTTCCTTTTCTTGAGTTGGCAGCCCTTTCTGGCCAGGCAGAGTTGCATGGCAAGAAGAATCCCCCTCAGCTTCTACAGATGTGCAGAGGGAGCCCTGAGAGCATTTCTTTCTTTGTTGGTTTGGTTTTTTTTTTTTTTCTGTTTTTTGGGGGGCCCTTCTTGTTCTTTTTTTTTTTTAATTTGTTTTGTTCTTTTCCCTCTTTTTCCCTTTTTGTCTCTCTTCATTGCTCAGTTTCTTGTCTCTCTATATCTTCATTCTCTTTCTGTTCCCTGAATACCTGGCATTGTATACCTCTATGTCTTCTAGCCAGGCTGTACTGCAACACCAGAGAGCGACTTCCCCAGACCACATAGCTGCACCGGTGGGATCCCTGGGAACTTTGTGGTTCTTTAACCTTTCTGATTTTTATTTATTCATTCTTTTCTTTTCTTCCTCTTCCCCTTTCTGTTTTTCTCCATTTCATAGTCTCTCATCTCTCCACTCCAATGGCAAGCTCCCCTAGCATTCTTTTTTCTTTGTTTGTATGTTTTTAGCTCCTGTTCCTCTGTCCTCTCTCCTATATCCATCTTAGCTCCACAGATAACAATCTCCCTGCTGCATCCTGCCTACCTGCACCAGGCACTTGACATCACACCACCAAGCAGCACAGGCACGGCCTACTGAAACCTGCCCTGCACTGATTACTGACCCGCACTGGTGGCTGTAGTAAGTGCCACAAACAACCCATCCCAGTAACTCCTCTTCAGCTAGACCTGCCTTGCCATACCATATATGAGTGACTGACCCTGCCAGTTGGAGAAGGAGGTGGAAAGTATTGTGCCCACAGATGAACAAACAACAAAGAACATACAGTCTGCCGGCTCAGACATAGTCAAATTTTCTTTAAAAAAAGGGATGAAACAAACAAATCTACAATCAATAAATGAGAAAAATAGCTACTGAATGCCCTGAAGACAGCAGACAATAACAAAACATTTACAAAAACAGGACAGGATGGTTCCAGTAGGCATCCAAAATAAAACACCAGATGACTCTCCTGTGGAAGAAAATGCACTAGAACTACCTGATAGGGAATTCAAATCTCTAATATTCAGAATTCTTCAAGAACTGAGGCAAAAAGCTGACAAATATGAGGAAAAAATAGACAAACTCATGGAAAATACAGATAAAAAATTGGAAGAATTCAGGAAAATAATGCAGGAACAAAACACCAAAATAAATTCACAACTAGAAATTATACAAAGACAACAATTAGGAATCCAAAAGATAAACCACAAGATTTCAGAAATGGATGGTGTCATGGAAGGGCTGAGAAGCAGATTTGAAACAGTGGAAGACAGGATCAGTGGAATTGAAGACAAACCTTGGATACAACTCCATTTCAGGAAAACTCAGAAAAAAGAACAAAGAAAAATGAAGAGACCCTGAGAGTTATGAGGGACACAAACAAAAGCAAAAATTTGTGAGTGATTGGAATTCCAGAACAGGGGGAGAAAACAGAAAACACAGAGAGGATCATTGAGGACTGCTGACAGACAACTTCTCCAATATCAAGAAAGATGAAAAGCTAGCCATCCAAGAAGCTCAACGAACCCCATATAGAAGAGACCCCAAAAGAAAATCACCGAGGCATATCATAATCACACTCGCCAAAACCAAAGACAAACAAACAATCCTAAGAGCAGCTTGTGAAAAAAAAGAAGTCACATACAGAGAGGAAACAATAAGACTAAGCTCAGATTATTCAGCAGAAGCCATACGGGCAAGAAGGCAATGGGATGACATACATAAAATCTTGAAGGAAAAAAATTTCCGGCCAAGAATAATATATCCTGCAAAACTCTCATTCAAATTTGATGGTGAAATTAGGTCATTTCCAGATAAACAGAAATTAAGGGAATATGTAAAAGTCAAACCACACTTACAAGAATTATTAAAGGGAGTTCTTTGATCTGAGGACAGACAGCTTCAGCTCACAGGCAGAACCTAGAACACAGGATCATACCATCCAGATACCAATCTAGGAAATGAACTCTTGAGGACTATCCAAAACCAAAAGAAATACAACAGGAAATCAGAGCAGTTAATCAGTAAATGACAACAACATCAAAACAATAAAAGAGGGAATAAATGGCATAGGTATAAAACCTTCTAATGGAGAGGAAGGCAAGGTGATACCAAGTAATGGTAGATGGCTTCAAACTTAGAAAGATAAGGGTAAAATTCATGGTAACCACAAAGAAAGTTAACAAACATACTCTTAAAAAAAGAGGAAAAAAATAAAGTCTCAGCAAAAACAAAACCTACAAAAACAAAAGAAATGAAAAAAAAATCCACAAACAAAAGTAACTCAGCACAAGAGAGTAAGAAGAACAAAGAAAACGTCAGCACCACAAAAAAAAGCACTACAAATTGACAGCAACAAACTCACATCTATCAATAATTACACTGAATGTAAATGGACTCAATGCACCCATAAAGAGATGGACAGTGACAGAATGGATAAAAAAAACAGGATCCATCAATATGCTGTCTACAAGAGACACACCTTACAAACAAAGATGTGAATTTATTAAAAGTCAAAGGTTGGAAAAAAATATATCAAGCTAACAACTACCAAGAAAGAGCAGGAGTGGCAATTCTAATCTCAGATAAAATAGACTTTAAAACAAAATCTACCATAAAAGACAAAGAAGGACACTATATAATGATTAAGGGGACGATCCATCATGAAGACATAACCATAATAAACACCTATGCACCCAATGACAGGGCTCCAAAATACATAAGAAAAACTCTAACAACACTGAAAAGAGAAATTGACAGTTCCACAATAACAGTAGGAGACGTCAACACACCACTCTTAGTAAAGGACAGAACAACTAAGAAGAAACTCAGCAAAGATACAGAAGACCTAAAGGGCACAATCAGCCAACTTGACCTCATAGACATATATAGAACACTCCATCCAACCGTTGCAAAGTACACATTCTTTTCCAAAGCACATGGAACATTCTCCAGAATAGACCACATCTTAGGCCACAGCAATTCTCAGCAAGATCCCAAACGTTGAGATAATTCAAAGTATCTTCTCTGACCACAATGCCATAAAGGTAGAAATTAACACTAGAAAGAGCAAGGAAAAAAGATCAACTACATGGAAACTGAATAATACCCTGCTTACACATCACTGGGTAATAGAAGAAATCAGAGATGGAATCAAAAACTTCCTAGAATCAGATGAGAATGAAAACACATCATACCAAAACCTTTGGGACACAGCAAAGGCAGTCCTCAGAGGACAATTTATAGCAATAGATGCACATATCAAAAAAGAAGAAAGGGACAAAATCAAGACATTAACTACAAAACTCAAACAAATAGAAAGAGAACAGCAAAAAAAGCCCACAACCACCAGAAGAAAGGAAAGAGTAAAGATCAGAGCAGAAATAAATGAAATAGAGAACAGAAAACAATAGGAAGAATCAACAAAACCAAAAGTTGGTTCTTTAAAAGAATCAACAAAATCGACAAACCACTGGCCACACTGATAAAAGAAAAACAGGAGAGGGCACAAATAACCCAAATAAGAAATGAAATGGGGGAAATTACAACAGACCCAACTGAAATAAAAAGGATCATAACAGAATATTATGAAAAACTGTACTCCAACAAATTTGAAAACCTAAAGGAATGGATAAATTTCTAGAAACACACGGCCTACCCAAACTACAACAAAGTGATGTTGAAAATCTGAACAGACCCATAGCAAGAGAAGAGACTGAAAAGGTAATAAAAAAACTCCCAACCAAAAAAATCCCTGGCCCAGATGGCTTCACTGGAGAATTCTACAAAAGATCTACAGAAGAGCTTTTACCAGTACTACTCAAGCTATTTCAGAGCATAGAAGAGGAAGCAACACTTCCAAATTCATTCTATGAAGCCACCATAACACTGATACCAAAACCAGGAAAAGATGCCACAAAAAAAGAAAATTACAGACCAATATCTCTCATGAATATAGATGCAAAAATTCTGAACAAAATTCTAGCCAATAGAATTCAGCATCATATCAAAAAAATAATACACCACGACCAAGTAGGATTCATACCAGGTATGCAAGGATGGTTCAACATTAGAAAATCAATCAACGTAATCCACCACATAAATAAAAGGAAAGAAAAGAATCACATGATCATCTCAATTGACGCAGGAAAGACATTTGACAAAGTCCAACACCCATTCCTGATAAAAACTCTCAATCAAATAGGTATAAAAGGGAAATTTCTCAACATAATAAAGGGCATCTATGCAAAACCAACAGCCAACATCATTCTTAATGGAGAGAGGCTGAAAACCTTCCCCTTGAAAACAGGAACAAGACAAGGATGCCCTTTATCACCACTCCTATTTAACACTGTGCTGGAGGTTCTAGCTAGAGCAATAAGGCAAGAAAAAGAAATAAAGGGCATACAAATTGGTAATGAAGAAGTTAAACTGTCCCTGTTTGCAGATGATATGATACTATACACAGAAAACCCTAAAGACTCCATGAGAAATCTTCTAGAACTAATAGAAAGGTTCAGCAGAGTAGCAGGATACAAGATAAACATTCAAAAATCAGTTGGATTTCTATACACCAGTAAGCAGAACGATGAAAAGGAAATCAGGAAAACAATACCATTTTCAATAGCCCCTAAAAAGATAAAATACTTAGGAATAAATCTGACCAAGGATGTAAAAGACCTGTACAAAGAAAACTACAAAACACTACTGCAAGAAACCCAAAGGGATCTACATAAATGGAAAAACATACCATGCGCATGGATAGGCAGACTCAACATTGTGAAAATGACAATTCTACCCAAAGCAATTTACAAATACAACGCAATCCTGATCCAAATACCAACAACATTCTTCAAAGAGATGGAAAAACTAATCATTAACTTTATATGGAAGGGGAAGAAGCCCCGAATAAGTAAAGCACTACTGAAGAAGAAGAATAAAGTTGGAGGACTCACACTACCTGACTTCAGAACCTACTATACAGCTACAATAGTCAAGACAGCCTGGTACTGGTACAACGACAGATACATTGACCAATGGAACAGAATTGAGAACCCAGATATAAATCCATCCACCTACAGTCACCTGATCTTCGACAAGGGCCCAAAGTCCATCAAATGGGGAAAAGACAGTCTTTTTAACAAATGGTGCTGGCAAAACTGGATATCCATCTGCAAAAAAATGAAACAGGACCCACACCTCACACCATATACAAAAACTACTTCAAAATGGATCAAAGACCTGAATATAAAGCCTAAAACTATAAAGTTCAGAGAAGAAAAAGTAGGACCAACACTTCAGGCCTTAATACACGGCATTAACAGGTTACAAACCATAACCATCAATGCACAAACCCCAATAGATAAGCTAGATAACTGGGATCTTCTAAAAATCAAACACCTATGCTCTTCAAAAAACTTCACCAGAAGAGTAAAAACAGAACCTACAGACTGGGAAAAAATTTTTGGACAGTACAAGTCAGACAAAGGTCTAATCTCCATAATCTACAAGAAAATCCAACACCTCTACATCAAAAAGACAAATAATCCTATTCAAAAATGGGCAAAGGCAATGAACAGACACTTCACCAAAGAAGACATCCAAATGGTCAACAGACACATGAGGAAATGCTCACGATCACTAGCCATTAGAGAAATGCAAATTAAAACCACAATGAGATACCATCTCACCCCAGCATTACTGGCACGAATCAAAAACACTGGAAATAACAAATGTTGGAGGGGCTGCAGGGAGATGGGAACTCTTATGCACTGCTGGTGGGAATGCAAAATGATACAACCATTTTGGAAAACCATATGGAGCTTCCTCAGAAAACTAGAAATAGACATACCATTCGATCCAGCAACCCCACTCCTAGGAACATATCCTAGAGAAATAAGAGTCGTCACTCAAATAGACATGTGCACACCTATGTTCAAGGCAGCATTGTTCACAATAGCAAAATGATGGAAACAACCTAGATGCCCATCAATATATGAATGGATAAACAAACTATGGTACATACACACAATGGAGTACTATGCATCGAGAAAGAACAGCAATGAATCTGTGAAGCATCTCATAACATGGATGAAACTGGAGGACATTATGTGAGTGAAATAAGTCAGTCACAAAAGGACAAATATTGTATGAGACCTCTATTGTAAAAACCCATGAAAAAGTTCACACACAAAAAGAAACAATCTTTGTTGGTTACCAGGGATGGGAGGGGTGGGGGGGAAATACTAAATAGGCAATAGATAAGTGGTATCTTGGGTGAAGGGTGAGACAGTACACAATACAGGAGAAACTAGCACAACTTGTACAAGGAAAGGTCATGGAAGCCCCATAGACACATCCAAACTCCCTGAGGGACTGAATTGCTGGGCAGAGGGCTCTGGGGACCATGGTCTCGGGGAACATCTAGCTCAATTGGCATGACACAGCTTATAAAGACAATGCTCTACATTCTACCTTGGTGAGTAGTGTCTGTGGTCTTAAAAGCCTGTGAGCAGCCATCTAAGATACTCCACTAGTCTCATCCCTTTGGGAGCAAGGGAGAATGAAGAGAACAGGATACAAGGAAAAGATAGTCTGAAGGACTAATTGTCCACAGCTACCAAGGCCTCCACCGGACTGAGTCTAGTACAGCTAGATGGTGCCCGGCTACCACCACTGACTGCTCTGACCAGGATCACAACAGAGGGTTCTGGACAGAGCTGGAGAAGGATGGACAGCATAATTTTAACTCACAAAAAAAAGACCAGATTTACTAGCCTAAAGGAGACTGGAGAAACCCTGACCAGAGTATAGCCCCAGACACCCTTTTAGCTCGGTGGTGAAGTTACCTCCGAGGTTCACTGTTCAGCCTGGGAGTGGACAGCCCCGTAAAACCAAATGAGACTAACGAGGTACCTGAGTCCAGTGACAAGGGACAGAATGCAGAAGGGGACAAGGAAGCTGGTGATAGGGGACCCAAGGTTGAGGGTTGAGTAAGGATATTGTTGATGTGTTGTGAGATTATTAACTATTGTCATAGGGCAACATTTGTAGTAACTGTTGAATGAGAAACTATTTTGTTCTGTAAGCCTTCATCTTAAGTGAGAATAACAGCACAATTGGAAGAGCACAGTCAATGTCACTGAACTGTGCATGTAGAAATTTTTGAAATGGTGTTTCTTTGGCTATGTGTATTTTCACCAAAAAAAAAGATTGAGAAGTTAGAGGGTTGACATGTTGTGGGGTTGTTAACCAATGTCATAAAACAACATGTGTACTACTGTTTCATGAGAAACTATTTGTTCTGTAAGCCTTCACCTGAAGTACAATAAAAACAATTTTAAAAAAGTCAAATGACTTACTGCATTAGGCAAATTTGCTGCAAAGGACCTCTTTAAAGTATTAAACAGCAAAGATGTCCCTTTGAGGACTAAGGTGTACCTGTCCCAAGACATGGTATTTTCAATAGCCTCATATGTATGTGAAAGCTGGACAATGAATAAGGAAGACTGAAGGAGAAGTGATGTACTTGAATTACAGTGTTGGCGAAGAATATTGAGTATACCATGGACTGCCAGAAGAATCAGCAAATCTGTCTTGGAAGTACAGTCAGAAAGCTCCTTAGAAGTGAGGATGACAAGACTTTGTCTCATGTATTTTGGACATGTTATCAGGAGGGACGAGTCCCTGGAGAAGGACATTGTGCTTGGTGAAGTAGAGGGTCAGTGAAAAAGAGGAAGACCCTCAACGAGATGTAATGACACCGTGGCTTCAACAATGAGCTCAAACATAGTTACAATTGTGAGAATAGCACAGGACCAGGCAGTGTTTCTTTCTGTTGTACGTAGGATCACTATGAATTGGAACCAACTGAACGGCACCTAACAACAACAATATTGTAGAACAAGTATGAAACTGGCCAGTATGTTAATTGGGGCCCGTCTATCAGAAGTGGGACCTTTAACTATGACAAATCAAGGAGATAAATTTAGAGTTCTTTGAAGCCATTAGAATTATTAGTTTCTGCAAAAGAAAAGGAGAGTTAATGAATTCCTGCCTAAGCCCTGGTGGCGCAGTGGTTAAAAGCAGTCGGCTACTAACCAAAGGGTTGGCGCTTCAAACCCACCATCCCCTCCATGGAAGAAAGATGTGGCAGTTTGCTTCTATAAAGATTTACAGCCTTGGAAACCCTATGGGGTCGCTACGAGTCAGAATCGACTTGATGGCATTGAGTTTGAGATTTTTGTTGTTGTTGTTTTTAAGTGGAAATCAGTTCTTTAGCCTATGTCTGCCATTCTAAACCATAGTGGAAAAATTCCTTATCTGGATACAACACAATTAGGAACTGGAGTTGACCCAAACTGTGAACCAAAAATTGAAACAGATCACTCTAATTTGTGAAAACCAGTGATGAACTGAAACTAAATTATTTTTTTTCTAAATTATGGACTCTCCCAAAAAAGATTTCTATGAAAAACAGTAAAATCTTACTGAACTAATATGAACCAAAACTGAACCAATGTTTCCTAAAACTACTGAACCAGAACATTAGAATATTATCTGAACCAAGCCAGCATTTTTTTCTGTTTATGTCTCTTCCGATAAATACCTCTAAGGTCCTTCAAATTATTGTTCTGGTAATTGTGCATATCAAAACTGCAGGAAACATAATGTTTCAAACAATTATTAACTTTTTTTAGATTGTGCCAGACACTGCTAGTTACCCCCCAAATACCCTTTCCATCTTATTTCTTTAACAAAACCCATATATATTCAAGAAAACAATGTACCCAGCTAAAAGTCCTTGGGACCAGGTGTGGTCACATGTCTATGTTTCAAACAATGAGTTTTAAGTGGAAACTGAGTGGCACTTCCAGGAAACCTTTTTACCATGGATCTACTTTGTATTCTTCCATCCTGAAATTCAAATGTATGGCTAAAGCACCAGTTTTATAAGACAAAAGATAGATGCCACATGCTAAGGATGGCAGAACAAAACATAGAAGGAGATAGGGACAGTGTGACACTCTAAAGTCCTCATCCTAGCCCCAGGCTTCTTTTATCTGAAAGATAAATAAACCTTCAACCATTCTTTCGAGGATTTTCTATTATAGATAGAAAAACCTTATCCTAACAGATAAACAAAGAAAGCATGCTAACATTGTAGAAAGTAACTCAGTACATCTTTGTATTCAGCAAATATTTCTTGAATACCTACTATTTCCCCAAGCATTGCATTCAGGATGGTGACTATTTCCTGCTCTTATGGAACAAAGAAGAAAGAAAGCGTGGCTAGGCAATTGGATCCCAGACTCCGTCCTACTATTAACTACATTAATTACTTGAACTTGAAGAAGTCACTTCATTTCTTTGAGCTTCAGTTTCTTCATCTGTAATATGATGAAGTTGGACCAAGTTCTTCTAAGGTCGATTCCAGCTCTTCCATTGTATGATTCAGTTGGTTTCCATTGAAAACCAGTCATTTCCTCACTATCCATAGAGACCTGTCCTATCTTCAGTCCCTGAAGTCTGGTGACCATGATTGACTTTCTCCAGCCACAGCTGGTGTCATGGATTGAATTGTGTCCCCAAAAAATATGTATATCAATTTGGCTAGTCCATGATTCCCAGTATTGTGTGATTGTCCACCATTTTGTCATCTGATGTGATTTTCCTATGTGTTGTAGACCCTATCTCTATGATGGTAATGAGATGGATTAGTGGCAGTTATGTTGATGAGATCTATAAGATTAGACTGTGTCTTAAGCCAGTCTCTTTTGAGATATAAAAGAGAGAAGCAAGCAGAGAGACAGGGGTACCTCATACCACCAAGAATGCAGTGTTGGGAGCAGAGTATGTCCTTTGGACCTGAGGTACCTGCACAGAGAAGCTCCTAGACCAAGGGAAGATTGATAACAAGGACCTTCCTCCAGAGCTGACAGAGAGAGAAAGCTTTCCCCTGGAGCTGACACCCTGAATTTGGACTTCTAGCCTACTAGACTGTGAGAGAATAAACCTCTGTTTTTTAAAGCCATCCATTTGTGGTATTTGTTATAGCAGCACTAGATAACTAAGACAGAATTTGGTACCAAGAGTGGGGTGCTACTCTAACAGATACATAAAATGTGGAAGCAGTTTTGAAACTGTGAATGGATAGAGGACTCAGAAGGAAATGAGGAGAGCTGTTACACTGAAGATGGCACAGACTGTGAGGACTGGCAGCAACAGAGGACCAGCAGCAGTGGAACCAGGAGACCAAGGAGAGATGGCACTAGAGCCAACCCATGTTAGTGAGAGAGCTGAGTGTCTTTGAGCAGGAGGCTTCCTGGTGGAGTGGGGTGCCTCCAGACAGTTTTTGGAGTTAAGCTTGCTGACTCATGGAGCAAGAGAGCTAAGTGCTTCCAGCCAAAGTTTACTGGTGGAGTGGGGTGCCTCAAAATAAAGAAAACAAAAATCCTCACAACTGGACCAATAAGCAACATCATGATAAACAGAGAAAAGATTGAAGTGGTCAAGGATTTCCTTTTACTTGGATTCACAATCAACACCCATGGAAGCAGCATTCAAGAAATCAAACAACGCTTTGCATTGGGCAAATCTGCTGCAAAAGACCTCTTTAAAGTGTTCAAAAGCAAAGACGTCACTTTAAGGACTAAGGTGCACCTGACCCAAGCCATGGTGTTTTCAATCGCCTCATATGCATGTGAAAGCTGGACAATGAATACGAATACCAAAAAAGAACTGACACCTTTGAATTATGGTGTTGGCAAAGAATATTGAATACACCATGGACAGCCAGAAGAACGAACAAATCTGTCTTGGAAGAAGTATAGCCAGAATGCTCCTTAGAAGCCAGGATGGCAAGACTTTGTCTCACATACTTTAGACATGTTATCAGGAGGAGCCAGTCCCTGAAAAAGGACATCATGCTTGGTAAAGTAGAGGGTCAGTGAAAAAGTCCACCAATGAGATGGATTCACACAGTGGCTGCAACAATGGGCTCAAGCATAACAATGATTATGAGGATGGTGCAGGACCAGGCAGTGTTTTGTTCTGTTGTACGTAGGGTCACTAGGAGTCAGAACTGACTCGATAGCACCTAACAACAGACTCAAATGCAACTATACCAATAATCACATTAGAAGTAAATGGTCAAAATACATTTAAAGTACTTTTTTTTTTAAAGGCAGAGACTGTTAGATTGGATAATCAAGCAAGATCCAAGTATATAATGCCTATAAGAAACCCACTTTAAATATAAATGAATAAATAGGTTAAAAGGAAAAGGATGGAAAAAGATATACTATGCCAACACTTACCAAAATAAAGCTATAGTAGTTATATTAATATTAGACAAAGTAGATTTCAGGGCAAAAAAATACTACAGGGATAAAAAAGGACATTTCATAATGATAAAGAGGTCAATTTCTCACGAGGACATAATAATCCTAAATGTTTATGTATGTAACAATAAAGTTTCAGAATACAAAATGTAAAAACTGATAGAATTGTAAAGAAAAATAAGCAAATTCACAATTTTAGTCGGACATTTCAACACCACTCTCCAAATAATTGATAAAACAAGTAGACAGAAAATCATTTAGGATATAGAAGCCTTGAACAATACTATCCACCAACTTGGCTTAATTGACTTTCATAGAACACTCCACCCAACACTAGCAGAATACACATTCTTCTTTAGCGCATACAGAATATTTACCAAAATAGTCCGTATCCTGGACTGTGAAACAAGTTACAATAGATTTAAAAGGATTCAAGTAATACAAAGTATATTCTATGACCAAAATGAAATTAAAACAAAAATATATCTGGAGAACTCCAAATGTTTGAAAACTAAATAACATGCTTCTTAACCCATGAATCAAAAAACAAATCAAAAGAAATTTAAAAATATTTTGAATTTAATTAAAATGAAAACACAACATGTCAAAATTTGTGGGATGCAGCTAACATAGAACTTAAGAGAACTCTTAGATACAACACCAAAAGCACAAATAATAAAAGAAAATTTTGATAAATTGGACTTCATCAAAATTAAATACATTTGCTCTTTGAAAGACATTGTTAAGAGAATGAAAATACAAGCCACTGATTGGGAGCAAATATTTGCATATCATATATTTGATAAAGGACTTGTATCCAAAATATATAAGTAACTCTCAAACTCAATAAGAAAACAAACAACCTAGTTTATTTTAATATGGGCAAGAGATCTGAACAGACACTTCACCAAAGAGCATCTACAGATGGCAAGTAAGCACATGCAAAGATGTTCAACATCATTAGTCATTAGGAAATGCAAATTAAAATTACAATGAAATACCTCTACACAATTATTAGGAAGTCTAAAATTTAAACGACTGATCAAATCACATACTGGTGAGGATGCTGAGCAACTGGAATTTTCGTATTCGCTGGTAGGAATGTAAAATGATACAAACACTTTGGAAAATAGCTTGGTACTTCCTTTGAAGGTTAAACATATATTTGCTATATGACCCAGCCATTACACATATGTGGAATGAAAAAGTATGTCTATATCACAACTCCCTCACGTGTCTGTCACTTTGTCTTACTGTGGGGGCTTCTGTGTTGCTGTGATGCTGGAAGCTATGCCACTGGTATTCAAATACCAGCAAGGTCACCCATGGCGGATAGGTTTCACATGACCTTCCAGACTGAGACAGACTAGGAAGAAGGGCCCGGCAGTCTACTTCTGAAAAGATCTAGCTAGTGAAAACCTTATGAATACCAGCAGAAAATTGCTTGATATAGTGCCGGAAGATGAGTCCCTCAGGTTGGAAGGCACTCAAAAGACACCTGGCGAAGAGCTGCCTCCTCAAAGTAGAGTCAACTTTAGTGATGTGGATGGAGTCAAGCTCTTGGGACCTTCATTTGCTGATGTGGCATGACTCAAAATGAGAAAAAACAGCTGCAAAGATCCATTAATAATCAGAGCATGGAATGTACAAAGTATGAATCTAGAAAAATTGGAAGTCATCAAAAATGAAATGGAATGCATGAACATGGCTATCCCAGGCATTAGTGAGGTGAAATGGACTGGTATTGGCCATTTTGAATCAGACAATCATATGGTCTACTATGCTGGGAACTACATCTTGAAGAGGAATGGCGTTGCATTCATCGTCAGAAAGAACATTTCAAGATCTCTCCTAAAGTACAACGCTGTCAGTGATAGGATAATATCCAATACACATACAAGAAAGACCAGTTAATAAGACTATTATTTAACTTTACCCACCAACCACTAAGACCAAAGATGAAGAAAATGAATATTTTTACCAACTTCTGCTGTCTGAAATTGATCAAACATGCAATCAGGATACATTGATAATTACTGGAGATTGGAAAGCGAAAGTCAGAAACAAAGAAGAGGGATCGGTAGTTGGACAATATGGCCTTGGTGATAGAAATGACACCTGAGATTGCACGATAGAATTTTGCAAGACCAACGACTTCTTCATTGCAAATACATTTTTTCACCAACATAAATGGCGACTACACACACGGACCTCACTGGATGGAATACACGGGAATCAAATCAACTACATCAGTGGAAAGAGACGATGGAAAAGCTCAACATTGTCAGTCAGAACAAGGCCAGGGGCCAACTGTGGAACAGACCATCAGTTGCTCATATGCAAGTTCAAGCTGAAACTGAAGAAAATTAGAACAAGTCGACGAAAGCCAAAGTATGACCTTGAGTATATCCCACCTGAATTTAGAGACCATCTCAAGAATAGATTTGACGTGTTGAATACTAATGACCAAAGACCAGACAAGTTGTGGAATGACATCAAGGACATCACACATGAAGAAAGCAAGAGGTCATTAAAAAGACAGGAGATAAAGAAAAGACCAAAATGAATGTCAGAAGAGACTCTGAAACTTCCTCTTGAACATCTAGTAGCTAAAGTGAAAGGAAGAAATGATGAAGTAAAAGACTTGAACAGAAGATTTCAAAGGGCAGCTTGAGAAGACAAAGTAAAGTATTATAATGACATGTGCAAAGACCTGGACATGGAAAACCAAAAGGGAAGAACATGTTCTGCATTTCTCAAGCTGAAAGAACTGAAGAAAAAACTCAAGCCTCCAGTTGCAATATTGAAGGATTCTATGGGGAAAATATTAAATGACTCAGGAAGCATCAAAAGAAGGCAGAAGGAATAGACAGAGCATTATACCAAAAAGAATTGGTGGACATTCCACTATTTCAGGAGGTACCATATAAGCAGGAAACAATGGTACTGAAGGAAGAGGTCCAAGCTGCACTAAAGGCATTGGTGAAAAACAAGGCTCCAGGAAATGACGGAATACCAATTGAGATGTTTCAACAAATGGATGCGGCGCTGGAAGTACTCAAGTGTCTATTACAAGAAATTTGGAAGACAACTATCTGGCCAACTGACTGGAAGAGATCTATATTTATGCCTATTCCCAAGAAAGGTGATCCCACTAAATTTGGAAATTATCGAACAATGTCATTAATATCACACGAAAGTAAAATTTTGCTGAAGATATTTCAAAAGTGGCTGCAGCAGTATATCGACAGGGAACTGCCAGAAATTCAAGCCAGATTCAGAAAAGGGCATGAAACAAGGGATATGGTTGCTGACATCAGATGGATCCTGACTGAAAGCAGAGAATACCAGAAAGATGTTTACCTGTCTTTTATTGACTATGCAAAGGCAGTCGACTGTGTGGATCATAACAAATTATGGATAACATTGCAAAGACTCGGAATTCCAGAACACTTAATTGTGCTTATGTGGAACCTGTACATAGATCAAGAGGCAGTCGTTCGAACAGAATAAGGGGATAGTGCGTGGTTTAAAGTCAGGAAAGGCGTGTGTCAGGGTTGTATCCTTTCACTGTACCTATTCAATCTGTATGCTGAGCAAATAATCTGAGAAGCTGGGCTACATGAAGTAGAATAGGGCATCAGGATTGGAGGAAAGCTTATTAACAACCTGTGTTATGCAGATGACACAACCTTGCTTGCTGAAAGTGAAGAGAACTTGAAGCACTTACTGGTGAAGATTAAAGACAACAGCCTTCAGAATGGATTACACCTCAACATAAAGAAAACAAAAACCCTCACAACTGGACCAATAAGCAACATCATGATAAACGGGGAAAGGATTGAAGTTGTCAAGGATTTCATTTTACTTGGATCCACAGTCAACACCCACAGAAGCAGCAGTCAAGAAATCAAAAGACACATTGACGCGTTGTATTGGTCAAGTCTGCTGCAAAAGACCTCTTTAAAGTATTGAAAAGCAAAGATGTCACCTTGAAGACTAAAGCGCACCTGACCCAAGCCATGATGTTTTCAGTCACTCCCATGCATGTGAAAGCTGGACGATGAATAAAGAAGACCAAAAAAGAATTGATGCCTTTGAATTGTGGTGTTGGAGAAGAACATTAAATATACCCATGGACTGCCAAAAGAACGAACAAATCTGTCTTGGAGGAAGTACAACCAAGAATGCCCCTTAGAAGCAAGGATGGCAAGACTACGTCTCACGTTCTTTGGACATGTTGTCAGGAAAGATCAGTCCCTGCAGAAGAATATCATGCTTGGTAAAGTGGAGGGTCAGCGAAAAAGAGGAAGACCCTCAATGAGCTGGATTAACACACTGGCTGCAACAATGGGCTTAAGCATAACAACGATTGTGAGGATGTCACAGGACCGGGCAGTGTTTCATTCTGTTGTACACAGGGTCGCTATGAGTCGGAACGGACTCGAAGGCATCTAACAACAACATACCACAACTTGCACATGAATGTTCATAACAGCTTTATTTGTAATAACCAAAAACTAGAAAAATTTAAATGGCTATCAACAGGTGAAGGGATAAACAAATCATGATATAGCTATACAATGATACTACTTAGCAATAAAAAGGATGAACTATCGATGCACTCAACAATATGGATGAATCTCAAATTAATTTTGCTGAGTGAAAAAAAAATCAGATCAAAAGAAAAAGAAAGAGCACATGCTGTATGATTCTATTTGTATAAAATTTGAGAAAATGCAAACTAATCTGTTAGACATTGTTCTTGGTCATCATCGAGTCAATTCTGACTAATGGAGACCCACGTGTGCAGGGTAGAACTGCTCCATAGGGTTTTCAAAGCTGTGATCTTTCAGAAGCTGATCTCCAGCCTGTCTTCCAAGGTGCCTCTGGGTGAGTTTGAGCTGCCAATCTTTTGGCTATTGGTCCAGAGTGTAACCATTTGTGCCACCCAGGTACTCCAACTAATCAACAGTGACATTAATATGCTCATTATCTTGATTGTAATGATGATTTCGTAAGTGTATACATATGTCAAAACTTGCCAATATGTACGTTTTAAATATGTGCTGTTTATTTTATGTCAGTTATGCCTCAATAAAGCTGTGTTAAAAATAAATAAAAAACAATTTAATACTTAGCTTCCTTCCCCAACTCTGTGCAACTGGGCAACTGCCCTTCTACAATCCTGCCATTAGATGCAAGCTTTATTCTCTGGAGCTTGTCTGGACTAGAGGACACCAAACCCAGTTGACGGTAAAGGAATTATGACAAAAACAGGTGAGTAAGTGAAAGACTATATACTGAATGCTGAGACTCAGGGTTCTAGTCCCACATGGCTCTCAGAACCTGGACAACCAGGCCTATATCCTGCAGGCAAAAAACTGGAAGTCTCTTTTCTGAGCAATCTTATTGTCCTGGAAGAAAGATTTTAACATTCTGATATTGTGAGTTTCCAAAAGAAACAGCACAGCCAGATAACCCTACAGTGAAGCCCACAGTCCACAAGCTCAACTCATGAGATCAGAGCTTATTAGTAGCTTTTTAAAAAAATTTTTACTGTGTTTTAAGTGAAAGTTTACAGCAAAAATTAGTTTTTCATTCAAAAATTTGTGCATAAATTGTTTTGTGACATTGGTTGCAATCTTCACAATGTGTCAGCACGATACCCCTTTCCCTTTCCACCTTGAGTTCTCCATGTCCATTTGTTCAGTTTTTCTTTCCCTTCCTGCCTTCTTATCTTTGCTGTTGAGCAGGTGTTGCCCATTTGGTCTCCTATACTTGATTGAACTAAGGAGCACGTTCCTCATATGTGTTATTGTTTGTTTTGTAAGCCTATCTAATCTTTGAATGAAAGGTGGACTTCGGGAGTGGCTTCCGTTCTGAGTTAGCAGGGTGTCCAGAGGTCATAGTCTCTGGAGTTCCTCCAGTCTCTGTCAGAGCAATAGGTCTGGTCTTTTTTTTTTGAGAATTTGAATTTTGTTCTACATTTTTCTCCAGCTCTGTCAGGGCATAGGTGGTGGTAGCCAAGCACCATCTAGTTCTTTGGGCCTCAGGCTGGTGGAGGCTTGTGGATCATGGGTCCATTATTCCTTTGGACTAATATTTTCCTTATTTCTTTGGTTTTCTTCAATCTCCTTTGCTCCGAACATGACAGGACCAGTAAGGATATCTTAAATGGCAGCTCAAAAGCTTTTAAGACCCCAGATGCTACTCACCAAAGTAGGATGTAGGACATTTTCTTTATGAACTATGTTATGCTAATTGACCTAGACTTCTCCCAAGACCATGGTCCCCAGGCCTCAGCCCCATTCAAGTTGTGCTCACTTCCCCTATATTGTGTGTTGTCTTTCCTTTCACCAAAGTTAGTACTTGTCTAGTTAGTGGTTTCCCCTTCCCACTCCTCCCCTCCATGTAACGACTGAATATTGTTTTTTCCTGTGTATAAAGCTTTTCTTGGGTTTTTATAATAGTGATCTCATTCAATATTTGTCCTTTTGTGATTGACTTATTTCACTCATTATAATGCCCTCCAGACGATTTCAAGATCTATCCTGAAGTACAATGCTGTCAGTGACAGCATAACATCCATACACCTACAAGGAAGACCAGTTAATATGACCATTATTCAAATAGACATGCCAACCGCTAAGGCCAAAGATGAAGAAATTGAAGATTTTTACCAACTTCTTCAGTCTGAAATTGATCAAATATGCAATCAAGATGCATTGATAATTACTGGATATTGGAATGCAAAAGTTGGAAACAAAGAAGAAGGATTGGTCATTGGAAGATATGGCCTTGGTGATAGAAATGATGCTGGAGATCGCATGATAGAATCTTGCAAGACCAACAACTTCTTCACTGCAAATACCTTTCTTCACCAACATAAACGGCGACTATACATGTGGACCTTGCCAAATGGAACACACAGGAATCAAATCGACTACATCAGTGGAAAGAGACAATAGAAAAGCTCAATATCGTTAGAACAAGGCCAGGGGCCAACTGTGGAACAGACCATCAGTTGCTCATATGCAAGTTCAAGCTGAAACTGAAGAAAATTAGAAGTCTACGAGAACCAAAGTATGACCTTGAGTACATCCCACTTGAAATTAAAGATATCTCAAGAATAGATTTGATGCACTGAACACTAATGACCAAAGACCAGAGGAGCTGTGGAATGACATTTAGGAAACCATACACAAAGAAAGCAAGAGGTCATTAAAAAGACAGAAAGAAAAAAAGACCAAAATGGATGTCAGAAGAAACTCTGAAACTTGCTCTTGAATGTTAAAATGTTAAAGCAAAAGGAAGAAATGGTAAAGTAAAAGAGCTAAAGAGAAGATTTCAAAGGGCAGCTGGAGAAGACAAAGTAAAGTATCATAATGACATGTGCAAAGACCTGGAGTTAGAAAACCAAAACTGAGAAACATGCTTGGCATTTCTCAAGATGAAAAAACTAAAGAAAAAATTCAAGCCTCAAGTTGAAATACTGAAGGATTCTACAGGGAAAATATTAAACAACTCAGGAAGCATCAAAAGAAGATGGAAGGAAACACAGAGTCACTGTACCAAAAATAATTGGTTGATGTTTAACCATTTCAGGAGGTAGCATATGAGCAGGAACCAATGGTACTGAAGGAAGCAGTCCAAGCTGCACTGAAGGCATTGGTGAAAAACAAGGTTCCAGGAATTGACGGAATACCAATTGAGATGTTTCAACAAACAGATGCAGTGCTGGAAGCACTCATTCATTTATGCCAAGAAATTTGGAAGACAGCTACCTGGCCAACTGACTGGAAGATACCCATGTTTGTACCCATTCCTAAGAAAGGTGATCTAACAGAATGCAGATATTATAGAACAATATCATTAATATCACACAAAAGTAAAATTTTGCTGAAGATCATTCAAAAGTGGCTGCAGCAGTATACCGACAGGAAACTGCCAGAAATTCAAGCCAGATTCAGAAAAGGGCATGAAACAAGGGATATGGTTGCTGACGTCAGATGGATCCTGACTGAAAGCAGAGAATACCAGAAAGATGTTTACCTGTCTTTTATTGACTATGCAAAGGCAGTCGACTGTGTGGATCATAACAAATTATGGATAACATTGCAAAGAATGGGAATTCCAGAACACTTAATTGTGCTTATGTGGAACCTGTACATAGATCAAGAGGCAGTCGTTCGAACAGAATAAGGGATACTGTGTGGTTTGAAGTCAGGAAAGGTGTGTCAGGGTTGTATCCTTTCACCATACTTACTCAATCTATATACCGAGCAGCTATATGCTGGACTCTGTGAACAAGAACGTGGCATCAGGATTGGAGGAAAACTCTTTAACAACCTGTGTTATGCAGATGACACAACCTTGCTTGCTGGAAGTGAAGAGAACTTGAAGCACTTACTGATGAAGATTAAAGACGACAGCCTTCAGAATGGATTACACCTCAACATAAAATAAAAACCCCCACAACTGGACCAATAAGCAACATCATAATAAATGGAGAAAAGATTGAAGTTGTCAAGGATTTCATTTTACTTGGATCCACAATTAACACGATGGAAACAGCAGTCAAGAAATCAAAAGACGCGTTGCACTGGTCAAGTCTGCTGCAAAAGACCTCCTTAAAGTGTTGAAAAGCAAAGATGTCACCTTGAAGAATAAGATGTGCCTGACTCAAGCCATGGTGTTTTCAGTCACCTCATATGTATGTAAAAGCTGGATGATAAATAAAGAAGACTAAAAAAGAATTGACACCTTTGAACTGTGGTGTTGGCAAGGAACACTGAATATTCCATGGACTGCCAAAAGAACAAACAAACCTGTCTTGGAAGAAGAACAGTCAGAATGCTCATTAGAAGCAAGGATGGTGAGACTTCATCTCATATAGTTTGGACATGTCATCAGAAGGGATCAGTCCCTGGAGAAGGACATCATGCTTGGTAAAGTAGAGTGTCACTAAAAAAGAGGAAGACCCTTAACAAGATGGATCGACACAGTGGCTGCAACATATTTTGCACAAGCATGATAATGATTGTGAGGATGACACAGGAGCGGGCAGAATTTTGTTCTGTTGTACGTAAGGTCGCTATGAGTCAGAACCCACTCGATGGCACCTAACAACAACAGCGAAGGCTAGTGATCTCCACGATTTCCTCATGTGTCTGTTAGCCACCTGAATGTCTTCTTTGGTGAAGTGTTTGTTCATATTTTTCCCATTTTTTAGTTTCATTGTCTTCTCATTATTGAGATGTTGAAGTATCCTACAGATTTTAGAGATTAGACACTTGTCAGATATGTCGTAGCCAAAAATTTTTTCCTAGTCCGTACGTTCTCTTTTTTCTCCTTTGGTGAAGCCTTTTGATGAGCATAAGTGTTTAATTTTTAGGAAGTCCCAGTTATCTGGTTTATCTTCTGATGTTTGTGCATTGTTGGTTATGGTTTGCACTGTATTTAAGCCATGTATTAGGGCCCCTAGTGTTGTCCTTATTTTTTCTTCCACGATCTTTATAGTTTTAGGTTTTATATTTTTATAAATTATTTATATATTATAAGTGGTATTGTCTTCCTGATTTCCTTTGTGAAGTTCTCTTTGTTGGTATATAGGAATCAACTGATTTTTGTATGTTGATCTTGTATCCTGCTACTCTGCTGAATCTTTCTATTAGTCCCAGTAGTTTTATTGTGGAATCTTTGGGATTCTTTATGTATAGGATAATATCATCTGCAAATAGGGATAGTTTACTTCTTCCTTTCCAATTTGGATGCCCTTTATTTCTTTTTCTTGCCTTAGTGCTCTAGCTAGGACTTCCAGCACAATGTTAAATAGAAGTGGTGATAAAGGGCATCCTTGTCTTGTTCCTGTTCTCAGGGGGAATTCTTTTATCCTCTCTCTGTTGAGAATGATGTTGGCTGTTGGTGTTGCAAACATACCCTTTATCGTGTTGAGGAATTTCCCTTCTATTTCTATTTTATTGATAATTTTTATCAGGAATAGGTGTTGGACTTTATCAAATGTCTTTTCTGTGTCAATTGAGACGATCATGTGATTCTTTTCTTTTGTTCTATTTATGTGGTGGATTATGTTGATTGATTTTCTAATGTTGAATAAACCTTGCATACTTGATATGAATCCCACTTGGTTGTGGTGTATTATTTTTTGATATGTTGCTGAAATCTATTGGCTAGAATTTTGTTGAGAATTTTTGCTTCTATATTCTTGAGAGATATTGGTCTGTAATTTTCTTTTTTTGTGGTGTCTTTGCCTGGCTTTGGTATCAGGGTTATGCTGGTTTCATAGAATGAGTTTGAGAGTAATCCTTCATTTTCTATGCTGTGAAATAGTTTGAGTAGTACCGGTGTGAGCTCTTTTATGAACATTTGGTAGAATTCTCCAGTGAAGCCATCTGGGCCTGGACTTTTTTTTTTGGTTGGGAATTTTTTTATTACCTCTTCAATCTCTTCTTTTGTTATGGATCTGTTCAGATTTTCTATCTCAGCTTGTGTTAGTTTAGGTAGGTGGTGTGTGTTTAGAAATTTGCCATTTCTCAGGTTTTCAAATTTGTTGGCATACAGTTTTTCATAGTATTCTGTTATGATCTTTTTTATTTCAGTTGGGTCTGTTGTAATGTTCCCCATCTCATTTCTTATTTGGGTTATTTGCTTCCTTTCCTGTTTTTCTTTTGCCAGTTTGGCCAATGGTTTATCGATTTTGTTGATATTTTCAAAGAACCAACTTTTGGTCTTGTTGATTCTTTCTATTGTTTTTCTGTTCTCTATCTCATTTATTTCTGCTCTAATCTTTATTATTTCCTTTCTTCTGGTGGCTGTGGACTTCTTTTGCTGTTTTCTTTCTATTTGTTCAAGTTGTAGGACTAACGTTTTGATTTTGGCCCATTCTTCTTTTTTGATGTTGCATTTATTGCTATAAATCGACCTCTGAGCACTGCCTTTGCTGTGTCCCAAAGGTTTTGGTATGACGTGTTTTCATTCTCACTTAATTCTTGGAATTCTTTTTATTCCCTCTTTGGTTTCTTCTCTTACAAGTTGTTTTTAAGCAAGGTTTTATTCAGTTTCTATATATATTTGATTTTTTTTCCTTGCTCTTCCTGTTATTGAGTTCTACTTTTGTGGCTTGTGATCAGAGAGAATGTTTTGTATTATGTTAATGTTTCAGATTTTTTTGAGGGTTGTTTTGTGGCCTAAAATGTGGTCTTTTCTGGAGAATGTTCCATGTGTGTTGGAAAAGGATGTATACTTTCTGCTGTTGAGTGGAGTGTTCTATATATGTCTATGAGGTTAAGTTGGTTGATTTTGGCGTTTAGATCTTCTGCATCTTTGTTGTTTCTTCTAGATGTTCTGTCCTTTACCGAGAGTGGTGTGTTGAAGTCTCTTACTATTATTGTGGAACTATCTATTTCTCTTTTCACTGCTGTTAGAGTTTGTTTTATGTATTTTGGAGCCCTGTCATTGGATGCATAGATATTTATTAAGGTTATGTCTTCTCAGTGGATTGTCCCTTTAATCATTATATAATGTCCTTCCTTGTCTTTTATGGTTGATTTTGGAAGGGGAGGTGATGTATGGGGCTAGGTGGGAAGGAGAAAGAAAAGGTGGAAGGGAAAAAAGAGAGAGAAAATGGGGTAGCAAGGGCATCAGGTGGGGGCAAGGGTGGACACGGGATGGCAGCAGGCTGGTGTCTCTCCAGCCACCATGGTGTGGCTTGGCCCAGAAGTAAGGGGTAGATGTGGCATATGGGGCTAGGTAGGAAGGAGAAAGAAAAAGAAGGAAGGGGGGGAAATGCCATGGTCTCAGCTCACAGGTAGGGGCAAGCGGGGGTGGGTTGGGGCAGAAGGGACCCAGGTGACAGCAGGTCAGTAGCTTTCTACCTGTGGTATTGCAGTGAGGCCTGGTGGAAAGAGGTAGAGGTGGCATGTAGAGCTAGGTGGGAGGGAGAAAGAAAATGAAGAAAGGAGAAAAAGAAAAAATGGCACGGTGGGAGCCAGCAGGTTGGGGTTGGGTGGACCCGGGATGGTGGTGGGCCAATTGCTCTCTACCCATGGTGGCTGGGCATGTCCCAGTGGGAAGGGGTAGAGATGGCACACAGGGCTTGGTGAGAGGGAGAAGGAAGAGGAGGAAAGGGGGAAAAATGGCACAGTGGGAGCTGGAGGGTGAGGGCCAGGGGGACACTGAGTGGTGGTGGGCAGGTG
The DNA here is from genome assembly GCA_030035585.1 of Dugong dugon. NCBI lineage: Eukaryota > Metazoa > Chordata > Mammalia > Sirenia > Dugongidae > Dugong > Dugong dugon. The sequence continues at coordinate 101,386,618 of CM057469.1, read as the reverse complement.
GATCTGTAGCCAAGGCAGTGAGGCATGGTCTGTTGGGAAGAGGTGGAGCTGGTGTGCAGGGCAGAACGTTGAGGGGTAGGAAAACGTATTTCTCTGGTTACTGGGTGCTGTGTCTGCTGTTGGGAGTTCTGTAAATTTGCTAGGATCATTGCTGGCTATGCTCCAAGATGGTCACATTGTGCTGTGTTAGTTGGAAGGTCCTCCAGTCTGTAACTCTTCTTGTTCTCTGTTTTCCTTCAGTTTCTTCTTCTATTAAATGCTTGATCTAGTTCTTTATCCCTTCATTTGTTACTTAAGCCAAAACAAAACCTGTTGCCATCAAGTCCGACTCATAGCAACCCTATAGGACAGAGTAGAACTGCCCCATAGAGTTTCCAATGAGTGGCTGGTGGATTTGAACTGCCAGCGTTTTGGTTAGCAGCCAAACTCTTAACCACTGTGCTACCAGGGCTGCACAGGTTTCCAGAATTGACACGTGTATCTGTTTTACTTAGTTTTTCAGGTCTTTGCTGCAGAAGGCTGGCATGATGCATCTGTCTAGGGTGCCATGTTAGCTCCGCTCCCTCTTATTAGTTTTTAATACCCCATTCTTAAATATGAGCAGACAACCAAAATTAGAATTTAACTATTCTGAGAACATGAAGGGATGGGAAAGGTGCTAGTACAGGAGGATGGGGAACATTATCTGAAGAGAGAAGTAATCACATTCTACAGGGAGAAGTCATTAGAAAATAGCCAAAACATATAAATCAAGAAAGAGCAACTTAAGCACATTATTTGGATATGTGATGGTAATTTTTTTTTAATTTTATTATACTGTTGTACTTTAAGTGAAAGTTTACAATTCAAGTTAGTCTCTCATACAAAATTTATACATACATTGTTATGTGACCCCAATTGCTCTCTCTACACAGTAACAGCACATTCTTTCTTTCCACCCTTGATTTCCTGTGTCCATTCAACCAGCTCCTAACCCTCTCCGCCTTCTCACCTCACCTCTGTACAGGAGCTGCCCATTTAGTCTCATGTATCTACTTGAGCTAAGAAGCACACTCTTCACGAGTGTCATTTTATGTCCCATAGTCCAGTCTAATCTTTGAAGAGTTGGCCACGGGAATGGTTTTAGTTCTAAGTTGACAGAAAGTCTGAGGCCCACGCTTTCTGGGGTTCCTCCAGTCTCAGTTAGACCATTAAGTCTGGTCTTCTTACTAGAATTCGAGTTCAGCACCCCACTTTTCTCCTGCTCCATCAGGGACTCTGTGTTGTTTTCTCTGTCAAGACAGTCATTGGTGGTAGCCGGGCACCATCTAGTTCCTCTGGTCTCAGGCTGATGCGGTCTCTGGTTTATGTGGCCCTTTCTGTCACAGTAAATATTAAAAGGACCACCTAAAAGAATTGATAGTGATTGCCTCTTGGAAAGGGAAAGTGGATGGGGGGGAGGAACTGCTGTTGCAACAAGTCTAGGAGAATTATGTGACTCTTTAAATTATGTGCCCATGTAACTTTTATAAAGATAGAAAAACAAACAAACCAAAAATAAATAAACAAAAGTGAATTCGAGATGAATAAACCCAAACCAAACCCATGGAGTCAATTCCAACTCACAGCAACCCTACAGGACAGAGTAGAACTGCCCCACAGGGTTTCCAAGACTGTAATCTTTACAAAAGCAGACTGCCACATCTTTCTCCCATGGACATGAATAAACCAGTTGAAATGTCAGTGGGTAAGATGGTCACATGTTCCTGTTTGCCAGAGACATTTCCAGTTTTTCCCTATTAAAGGTCTTCCTTTCACTCTCAAAACTTCCAAGTTTGGATGATAAGTTATGAGATCATTCTATTGATGGGAAACTTTATAATGGCAGTGTCACACTGACCCCACCCAAGCCTACTGATTAACCTAAACATCATCTTAACATCAGACACTGTGTCCTCCTCATGTGTTGTAATAAGAAGTACGCAGTATCACCAAAAATATCCTTGCAAAAAAAGAAGAAAGAACTGGAATCTAATCACGTTTCTAGGTGTAATGATTAATTTTGTGTGTCAACTTGGCTAGGCTGTGGTTTCCAGTTGTTCAGCCAGACACTAGTCTGGTTGCTGTTACGGAGTTGTTAGATGTGCTGTTATGGAGTAGTCACATTTGATTAAATCAGTTGCCTTTGTGTAGAGCAGATTACCTTCTGTAATGTAATCTAATGTAGTGTAGTGAATCAATCAGCTGTAGACCTTGAAAGCAAAAAGGGATTTTCCCTGGGGTGTGGTCTGCCTCTAAATATAAATAAATATTTTAGCAGAACTTTCACTCACTCTTTCCAGTCCCTGACTTACGGAGTCTGGATTTGTTAGCCCCCCACAGTTGTGTGCACCAATTCCTTGAAGTAAATCTCTCTGTCTCTCTATCTCTCTGTCTCTCTCTCTATATATATATATACATATATGTATACACATACATATTGTTGTTATTAGTTTCCGTTGAGTCAATTTCAACTAATGTAAACCCTATGTGCTACAGAGAGTAGAACCACTCCATATGGTTTTCAAGGCTGTGTGTGACCTTTCAGAAACAGATCACCAGGCCTGTTTTCTGAGGTGACTCTGGGTGGATTCGAACTGCCAACCTTTTGGTTAATAGTCTAGTGCTTAACCATTCGCAGTGAGATGGTTACATATCACAGGTTCCATTTCTCTAGAGAACCTTGACTAAGACACTAGGCCAGGGTTTCTCAATCTCAGTACTACAGATATTTTGGGCTGGATAATTCTTTGCTGTGGGGACCTCTCCTGTGGGTTGTAGGATGTTTAGCAGCAGCCCTGGCCTCTACCCACTAGATGCCAGTAGTATCACCCGTTTGTGACAACCAAAAATGTCTCCAGACATTGTCAAATGCCCCCCGGAAGGCAAAATCACCCTCGATTGAGAGCCACTACTCTACATCTAAGTACCAGCTTACAGGAAACGAGATGGAGAAATATATTAAAAGGCACCAGAAGGATACAATCAGCTACATGTGAAATGTGGGAAATTCTGAAGGGCAGATGACCCAGTTTCTTCAACAAACATATGGTGGGGGGAAGGATGGGGGGAAGGACTATTACAGCTTAAAAAAACATGTCAACAAAATGTAATGTGTGGACCTTGTTCAGATGATGATTTAAAAAAAAAAAAAAAAACTGCAAAGGGACATTTTTGACACAACCAGAAAAAAATTGAGCATGGACAGGGTATTATGACTTTAAGGAATTATTGTTAATGTTGTGGATGTGATAATGACACGTTTATTTATTTTTTTAAGCTTTCTCTGTTAGAGTAACATATTGCCCCATTAAAGGACACAACGGTATGAAGCCCATCTGGTTGCTTGGGAAAGGGAGGAGATAAAACAAGAACATCAGAATGTTGATGACTATTGAAATTGAGCAATGGGTACATGGGAGTCATTAAACTATATTCTCTACTTTCCTATAGGTTTGAGATTTTCCACCATAAAAAGTTAAATGAAAGAAATAAAATCCAAGAAATTCATAAAATGTGGATTAATGGAACCCACAGGATCAGGAGTCCAGAGTTTGGGATTTTATACCTAACTCTGCCACCAACCAGGCTCGTAATTTTAAGCAGAAATGTCACCTCTCTGGCATAAAGAATAAGAGTCTTTAATTAGCAGATTTCCATGGTCCCTTCCAAGTTCAGTTTTCAATGTTTCTATGATATTACTTGAAAAAGTAAGTTGTGTTCAGAAGTCTGAATCTGTGGTAGAGACCCTGGTGGTGAGTTCCAACCTGAAGTTCCCAGATTAAGCATCCCCTCAACTAGTTAGAGGGAGCCAGATCAACTGCACTGGAACATTCTGAATTAGAAAGTGCCTGCTGAACAAGGCTTGCGTCAAACCCTCTTTAGTGGCTGTGGCTGCAGTTTGAGTAACTTGTCAGGAAAGTGTGAATTACAAGTCAGTATTACAAAAGTGTTTATTTTCAGCCTTTCCAAAAAACAGTGAGAAAGAAGGAAGCATGCGTAATAAAACAGTCGGGCATCTGAGGCAAAAGTTACTTTTCCTTAAACCAAAAAACCCACTGCTGTCCAGTTGATTCCAACTCAGGACAGAGTAGAGCTGCCCCGTAGAGTTTCCAATGAGTAGCTGGTGGATTTGAACTGCCGACATCTTGGTTAGCAGCTGAATGCTTGACCACTGAGCCACCAGGGCTCCTACTTTTTCTAGCCTCCTCTTAACTGAGTCTCAGGTTTCCTGAGAACTGGAACGCAGCCTCCCAGAGCCCTTGTCAACCTCGGTTTGGGAAGGCAGATCTAAGAGGAAGAGGCAGGTGGGAAGGAGAAGTGGAGGACCACTTGCCAGTGGGACGCAGAGCTGAGTGCAGCAGGAAGAACAGAAGTCCCGTCCTCCCAGCCCCTACCCAGCCCTGGAAATGGATTGCCAAATGCCATGAAGGAAACTCTTGTTACAGACAGCTCCCTGAAATACCCTTGAAAACAGCATCCGGAAGATCTACATCCTTGCTTCGAAGAATGCAGAAAACTTTCCTGCCACCATATGGAGACCGTAGCCCACAGTGAAAGGCATGAAAGACATAAGATGGCGGAAGAGGGGAATTCCCACCCATCCTTTCCCCTCCACCCCACCCTGCGCCCCAAGGGAAACCTCAGTGCCTCTCCCCCAGGCTATCTATCACAAGGGTCTCCCAACAATCTTCTGGCCTCCAGGGTGACTTCTACAAACACAAACCTACCCAAGCTACTCACTCTCCTCTTGAAGCCCTTTTTATAAGTCCCAATGGCTGTCAGGATAAAATCCAGTGCACAGGACCTTCAGGAGAGGCAGTGAGTACTAGTGGTTCAAAAGCATCCTCCGAAATCACAGGAGCTGCAAACCTAGAACGCACTTCTGCATAATATTCATACTCCAGGCTTCGGGCAGAACCAAAGGGTCCTACCCCAACTCAATGGTCTTGCCCCTAGGCCTGGACATTCAGGTTCCCCCCACTCTGCACCTCTCTCCAGTCTCTCCAGACCTCTTTTGTGACCAGATGGCAGGCCCCTCCCTGCAGACAGTGCCTGAGGGGATGCAGGAGGCAGAGCAGCCCCAGGAGAGAAAGAGGGTACATTCCAAAAGTCTTGTCCATCTGAGTCATCAGTCCAAGTGGTTCAGTGGGCAGCACAGAGCCCCAGGCAAACAAGGAGCTGAAGTATACAAAGAATCTCAGGGAACCAGCAGAAAGTATACCGGCTCAAAGTGAGAATGAAGAAAACCCAAGATACAAGGGAAAGATTAGCCCAAAGGACTAATGGACCACAACTACCACAGCCTCCACCAGACTGAGTCCGGCACAACTAGACTGTGCCCGGCTACCACCACCAACTGCTCTGACAGGGATCACAGTAGAGAGTCCCGGACATAGCTGGAGAAAAATGTAGAACAAAATTCTAACTCACAAAAAACAAACTTACTGGTCTGACAGAGGCTGGAGAAACCCTGAGAGTATGGCCCCTGGACACCCTTTTAGCTCAGTAATGAAGTCACTCCTGAAGTTCACCCTGCAATCAAAGACTAGACAGACCCAAAAACAAAATGAGACTAAATGGGCACACCAGTCCAGGGACAATGACAAGAAGTCAGGAGGGGACAGGAAAGCTGGTAATGGGGAACCCAGTGTCAAGAAGGGGAGTGTGTTGACATGTCGTGAGGTTGGTAACCAATGTCACAAAACAATATGTGTACGCATTGTTTAATGAGAAACTAGTTTGCTCTGTAAACCTTCATCTAAAGCACAATTTAAAAAAAAAAAAAGAGTAGTAGCAACAGCAGTGTAGTAGATTCAGGCAGAACTGGATTTAAATTCCCACCTTGCTATTAACGAGATGACATTAGACAAGTACTTAGTGAAAACTCTTCAATCCTTAATTTGTCATCTGTACCATAAAAATATTAGCACTTACTCAAAGAGTTGCTGTCTGGATTAAATTGAAAGTGAGAATATATATACAGTATGAGACACGTAATAGGTTCTCAGCAAAGTATTTGGCACATAATAGGTTCTCCGCCAGCTATGTCCCTTCTTGAAGGCAGACCCTTCTCTTGGTGATTGTGGCTCCACAAAGAAACTAGTGAAATAAACGTTGGCTGAGTTGAACTGGAATAAAACATTACAACTTTTAAAAATCAATATTTAGAGACAAGGTGCAGGGCTTGGTCTTTCAAGCAGGAAGAGATTTCATACCAAGAATCAGAGGCTGACAACCCTGGAAGGGCGGAGGAGGAGAGGCCAGGGAAGCCTCTGCTCCCTGTACAGTATGGAAGGGCCTAGAATGAAGAAAACAGGAGCAAGGACCTCAGCACCTAAGAGGCCATTCTCAAGGGGTTGCCAGGAGCCGCTGGCAAAACCTCACATCTTGCCCTGGTGTTGGGTGGGTTTTCTCTGTGCTGCTACTGTCCTCTCTGTAGGCACATTGAGCGAGCCCAACCCTGTGCAAAAAAACTGCAGAAAAGGAAGTTTTGATAGGGGAGAAGGAAGGAGGAAGCTCAGGGCACAACCTGATAGAACACTGCAGGAGTATTTTTTTAAACTAAAAATTATTCTAGTTTTATATTACAGACAAATGTATATCCATTGTAGTGGGGAAAGCCATCCATAAACTCATTAGCCAGAGGAAACCCCTATTAAAACTTTGGTCTTGTTTTCTTGTAGACTTTTTTTGATGTCTGTATACATATATCTTTCTTACATATATCATCTATTTAAGATATTTTATAAAAATCTTTCTTACACATAGCATCATTTAAGCTGGTAATGGGGAACCCAGGGTCGAGAAGGGGAGTGTGTTGACATGTCGTGAGGTTGGTAACCAATGTCACAAAACAGTATGTGTACTGATTGTTTAATGAGAAACTAGTTTGCTCTGTAAACCTTCATCATACGAAATATCTTAAATAGATGATATATGTAAGAAAGATATATAAACCCGCTGCTGTCAAGTTGGCTCCAACTCATGGCAACCCAGTGTGTTACAAGGTAGAACTGTCCTCCATAGGGTTTTCTTGGCTATCATCTTTATGGAAGCAGATGACCAGGTCTTTCTTCCACAGTGCCATTGGATGAGTTCAAACCACCAACCATTAGGTTAGTAGTCAAGCAGTAACTGTTTGCACCACCCAGGGCCTATATAGGCACATACATACATATGTATGTATGTATGTATATATAAACCAGTTGCTGTCAGATTGACTCCAACTCATGGCAACCTCATGTGTGTCAGAGTAGAACTGTGCTCCATTGAGTTTTCAATGGCTGATTTTTTTAGAAGTAGAGCCCCAGGCCTTTCTTCTGAAATGCCTCTGGGTGGACTCAAACCTCCAGCCTTTTGGTGAGCAGTTGAGTACATTAACCATTTGTACCACCCAGGGACTCCCATATACATAAATATATTCTTGTGTGTGTGTGTGTGTGTGTGTGTGTGTGTGTGTGTATGTCTGTGTATCATATATAATACACTTACAAATATTACATGTGTTCTTGTAGGTATATACATATATCTTGTATGTGTATATGTGTATGTGTGTTTACAAATTGAAATGACATTCTGCTGCTTTTTTCTTTTCTTATATATAATATCCTTGTATCATGTCAATAAACAATCATTCGTGACATCATTTTTAATGGCAGAATAGAATTCCAATGGCTGTCTGAAGCATGCTTTATCTAACCAATCATCTATTGTCAGATATTTGGGTCATTTCAAAATCTTGCTATTATAAATAGAGCTGCTAGGAACTTCCTGAGGGCCACGCAGTGAACTTCTGATTCTCTTTCCCAGAGGGTAAAAGAGAACAATGGGCTATTCGACAAAGACGACTTCAATCCCAAACCACCACCCATTCTTCCACCCTGGTGATACCTAGCCCTCCAGAGTCCAGCTGGAGGAATCCACAGTCAGGATCTTGGCTCCTAGAGAACTTGCCTCAACTTCAAGAAGGAGCCTTTTTTGAATCCGTATAATTAGACATGAGGAGCCAAAACGAGGCCAGCTCTAGCCAAAATTGGGAAGCAAATGGAAGTTTTGGATCACCTGCAACTCCCTCTTGAGTTTTTCCCTTCCCCAGCACTGTGCAGTCCTCCCAAGAGGCAACTACCCAGTGCCCCAAACTCCTGGGCCCTGCTCTCAGTATCTGACCAGTGGTGACAGACAGTCAGGCTATAAAGGGCCATACCTTCCAGTAACATTTACTTTTCGAGAAGCTCCTTTTCTCTCTGGGCTCAGAACAGTTTGTGGTGACATGGCCAAATACACCAAGAAGGTCAGAATCATTGGTAAATAGGAGGCCCCATAATGGGTCCCCCTCAGGAAAATGGTGAAGAAAATTGATATCGGCCAACACACCAAGTACACTTGCTCCTTCTGCAACAAAAGCAAAATGAAAAGACGAGCTGTGGGGATCTGCCACTGGGGTTCCTGCATGAAAAGAGTAGTTGATGGTGCCTGGACCTACCACACCGCCTCCACAGTCATAGGAAAGGCCACCAACAGAAGACTGAAGGAATTGAAAGACCAGTAGATGCTCCTGAAACATCTCTAACCTATAATAAATGGGTTAATCTATGCAACAAATAAGAAAAGAAGCAGCAGCTCCCTTAAACATCTCGAGTCAGCCAACATGGTTTTGAACACTGCAGGTAAGCACAATGTGAGTAAGGCATCATCTTTGCCCTCAGGTTGCTTACACTCTGATACAGGCAAGATGAATATAAAAAGTTAAAACCACAGGGGTGAGAATGGGGTGAGGAACTGTGAATCAGAGCCTGTCCTACAAGTACCTTTAAATCACCTTGTCTCCACACCTCCTAGTCTGCTATGCCTACAAGCCAGACTTGCCCTGAAGCTCCAGTGGATGCACTAAAGCTCCCTGTGGAGTAAGGAACAACTCCAGAGCAATTCCTGAGTCCTAGCTTGAATTCTCTCCTGCTGTACTCAACAACCCCATTTCCTTTCAACTGTGAGTTCCGGAAACAATCATGGCAGGAAAAAGGCAGAAACTCTTGACTTGATGAGGAACATATAAAGCAAAACTGCAACAGCTCTTCCCCTAATCTGCTGTGCTTTTTGCACATTTTTCCCTTCTCCTCTGCTATCTCAAGTTTAAGAAGCAGGGTGCGGGGAACAGCACTATCCTTTGCGAATCCATGAGTTTGCTCTTTCCTGCCGCAGCTGTGCACTCTGCTGACAAAACCGGAAACAAAACCCATTGCCATCAAGTCGATTCCGACACATAGCAACCCTATAAGACAGAGTAAAACTGCCCCATAGGGTTTCCAAGGAGCGGCTGGCGGATTGACCGTTTAGTTAGCAGTCGAGCTCTCAACTGGGTGCAAACCCCCACTGAGGCAATTAGGGCCTAGCCCTTCTCCCCGTGAGTGCTGGAAGGGCCTAGTGGATGCTGAGATTTGCGAGATGCCACATTACTACAAATTCTTCTTTACAGAGGCAGTGGAATTCTCGTCAGAGGCATTTTCCCCATACTTAAAACATTCCAATAGATTGCTCCATCAGCATTCACAACCATTCTGGACTCCTTGCTCTTGCAGATGACAGAAGTAACTCGTAACAAGTGTTTCCGTAGTCAGTGCCCTAAGAATAGCAGCCAGCACATTGGCCAGTGCACACCCGACCTCAGGCTTTCTTCTTTCTTCTGTAAGCTCTTTGGACTCCTGGCCTGAGGGCTTGTCTGGTTACCTGTGGAAGGCAAGCTGAAAGTACACGGGAAGTAAGCCTTTGGGGGCAGCCCTCAAGCAATGACTAACAGGAGATGGTGAAAAATACAACTTTCTTGTCCATGGAAGTAAGCAAGACAACTCTGAGGTGTGTTCTCTGCTCTCTTCCAGAGGTCCCCAGCAGAACTGAGCCCCAAATGTCTACAGCGGTAGCCTGCTCGTTAGTGTATCCTGCATTGTCTCTCCCGTGTCCCCACTCCCTTACCAGCGCTTCTTGGGATCGCCTCTCAAGTCTGCTTCTGGGAAGCCAACTTAAAACATACAGCTGTGGTAGTGCACTTCTCCCCGTTGGATAGTGAGCTCCCCAAGGACAGGCATCAAACCGTGTTCATCTGCCAAATGCTTTATATGCATTACCTCTTCTTACCTGCACAACAACCCTAAGAGGCCACAACTATCGTTCCATTGACAAATGAGGAAAATGAAGCTCAGAGAGCTTGAGTCACTTGCCCAAGTTCACACAGACTAGTAGAGACAGGATTTGAATCGGGATGGTCCCTTTCTGAAGCCTACACTGTTAATGATGACACTTTAGGAATGGCATTCAGTAAATGTTTGTGGAAGTTAGCGAGGATGGATGGAAGAAGGGAGGGAGGGAGGAAAGAGAGAGGGAGAAAAGGAGGGATGGAAGGAGGAAAGAAGGAAGGAAAGGAGATGCTAGCAAGCAAACTTGCCAAGCATTCTACAAAGTGTTCATTGTTTGGATGCTGGAGATAGAGCTCAAGACCAGGTGATTGGTAATTTCTCAAACTCATTTAAGACCCAGTAGAAGTATTGCTCATCAGAGCCTCCTTTCCCAAATCCTCATGTGTCTTTTTTTTTTTTTTTTTTTAATTCATCCATTGATTCAAGAAGCATTTGTTGGAGGAGTTAATGCTTAAGGGTCTCTGAGTACCTGTTAAGAATAACGAAAAAAAATTGAAAATAGATAGTGGTGATGGTTGTACAACATGGTGAGCATAAGTGGTATCACTGAATTCTCCACACAAAAATGTTGAAATGGCAAATATTTTCTTATATATAATTTTATCACAATTGATAGAAACAAGAAGTAGCATTTATACTATTTTTAAAAAGAGAGAGAAGTGACACTGGATTAGCTCCTGTGGTGGTTACAAAGAAATTTAAATCAAACTCAAAGAACTTACAATCTACTGGAGGAAGGATAAAGAAAGGCAGAAGTACCTGAAAACATAAATTACAAGACCACAGCTGTCATCAGGCACTACTGATTCACGGCCAAGTAAGTTGAGCAGAGGGGTGTTCTGGTTTCAGAAGAGAAGGTGACCCCCTGAGAATTAGAGTGCACAGATGCCCTGGAGGAAGTGGGGCTTAAAGGATGGGGAGAATTTGATGGCTGGAAGCAGGGACAGGAAGAGAGAATGAAAGGGGAGACGCATGTGAGCAAAGCCACAAAGCAAAGGAATTCCAGGCAAGTCTCTTCACCTGGCTTCCCCACTTCCTCCTCGGGTCTAAACAACTGGGGCGTAGAAGGCGGCCATTGAAAAGAAGATGTTTACCAGGAGTGAACTCAAGTTTAAGAGACAATTGCCAAGGATTATAGACACATGGTAATTCATGACTGCTTTTCAAGCAAAGACATGCACAAGGAACACAAACAACACACTGAACAGGTTACCTCTTCTTCAGGTGTAGGAGGGCTGATTAGGCAAGGTGATGCCTGTGATCGCCACGGTGAAAACTTGGCGCCAGAATGCAGCGCATAACCTCTAGCTCTCACTGTTGTGCTTGGATGGCATAGCCTGCAACCTGGGAGTCATGAACTCTGGGGGTTGAAGACATTTCCCTGAAAGCTTGGCACCCAAACCTGCTGTGCTGGGAGATTATTTCTTCTCTACTCACCTTCACCTGCTCCCCAGGCTGAGATAGTGGGCAGGCCAGATTGGCACACAAAATGAGAATGGGAAAGAGTCCAAGCAAATGCTCTGCATAATGTTGTAAAGAGAGAGCAAGCATGGAAAGCCTTGAAGACTCTGGGCTACCACGAACAGAACTTATTCGTGAAGGACCTCACCCTTGGTGGCTTTGTCAAGAGTTTGCACCGCCCCCCTTCAACTCCCTTCAGTATGCTCAGCCACCACCAAATAAACATTGTAAGTAAAAACAGCATCTGCTATGCAAGCAGCTTCAAGACCTACCCCAAAGTCCAACCAGATGGCTGCCCCTAGGCCCCTCCTTTGTAGAAATTCCTGCCAGCTCATGTAAGGCACCCAAAATTTTATAGTCAGGGCTATAGGAAGACAAGGGCTGGCTCCAAGAACCAGGAGATTCTAAGTGTATCAAATAGTTTTGCCACTTACTCAGCAAGAAAGGATCCCTGGTGGCGCAATGACTAAGCACTCAGCTGCTAACTAAAAGGTTGGCAGTTGTAATCCACCCAGCGGCTCCGAAGAAGCAAGACCGGCAATCTGCTTTCATATAGATTACATACTAGAAAACCCAGTGGGGCAGTTCTACTCTCTAACACATGTGGTCGCTATGAGTCGGGATTGACTCAACAGCATCCAACAACAACTCACCAAGACAGTCAAATGCCCAACTAGCTCCAGGAGTTGTTTAAGTGACGTTGTGTAACCCACAGGCCTACCTGGGGATGTTGTCCCTGGCTTTCCCCCCACTCTGCCATAGACCAGGTGAGTGCAGGGGGCAGCCCTTGACCACTGAGGTTGGGAGTAGAATGACAAATGTCTTCCTGTTTCCTCTGCCTCCCCACTCAGGGTGTTCCCGAGATACATTTCATAAAGCTTCTCAGGAGGTCTCGAAGACCAAGCAATCAGTGGCACGTAGTGGAGACCAACTCAGTAACTCTTTTTATTGGTTCTCCCTCCTTCCTTTTTGTCACTCTCAGATACACTACTCACATGTTGCTGTTGTTGTTGTTAGCTGCTGTTGAGCCATTGACTCATGGCAACCCTATGTGTGTCAAAGTAAAACTGTGCTCCATAGGGTTTTCAAGGCTGTGACCTTCCAAAAGCAAATCTCCAGGCCTGTCTTCTGAGGCACCTCTGGGTGGATTCAAACCACCAACCTTTTGGCTAGTAGTTGAGCACTTAACCTCTTTGCACCAGCCAGGAACGACTTACTACTCACATGTATGCCTTCATATTAGGCTCTGTTTTCAGGAGAACCCAGGCGAAGATGCTCAGGAACCTCAAAAGATATCACGTGGCATCTAAAAGTGACCCCGTAGGACACAAAGATGAAGGCTTCTTCTTATCCTTACTTATGTCTGTGCTAAATGTGAACCTTTCTATAGTAATTGCCAGTACCAGTTGCCCTCCAGTCAATTCCAGCTATGGCACCCCCATATGCATCAGAGTAGAATTGTGATCCACAGGGTTTTCAATGTCTGATGTTTCAGAGGTAGATCTCCAGGCCTTTCTTCTGAGGCGCCTCTGAGTAGACTCAAACCACCAATCTTTCGGTTAGCAGCCAAACATTAACAATTTGAGTAACTGAAAGTTACTCAGGCATTAATTATCAGAGAGTTTCTCAATACCTCCAGCCCAAAAAAGGAGAGGAGGTGATCCCCTCTACCTACAGTGGAGTCAGCATGGCAGGTGGATTCTTTTTACCAAATCCTGTATCATTTTGTTGATTCACTAGAACCTATTTGTGGGAGGGCCGCTGACTCACCGTGCAAAAATGGGAAGAACAGTTTCATTAGAAGTGGGACGTGTTTCACACACTTCTCGCACACTGACATCAGCACACAGAGTAGGGTGACTTGGACTGGCTGATGTTGAGCCTCCACTCAACTCGGTGTAAAGAGTTTAACCAAATGTAGCCAGGAGACTGTTCCCTCTCCCAAGGCAGATGATAGGTGAGACTAAGGGAAGGGTTTGGGAGGTGGGGGAGGATGGGATTAAGTTCAAAAAAACCTACAAGGAAAGAGCAAAATTCTAAAGAGGAGGAGGAAAGAAAACTCATCTGCACCTTCTGTTTGAGCGCCTGGGTCTAACCAGCGTAGCTTTCAAAGCGGCATAAAACACCCAGAAATGGTATGTGCCATCGGGGGATGGGGGTAGGGGAGGTTGAGTTTTGTTTGTTTGGGGTATGAAAATTAAGATTACAAATAGTTTTTTTAAAAAAAATAGTATTTAGCTTTTAGCACTCTACAGACATAAAACCACGTTTTAAGCTTAAGACTTTAACTGTTACGATTATAAAACTATCGTTCTTCGAATTGCACAACCATTCTCACTAAAATTATCATTTTTGATGCACTAAATACGTGAAAATGAGAACAAAAATATAATTATTTGAGTTTTTTGTAAGTGTGTGCAACAAAAAAAAATTCTCCTTCTTTCCATGCCCTCTCTGATCAGGGGGAGACTTACATTTCCAGGGTCCTGACTACCTAATAGGAGCCCTGGTGGTGCAGTGGTTATGATGCTCAGCTGCTAATCTAAAGATCGAAGTTGGAACCCACCAACCACTCCTTGCTCCTCTGGAGAAAGATGTGTCAGTCTGCTTCCATAAAGATTTACAGCCTTGGAAACCCTATGGGGCAGTTCTACTCTGTTCTATAGGGTCGATATGTGTCGGAATCGGCTCAACAGCAATGGGTTTGGTTTCAGGTTTGAGTACCCAATTCACAGCATCTTGGAGACTGGTTAGAAGCATGGGCTCTGCAATCCCACTCCTAGGTATTAACCCAAGAGAAATGAAAACTTAGGATCACACAGTAACTTGTACACCAAAAAAACCAAACCCATTGCCATAGAGTTGATCGAGACTCATAGTGACCCTACAGAACAGAGTAGAACTGCCCCATAGGGTTTCCAAGGAGTGGCTGGTGGATTTGAATTGATGACATTTTGGTTAGCAGCCGAGCTGTTAAACACTGTGCCACCAGATGTACACAAATGTTTACTTACACACCAATACATCTTTATTCATATCACCCAAAACTGGACACGACCCAAATGTCCTTCAACTGGCAAGTGGATAAACTGTGATACATCCATACAATGCAGTATTAATCAGCAATAAAAAGGAACAAAGAACTGATGCATGCAACAGAAAAATAAATCTCAAAAGCATTTTGCTAAGTTAAAGAAGTCTGTCTCAAAAAGCTGTATGACTCCATTTATGATATTCGAAAAGGCCAAACGGACAGAAAACCAATTACTGGTTGCTGGGGGCTGGGAGTGGAAAGAGGGGAGTGACTACAGAGGGGCACCAGGGGATTTGGGGGGTGGTGGGACTGTTTTATATCTTGATTGCAGTGGTAATTACACAACTCTGCATATATCTGTCAATGCTCATAGAAATTGTATACTACTGAGAAGGGTGAATTTGATGGTATGTAAATATACCTTAATTTAAAAAAAAAATAGGCATGGGCTGTAGAGTCAGGGGACTCGAAAGAAGCTCAGCTCTACCACTTCCTTAGTTGTGTGATCTTGGAGAAGCTACTTAAGCTTTCTGGGCCTTGCTTCATCTGTAAAACCAAAACCAAGCCTGTTGCCGACAAGTTGATTCTGATTCATAGTGACCCTATAGAACAGAGTAGAACTGCCCCATATGGTTTTCAAGGAGTGGCTGGTGGATTAGAACTGCTGAGTTTTGGTTAGCAGCCGAGCTCTTAACCACTGTGCCACCAGGGCTCCTCTTCATCTGTACATAGGGGTAATAATGGGGCCTACTTCATGGGTTCTGTTGATATCCATAAGGTTTTCAGAAACCATGAAGTAGGCACTATTATTACCCTATCCATACAGACGTTCTACATAAAGTTGCCATAAGTCACAGCCAATTCAGTGACAATGAACAACAACTTCATGAGTGTGTTATAAGGATATAGTGGGTGAATGCATGCGAGGTAGATTTTGACCACTCAGTATAAGATACCATTGTGACCATCTGGCCAGGAGTCAAGGCATGAAGTACCCCTGCGGGTGGTCTTGGTATCTGTCTGCCTTGCCCCTTGCCAACCCAGGTCTCCCTCCACCCTCTGCCCAGCATGGATTCCTGGGAAGAAACTGATGCCAACCCCTGAGGACTCTGGGAAGTAGTCTGGGCTGGGTTAAAGTTTGATGTTACTGAAACCTGGCTTTGAGTCCCAGCTAATAAGACTGTGTCTCTGGAATTTTTTAAAATCTCTCTTCCATAGCCACCAGCTGTGCCCCTCAGCCCAGCCAATAAGCACGCAGAAACCACACGAGGCAAAAGGCTGCTGCCTGTTCAGATTGGGCCCATTACAGTTTGTGAACAGCAGGTCAACTAGGGCATTCCAAAAAAAGGTCAGTAATCCTGTCCCCTGGACCGTGTCCTCACTTTCTCTGGCTCCTGTAGGACTGTGATTTTTATCCTGTGCCTCATTTCCTGGTACGTAGTAGACGTTCAATAAATAAATGGGCTGTAACTTCCCAGGGCAACTAGCTTCTTGGCATTTTTATTGGATTGTGTTTAAAAAAAAAAAAAATTGACTATCACCCATGAGTACTGTGCTTCTTAAAAAAATCATCTATATGAGACCAAAATGGTCAACAATTACTTTAAAATAACAATAAGAATGTAAGGGGCAGGGAAACTAGATTAATGGAAACAGAGCAACCACAATGGAAATATTGAGAATGGCCACACATTGTGAAGAATGTAACCAATGTCAGGGAACAATTCATGTAGAAATTGTTGAATGGGAGCCTAAACTGCTGTGTAAACCCCACTAAAAACACAATAAAATGTTGTTAAAAAGAAAGAAATAAATAATAAGGATAAAGCTCTAGCTGAAATTAAAAAAAAAAAAAAAAAATTGGTTACAGGTTCCAGTAACTTTCTTTCGTTGTTTTTGTTGCTTTGTTTTGTTGAATGTGGATTTTAGGTTTTTTTTTTTGTTGGTGGTGGTTTTTTTTTTTTTTTGGTCATGTCATTCTCCTAGCTAACACTTTCTCTTACATATTAATGAAAACCTACTGTCCAACTAAACTATTTTAAAGATCCCAAGCATTCTTTGCTAGAGTTGTAAACTATTTTTTGAAATATTTCATACATTATTTTAAGTAACAAGATTAATTTCCTCCCAAAAGGTTCTCAGTCCCTGGGTGACACAAATGGTTTGCACTACAAACCTAAAGGTTGATGGTTCAAACCCACCCAGCAGCACCATGGAAGAAAAGCCTGGTGATCCTTCCATAAAGATTACAGTCAAGAAAACCTGTGGAGCAGTTCTACTATCTAACATGCAGGGTCTCCATGAGTCATAAATGATTGAATGGCAAATTGTTTCGTTTTTTGTTTTGTTTTAAATAGGTTTTCAGGGTCCCGGGGTGTTGTAAACTGCTAATGCACGCTCATCTACTAACTGAAAGGTAGGTAGTTTGAGTCCACCCACAGGTGCCTTGAAAGAAAGACCTGGCAGTCTACTTCCAAAAAACCGGTCATTGGAAACACTGTGGAGCACAGTTCTGCTCTGACACACGTGGAGTTGCCATGAGTCAAAATCAACTCAAAGGCAACTGGTGAGAAGGTTTTCATTGGTTAGGATGAAGTTCAAGGTGCTCAACCGAATGTGCACTGTGGAGCAGGATTTGACCACTCACTCTTTCACTAACAGAGGTAATCATGCAAGGACCTCCACCATCCCAGGGTCTGTGCCTTACAGCTGGAGCACTAGGGAGAATAACAAGCTGGTTCCCATGTTCCATATGTTGTCAACTTGCCTGTTAGAGTCTTGGACCTTGGGATCTTGCAGGCCTCTTGGGCTTTCTGTTTCCTCAGCTGTGATTGTTAGGCCCATTCCAGGATCAACGTTCTATGACTTAGAAACTGTATTGCAATCTGTGGTGGATAGTGGACTTGTTTTATTGGAACGTGATGATGATGGTGGTTGTGGTAGTAGTGATGGAGATAATGAAGTTGCTTACTTGAAGAAAAGAAAGAAGTTAAAGAAATGCTGTCAATGGAAACACCTAATTTATAGAAAGTTTCTCTTTCTCTTGCTACTTTAAGACAACTTATGATGGGCTGGAAAGATACTCAGCCCCTCAATGGGTGTAGGAAGAAGAGTGAGAGAGCCACAAGGGGGCTTCAACTGGTATCTGTAATGTTTTACTTCTTAAAATTAAAAAAAAAAGGAATTCAATAGGGCTAAATGTCAACATCTGTTAATCGAGGTGTTACAAGTTCATAGTTGTGAGTTATAATGTATTGTACTTTTTCATACCTTTGAAACATTTCTTGATAATTTTTTTAAAGACACACTCCTTCCTTTTTAAGTAACTAAAATTGTAGGGTTAGACATCTTTAATCCTCAAAAAAAAAAAATTGCTAACGGTTATTGAGGATAGTTGCATGATTGATGTAATTGTCCCACTGACTTGGTACACGAAAAATGTTTAATTGGCAAACGTTGTGTTATTTTTTTTTTTATTTTTATTTTTTTGCCATTTAGTCAACTCCAACTCATGGCGACCCCCGTTTGTGTCTGAGTACAACTGTGCTCCATACGGTTTTTAATGGCTGATTTTTTGGCCATAGATTGCCAGGCCTTTCTTCTGAGGCACCTCTGGGTGGACTTAGCCTCCAGCCTTGGTTAGCAGCCAAGCTCATTGACTGCATTAACCATTTGTACCACCCAGGGACTCTTTTTTAATCATAGAAAGGGTATTTCTGTGTTTTCCTGAGTAATCGGTCCCTTCTTGGAAACAACACCCTGAGGAGGGACCAGTTTCAACCGATGACTGATCCCCCTCCCCCTCCCCACCCCTCCCCTCTTCTTGCTCCTCTTCCCCCCAAATGTTCTATGGGATCGTGCCTGTAGTGATACTCAATGCAGACGGCTTCGATGAACAGATGGAAGGATGGGTTAAATCATGACAGCGAGAAGCAGCGATACTTAAATTCCAGCTCCGCCTCCACACCCCTGGGCGGCCAGGGGCCGGACGTCCTGCTCCTGGAGCCGCATTGAGCAAGCTTTGCGCAAGGACAGCTCCCGAGAGAACTAGGGCGTCCCGGCCCTGCTGGGGAACGAAAAGGACGCTGCATTTCAAAGGAAGGGGCAAGGGGAGGGGTGAATCAGCTTCGCATCAAAGGCTAAAAATAATCAGGCTTTGTGGACTTCTTCCTCGGAATCCTCCGGGCCGGAAAGGCGGGCGACTGGGGGAGGGCTTATATCCTTACATCAGTCCTGTTAACGGTGTGCTGGTCAGAAAAGAGTTAAACGGGGGCCTCCACGCCAGGCTCTCTCCCAAGTCAACTTCTTATAACTAGAACTCGTCACTCATCTCTTTTATAGTAAACGCGATTGGTAGGAACCAGGTGGGGGTCTCTTCTACCTCACTGTTCAGGAAAAAGCCTGGGCGTCACCCGGGTGCAAACCACCTCACCGCAGCCTGTATCCTCACGTGCACCTGGGCCTGAGCACCGAGTCCTTCTCTGCAAAGGGTGTAGTGGCTGGCGAAAAACCTCCCAATTTCCCCGGTGTGGTTTCATAGCAAAGGAGATAATGGAAGGGAGGAGCTTTTAGCCTCCTTGAGGAAACCCAAGTGACGTGCAAGTCTTCTTGTGGCCAGAAGGGAGCTGCTCCCTATGGCAAGGGCGTTTCTCTTCCCTGGGGCTCCCTTACCCCTAGCCTGCAAACTCAAGGTTTAAGACAACGACTCCTTGTTGCGCCGGGATGCTTCTCCTCCCCCACCCAACCTGGATGTTTGTAAACCCGTCGGAAGTTCTTGCCGGAGGAATAACTTCCTTCCCAGACAAAGGTTAGAGGCGGGCCAGGAAGCCGGCAAGCTGGCCCCATCGGATCGGGTGTCGGAGCCCCAGCCTCTTCCCAAGGGCTCTGGGCTGGGCGTTCTTGGTACCAGCAGAAAGCAGAGTGGGAGCTTCTGCCCTTTTTACCCTCTGAGTAAAACCTTTTCCCCCGCAAACGAGTTCTCCCGAAGCCCGATGACCTGTGTGTGGAAGCCCGATTACATCACTGGCTTCGGTATGTTTGCCCTTCAAAGCAGAATTCTCACTCGCAGGGAACAAAGCTACCACCTGGCTGATTTTCCTTTTCCTGGATAATATGCCACCCTGGCTGGTTGTAACAGCGTATCAAGGACCCCAGATCCCTCAGCCCAGGTGTTATTGCTAAATATTTACCGAGACCTCATATGCTGCAGAAAGATTTCAGCCTTTACATGGGGATAGTTCTGAATAAGGACAGTTAGGTGCAGCTTCCCAGTGAGGTAAGGAGGCAGTCACCCATGGATGTGGGCCTGAAAAACCATCAGGTCCACTTCCTTAAATCCAAACATTTAATTATTTGAATTAATTACAAGAAATAATATGACCAGCTAGCATCTCTTGAGGGCTTACTTTGGACCAAGCACCATGCTAAGTCTTAAAATAGATTACCTCATTTAACCCTCATATTTACAGGGTTGGGGACTGAGGCTTTGACCGTGTCATATAATGTTCTACCTTCATACAAGCACTTAGAAGTGGAGTTGGGATTCGAGCCCAGGTCTGTCTAGCTCCACATCCAGAACTCCTAACCATGATTTCCTGAAGGGCCCTTGTTGAGATGCAAGCGGCCTGGTGGGGAAAGTGTACAAGACTAGGAAGTGGAAGACGTGGGCTTGCACCTGCAGTTCACCTCCTAACTTGCTGTATGACTATAAAGAATATAGCACAACCTCTCTGGGCCTCAGATTTGAGAAAAGGAAACAACAGTATCAGGTAGGCCTCCTTCACAAGAGTGGTTGGATGGTTTTTACTGCTAATCTCTAAAGGGAAACAGAAAGGAAGTGACCAAGACTCTTCAGCTTTGACAACCTTCTTAGAAAGCATCCCTGGCCTCCAGCCAGGCACCTTTTCTAGATGGTATCTGGAAGACAGACACTCTCCCATCAGCCTTCCCCATTGTCTGACTCCCCACCCCCTCAGTAGACCACAAAGGAGCCCAGGGAGATAATAAACTTGAAATGGCAGGCCAATTTAGGGACCTGGGTCTCAAAAGCTTCAAGGGAAGTCATTCAGGCCCCTTTTTCCTATGCTCGATGCAAACCAGAAGGAGCTCTTTAGGGCCCGGCAGCTTAACCATTGTCATTGAAATACCCCCAACTACAAAAGAGAAAGGGTTGTCTGAGGCCGACCCTGAAGAGGACTCATAGCAGGTATCAAATTTCTTTGAAGTTTCATCTGTATACTTAAATATATACAAAGTCTGCATTCTAATGAGACCCATAGCCATTGGTTTTAATTTAAAAATACTTTTACTTACTTGGTCAAATTGCTTATCTTTTCTTCTAAATATTTGAGTAATCAATAACAGTTATTTACTGAGCAGGGTGCTAAGAGCTTTACAGGCATTACCTCATTTAACCCTCACAATAACCCTAATGGTTAGGTGCTATTATCCCTCCCATTTTATAGACGGGAGACTTTTTCACACTTCACTGCACTTCTTCACCAACACCCAGAGAGAGGCACTGTGTTTAGCCTGTGGCTTCTCCCTCCCTGGGCAGGACAGCTGATTACCCTCCCTTAATTAAAGTCATATGAAATAGAGTCCACGTTATTGTCATTTTTAAAATATAAACTATATAATAGATATTATGGTAAACATATCGGAGCCCTGGTGGGGCAGTGGTTAAAAGCTTGGCTGCTCACCAAAAGGTTGGCAATTCAAATCCACCAGCTGCTCCTTGGAAACCCTATGGGGCAAGCATTGGTGGTTCAGTGGTAGAGTTTTTGCCTTCCATGCAAGAGAATTGGGTTCGATTCCAATGCACCTCATGCATAGCTAACGCCCATCTGGCAGTGGAGGCTTGCGTGTTGCTATGATGTCGAACAGGTGTCCGTGGAACTTCCAGGCTCTGACGATCTACTTCCAAAAATCAGCCAATGAAAACCCTACAGAACACAGTAGTCCAATCCCCATCAGATCATGGGGATGGCGCAGGACCAGGCAGCATTCTGTTCTGTTGTGCATTGGGTTGCCATGAGTCAGGGGCAACTCTATGGCAGCTAACAACAACAACAAAAGGGGCAAACATAATTTCCTCAAACTACACACTTTTCTAAGACTTAGAAGCCTCTGCTACCCCTCTGAGAATTCCTGAAACAGAATTTACCTTGGGTATTGCTGACTTTGAGAAGCCCTGGTGGTTAAGCGTTCAGCTGCTAACTGAAAGGTTGGGGGTTTGAACCTACCAGCCTCGCACTGCAGGAGAGAGATGTGGCAGTCTGCTTCCATAAAGATTACAGCCTTGGAAACCCTAGGGGGCAGATTTACTCTGTCTTATAAGGTCACTATGAGTCAGAGTCGACTCAGTGGCAACAGGTTTGGTTTGGTTTTGGATTGCTGACTTTCAGGCAAAGACATAGTTTACTGTGATAATTAAACTGCTTGAGCTCAAAGTAGCTTTGAGGTTCAAATGTTACAAATCCTCGCTTGACCACTTCCTACCTGTGTGATCTTGGATGAATCAGTTACTCTCTCAACCTCAGTTTTACTCACCTGTAAAATGGGGATAATAATAGGACCTACCCCATAGTGTTGTTGGGAGAATTAAATGAGCTAATGCATATATGGAGCACTGGTGGAGCAGTGCTTAAGAGCTCAGGCTGCTAACCAAAAGATCGGTAGTCTATAAAGACAATGTTCTGCATTCTACTTTAGTGAGTAGTGTCTGGGGTCTTAAAAGCCTGTGAGGGGCCATCTAAGATACTCCACTAGTCTCATTCCACTGGGAGCAACGGAGAATGAAGAAAACTAAAGACACAAGGGAAAGATTACTCCAAAAGACTAACGGTTCACATCTACCACGGCCTCCACCAGGCTGAGTCCAGCACAACTAGATGGTGCCCAGCTACCACGACTGACTGCTCTGACAGGGATCACAACAGAGGGTCCCAGACAGAGCTGGAGAAAAATGGAGAACAAAATTCTAACTCACAAAAAAAGATCAGACCTACTAGCCTAACAGAGACTGGAGAAACCCTGAGAGTATGGCCCCCAGGCACCCTTTTAGCTCAGTAATGAAGTCACTCCCAAGGTTCACCCTTCAGCCAAAGATTAGACAGGCCCATAAAATGAAATGAGACTAAAGGGGCACAACAGCCCAGGGACAAGGACTAGAAGGCAGGAGGGGGCAGGAAAGCTGTTAATAGGGAACCCAAGGTCAAGAAGGGAGGGTGTTCACATGTCGTGGGGTTGTTAACCAATGTCGTAAAACAATATACGTACTGTTTCATGAGAAACTAGTTTGCTCTGTAAACCTTCATCTAAAGTACAATAAAAAAAAAAAAAAGTGAACATTTTTCATCAAAATTTTCCAGTTTGGTATTCTAGCTGGTCGAAACCATGCTTGGAACTGAGAAATTGGGTAAATACTTTAAAATTTATTAATTTGTCACCCTCATGGATAAAGTTACTAGGTTTTTATACTTTTCAGGCAGAGCCTCTATATTTTCTGATGTAAACAATTTGAGTTACTTAAGATTATCTACATATCAATTTAAAAAAAAAAAGAAAAAGACAAAAGATCGGCAGTTTGAATCCACCAGCTGCTCCTTGGAAACCCTATGGGGCAGTTCTACCCTGTCCTATAGGGGCACTATGAGTCAGAATCAATTGAACTGTGATGGGTTTAATGCATATATAGTACATGATAATAAATGTCAGCTGCTTTTTTTAAATTAAAGATTATTTGGATAACAATGTCTAAAACTACACTTCCAAGGTTGGGTAAAATGTCACCATTGATTTCCAATTTGTCTTCAGATATCAGACCAGGTATGCTGATAGTTGGCTCTGAAAATGGCATCCCTGAAACACTGCCTTGGACTCTGAGCATGAAAGGGGGTGGGATAAAGCCTACTGACTCCTGCAACCAAAATGAGAGGTTTCTTTATGAACCTGAAAGCCATTTGCAGAGAAGAATAAAACCGTAAATGTAAGATCTGTTAGCTACCATTGGGTGATCCCTCTGAGACCATGTCAGAACTGAGCTTTGCTGGCTGCAGATATAATGAGGTCACAGCTGCCCTGCCCTGGGAGGCGGTTCTAATCACCCTCAACCTGCTCTCACCCTCCACCTCCCACATTCTCATCTCTTCGCTGGACTGAGAAAGGAGGACGTGCAGGCTTCATACCTGAACTCCCAGCCTCGGCACCCAGTACATGCTCTGCAAACCTCTTCAGAATTAATTCATGGGAAGCTGTATAATTCTCTCCTCTCCTCTCTAGGCATATCTATGTAACAATTTCTGGTCCTGTGGCCTGTATACATGGGTCTAAACAAGTACCTTCCAGCCTTTAAATCCTCCTTTTCCCAGACCTAGTATGTATGTATGGCTGTCCTTCACTAAGTGTCACCTCAAAGAGTCAGGCCATTTTATTATTATTTATATTTTAATTGCATAAGTGCCTTGGTTTCCCGGGTATCATCTTTCCCAAATATTTCTTAAGCTGGACCACTTAAAAATAGAGGCCAGTGAAAGAGCTAATCTCTTTTATGTCGATTCCATTAGCATCTGTTTCTTGACCTAGTTTCCAAATTGAGGGAAACCTAGTAAAGGGGGCAACTTTCCTAGTCTTCTCAGCACTGCCTAAGGAGAGGATTTAGGAGCTGTGGATGCGACCCCACACTCTCATCTGAGTGTGTCCTTGTCTCCCCACCCCAATCCTACACATGGAGATAGCAGAGAAGTAACATACCTGCATAAACTTAATAAGAGCGTCTCTCCACAGACCTAGTGGAGCCTAGATCCCCTACCCATAAATAGATTAGTCTGGTGTCCTGGCAAGGACCATGGATTTATAATCATGGGCCTTGCCTCTTGTTGGCTGTGACATTTTGGATAAATCACTTAACCTCCCGAGGCCTCAATTCTTCGTTTATAAAAGCTGGAGCAGCATGGAGTAGTTTTAATGCTCTCTGTAACACTGACGACTGGGAAAGCCTTGTACACACATGAGGAATAATTAGTCTTCCTGGAAAATGCCTTCCTCTTCCCCTTCCCCACCCCTGGCAGGAGATGGTGGCCAGTTCTGAGAGGCAAGTTCCCTCCACCAAACCAAACCCACTGCCATCGAGTTGATTCTGACTCATAGCGACCCTATAGGACGAAGTAGAACTGCTCCATAAGGTTTCCAAGGCCGTAATCTTTACAGAAGGAGACTGCCACATCTTTATTTCTCCCACGGAGCAGCTGATGGGTTCAAACCACTGACCTTTCGGTTAACAGCCAAGCGCTTAACCACTGCACCACCAGGGCTCCTTCTCAGGGTCCCTAGAGAAAGAGAAAAGATGCCAGCAGATCAAATTCAGAACAAAAGAGGGGCTAGGGAATTCCCCAGCTGTACCTTATTTAGGCAGAATATCTCCCAGAGACTTTGTGGAGACATGAGAATCTCTTAAAGTTATCTTCCCATGGGAATGAATGAATCAATTGTCCTCTAGCCAAATAAACTTTGGCTTGAACTCGAAGCCCCTAATATATTAACTGCTATATTAACTGGTCCTTTTAGAGGAAAGAATATGTCAAGAGTTGCCTAAAGAACTAATAATACAACTGTCCGCTATTGTCCAAGGCTATTTGGGGTCTTATAAAACATAAGTGCCATTAAAAAAAAAAAACAATGCTGTCAACAACTGAAAGTCAATCGAGCTACTTAAGCTCTCTCCCAACACATATGGCCATTAACTCTCTGGGAGTCTGGCTACAGCAATTGGACCTTGTGCAGACAGACACCAAACTACTTAGCCAGCAGACGAACAAATAGGGAGCTACAATCAGGCGATCAAATGACTTTTAAAATACAGGTCATAAATCTCCGGTCCTGCCACAGTTCACCAAGGACTACATCTGGTAGACTTCCTTCCTTGCCAAGCATCGAGTCCATGGAATTGGGGTGGCTGAGGATTTTGTTTTCTCCTTCTCCTTCTCTTAGCTGTATCCTAAGATTGTGGGGTACTATACATATCATCAGGGACCTTTTGTTCTCTTCTCAGAAAGGGAGCATGTTTTCCCCAAAGGGACCTTAGAAGTGAACACCTCCCAGGAAGTCTAGTACCACATCCTGAGTATTTTTCACCTCCAGGTTCTCTCTCCCTTTGGCCATGAGCAGGCTCCTGAAGACTCCACCGGGAGCCCTGCCCCTGCCCTCCAGAGCTGTGAGTACCAGAGGACAGAGGAGCAGTGTCTGCCCCGGGATCTGAGCTCACTGAGGTCTGTCCTGTGGCAGTGCACCCTAGGGTAACCTGACTGGGGTTCTCCTCAGGAGGTGACTGCCAGGGTGTTCCAGGCATCTCAGGTCCCATCCTGGCTCCTCTGGTGCTAAGAGAATCAATAATTCAGTGTGCATAATCCGTTCTGGCACACCAGTTGGGAAGCTTTGCTGCAGACTCTGCTCTCTAAGCCATGGTTTCCTCATCTGCAGAATGGGAGAATAACATCATCCTCACTGGGTTGGCTCCATGGTTTACTCCATGAGACAATAATGGAGGTGAAGTGCACACTACAGTGCCTGGCACACAGCAGGTTGGGGAGTGCTGCTGCTTTTTCCTGGCCTCCACACCCGCCACTGCTGAGGCCCATAAGAGCCACCTGATATTCCAGCTCTAGAGTGGTATGATCTATGGATGTCCAACCCTTGATAGAGAACTATGATAAAGAGTTCCTTTCAGTCTTTCCTCTGTTAAGAAAAATTATCCACCCCAGAAAGCATGGCCCCTGGACTCTCTATCAGCCTAGAACTAAAACAATTTCCAAGGCCAACTCTTCAGACAAGGATTGGACTGGACTGTGGGACATAAAGTGATACTCGTGAAGAGTGTGCCTCTTAGTCAAGTAGACACAAGAGACCAAAGGGGCAGCTCCTGTCCAGAGGTGAGATGGGAAGGCAGAGAGAGTTAGGAGCTGTTTGAATGGTCATGGGGAATCAGGGATGGAAAAGAGGAGTGTGCTGTCGCAGAATGGGGTGAGCAATTTGGGTCTCACAACAACGTACGTTAAAAAAAAAAAAAATTGTATGGGAGACTAACTTGAAATGTAAACTGCATTTAATTACAACAATAAAAAAGAAAAATTATCCAACTTGTGTTATTGTTAGCTGTGGTTGAGTCAGCCCCCGATTCATGGCAACCCCATGCAGTTCCGATTGCGATCTATAGGGTTTTTATTGGCTGATTTTTGGAAGTAGATTGCCAGGCCTTTCTTCCTAGTCTGTCTTAGTCTGAAAGCTCCACTGAAACCTGTTCTGCATTATCATAGCAACACAGAAGTCTCCACTGACGGATGGATGGTGGCTGCACTGGAGGTGCACTGTCAGGAATCGAACCCAGGACTCCTGCACAGAAAGCGAGAATTCTACCACGGAACTACCACTGCCCCCCTTATCCACCTTGCAGAGTAAAACACAAAAGATTACTGCGTGCCCTTTCAGTGTTGTGCCAGAGCATTTTCTAACAAGCCTGCCTAAGAGTTACAACAGTGGCTTTGAAAGTATGGCGTGTGGACCAGCAACATCAGCACTTGTTAGAAATGCAAATTCTTGAGCCCCACTCCAGACCCATGGAATCAGAAATTCTGAAGTTGGGGCCCTGGAATCTGTTTTACATGCCTTTGAAGACTGATGGACTGCTTACAAAAGTGCCTGAACATAGTAAATGCTATGTAAGTGTTAGCTGCCATCATACATTAGCAAATGTAAAAACAAAACTGTGACTGTGTACACATTGGAGCAAAAGGCACAGTCAGAGGACCGGATAACTGCGTGGAAGCTTCAGGACTGACCCGAACACAGGACTGTCCGCTAAGCAGGCAGGGGAAAACCGCAAAGGCAGAGGATAGCCCTGGCCGTGTGTGGTTGATGGGCAGAGGGAAGTTAAAGGCAGGGTCTGGGTGGGACAGACACAGCTGGGACGAGGTCTTCAAGTCACACCTGGGAAGACTCCGCGCTGTCTGGCAACAGGTTCAGCCCTTTAGCTCTTGAGAGAAGACTGGTTTCTACCGACTGAGCTTCTAAGTCTTCCCCTCCCCAACCCCCCACCCGGTTTTATAACCTTTTATTTGCATATTTTAAAAATCGTGCAGTCCAATAATTAAAATCATTTGAACAACAAAAAAAGGTGACACTCTGATTAAAATGCATTTTATAGCCTGCAAATTTGCGTTTACTCAATATATCCACTGTCGTCCCACCCAGCTTCTTTTCCTTCAACATGCAAGTTCTTTTCAGTCCCTGGTAGCCAGACAGGGCGATGAGAGAGGCAAATGCGGCCTTCCTTGTCAGTACTGTCGATTCTTTGATGTGAGAGGGGACGCGCAGTGATTTTAACTTGATCCAACCTCTTTGAATCTTACAAAGTTAAACAGCTACAAGGTAAATAAGGCAATGCTTGCGAAGGTGCAGTGCATATTGACATTGCTGCCTCATTATGATTCTCCGGCTTGCTTCTCCCGTTCGATTGTTTCTTTTGAAGCCAGTGGATTTTTTTCTTGCGTTTCTGTCTTAGTCAGTTTCGATTTACCGAATTTGTCAGACCTGGTTGCGGGGGAAGCGAGCGAGGCGCGAGCGAGTGGAGTCCCTGTGTGCAGTGGCTGCCGCCAAGTCTGCGCTTCCAATTCTTAAAGGCTCCAGGCCCACCTGGTATCCTGCTCTGTTTCCCCCATGTTATTACATCCCATTTGTCCCACAGCCCTCCAGGTGTCTTGGGTCAGGCGCATCATCTCTGGGGGCTTGAGGGCAGGCAGCCCAGAGCAGACCAGATTGAGCTGATACTGGAGCCCACCCACCATCCTCCTCAGAGGTACCTTCCTGGCTACCACAACTTCACGAGTTTGAGGTTCGTTTCTTCTACATTCTGGGGCCAGACCTAAGAACTGAGTTTTCAATCAGGGAGCTGATATTTACCTGAAAGATGGCTGATTAAAATGCTTATCCCGGACAATAGAAATACAAACACGAGGCTAGTTATACCCCTGTTAGTTTTCCATTTAGTAACAGGCTGGACACTTGCACAGATCTGGCCCATTCCCAAGTGGAGTGGTCCATTTACAAATTGTAGACAGTAACGTAACGGCTAGATTTGGGTCTTAACAATAAAAGTAACTTCACAGGTACTTGAATTCCATTTGGACTGCAAGTTTGAAGATACCTGAATTCCCTTTGAACTATAACTTTGAAAATCAGGGTAATGAAAATCATTTTCTTAATGCTATGAGAGTTTTGTGTTCATTATATTTGAAATTATTGCTGACTTCATGCAATAATGACAGTGGTGTTCTTAACTGACCACTGCTTTGTAATCACTAAAAAGCCTTTCGTAGATTTAAATTATGTTTTCAAGCGCTGACTAAGCCAGCCTGGTAATGTGGAAAGGCCATTCGGTGGTAAAGCAGAGAAATGAAGCAGGAGGATAACATTCAAGAAACACTTACTGAGCTTTTACCATGTGTGAGATGCTAGGTCTACAAGGAGAATTTCTAGAAAGACCTCTACCTTTAAGCAGCTCATATTCTAGTTATTAGTAGGTAACATCCCCTATGAAGCCCCTGGGTGGTGCAAAAAGCTAACGTGCTCAGCTGCTAACTGAAAAGTTGGTGGTTCAAGTCTACTCAGAGGTGCCTAAAAAGAAAGGCCTGGCAATTTACTTCCAAAAAATTAGCCATTGAAAACCCTATAGAGTACAGTTCTACTCTGACACTCATTGGGTCGCCATGAGTCGGAATCAACTCGACGGCAACTGGTTAACATCACCTATGTTTGTCTGATGGAATCCAAATGAAATTTTTGCTGTGGTCAGTGTAATAACATGTAGATATATTTGTAGTGGGAAAAGTTAAGTTTGGAATCTCAGTTTAATTTATACTTAAAAAGGGGGTAATTGGGGGAAAACAATTGAGAGCACAAAGTCTGGAATCAAACTGACTGCATCCGAATTCCAGTTGTATCATTAAGCTGTGCGGTCCTGGGCAAATAATTTAACTTCTCTATGCCTCCATTTCCTTATCTGTAAAATGGGGACGATAATAATACCTAACTCAGAGGGCAATTGTAAGGATTAAATGAGTTAATAACATATGTAAGGCACTTAGAAGAGACCGTGGCACAGAGTAAGAGCTGTGTTTCTATTATTATCTCTTGCTTATTTAAATTTGGAGATTGACTGAGCGGATATTTTTATTTATCCCTAGCTGATAGAGTGACACTATGGCAAGAAAATGGAGAAGGGCAGGAGGGAGGTTCAGAAGGTCATTTAGTCAGTTCATTACCCTGGGAAAATACACTGGTATCTTAAGGGATCCAAGGGCATCATTTCTTGGTTGCTCAACAGAAATTGGTCTTGGCTGGCACCATTCACAAGTTTATGTCCTGGCATAGTGCAGACACTTTTACCCCTACGTGGTCTAGTACCCCAGAGAGCAGTAAATGAATGCCATTATCCAAGCCAACCAAACCAGTTAGGAGCCATGTTAGAAAAAAAAACCCTGATAGGGGAGACCTGCAAATGGAACTTTTAACCTTGGCAGGCATTCAGAGTAAGTGAGTTCCATGGCTGGAAGCCATCACTCCATCTGTCACGTAAGTCATTCAAGGCAGTTCACCGTCTTTAGGTCTTTGAAGATGAATGCCTATCAGCCTTAATGGCCTGAGCTCTGTGCGAAGCCCGGAGCCCCTGACTTCCCTTCTTGGCTTTGACACTCCTTCTAAAAATCAGTCTGAGGAAGTCACTCAACCACTCAGTTTCCTTATCTGCAAAAAGGAGAAAACATTCCAGTGCCCTTTGTTCTTACTTACCCCCCGCCCCCCGGAAGTGTATCGTGTCTGTGTAACTACTGCTTGGAAGATATAAGGAATCCTACCTAAAGCATCTAGTGTTACAGACTAGTAAAATGCCTGGTTAATTCAAGTTGGATTCATTGATGTTTCAGGAATTGGAATAACTGGATGATGTGAAGGGCAGGCAGTAGATCTGGTCCTGTATTTCATATCTCTAGGAATCTGGCAGTTTAAACAAGAGAGAAAAGTCTGAACACATCCGTTCTAGAAAGCATTTTTCTTGTTTATGGGCTTACCAAAAAAAAAGCCAATTGCCATCGAGTCTGATTCACAGCAGACACACATTGCACAGTGGGCTTTTCATGGCTGTGCCCTTTCAGGAGCAGACTGGCAGGTCTTTCTTCCGAGGTACCTCTGGGTGGATTCAAACCACCAGCCTTTTGGTTAGTAGCTGAGCGTTCAACCTGTTTGTACCACCTAAGGACTCCCATTACCCTGTGGCTTGTTCATGAGCCTATCCATGGCATATTTGTGCTCACGCATATATTGAAATAATTTTTTTTCTTTTATTCTGCCCATGTGCACAGTAAACATTAAGTGATGTTGCTGTTGAAAGTAGTGTTACTTGGAAGCTACCTTATTATAAACCCAGTCTTCCGAGTTTTGAAGGCACGGGAGTTTTAAGAGGCACCACCCATGATTACTATTTCAACTGGAGGGGCTTAGCCAGAATTGGAGGATTTAACGCAGCCAAAGAAAGTTAAAGCTAAAGAAGGACTGATGTTCAATAGTCTTAGCAGTCTGCTTTTAGGTTTTATCTCTTCACCTCCTGTTTGCTCAACAATGCGCAGTCTGACAGTGATTCTTGGACTTTCTCATGCATCAGGGTCACCTGGACAGCTTGATAAAACACGGATCTCTGGGCCCACCTCCAGGATTTTGGATTCAGTAGGTGTCTTAGTGTGCTAGTGCTGCTGTAACAGAAATACCGCAAGGGGGTGGCTTTAAGAAACACAAATTTATTTTCTCACAGTTTAAACCCTTTGCCATCAAGTCAATTCAGACTCATAGCGACTATAGGGCAAAGTAGAACTGCCCCATAGGGTTTCCAAGGAGTGGATGGTAGATTTGAACTGCTAACCTTTTGGTTAGCAGCCAAGCTCTTAACCACTATGCCACCAGGGCTCCAAAGTTGAGTAGGCTAGAAGTCTGAATTCAGGGCATGGGCTCTAGGAGAGGGCTCTCTGTCCTCTCTGGGGGGAAATCCTTGTCTCAGCTTCTCTAACCCCAGTGTTCCGCGTGGCATCTGTCTTTCCCCCATTTGTGCTTGCTTGTCCCTGTGCCTAATCAGCTCTTGTCCCTGTGCCTAATCTGCCCTTCTTGTATCTCCAACTAATTCATTTGGAAGGCAACTTATTTTGAAAGGTATCACAGAAATCCTAACATCACTAATTCCCTACTGCAACAAAAGCATTCAAATGAGAACAATTTCAGTTCTTTGTGGCTCTTTTATTGAAGCATTTTCAAAATAAATAAATAAATAAAGAGCTTAGGTGAGTATGAAGTTTTCATTTTAAAGGAAGAAGTGCTCATGCTTTAGAGTGAGAGATTTCTGAGGACAAATGAAAAATTCTTTGAAGACATGGATTTTAAATTCGGACCACTATAATTGAATTTGAATTCCTGATGCCAGAGATTCCAATAAATGCCTATGTGGTGTTAGGAAAAAAACACACACACACCTATTGTTGTTCTGAAACCCTGGTAGCGCAGTGATTAAGAGCTTAGCTGCTAACCAAAAGGTCAGCAGTTCAAATCTACCAGCAGCTCCTTGGAAACCCTATGGGGCAGTTCTACTCTCTCCTCTAGGGTCGCTATGAGTCAGGATCAACTTGATGGCAATGGTTTATGGGTACTGTTGCCTGTATTTTCCCAACTTTAAAAAAATCTTCCTTATAAAATTGAAAGTTATTTTAATGTTTTTTTAAAAGGCTTCCTTCTGTCTTCACTGGGTGTGTGCCAGGGACACAAGAATCTAAACCATGTCATCCACTGCTATAAACAATCCAGTAATTTCCATTGCCCTTAGAATGAGGACCAAGTTAGCCTAGACAAGTGATTCTCAACCCTGGCTGTATTTTAGCTGGGGAACTTTCAAAAATACCTGTATCTAGTCCCTGGCCCCCTCCTGATTAAATGAGAATCTTTGTGCATGGGCCTAGGAACTGTATTTTGTAAAAGCTGCTGAGGTGATTCCAATATGTAGCCAGGGTGAGAAGCCCATCCTTCCTGCCTCTCCAGTATCATTTGCAGCCACCCTCCCATCTCTCACTCTGCTCCACCTCAAAGGTCAAGTCCCTCATACCGAGCAAGCCCCTTTTGTTCCAGGGCCTTTGCACACACTGTTCCCCCTCTTGGCTTAAGCATTCCTTCCCAGGGAAGCCTTCCCTGACCTCCTAGACTGCATCAAATTGCTCTAATGCACACTCTCTGAGCACCAGACCCTTACCTTCTCAGCTCATCTCATACCTGCATTGTGCCTTTATTGGTGAGATTTTTGAGTTAATGCCTACCTCCCCACTGGGCTATGAATTCCTTGAGATCAGAGGCCAGTTGGTTTCTGCTCACTGCTGTGTCTACCCTAGCCCCCAGTGGAGGCTCTCAGTACTTACATCAAATGTGGGAAACGAATTACAGGATAGAAGATGATGCAACATCTCGTATTACAGGCTTTAAGAGATCAAATATATATATACATTTTTTTAATCATGCATAAATCTAAGGAAGTATTGTTATAAGATCCCCAGGTGGTGCAAATGGTTTGCACTCGACTACTAACCTAAAGGTTGGTGGTTCAAACCCACCCAATGGTGCCACAGAAGAAAGGCCTGGCGATCGGCTTCCATAAAGATTACAGCCAAGAAAAGTCTATGGAGCGGTTCTACTGTGTAACACATGGGGTCACCATGAGTTGGAATCAACTCCATGGCAACAGTTTGGGGTTTGGTTTTTTTTTTTTGTTATTGTTACGAAACATTGAAGCCCACTTAATCTTATCTACAGTTCCCATAGCCAAGGTTCAAAGACAAGCATCATTTGGAAAATAAAATTACAGAATATAACAAGCCCTATCCTGTTGAGAATTATTTTGGGTGGAGGGCTGTATGCTGCCTTTGCAATGCCTGGGTGAGGATCCACAGTTTGAGGCCTCCCTCGGAGAGAATACCTTCTGCAGGAAGAGACAGACAAATTGTAACTCCACGGCTGAGCCTGCTTCTGCTCTCACCCTGCTCCTATGGGGGCCTGTCTTTCAGTGACCAGGTGGGTTCATAATATCTGTTCCTAAAGTATGGATGACAGCTGTAAGGGGCAGAGAGCCCAAATGAACGGTGTCATAGTGATCTGTGTACAGAGGGCGAGAATGGCGACACAGTGTGAAGTATGTCACCAATGTCATCAAACTGCACATGCAAAAATAGTGAACAGGTGTATGTTTGGCTGTGTATACTGCCACCAAAACTAAACAAATGAGCAGTCCTTTGGCAGATTGTGGCCTGACCAATCGTTTTGGGAGAATTACAAACCCAGGGCCAGACGGGCCGTATAAAGCAACCCACCGCACCAGAGCATCCTTTACTGCTTTTCATTTGGTTCAAGCAGAGGGAAAGCAACCTGACGTAGAGGAAAGATGGCTAAAAGGGGGTGAGAGGCTGGGAAATGAAGGCACTGTAGTAGTTTCTAAGGGATGCCATAACAAAGTACCACAGACTGGGTGACTTAGAACAATGGAAACATATTCTTTCACAGTTCTAGAGGCTAAGAAGTCCAAAATCAAGTTGTCAGTAGGGCCATGCTCTCTCTGAAGGTTCTAGTGGAAGTTTCTTCCTGTGTCTTTCAGCTTCCAGTGGCCCTAGGCATTCCTTCTTTTGTGGTGGCATAACTCCAACCTCTGCCTGCATTTTCATGCGTCCTTCTTCCTCTGGATCTCTCTGTGTCTCTTCTCTTTTGATAACAGAACCAGTCATACTGGATTATGGCCCACTCTATTTCCAAATAATCACAAGTACTTGGAGGTAGGACTTCGACATATCTTTTATGAGGGACACAATTCAACCCATGACAGGCAGAGAGCAATTAAGTGACTTGCACAGGGTTAAATGACAGAGCTGAACTACACATGGCAAACTTAGCTGCCCAAGACTGAATACCTGATCTTCTCCCACCTCAGACCTATACCAGCTGCAGCCTTCCACCTCCCAGTCTCATGCAACTCCATCCGTCCAGTTGCTAAGCTCAAAAACTTTGGAGTCAGCCAATTAAAGTAATTGCTGTCCATAAATTGAACTCCTGTAAAAAGTTGAATTGGTAGAAGTTGTACGATAGATACAGTTACAACAACGACAAAAAAAGAGTAGTGTCACTCTTTTTGCTGAGGCTGCTTATGCACAACCAAATATCTCATGGGATTGCCTTCTTGGTTTGGAGGTTTAGGGTCATGGTTTCATGGGACATTCCAGTTAATTGGTCTAATAACGTGTTCAGTGCTTCTGTTCTACCTCCTAGTTTATTGCATAATGCGAGGGGTCATATAAGCTTGTAAGCAGCTATTCAAGTTACAACAGTTAATCTCTCTTTACCTGGAGCAACAGAAGAAGGACAGTCAGGAATAGGAGGAGGAAATGGAATGTGTGGCTAATTGCCTGAAAGAACAACTGCTTCCTTTGCCATGAAGAAGAACTGGATGGTGCCCGGCTACTATTACTGAACGTTTTGATCGAAGATTCTGTGAAAGAATCTTGATCAAAAGGGGGAAAATGTAGAACAGAATTTCAATTCTCATGAACTCCAAACTTTCTGGAGCCATGGAGGCTGGATGAACCCCTGAAACTATTGCCCCAAGATAATCTTTAAACTTTAAATAAAAAATATCCCCTAAAGTCTTCTCAAAACCAAACAATAGTTTAGCTTAACTAGTAAAGAATATCTGCCTTGAGCATTGTACTCTTTTAAGATCTATCTATATGGGATCATACTGACAACAGCAACTCAAAATATTAGATAGGAAACTTAGGGGGCAGTGAGTTTAGTTAACGGGGGAGGAACAACTCAGAAAAGGAGGATAAAAATGGTTACACAGCACAAAGAATGTAATCAATGTCACTGAATTGTACATGTAGAAATTGTTGAATTGGTGTTATGTTCTGCTGTGTATATTCTCAACAACAACAAAAATAAAATAAATTATTAAAAAAAAAAAAACAACCTTGGAGCCATCCCTAATTATTTTATCCCTCTCATACTCCACATCCAATGCATCAGTAAATCCTGATGGCTCTGTCTTCAAAATATATCTGGAATCTGAACATTTCTTGTCACCTCCACCACTACCTTTTCAATGCCACCCTCATCGTCATTGCATGCCTGCCTGCTAGGTTGAGGAGTGAGGTGGAAGAAGGCAGATTCACGCTCCAATCTTTTGGAGCCCCAGTTCTACCACATACAAAATAAAAACTCTGATTTCACTGTTTTCCTGTTGGGGTAATTGTCTTTTCCTTGCTGATTTGCAGTTTATTGAACATTCTAGATATTAATTCCTAGTTTGTTTTAGACGTTACAAATATCTTCTTCCATTTTGTCAGCTGTCTATTTTATCTGTGGTATCCTTCACTGAACAAAAATCGTCACTTTTTTTTTTGGTCTAAGGAGTTGTGCTTTTTAAGTTTTGTTTAAAAAGTTTTTTCTCAAACCCGGGTCACAAAAATATTCTAGCATTTTTTTGCCCCTACTAACTGATGCTTCATCATGCCTTCATACTTCAGCATGTAGTCTTTAGAAACAAGGGCATTCTCCTGCGTAATTACCATACAACTGTTAAAATCAGGAAATCTGCACTGATACTTTGCCACTATCTAATTCTGGGATCTCACTTATGTTTCACCAGTTGGACTAATAATATCTTTTATAGCAAAAGAATCTAATCCAGAATCACACATTGCATTTACTTGCCATGTCTCTTTTGTCTCCTTTAGTCTCAACAGTCCCTGTCTTTCCTTGCTTTTCATGACCTTGACACAAGCCAGTTATTTTGTGGACTGTTCCTCAACTTGACTTTGTCTGGTGTTTCCTGAGGATTAGATTCAGGTTACACATCAGGTTAGGCACAGTATCATAGATGTATCATAGAAGTGATACTGTGTCTTTCTCTCTGCATCCTATCAGGAGGTGCAGGTATCAAATTGCCCCGTTACTAATGGTGGTCCCTTTGACCAATTGTTGAAGGTGGGGCACGCCAGGCTACTCCACTGTGAAGTTACTACTTTCCTCTTTGTGATTAATAAGGATTTTTTCTTGTAGTTTGAAATTATATAAATATCCCATTCCTCATCAAATGTTCAATTTATTAACTTATTTATTTATATCTGTATTGACTCATGGTTTCCTAGTTTATTCAATGGTTTATAACCCATCATCATCATTATTATTTTGATTCTCAAACTGTCCCCAATGTGAACAGTGAGAACCCCTTTGGTGGAGCCCTTTTGATGTGACCCCATCATTCTTTGAGCACTTCCTTGATTTCTGGAAAATGGAATGAGCCAGGACACCTCTCTGCATAGACACCTTCCTCACCCCACCTGGACTCTGACTTCTGTGCTGGGTCACTCCCCTGCCCCCAACACACACACACACACACACACACACAGCCCTCCTCACCTTATTCCAGCTCTGACACCTGACACTGGGCCACCACAGCGCTCACCCCTCAACCACAGAACCCCACGTTGCTCTGTCCAGCCTAATGGCTAAGGGCTGTACAGGAGGACAGGAGAAGAGAAGGGAAAAGGAAGGATCTTCTTTAGAATTTTAAAAGTTTTTCCACAGAAGTCTTGTATTTTCCTGTTGTTGTTAGCCAGCATCATCTTGGCAAGTTGGTTGTCGAGTCAATTCCAATTCATAGCTACCCTATAGGACAGAGTAGAGCCCCATAGGGTTTCCAAGGAGTGCCAGGTGGATTCAAACTGCCCACCTTTTGGTTAGCAGTCATAGCTCTTAACCACTATGCCACCAGGTTTTCCCAAGTTGGCTTAGGCTAATCCCTAGATAATTTATGGTTTTTAATGACTCTTTTGAATATTCTTTTATATTCTAAATACATTTTTAGATGTTTATTGGTATAAATCCCAACCTTGTAGAGCAGTTATGAGGATTCCAAAACCAAAACTAAACCCATTGCCGTCAAGTCAATTCCAACTTATAGCAACACTATAGGACAGAGTAGAACTGCCCCCATAGGGTTGCCAAGGCTGTAATCTTTACAGAAGCAGACTGCCACATCTTTTTCCTATGGAGCGGCTGGTGGGTTTGAACTGCTGGCCTTTCAGTTAGCAGCGGAATGCTTTACCACTGCACCACCAGGGCTCCTTTGTGAGGATTGCTACATCCTAATAATATAGCTAAAAGGGAAGAATAGATATGGATAGACAAATGCTACTGATTTTAAACAATTTAGTCCCGCAACCTTGCTGAACTCCCTTGTTAGAGGTAATTCTTTGTTGCTTGTTTGTTTTTCTAAGTAGATGGTCCTATCACCATCAAACAATGATACATTTATCTCATTATCTGATGTCCCCTTCCTCAACCAGCTTTATTCCCCAAGGACTGCCATTTCCTGTAGGAGTCTTCTCTTTAGTTAGATTCCCACAGATAACTCTGGGAATTACAGCAGAATCTAGAGGGAGATACAAGGCTAAGAATGAGATCTTCATAAAAAAAAATGGAAGTGACTTAAATGGCCAAAGGAAAAAAGCACTTGATGAGGAAGAAACCAAAGATAGAAGAGAGAAAGAGCGTGTCATGGATTGTATCGTGTCCCTCAAAAATATCTGTCAACTTGGCTGGTCATGATTCCCAGTGTTGTATAATTGTGTACCATTTTGTAATCTGATGTGACTTCCTTATGTGTCATAAATTCAATCACTATGATCTAATAAGATAGATTAGCGGCAGTTATACTGACGAGGTATATAGGATTGGATAGTGTCTTAAGCCAATCTCTTTTGAGATATAAAAGAGAAGTGAGCAGAGACACATGGGAACCTCACACCACCAAGAAAGCAGTGCTGGGAGCAGAGCACGTCCTTTGGACCTGAGGTTCCTGCACTGAAATGCTCCCAGACCAAGGGAAGACTGATGCATCACAAGGACCTTCTTTCAGAGCCAACAGAGAGATAAAGCCTTCTCCTGGAGCTGATATCCTGAAATTGGGCTTGTAGCCTACTGGACTGTGAGAGAATAAACGTCTCTTTATTAAAGTCATCCACTTGTGGTATTTCTGTTATAGCAGCACTAGATGCCTAAGACAGAGGGTGATCTGGTAAATTGGAAATCTGGAATGTGATTTGTAGCAGAGATGGTAGGATTAGCCCTGTCTTCCTTCATTCAAAGAAAATGAAGGTGGGTAGAGATGTGAACAAGATGGTAGACTGGGGGATGCAGAGATAGGTTGCAGGATCTCCTATCTGACTGCTTCAACTTTAGAGTCATCTGCTTTAAGACATAGGGGTGTTGGGCAGCATAAGGAAGTTGGGGCTTGGATGGACGGATGAAGGATAACTATAAAGGTTTGTTGTGGTCACATTGTTCTGTCTTCATCCTACCATGATTTGTTATAATGTGTAACTTAAGGAGGAAACAACTCCCTGCCCTTATCTTCATGAAAACTGAGAATAAGAGCTCTTGCCACAAATTTAGTCAAGTCCCTTCCAGAAAGTTCAAGAAATAAGAGATCATCCATTAAGAGGTGCATGGCTCCTTTCTTGTTCCTGGGAGCTTGTACTACCTCTGAGAATTCACTCTTGTCTTTGGGAGGGAATGGGAAGTATGTCTGTGTCTAGCAGGTCCAAAAATCACACACTAAAATTGTCAAAACAATGATTATTCATGCTGCAACTGCAGTGATGGGAAGATCTGCAAGTCAATTCAGCTTAGGAAGCCCATGTCCACTCCTGACTACACCTGCTTACCCTCCTGGAAGCCCCTGGGCATTACTCCAGAATGGGGTGGGAAGAGGCAGTAATGGGAGAAAATGAGGGATCTAGAGGTAAAATCACTCCTTGTGGTGCTTTCCAAAAGATAGGTAGAGATTACTCAGGGAAAGTTAGAAAAAGGAGACCCTTTGGGAAAGAGGAACAAAGAGAACAGGAGGGAGCACCTATGAAGGGACCACCAAGTGAAGGGTTTAACTGCTTGTGTGATTTTTCCTTAGACTTTGAATAATTTTGTGCACAGTTTCAATGTTCCCCTCCTATGCTGTCTCACTCTAATTACTCCTGACCTTTTAGTAAAAAAGGTTGTATACAGCCCCAGGATCTTATGTGGAGATGTTGGTCATTGAAGAGGAAGATGTCCCATCTCCTCTCTTTCTCTCCATTGCTCCCCTGGAGGAGAAACAGTGTTCCTTCCAGCAGGCTGTGCTCAGGAGTTACAAGCATGAGAGAGTAGGGTGGAACCAGGGGAGCTGGGGGCATTGGGAAGGAGCTCACTTCTCAGAGGTGGAAACTGCAACAGACCCCACAGGAAGGCCTTAAGACCAAAACCTCCCTATTCCCACTTGTAGTAGATTGAATTATTGATCCCAGTTCTTCTCTCCTCTTTAATAATATTATACATCTACTTCTTTGACTTTGAGCTTAGCAACATGACTCGTTTCAGCCAATGGGATGTTAGCAGATACAGTGCTGGGTAGAGGCTTCAATTGTGGTTCCATGTTTGAGTGTACCCGCTTAAGCTCTGGTTATCCACCATGAGAAGAGAATGCCCTAGGGAACCACTCCCCTTCATTTTAGGCCCCAGAATGAGATATGGGTAACAGATCACATGCCCCAGGTAGCCACTAGTCTAAGGAGGATGAGAGACTGGTGAAGCAGAATTGAATCCAACTTTGTAGCCTGGAGCCCAGAGCCAAGAGTCAGCCTAGCTCAGTCCAAGTTGCAGTCAACTGCAGACCCTTAAGCATGAGAGTAAAGGATTATTGTTTTAAGAAACTGTGCTTCAGAATAATTTGTTAGACAGCATAATTGTGGCAGTAGCAGACTGATATGCCACTTAATGTCAGAGGAGGCCAACTCTAGAAAAGGTAGTGGAGGCTGACACATTTGAGTTTCATAAGCAGTGGCTTTCTCTATTTTATCTGGTAAGCTGTATTCATTCACTCTTTCATGTATTCATTCATTCAAGAGGTATTAATCTGTTTCAGGCACTAATATGTTTCGGGCACTAGGGACAAAACAGTGAATAAAACAGATGGGAATTCCTGTCCCATGGAGTTTATATTCTAGTAGTGAGAGGCATTTGCTACAGGCCTACTTGAGCAGAGAAATGGTTTAAGAATGTCTTAACCTTGGTGTAGCCAACTCACTACATATGTTTAGCTACTACAACACAGGCTTTTAGCCATTCATATGACAACTTAATTTCCTTCTCTACTTCCCTTTTGAAAGGAGTTACTTGTCCTGAGTGCATACTATTTGATAAGTATTAAAGCTACATTGGAGCCCTGGTGGCACAGTGGCTAAGAACTTGGATACTAACCAAAACGTTAGCAGTTCAATTCACCAGCTGCTCCTTGGAAACCCTACGAGGCAGTTCTACTCTGTTCTGTAGGGTCACTATGAGTCGGAATCAACTCATGGAAATTGTTTTGTTTATTTAAAGGTACATTTAATCATTACAATGATCTCTGGAGTGGTGCTTTTTTTTCCTTTCAACTTTAGTGTAGGTTGGAAACATTTTCAGAATAAAAAGTTGGCGAAGGAAAATAAAGATGTTGGAATAATGGTGTCTCTATCCCTTCCTTGGTTGGTATTTGAAAAATGTTAAGATTTAAAACAGATCATCCATGGAGGAAGAAGTCCTGCCCCAAGCATGGGTTGGGTTACCTGTTCTTATAACACACCCACACAGAGTGTCCAGCCTCTGCCCAGGTCACACGCAGGAGCTGACCAAAAAAGGCACTGGCTCCCCTCCTTGTTCCCCGAGTCTGGGCACTGGGATGATTGTTTAGAAACTGGCTTTGATAGACAAGAGGCTTCTGTGCACGGCTGGGAGGGACTGTGAAGGGTGAGTCCGGGCAGACTGGGAAGGAGTGAGGGGGCAGAGACAGGTATGTTTGCAGTCAGGAGACAACCCAGGGAACGTCTGGGAAATGTGGAGGAGGGGAGTCTGGGAAAAGGTGAAGAGAAGCAGAGGCTTATCTAAAAATCCTCTAATACCAAAACAACAGGGGGAAACTTATTTGGTCTTTTTTGTTTACCTAACACACATTCATACTGTGAAGCAGGCAGGCAGTACTTATCTGCATTTCCTCATCTTGCAAGTGAGCACAAGTTTCCTTCCATACTCTTTCATCCAAGCCCTCCTTTCCTTGAAAACCAGTGGTCTTC
This sequence comes from Dugong dugon, assembly GCA_030035585.1. Lineage (NCBI taxonomy): Eukaryota > Metazoa > Chordata > Mammalia > Sirenia > Dugongidae > Dugong > Dugong dugon. The sequence continues at coordinate 101,344,652 of CM057469.1, read as the reverse complement.
TTCAACTGAATGTGCCAAAGTAGGAATAAAGCATTTTGGAGTTGGAATATCTTTGGAGACACATAGCAGGACAAAGAGTAAAAACAGGAACACAGTTTGGAGGCTTTTACCGTTGTCCTGTTGTTTAAAATCAGGAAAGGTGTACATCAGGGTTGTATCCTTTCACCATACTTATTCAATCTGTATGCTGAGCAAATAATCCAAGAAGCTGGGCTGTATATATGAAGAAGAACACGGCATCAGGATTGGAGGAAGACTCATCAACAATCTGCAGTATGCAGATGACACAACCTTGCTTGAGGAAAGTGAAGAGGACTTGAAGTACTTATCAATGAAGATCAAAGACTACAGCCTTCAGGATGGATTATGCCTCCACATAAAGAAAACAAAAATCCTCACAACTGGACCAATAAACAACATCATGATAAATGGAGAAAATATTGAAGTTGTGAAGGATTTCATTTTACTTGAATCCACAATCAACACCCATGGACGCAGCAGTCAAGAAATCAAATGACTCATTGCACTGGGCAAATCTGCTGCAAAAGACCTCTTTAAAGTGTTAAAAAGCAAAGATGTCACTTTAAGGACTAAGGTGCACCTGACCCAAGCCACGGTATTTTCAATCTCCTCATGTGCATGTGAAAGCTGGACAATAAGGAAGACTGAAGAATCGATGCCTTTGAACTATGGTTTTGGTGAAGAATATTGAATACGCTATGGACTGCCAGAGGAACGAACAAATCTGTCTTGGAAGAAGTACAGCCAGAATGCTCATTAGAAGCAAGGATGGCAAGACTTTGTCTCACGTACTCTGGACATGTTACTAGGAGGGACTGGTTCCTGGAGGAGGACATCATGCTTGGTAAGTAGAGGGTCAATGAAAAAGAGGAAGACCGTCAGCAAGATGGATTGATACAGTGGCTGCAACAATGGGCTCAAACATGGCAATGATTGTGAGGATGGCGCAGGACTGGACAGTGTTTCATTCTATTGTAAATAGGGTCACTATGAGTTGGAACTAACTCGACAGCACCTAATAACAAGACAGTTGTCCCAGTGATGGATAATGATGGCTTGAAGAGGGTATTACAGAGGAGGTGGTGAGAAGTAGTGGGATTTTGGTTGCATTTGAAGATAGAAGTCAATAGTGTTACACTGCTGCTTTGTCTAGGAACATCACTCACCTTCCAGAGTTCCTTTCACACTCCCTATCTCTGTAGTTTATATTCCTATTTAACTGGAATGCTGAGTTTCTTAGAACAACAAGCAAAGTGGAGTATAAACAAAAAGCAAAAAAACAAACCCATTAACATTGAGTTGATTTTGACTCACGGCGACCCCATGTGTTGCAGAGTAAAACTGCACTCCACAGTGTTTTCAAGGCTGTGAACTTTCAGAAGCAGATTGTCAGGTGTTTCTTCTGTGGTGTCTCTGGGAGGGTTCAAACCACCACCCTTTCCATTAGTAGTCTAGTTCTTAACGGTTTGTGCAACCCAGAGACTCCATGAAAGTAAATCCATCCTTGACCCTGGAAACACCATTCAAAGGGCATGCCCTGCTGATGATGTGAGCAACATCAAATGAAGTTCAGTCCAGTTGAACTTTCCACCGTTTCCAGGAAGTCTTACATCCTACAGGGTAATATCTCCCTCCCATGATGTCAAGGGCGGTCTTGTCAATAGTAACATCATACTTGACCTAAGTATACTACTTTACAACTATTTCACACCATCTGGGGAGGTCTTCCCTGACTTCTAGACTAGGTTAGATCTCCTGCTCTATATTCCCACAGCATCTTGTTCTTCCCCTATTATAATTGTCACTATATTTTATTGTAAATACTTCTTTAATTATCTGTTTTTCTTGCTCAATTGACAAGTTTTATGAGGAATGGACAACGTTATACCCCTGGTACCTAACCAGTGCCTGGTTCATGAAAGGCATTTAGTACATATCTACAACTGAATGAATAAATGACGACTAACTTTTTCAATCTTCAGAACAATTCATCCAAGGTAGATGGTATTATCTCCACTTCACTGATGAGGGAAAGAGGCTGTTGAGAGATTGTGATCACAAAGCCAGTTAGTGGAGGAACTAACTGGAAACAGGACCCAGGTCTAGGCTGTTTTCACTATGCTCCGCCTAGAACCTAGAAGAAGCATCCATCCTTTTAATTAGTCAACAGACACTTATTGATTATTCCCCACTTGTCAGGTTCTACTACATGCTGAGTAAGAGACATATAAAAAAAAAAGTAAGATTTGCTTTTCCCCCCGCTCCCCCCTCCCGCCGAGCGCCGCTCCAGCTGCTCTGTGCTGGTTCAGGGCTCCGGGCTCCCGCTAAGCTAGCACCGCCGTCGTCTCCCCTCAGCCGCCATCATGATTATCAGCCATGATGAGATAGATGTTTTCCGACGTTTACAAGATCCGGGAGATCGCGGAGGGGCTGTGCCTGGAGGTGGAGGGGAAGATGGTCAGTAGGACAGAGGGTAACATTGATGACCCGCTCATTGGTGGCAATGCCTCAGCTGAAGGCCCCGATGGTGAAGGAACCGAAAGCACAGTAATCACTGGTGTTGATATTGTCATCAACCATCACTTGCAGGAAACCAGCTTCACAGAAGAAGCCTACAAGAAGTACATCAAAGATTACACGAAATCAATCAAAGGCAAACTTAAAGAACAGAGATCGGAAAGAGTAAAACCTTTTATGACAGGGGCTGCAGAATAAATCAAGCACATCCTTGCTAATTTCAAAAACTACCAGTTCTTTATTGGTGAAAACATGAATCCAGATGGCATGGTTGCTCTGCTGGACTACCGTGAGGATGGTGTGACCCCATATATGATTTCTTTAAGGATGGTTTAGAAATGGAGAAATGTTAACAGATTTGGTAATTATTTGGATCTATCATCTGTCATCCTAACTGGCTGCTGCTCTTCATCCACACAACACCAGGACTTAGACAAATGGGACTGATGTCATCTTGAGCTCTTCATTTATTTTGACCTTGATTTACTTGGAGCAGAGGCATTTTTTCCCCCCTAAAGGAAAAAAAAAAAAAAACATGTCTTGTAGGTTGTCTAAAAATAAAATGCATTTAAACTCAAAAAAAAGAAAAAAAGTAAGATTTGCATTCAGATGCTGGTAACCAAATGCAGAGAAATGGACGTGCAAATACATAATTACACTGACAGTGTGATAAGTACCATGGGAGCTCCTAGGAGGAATGTCTAACTCTGCCTTGGTGAGGCAAGCTTAAATGGGTCCCATTTGATCTGAGTCTTTAACAAAAAATGTATGTTGCTCGAACAGAAGCGGGAAGGCTGATGGCTGGCACCTCCAAAGCTGGGTAACTTCGTTTCCTGCTCCATTGCTGTGGACTCTCAATCATCCAGCCCACCCAAGCACCAGCAGCCTGCCTCAAGGGAATGGAGGAATCAGTTGTGGGGGTCCAGGCTTGCTTAACTCAAAAGTGATCAATGCAAAGAGACAACGGTGTAATGTCAAGTTGCATTGTAAACATCCCTGGAGTTCACCTACGTGGGCCACCACATACAGGGTGAAATGTCTGTATGAATGGTGCTCCTTGGGTTCGGGCAATGCTCAGTCCTCACTATTGCACACAGCAGCTCCGACACTTCATTTTGTTCAATGCATAAAGTCTATTTTTGCCACAAGTGAAGGAACACTGCAGGTCATCTGGCATGGAATAAATTAAGGTACAACTTGCTGTAAGTAGGGGAGAGTTGAAGGCAAGGAAAGATTACTGGTTTACTGGAACCTGGGAGAACATGCCCCCTAAGAATACAACAAAGCCAACCAGGGCAGTCAATAGTCCTTCTCTCATAGAAATATGGTGCTGAAGGGCATCCAAGAGATGAAGGTTATCCTGAAAGCATTGTTATACTGTAGTAGGAACTACGAAAGAAAAAAAAAAGATTACTATAAGCAGTTGGGGTGACAGGAAATTTTTAAGCAGGAGAGTATGGTGATCATATTTATAATTTAGAAAGATTATGGATAGTAGTATATATTAGAGTAATAGAGGATGGAGATAAAGAAATTGTTTAGAAGGTCAATGAAAAAATACCAGTGAGAGATAATGAGGCATCCATTCAGGTAATGGGAATGAAGAGGAGGAGATGGATTCAGAAACTATTCAGAAGGTAGAGTCATCAAGACTTGGATGACTAATTGCATGTAGGGGGTGAGAAAGTGGGAAGAGGAGAGGATGACTCTTGAGTTTCTGGCTTGGGAAAGTGGTTGAATGGTGGCTGGAAGAAGAAGAAGAGAGAGAGAAAATGTGTGTGTGTGTGTGTGTGTGTGTGTGTGTGTGTGTAGCTGGAAAAGAGAGTTCAGCTTTGTAACTGCTGAAGACTGTAGACTATAGGCATAGCTGTCCAGTAGCAGGCAGCTCAATATATGGTCTGCAAATAAAGAGAAAAATTCCAGCTGGAGACAGTAATTTGAGAGTCATCAGGATTCAAATGGTAAGTAGGAGTGGATGAGGTAGTCCAATGAGACCATGTAGAAAGAGAAGGCTGAGGACCCAAACTTGGGCAACACCAACATTTAAGGGGAAGTTGAAAGCAGTTTCCCATGAAGAAGACCGAGGAATCAAGCCACATAAACTCCAAACTCTAAACATGACCTGAGAGACTAAGATGTTCTAGCTCAATTGGAGTTGTATTTGTCTGCATATAACAGAAACCTGACTACAGTGGATTAATCAACTTCTTATCCAGAGGGAGGTAGTCCAGGGGTGATGCTCCGTGATGACATTAAGACCCATGCTCCCTCCACCTCCTTTTGCCATAAGATGGCTGCTCCACATATAGGAATTAAGCCATCATCCCAAGCCAGAAAAAGGGAAGGAAGGGGGTCAAGTCTCCTTTTTTTTATCAGAAAAAGAACAGTTTTCTGAGAAGTTCCATCCAGTAGACTGACAATTACAAATCATTGGCCAGGATTGGGGTTATGAGTATCTCTCTGCATGGGTATCTAAGGGAGATGATTTTTTTAAACTTTTTGTTTTGAAATAATTTCAAATTTACAGAAAATTTGCAAAAGTAATACAAAGAATTCCTGTATACCCTTCACCCAAAATCTTCAAATATTAACATTTACCACATTTATTTTGTTGTTTTTACTCTCTCTCACAGGCACATATGATGGCCATTTACTCCTAAACACTTCTGCATGAGCTTCTTAAAATTAAGGACTTTCTCTTACATAACCATAGTATAATGATCAAAATCAGAAAATTGACACTGATACAATAATATTATTTAATCTATATACCTTATTCAAATTTTGCCAATTGTTCCACTAGTATCCTTTATAGCAAAAAAAAAAATTTTTTTTCTAGTTTAGGATCTAATCCAGGATCACACATCGCATTTTGTCGTCGTGCTGTTTTAGTGTTGTTTGTTCCTGTTGCTGTTAGGTACTGTTGAGTTGTTTTCAACTCATAGTGACCCATGTGACAGAATAGAACTACCCCATAGGGTTTTCTTATCTATAATCTTTACAGAAGCAGATCACCTGGTCTTTCTCCCATGGAGCCACTGGGTGGGTTCAGATTTAACCTCTGTACCATCGAGGCTCCTTTAATCTGGAACAATCTCTCAATCTGTCTTTGTCTTTCATAGCACTGACATTTTTGAAGGGTCTAGGCCACTTACTTTAAGATCATCCCTTATCTGGCTTTGTCTGATGTTTCCTCATGATTCAGGTTATGTATTTTCAGCTAGAATATCATGAAGTAATGCTGTGTCCTTCTCAGTACATCATATCAGGAGGTACACGATTTAAATTTGTCCCATTACTGGTGATGTTAACTATTATCATTTGGTTAAGGTGGTAAGGTTGTGTCTGTCAGATATCTTTGCTATAAAGTTACTGTTTTACTCTATGAAATTAATAAAAATCCATGAGGAGATGCTTTGAGACTATATAAATATCTTATTTCTCATCAAGCTTTCACCCACTAGTTTTAGCATGCATTGATGATTGTTGCCTGAAACAATTAATAATGTGGTGATTGCAAATTAGTGATTTTCTAATTCTGTCATTCATTCTCATTTATTAGTTTGCCTTTTGCCATAAGCAAAATTTTTCCCTCCTCTCCCATTTATTTACTTATTTCAGTATAGACTTACAAGTTCCTAGCTTATTCAATGGGTTACAATCCATTACAGTACTATCATTTATTCTCATGCTAAAATCATCTCAGATTGGCCAGTAGGAGCCACTTCAAGCTGACTCCTATGTCCTTTTGACATAGTCCCATCATCTTCTGAGCACTTTCTAATTTGAGATGAGTACTTTTAATACGGCACATTGTCACCTTGATAAAGTCAGGTTTCTGTTAGTAAGGAACAAGAGAAGAAATGGAGAGTGGGTGGGCACCAGCAGTGCCTACCACACCTAGCTCCTCACCAGCCAAGAGGTGGTGGCTTGATTACAGGCTGACAGCCTTGTTTTGTTCTCACAAAACAACTTTGTGCTTACATTATGCTATGGATTGAATTGTGTCCCCACCCCAACCCCTGCAAAATATGAATTGAAATCCTAACCCCTATACCTGTGGATAAGGAGCCTCGGTGGCACAGTGGTTAAGCGCTTCGCTGCTAACTGAAAGGTTGGCAGTTCAAACCCACTAGCTGCTTCATGAGAGAAAGATGTGGCAGTCTGCTTCCATAAAGATTACAGCCTTGGAAACCCTATGGGGCTGTTCTACTCTGGCCTATAAGGTTGTTATGAGTCAGAATTGACTTGAAGGCAATGGGTTTTATACCCGTGGATGTAATCCCATTTGGGCTTCTTTGTTATGTTAATGAGGCCATATCAGTGTAAGATGTGTTCTAAACGCAATCATCTCTGAGAGATTAAAAAAAAAAAAAAGCAAATTAGACACAGGAGCAAGTATAAATGGGGGAAGATCAAGGCCACATGAAAATCACCAAGGAACCAAAGGACAGAAGCTGAAAGAGGCAAGGATCCTCCCCTGGAAATTCCCACTATAGCAGATGCCCTGAATTAAGACCTCTAACCTCCAGAACCGGTAAAAATAAATTTCTAATCTTTAAAGCCATCCACTTGTATTTCTTTACAGCAGCACTAGAAAACCAAGACACATTCCAGCAAGAACGTTGAGGCCATTTAATTCCATCCGTGCCTTTCCTCCCTGTAATCTTTGGTCACTATCCACAATGAGTGCTCGCAGGTGTCATCTGTGTGGCACAACTCGATGGGGTGCCATTCATATTACAGCCTACAAACGACATCTGCTAGAGCACAGGTTGGCAAACTTATTCTGTAAAGGACTAAATATTAAATATTTTCAGCTTTGTGGGCCACACAGTCTCTGCTGCAATTACTCAGCTCTGCCATTATAATGTGAAAGCATTCATAGACAATGGACATGTAAATGAATGGACATGGTTGTATTCCAATAAAACTTTATTTATAGACACTGAAATTTGAATTTCATATAATTTTCATGTGTCATGACATAGCAGTCTTATTTAACCATTCTTAGCTTATGGCCATACAAAAATAGGCTTCTGGCCATATATAGCCCCAGCGCCATGGTTTACTGCCCCCTGTCCTGCTCAGGCTGAGTAGCCATATTCAGTGGCCCTGCTTCCAGCCAGGTTCTTCTCTCTTACCCTAATCTCCAATCTGCCATCCTGCTCTGGGTTTCCTCTCAACAGTTCGGGGCCTTCCTTCCCAGCTCTTTTCTCTACCCTGGAGCCTCCATTCACTTGTAAATAAACCCTTTTCCATTTTAACTTCCTAGCTCCTTCCTAACCTTAAATAAAATGTGAAGTGTATTCCCTAAGGAACTTCCTTCCTTGCCTTCTAAAAAGGATGCTACTCATTTTCCCATGCCCTACAGCCTATGGGATAGCTGTTATGTGTTAGCATTCTCTGCATTCCTCAGTCCTGTTTCTAAACCCATACTCTTTCCACCTTCTGCAAAACTGCTCCCCCTTTGAGGCTCTTATAAGCCTACTCAGTGAATAACAGTAGCTAACACGCATTAAGTAATATGTACCAGGTGCTGTCACATTGAATCCTCACAACCACTAGGAGACAGATACGATCATTCCCATTTTGCAGATGAGGAGACTGAGACACAGCAAGGTTAAGGTCACACAGCTAGTAAACAGCACAGAAGAGTCAGGATTTTAATCCCAGCAGTCTACCAGCAGAGTCTAAGCTCATTACCAAAATGGTATGCTGTCTTGTCTCTATGGCCATGTATCAGGTGGATAACCATTCTACATCTTAGTCTTTGAATTTCAATACCTCCTATTATCAGTGAGGCTCCAGGGCAGAAAGACGTGGCACACTCAACCTGGGTCATTTGAAGAGTATTTAGTAGAGGAATCATAATATCATGATAAATGGCAAAGAAATTAAAGTTATCAAGGATTTTAGTATACTTGGAGAGACAGTCCATGCCCACGGAAGCAGCAGTGTAGAAACCAAACAATGTATTGCATTGGGTAAATCTGCTGCAAAAGACCTCTTTAAAGATGTCACTTTGATGACTAAGGTGACCAATCATCAGAAAAGGACATCTCATTTGGTAAAGTGGAAGATTAGGGAAACATTCCATGAGATGGACTGACACAGTGGCTGCAACAATGGGCTCAAACATACCAAAGATTGAGAGGATGGTGCAGGACTGGGCAGTGTTTCGTTCTGTTATATAGGTTGCCATGAATCTGAGCTGACTCAAGGGCATCTAACAACAAGCAGAAAAATTAAGTAAAAAATTTCCCTAAAAAATAAAATTGAGCTTTGGAGGCCCACAAACCACTGTCATATCTAAAATTTCTTTCATCCCTCAAGAACTAATTTTCAAAAATTTTTTACTTCCGGGGCCCCCAGACTCTCTGTGAACCCAACACTAAAACCATTCCCGAAGCCAACTCTTCGGACAAAGATTAGACTGGACTATGGGACATAAAATGATACTCGTGAAGAATGTGCTTCTTAGGTCAAGTAAATACATGAGACTATGGCAGCTCCTGTCTGGAGGTGAGATGAGAAGGCAGAGAGGGTCAGGAGCTGGCTGAATGGACACAGGAAACCAAAGGTAGAAAGGAAGAGTGTGCTGTCACAGTACAGGGAGAGCACTTAGAGTCACATAACAGTGTATGTATAAATTTCTGTATGAGAGACTAACTTGAATTGTAAACTTCACTTAAAGTACAACAATAAAATTAAATTTTTTTTTTCCACTCCCTTGAAGGTGATATCACCCCCACTGGGAATGCATGGTGCAGAGAAACCACGAAGAATACAGCAATACTCCAGGGCTAGTAACTGAGGAGATACTATCTTCTCAAGGCCTGAGCAGGCAAGGGGAGGGAGTGGTTACCAGAAGTTGGAAACAGAGAGCTGTGTCCAGGGATGGCAAGCTCCAGCATGCCCAAACCATGCGTTCTTCACACTGATAGTGCAAATCATCTTTCTAACTGGACAGGGAACTGGGTGGATGGAGGCAGGCAGGAGGAAGACCTTTTCAGTTTTTGAATGCTGTACAATGATGCACATATCATCCGATTTTAAAATAAGCTTTAATTTTAAAAATTGATCTAAAATGCAAACATGATCATTCTTTCTCTTGCTCATCGACCAAGTTAAAACCCAAATTGGTTCGAACTGGCTCAGATGTCACCTAAGACCCGTGGCATATTCTTTAGCTTAATCTCTGCCACTTTCCACTTTAAGCCCTGTGTCCAGACATGGGAATTACTGAAAAGTGGATGCAGTCCCTAAGGAACTTTCTTCCTTTGCTGCCTATTTGTTCATAATGCCATTTTGTATCAAGCCTCTGTTTTTTATAGCTGCACTGTCACTTCCTACAATACAAAGCCTCTCGCCTCTTCTTTTCTTCCTGGTGAACTCTTCAATTTTCAAGATCCAGTTAAAGTAACCTCTTTATTCTCCAGAGAGAATAGCCAACCACCTTCTCCTCTGTGCCATCACTGTAGAATGTGGTGATTAAGAGCCTAGGCTCTGACACTAGCCTGTGTGTGTTTGGATCCTGGATTTGCCACTTCCTAGTTGGTGACCTTAGGAAGTTACTTAACTTCTGTGTTTCAGTTTTCTTATTTGTAAGATAGGAGTTTGAATAGTTTCTACGTCACTAGTACCACTTGATGTTGAGTTGAGTTGAGTCCACTCAGACTCCTGGTGACTCCACATGTGGCTGACAGGATTTTTCTTTTTTTTTTCTATTTTATTTATTTTATTGTACTTTAGACGAAGGTTTACATAACAGTTTCTCATTAAACAGTTAGTACACATATTCTTTTATGACAACTGTTAACAACTCAATGGGGCTTTTAATGGCTGATTTTTCAGAAATAGATCACCAGGCCTTTCTTCCAACATGCCTCTAGGTGAACTTGAACCTCCAATGTTTTGCCTTGCAGCTAAGGGCATTAAGTATTTGCACCACCCAGAAACTCCACTTTCTACCTTAGAAGGGAAGTATTTATTTACTATGTTTCAACTATGTATCAAATATTTACTATGTTTCTACTTTGTATTAAAACAGACAGAAATTCCTGCCTTCATGGAATTGATATTCCAGAGGTTGGCAAACTAAGGCCTGGGCCAAATCTGGCCTGTTTTGTAAATAGAGTTTTATTGGTACACAGCCACTCATTTTTGTACTGCCTATGGCTACTTTTTGGAGCCCTGGTGGCACACTGGTTAAGAACCGGGCTGCTAACCAAAAGGTTGGTAGTTTGAATCTACCAGCCGCTCCTTGGAAACCCTATTAGGCAGTTCTACTCTGTCTTACAGGGTCACTATGAGTTGAAACCAACTCGACAGCAACGGGTTTGGGTTTCTGGTATAGCTACTTTCATGCTACAATGGTTGAGATGAGTAGTTGCGATCTAGACCATATGGGCCACAGAGCAGAGAATATTTACTATCTGTCCCTTTAATAAAAAGTTTGCTGACCCCTGATGCAGTGACATTAAGTGAGCTTATACATGTAAGGCATTTAAACCATTGCTTGACACTTGGTAAGCACTCAATAGACGCCATTTATAATTAATATTATTGCATGCCTTTACTATAATACTTGACACAAGTATTGTTAGGTGCCGTCAAGTCAGCACAACAGACCAAAAGGCAGCCCAGTCTTGCACCATCCTCACAATTGTTACTATGTTTGAGCCCGTTGTTGCAGCTACCCTGTCAATCCATCTCACTGAGGGTCTTCCTCTTTGTCACTGACCCTATACCAAGCATAATGTCCTTCTCCAGGGACTGGCCCCTCCAGTAACATGTCCAAAGTATGTGAGAGGAAGTCTTGTCATCCTCACATCTAAGGAGCATTCTGGCTGTACTTATTCCAAGACAGATTTGTTCATTCTTCTGATAGTCCATGGTATATTCATTATTCTTCACCAATACCGTAATTCAAAGGCATCAATTCTTTGGTCTTCCTTATTCATTGTCCAACTTTCACAAGCATATGAGGTGATTGCAAATACCATGGCTATCTGACTGAGACTGAAGGAACCCTTGGAGCCATGGCCCCCGGATGCTCTGTTAACCCAGAACTAAAACCATTCCCGAAGCCCACTGTCATGGATTGAATTGTGTCTGCCAAAAATATCTGTCAACTTGGCTGAGTCATGATTCCCAGTATTGTATGATTGTATACCATTCTGTAATCTGATGTGATTTCCTTATGTATTGTAAACTCTATTACTATGATGTAATAAGATGGATTAGTGGCAGTTATACTGATGAGGTCTACAAAATTAGATAGTGTCTTAAGCCAATCTCTTTTGAGATATAAAACAGAGAAGTCAGCAGAGACACATGGGGACATCACACCACCAAGAAAGCAGTGCTGGGAGCAGAGTGCGTCCTTTGGACCTGAGGTTCCTGTGCCGAGATGCTCCCAGACCAAGGGAAGACTGATGTATCACAAGGACCTTCCTCCACAGCCGACAGAGAGCTGATGCCCTGAATTTGTACTCGTAACCTACTTGACTGTGAGATAATAAATTTCTCTTTGTTGAAGCTATTCACTTGTGGTATTTCTGTTATAGCAGCACTAGATGACTAAGACACCCACTCTTCAGACAAAGATTAGACTGGACTATAAAACATAAAATAATACTCATGAAGAGCATGCTTCTCAGTTCAAGCAGATACACGAGACCAGATGGGCAGCTCCTGTTTGGAGGTAGGGTGAGAAGGCAAAAAGGGACAGGAACTGGTTGGATGGACACATGAAACCCGGGGTGGAAATGGGGAGTGTACTGTCACATTATAGGGATTGCAACTAGTGTCATAACAATATGTGTATAAATTTTTGTATAAGAAATTAACTTGAAACTTTCACCTAAAGCACAATAAAAAAAAGAAAATACCATGGCTTGAGTCAGGTGCACCTTAGTCCTCAAAGTGACATCTTTGGTTTTTAACACATTAAAGAGGTCTTTTGCAGCAGATTTGCCCAGTGCAATGAGTCATTTGATTTCTTGACTGCTGCTTCCATGGGTGTTGACTGTGGATTCAAGTGAAATGAAATCCTTCACAACTTCAATATTTTCTCCATTTATCATGATGTTGTTTATTGGTCTAGTTGTGGGGATTTTTGTTTTCTTTATGTGGCGGCGTAATCCGTCCTGAAAAAAATGTAGTCTTTGATCTTCATTGCTAAGTACTTCAAGTCCTCTTCACTTTCCGCAAGCAAGGCTGTGTCATCTGCATATTGCAGGTTGTTAAGGACTCTTCCTCCAATCCTGATGGCCTGTTCTTCTTCATATAGTCCAGCTTCTCAGATCATTTGTTCAGCATACAGATTGAATAAGTATGGTGAAAGGATACAACCCTGATGCACACCTTTTCTGATTTTAAACTACGCAGTATCCCCTTGTTCTGTTTGAATAACTGCCTCTTGGTCTGTATACAGGTTCCTCATGAGCACAATTAAGTGTTCTGGAATTCCCATTCTTTGAAACGCTATCCATAATTTTTTTATGATCCACACAGTTAAATGCCTTTGCATAGTCAATAAAACACAGGTAAACATCTTCCTGATATTCTCGGCTGTCAGCCAAGATCCATCTGATATCAGCAATGATATTCCCTAGTTCCACATCCTCTTCTGAATTTGGCTTGAATTTCAGGCAGTTCCTTGTCAATGTACCGCTGCAACAGTTTTTGAAATATCTTCAGCAAAATTTTACTTGCATATGATATTAGTGGTATTGCTCAATAATTTCTGCATTCCGTTGGATCACCTTTCTCTGGAAGGGGCGCATATGCGGATCTCTTCCAGTCAGATGGGCACGTAGCTGTCTTCTAAATTTCTTGGCATAGACAAGTGAGCACTCCAGCGTTGCATCCGTTTGTTGAAATATCTCAATGGGTATTCCATCAACTCCTGGAGCCTTGTTTTTCACCAATGTCTTCAGTGCAGCTTGGATGTCTTCCTTCAGTACCATTGGTTCTTGATCCTATGCTGCCTCCTGAAACGGGTGAACATTCACCAATTCTTTTTGGTACAGTGACTCTGTGTATTCCTTCCATCTTCTTTTGATGTTTCCTGCATTGTTTAGTATTTTCCCTGTAGACTCCTTCAATATTTCAACTCCAGGTTTGAATTTTTTCTTCAGTTCTCTCAGTTTGAGAAATGCCAAGTGTATTCTTCCCTTTTGGTTTTCTAACTCCTGGTCTTTGCACATTTCATTATAATACTTTACTTTGTCTTCACAAGCTGCTCTTTGAAATTTTCTGTTCAGCTCTTTTACTTCAACATTTCTTCCCTTCGCTTTAGCTACCCTACACTCAAGAACAAGTTTCAGAGTCTCTTCTGACATCTATATGGATCTTTTCTTTCTTTCCTGTCTTTTTAATGAGATTTTGCTTTCTTCTTGAATGATGTCCTTAACATCATCCCATAACTCATCTGGTCATTAGTATTCAGTGTGTCAAATCTATTCTTGAGATGGTCTCTAAATTCAGGGGGGATATACTTGAGGTCATACTTTGACTCTCGTGAATTTGTTTTAATTTTCTTCAGCTTCAACTTGAACTTGCATATGAGCAATGTGATGGTCTGTTCCACAGTTAGCCCCTGGCCTTGTTCTGACTGATGATACTGAACTTCTCCATCATCTTTCCACAGATGTAGCCAATTTGATTCCTGTGTATTCCATCCCGTGATCTCTACGTGTACAGTCATCGTTTATGTTGTTGAAAAAAGATATTTCCAGTGAATAATTCCTTGGTCTTGCAAAAATCTATCATGCGATCTCTGATGCCGTTTCTATCACTAAGGACATATTTTCCAACTACTGATCCTTCTTTGTTTCCAACTTTTGCATTCCAATCACAGCAATTATCAATGCATCTTGATTGCATGTTTGATCGATTTCAGACAGCAGAAGTTGATAAAAACCTTCAATTTCTTCATCTTTGGCTTTAGTGGTTGGTGCATAAATTTAAATAAGTTATATTAACTGGTCTTCCTTGTAAGTGTATGGATATTATCTTATTACAGACTGTTGTACTTCAGGATAGATCTGGAAATGTTCTTTTTAACAATGAACATGATGCCGTTCCTCTTCAATTTGTCATTCCTGGCATAGTGACAAAAGTACTCAGTAAAATTTTTGCTGACTAAATGAATAAACAGAGATAAAGAGGAGCCAGAAATTGGGGTCATGGAGGTCATGAAAGGAAGTTTCAAGAAGATGTAAGTTCTCAGCAATGATAATTGACAAACCAAGGACTGAAGAAAGACTCAGATTTGGCAATCAGGTGAAGTGACCTGACCAAGGAGCAGCGTGCACGAAGTAGTAAGGACAGAAGCTAGAGTATGGTGAGGTTAGGAAGGAATGGAAATGAGGAAGAAGAGACAGGAAAGTTGATATTATACAGCTATGTGACAACAAGTATTGCGATAAAAATGAACACATTTGGTCTGCTACCTGGGTTTTTTAAATCTTCTCACCAAAAATATCAGATGTATTGAAATATTAGGGTATCTGATGTATTTCCCACTTATCTTTGAGCTGTTTGGTGTTGCATAAAACTTTAGTGGTTAAAATTCAAATCCAGAACTCACAGGTAGAAACTTCAAGTCCAGAATGATCAAAAGATTTCTGAAATTTTAGCAAAGGATATCGGTGATGGTAGCACAGCATAACTAATGTAACTGATCTCACTGAATTGCACATGTGAAAAAATATTTCATTGGCAAATGTAGTGTTATCTATATTTTTACAACAATAAAAAAATTTTTTTTCAATGTGTGTAATCAGTTCTTGCTGCCATCAAATAAATAACTGGACACAGAAAAAAAAAATTTATCATGGTGAAGCAGATGACGAAGTTGATGATAAACAACATTTTCTTGTTTCTTTTGTGATCTTAATCATTCTGTGATCTTAACCAGCTTGAAATGAGAATTTCAATGCAGACAGCAGTGTAAATTTGCTTTGTGGTTATTAGTTGCCATCAAGTTGGCTCTGACTCATGGTGACCTTATGTATAATAGAACAAAACGCTGCCTGGCCTATGCTTACAGAATACTTATTGTAATTACTAAACAAAAACAATACAAGCATATTTTGTGTTGTTCATTCCATAGGCATTCACTGAGTACCTGGAACACATTAGGCGTTCTGATAGATACAGATATGTAGATATAGAATTTAGTTAATTTGCTCATTGCTCCACTTCCCTCAACAATTTACTATTTAATAAGTAGGGAAAGCTCATTAAGCAAATAGTTCAATATTTGTTATAGATGCTAAGGTAGAACTTTACCTGGGTTATAGTGGGGGGATTAAAAGATTTATGCAAACCTGTTTTGCCAACTGTCAAGAGCGCTATAGATATGTGACATTCAGACTAAAGAGAATGGTATCAGCTCATAGCTACATTTTGGAAGATATGCAGAAAACATTTAGAACCCTGAACACATGATATTATCACTAAGATTTTTTTTTTTAAAGGGCCTACAAAACAGTACGTTCAATCTGATCCTATTTTTACTAAAAATAGACTAATAGGATTGTTATGAGTCAGAATCCACTTGATGGCAACAGGAAATGGGTAATACATTTTATTAAGGTATATAATATATATGTACATATATAGAGAAAAAATCTATAAAGATGCACACTGAACATATTAACAGGGATTATATCCGGGTGGTGGGTTACTGGGATATTTATTTTCTTCTCTATACTTTTTACACTTTAAATGTTTTTATAATGAACAAGGTTTACTTTTATAATCACAAATAATGGGAAAAAAACCACTGAGTTTTAATCACATGTTACAAGCATACAACATGTGTACTTGTAAGCACATAGAGGCTAGAGGTGTTTTTTTTTTTGTGATTATCCAATGTTTACTTGTTATATGAATAGCACCAAAAATTCCTCAGCCTACAAATACTAGCAGATGACCGACTATCTTTACTCAAAAGGCTATGTCTAGAAGTCAGTCCTGCTGGTTAGTCTTCTTCTACAAGGTGGACAAAGCCAGACCAGGCATCTCCTGTTGGAACACTGGGACTTAAAACAATGCAGCACAGGGAGTGCTGAGTACCCAGTCAATGAATATGGTGTGGGATCACTTAGTTTGGCTGCAAGTAGCAAGACACTGGGCTACAAATGGCTTAAATAATAAAGATTTGCTTCATAACATGAAGTTCAGAAAGTAGGTGGGTTCCAAAGATGGTTAAGTCAGTAGTTCAAAAATGTCAGGATTCTGGGTCATCTTTTCCTTGACTTTCTTGGTTTTCCCTTTATGGTAGCTCTGAACATCACTTCCTCACACAAGAACTTCTCAAGGCCTTCTCTGTTTTTTTGTCAGAAACTTACATCTCCCTACATTTCATTGGCCACACCGTGAAGTTCAATATAAAGAATAACGGGGTGGGGAGAGGGGGAACTGCACTTGGTGGAAAGAAAAATAAACAAGGCCATCCCTAAAACTAGAAATGTCTGGTAGAAGCCATGTATGTATACCATGTATGTATATATATATATACACAAATATATATATACCTCCATGAGCCAGGCTTTGGAAAGCTAAAGGCAAGCCTTCATCTTCTCTTTCATGAGTGATCTACAGCACTGATAAGCAACATTGCCTCCTTGTAGCATAATTAGAAGTGTCAAGGGTGCATACAGTATTATCCAACAAATAATTACAGAATTTGAACTTTGAGTTCCTGAGCTATGGTTCCGGATGTAACCCTGACTATCTGTGGAGTCTTAGATGAATCACTTTGCTTATCTACGCCCCAGTTTCCTCATCTTTTAAAACAGGTCGTTGCTTAATGTCCCTTTGAACTCTAGCACTCTATGATTTTATATTTCTGTTGAACTGGGGGACCTTTCCAGCTGCTTATCTGAAACCAGCAAGCCCAGAGAGCTTGAGGCGGCTGACACATGAGAAGTGATTCAGAAGGGCACTTCCTCTGATGGCACAGGAAAGAAAAAAGAGGGAAGGAAGGGCACTTTCTCAAGCTGTGATGGCTTGTCATTCACTTACTGAAGAAGTATTACAGGACACCCACTATGTGCCATAGTGGTTCTAGATTTAATAAGGGAGAACAAGATGTGGCCCCTGCCTTCAGTGATCTTATGATCTAGTGGTAAAGGGGAATACCCGTAACCCGTTGCCATCGAGTCAATTCTGACTCATAGCAACCCTACAGAATAGAGTAGAACTGCCCCATAGGGTTTCCAAGGAGCGCCTGGTGGATTCAAACTGCCGACCTTTTGGTTAGCAGCCATAGCTCTTAACCACTACACCACCAGGGTTTCCAAGGGAATACAGGTAAGTAAAAAGGCAATTACAAGAAGACGTGGAAAGGACTATGATACACAAACAAGATGTTGTACATGAGAGCAGCACCCAGCCCAATCTGAGGGGAGGTGAGAAAAGCTTTCCTGGAGGAAGCGATACCCAACTGAGAGGCCTGAAGTTGATTGCCTCTCCTGGCACTGGGGGTGCAGGAAGGGGGAGATGGCCTAGCGTACAGGATATCTCTCATTCTGCTTTTCTTCTCTCTTCTGATTTATTGTTCTTCTATTCCCTTCTTCATTGTATTTGCTCCAATTGCCTGTAGAACCTGGGATCTGGTGGAAGGATCAAGGGGAAAATGCCGCAGCAAACTAACAGTTTCTATTTTGGATTCTTCTACCACCACCTTCACCACCATCATTTCCATACTACCATTACTACCTCCACCACTATCACCACCACCATTACTTCTACCACCACTACCACTGCCATCACCATTATCACCTCTGTCACCTCCATCAACAATACCACCACCATTACCTCCTCTGCCACTATCACCACTACCACCTCCAGCATCACCACCTCCACCATCACCACCTCCATCATCACCAGAACCACCACCATGAGCACAACCTCTGCCACCACGAAAACAGCATGCAAGTGAGCCTTGCTTTAACTAACCCCAAATCTATGTATAAAAATCTGAGTTAATATAATGAACAAATTAAGAATGATTATTTGTTTTTCCAAATCATTCAATCTGCAGCAACCTTCAACACTAAGTTTCTCTAGTGCTTTTTAAATGTGCTTTACCTTACAAGTATTTTAACTGTCCATATCTGTTCAGGAATGTATCTATTTTAAGAAGTTAGGCATATCAAAGACAGGATTTTCATGCTGAGAAAGAAGGGCAAGGAAAATAAGAAGTTCATAAGGTCTCTTTCCTTATTCACTAAATTAATTAAGAAGAGTTTTATAGCATGCACATATCTACTAAACATTAAGCAGTTTTAGTTTTTTGGCCATAAAACAGCCAATGTAAAGGTAGAAGTTAGTTCAATCAATAGTACTCCTATGTATAAACAGTACACCTATATATAAACATATGACACACACATTTATATATTTTAAAATATATATTTAGAAATATATTTACATATAAATATATAATACTTATATATGTGATAAATACATATTGGTATTACAAATAGCCTTCTCTAGACTGTGAAATTCAGGTGAAGGATTGAAATAGATAGCAAAAATGGCCACAAATTTCTCCCATTCCTGTATGTAAACCCTTTGTGATGTGATCTTGCCATTCTTCTCATAAAGAAGGAAAGTCTATTTCTCTACTCCTTGACTGTGGGTTGGCCATGTGACTTCTTGGTCTAATGGGATATAAACAAATGTGATGCAAGCAGAGGCTTGAAAAATAGTTTTACACGTTGGGGTTGGCCTTCTCTTGCTCATCCTGGGAACACTTTCACCACCACCGTGGGATCCCATCTGGGCTAGCCTGTGAGAGGACAATAGACGGAAACAGAGATAAGCCATCCTAGCTGAGGCCCTACTAACTCTTAGCTTACCTGGTGGTTATCAGGCGTGTGAGAGAGACCATTCTAGGCTATCCAGCCCCAGCTGGACTGATTCAGACCAGAAGAGTCATCTAGCCAACCACAGACTCATGAGAAATAATGCTGTTTTCAGCAACTAAGTTTTGTGGTAGCTTATTATGCAGCAAAAGCTAACTGATACAGGGACCATATCTTACCGTGTTTTGTTTTCCTCTTTTCTCTCTACTCATTCCGAAAGCTTGGGTAAGAAGCTTGGTTTACTGGAGCCACAGTGCCACAAACATATGATCTTTCATTTTCTTAAAATTCTAAAAGCTCTGATTCTCTTATATTATTTTCTTTTTCTCAGCTATGGTCTTTACGGAGGAGAGGGGTTGAAGAATAAAAGTAGTAATGGTGGGATGCTGAGGCTAAAGAGAGGGCAGTACAAGTCATGAAGTGTTGACTAACGACTAACTTCCCAGGAGATGTTTGTTCTAGTCAATCAGAATCTCTATGAAACTCCCTGGCACTGACCCCAGATGTCCCTTTGTTAAACTGCAAACACACATTCTAAAATTCCCTTACATCCCCCATCTTAGTTTCTCTCAGTCTTTTTCATTATCCAAAACAGGGTTTTCTATTTTGGTAGTCAGAATTTTTTGTTTGTTTGTTTGCTTATTTATTTATATCTTTGCTGTAAGTGGCAGAAGCCCAACTCAAACTAGCTCAAGTAAGTAACAAATGTACTAACTTTCACATCTGGAAAGTCCAGATCTTCCTCAGGCTTTAGGCTGAGTTGAATCCTGTTGCTCAAATGATGTCCTTAGGGTTCATAAAATGATGTTCTCCATATCTAGATTCTTCCTCTGCCTTTCCCTCCCTGATCTCTCCCTCTGTCCCTGACTGATTTTGTGGGTCCCAGACTTGCATGGTGTCAACTGCCTATTGTGCTTCTCCATCTTGAGGGCTCCAAGCCCTCCTCCTCCCCACTTGTTACCCTTACTATATTAAAACATCAGGATCCACCCTATTTCTTAAGTCAAAAACTTAAAAAGTTATCCTAGTTAAACTCTCTCTATTAATCCTCAAATCTAATAGGTCATAAGGCTAAGTTGTTTCTACCTCTTTCGTGTCCTTGAAATTGGTCATCCCTCTCCACTGTGCTTTGTCATACATTGTTATTCCTGTCACGGAAGAAGACGTTTTCTTCCTAACCATTTCTGCTTTGCTCCCCACAAACCATCCTTTATGCCAGGAGTGATCTATTAAAAATGTAAATCTGAATCTAGCATTCCTTGTTTAAAATCTTTGATTGGACTTATATAATCTGTTCCACAAACTTGGGGTACAAACATGATCCTATTTGGTAAATTTTCCAGTTGACAACTTGAACCCCAGCTGCCCCGTTGGCAAGGGGCCTAGTTTTCTTAAGTTGGGTTCCCTAGAAGCAGAGCCTGTGGGGGGGAGGGGGGATAAATGTTAGTTGTTATTTTAGGACCCTCCTAGATCCTCCTGGAGCCCTGGTGGTACAGTGGTTAAGAGTTACGGTGAGCTATGGCTGCTAACCAAAAACTCAGCAGTTCGAATCCACCAGCCAGTCCTTGGAAACCCTATGGAGCAGTTCTACTCTGTTCTATAGGGTCACTGTGGGTAGGAACCGATTCCATGGCAATGGGTTTGTTTTCATTTTGGATCCTCCAGCAACTCTAATCCACGCAACCTGGGCTGCCTAACTTTAATAGAGTCTTGGGGAAAGGGAATGGGGATTGATGTGTTTCCTCCCAAGAGGCCCAGGGCTCCTCATGCAAATTGCTTCACCTCCTCCCCAGTGACAAGCTCTACCTCTACCTACCTGGAATCTCAGAGTGGGTCCTTGATCCATCCCAAAGGAGTCTTTTACACCAGGGGTCAGAAACTCAAGTGCCTGCAGGAGCCACAATCAATTGTAACCAAGCAGGAACGTGGCACTCACAGTCATCAGATCTCCAGATTTTTTCAGGTAGAGCCCCAAATCTCGATTTGATGTGAAATATTCTGATTTTAAACTGTTGGCTTGATTTAAAAAAAAAAAAAAAAAAAAGCAGGCAAAACAAAAGGAGTTTGGGGCCTCATCCGGCCTGGGGGCTGTCAGTTTGTGAATTCAGCTGTATGCCCTAATTACAGAACAATGGATGCCCACTTGCCCTACATTTGCATAACTGTGAGGGCCACTGCAATGGTCTGGGGCTGGACAAAGATCATGTGAACCTGCTACAAAAGTTTCCATGACTTCAAGATAAAGTCTAACCTCCTTCATGGAGGCCTGTGTGGACCTCCCTGACCTGGGTCCTACCCTCCCCCTTGCCTTTCTGTTACGTCCCTCTCCACACCCCCAAGGCTGTTTCACCATTCAGGGTGGGCCTTTCTGTTCACCGGGCTCTCTACCTCGGAAGCCCCTCTCCTTCTAGCTCTCTATCACTACTCCTACGCATCCTTCAAGATTCAGCTCAAACATTCCTTCCTCTGGGCAGCTTTCCTTTCCCCGACCTCTCAGGCTGACTTGCTTTCTCTTCCGCTTACATCATTTTTAGCAGTTATCCCACTGCCCTGAATGTTTTCTTTACATGCCTGCCGCCGCAATTGACTGAGCCCCTAGAGGCAAGCGCTTGGGTTCCATTCACACTTCAGAGGCAGGTTGAAGAAACAGGTATCCAACTTGAAAAATGAAGAGCTTGACCATTGCCTATCACGTGCCAGAAACCGATTTGTAAAGAACTGGAAATTTTATTTTAAGATAAAGTTGACACTTGGTGCTTAAGAGAGAAAAAAAGTCCCGCTGCACCTCTTTGGGACGTGCAGTTAGAAAGGCTAAGTTTTAAGACTTTACTCAGCTTTGGAGATAGCTCAGTCTTCTTAGCTAAGAAGCTCTAGAACTAGAGAATGGCTAAACCGCACTAGCTTTTCTCCGGAACTTCAAAGGCCCCCGGGGCTCTTTAAAGGCGGGAGTGACTACCGCCTCACGAAAGAAAGGGAACCAGTCTCCTCTGAATGAAACAGCACTTTCCACAGAGACAGTGGCCTGGAAGCGAGAGCGAGGAGCCACAGTCGAAAGAAAGACCTTTGCATATTCACTCTTAAACTGACTGAGGCTTGCACGGTTGTAAACTGAAACTTCACAGGCCAACCCTGAGCGGTTACTTTTCTCGTAAGGAAATCTTCCCAGCTCTGTCAATCATTTCCTGCTTTCTCTCTTTCTCCGACCTGCGCACACACACACCCTTTTGTGACCGCTGCACTGACATTAAGCCTCTCTCCTACCTGAAGTGGAGCACCTCAGGAAGCAGCGAGGTCGACGTTTCATTCACAATACATGAACTCAGGGGAGGAGGGAGGAGGGAGGAGGGAGGAGGGAGGAGGGAGGAGGGAGGAGGGAGGAGGGAGGAGGGAGGAGGGAGGAGGGAGGAGGGAGGAGGGAGGAGGGAGGAGGGAGGAGGGAGGCGGGGGCAAGAGTCTTTCATCTCTGCTATTTAAAAGCCTGGCATTGCTGCAGAAAAGGAAAATGACCTGGGAGTGAACGGCATCGCATGAAGTACTGCACGATAACGGTACAACCGAGCGCGTCAGCGGCCCGCCCGCCGGCTATTTATACAGCGCAGATTATGCAATCCAGCTGCAGCCATTCATGCCGGGACTAGGTCGGCGGGCGCCGGGGGTGGGGGACGCCGGGCGCACAGTTCCCGGGCGCCGGCTGTTTCTAAGTTTGCATCATGCCGTTCATTACGAGAGAGCTTGGGTTTCCATCCCTGCCAGCGGGTCTTGGGGGAGACAGCTGGGCCACAAACTCACTTGGCACAAGATGCCACACACCACTGCTTATTTAAACACCATAATAAAGGCAGCAGAGCGCTCGAGGTGCGGCCAAGCAGCGCCAAGGCCCGGCTGGGGGCAGACCGGAAGGAACTGATAAGCCGAGCGCTAATGATGCCCCCTCCCTCCCCGCTCGGAAGTGTCCTCGGAGCGCCGGTCATTGAGAAATACCGAAGAGGCAGAATTGGGGTGAGGTGAGGACAGGCCTGGGCGCAGCTGCGCGCGCCTCGCGGGGCAGAAACGCCGCGTCTGTGGGGTCTTCGGCGGGCCAGACCCGGTAGGAGCCCTCCCCACCCACCCCCAGCCCCTAGGGGGAAGGATGAGTTATTTCTCGGACTCGCCTCCCCTCTCTCCCACGAGAGATCTACACACTCCCAGCCCCACCAGCCCGGGGCCGGCGAAAGGTGGAAGGACCCAGAGAGGGCGAAGGACACGAAAGAGTGGATTGCAGAGCAGGCTAAAATGTCCGCTTCTCCGCGCGCAAGTGCGGGGCGGGAGGGGGCGGGGGCCGCGGCCGGCTTCCAAGTGAAATAGGACCTGCGGGTCTACTGAGCATGCCCGCCCCGGGCCGCCGAGGGTCGTTCCGGCTCCGCGCTCCGGGCTTTCTCGGCGGCCCGCGAGTCGCACCGGGTGCGGATTCTTCCCCGTCCGGGACTCAGAATTTAGAGGCCGATAGGTGGGGGTCCTGCTGGGTGCTCCGCTGGGTTTGCTTAAAGTTACGAGCAGCTCGATATTGGCGAACTCTATCCTTTTGAAGCCGTACGATCTCCCTAAGTCGACACCCTTGGTTTGAACGTATCTAAAGCAGGCTGCTCCCTATTTTGCTAGTCGTGGGGAGACAAGGATGTGGATCCTCAGCTGTTTTAGCAGTATCATTAAATTAAAGCCCTATATCCGTGATACTACCAATTCTGGTAACAATTCCGTGGGTTTTGATAACACCCTGCTATTCACTTCAGTAAACCTATGTGTTATTCTCCCAGTATCTCTACGAGGTTCTTTCCTGGTTCTAGCAGACGCAGGAGGCAGAATTGCCTTATACCACAGTAATGGATGGGGAGGGCTATGAACGTTTCCATCAAAAGGCTTCTTTATTTAGAGGAACACAACGAAAATAGAGGGAACATTTGATAACCCAACGGCTAGAGAAAGGGCTGCCAGGAATCTAATATTTCACGGTTAGCTTCACTGTATTAGCTTATTTAATCTTCCCAGCAACCCTATGATGCTATTATCCGCACACTACAGAAGCTGAACGCGAGGCTCAGAGGACCTAAGGACCTATCCAAGATAACCAAGCTAGAGTCTGGCACTGGAATATCCTAGTGGGACCTTTTGACTCCTGGGCCTTAGAATGCATTAGATCCCCTCCCCTCCCCCCTTCATGGGCTGGGACAGCTATTCACTGCTTTAGCAGAGAATCAGAGTTTTGAAAGGGGGAGAAAGAGGGGAGATGAACCTTTCCAGAGCCGGATGATTGAGTGGTAATGGCGTAAATTCAGACTGATCATAGAGCTTGCCTGTGTGCAGAAATGAATAATCACCTCACCTGACACCTTGCCATGAGGGCACTCTGAAACTGGAAGGTAGAGCCAAAGAGATGCCCAGTGCATGGATAGTTGGACTGAATGCTTATGTCCAAGAAGTTCAAGCACAACTAGGAGTGGGATCTCTTCCAGCACCCCAGGAGAAAAGCAACAACGGCCAAAGGTGAGAACCAGGTGGATGCGTTAGCCTTATGGGGATTTAGAGAACCATGAGATCTTGCATGTCTTTAATGCTTTCTCATA
This sequence comes from Dugong dugon, assembly GCA_030035585.1. Lineage (NCBI taxonomy): Eukaryota > Metazoa > Chordata > Mammalia > Sirenia > Dugongidae > Dugong > Dugong dugon. The sequence continues at coordinate 101,319,622 of CM057469.1, read as the reverse complement.
GACTCTCAATGGCCTCAGAAACTATGAGAAAGACAAGCTAGGCCTTGTTATCTGTTTTATAAAGAAAAAAGAATTGCTAAAAGCCTCAGTTTCCGGTCTCTGGTTTGGTAGGAGAAAACTAGAACCCAGGCGTTCCACTCCCTGCCCAGTGCCCTTCTTACCACCACACATCACCAGCACCAGGAATCAAAAGTGGGTAAACCCCAATCCATGTCCACAAAGGTCATGGTTGTGACAAGCACTAACTCTATGGTAAACCACCAGTTTCTCCCTGACTCAAGGTGAAACTTGTAACACCTTTGGAGCACTTGTGGCTCTTTAAATGCATACACCCTTTGTTGTTGTTGTTAGTTGCCATTGAGTCTATTCTGACTCATGGCAACACCACAATTGCAGGGCAGAACTGCTCTGTAGGGTTTCCAAGGTTGTGACCTTTCAGAAGCAGATAGTCAGGCTTGTCTTCAGAGGCACCTCTGGGTGGGTTCAAACTGCCAAACTTTTGGCTGGTAGTCACCGCTTAACTGTTTGTGCCGCCCAGGGACTCCATGTATCTCTTAAACAAAAACCAAACCCGTTGCTGTTGAGTCAATTCCGACTCATAGTGACCCTACAGGACAGAGTAGAACTGCCCCATAATGTTTCCAAGAGCGGCTGATGGATTCAAACTGCCTAGCTTTTGGTTAGAAGCCAAGCTCTCAACCACTGCATCGCCAGGGCTCCATATACCCTTTAACCAAAAAAAGAAAAATCCCCAAACCCATTGCTGTCGAATCGATTCTGACTCATAAAGTGACCCTATGAGAGAGTAGAACTGTCCCAAAGGATTTCCAAGGAGCCACTGGTGGATTCGAACTGCTGACCTTTTGGTTTGCAGCCAAGCTCTTAACCACTGTGCCACCAGAGCTCCATATACCCTTTAGGTACACTATATTTGAGGCAGATATTTAATCTCTTAATTTGTTCAAAAGTTGCTTTTTAATTAAAATCACAGTGGTTGACTTTTGGCACATTCAGGAGGCTGGAAAAGTCTATTCTGGTTGGAGAGCAAGAAGGAGCAGGGGCTGTGTCCCTTGCTCCCTAGTGGGGCCCCCAAATGAAAAATCCATTGCCAGGAACAGCTACATAATTTGTGGGACCCCACGCAAAATGAAAATGCAGGACCTCTTGTTCAAAAATTAAGAATTTCAAAACTACCACAGCAGAGCATTAAACCAAGCTCAGGGCCCTGTGAGACTGTACAGGTTACTTGTCCATGAAGCCAGCTCTGCTGGTCGCCCAGACAGTGCTGCTTTGGAGAGCATTGGCCCACCAGGAGAATCTTGGACAGGTACCAGGCCAAGGCAGGAAAAATAACTTAAAGACAAAAGGCCAGAGTGGGGGTGGGGTGGTGAAGGACAGAAGGGCAGGCAGAAGAGGGAAGACACAGCCAGTGACAGCACCAGGAGGGGATGATGTAGGGCGAGGAGCTCTCCACCTCAACCTTTCCAAAGCCCACGGTGCTGACATCTTGCCCCCAGTAAAGATAGCCTTCAAGGGGATGGGACAAGGGCCATCCTCCACCGACATGAGGGCAATTTACTGGATAATTAAATCGGATTATCTTTTAATTAGATAAACTACATTATTTCTACTGAAATGCAAACGTTTTCGGGCTGTGTTGGATTTATCCTTTTTTTAAAATGCACAAATAATGATTTCTTAAAAATGCCCGTTCCCCTGCCGGGACAAAACAGGACCACAAGATTTACGTGAACCAGAAAAGCCACTACCATTCAGAACCTTGGCAAAGGCTCCCCTCACCCTCTTCCCTCCCTTTCTAGTGGGGTGCCCCGGACATCTGCGCCGCCCCCATCTTCCCTCCTACAATGGGGGTAGTTGGTCCTCAGATCACGAGCACCCCTCCTGTTGTTTAACCCCATACCTTTGCCCTCCCTTTCCCAGCCCCCCTCCCCCGTTTTAATGCTAGGGTTTGGAAGGAGGGAGGAGACCAAACGGGAGCAAGATGTGTGCGAGTCCTCCCTCGCTCTTGCCTCCTCCCTCCTCCGAGCTTCCTAAAACCCGGAGCACTGATTAGGGAGGATCCGGAGCCAGACAGAGGCGACGCAAACAACTCCGCTCCGCGGTTCCTCCGGGAGTGGAAGCCAGGAGGGAGTGGGGGAAAGGAAGCTGGGCATGCTCAGTAGGCGGGACAAAGTTTTTTTTTTTTTTCTTCTTCTTTTTTTTTTTTCGGTCGCAAGTAGGAAGCTTTTTGCACTCCACCACCTCTGGCCGCTGGGAAGACGTCATCGCTTCCGCCCTACTTCCTCCTCCTGTTGGCGGCGGTGAGAATCCAATATGGAGTAAATCGGTGGAGTCGAGAGATGGGGCTCGGACGGGGCGCCCTGCACCGCCTCCCAGGCGCACCTCCGCGGGCTGCCGACCGCTCCCCGGAACCGTGATTGGCCCGGCCCCCTGGGGGTGACCCCGGACCGAGCCCCCGCCTGCGGCCGGCCCCTCCCCTCCTGCTCCTCTCAGAGTCCCCGCGGCTCCAAGGCGCGCTTGTTTTTCTCTTCTCCCCCATCGCCGTCCCCTGCCCAAATCTCTCCCTCCTCCCGCTCCGAGCCCCCGGAGCCTCCGCCCGCCTAGCCCCTCCGCGGCGCCTCTCCTCGCTGCGGCGCTCACTCTCCCCGCAGTTTGCCACTGCACCCCTTCCCCCAAACCTCCACCCCGCGCTCCGGTCGCCCTTCTTCCCCTTCTGCTTGCGGCGCCCCTTCACCTTTAGCCGCAACCCCCCCCCCCAATCAGGAGATCTCCGGAGATGTGAAGAAGGGGGGTGAGCGGACAGGAAGATGAAGGGAGCAAAGCTGCCCGCCGCGGGACAGGCGTCTAGGTGAACAAGAAAATGACCGAAGAAACACACCCGGACGAGTAAGTTTGGCCCCGGGGTGGGACGAGGGTACTCCGCGGGGGCAAAATGAGGTTCTGGGGCTGAGGACGCGGACGGGGACGCTCGTGGGATGTACTTGGCGTGGGGTGCACTTGGCGTGGGGTGCAGCGACTCGCTGGCCTGTCGTGCTGAGACGCGAGATTTCCCCCCTTGGTGAAGAAGAGAGGGGGGCAAAAGCTGCCACACGCCGCCGGCGGCGCACGCAGGGTCGGCGGTCTGGGGGTGGCTGCAGGGGCAAGGGCGCGCGGGTGACCTCGGGGCGATCCCCGCGCCCTCTCCCGGGACTCATAAGCCTCCCCTCCCCAGAAATCATCTGCGGCCGGAGCGTAAGACCTGACAACCCCGCTCCGGCTCCCGTGGTCGGTGGGTTTTTACAGGGTGACTTTGTGACTATTCCGCCCCGCCGGTCGCCCAGCGGTCCCTTCGGGAGCCCTCTGGGGCCCAGGCTCCGCCATTTCGTTTTCTTGAATCGCTCTCATTTGCATACCACATTTTCATTCATAAAAAACACAGCGGAGCGAGGGGAGGATTGGGAGCGGGCTGCGCGGGGGTCGGCGGGCGGCGAGTCTCCGCGCGGACTGGCTTGCTGGAACCGCCCGAGGGGTCCCGCGGCGCGTGTGCACGCGCTTGTGGGCCGGGACACGCGCCCCGCAGGGTCGGGGCAGCTCTGGGGGCGGATCGGAAGCGTGTGCGGCGGGGGCGGGAGCGTGTGGGTCAGCGCGCTGTTAGAGTGTGTGTGTGTGTACGTGTGTGTGCGCGCGTGTGTGTTGTTTGTGTGTGTGTGTGTGTGCATGTGTGTGCGCGCGCACAGGGCGAGCGTGCCCGGCCTGCGAGCCCGAGAGGAACAAAGCTCGGGGCGCTCCGCCCGGGGGCTCCTGGGCAGACCCATACCCCTTCGTGGGACCAGTGCCTTTTGCCAGTCTGCGGTCGAGGTGCAGCTCCCATCTGGCTCGCGGGAGCGGGGTCCTGTTGGCTTTTTCCCTCCCCCGCCCGAGGCGTTTGCAATCCCGGGTAAACTGCGGGCAGGACCGCTGGGCCCGGCGCCTCACATCTTCGGCCTCGGGTCCCAGCGGTCACCGCATCGTGGTCACCACGCCGCTCAGTGCCTGTGCCTGCCATCAGCCACTTTTTTTTTTTTTTTTGTGAATAAGACACTCTTCTTTATTGTCACATGATATTCCTCCCCTCCTCCCCTGCACATTCATAAATCCGGAGCTTGCCTCGGCTCCTTTCATTCAGAGCTGCCCTTAGCCAAGGTAGCGGCGGCACCCGCTTCCGCGCAGATAGCCGGCCCTCAGCCGCAGCGACGCGCGCTTGGAGGGAGGCCCCGCGCGTGTCGGTGAGGGGGTGTAGGGCTGCGGGCAGCAAGCTTCCGAGGCCTGGGTTCTTTTGCCCCAGGCAAGCGTTGAAACTCAGGAGGAGTGCCCGGAGGGGAAGTGACTCAGTGCTGGGCTACAGGGAGGCACGAAGGGGAGGTCTCCTCTTGCAGCAGGTGACAGAATGTTACACTCTACTCCAAAACCTACTCATTTTTTGTTTAATGCCCCTTTAACCTTTGGCGTTTGCTGTTGCCAGGCTAGAGGGTTGGTGTTTGGGAAAGGGAATTTCCTTCCTGTGGGTCCCCAGGGAGCTTTGACTGCAGTAACTACTGGCCCCAGACACCCGTCGCTGGAAAGGATCCTGCTTGGTGTGCATGTCACGGTTGTCCCACCACATCTGCTGGTCTTTTCATTTTAGATTATTTGCCGTACTTTCATATACAGAATCTTGAAATGGTAATATGAAGAAGGTTATGCTTTTCCAGCTGAAATATGGAGGGGAAGGAATGTGTTTCTGGGCCTTGTCGTTTCAGACTTGGCTAGTAAACAGGTATTTTATCAGTCCTCGTTTGTATTCACATAGAGAAGGAGCAGTGAGGGACACAGTAGCAGTCTTCTTAGACGGTACTGCATCAGGGTTCCTTTGCTCCATCCCTTGTGAGTACATACCAGGCCTCTTCCTTTTCACGGCAGCATGCCATTCTTGCATCCTGCCCCATCTGGTATCTGAAGCAAAAAGATTCCTGGTTGGATCATCAGTGGATAACTAAATATCTCTATTCCAGGCTCTCAGAGCTAGTTCAACATGGAGCTGGCTGTCAGAAGCCAGTTGAAACAATGGATATTTGAGGACAGGTTCTGATTTCAGTTAGAATCAGAAAGCCTTGGCACCTTAGCCTACTGCAGAAATGGCTTTCTCTGAGTTACTTTTAATATAATGACCTTGGCATGAGACATGAGATGCCGAGGAAGAAAGCGGGCTGTAAACTGCCATTGGAGACACTGTCCATTATGTTGTTCAAGGATCTTATGTAATGATCCATCTGAAATATTCCTTTTTAATGTTAGTGCCAGGAAGGTTTTCCTCTGTGGGTTACAGAGCTTGCTGTGATTGCTTTTTTGTTGTTGTTGGGTTTATTTATTTATTTATTTAGTCCCATACTGTCTGCAAGCTCAGAGCTAAAATGATTGCTTGACTACAGTAGCCATATTAGCCTGGATTTTTGCTAGATTGATTTACCGTTTCCTCTACGTGAGTATTAGTCTTCTGTTTGCCCTTCTAGTGATTTTGTTTGGAACCCCGCAAATACCCTTTTGGAAGTAGTCAGGGCGTGCTACTTATAAAAGAGAATTAATGACATCAAACTGGAGACCTAGAGGAAATATATTTATTTGTGCCTTAGCTAAAGCAAATTTTCTTGATAGTCTACATATACTTAAATGATTCTTACTAAAAGCTACAGATATTTAATTACTTGTTAGATTTAGCATCAGAATGCCATAAAACAGAATGTTGCAACTGGTAAAATCATGCTTAAGTAAAAACACTTTGTCTTCTAATTTCTTTCCAATCTCATAAAACTCCTCTGATAAATATACAGCAATTCAAGAAAGCGTATCTACTTTTCTCATTGATGGTTGTAAAAGACAGCTATCCTGTAGAAAATACACTGATCATTCTCCTTTGATCCCACTCCAGATAGACATGCATGTTAAGATTTACAATTCTACAGAATTTTAAAATTAATTTGAAAAGTGAAGAGCAGCAACAAACCATTGGAAGTGTTTTTTGTACCAAAAAAAATCCACACCCGTTGCCGTCGGGTCAATTCAGACTCATAGTGACCCTACAGGATGTAGTAGAACTGCCCCATAGAGTTGCCAGCAAGCGCCTGGTGGATTCGAACTGCCCATCTTTTGGTTAGCAGACGTAGCTCTTAACCACTATGCCACCAGAGTTTCCGTTTATTTATTTTTTTTGTACAGAGGAGTGGAATTTTTTTTTTTTTAATCATACTTTGTACCTTGAAAGCATTTGATCGTGAAGATGAATGGCTTGGAAATTAGCAGACAAACAACTCAGAAGGCATTAGGACGCCATTCGGCTTTCTACTTTGTTCCTACGGTGACTCTCCTGTGCCACACTTCTTGCTGGGAATGGATTTGCAGCTTTGCCCTCAGTCATATTTTTCCTAACATTGAAAGGTTTCCTATTTCTCAAAAAAAAAAAAAAAAAAAAAGCTTGAATGTTTTTGCCAAGCCATTTCAAATAAATTACAAATATCAAGACTCTTACACCTAAATACTTAAGCTTGCCTCTCAAAAGAAAAGAATACACTTCTGTGAAACTGCAATATCATTATCACATTTTACAAAAGGAAGAATAATCCCCGATGTCTTTAACACTCAGTCTCAATTGTCTGAAAAATATCTTTCCTAGCTGTGTCTTTCAGCCAGTGTCCAATCAGGCACGCCACATGAAATGCATTTTTAGCTTATACTTAAGGCTCAAGTCTTAGCCATCTGCTCACTTTATGATCTAAGGCAAGTTTCACCTGAGTGAATAAATACCACCTACTTCATGGAGTTGCTGTGAGAATTAAATGAGATAGCCTGTGTAAAGCTTGCAGTACAATGCCAAGCATAAAATGAGTGTCCATTATGGATCTTTACCGGGCACTAAGGTAGGTGTCTTAAAGGCTCAGTAATTAATTTTCAAATAACCAGGTGAAGGAGATTTTACCCATTTAACTGACGAGGAAGTTTAAGTGAAGTTACTTGCCCAAGACAGCCGAAGTTTTTTATGGTACTTTACTCATTTTGTCTTCTCAACAACCCTATGAGGTAGGTGCTAGTATCTCCACTTGTAGAGGAAATTGAAGCACAGACATGTTAGTTGGCCCAAGGTCATACTGTTAGTAACTGAAGAGGCTGGGATTTGAACCCCTGGCTGCCTGGTTCAGAAAGTAATCTGTGCTTTTACCACTATGAGGTACTGCCTCAAAAGGGGTGGTGGCGCCCAGCCTTCATCATTCTGACTTCAAAGTCTCCATGGTTTCTGCCAGTCATGCTGTCCATAATTCTTCTGAGTTGGTGGCAGTCTGTCTTTGCCATAGTTGTTTTCTTCTTATCTTCCCTGAAAATGTTGAGGCATGTAATGAATTAAAGTGAATTTGAATAAACTTGGGTTTGAGAATACTGTGGTACAGTTGAAGATAACTGTATCTGTGTGTGTACAAATTCAGAGTTGGTTATTACTGGAATGTCACATCTACATTTATTGTGGAAATTAAACTCTGTATAGCATGTATTGATTAATTCTGTTTATGTTAGCCTTAAAAAGGGTGTGTTTTGCTCTACATGAGTAGAATCCTTAAATATTTAAAAACGGAGTTGATTATGCAGAATCGGAATCTTGGTCTGTTCATCAGAAAATCTTGAAAGCAAGACAAAACAAAAACACTTGGAAAGGATCTTCAGGATCTTGGAAACCAGACACATCACTGTATAAAGTTTAAATGCCTACTGCGAGGCTGCACAGAGAGTTAGCACCGGTAGTTAGTGGGCCTCGACTAGACCTCCATCTGCTGATAGTCATCTGGGTTTGTTTCTGTGTGGATATTAACAAGTGTTCCTTCCTTTCTGGCTCTAGCTCATCCTCTATGCTTTCTTGTTCCTTTAACCAACTAAAAAGATATAAAAAGTGAATCAGTGCGAATACCAAAAACTACTCTGGCTCAACAGTCTGTGTGTAGCTCTTGCTCTTTATTCTGGAATTCTTTCTTCCTTCCCTTTATCTATTGGTAAAGGTCTGCTCATTCCCCTCAACCAGCCCTTTGAGTCTTCTTTGACCTCCCCTCTTCCCCACTCTCCAAATCCAAATAGATTACTCTTTATAGTATTTTTCCCCCACACTGAATAGCAGTTGTCCCCATTTAGAGTTGGGTTTATACCCCGCTGTATTCTGGACCGGAATATGAGCCTTTTGAATTCAGGGTTAGTTCTCAACTGCGTCATTTTCTAATTGTTGGCCCAATACCATTGGGCACATTGTGGTTGCTTAATAAATGTCTATTGAGTAAAATAATGGATCTAAATATTTCAAAATGCTGTTTGGCCCCTGCTAACTAACCTAATAATTGCAGTTGTTGTATTTGGTTAACTTAGGGTATATATGAGCCTCTTTCTGAGAAGCCACATTCACATGAAGTCCTTGGTGTGTTTCATGGAAATGTGTTGGCCTCTTGACTCACAACTCAAAACCATTTCGATTCCAATCACTGTTACAGGAACTGGGATGTAGGAGATCTTGAGCTCTATAAGCCAGGACCTGTGTTTCTGCCTTTGCAAGAGAATTTCTGCAGAAATCACAATACAGTAAGTCCTGGGGTTACGGGTTAGGAACCTCCAGGTTACCAACTTATGGACAGCTTTCAGCTCCTCCTGGCCCTTTACTGTTATGTAAATTTGCCTTCAGTTTGAAAGGACTGAACCAGTCCCTACTTGCAACAAATTCTTCGTCACGATCACCTACCCTTGCTGCACGTGCAGCTTTTAAATCATTGAAAAGTCTTTGTGTCTTTTCTTGCACTAACCCACCCCTGCCCTTGAGTCGATTCTGACTCATAGCAACACCCCATAGGGTTTCCAAGGCTGTAAATCTCTACGGAAGCAGACTGCCACATCTTTCTCTCGTGGAGCCGCTGGTGGTTTCCAATCCCCAACCTTTCTGTTAGCAGTCGATTGCTTTAACCCCTGCGCCACCAGGGCTCCTTCTTGCGCTAAACCAAACCAAACCTATTGCCATCTAGTCGATGCTGACTTCACTAAATTAAGGCTGAGTAAGAACCGTATGGACCTGTTCCGACTTACCTACAAAATCAACTTAAAGACACACTTCGGAGCGGATCTTGTTCATAACCCAGGGACTGCCTGCATTAACAATTAGTGGTAGCTGCAGTATTCTAATGGAGTCCTAACACTTGCATTGGAGGCAGCTGTGCTGATGAGCTCCAATATTGGCATAGTTCCATATTACCAGGCGGAACACACATACACAACCTAACAGCAAAATCCTAAGGAATTGAACAAGATGATAATAGAGGCAGAACAGGAAGTTGTGTGTGTGTTTGTGTGTGTATGGGTGTGCATGTGCACGCCGGTTTGTTTTGGCTTGTTTTCTCTTAAGTAAATTTGTCAGATTGTGTTTTTAAGACCAAGTCATATTGATAAACTTGATAACTTACAAATGTTTCATTTTAATCAATATTTGAAACTAAAACACTGATGGTGCTTTTTAGGTATTTTCTAGGGCTTTTAGTGACTTTGAAGTGGGAGTAATATGCACTGTGGAGGAAAATGTGTTTTCTGTACACATGCCCCAGATGAAGGATTATTATCACAGCATGACATGCGGCCCATGTCATGGAGAGGAAGTTGGGCCAGCGCCTTAGTAGAATACTTGATACTGATTGCATAGGAGTTCACTACAATAAGTAGCAACTGTTTTATAACTACATACTCATTTCCCTTTCTCAGGTAATCTTTATCTAAAAAATATGCAGCATGTTGCTTGATAGCAAATTGTGCTTAAATTTTTAATACTTTTAATACTTTATAAATTGTTATGTATGCTACTCTCAAAGCGTAGTTGAATATTTTTTTTAAATTTCTAGGTTTACTTGCACTTAGAAGGTGAGAAGCAAAGAAATGGATTTTGGTTTTACCTTAGCATTTAACACTTGTCATTGAAGAGATTAGAAAAAATATGGGCAGCTTCTAAAATGTATGTCTTTGGCTCCTCAGTGTACTGAAATAATGATTTTTAAAATCTGGTTGTTTTCTTTCTGAGATATATTCCTTGTGGTCCATTCATAAATGCGTAAGACTTTAAGTTATTAGGTTAATTTTTAAAATGGTCTTTCCTTTGTTCATCTGATAATGACATCTTTGTCATTTCATTTTCAGTATTTATTTCTCTTATTTTTCTCATTGCGTTGCTGTGACTCTGGCCTCTTGATTTTTCAAATTAAAAAAAAAAAAAAAAAGCCTATTGCTGTGGAGTGGATTTCAACTCATGGTGACCCCATATGTTATAGAGTAGAACTGAACTCCACTGGGTTTTCTTAGCTGTCATCTTTATGGAGGCACGTTGCCAGGCCTTTCTTCCACAGCACAGCCAGGTGGGTTCATACCACTAACCTTTTGAGTAGTCACCGAATGCGTCTACCCAGGGACCTTTGCTTGTTCAGATAAGTGCTATTTATTTTGCGTTTGCATCCCACCCTGAGAATAGGGCATGATGCTCAGAGAAACTTGGCCCATCTATCCTTTGAGGTGTGAGAATAATGGCTTATTGACTTATACCCAGGGCCTGGCAGAGTGCTGAGCACATAATAGGCTTTCTGTAAACGGTTATTGATTGGTTGAAGTAAATATTGATTTACTGAAAAATAATCTTATCTTGTATAAAAATTTAAATTGTTATTCATGTTGTACCTGCATCCAAAAAGACTTAGAGGTTGCCTTTTCCTACTAAGGGGAGGCTGCCATGATGGTCCCGGAAAAAACATGGGCTTTGGGGTCAGACCCTACCTCTACCCCCTACTCACGAGTGGGCTCTGGGTTAGTATAAATGAGGTTCACCCTGCTGGCTATTAATAGGCTATTAAAAAGTGGAAATGAGATAGCACAGGTAAAGCATGTTAGCACCCATTGCCATCAAGTCGATTTCAACTTAAAGTGACCTTTAGGACAGAGTGGAACTGCCCCATAGGGTTTCCAAGACCGTAATCTTTACGGAAGCAGACTGCCACATTTTTCTCCCACAGAGCAGCTGGTGGATTCGAACCACTGACCTTTCAGTTTAGCAGCCGAACGCTTAATCACTGCACCACCAGGGCTCCTTTCTCGTTTTAGAACAGCACCTGACAAATTGAGAATCCAGTGCCACCCATCCTCCACTGGTATATGTCTCACCTCACATGACAAGGTATTATTTATTTTCAGGATTTGCAAGGCAGACGGCATCCATGAACTGTTTTAACCTCACAGTGAAATTCTCGCTTTATACCTAAGAGGGTTGAAATGACTTGCTCACGGCTCCTCAGGGAGTTTGTGGGGGAGAATTGGAGCCTCTGTGTCACGTTGTGCAGTTTCGTTTGGCCTTTCCAGCGCTATCCTGCCAGGTCCCTCTGGAATAGCACCTTCTTTCTTGTATTAGAATATTCATAATGGCCAGCTGACTCTTCATCTTTTTACTCAGTAACCGTAGTCAGCTATGCTTTTGGAGGTTTTATGTCTTTTAGTAGCTCATCTCCTCTCTTACTGTCAGTGTGCCTACCTATAGTGGCATCCTTGGCTCCCTTGCCATCCCTACCTACCCCTTTTCTCATCTGTGGTTTAGAAACCATGTTACTAACAGCGTTCAGTTTATAAAACAAGAGTCAGTAGGCTTGGTGGGGGTGGGTGAGACCGACGGTTCTCTTAGAAGTACGTTGGCTTATGACTTGTTTTGTCTACTTGCATGCCATGTTGGTGTTTTCATTTTATATTTCCAGCCAAGGAATATAGTGGATGAGGGAGTAGGAATACAGATAAATAGTGCTGGACCTGAGATATAATGTAATCATCAACATCCCAGTAGTTTTACTCACTTTTATAGACCTTTTGTAAAAATGGCATGGGGGCAGTGTCTGACCTCCTCCAACCCCACAAAGGGCAAGGAGAACCAAGATCAGCAGCACAAGGCTGACTCCCATGAGGTGGAGGTCAGACGCGCTTCCTCTCTCCTCCATCTTTACCAACTCTGAGACCAACTGCCCCTCCCACAGCACTCTCTACTTCTCTCCTGGGTTTGATAATTCGTTACAGTGACCATGCAGAACTCACAGACCATACTCAGGATTATGGGGTTTATTAGGGAAGTAACAGTTACAAGTCAGGCTCAGGAACACTCAAGATACAGTTCTTCCATCAGGACAGTCTCTTCCCAACCGAGCTTGACGGCACGCCTCTCCCTGGCCCTAGGCCTCTGCCCAAAGGCACTCAGCTTTCTCTCTCCTTGGACCAGGAAGCCCACTGTGCCGTCTCCTGCTGCCGCATCTCTCCCGCCACCGCGTCTCATCATCTTCAGGGTTACAGCTTGTTGTCTCTCTTGGTCTCCTGCTTCCAGGAGCTTCTCAGCGCAGGGCTCCCTCATCCGAAGGACTCGCTCTCTGCTCCCAGGTGTTCTTCCTTGGTGGTGGGCTCTTCTCTCTGCTCTGGAACTGGCTCTCTTTTAAGCAAAACCGACCAATCCCCTTAGTAGGCTACAATTACCCTATCTATTACAGGGTTCTGCCTAATCACCTGGGTGGGAGTTATAAGACTAAGGTTAGAAAGGCCGCACGGAAAAGTAATTAGTCGCACTGCACATTTTAAAGTTGCATAAGTGTGAGTATAATCTTAATATAGTTACTAAATTTCTCTCCTTTGCTCAATAAGTTTTAAATCAAGTTGGTGATTTTTCTCAGACTCAAAATCCCAAAGTGGGCCTGCTTGGCTGGGATGGTGTGCTCTGGCTCAGTATCTCTCTTCCGGCCCCGAAAGCCTATTGGTTGCCTTCTCATTAGCCTCCGTGTGAACGTATTTCAGAACAAAAGTCTGCTGTCTGTAAACCAACACTGAGGCCCTTACTGCCCAGTCTTAGCTGTCTTTTATACTAAGGAAAATTAGGGATTCTAGATTACAGGAAGGAGCCCTGGTGATGCAGTGTTTAAGTGCTCAGCTGCTAACTGAAAGGTCAGCATTTTGAACCCATCAGCTGCTCTGCGGGAGAAAGATGTGGCAGTCTGCTTCTGTAAAGATTTAAGGCGTTGGGAACTCTGTGGGGCAGTTCAGCTCTGTCACATGGGGTCGCTATGAGTTGGAATCGACTCGACCGCACACAACAACAGATTACAGGTATCATTTTGGAGTTTGGTAGACTTCAAATGTGCAGTGTGGGTCCTTGTTGTAAAAACACGTATAAAATGTTTTGTTGGATAAAATAAATAACAGCGGATGTGAGGCAAGAGGAAAGGGAGCCCTTGAGTGCCTTCCATCGGCCTCCCATTTACTACAAATATTGAGCGCCTACTCTGCCAGACCTTAGCCTGAGATGGCTTGGCTGCTCAGATGAAGTCCCTGCCCTCAGGGAGCTTTCATTTTAGGGTGCTAAAAAACAACAAAAAACCCAAACCAGTTGCCATGGTCCCACGCATTGATGAGGACAGCAGCATCTTGATGACTAACTGCTTGCTAGTTGTTTCCCTTTTCTTCCCCTCCTCCCTCAGGGTTCCTCCTGAAGCTGCAAGCTAGAATGCCCTATGGGGTAAGAGGGGAGGTGTGGGGGGCTCCTTATCCAGAACTTTAAAGGTGCTTCATGCCTTTGCTAGAATCCCCTAACACGTTCTTCAAGTCATTTTTAGGGTGAGTGTGTATGTGTGTGTGTACACATGTGGGTGGAGTATATCCGACAGTTAAGCATCCACGCACTACAGGTGCAGCCAGGTATCTTGCCTGAGGACACAGGGCAGGATTTGTTATTTTTCATCCAGGTCTTTTGACTTCAAATTCCATGGATCTAAAACTACATTATAACCTCATGCATGGAGTCTCAGTTTTCTCCTTATAAAAAGTGGTGGCGTGTGTACAGCTTGACTTATACAGCTCTTGGGCTGGTGAAATTAGGACCAATTGAAAATACTTTGGGGCCCTGGTGGCGCAGTGGTTAAGAGCTTAGCTGCTAACCAAAAGGTCAGCAGCTTGAATCCACCAGCTACTCCTTGGAAACCCTATGGGGTAGTTCTGCTCTGTCCTATAGGGTCACTATGAGTCGGAATCAACTCTACGGCACTGGGTTTGGTTTTGATTTTAGAATCCTGTGGAATAGAGGGCCTTTTCTGCACTGAGATAAACAGCAGCTCTACAAATACTTCTTTTGGGAAAAAGAACTAGCCTCCCTACCCCTGATGGAAAGCATATGTAAGTAAACTGGCTAACAAAGCATAGCATTCACCTGGGCCTGTATTTAAGCCGAGTTTTGAGAATCGGGAGTGGTGTTGGTGCAGTGGTTAAAGAGCTCGGCTGCTAACTGAAAGCTGACGGTTCGAATCCACCAGCCACCCCATGGGAGAACGATGTGGCAGCCTGCTTCCGTAAAGATTACAGCCTATGAGGCAGCTCTACTTTGTCCTCTAGGGTCATGAGTCGGGATCGACTCAACGGCAAAGGGTTTGGTTTATTTTGAGAGGGGAGTTCCTGGGGGTGCAAATGCTTAACGCGCTTGGCTGCTAACGGAGAGAGGCACCTCGCAAGAAGGGCCTGTCAATCTATTTCTGAAAAATCAGCCATTGAAAACCCTATGAAGCACAGTTCTACTCTGACCATATGGGGTTGACATGAGTCAGAATCGCCTCTACAGCAACTGGTTATTTTGAGAGGAAGATCCTGTATCAGTGTTTTTCAAACTTGAATGTGTATAGGGATCATCTGAGGAATCTTCTAAAATGAAGATTCTGATTCAGTAAGGTCTGAGATTCTCCATTTTTAACAAACTCCCAGGTGGTGCTGGTCCAGGGGCCACACTTCAAGCAGCAAGGGCTTACCTGTAGTCATGATGGTAGATAGTGAGCACACAGCCACCAGGTTTGCTTTTCATTGTCCACACCTTAAAAAGAAGGTGACTGCACATATTTGGCATTTGGGATCTGTTTGTTGATGAAGCTCATTGGACGAGAAGGCGGTGCTTATACAGTGAGAGATACCAATCTCCTGCCCTTCCCCATCCCTGGAAGGACTTCCAGCTTTGAGGTGCAACTTGACTTTAGAGGGGATCGTGCTGAAAGGCATTTTTCTTTTCTTATGGCTTCGAAAAGTTCTTGAGGAATGCCAGGAGGCCCAAGAGATCCATCACTTGAAAAAAAAAGTGAAGTCCCAGCATTGTGTGTATGATGTCTGACGGGCAGTTGGCATTCTGCACCTTCCACACAAATCAGTCATGTACAGAAAGGCTGCCGCCCTAGGCACGCTCAGCCCTAGAAGAAATCACAGGAAGTAATTAAACAGAGAAGGTCAGAGAAAGAGGAAGTGGTTGTGTTGTTTCTGATGCGAATAGCATTGTTGTTACTGGGATCAAGATGATGATGTTTAAGTCCCCTGGAATGTGACTGCTTGGGGATTTGATTGTATTTAAACTGCAGCCCTTTTAGTTTATTCTATCAGACATCAATCTAGTTAGGAAATGAATTGCTTTTAGGTCTTATCAGGGATCCCCACGTGCCTAAGCAGAAGTCGCTTATAGCTTGGCAAATTGCACTTAAATGAAATGAATGTTAAGACTATTAGAGGTTAATTTTAGGTGTCTGGAGTTCTCCCTAATTCTCCTGATTAAACACTTTAACATAATAGTTTCCTTAATTGGAATAATGATGGAATATTAGCATGCATATTAAACCATTTACCCAAATTTGAATAGGGTTAAAATGCAAGTTATCCATCACTTGTCAGGGCTTACTCTTTAGAAGTAATTCCTGGTGAGAGATGAGGGAGAGACTGGAATATGAATTGGAACGTAGTTGCGTACCTGAGGCAGCATTGCTAGGAAGGCCAAGAATAGACCAGGGGACTGAAGTAAGAGACCCTTTGTTCTCCACAGAAGAGGAACTAAAAATACCAAAGCCCATGGTGGTGATAATTCCACCGTGGAAGTGGATCCACTGGGAAATCTGAATTGAGCCAACTACAGACCCTCTTTGGTTGTGTCTTCAGTAGCCTGTTAATATTTTCTTTCAGAGGAAGGTAAATAAGAGACTTAAGGGCCCTCCCCAGCATTTAGGTACTTCATCGGCATGTCTTGAACTGATGCCAACACCCAGGGGTTCCCAAACAAGTAGCTGGGAACCCATATGCACTCCGAGTATTGTTTGTGAACAGTGCACCTGAATATATGTATTACTCTTTTTTAATGTACACAGCTGCATTTATAGATGCATAAAATACAACTTTATTAAAATGCTACTGAATTCACAGTGGATGTTTGGTTGTGTATTTTTTTCAGTTCACAATTATTAAGAAATACAACTCCAATCTCTGCGGGAGGGGGCCCCTGCCTTTTTTCCCTTTAAATCCTTGTACTTGGAAAGTTGGGAATCACTGCTGTGAGTCCCATTCAAAGTGTAATGTAGTGAACAATTTCATAGGGGTTTCACTACAGTTTAGTAAGTAAGCAAAAGTTTAAGACTCTGCTTACCTTGCTTACTGGATCATCTGCCCCTGTCAGGGATTGTAAATTTGAAAAGAGGCTTCGATTCTGTAGGAAAGTGCTGTGGGGTTGGGAGAGACACAGATGCCAGCCAGACCTAGAAGCAGAATCTCTTATGTGGTGACAAAATGTGAAATTGTTCCCTACAGATGATCTGGTAAGCAGGTCCAAATATTGCACAGAGTTCATCTTTAAAAAAGGGAGAAATTTTATCCTTATTTATAATATATTCTTTACTAAAAATAGAGAAAATCATAAAGAATAAAATACCTATTGTATACCAGCCAGGGTAGAGTTCACTTTTAGTAAAATGAGACAGGAGTTGCGTTTCAGAGGCCTCAGATAAGGATGATAGAGGGAATCTGGGGAGTGGAGAGCGGGTCAGGCACAGGTAAGATAGGAAGGAGGGCAACTCTTTTTCAGTTTGATCCACAGGCAGGGAGGTTCCAGTTCCGAGTTTATGGTTGAGGGAGGTCAGAGAACTAAATTTGGGAGGATATTGAGTGTCAGGCTAACGTATTGGGTATTTTGACTTTCGTTCTTTAGGTAGAAGGGAACTAACTGTTTAAGGTTTTTCTTCTGAGTCCAGTATTTTTTTTTTTTAAATACTTAATATTGTGTTTTAGGTGAAAGTTTGCATAGCAAATTAGATTCTCATTCAATAGTTCATAATGCTGTTTAAGGTTTTGAAGCAAAAAGATGATGAGGTGATATACTAGTAAAAATCAAACTAGGTGGGTGCTACAGGGTAGGCTGGAGTCAGGGAGACCACTAATAACTGTGGCTCTGATGTATCTGGGCAGGACTTTTCTCTCTGGGTTTAATTAACTGCAGTGGGCACTTCTGTAGAAACCTTGGTTCCAAAGGGGTTGTTGGTATGCTGGAAGATGGTCAAGGGGGCTGTGAAATTGAGAACACAGTTAACAAATTTATTCTGTAGATCAAACTTATAGCCTAGAAGTAACCCAAGTGAGGTTTTTTTGTTTGTCTTCAGTACTGTTGTTTCAGGTTATTTGTAGTATTGTTACTTCTGCAAGAACCCAGCACTTGTCCATTGTAATTGTCCTTGTGAAGTGGTGACGCATTGCCCTTTCTCAATGGAATAAAATGATTGCAACTTGTCCATAAAATTTTAGAACAGGAAAGGATTTTAGGAATATACTGGTGCAGTTCCCTCCTTTTACATATAAAGAAATTTCAATCCACATTAGCCTGAGACCAGAAGAACTTGGTGGTGCCCAGCAACCACTGCTGACCGCTCTGACTGGGACCACAATAGTAGGTCATGGACAGAGTGGGAAAGAAATGTAGAACAAAATTGAAATTCATAAATTTTCCAGACTTACTGGTCTGATAAAGACTGGTGGAAACCCTGAGACTATGGCCCTTGAGATACACTTCAAACTTGGAACTGAAATCACTCCTGGCGATCACATTACAGCCATACGATAGACAAGCCTATAAAATGAACAGTAATACTAGTGAGGAATGTACACCTCACCAATCAACTATATGAGACCTAAAGGGCAGCATTTGCCCAAAAGCAAAGTTCAGAAGGACGGTAAGGGCAGGAAAGCTGGGCAAATGGACATGGGGAACCCAGGGAGGAAGTGAGGAGAGTGCTGACACGTTCAAGGGTTTGCAACCAATGTTACAGAACAAGCTGTGTATAAATTATTGAATGGGAAACTAATTTGTTCTGTAAACTTTCACCTAAACAACAATCAAATGTTCAAAAAAGAAAAAAAAAATTGCAATCCGGAGAGGCTGAGTGACTTAACCTGGAGTCACACAGCTACAGACTTGCCTGTGCTGGGGAGATGTTACCTGGACTTGGTTCCAGTGCAGTTTGGAGTGTTAGGTTAAACGTTCATGACAATTGCTATCCTTGAGTTGTTGGACACTCAGAAGACAAGGAGCAGATGGTGGAAACTTAAACCAATTCAGATAAAGGTGGTCCATGTAGACACTGAACCATCAACATTGAACAGATTGCTAGCCTTGGTTACACCATGTACAAGGTTGGGATAGATGAGGTTCCAAAACACAATTCCTGTGTGGCTCGCCTGCAAATGGCAGGTAGTGATCTTGGGGCATGGCTTCCACACATCAAGTTTTAGTGACAAAAGAGCCCCCTCTAGCTCGCCATCCTGGGAGAGAGATGAGCCCTTAGATGCAAAATTGAAATACATGTGACATTTTTGCACCTGGGCACCAGAAAAAAAGCTTATGAAACATTACCTATGCTTACTCTTCCTCCCCACAGCGCCTTCTGTTCTCCCCATGTGTTTGCTTTTGATGTTAACTGCCAAGGCCATGTGGTCATAGACAGCAGGAAGTAATATTTGATATGCAGGTCTCCTGAGTGTGGGGGTAGGTGGATGCCAGGACGGGAAGGGTGGCGGTTATGGCACATTAGTGTGAGAACTTCATATACTTCTAAGCCAACAGGTGCTGTTTCAGCAAAGAGCGGGAAGGAGAGTTGACCAGCTGGTCATATAATGAGCATTTTTTTATGGTAGCTTTTTGCTTTAAGTTTTTGTAATGCCACTGCTCTACAGGTTAACTCCACATAAAGTCAGGATTATCCTCTCTGTGGAATTAGTTAGTAAGTGTTGGGGCCAAGGACATGTAGAAAACTAGCCTTGGGGAAGAATGAAAACAATCTCCAAACTAAGACACACTATCCCGAGAGCCCCCATCCAGCAGACAGGGTGGAACGACCACATCCACCTTTGCCATGATGAGACTTGATCTGTTTCCCAGCCCTGCTTGAAACTGTTTTTCATTCAGGGCTCCCCGTGGTATAACAAGATGTGATACTGCTTGTATAGGATAGGAAACTTCCATTTTTCTTAAATTTCTTTCTTTTGGGCTTCTGGTCTGCCCCCCGCCCCCGCCTCCGCCTCCGCCTTATTGCTAATCCCCATCAGCCAGGCATTGTTACTCAGGAAGAGCCCTTCCTGAGCTTAAAGATTCCGTTGTTGATTTTCAGGCTCCATATGACATTGTTTCTGGATCATCCAAACAGTAAGGGTGATTTGGGGATCTTCCGCATTTCTCTTGTTCAGGATTGAGCAGTACAGTAGTGACCAGGAGAATTAGGCAGGTCTGACCTATCCCCCACACCTTCCCCAGGCAGTGTGCAGTTAGCGTGCAGCCTGAAACAGAACCCTTCGCCACAACTGTCTTAAACAACAAGCCACAACTGTCTTAAACAACAAGGACAACTTATTAACATAACAAGGGGCCCCAAAGTAGAGCCTCTCTGGGGTTGGGTAGGCATGCTGTCAGGGACACACACCTCTCTTCCATCTTTCCACTCTTAGATTTCTCATCCCTAGATCAGTTGAATTAGAATTTCTGGGTCCTTGGCGTGGGTATTAAAAAACCCCAGGAGATTCTAATACGCCTTGCACTAAGCAGGGTTTAGAGGCCTGGCGGCGCAGTAGTTAAGAGCTTGGCTGCTAACCAAAAGGTCGGCAGTTCAAATCCACCAGCTGCCCCTTGGAAACGCGGTGGGCAGTTCTACTTTGTCTATAGGGTTGCTATGAGTCGGAGTCGACTCAACGGCAACAGGTTTTGTTTTGTTTTGTTTTTTAAATCAGGGTTGGGAAGGAGAAACACCCAAGCAAATCTAGAAGGTTGCAACCAACCTAGACAATACTGAACATGGAGCATTCACTCTATTTAAAGATCCCCTTGTCTCTCCCACGCCCATTAACTTATCCTGATTAGTCCCTCATATGGGAGGTTATTCGAAAGGTGATACACATCCATATCAGGGAATGAGTGTTTCGAGGAATATTGTTTCTTTTGCCCTTTCCTCTTTGTCCTCACATTTGAGTTAGATAACGATCTCTTACACAAAAACAAACAAAAAACGTTGCCGTTGAGTCAATTCCGACTCTTGGCCATCCCATGTGTTACAGACTAGAACTGCTCCATAGGGTTTTCTTGGCTGTCATTTTTACAGAAGCTGATCGCCAGGCCTTTCTTCCATGGTGCTGCAGGGTAGGCTTGAACTGCCAACCTTTAGGTCAAACGCAACTCATCTGCGCCACCCAGAGACCTCTTACAGAAAAAGATATCAAAATGATGTTACGTGTAAAGTGGGATCATAAGAGACAATAAAAAGTACATTTTACTTGCTGATTCAAGAAGTCTTTTATTTTAAAAAATCTAAAACACATGAAAAACACCTACAGCTGTCAAAAATTACAACTGTTTTTTATTATTTTTAAAGAAGATTTGGCCAAAACTTTAAAAGCCCTATTAATTTTTCTCAGAAGTTTTCCTTGGTGATGTAATACAGATGCCTTTAGGATATGAATTTAGCTATTTTAATAGTTAAAGTAGTAAATATAGGGTTTTGCCAGGGGGCGGGGGTTGTTTTGTTTTTGTAGAGTAGAGCCAGTTATTTTACAGGGAATGGGAATAGTTCCTTGCATTTGATTTTTTGATGAATCTTTGTTAACATAGGGCTGGTATTTGCTTGAATTTAAAGAGCTTTAGAATCATATACTTTTATCTAGAAATGAAAATTCATTGACTTAAAACAGATGTCTAACAAAAACTGTTGCCAGGTTTTAAGATTGTAGCTTGTTACCCAGAAGTGTGGCACTGCATGCCAGCGTGGGAAAAGCTGAAAAATGATTTTAATTTCTTAGGAGAAAATGCGAAGGGCACACTTAGAAATGGGACAGAGTCAACTATTGACTTGATAAGACCTCGAAGACTTCTCTCCAGAAAAATGGCGTCCAGAGCACAACCGTCTGGCTTGTGCTCCCCAGACACCAAATCTCCTATTTCATATCCTTATTTGTAGATTTTTAGCTTCCTGTCAATCCCTGCCCTGTCCCCTATGCTCCCCTTTTCTGCTCCTCCCCCCAAAAAGCCTCCTTCACAGAAGTTTGAGGCAGATGAATTTTGAAATTCGGCCAGTAGTGCTCAACTTCGTGTATCTCCTTAAGGTTCCTATAGTTGACCAAGTAGTTGGCGTTTCTTTCTATCCCGACGTGTCTTGACAGGCAGGTTGGAACCTCTGAGAAGACTTGAGAGATCTGAGTAAGTTTGTAGTAAAGCTAACAGCAGAGCTGAGTCTTGGTTGTGAATGGTGTGGATGATGGGCCCTTCCCAGACACCAAGACCAGGGTTGAGGGAGGGCTTGTTGGTGACCAACCACTATAGACTTGGGCAAGCATGTCAGGCCCACAGAGCTTCGGTGTTTCTTCAACCAACTTCAGAGGTTATAACAATCATATAGGATAATAACTCAGGAAACTATAGTACTTTTAAACACATGTAAAAACCAAAGAAGCAAGTTAGGTCTTCCTCCTTTTCCCTATTTGGAGATGGGAAGGTTCATAATCTGGGAGATGAAATTAAGAATCACTTTATAGAGACAAACATGTATGAGAATGAATATGTGCTGTAGCTCACGTCTGTGAAAAAAACTTGTTCTTTGAAAATGTTAGGTCGTTTTTTTTAAGACCTGATGTTTCTCTCTTGAAGGAGCTTTACTAGTAGCATGTTGGTGTACATTGAGATTGTGTTTCTGAGTTGGCACACCCATACAGTAGTAATATTAATAACTTATTGCTTTTGTGAATTTTTTAATAAACCCACATACTAACTCTTACCAACAAGTACTCATTCTTTATTGTTGAAAATTTATACTCATTCATAACCACTTTACGGATTTGATCGTTTCTGGCCTTGGGAATACTTCAGTCACCACATTTGATACTTAATTTGGTGATCTCCGTGTCCAGTAAAAAAAAAAAAAACACACACACAAATGTTCTAGTCTCATAAGTTTGAGGACCACTCTGATAAGCTTTGGGGACAGGGTTATTTGTGCTTGAGGACACATTGGTTCAAGCATACAGTCTTCCAGAGATTGAGACACAGGATCTGAAGATCCTACAAATTAAGGGAGTTGAGAAGTATGATCTGTTCTACTACACCGGATCGCCCTTCAGTTTCTGTTCTGACCCTTCGGTGGTAAGGAATGGCCGGCTTACAAGCGTCTAGTGTCTTGGGTGTGCAGTTCTCATAGTCAGCGAGTTCTTATTTGGACCCGCTGTCCTCTGCGGTAGCAACTACCAATTCTCTGTTGTCCTGACCATCCTTCAGAGACATGAAGGTGTGCTCCCTCCTTCTCTTCTGCTGGCCAGACACTATCCTGGTCTCCTTATCAGTGGATGGGTGTGACTGTGTCTCTCCTGAAATGGGGACCCACAACTCAAGTGCATTTCCAGATGCCACAGACTCATACACACTCTGGATATTGCCTTTCTTCCTGCAGTCTAGGATGGCACTGGGGCCAGGGTCAGTGGTAGAAGCATTAGGCTGTATGCATGGAAAATGTTGCATCCAGGGCCACTCATGCTGAACCTGAGCCATTGATTTTCTTTTTAATGGATATGTTGGTCACCATTGGCTTCTGTGGGCTTTAGAGGAGCAGACATCTCTCCCCTTGGGAGAACGGGGCAAAAAGAAGGCCTTCCTACTGCCAGCCTGAGCACTGCTGGATCTCTTACTGGCTGTTGGTGTAAAATGGGCGGGAATGGGGAAGGGAGTTCCCTCCTGCTCCAAAGGACCTCTCCACTTCTAGGTGAAGGACTCCAGCCTGTTGTATTCCCTGCGTGATTTGCTTTGTTGGGGGTGGGAAAGGCCAGGCAAGGTGAGTGAGCCGCTTATAGCACTGAAATCACTGTTTCCTGAAATGCGGTCCTGGGCCACCTACTCAGAATCAGTAATCTGGAGGGCTTGTTAAAATGCAGATGTCTGTGGCCCACCCAGCCCTCCTGAATCAGCCTCTCTGTTGTGGGGCCCAGGGAATCTGCATTTTTGAAAAGCCCACAAGCCAGAGTTTGAAATCCACTTCCTAAATTATAATGACATCCTTGATGGTCATTTTTTAAAATATCTAGCGAGTACTCAAGAATCTCAAAGGCCACCTCTGCATTACTGCAGCCACCCAATGCTTTTAATAGTTCCTGAGTATGTGTTTACATAATCTGCATTTTATGAAGTCCATAAAGACATATTTACCCAGCGAGATGGTTAGCTTTCCTCTCTTTGTATGAAGGTACTTAACTCAAAGTCAATTAACACTGAGATGGAAGCCAATTAAGGCAAGGAAGTGAGCTGTTCAGACTGGCATTCCATCCTTAATGTTTGTCCTCTGTTGTAGCTTAGTTTTACAAGTCCCTTCAAGCCAGTTACTTCACATAACCTATGCATGTGTGGCCCATTGCAAGCACATAGGTAAAAGTACCATTAGTCCTGTCATCGTGTGGGCGTAAAGTTTAAAACATGTAATTTAAGTAACTATTAAATGATGCCATGTGAGCACTTCTGCAACTGACTGAATCTCCCTCCCACTATGAGCACACTGTGGGGATATTATAGGGCTATTAGGAAAGAAAGGGAGGGAGACCCAGTTTCCCTCTGTGATGCTTTCAGAGCCTGCTGTTGAACCGAGTCTTGCCTGGGCTCAGAGCTGTGATTTCCTGGTTTGCAGAGAGCAATTCCTCAAAGGATGGCTGGAGGGTTCAATGAGGCGATTGATGTAGGTCAAGTGCTCAGCATAGTGCCTGGCACATGGAAAGCACTCAATTTAAAAAAGGTGGCTGCTGAAGCTGATTAGTATTACCTGTTGCCATCAAGTGGATTCCGACTCAGAGCTACCTTATAGGATGGGGTGGAACTGCCCCATAAGGTTCCCAAGGAGCAGCTGGTGGATTTGAACTGCTGACCTTTGGGTTAGCAGCGAAACTCTTAACCACTGCGCCATCAGGGCTCCTGATTAGTATTACTGTAACATAAGAGCTGAAAACTTTGAGAGAGAACTACCGTGAGGCTTCACATTTGCGGTGCATCAAGAGCCTCAGCTGACAGGTTTTCCATAGTGCCGCAGCCTTAGGTCCTCCTGTGCTGCCCGGGACCCCCATCCAGATGCCAACCCTGCACCCTGCACCAAGAACCACTCCCCAGAGGACAAGTATGGAAGTGCAGAAGGCTTCTTAGGGTTTCACTGCAGACTCTATGGTTCCACTGTGTCTTTGCAGCTTTCAACCTAATTTCTTACCTCTAACAGCCTCCTATGTGGAAAAAAGCTAGATTCTCTTTCAGTTTGATTTGGGAACCATTTTTACCTAGCGAGGTTAAGACCTGGGATAGTAAGCACAAGTAATGATTTAAAAAGGAGACTTTGTCTGAAAAGGTACAATCAACTGCCACGAACAATGCTGAGCATTCCAGGAGGGACAACAGAGAGGAGCAGCCCTGTGAAGGTTTCTGACAGGTTCTCTGGCACCTGTACATGAAGTTAAAACTTTCTGGTTTTTTGCATTTAAAATTGTTAAAGTCTTCTTCAGGAAGCACAGTGCTTGTTACTGGAAGTCAGACTGTTGTGGTAACTGTAATCTTTTTAAAATACATACAAGGTATAAAGTGCTAAGAACTATTATAGAAATCCCTGGGTGGTGCAAATGGTTAACGAGCTCAGCTCCTAGCTGAGAGGTTGGAGGTTGGAGTCCACCCAGAGGCACGTCAGAAGAAAGGCCTGGCGATCTACTCCTGAAAAATCAGCCATTGAAAATTCTGTGGAGCCCAGTTCTACTCTGACACACAAGGGGTCACCATGAGCTAGTGACTTGACAGCAGCTGGTTTTGTTCTTTTTGTTTTTGTGTTGTTAGAAGTAGGCAGAATTGACTCAGTAGCAGTGGGTTTTTTATAATTAGGCAGTAGGGCTTTTTGGTAAAGACCGTGGGATTTAGACCCATGCTGTCTAGTAGAAATTCAATGTGGGCCACGTATGTAATTTTAGTGTTCTAATAGCTACATAAAAAAGTAACAGAAACAAGTAAAATTAATTTTAATGTATTGTATTAACCCAATATATTAAAAAAATTACTGTTTCAAAAAATCAGTACTTTAAAGTTATAGACGAGACATTCTGCGTTCTTGTTTTATACTACACCTTTTAAATCCAGTGTGTACACTTGTAGCACATCTCAACTCAGACTAGCCACATTTCAAGTGCTCACTAGCCACATGTGGCTAGTGGCTGCCATATTGGACAACACAGCTCTAGACTAAGACAGACCAGGGTGTGAACTCCACTCTGCTGCTAATTATTAGCTGTGTGACCAGGTAAATTACCTGAACCTATCAAAGCCTCAAGGAGCCCTAGTGGTGCAATGGTTAAGCACTCAGATGCCAACCAAAGGTCAGCAGTTCAAACCCACCAGACTCTCTGTGGGAGAGAGATCTAGCAGTCTACTTCTGTAAAGATTTATGGCCTTGGAAACCCTATGGGCCAGTTCTAATCTGTCCTATAGGATCGCTAGGAGTTGGAATCCACTCCACGGCAGTGGGTTTGGTTTTTTGGGTTTATCAAAGCCTCACTGTCCTCAGAAGAAGGGACCATAATGCCTAATTTTCAGGGCTGTTGTATTAAGTTAGATGATGTATGTACATAAGGTCCAGCTTAGTGAGGAGGTGCTCCATAAAAATGGCATCTATAATTTTGAGAAATCCACTGTTAATTGTGGTCCTACATCGGGTGTGGATTAAAGGGTAGGGGTTATGATGAAAGCCAGTATTAGGGCAGTATTTATGGGCTGAAGGAAAAGAAAAAATACCGTACCCATTGCCATCGAGTCAATCCTGACTCGTAGTGACCCTGTAAGACAAAGTAGAACTTCCATATAGGATTTCCAAGACTGTAATCTTTACGGACACAGACTGCCACATCTTTCTCCCTCGGAGCAGCTGGTGGGTTCGAACTGCCGACCTTTTGGTTAGCAGCTGAGCGCTTAACCACTGTGCAACCAGGGCTCCTTATGAGCTGAAGAAGGACTTTAAAAATCCTTTTACACACCTGACCAATTCCTGAGGCCAAGGACGGGGGTCTTGTAGACCAGCATTGGAGGAGGGCTGTGGAGGAGAAAGGTAAATGCTCATCTGTGAAAGTACTTCTGGTCAGAGCATTTCCTGGAGCTCTATGCCCAATTCAGAGAAGAGGTTGTCAGGGAATTGCTAGGGGAATGACAACTGCCACCATAAAAAGGCCTTGCAGACAGGGAAGCTGGGTTATTTGACTCTGCCCTCTTATATTATGTGTTTATCTTCTCATTCTTTGGGTTTCTCATCTGTCAAGTGGGACTAATAATATGAGGCTTGTGAGCATTAAATTAGACACAGGACATGAAAGGGCCTGCTATATAGTGCCTGGCATATTTAAGGTATCTAATATGTGTTAGGGAGCCCTGGTGACGCAGTGGTTAAGAGATCAGCTGCTAACCAAAAGGTCAGAAGTTCAAATCCACCAGCTGCTCCTTAGAAACCCTGTGGGGCAGTTCTACTGTGTCCTATAGGCTCAGTATGAGTCAGAATCGACTCATGGCAATGGGTTTGGTTTTTGGTTGGAATATGTGTCAGAGAGCAGTGGTGGTTCAGTGGTAGAATTCTCGTCTTCCATGTGGGAGACCCAGGTTCAATTCCTGGCCAGTGCACCTCATGTTCAGCCACCAACCTGTGTATTAGTGGAGGCTTGTGTGTTGCCATGATGCTGAGCAGGTTTCAGTGGAGCTTCCAAAGTAAGATGGACCAGGAAGAAAGGCGTGATGATCTACTTCTGAAAGTCAACCAATGACAATCCTATGAATCACAACGGTCCGATCTGCAGCTGATCATGGGGATAGCATAGGACCAGGCAGCATTTTGTTCCATTGCGCATGTGGTCACCGTGAGTTGGGGGGCCAACTTGATGGCTGCTAACACACACACACACAAACACACACACACACTGCATGGCAGGTGAATGTAACTGGCCTCTGGGAAAGCAGCTTCAACTTATGGAGGGGCCTGGTGTCTAGACAGAAGGGCAGGATCTTGCCCTTCTGATAAGCACTTC
The DNA here is from genome assembly GCA_030035585.1 of Dugong dugon. Lineage (NCBI taxonomy): Eukaryota > Metazoa > Chordata > Mammalia > Sirenia > Dugongidae > Dugong > Dugong dugon. Next base: position 101,292,163 of record CM057469.1, on the reverse strand, counting down.
GAAGGTGGAACCAGCAAGAAAGGAAAGGGGCCCAAGAGACTGGTTTTGCAAGACACTGTCTGGAGCTGAAAACAGGCTAATAAATACTGGCTAACCAAGTGAATGCATGATGAGGATCTAGAGCTACTTCCCTATTTGGTTCATTGACTACAAAGATTTCTTTGAGATTGTGTGAAGGATTTGTGGCTGTGCAGGGTACCAGAGGGTACTCTGGGAAAGAAACATGACAAAAGGAGAAATGAGGGCATAGCCCAAGCTGGTGCCTTATTGGGGAGTTACCCTACACATAAGTCACATCGTAATCGTCTTTTTCTGCCCCCTTAGCCCTCTAGCTTCCTTGCCCAGCTTTCGATATGTGTGTGTGTATCTATATACCTATCTATCTGTCTATCCATCCTTCAACCCACCCACCCACCCACCCACCCATCCATCCATCCATCCATCCATCCATCCATCGATAGTTTGTTCTAGAAAATAAAATTATACCTAGAACATTTCTCAGGTTAGTAGTATTTTAAGACACTCCCAAGAGCCAAAGGGAGAGCTATCCTCAAAATGGAGTTCCGAGGAGGTCACCTGTGCTCTGCCTTCCCGACTCTTTTCTGTGTTCTTCTGTTCACACAGGGTGAAGCATGAGCGGATACACTGTCTTCATAGGTGAAAGGACAACGTGATCCAGCCAGTGAGAATAAATACAGTTGATCTTTTGATTGAAGCAAACCAGACACCAAAATCTAGATTTGGAAAGCACGTGAATAGGGGGTGTATGACAGTTACTGTCCTCAAAGACTCACCATAAAATGGCTTTTAATAGGCAGCCCCACCCCCACCCCCGCTGGTGCAGAGAGGAACGTTTGCATGCCATGCCTTTGACTCACCAGCACCTCTCCTGCATCTGTGGCCACACAGCAACAGATTAAAGCCCCCTCACGCTGAATCTGTACATCATGACGACAATTTAAATGGTCCTAAAAATTGTCATTTGATAGGTTTTCACTGCATATGTTGTTTTCCTTGAATTCAGGTGTAAGTGTGTTAGTCCCCCTCAGCCCCCTTCACGGGCCTCCCTTTCCTGCATGTTTATTGTGATTTGGGAGTCTTTTTCAGAGTAGTTCCTATTAGCTACAGGTTCAGAGACTGACTGTCACGGGACTGTTCAGCAAGGAATAAAGGAGCTGAATGCCCTATTTCAGAAAGAGACTAAACTTTCCACTGCCCGGAGTCGTGTCCACTAACATGGAGCAGAAGCTCGTGTGAGCCCGGGCGGGTGGCTTGGTGCCGAGCCCTGCCTCACGTCTGGCTCTGAGCTCTCAGGAAAGGTGGATCTTATCTCTGAGGAAGTGGCGACTACCTTTATCAGGCCATTCTGGTGGAACAGGTTAGCTCCCAGCAAGATTGGAAAGGAAAACTCAATGTTAACTATTTCTGGCCTGTCTCTAATGTGCAGCAAGGTGGGCTGACTGGCCAGGCAGAAGAACAGTGAAATAATAACACATTCTGAATTATGTGTAGCTACGTGCTCCCACCCCTCCATCCCTCCACCCCCCCCCCCCCCCAAAAAAGAAAAAGAAACAAAACAAAAACCTCTCCCCAGAGAGAAAAATGTCAGGGCAACTCAGGTGTGGTACACAAAGGGTATAATTACCTACTTTATTTCCACAACCAGTTAGGTCCTTTCTCACTGCCTTTCTAAAAGCTCCTTGCAATCTTGGAGACAAACTCAGGTCCACAGACATGAGCAGATAAAATATTGGTCACACCTAGCAAAGCTAGGCCCCTTGTTTTGTCTTTTTTCATGGTGGGGAGAGCTGATGGTGCTTTCAGTTTTTAACATTTGGATTCATTATTCTTGACCACCATGAAGAGTGAACTATAAGAAGTGGGTTGGAGAACTGGAAAATTTGTGGGTGGTACGTTTGGGTGAAGAGTGTTAGGAAATCCTGGTTTCTCAGCATTTTCTTTGTGGGGCCCAAGCTGCAAGATTTTCTGACTCTAGGATGGTCTTTGTGGTTTTGGCATTTTGCCCCGGCTCTGGAGGACCTACCACCTAGAGGTGGTTTGCTCTTCTATCCTCAGAATAACATTATCAGCCTGAAGGAGTGTCCATAAACAAGTTATAGGCCAGAAGTGCCATTTTACAGATGGGGACATCAAGGCCTGGGGAGTTAAATCCAGGGTCACTCAGTTGGGTAGTGGGAATGTCTGGTTGGCCTGGTTGATTGTTTTCCTCTTTTCTCTGGGCTCATCCGAATGAATGCGGGAAGAAAGGGTGGGCCGCCTGCAGAGGGGTCAACATGGAGAACACAAAACTGTTTTGAATTATAGAGAGTGCCTGAAGGAAAGGGGTAGTCAGTTAGCCAAGAGGCCCGGGCCTTCTCAAACCCGAGTGGTCTGGGTGGGGGAGGAGGGCGGAGAAGCCTGAGGACGCATGGAGGAGTTCAGATGCAGCTGCTTAAATTAGTTCAAAGTGAAGAATGTAATTACTATGCTTGCTCAAACCAAATGTCTCAACATTGTTATAAAATGAGGTGTACTCACAGAAAAGAAGATTGCAGCGCAGATCACTCCCACAAAATAGCCTTTGTGTTCTCTGGAGCCCCACAGTGCTGATTAATTTTCAGGAGGTGTTGAAGTCCTGTTAAGTTCAGGTGTGTGTATTGAATTTAATTGTGGACATTTTCGTCCTGCTCATCTGGACGATCATTCATTTGCTTTGCATTCCTAACAAGTATGTGAAGAGAGAAAAAAAGAATCACCATTAAACATTTTGGCTAGGAATACTTGGAGTCAGAATAAAATAAGATCTAAGCTTGAGAGAAATCTGAGGATGATTTATGGAACTGGCCCTTGTTAACTGCTATTTGACTGATAAAAGATGTAAAGGATGTTTCAGTAACTCCTCTGTCAATATGTTTATGTCAGCTCTATACTCCACCAAGCGGAAAGGTGCTGTAAGAAGGTGGTTTGAGTCCTGATTCTGCCATTTGTTAGTTGTGTGACCTAGGGCAGTTCCTTAGCTCCTAAGCCTTATTATTTTTCTCTTCTGAAAAACTGGCCAGTAGTATATACAATTAGATAATGTACCATCAGATAATGGCTGGCACATAAGAAAGCACTCAGTAAATATTCACATGCTACCATCATCTCAATTATAATTTCCAGTCATGTTTCCAACCCATGTGGTGGTTCAGTTGTAGAAGTCTCGTCTTCCACGTAGGAGACCTGGATTCAATTCCCAGCCTGTGCACCTCATGCACAGTCACCACCCATCTATCAGTGGAGGCTTGTGTGTTGCTATGTTACAGAACAGGTTCCAGTGGCGCTTCCAGACTAAAACAGACTAGGAAGAAAGACTTCTGAAAATCAGCCAGTGAAAACCTATGAGGCACAACGTTCCAATCTGCAACTGATCTTGGGGATGGCGCAAGACCAGGCATCGTGTCATTCTGTTGTACATGGGTGTCTTAGTCATCTAGTGCTGCTATAACAGAAATACCACAAGTGGACAGCTTAGCAAAGAGAAATCTATTTTCTCACAGTCTAGTAGGCTAGAAGTCCAAATTTCAGGGCATCAGCTCCAGGGGAAGGCTTTCTCTCTCTCTGACAGCTCTGGAGGAAGGTCCTTGCCATCAGTCTTCCTTTGGACCAGGAGCTTCTCCACGCAGGAACCCCGGGTCCAAAGGACACCCTCTGCTCCTTGCACTGCCTTCTCAGTGGTATGAGGTCCCCACTCTCTGCTTGCTTCCCTTTCCTTTTATCTCTTGTAAGATAAAAGATGGTGCAGGCCACACTCCAGGGAAAATCCCTTTACATTGGATCAGGGATGTGACAATCCCACCCTAATCGTCTTGAACATAAAATTACAATCACAAAATGGAGGACAACCACACAATACTGGGAATCATGGTCTAACCAAGTTGACATTTTTGGGGGACACAGTTCAGTCCATGACAGTGGGGTTGTCATGAGTCAAGGGCTGACTGGACAGCCACTAACAACAATAACAACAGAAGAAGAAGAAAAATATACCCCACCAAATATAGCAACAAGATGGGGGGAAAGTAGGGAATTAAAGGTCTGTTAAAGAGTAGGTGTCTGGAGCTATGTGAGGATAATCCAAAAATGGTTTTCTGGGCCACCAGTGTGTGCTTGTTGGGAAGGAGAGATTTGGTTGGCAGAAGGGAAAGGGTGATCTGTCCAAGCTGTGGAAGGTGGGTGCATGTGAAGACTGGAGCTGTGCCCTCATTTGTAAGAAAAGATCACATAGTTTTTGTAGATCTCCAGCCTGCTAGGTGGCTTCTCCCTGATCTTGTGTCCCAAACCTGTGGGTCTGTTGACTCCCCAGCTCTTAGAGACTCCAGGCCCAACCTATCTGTACTTAATAAGGCTTAGTTCCACGAGGGCAGAGTTTTGGGCCTGTTCTGTTTGTTGCTTTGTGTTTAGTGCCTAGCATAATAAGTGCTCAGTAAGTATCTGCTGAATCAATGAGTAAGGGGTACAGTATGAATGAGTATCTATTAACTTACATGTGCTCCAGAGAAAACTCATCCTTGAGACTGTTTAGCCATCTAGTAAAGATAAGAGAGAAATTTTAAAAACAAAGTGGTTTGGTCATACACAAGTAGTATATATAATATTTGTACTTATACTTAATTACCATGCAGTTCACTCATATATATGTGATTAAGTTGGTATGTATATCTGATTACAGATTTAAACTTTATTTAATGTGATTGTCTGCCTACACACAATTCTTAAAACAATTAAGAGGAGCATGAATTAGCATGAATGTTCCTTTTTAATGACTATTGGGGAAACTGGTTATCCTACTTCCTCTGGAGTAAAACGTGTTGTGTTCATCGAGTTTTGATTGCAGTATGCACCTGAGTGTGGCTCTGACCAGCGCAGTACCAGCCAAACCAAATGAAGTCTAGGCCTTCTAGATAGTGCTTGCGTGTGCATGTAAGTCACCTGGGGGTCTTGCTAAGATGAGGATTCTGATTCGGCAGGTCTAGGGTGGGGGTAGAGGGCCTGAGATTCTGCATTTCCCACAAATTTTCATGTACTGCTGATGTTGCTGGTCTTCGGACCACATTTGAGTAGCAAGACTTCAATTTGTCTTAGTATTTTGGGGGTTTTCTTTGTGTTCTAAAGAGGTCTAGCATATCTGATTCTAAATGTTGACTTTTCTAAACTTAATCACTTCTGGAAATAGTTATTTCCTCTGGTGGGCCGTTGTTTGGTTTGCATATGGTTAATTCAGTACTGCCAGCTTCTCTACAGCAGAGCCAAGAGCTTGGACGTTTCAGGGTTTACTGTGGACCTTGAGTGAGGTCTGAAGCCCTATATTTGGCTTTTGTAAATGTAAATCACATGTTTTTGGGTACAGTGTTGGCTAAAAGTTCATATTGTACCAATGAATTCTTTGGCAGAAGTGTAAAATGCCCCAAACACGGTGGATTCATTTATATTTCTCAATTCGACCAGATTGTTGTCTCACCCTTTTTTTGTTAATACTGAAGCAAGTCTTACGTAGTCTTGCAAAATAAGAATCTTGATTCTGATTCTTTGAGCGTCTGTACCGTGCCTATTGATTTTTATAATTTCTGAATTGTCTTCAGATGCAGCTGCTTTGTATAATGACATTAGTTTAATTCAGGCAATAATGTAGATGTGGTTTTAACTTCTCGTGTGTTTCAAAGATGGTAAAGTGGTTCAGGATACTGTGATTCCGTAGTGAACTCTCATAGGAATCACCACGAGCTCGCTAAGGCTTCTGCGCTCCAGGCACTGAAACACCCAGGGCTTGAACCTGCCCCCTTCTGCTCTCTCTACAAGCCTGCCTGGGTGTCCGCATCCAGTCACATAGCTTTAATACCATCTGTGTGCAGGTGACTCACAGGTTGATTTCTTCTGCCTGACCATTCCTTGCACTCCAGATTTGAATCGGTGTTGTCATATGGATGTCTAATAGGCATCTAAACTTACATGTCCAAGACAGAATTTCCAACTCCCTCCACTTGCCCGACCTTCCCTGTCTTGACAGATGGCACCACCATTTGCTCAGTGGTCCAAATCCCAAATCTTGTGGTGTCTTTGATCTCAGTTACCTGCACCACCTGCCCACATCTAATCCATCAACAAGGCTCTACCACACAGCCCAAATTGTCCTTCTTCTCTGCATCTACCCCCACCCCCTCAACCTTGACCAAGTTACTGTCATCACTCATCTGAATCACTACTGTAGTCCGTGACATTCTGCCTCACTCTTTGTTGTTGGGTGCGATCAAGTTGATTTCAACTCACAGCAACCCCATGTGACAGAGTAGAACTGCTCCATGGGGTTTTCTTGGCTGTAATCTTTGCAGAAGCAGATCTACCAGGTCTTTCTTCCACAGAGCCACTGGGTAGGTTTGAACCACTAACCTTGCCTCTCTGTAATACATTTTCTGCAGAGTAGTGAAATGATCTTTATAGAAGCCAAGTTGCTTCACATCTCTCCCTGCTTAAAACCTTCCAGCAGTTTCCTATTGGACTTACAATGGAATGCACACTCCTGACCCTGATTTACAAATCCCTTGGCTCCTTGCCTTGGCCTGTGTCTCTCACTCTTTCCTCTTGTACCATTATCCTGTGAGCCAGGCAAGCTCTTTCTTGTCTCAGGGCCTTTGTATTGACCATTCCCTCTGACTGGAATGCTGTTCCTCCTGCTCTCACCATCACTGGCTCCTTCTCGATAATTGTTTCAGAGTTTAAATGTCAGCTCCTCAGAGATGCCTTCCTTGACCCCAGTCAACACTCGCCACCATTATATCACCTGTCTTTTTATTCTCTGTGTAGTACTTACCACTGTCCGTTAATATATGTGTTCATGGTCTGTCTCCCTCTATGTGAGAGGAACCTTGTTAGTCTTTTTACTAGTGTATACTTGGTGCTTAGAAAATACCTGAACATGGCAGAATCTTAAGTATTTGTTGAATAAGTGAATGACTTTATCTGGAATGCAGAGAACTTCAGAATTCTACCAGCCTTGGTATTTATTCTCTACTGTTTGGGCAGAAAATAAGATAATAAACATGTTGCTCCTAGACATTGTTGTTGTTGTATTATAAAGAAACAAGGTATGCCAGAAGGTGAGGCCCAGCAACTATAGGCCTGCATAAAGCACCTTGTCTTCCTGGTGATGTCCTAGAGGTCTTGTGAAACTCGTGTGCTTTGGAATTACCTAAAAAAAAATTAACGAATGTATGTTTTAATATTCTGATTGCTATACAGTTTATAATCTGTGAGTGGTCTGAACTGTTAGCATTTAGTTAACTCAAATACTGACCAACTGATAAATTGTCAAATACTTCTTGAGCTCTCACTACTTAGAGGCGCTTGTACTTGATGCTAGAAGGGAAAAAAAGGGTAGAGGACATGGCAATGGACCTTGTAATCTGTTTGTAAACATTCAGTCCTTGACTTCTGGTGAAACGTAGTAAGCTGAACAAGCACATTTATCTCTGCTTCTTCCCGAAACTCTAATAAAATAACAGTAAAGGAATAAAAAGAGTATAAACCCAGAAACCTCCCAGAGAGATATCAACCAGATTTTGGAAGATAGAATCCAGTGTATGGATGCTAACTGACTGAGAGAGTAGAGAAAGCTGAACCTGAACTGCCTGCTGGGGCAGGTGGTATGAAGTTGGGGTCGGGGTGGGGGTAGGTGGAGGTTTTTGCTACAGAATCCTGAAGGCCGGGGTGCTGGGTACAGCACTGAACCAAAAATGGGAAGTGAAAGCACTCCATCAAAGCAAGGCAGAAAGGGGGGAGAGAGAACACCAGGGCATTCAGAAACGGGGTCCACACAGAAGCGAGGCGAAGGGAAGAAGCTCCAGCACCACGACCCCATGTTAGGCCCCCTGAGCAGCTGGTCTAGACAGAGGGTAGAGGACAGGGGTCCCAGAAGGGATGGCACTGATGCTTTAGATCCTAGTGAGAGAATGTTTAGCCCTGGCCTAGTTTATGGATCAAGTATTTATAGAAACTAAGTAAAAACAAAAAGAGATAATTTTCAATGTAGGAAAACCCAAAATGTTACAAGAAAGAAACTATAACCCTACACTATTATGAGGTCAGTTCTTAATATTTATATAATCATAACAATCTATCACCAAATCTTGGTCTAATTAAAAATGTGATATAGCTATTTAAGAAGGATTGAGGGGAATTGTAGAGGGGCTAGGGTGATGTAAAGGCACCCTGGTGGCGCAATGGTTAAGTGCATGACTGAAAGGTCTCCATGGGAGAAAAGGCCTGGTGATCTGCTCCCGTAAAGATTACAGCCTAGGAAGCCCTAAGGGGTAGTAGTTCTACTCTGTCCTATAGGGTCACTATGAATCGGAATCGACTAAACGGCACACAACAACAGAGTGATGTAAGAGAGCTAAATCTCATAAAGCTGGCAGATAATTGCTGACATTGAGGTCAGAAGGGCGGTCCGTCATTGGTTTCATTGGGGGAAGTATTCACATGTATATATCGTATGCAATGCTGAGAGAGCCCCATCAGGTGTTTTGGAGAGGTATTGTGTCTAAAGAAGTCTGACTAAGATGGGGTTCCTGTATTCAAGAAGGCCAGGATCTGAGAACACATCATCATTACGTGTTATCTTGTCAGGCACCCCCTGCCCAAAAAAAAAAAAAAATGATGCCAAATATGGGTTGTAGGAATTTGATGCTGGAGGAGGGAGGGTTATCTTGGTTTGGGAGTTGAGAAAAGGTTCACAGAAGAGAGAAGAATTGAGTTTTGCCTTGAGAGGTTGGTAGGATTTAGGCAAAAAGGGAATGAGTGCTATGTTTTAAGCTCCAACTCACTCTGGTTAACGCTGATCTTTTGTTCAAGATGGTGAAAATGAGGTCTGGGTTTATCATTCAGTGTTGTCTTTGGCTGATTTCTGACAGGCCTGGCTCATTTTCAGGTTATTCATGAGTAAGTGTTGGGCAGGGGGTCACGGATGCCAGGCCAAGTAGATCACATAAGCCTGGTGGATAGAGTGCCCAGGCATAAAATGTGTCTATTTCTCTATCAAAAATTTTCGACTTTAGTATTTCATTCAAAACAAGGAGAGAAAAGTAAAATCTTCTTACTTTTTCTTTTTCTGCTGGCCATGACTGAATTTTTCTTGCATGAACGGTTTTTGTGTTCATATTTAAAAGAAGAATTTGGCATATGGCAGACCTCCTCAAGCTATCTTTAGTTGGTTGTGGGGTGTAAGTGATTAAGAATGCAGCTGTACTTGCTACCAACACATGCTTTTAAGGAGTGAACTGCTAAGCAGACAGGCCTAGTTAGAAGTTTAGAATAGCCTGTTGGGATCAAAGATCTAATTTTTCAAGTGCATGATATACAAGAGTCCCTCCCCTCAGGATTGAAGCTTTGAGGGCCCTTTGTACCCAGAGGTAGCGTGACTTATTTGTTTAAAATGGCAGACACCTTTGGCTTTGGAGCTGCAGCCATGCTTCATTTGGAGTAGACAGGAGAAGGCTGACGACTTCGCTTTACTTTGTATAGTTTGGCTTGAGTGCTCATTTGGAAAAAAAATTCTTTACTCCTCCAGTGTGTCCCAGGACAGATTCATCTCTGTCCTGTGGCTCAGTTAGACTACGGTGCTGGTTCTTTAGTCTTCACAACTTGGAACTCCCTCTTGCCTTTCCTCCAGAAATTTGTTCTTTCACTCAGCAAATATTTACCAAGTTTTTGCAATATGCAGGACCCTGTGGAGGACACAAAGATGAATCAGATGTGGGACCTGCCTGCAAATGTTGTCAGTCAAGTGAAGGACACAGGGCATGTACACAGGAGCTTTTAACTTGTAAGTGCCCAAGAATATACCAGTTTCTGTCAAGTCGATTAGCATGAGTAAATGTGCTATAGGTATTTAGAGGGGGAAGGAGATTAGTTAGATGGGTGGGCTTCAAGTAAACCCTCATGGAGAAGGTGACATTTGGGTTGAGCCTTGAAGGACAGGCTTAGCTGTGCAGAGTGGGAGGTGTTCTTAGCAGAGGGAACTGCCTGTGCAGAGGGAGCAAGTCAAGAGGATGCATGGAGAAGAGGAAGAAAGAGTAACCACCATCTATTGAGTTCTCATAGTGTGCAGGCGTTTGGCTGAGGCCCCACCCATGTTATCCCATGTAATCTTCCGAACAGCCTTTTTCCTGCTAAGAAAACTGAGGCCTGGAGAATTGAAGTAACTTACCCAAGTATGCCCATAAGTGCTAGAGAGGGATTTGAACCCGGGACAGTCTAATTCCAAATCAGAGAAGGATATATTTGAAGGAGGAAGTGAGGTAAAGTTTAGAAAACATGGGTTGGGGCAGAAGGAAAAAAGATCTTGAGTGCTGAGCTAATTATTTTATAAGTATTAGGGAGCCACTGAAGGCTTTTAATGGGATGTGATGTGGCCACAGCAGGGCTTCCAGCTAAGTTCATCTCTGTGTGCCAGACACTAGGCCAGGTGCCTGACACCCCTAACCTCATTTCATGCTTACAACAGCCCTGTGAGATAGGTGCTATTGATGTCCCATTTTACCGATGAGGAAACTGACTTTAGTGAGGTTAAATGACTTGTTAGAAGTGGAATTTAGTATCAACCTGCAAGATGAATTTGAGGTTAGAAGCAGAAACATCAATCAGGCCCCTGCAGGAGTCCATGAAAGATAGTGGTGATGTGGGGAGGGAGGGAAGGAAGGAATAGATGTGAGAGAGCTGGGGTACAACTAAAGCAGGATGAGTGAAAGAATCAACATGGCGGAGTCTTCTGACTTTGCCACCTTGTAGAGTACAGGAGCTGGGGACAGACCTGGGGAGTATAAGTGGAAGAGAGGGAGGTACCGTCCCTTTCAACCAAGCAGACAGAATTGAAGGGTCAGGGTGTTCTGCCCACAGAGGTGTTTGAAGGCCCAGGCTCATGGCAGGTATCAGGGCTGGACTTGGCAATACGCAGACTCCATGGAGGGTAAAGTTGGTAAGGGAAGAGTGTGTGGAGGTGGGGGAGCAGGGCCAAGGATGGAGCCTTGGGAAACGCTGAACACTTGAAGGGATGGAGTATAGTCGGAGGGATCCTATGCAGGAGAAGAACCTGGGATGCAGTGATGGAGGTCAGGCAGGGACATATGGATAGACACCACAAGGAAGAGCCAGGTGATGGAGAGAAATGACTGAATGTGGTAATTCTTGGTCACTGGACAGCTTTTGGGAGCCCTGGTGGCACAGTGGTTAAGAGATTGGCTGCTAACCAAAAGGTCGGCAGTTCGAATCCACCCGCCACTCCTTGGAATCCCTATGGGTCAGTTCTGCTCGCTCCTATAGGGTTGATATGCATTGGAATTGACTCGAAGGCAATGGGTCTGGTTTATTTTAGTTTAGTTTTTGGTTTGGACAGTTGCTGGTATCAACCTTGTTCTGAGGCAGTCTCAGAAAAGGGAGGAAATCCCTATAATTGGCATCAGTTTGTCTACAAAAAGACACGAAAGTATCATAGTGTGAAAGTTCACGTTAAAAAAATTTTTTCTCCACATAAAAAGGAAAAAAAAAAAAAAAAACAGTTGGCTAGTCCTTCACATCCACCTTCTTTGAGTGCTTACTGTGAACTGGGTTTGGAAATAAGCAAGATCTATCCCAGCTCCTAGCAATCTGAGTGTAGAAAATGGACAGAAACACACAGAGGTGTGGTACGGAGGTCCAGACAGGACAAATCCCCACTTCTGTAGGTGTTTAGTAAACACCAGGAGAAGGGGGAGGAGAGGTGTTCTCTTTACATCCAGCTAAATGTTTGAGTGTCTCTGAAACGGAGTGATAAGAAATCAGTCTTCAGATCATGTGTGTTCCTCAGTCAGATTCTGCTCAGAGGTAGTAGTGTTTTAATACCAGCTTAGAAGATACTTCTTAGCTTTTGTGTTCATGGAGGCTGCTTTGAAATAGAAGGTCCATTAAGCCCTTGTTCCTGTCCATTCACAACTACCTCCCAGTGCCAATCAGATGAGTGGCCTGCAAGACGCCAGCAGCCACCCCGCTAACCATGGCAGGCCTCCTAAAAGCAGCACCCTTTGCCAGAAACCTGTGGATTTTAAAAGCAGGGATTCGTCTGCAGCATCTTCTTTCTGAACCAAATGATGCATAATTGCTTAGTTGTTGAATTTGTGGTTGATCTATTTCTAGCAGAGTACCTACCTGAAAGGAAATAAGAATTTAAATTGTCCATTAGACTTTTAAAAATTTACATGTAAGGGAAACATCTTATCCATAGATGCATATGACTTTTTAAAAGTAATGGTCACTATTTATTGACATTTGATAATTTTCCTGCCTGGGCATTTTTTCCATGCATTCTTAGTAGTCCTCACTTATATAGTTTTATCACCATTTTAGAGATGAGGAACCAAGGTTGAGAAGGTTAAGTAGCCTACTCAAGACCCCCTAACTGGTAGTGCCAGAGCTGGGGTTGGAACCTAGGTCTGTCTGACTCCATCATGGCCTTCTGTTTCCATCATCAGGAGTAGTTCAACAGTTGGCAATCAAGATTATTGAGTGGACCAATGGATTCTATAAAAAGAATAGTTCAAATATTACTTAGTATGAGAGAATACTTGAGATAGTTGTTTGAGGATGGGGGCCATGGACCAGGAGGCACCAGTAAATCTTATTTTTGGTAAATCCCTTTATGATGACTATTATTGCAAAGAAAAAAAAACCTATGGTTTTTCAACAATAGGCATTGAGTAAAATTACACTTTCCAGCTCTAGATTTTGGGAACAGGGGATAGGGTTTGAAGGTCCAAGTGGAAGTGCGGGTTGGGGAGAGGTGCCACGTTTCCAACGTAATGTGTTTTCCACAGTAGTACTGCATCTGTGTGGTGGTGTCTAAAAGGCTGTTGATAGTAAAAAGACCAGACTTAGTGGTCTGACTGAGACTGGAGGAACCCTGGAAAGCATGGCCCCCGGATTCTCTATCAGCCCAGAACTAAAACAATTTCCAAGGCCAACTCTTCAGACAGAGATTAGACTGGACTATGGGACATAAAATGATACTCGTGAAGAGTATGCTTCTTAGCTCAAGTAGATACATGGGTCTAAATGGGCAGCTTCTGTCCGGAGGTGAGTTGAGAAGGCAGAGAGTGTCAGGAGCTGGCTGAATGGACACGGGAAATCAGGGGTGGAAAGGAGCAGTGTGCTATCACAGTATAGGGAGAGTAATTAGGGTCACATAACAGTGTATGTATGAATTTTTGTATAAGAGGGTAACTTGAAATGTAAACTTTCACTTAAACTACAACAATAAACAATAAATAAATAAAAGGCTATTGAATGCTACACTTATGGTTATTTTGAATAAAGTACTGCCTTCTAAATCTCTGTAGTAATAACTTTCTATTAAAAAATAGCTAGGTACATTATCTTTTGCCTTTTGAAAAGGAGACAGGGAAGAGAAGATCTGGTTTAAACTCTTTAACAGGCTCCTCATGGTTCCTTTTTTTCTGTTAGTAAGTAGCAGGTGGAATCTCTCCCTCATTGAAGTCTGGGGCTGGACTCTTTTCGTGCTGTCTCTGCTTTTGTCCCTGGACCTTTCCACTCAACTCCCAACAACCCATTAAAACAACACTTAGGACGACAAGGGCCTGGGGAAGGAGGAAGACTGAGTGTCCCTGGCATGTTCTGATTAATCCTATTCATTGTCAAGTACAGCTTTTTAATGAGCTGATTCATTACTGTGAGTAGGTCTCATGCAAATCCTCAGTTTGTATCCTGCAGATTTAATTTCTAACGATTTCCTCATTTTAACAAACTCTATTGTAATATGGGTTTTATGATTTCCTTCTAATGTAGAGCCTTACCTCATGTCATATTTCAAAACTAAGAGGTAAATATAAAAAAATGACAACCATTAAAAAACACTAGAAGAGCAGAAAGGTAAATATTTACCTCATCTCTAAAAGCATTGGAAGAAATTATAGAGGAAATCACTGCATAATTTTCCAAACTTCTGTTTGTGTGACATCACAGACAGATGTATCAGACCTATATAAAAAAAGGTTGCCTCAGTTATGATATATAAAGAGTTAATATAAAACTCTGAAGAGCTCAGGAAATTACAAAAAGAAATGCTAAGACAACCAGTAGGAAAATAGACAACGTAATACTTTTTTTAAATGCTAAGATATCCAGACAGAAGAGAAACATGGAGTTGGCTAAACATGGGACACTGAGGCATTGGTGGTTCAGTGGTTAGAATTCTTGCCTTCCGTGCAGGAGATCAGGGTTCGATTCCTGGCCAGTGTAACTTATGTGCGGCCACCACCCATCTGTGAATGGAGGCTTGCATGTTTTTGTGATGCTGAACAGGTTTCAGTGGAGCCTCCAGACTAAGATAGACTAGGAAGAAATGCCTGGCAGTCTACTTGCAAAAATCAGTCATTGAAAACCCTGTGGGTCACAACAGTCTGTTCTGCAACCAGTCATGGGATGGCGCAAGCGCAAGACTGGTCATCAACGTTTCGATCCTTTGTGCATGGGGTCATCCTGAGTCGGGCTGACTTGGCATTGGCTAACAACAACAAACACAGGACAAAAGAGTTAACCCCACAGATTATTGAAGTAGTGCAAATGAAAACATAATAGCAATGTCTCAACTTACTATCAAATAGAAAAATATTCTTAAATGCTAGTGTGGCTTTGGTGAGGGGGAATTTTTTACACTGCTGTTGGCAATAGAATTTATGCACCCTTTCTGAAAAGTAATTTGGTAATACTTTTTTTCTTTTTAAGTTTATATCCTCTTTGACCCAAAAATTCCTTTTCTAGAAACCTAAAGAAAGTAATCAGATGAAAACACATTCATGAGCAGTGGTATTTAAAGGTATGTGAATGAAAATGTTGATAGGAGAGCTTAGAAATGTTATTTTTAAGCCACACGGAAATCCATATGACCAGATATTCTGCAGCACTGGAAAAGAGTATTTTTAAGGAATTGCTAATAATATGGAAACCCTGGTGGCATAGTGGTTAAGAGCTCCAGCAGGCGCTCCTTGGAAACTCTATGGGGCAGTTCTACTTTGTCCTATAGGGTCGCTATTAGTTGGAATCGACTTGACAGCAATGGGTTTGGTTTTTTTTTGGTTTGCTAATAATATGGAGAATACAGCATTAGGTGAAAAGAGTATATAGAACTCTGTACCTACATAACATTCATATTTTGCCCAAAACATATGCATAGCAAACAGCTGGCAGGTACTCCACTAGAATGTTAATACCAGTTATCTCTGGGTTGTTGTTGTATAGGCATGAGTGTTGTTTGTATTGTTTTCTTCTTTATTCTTTTATGTATATGTTAGAGTGACCAACTGTTCCAGTTTGCCTGGAACTATCCCAGTTTTAGCACTGAAAGTCCCACCCTAGAGAGTTGGTCACTCTAGTATATATGGATGGATGGATGTTGAGATGGAGTTTCTGCCATCTGACAGGAAGGGCCAAAGACAAAGTGACAGATGACAAGCTGATGGGCTGGGTGGTAGTCTGGCAGTAGATTTTCTGATGACAAAATTAATACGGATTATTTTAGAAAATATAGGAAAAATACATATGCAAAAATATAAACAGTGCTGACCTATGGCTGGCATTGTTCTAAATGCTTTTGTTAGTTTATGCTCTTTAATCTTCACAACCCTATACCTGTTACCATTGAATCAACTCCTGACTCACAGCCACCCTATAGGACAGAGTAGAACTGCCCCATAGAGTTTTCAAGGAGTACCTGGTGGATTTGAACTGCTGACCTTTTGGTTAGCAGCCGTAGCACTTAACCAATATGCCGCTAGGGTTTTCATGAGGTAGATACTATTTTTTGCATCCGCATTTACAGAGGCAAAGAGAGATTGAGTAATTTGCCCAGGGTCACATAGTTCAGAACAGAGGCTGAATTTGAACCAAGGCAGTCTGGACCCAGAGTCTGGGCTGTTACCCACCGCCTGCATCTATCTCTACAGAGCTCTGACTCCAGCCATTCCTTTTGTTGTCCCTCTCAAAAATGTGTACTGCCCATGCCGGGCTACTGAGTTGGCTACACCTGACTTACTGCTGCTTCACTGTAGCTCAGCATCATGGCCCAGGACTGCCCTGGACCTTCCACAGAGGAAACACCTTCCCCTTTGGGTGGGGATTTCCACAGTACAGTTGCTGGCCCCTGGTGATAGAGTTCTTTCAGTTTTGCCACATGGTCTTGTCTGCCAGTAGCAGAGCTGAGTCCAGGTGCAGCCTTGGTTATTTCTGGAAACACTTCTCCTTTTCCTTTATTTTGCTGAGTCTGGGTCGTCAGTCTTTTTCTCTTAAGGTGATTTTGGCTTCTCTGCGGTTAAGAGCTCGGCTGCTAACCAGAAGGTTGGCGGTTCGAATCCACCAGCCACTCCTTGGAAACCCTATGGGGCAGTTTTGCTTTGTCCAGTAGGGTCACTATGAGTCAGAATCAACTCAACAGCAATGGGTTTGGCTTTTTGGTTGCCCAATTCAGACATTTTTGTATGTGTTGGAATTTTCCATGAGGGTTGTTCTGGGCTCCCTACAAATTTTAGGATGAGTCTTAGCATAGGAAAGGAGTGGTGTATATAAGCATATGCTGCCCTCAGCTTTGTTCAGCTAAGACACCCCCCCCTCTCCCACTGCACTTTGCATTGTTAGCAATGGTTACCTCTGGGTAGTAGAACCTCACAGGTAGTATTTATTTTTTCTTGCTTAACATTTCTTCAACAAATTTGGTTTCCTTTCCAGATTTAAAAAGTGTCTTTCAATTTTTTTTTCTTGTAATGCAGTTTTACCCCATTGCCAAATTTCCAGCTCTTTCAAAATCTGTGCAAGGCAAATATCTTTCTAACCCCCATTCAAGTTAGAGCAACTCCATTTCTGTATCAAAAAGAAATAGCTTCAGCTATTGTCTGAACTTGTACCTTGCTGAGAACTATGCCAGAGTTTCTAGTTAATTGTTTTGTCACATTAAGTGAACAATGAGAGGGGACTGACATTCCCCATGCATTATGTGAAGGCACAAAATCTACATTTCTTTTCAGATGTGTGTGGGGTAGGGGTAGGGGTAGGGGGTTGCTTTTAAATTTTAAAAATCTATTATTTGATAAAGAACAAAACAAAGTTTTAGGTACTTCTTTATGGGGACTGTGTTATTTAAGCTTAAACAAGGGTTAAATTTGGACCCTTTGTGTATGTTTTCAGAGAATCCGTGTTTAACTTCTTCCTCTCAAAAGTATGAGCAGCCTCTCCCCAACATACTTTTTTGGGGGGGTAAGAGGGTGTCATGGATTGAATTGTGTCCGCCAAAAAAAATCTGTCACCTTGCTAGGCCATGATTCCCAGTCTTGTGTGATTGTCCACCATTTTGTCATCTGATTCTCCTATGTGTTGTAAATCCTGCTTCTGTGATAATGAGACAGGATTAGATGCAGTTATGTTAATGAGGCAGCACTCAGTCTACAAGATTAGGTTGTGTCTTAAGTCAGTGTCTTTTGAGATATAAAAGAGAGAAGCAAGCAGAGAGATGGGGGACCTTCTACCACCAAGAAAGCAGAGCCGGGAGCTTTGGATCTGGGGTCCCTGCGCTGAGACGCTCCTAGACTGGGGAAGATTGATGACAAGGACCTTCCCCCAGAGCAGAGAGGGACAGAGAAAGCCTTCCCCTGGAGCTGGCGCCCTGAATTCAGACTTCTAGCCTCCTAGATTGTGAAAGAATAAATTTCTGTTTGTTAAAGCCATCCACTTGTGGTATTTCTCTTACAGCAGCACTAGATAACTAAGACAGAGGGGAAGTAATGTAGTAAAATTATTCTTTCTCAATTGTAAAAGTAGATGTCTTCAGAATTTTTAGTGTTTGGAGGAAAAACTGCTTCCCAAGACAAAATATTCCCTTAAAAAAGAAAACAAAGACTAATATCTTTGTATTGCTGCCTCTCTGGAGGGGGAAGGAAGCACTTACGGGGGTAGAACGGGAGAATGGAAGTCACGGCCTGGCCAGGTGGATTCCTGACGCTGGGCGCAGCTGTGAGGAGCAGAACCCTTTCATCCTTCAGAGGAAGAAGGGCCGGGGCAAGAGAAGCGAGAGCTCTTGGAGGGCGGCCAGCCCGGATTCCTGGAGCCCTAGTGCCCGCCGCTCCCTCCGCCTCGCTGGCAGCGCCCGCAGCCTCTGGCGGTTGTTAGATGCAGAGTCCCGACCCCCTCCCCCAGACCTACTGAACCAGAATCTTCACAACGCACTCCCCAGGTGATTCACCTGCGCGGCCCTGTGGATATTTGCTCAATCGGTGGCTTGTATTGCTGCCCAGGAGAGCAATTTCAGTCCTAAGCCAAAGAGAATGGGAGGAGGGTGGGCTAGGAGCGAGGCTAAGAAAGGCCATTTTAATTAAATAATAGGATCTTTATATATTGGTCAGGGTTTTGGGCTTTGCTTTGGGTACCTAGGGAACGACGGCAAACACAGCAGGCGTGTGTTTTCTTGTTCGTTTTTTTGTTTTGTATAAGGAAAAAAATTTGTTTTCTGCCCCCGCCTCCCCTTGGTTTTGGCCCCTGTCTGCGCTGGTAGTGAGGCGAGGGGACCCAGGGACTTCCTGCCCCGTTGATGATAGCCCCTACGAGTGCACTACGCCCCAGATCAGGCCCTCTCCCAGGCACCCTCACCAAGATAAACAGTATAGCTATTCATGAACGTCCACCCTGCACCCCTATAACTCAAGAAGTCACCAGAAACGGAGCTGCGAGCCCCGTGGGCCGTGGACCAGGGTTGGGCGGGGATCGAGCAGGGACTTGGCTGCGGCCCTGTCTACGTGCTGCCCCGTGCTGCCCCGGGCTAGCGGGTGGTGACGTCACCCGCATTTGTTGGCCCTGCCCACAGTGGCAGACACGCGAGCCTTACCTGGAGGGCTCATATTTAGAGTTTCATAAGCTCTGGATTCACTCAGGTTGAATGAACTTTTCTCCCTCAGACGAATTGTATTAAAACAAGGGACTTGGTGGGTGAGGCGCTGGCCTGGTTCTTTTTGCAGTTAATGCAGTGCTCTAAACCTGGGTGCCGTCGTCGTTAAGACAGGAGTCTTTTTGGTGAATCATGGTGGCTTTTAGCTATTTACACTTCTGGTTTATCAGAGTAAGTTACTCTTCTATATAGAATTTTATGTGAGTTTATATGTGTATGGTAAATTTGCATTTTTAGTTTAATACAGTCTATAGATACAAACTGGAAACAAATTTGCATCCTGTGTCACATGAGGTTGATTAATATTTCTGATTTTGTTTTAACCAAATGCTGCAGTGTCTTCAGTTTGGAATTAGTATGTACACAATTACCTGATCTTTCCAATATAAGTCCTATTTACTTAAAAAGTAATTTTGAAGCATTTACAGGTATATTTTGAAACTTTTGTCTTTTCACCTATTGATCTCAGAATTGAATATAGTTAGCTGTTGCTCTCAGTTAAGAAACTGAGAACTGAGTATGCTTACCCTTATTCTGTGCTAAACTAACTGATTAGGATTACAAATTATTAGAAATGAAAATGAGAACCCCTGTAGGAGAGTGTCCATACTAGCTCTGCAGTAGGTGGAGAGTTCATACTACCTCTGTCCTCACGTCTGGAGAGCAGTGACTACATTCCTCAGCTAAGAGCAAGTGCAGAGTAAGGAGGACATGTTGAGGTGATTGTTTCTGTAGCCGTTTAGGATTTCCTTCTCCAGTGCTCGGTGACTTCAGCTAAGGGAACTCACATTGATCGAGCACCTACTTGTACCCACACCATGGGTTTAGAATATAACCCTCACAAAATCACTTCCTTACCTTAGGAGGATTGCTTACTTCCACCCCCCACACATACCTTGAGTTTTAGATGTTCAGGGTGTTCTCTGAGTACAGGTATCTGTCTCTTCACTATAGAAGTATTTTTCTGTAACATTACAACCAGCTTCATGTTTTATTTTATTTTTTTAAAGTAGCTCTTAAAGAGCCACATGTGGAAAACTGCATCAGTGTGTTTGAGGGGTGAACTGTGGCAGGGAAAATCAGGTCTCTGAAGGGATTTTGTAAAAGATGCTTTTATGCCTGGGACCTCTGAAACAACGAAGTGATCCACACATACAGAATGACGGCTGAAGAGCCAAAACCAGAAATGGGCTTCCGTGGATAGATGACCAGAGTGTGTTAATTGATCTCTCTTTTATAAATTGGGAACCATGTGATTACCTACCTTATTAGAAGGATTGAGATAATAAATGTTGATATCATGATTGCATTAAGAGCTTACTAGGTTTCTGACTCTGTTCCGGGTCTGGGATAATCAGAGGTGACCTTACATTCTTAGGGAGCTACACACTAAGCAAAGAAACAAGTAAACAAGAAAAGAGTACAGATTGTACCCAATGCTAAGAGGGGTATGATAGAGAATAACCTTAACTAATGAATACCTGACTCAAATGTTAGCTGCTGCTATCACTATTGCTGTTATATCTGTTATTAAAGGGCCTATTGGGGTAGGAAGGTGACTTAATTGGGTTTGGTAAAGATCTTCTAATACCAGAGGGCACACAAAGCTAATGCCTGCACTTTCTGATACAATATCATCTCCGCACTGCCCCCAACCTCTCATCAGTTGACAATTGCTGGAAAAATCAACTTTGCCTGAACATTTAGGAAGCTATTTGGGATTTCCAATGTTTTTCTTCCACTTAAAAAAAAAAAAAAAAAAAAAAACAGTAAAGCTGGTCAGCATTTAAAGGATAGAAGAGGTGTTAATTATTCACCTCTTCTGCGCCCAACCTCAGGCTACTTCTTTGCTCAAAAGGAATTTATTTTCCCTCAAAGGTTAGTAGTCTTGGTAAGGGAAATGAGATTTCATTTAAAGTTTTCAGGGAAGAAAACCCGTGGTTCTTGCCCTCATCCTATTTCCTGGTGGCAGTTGGCCTTATCCTGCTTCTAATGGCAGTAGGTCAGGGATAGAGAGAAAAAGATAGATCACTCTCTTCTCCCTAGTTTATACCCACTTCTTTATCAGATGGAGTAACGGGAAAGAAGGCAATGCCTACTCTCCTGTGTCCCTCCCTCTATCACCCTCCCCAGAGTACGGGCAGCAGCCAGAAGGGTGGTGAGATTTCTGCCACCGCCCTGGCCTGACCACCTGTGAATTCACTGCCAAAGTCAACATGTGCAGTCTTTGTGTCTGGGGCAACAGGTTTCATAATGGTGGTTAATGGAAGTTCCTGTTCAGATGTCCTCACGCTTGTGTAATTCTGTCTCCAGAGGGCATGGGGCATCTCCTTTTATGTAATAGGAAGATCTTCAGGGAATCTTCTATTTGTTCTTTCACTGGTCGCTTGGCAAGGTCATAGGGGGCTTTGGGATTGTCTGTTTGTGAATGCTGCTAGTGAACCATTCAGTAGAACTTTACAGCAGACCTACCGTGTGCCAAGTTTTGTTCTGGAAAGTTGGTAAGCGGGGCACAGAAATAAACTAAGCAATGAGCCTGGAGACCGAGAACTCTTGGTCTAATTTAGGTGTAGAGGAGAGACAGGTAAATAAACTGCATTATAAAGCAGGAACTGAGAGCTCAGTGGAATGAAGGTCTGAATGTGAGAGGGTGGAAACCAATTTCCCTGTCTTGAAGTTTTCCTTGAGAGAAGTTTCGATGAGGGTGGGGAGAGGTAAGGCGGGAGTTTCTCATAGTTAGTATCGTCTGCTGCCTTCTGGGGTTGGTCTGAAGGAGGTGTGTGGAAAAGCCTGGCTTCATGGGCTTGCAGCCTGTGCAGTCACACAGAGCCCTGTGCTTAGAAAGACCCCACACTTGGCTTAATGCTCTGCTGCCACCATCTTGAAATTTTTAATAATTTTTGAACAAAGGGCCCTGTGAGCTATTTTTATTTTTCACTGGGCCACACAAATGGCATAGCCTATCATGAATATGGAGATAGGGCTGTAAAGGTGGGTTGAGCCAGATTGTGAAAAGCTTTATTTGTCAAATATGAGAACATTTGGCCTTATTCTGTAAGTAGTAGTGAGCCATGGTAGCAGAGGATAGAAGGGGAACTGGAGAGTCTGGGGAGGCCAGAGGGCTCAGCGAGGGAGGCTGAGAACATCGTGCTGGAGCAGACCCGGCAGGTCGAAGAGCTACAACTCACGCTTCCGGGCAAATGGGCAGGCTTGGGGACTGAGCATGGAGGCAAAGAAGGTGGTTGGAGATGGCTGAGGTTTCCAGCTATGCTGGAGGAGATTCCACTCACAAACAGGAATGCAGGGGAAAGGAGTTCCTAAGCCATGGCAGTGAGGCAGATGTTTTGCAGGAGTGGGGCGAGGCCCTTTCCAAAAAAACCCAGAAATCTCTGGTGGGACAGCTTGTGGAAACATGCACTACAGCTGCTCAGCTGCAGCAAATGACCTGCAGATCAAGGTTTTTGTCAGTATCGAGAGCTTCACTGGAACAAATACTCATCCAAAAATAAACTTCCCGTTCTTCCTGTTTTTATAACTTGCCTGTTTCCTTCGAGTTTGAGGCTGGTCTCTAGTTCCGTGAGTTATTAATCTTCAGAGGATCAAGACCTCTATAGAAGTATTTCCTGTACATGTTTATCTACCCAGCCCTAAATTATTTTCTCCCAATGATAAGAGAACTTTTCCATACTGGTCTGTCAGACTTGTCTGTTTGAGAGATTTCTATTAGGCACCCGGTGAGTAAGACTAAACCAAAAAAACCCATCGGAACCAGAACATGGGAAGCGCAGGTAACCGTGGGGAGTGGCCTTCAGTGGGTTTCAATGGGCACACTCAGCCCACCTCCTCCAGGTGAAAAGTGGCTTCTTTCTTAGCGAGAGTCCTTGGGAGATAAAGTGATAGCTGCAGAGGGGCTGATTTGAGGAATTCTCAAATGCCCTACTGAATACTCACAGTGGAATAATAGCTCCAGAAATATCTCTGCTCCTTTGAAGAGCTGGAAATACCTCTAACTGGGCTATAATTTGTTCTCACAACACCTTCCAACTAAACAGAGGCCCTGCCCTCACCCCCCTTTCACAGATGAGGGAATTAGAGTGCACTTGGTGCTTATGACTGTGCACAAAGGAAGGGAAAAAAGCCATGTTGAAGCTTCGGCCAAGTTCAGACCCGATAGACAAATAGACAAGCTTGGTTAAGAAGGTGTGGACATTCAACTTATCGGCCCCAGTCCACCTGCCCCTGGGAGCCTTTCCTTCTCCTACTCTTTGTACTTACAAATCTGAAACTAGCAAGCTGGTGGGTATTTTAAAAATGTAAGTCTTCTTATATAATTCTTGCACAGGCTTTGGCGACCAGGCTGCGTGGGTGGCAGCTTGTGTGGCACGGAACTTGGAGGGAGGCCAGATAGTTGCCTTTTACTGAGGCCTTGCTAGGCCTTCTGAGGTGGGGCTGGGATGCCGCATTTTTCAAAAGGCACCACCACAAGGCACCACTCCTCCCCCTTGGTGACTCAAATGACTCTATTGGGAATTACTGCAGCAGACCTCAGCACCCACACTAGACCTGCACCATCCGATACCATAGCCACTAGCCATCTGGGCTGCTGAGCACTTGAGCAAGGCGGATGTGGACTGAGATGTGATGTAAGTGTAAAATACACATCGGATTTTGAAGACTTACGAAGAAAAAGGATGTAAAATAACTTACTAGTAATTTATTTTGATTACTTGTTGAAATGAAAATATTTTAGATATGTTGGGTTATATAAAATATAATTAATTTCACCTCCTTTTTTATTACTTTTTAAATGTGACTACTGGAAACTTTAAGGAGCCCCGGTCGCTGTGAGTTGGAATCGACTTGACGGCAACAGGTTTTTTTTGTGTTTTGGTGGCGAAACGGTTAAGCTCTTGGCTGCTAACCAAAAGATTGGCGGTTCACACCCACCCAGTGGCTCCGCAGGAGAAAAACCTGGCGATCTACTTCCGTAAAGATTACAACCTAGAAAACCCTATGAGGTGGTTCTGCTCTGTCACTTGGGGTCAGTATGAGTCGGAAATGACTCAAGGCACCTAACAACTAGAAAGTTTAAAATTACGTATGGGGCTCATGTTACATTTCTATAGGACAGTGCTGCTAGTCCATACTGTGAGTGAATTAAGCTGCCAGTTGTGGCTTTGAAGCAAATACATTCCCAGAGGCAGGGAGGGAGGAAAAGCGCCCTCCTCTCCCTGGTGGCCTGGCTGAGGGTGTGACCCACCCCTAACTAGAGACCGCCTAGGGCAGTGGGTGGGACAGTCTGCTTCTATGCAAAGAGTTAATAATTATCAGCAGCAGGAAAAAATTGTTAAACCCTTTCAAAAGCACCCCTCCTGGCTTAATTTTTTTTCTTAGCCTGCTTTGCAGGCTAGCGTCCTTCCTGGAAGCCTTGCCTTCAGGTTCAGAATGCTTGCCCTCCATCAGTGTGGGACCTGGGGGACTGGTGTTGTCTGGAGGGACTGTTCTGTTTGTTGTTTCATTTGTTCTTCTGCTCCTAGGTCAGGCTCACCAATAGCAGCTTTTTGTCCTTCCCTACCAGGCCCACTCAGAACTACCCAGATGAGACTGGGGAGCCAGTATTTCAGACCAGCTTCCCCTTCCTCCTTGCTTTGGAGTGGTTACTCAAATGTAAACATACTTTGGGAAAACACGAGGTGGACGTGAATCTTAGGAAACCCCTGCTTTGAGAAGTACAGAACCACGACTAACCTCCAAATGCCAGGTTAGCAGTTCAGGAAAAACGGGGGAAATTCCACTGGTATTGAAAGCCCCAAAGAATTCCCTGTTGCAAGGAGGAGTTTCACATTGACTTCAGAAATCCAGGAAGAACCTGGTGAATTGTATAGTTCTCGTTTGCCAAAGGATATGACATTAGGGATATTACATGGTGACACTGCTCTGCTCTGTCATCAAGCGGAGCAGCTTTGCACTGAGGCATTCCATGTCCTTGTGCCACATTTTGTCCATCCTGATGTCCGTTGTTATTTTGGACGGTCAACATGGTTGTTGTTGTGTGCTGTTGAGTCCATCCCAAGTCATAGTGACCCTATAGGACCGAGTAGAACTGCCCCATAGGGTTTTTCTTAGGCTGTAGTTCCTAGGATGGCGAGACTTCGTCTCATATACTTTGGACATGTTATCAGGAGAGACCAGTCCCTGGAGAAGGACATTATGCTTAGTAAAGTGGAGGGTGAGCGAAAAAGAGGAAGACCCTCAATAAGATGGAGTGACACAGTGGCTGCAACAGTGGGCTCAAGCATAGCAATGATTGTGAGGATGGTGTAGGACTGGGCAGTGTTTCGTTCTGTAGTACACTGGGTCACTATGAGTCAGAAGTGACTCGATGGTACCTCACAACAACAACAATCTTTATAGGAAGTAGCTCTGGTGGCACAGTGGTTGAGTACTTGGCTGCTAACCAAAAGGTTGGCGGTTTGAACCCACCAGCCGCTCTGAGGGAAAAAAATGTGGCAGTCCACTTCCGTAAAGATTACAGTCTTAGAAACCCTATAAGGCAGTTCTACTCCATCCTGTAGGGTCGCTATGAGTCGGAATCGACTCAATGGCAACGGGTAGTCTTTACAGGAGCAGACTGTCGGATCTTTTCTCCTGTGGAGGGGCTGGTGGGTTTAACCAACACTTACTAAATGTTTGCTGTATATAGGTGCTGTGTGAAGTTTTTTTTTTTACACATATTTATCAGTTAATTGGCATGGCTATCTCTGAGATACCCCAGAGTAGGTACTATTGCAGTTGGAGACACTGCAGTTTAGAAAGATGAAATAAGTTGTCCAAGATGTCACAGCTAGAAGTCGGAGGGACGGAGCATGGAACTTGGGCCGTGAGACTCCAAGAGCCATGTGTTCGACCATTATGGTGTCACTCTGCACTGCCTAGACCAGCCAATGTATTTGTTGTTCTCCTCTGCACACGTGCAGACGTCTGCTGGTGCAGGCTGGGACAGGACACAGGAGGGGTAAAATTCTGCATTGCTGAACCAGCCCAGCTTCAAGTTGAGGAGCACTGAGAGGCCTCTGTGCTCTGTTGCAAGGACTCTTCTGGCGTGGCTTTTACAAGGCTTGTGGTGCAGAAGCTTCTCCCCATGTGGCTGCTCTGTCTGGCCTGGAGGGGTTAGTCCTGTCTCGAAAGATATTTGATGTGGCCTCTCCAGGGCACCTTGCAGCTGCCATATTGGACAGAGGGCGAGTCTACAGCTGGCTGGTTACACTGGTGAGGTCTGGAAATGAGCAAAAGGGTTAAGAGCCACATGCTCTGGAGTCAGATTGCCCTTTTGGTTCTACCACTTGATGGCCTTGTAGGTTGGGTTGTTCACTTCTCTGTGTGGGAGTTTACCCAGCTGTAAAATGGGGGTAGTAATAGTACCTATGTCAAAGTCAGGAGCCTGGGTGGTGCAGGTGGTTTGCAATCAGCTGCTGACCCAAAGATTGGCAGTTTAAACCCACCTAGTGACTCTGTGGAAGAAATGGCTGGCAAACTGTTTCGGTAAAGATTACAGCTAGAAAACCCTATGGAGCATTTCTACCCTGATGCATGGGTGCCGACTGATGGCAGCTAACAACAACCGCAAAGTACTGTTGGGAGAATTAAAGAGGATACATAAAGGTGTGTAGCACACTAGCACATAGTAAGCATCAGGTAAATGCTAGCTAACATTTCATTTTAATTGTCATTAATGCCATTTAATGAACTATAGTCATATAAAATATAACAGAAGAAATATGACCATGTGGCTTGAATTTTTTTTGCCTTAAGGCGAACACACCAGAACATACACTCTTAGATGACTCTTGTATCTTTTAAGGCCATGGCCTCAGAAGTCTCCATCCTCATTCTGATTTCACAGCCATTTGCTTGAAATGTTTTTTAGAAGCCCCTTTTAGAACTCTTTTCTGAAGAAAAAAAGATGATGGGGGGCGGGGCATACTTGATAATATCAGGTATTCATTTTGTGGAGGTAGATTTCAATTTTAGAAATGGCCTTAAGTTAATTAGAGCAAAGTTAGGTAAGAGCAAGCTTTGAATCCACTCTAAGTTAAAAAATGGTGCTTAACTAAAAAGTAAAGATAGATATTTTAATTTTTTTTTTTTTTTTTTGAAACGGATGGCTCGTTCATTATAAGACTACCTATGATGGCAATTCCAAAGGAGGAGTTCCAAGTGGCTTTTGACTTGGGACAGCATCTTTGGAAGACCAGTACAGTCTCCCAGGGCAAGCGCTTTAAGGGCTCTTTGCAATGAGTGGGCAGTATAGACTAAGATCTGTAAGGTTGAGTTTTTTGAGTAGAATTTAGTCTTACTTACACCTACTGTATTAAGTAAGATTGGCAGCTGAGTTGGCTTTGCTTTTGGGGCTTGTGTAGCTGCTGATGGGGCCCATAGCAGAGAAGATCCCAGTATCCAGGGAGTAGAGGCTTGGCTTCTGTCCTAAGCTCGCTTGCATACCAGGTCTATTTATGCCTTGTGATGTACAAAAGTTGAATCTAAACGTGTAGGTATGAGGCAAGGGAAGGGCCCTCGGGGTGATATCCACAGAAAGGACTTTAAAAGCTGGGCATGTGAGAAACATCCATTCTTCTCACATACTGTCATGGACTGAACAGCCTGAGTGGCTAGAAAGCAACACCCAGCTGGGGCTCATCTGGGGTGGTGCAGTAATGCATGTCCCCGTGGAAAATGATGCAAGAAAGCTCAGGCTCACAGTGACTAATAGTTTCATCCAGGAGGGCTGGGCGATCAACAAGTAACCTTTGGATTCATATTTCCTGCAGATGGAAATGAGAAGTGCCGTGTTCAATATTGTTGTCAGGTGCCATTGAGTCGGCTCCAACTCATAGCAACCCTGTGTACAGCAGAACAAAAGATTGCCCTGTCCTGCGCCACCCTCGATAGTGGGTATGCTTGAGCCCATTGTTTCAGCCCCTCTGTCAGTCCATCTCATTAAGGATCTTCCTCTTTTTCACTTACCCTGTAATTTACCAGCATGATGTCCATCTGCAGGGATTGGTCCTTCCTGATAATGTGTCCAAGTAAGCTCTAAATTATATCTTAGAGGATATGACTGGAAACAGCATGGACCTTTGGAGTTTGTCTGAGTCAAATTCCAGCTCTCTATCGCTGTGTTGACTATAGTGTAATAACTAAGTTTGCCTGGGCCTCATTTCTCTCATCTGTCAAATGGGAATGCAGTTTACACTTCAGGGTTGTTGTGAGGAAGGGTCAGAAGAGTTACATATATGAGGGGCCTTCACAGATGCACACCTTCCACCTCTCCCTAGACCCTGAGAATGACACCAAAATTAACCCCATTGCCACAAGGAATATGCCACCTGCTGCAGGAAAATTTCCTGGGTCCTTTTGTGAGTTGTTGCTTGTACTCCTAAGAGCCAGTTCCCCTCTGCTTTGAAGAAAGCCAGCTGGTAGGGCTCCAGTACTCAGCAACTGCTACAAATTAAGCTGCCTAAGACCCTTCAGCTTCTTAAAAGCAGGAAGCTTTTCTGTAGCCAACATAGGCTGGGCTCATTCAGCAAGATGCATATTAGCAAGGGAGAATGAAGAAGACCAAAGACACAAGGGAAAGATTAGTTCCAATGAATGATAGACCACAAGTACTACAGCCTCCATCAGACTGAGTCCAGCACAACTAGGTAGTGCCCGGCCACCGCCACTGACTGCTCTGGCAGAGATCACAATAGAAGGTCCCGTACAGAGCTGGAGAAAAATTTAGAGCAAAATTCTAACTCACAAAAAAATAAAATAAAATAAGACCAAACTTACTGGTCTGACAGAGACTAGAGAAACCCCGAGAGTATGGCCTCCAGACACCCTCAGTAGTGAAGCCACTGTTGAGGTTCACCCTTCAGCCAAAGATTAGACAGACCCATAAAACAAAACGAGACTAAAGGGACACAGCAGCCCAGGGGCAAGGACTAGAAGGCAGAAGGGGACAGGAAAGCTGGTAATAGGGAACCCAAGGTCAAGAAGGGGAGAGTGTTGACATGTCGTGGGATTGGTAACCAATGCCACAAAACAATATGTGTACTAATCGTTTCATGAGAAGCTAGTTTGTTCTGTAAACCTTCCTCTAAAGTACAATTAAAAAAAAAAAAAAAGCACATTAGCACTAACAGCTCATATGGGTGAAGGGAAAAATCAGTCAATGGGATGCCCAATATGAAACTGGCATCTCCCATGTGGATTTAAAGTAGGCCCAGCTTCTGGTTTTAATCTGTCACCAAGTCCCTAGCTTTTACCCTAGGCCTAGCATCGTCCTTGATTGCACTGGTAATTCAGGGAAGCTTGGCCCCGACCCCAGACTGGGGGCCCTGGAGAGACACATAATCAGGTCAGGAGGGTTAGAGGAAGACTCAGCAGAGGGCATCCAGCTGCCACTGTCCTCTCACGCTTACCCTGACTTCTTCCTGAGCCACCCTATTAGGCTCCTGGTGCACTGCTTCTCATGTTTTGCAGTACATTAGAATTACCAGGTGGAACTTTTAAAAATCCAGAAATTAAAGCTATACCCCAAAAACAAACAACAAAAAACAACTCTCCCAGATGATTCCAGCATGCAGCCAAGTTTGAGAGCCAGTGTCTTAGTTGATGGAATGAAAAATCTTCTGGTGCTGTGACTGACTGAGCTGACATACTTCCGTGTGGCCACTAACTCTATCCATCTGTGGATCATCTGAGGCACAGGTGTCACCCCTATGGGGCAGAACTGTTGGTTTTGACCATAGTCAGGTCTCAGTGGCATAGAGCCATTATAACAGCTTTTTGCCCCCTTCTTATTATGAAATGTTTTAAACATTCACAGAGATAAAGAGACTAGGATGCAGGAGGCCCTGGGTGACGCAAATGGTTAAGCGCTCAACTGCTAGCCGAAAGGTTGGTGGTTTGAACCCACCCAGAGGCACCTCGGAAGACAGGCCTGGCAGTCTGCTTCCAAAAGGTCACAGCCTTGAAAACCCTGTGCACATGTGGGGTTGCCATGAGTTAGAATCGACTCGGCAGGCAAAGTGGGCAAGTAGCACCAACAACAGTATAAGCAAGCCTATGTACTCATCACCCGGTTGTCATTCATGTTTGATCTGCTCCACCCCACACCCAGCACATATCATTTCATCCATAAATCCTTTAGTATGTATCTGTAACAGATAACGACTTAAAAAAAAAATCACAATACCATTACCACACCTAAGAAAATTAACAGTAACTGCTTAGTATCATCTAATACCCAGCCCATGTGTACTTTTTTCCAATTTGTCTCAAAAATGCCTTCATACATTTGGTTTGTTTCACTGAGGCTCTAGATAAGATTAATTCATTTTTAATAGTTTGACTGTGACCCCAGGGTAGTTAAACCATCACTGTGTACACACACAGGTAATGGTGCATGGGCACTCCTGCAAAGAGGTGGAAATGGCATTTGGCTCAGCTGATGTTTCCATGGATAGTCCCACTCCTGCTTGCTTTCCTTAGCCCTTTTGGTGGGACCTCGACCTGTTACAGAGGAAATGCTAATTGAGGCTTGAGCCACAACCACTTCTATGCTCTCCTTCTGCCTGGAGGCATGTTCTCTTTGGTAAACTTAGAATAGAACCTTCTGGATGCTTGTGGAAAGAGTATGTGTGAGTCAGCTCCTGGACAGCTTAGAATTTTCTGCTGCTTTGCAGGAGACAGTGGATGGGAAGCGGCTGGGACTGCCTCTTGGGCCCCTTTCTGAGCTCTGCTGAGAGGTCCTGCTGTGACAGTTACCTCTGGGGACTCACCTGAGATGGGCTCTGATAGAAGGATCAGCCAGTGTCAACCAGCTCAGCCCTGCCTCCCGGGGGGGTGCAGATGGCTCTGTGTGGTCTCACCTCTAGCTGAACCTCTAGGTTCAGTCCAGATGTTGACCACAGAAGGAGAGGTTTACTTTTTGCCCCCCTTTGGTGGCACCAGCCACTTTACCAGTCACCGCTTTGGCACAGTATCTCCCCTCTGATAGATGGAGTGCTGTTAGAATTTCTTAAAGGGGCAGATACCTGCATGGCCTCCAGGTTAATTGGGTGGCGAGACTGGAAGAGGATAAGGAGAATGGGCAACCTGAATATTTGAACCCCATTTCACTCCTTCCGCCGATATACGTTGAGTGCCTGCTGCGTATGCATCATAGGTTTTCCTAACCTGACAAATCAAAGTCTTATCTTATTTTTCCATAGCCATATGTCATTGTTTTAGAAGGACTTTGTTTTGATTTCTTGTGGATTTGCAGTTGCAAGATTTCCTTCCTTCTGTCCTTTTTTCTCTCTTATCACTGTCAGGTGGTTACAGAGCAGTTAGCAAGCATCTTAATATGTAAAGACAACTCTAATGTATGAGATTATTCATCACAGGATTTTTTTTTAATGCTTATTGTGTTTCAGGTGAAAGGTTACACTGCAAATTAGACTTCCCTTTAACAATTTTTATGCAAATTGTTCCGTGCCATTGATTACAATTTTTATAATATGTCAGCATTCTCATTTCCATTCTGTTTGTTCTGTTCCCTTTGATCTAGCTTCCCTTCCCCTCCATGCCTTCTCTTCTTTCCTTTTGGGTAAATGTTGACCATTTGGTCTCAAGTAGTTAGTTAATTGTTTAAAGAAGCACATTACTTGTGGGTGATATTGTTTATTTTATAAGCCAATCTATTGTTTGGCTGAAAGGAGACTTGTAGAAACAGCTTTAAATTCAAGTTTAAAGGCCAGAAGTTCAAATCTATCAGCCGCTCCTTGGAAACCCCATGGGGCAGTTCAGCTTTATCCTTATAGAGTCACTATGAGTTGGAAATGGGTTTGGGTTTTTTGGTTTATGTTTGCATAAGGCAGCTGGGTGGCACAATTGGTTAAGCACTTTGCTATTAACCAAAAGACTGGTGGTTTGAACCCATCCAGAGGTGCCTTAGAAGGCAGGCTTGGCGATCTGCTTCTGAAAACCCTATGGAACAGTTCTACTCTGCATACCAACTGCATATTTGCATAAGCCCTGGAAGGATACACAAAAAACTTTAAAAAGTAATTTCTGTTGGGTTGTTGGGTAGGGGAAGGAAGGAGGCCCATGGGATATGGCGGGAGTATACCTTTTTATATTTTGATTTTATAGATCTTGAATTACCTATGCAGAACAATTAAGTTTAAAAGAAAAAAGGCATCGTACTTAAATTGTGCAAATAAATTGACTTTCTCGTTCCCTAGATAAGCTGTTTGATAGATAA
Organism: Dugong dugon; assembly: GCA_030035585.1. NCBI lineage: Eukaryota > Metazoa > Chordata > Mammalia > Sirenia > Dugongidae > Dugong > Dugong dugon. The sequence goes on along the minus strand of CM057469.1, from coordinate 101,259,863 downwards.
GCTTCTGACCACTGCTTGTCTGCACTTGAGCATCCCAAAATCTGCTCCAAGATGGACTGTGACTACCCATGGAATGTCTGCCATATTCTTCCCATGATGCGTTGTCTGGCAGCAGATTATAAATATTTGGTTCTATTCTGAAGCTCATGAGCTTCTGCCCTTCCCCACCCTGCTATATAGACTCAGCCGACAACATCTCTCTGGTAGCGCAGTGGGTAAGAGCTGCAGCTGCTAACCAAGAGGTCAGCAGTTCGAATCCACCAGGTACTCCTTGGAAATCCTATGGGGCAGTTCTACTCTGTCCTATAGGGTCGCTGTGAGTCAGAATTCACTCAATGGCAATGGGTGGGTTCAACATCTCAAGTTTAACTGAAAGGGACAGGGAAGGCATGCTAGCCTGTATCCTCCAGCACGATTAGCTCGGTCTTCTGAGGAGGAGTCCGAGTGGTGGGAGGTCCCATGGGGTCTTGTGCTTATCTGTTGGCATCCTATATGCCATATTGTCTTGTGTTTGTATTTATTTTCAGCTTCCACTGAGTGGTAGCAAAATCCCTTTGAGCTGAACTGGTCCCACCCTGATAGCTTGGAATGTTCAAACATTGAGATCACTGGGCACATTCAGAGTATCCACGAACTTCTTTTAGGGTTCACAGGAAACATACAGTGAAATCCATGAAATTCTTTTCTCCCTTTTGAGTGGAGAAAGAGGTCCTGAGAGGATCTTTGGGGGAGACCTGAAACGAAGGATACGTGGAAGCAAACCTTGTTCAAAAGTGTTCCGAAAAATGAAATTCAAGGACACTCAAAGTCTATCCTTGGCTCTGCCACAAATGTACTTTTTATATTTTATTCTAGTTTGTGCGTTTGGGGCTTACTACTTGGTTTTTAGTCTATAAAAGAGGCAGAGCCCACATCCATTGTCCATACCCCCCTTGCTACCCCTTAGCTGTCTGATACTTATTTTAATGAAACTTGGGGGCTGTGTGTTTTTTGTTTGTTTTTTATTTTGTTGTCGTTGAGAATATACACAGCGAAACATACACCAATTCAGCCTTTTCTACATGTACAGTTTAGTGACATTGATTACATTCTTCAAGTTGTGCAACCATTCTCACCCTCCTTTTCTGTGTTGTTCCTCCCCCATTAACACAAATTCACTGCTCCTTAAGGTTCCTATCTAATCTTTTGAGTTGCTGTTGTCAATTTGATCCCATATAGACAGTTTTTAAAAGAGCATAATGCTCAAGGCAGACATTTTTGACTAGTTAAGGTAAACTATTGTTTGGTTTTAAGAAGATACTGAGATATTTTTGGTTTAAGGTTTGAAGATTATCTCAGGGCAGTAGTTTCAGGGATTCATCCAGCCCCCATGGCTCCAGAAAGTCTGGAGTCCATGAGAATTTGAAATTCTATTCTGAATTTTCTCCCTTTTGATCAGGACTCTCTGTAGAATCTTTGATCAAAATGTTCAGTAATGGTAGCTGGGCACCATCCAGTTCTTTAGGTCTCATGGCAAAGGAGGGGTTTGTTCATGGAGGCAGTTAGCCACACATCCTAAATCCTCTTCCTATCCTGACTCTCCTTTCTCTGTTGTTCCAGGCAAAGAGACCAATTGTCGTAGGGGGTTGTGTTTTTAAGTGGCAGCTAAGTGAAGAGAGTGCGTAAACCCTTCTCAAGTCGCTTTTCTTCCTTGAATGAGTACTGACTCTTCTAG